>OZ020268.1:62690450-65090450 GCA_963971225.1 Melieria omissa | reverse complement strand
ACTAGCTATTTCCCGAAATATTAGGTGATCGCACTCACGAGCCGATAACGTTGGTCCCTCTTAGAACTGACAGTTTTCAGATCTGCGTCAGAAAGAGTAGCTTTGATGGCCTTGTCGGTTCTGCTGCCAGCCACGGCGACGCACTCTTCGTAAAGTCGACTGACGACCTTAATAATTGCTCCTTACTACTATGTGAATTGCTGACTTCCCTATTAATGCTAGTACCACCCACCTCTTTTAATGCATTTACAGCTGCTTCTATTGGAATCGCCACTGCCGCGGTGCCATGTTGTCTTCGGTTGCGCAGCGCTAACAACCAGCCGCGGCTGCAATGCCCCTAAATATCATTAGGTCAAGTTCATGATGGCATTGCCCTGGCATTCGACAAGGCATTCATCGCCGCCAACTGCTCCAACTCCGGCGGCAGCAGTGGCATCGGCGATTGTTCCAACGCATCTCCAACCAACCAGTGACTCAGCCGATCGCCAAGTGCCGGCGAGTAAATTGAAAAATATTGTTTATAGCTTCAGTTAGCAAAGAACAAATATTGCATATGCTGAAATGGGAAAAAATTATGATTTATATTTTTAATGTCTCTCGGCAGCACGCCCTATTCTAGCACCTCTGCTGACAGCGTGCTGTTGGGTTGTCAATACGGATACGGCACGCGATGAGTCTCGGAACGAGCCTCTACTTCTACTTCCACGATTGGTGAGCGACGGCCATGTGGTGTACGAGTTCAAAAGTCATGGTTGGGTTTGCTATAGATTGCAGCCAAGCTCCGAGCGGCTGGCTATGATTCATTAGCGAGATATGCGCATTACGCGCACAGCGGTCGTGTAAACTGCACCGGTGGGAAACCAATGCTGAGATTCTAGCGAAGTGGACATTATTCATGAATCAGTACTGACGACTGCTTTAAAATAAGTTTCTCATAAATAAGTTGCTTGGTGGATTATTTGCATGGTGTAAGCATTAAAAATAGTTCGATTCTGCGCAGCCTCAACGGCTTTGCAAACTCATTGCTGTAAAAAAAAAATAGGTAAATATAATTAAATAATAAAACTATAACGAATGTCCTTTTTTTAATGAATTTATTTCGCTTATCAACTGAATATATTTCGCTGATTTTAGCCAATTTGTGTCCATTCAATACGCTTTCTTTTCCCACTGCCCTACACAACAAGAGCTCGAAGATACTTTGCATATTGATTGCCAAACACACAAAGAGTTTTCTTTGCTCATCTAACATATTCGATAGCTTTTTATTACATTGAAAATTGCGATCCATAAACTTCTTGGACAGTTAATCAATGAGCAAATAAATATATAAATAAATATTTTGATAACTGTCATTTCCAGCAAATAGTAGTTGTTATCGAAAAACGAAGCTGGCATTTGTGCTTTTGCTGCCTGCCCATTCTGAAAAAATAAAAGACTTGGGAAGCAAACTTCAATCCACTAATCCACATTTAACGATTTGTGTTGATTCGCTTGTCTGCCAGTTGATGTTGGGGCTGTTCTTGTTAGCCTCCCACAAAAGCGCTCCTTTGTATGAAATTCTACAACAAGCCACTAATTTGTTAGCGTATGTTCGCGCATTCAAAGCGGTTTCGGGAATATAGACGGGTGCTGAAGCGGCAGCGACCGCAATACTCGTAGCAGCGTCAGCATTTTTGACCAATTAACAATTGAGTGTTTTCAAATAATAGAATATAGCACAGAAAATGGCCCAGCAACGGGCAACGAGAAGGCGGCTGTGGGAACTGAGCCGTCGTTGACATCTCACATGCTGCCAAATGGCCTGACTGACCGACAGTTGGGCGCACGCACCGTTGGTAGCCACGTAATTGTAACGAATTTCGATGTGGCTGTGTATGCCCGACTTGTTAACACTTCCACACCTCACCTATGCCGCGCTCTTCTGCTCTTAAATGGAGTATGAAATCGGTCCAAATGCCCACGAAAATGCTTTGAATTGTTTAAGCATACTCACGTCGGTGTCACTTTTCTCACGTGTGCGTCGACCTGTTGTTGGGTGCCAGGAGAACAAAGCATCGGTTTATGCTTTATTTATTTGCTGCCCCTTTTGCTTAATTTTGCCGACAAAGCTCACTCGGCATTTCTTCATGAATTTATGCATAATGGTGACCATTAAATTCATAACAACATGTTAAAAGCGTTCAAATACAAACACAAACACAAAAATTAAAAAGGAATGAAAAAATTAAGCGTAGCACCGAAAAGGGGGCAGCCTCCGCCACCACCGACAACAATAACAATAATGTGATGCAGTGATGTTAAAGATGAAAAAGGAGCGGAGAAGTTCAAATTCTAGTGAGGTCATAAATTACGATTTTCACAGCTGATTGTGAGAAATGCGATGGAGAGCCTGGAGTTGAGTTAATTGTAGCGAGACACCGACGGGCACACAAACACGCACACTTAAATCTTAGGGCATTGTATTGCAGTGTAAGCGGTGCTGGTGGTGAGAAATTGGAGTGAGAAATATGAATAATGAATTAGGGTTTGTTGGGATGGCAATGTTGGCTTTGTGAAAGCGGAGAATTGAAAGCTGGCTTTTGTGACTGATAAAGAGCAGCAGCAGTTGGAGAAATTGTTAAGTTGTTGTATGTATTTTGATGTTTTTGTATTTTTATATGAACCTTCGATTTGACTAATATCAATGAGACGTATTGATATGTATGTAAGAAATGTCTATGAACTGCCAAAGTGTGTGGGAATATTTATTAAGTACCCGATCAATATTTGTAGGGTTGCAAATTAAGCCCTGAATGGACAAAAAATCAGGCACGTTTTCATCTTGTTTTCTTCCTTGTTCATAGTCCCGGAAAACCACCCTATCCAATGTAGAATTTAGTGCTCTTTCCGAATATGCCAATGAAATTCCGCCAAAAGTAATATTTGTAAAGTTATGAACGTTTTTTCACCGAAAATTGCAATTTTCGCATTACTAAACATTTTTAAATCCGAAATTCCGATTGGAAAGCAGTTACGCCCATAGCTTTTTTTGCCTGGGAACGTGGCACAGGATGTTCACCTATAGAAATAAATCGTTCAGACCTGAGTTTGAGCAATATCAGTTCAGCACTTTTTCCGGGACTATTAACAAGGAAGAAAACAAGATGAAAACGTGCCTGATTTTTTGTCCATTCAGGGCTTAATGGGTTAAGTCGCTTTTCATACTTATCTTTCTAAATAAAACCCCATGAATGGAGAACAAGGAATCAGTACACACAAAAATTTGAGCTTATATGTGTTTCTTATCAATCAATCACGTCAATCTTTCTCATGAATGATTTGATTTTCTACTGATCTACCCAGTAGGTTAGGGTTGTATATATATATGAGTATATTTTCCATCAGACCCAAGCTTTTTTTGCAAAACATGCCAAAGCAAAAGCCACTTACATGCCAGCTGCATAACTGACCTCAAATTTACCGTTTGATGTTGTGGCACGCGAATAAATGTCAAATAATATTTTCAGCGCTAGTTAAAAAATATCAAAAATATATCTAAATTCCTCAAAACAGCATAAACAACCACACTCACCTATCTGTATACATACATATGTATCAATGTATGTAATGTATTTACATATCACAACATCATACATATTTATGTGGATATGATTTGGCCTGCTAATGACCGACTAAAAAATCACGAGAAAATAGGTTTGTGGACTTGTATTTTACGCTGATTTCATTATGTTATCGTTGTACCAGAAAATGAAAACTAATTTTTGAACTGCTTTGAGTGACAATAACTTCGGATTGTAGTTTATTAATTTGATTAAATTAAAATTTGCTGTCGTTCCTCTGACTGCTACGCAACTTGACCAAATCGAATATGAGACACCGGAGGCGATGGTTCAGCTGATGTTGATGATATTGTTGTTGTTGCGATTGGCGGCGCGTTTCATTTGTTTCACGCAACAGGTTGCTTTTATTATATTTCTTGAATTCCTTTTTCGATGAGTTTTGCTCGTTCATAATTTATAAAATGCGCGCAATTTACATATTTCATATTTGTGGCCTGCTGTTGCTTCCAAGATATTTTGCCAACTACAAATGCTATTAATAAAAACGAAAATCAACGAAACGCGACGTGGTTGCTGTTGAATTTGACCCCCTCCAGGTCAAACACGATTTCGATTTCGGACATGAAATTGTAGCGCGCTTAGCGTTTTGACATTTTGATCATCAGTGGCAGCCGCATTCCGTTTGTCCGCCTCTCCGTCCGTCAGTCAGTGAGCCAGACGCTGTCAGTGGACGACAATGCGTCGCTGATGAGTCGAAATTGGTATTTGTCGCTGTCGTTGTTGTTGCTGTAACATTAGCATAAAATAGCGATCAATGATCTTCGCATCACTTGACCACATTTTCGCCGAGCGCAGTCGCTGGCCAGTGTCGGCGTTAATTTGCATATGAAGCGCAGGAAATCTGGAAGGAAATCAATTTTATCATTTCACACAATCGTGCACAAAAGTTTTCAATCAAAAATGTCTTCGTGTGTTATTCGTTGACGTTACTCTTGAATGAAGCTGAATGTGAGCGAAAAAAGTAGGTGGCTAACGAATTGTATCGAGCGGTACAGTGAGTCTCGGATCTTCCAACATAAGAAAATTATTACATACATACACAAGTCAGAATAAGTTTGCGTACAAGGGGTACGTAGTTTTTTCATATGAAAAATAAATCACTTAAAGTAATTTTTCAAAAACAAAATATTTTTTATTTTTTCCGTAAACTTAGTTCTTTTATTCCATTAAGATAATAATAACAAAAACTTGACCAAACTGTAGAAGGAGGGCCAAAAACAAAATATGTTATGAATTCACCTCAGAAAAAGTTTGCGTACAAGATGAGACTATGTAGTTAAAATTCAATTGAAACTAAGTTTTGTCCAAAAATTAATAACTTTGTGAATTTTATTTTCTCGCTTGAACTCCCTGCAGAAGTTTTGGCGCAAATTTTTTTAAATTCGGTGTTTTTTCAGCGGTTATTTTGTTATATCCTTGAATTGTTGTATTGGTTAACTATATCTTAGAAGATGGAGTGTTGTTGGGCTCAGGGCTTAACTGAACCCCTTATATACTCAATTAGATGCACGGTAGGTGACTAGGGAGGGACTTTTGCAGCTTTGTTGAGCCAGTTAATAGCAAACATAGCTTCGCATCGTATGCATTGCGCGCTAAGGTTGAAAAGATATGTTGGAATCTAATCCAAAGTTTTGAAACCTTGGCTTACATAAGCTTTTAGAATATGTAAATAACCCCCCGGAAGCATTTCTGAATAAAACAACACAGCCTGCTCACTCCTTTCCTGACATGCAGCCCCATACCATATCTCCACATATGCTATGCTTCACTGTTAATTTCAGATTTTTGTTATTAACAGGATCCTGTTCAAATTAGTTGATGCCTTTTAATGCCAAATATGCCAAACCATTATCAGATAATAATGAAAGGTCCCACTTTCTATAGATAATAACATTTCGTCCCGGAAATCCGGTTTTTTAGACTTCTTGATGGACTCTTTTACGAAAGCAATTCTGTGCTTCTTGTAAGTAAGCTAAATATGGGCTTCTTACATGCTGTTATGTAGGGGAAGTATGTTTTTTTCAGAACTTTTCTTATAAAGTCACTGCTAATGTGGTTTATAAAATATTTCTGTACATTTCTGAAGATATTGGATGCAACTAGCCTTAGATTGTGATGCACTGATCGCAAACAATCGAATCCTCTTGCTCGGGTAACTTAAGAAAATGGTCAGATCGTAGTAACCAAACAAGATTTTCTGGTTTTTTTTTAGATTTAAGATGGCTTTTTGAAATGACGAATGTGCTCTCCCAAAACTTTTTCTCTAATTTCATGAAATTTTTTGTCAATTTTGAAAAGTTTTTGTAAGATTATTCTTAATCCATTTTTAATATTTTTCTGTTGAATTCTATTGCTTTCTATAAAATTTCAAGCACATATACGGTTCCAAATAACTTATAAGTCCGTTTACTGTTCAATGGAATACAAATTTTCCAAAAAAAAATAAAGAGCATAACCGGAACATCCCGTTATTAGTTTTGTACGCAAACTTATTCTGCACCGTTTTGTGAGTATATTGTCAATAAATACGAATACATGGAAAATTATTATTTTAATTCATCTAAAACAGAACAAAAAGTGCAGTTAAGGCATATATGAATAATGTGGATAAGTTTTTATAAACAGAGAACCCATTTTTGAGGTCAAAATTAATCATAAAATATTTTTGACTTGCCTGTACGCAAACTTATTCTGACTAGTGTATGTAGTTATAACGAGTATAAACTGATAGAGTTGAATTACTTCTGACAACGGTTACAAGAGGCTTTAACGGTGTCGTAAGAGTATAAAATGTGGTTGTGTGTGCCTCTCTCCTGTAACTGGCCACCTTACCTTCAGTTCGTGTTATTATTATTATCACTTGGAGACGAGAATAATAGAGGTAAAATTTTACCCGTATAATTTTCATATTCTGTTTTTTTCTACTTGTTTCGAAATTATGGAGCTTCAGATAACATGTGCCAAAACAAGCGCAAAAAACGCAAACTGTTGCGCATAAATTAACAAAAGCGATCGAAACTAGCAATCAAATCCAACCAAATCGACTCACTAAGAGCCAGCACGGACTAAGAATTAGCAAAAAAAAAAACAACTTAGATAACGATTGAAATCAAATCATCGGAGTAAAACCCGTTTAAAGGCTGTGCGAGTGTGTGTGTGTTCTGCTTGATGGTAATGGCAGCATTTGTCAGTCGCAGGGACAGTGACAGTGATTAATTATTTTATAATTAATTTAGTTTTATTATTTGCAGTTTAATTGATTGTTATATTTTCTGCCAATGATGACATAAACACAGCAGCACGCCGAAATTCGCCAATAAATTCCTCGTGGTCTTTGGTCTTTGTTGTGAAACCTGGACTGCTTTGTCTTCTGCTTCGCTCGTATGAATTTGCGTATTTATTTTTTATTCAATTGACAATTGGCAGAAGCGTTTGGCTGGCAAACCTAAGAGTATGCAGATTGCCGGAGTGACAGCCTTGCGTGCACGGCACACTGTCTTCAGGCGACACACTTGTGTTCTTCTACATATATGAATTAGATATATTAATTGCTTTCGCAGCAGCGAGAACCGGTCGAAATTCTACGAATTGCTATCTGAAGTCATGCAGTAATTAAAGTGTGAATGCAAAAGGTGCGTACGCTACGAACAGGATACTCGGAACCGATACAGCCTGCGTTGTGGATTCACAAATACTACAAATATTCAATTTAAAGATGCAACACACAACTCCTTAACTGTTTAGTTAGTTTACGTATCAAGTGGTGAGGTGGACCAGTGACATGCTTATTAGCAGAAGGGTTCACTCCAGCCTAGGCTCGTGCTCGGTGAGGAGGTTTACCACAAGGGGCACACCTCAGGGGGGCGTCCTTTCGCCTCTGCTGTGGCTGCTTGTGATAAACAACATCCTCAAGATCTTCGCATCCAGGAGGCTACGAGTAGTAGCATATGCGGACGACGTCACTGTCCTGATTTCTAGAAAATTTCTGTCTACCATCAGTGATCTCATGGAGTCTGCTTTAGGAGAACTCTCTAGGTGGGAAGAGCAGAACGGTCTAGGAGTTAACCCCTCAAAGACGGTTATGATACTGTTCACCCGGAGATACAAAATACCGGAGTTTAGGCTGCCGAAACTTAGTGGCATCACTATCACCCTCTCACCCGAGGTGAAATACCTTGGCACCACACTCGACTCCAAGCTTTCTTGGAGACGCAACGTGGAAGAGCGGGTGAAGAAGAGCTTGAATGCCTTCTACGTTTGTCAGAAGGCCTTCGGGAAAAAGTGGGGATTGCGGCCGAGCATTGTCCACTGGATGTACACAGCGATCATTCGGCCGATCTTATGTTACGGAGCCATTGTCTGGTGGCCGGCCACGGACACCAGGTCCTTGACGACGCAACTGATGAAGGTGCAGAGACTGGCGGCTATGGGAATAACAGGAACCGTCAAAAGCACCCACCAGGCAGGCCTAGAGACATCTCCACCCAATAGAGCAGTTCATTAAGTGCTGTGCCGCAATAGGCGCTCTCAGACTGAGAGAGGCCAACCTGTGTAAATAGCACGCTTATGGACACTGTGGGATTTTAACGTCATTTACGAGGCCAGGTACAGAACAGCAATTAGATTCCTGCACGGACTATCTGATTCCACACCTGGATTTTGATTCGCACGCACTCACCTCCTCTCCCTCAAGGGAAGAATGGTGACTTACAAGTGTGACAAGAGACGTCTCCATCACCATCTTCACAGACGGTTCTAAGATGGAGTAAGGTACAGGAGCTGGTCTCCACTCAGGTGAACTGGGGCACAACGGTCTTTCAGACTCCCGGACCTCTGTAGCATCTTTCAGGATTGGATCCATGCTTGTCAAATAGTGCCTCTCGTCCAGTGATGTCTGCAGAAGCTGTGGAGATGAAGAAGAAGTGGAAACGATCCAACACTACCTGTGCCACTGCCCGGCTCTGCAGGAACGCCGTCTCCGTACCTTGGGACCAAGGTTCCTCGCAGACTTGGCCTGCGCAGCAATAGTTGAAATTTCAGATCTACTCTCCTTCATCAAGAAGTCGAATTGGTTTGCCCCGAACTGAGAGCCAGTGGCTAGCTCCAGAATCTTCTAAGAAGGGATTCACAATGGGCCATTTTGGCCTCCGAGTGGAAGTGCTGCCCTTGGGACGCACACACCCTTCCCTACCTAACCTAACCTAACCTTACGTATCAAACCTTTTCCAAACTAAAATGACCAAAGTCGAAAAACGCTGTACGAAATTTACATTCAAAAAAATTCCCTGAAAATGGGCCTCGGACTGCTTCCGAAATTGTCATAGGTGCAAGGCATTTCCATTGATTGATGAACCACTTTGATTTGGCACAATTTTCATTTGCGTTGAAATTTGCAAGTCACTCTTACGGCGACTTGGCCTCAAACATCACAACAAAGAGATTACAGAAAGCGGCGAAATGCTAGAAGGAAGAGTAACTGTAGAAAAGGCAAACGAATAGCAGCACAACTCATCAAAAGTCACATGCATTAGAACGTATTAAAGTGTAACCAAAAGGAGGCGAGCGGCACCCCTTTCGTTGCGACAATGCAAACCAATTTTCAACTGCCATTCCCGAAAAAGTCGGCGGCAGTTGATTGTTTGACACACTGTCGCATACAGGGGCAGGACGGCAGCCGCAGGCCGCAAGCGGCAGGGCATGCCTCCTGCATATGGTAACCAGCCGACCAGCGGCGATTACCAATAAACACAATCAACCTAACAATTGGCAGGGATAATCTGCCGCTCAGTGGGGATTGCACGCCATCAGCAACAAAAGTTACAAACACAGTGTGACAACAGCGCAACAGAAGCGGCAGAGATTATTGCCGTACACTTCGGGCAGCAGACGAACAAAACACTGGCGATAACCACAAACGGTCGCATGCGAAAAATATTAAAAGCAGCATGACCGAGTACAAAATTGAGGAAGCGAGCAAAATTAAAGCGTGTAAATTGAAACGGAGCAAAGATTCCACAAACTTGCTGCATTCAGGGATAATATAGAACGGGAATCGTACGCACTATTACGGTCTGGTGGCTGCAGTCGGAGGAGGGATCAAAGAAGAAGAAAACGAGAGCGCAATGAAATGAACTTAACCTCTCGACAATCAATCTTCTATATACCTTGTGACCGAAAAGTTTCCGGAAATTTTAAATAAAACGCAAAATTCTTAATCTTCATCAATATTTATTTTATCTCCTTCAAAATATGCTCCATTAGAAGCGATACACATATGCCAACGTTCTTCCAATCATCAAAACATGTTTTATAGGCGCTTTCCGGTATGGCTTTGAGTTCCCTCTGCGAATTCTGTTTTACGTCTTCTATGGATTCAAAACGCGTTCCTCTGAGTGGTAATTTGAGTTTGGGAAACAGGAAAAAGTCACACGGTACAAGATCAGGTGAATACGGTGGCTGTTCGATGGGATTTATTGAATGTTTGGCCTTAAAATCGTTGATAATGTTGGCTCGGTGCGAGGGAGCATTATCGTCATGAAAAATCCATGAATTATCCTTCCACAATTGAGGCCGTTTACGGCGGATTTTTTCACGCAAACGTCTTAAAACAGTCAAATAATAGTCTTTACCGACTGTTTGTCCTTCAGGGACGAATTCATGATGCACCACACCACGAATATTGAAGAAAACAATCAGCATTACCTTGATTTTCGAGCGACTTTGGCGTGGTTTTTTCGGGTTCGGCTCGTCTTTTCCTCTCCATTCCGATGGCTTGTTTGCATGTCGTACTCGTAGACCCATGTCTCGTCACCAGTTATGATGCGTTCCATGAAAGTTGGATCGGAATTGGCACGATCAAGCACGTCCAAAGAGACCTGTTCACGGTACTCATTTTGAAGAAAATTCTCAACAAAATCGCAACGCACTACTGAGGTGAACTGGCCGTAAACAAACTGTCTGACAGATCGCGCTCATTTTTGGCATAGTAATTAAGGACAGTGCCACCAACCTACACAAACTTAAAATATCGAAAAATATACAGCGCGCGAATTTTAAATGAGAATTTCCGGAAACTTTTCGGTCACAATGTATATAAAAATGAATCGTGGTCCGTTCGGCTGCTTAAAACTTGAAAACGACTGGATCAACTTGGATACTTCCTTGGGCGTGTTTGTTTGAAATTGTTACGTGAAGGTTTAGGAAAAAAGAAAAGTCGGAAAAACGGGGCGTGGCACCACCAGAATACATTTTTAGACAATAACTTTGGAACCATAAGTCACACATCAATTACATTTGGTACAAACTTACTATTTAATCATGTCCTTCGCCCCAGGGAATGGGGTGGGTATTGAACAGAGGGGTGGGGCACTGCCTATACAACTCAAATCTTTTAAATGGTATAGCTTCAGAATCGCAAGTCGCACAGCATTGAAATTTGGTGTACCGTCGTTTCATAGATGTGTCATTCTACTATTAAAATTTGATGGGCATTGAACAAAGGGCGTGGCACACTATTTATGCAGCAGAACTGTAAGTTGTACATCAATGAAACTTGGTATGAACCTACCATTTAATCATATCTTTCAGCAGAGGGAATGAGGCGGGTATTTAACAAGGGGGCGTGGCACCGCCCATACAAATCAATTCTTTTGAGTGAATAGCTGCGGCATTGTAAGTCGCACAGCATTGAAATTTAGTGTATCGTCGCCTCATAGATGTGTTAATCTACTGTTAAAATTTGAAGGGCGTTGGACAAAGGGCGTAGCACATTTGTTTGACCCAAACTATCCGCATAATTTTGGAACTGTTAGTCGCACACCAATGAAACTTAGTACGAATTTACCATTTAGTCATATCTTTCCACAGAGGGAATGGGCGGGTATTTACCAAGGGGGTGTGGCACCGCACATACAACTTAAATCTTTTGTATGGAATAGCTTCGGAATCGTAAGCGGGTCAGTATTGAAGTATCGTCCCATAGAAGTGTCATTCTACTGTTAAAATTTGATGGGCGTTGAACAAGGGGCGTGGCAAATTTTGTGTGCAGCAGAACTGTAAGTCGTACACCAATGAAACTTGGTATGAACCTACCATTTAATCGTATCTTTCGATAGAGGAAATGGGGTTGGTATTGACCAAGGAGGTGTGGCACCGCCCATACAACTCAAATCTTTTAAATGGAATAGCTTCGGATTTGTAAGCCGCACAGCATTGAAATTTGGTGTAACGTCGTTTCATAGATGTGTCATTCTACTGATGAGATTTGATCGGCGTTGGTCAAGGGGCGTGGCACATTTTTTATGATCCAACAGTTATGCAGTACACACACACATCAGTGAAACTTGGTACGAACTTTCCACTTAGTAGCACCATTCGACTAGACGAAAGTTGTGAGCATTGGACAAGAGGGCGTGGTACCGCCTCCATTTTTATATACATAAATTGTTTGCCCTAACTGACTGACTGATTGATTCATCATCGCTCAGCCCAAACCGCTGAAGATACAAACATGAAATTTGAACTTTTGACTTCAAACTTGGTGAAAGTACTTCAAATGTAAAATAACTCGATACGTGTTTTTTATATTTTCCAAATATTAAAATCGGACGGGGTCAACGACCGGTTAAAAGTTTGTATGGCGAAACTGTAAAAAAACATGAATTAATGGGGCCACGGACTTCAAACTTTGTGAAAGTACTCTATGTGAGAAATAATTTGACACGTGTTTTTCACTTTTTTGAAAATCAAAATCTAACGTGGTCAACAATGGGTTAACATTTTGTATGGAGAAACACGATTTATTGGTCTTTTTGACTTCAAACTTGGACAAAAAGCACTTAAATCGGGAAATAATTAAAATGTGCTTTTCGTATTTTTCAAAATCGAAATCTGCCGTGGTAAACTAATGGTTAAGAATTTGTTTAGAATAAATGTGAAAACTCATGATTTAAAGGGCCTTTTGACTTCACACTTTTTAGAACCATTTGACATCAAAGATAATAGATATATGTATGTTGTTTTTTTAAATCAAAATCTGAGGTCAACATTGCGTTCAAAATTTGTATTTGGTGAAACAAGAGAGCTTGCGTGCGAAGCCGCGGGGCCCAGCTAGTATAATCATATAATCGATCATACTTACATACATATCGAGCCCTTCCTGCGTTTTTATCGTATGAGCCAAAAACCAAGTTTTACAGGAGACGCTTTTCTTGTTTTCTCTGCATTGGCGCAACATAGTTGCATGATTTTTGGTATACATACTTTATTTAAGGTTACACACTTGGAATAGGTCAGCGCATCAGCGTTATTTTGGACATTCGATAATTTGTGCGGGTACTTTTATGAGCGATTCAAATATTGCAGTGGCACATACGATAAAATCGTTGCTAAGTAAAAAATAAATGTTTCCTTGGTATAATGTATGTTCATTTATTGAATATAAAATATTGTTCTTTTAGATTGATATAGTGTAATTCATAGGTGATATAGTGTAGTTTTATTTATGAAATACGAAACATTCTTTCAGAAAAAATTAAATACTATCTTCTTCATCTGTTTGAACTACTACATCTTTTGTCATTCCATCAATTTTTAAATCTAAATATTTATGACTAGCTGAGCACCGTGGCTTTGCACGCACTTTTAAAGTAAATGAGGCCAATAAATCACGTTATTCTTAAGCCTTTGTTGATCCCGTTAGATTTTTATGAAAAAATACTTATCGCATTATTTGAGAAATAATTTCACCTTTCATCATATTTGAAGTCAATTGGCGCATTTAACCATATTTCCCCATAAAACCCATCGTTAACCTCGGCAGATATCGGTATTCGAAGAAATGAATATCGCATTATTTCACATTTAAAATAAACAAACATTTAACCAAGTTCGAAGTCAAAAAGCGTAAAAAATCATACTTCTTCATATTTCTTTCATATTTCAAACTTTAAACCCTTAGTTCACACCTAAGAGAAACCCTTGTCAAAATATTTTTGATTACAAGTGTTTTCACCAACTTTGATGTCAAAAGGCCTATCGAGTCATGTTTTTTCGTAGTCATTCCGTATACGAACCTTAACCTTTGGTTCACCCCGTTAAATTTTGATATTCGAAAAAATAAAAAATACGTGTCGCATTATTTTTGATTTGAAGTGTTTTCACCAAATTTTAAATCAATAGGCTTATAAAATTGCATTTCTTCATACAACACCTTAACCCATGATTTGCCCCTTTGGACCCCGAATTTCAAAAAATCCCGTCTTAACGGAGGTTGATTTTTTAAAATGTACCTACAGTTCAAATTTTATATTTATAACTTTAGCGGCTTGAGCTTGGCGATGATGAATTAGTCAGTCAGGACAAACAATTATATGTACCTACTCTATATACTATAGATTCACTGTTTACTATTCAAATATTCTCAATTGCACGATTTATTTAGAACAAGTATTTTTTTGAAGACTTTAATCTCTACAATCGCAGGCACAAAAAATTAAGGACAAATGTTAAGTGGACATACGATAAAATTTTTTTTCTCAAATTTCGTAACGGTTCATCGTCGAGATGTGAGGTTTTAGGGACTTATAGTGCTATCGTTAGTGGTAAACAATTAATTTCGGTAAAAATGGCTCATACGATAAAATCGCGGGAAGGGCTCGATATGTACTTAAGTATATGCTCGGTGTGAACTTAATAGAGTACATTTCAAGTCTATATTTAGTAAAAAATGGACACATTACTCCAGTTACTGGAAAAGAGTTAAAAAGACAAAAAGAGGAAAAACAGTACCCGAGAACGTTTCCAGGCTAATTCTGACCAGCTCGGTTTCGTAGAATTTGCACAGCTCTATGACGAAGCTGCTTTGCCTTCAACTGACTTTCGTGTCGTTTATCTACAGCAAAAGAAACGATCGACAGGACACGCCTATTTGGCGTTCTACACCAGCAACGAACTCTCACAATGAGCAGAGAATGTGATAACGACTTGTGGGTTTTCTCCCTATTGTGTGTCGAAATGCGATTAAACGAAAATTAGCTACGCTTTAGTCCGAGCATTGCCGCTGATCAGCGATTGTTGGGCAGAGGGTTTGCTTGGCTGTCAGGGTGCCTTGTTGCGCTGGCCCGATAAGGTCGTCAGGATTGCAAACAACAAATTGGATTACGTTTTTCGGCCCAATGTATGTGAAGTCAACGCTGCTCACAAGAATCTGTGGAAGGAGTTGCGACAAATAGTAAAGGGTTGCAGATACCGCGCATTCAAAAATATTGTTTAAAGAGAGGAGGAAATGTGATGCTGACTTTTTAACGCCCCACAATACAATTCGAAAAACCTTATGTACGTATGACTTTGGCTTAAGGATTAACCTTGCCGAAAGAAGTTCGATCAAATAAATATAAAAATGGAAAGATCCAATCAAAGCAGACAAGCATTGATACTACGTTAGCATTACGCAATTTGACTAGTTCGAAAAGGGATAGGGGTTAATATGTTACGTAAGCTAGATAAGCAAATACTTATACGGACAATAATTAAATAATTCCACTGATTCCATAATTTTTCCAATTAATATAGAAGTTAAAACATATGTTTTAACAGTAAATAGATTAACTCGTCAACTAGTGCCGGAATCAGAAAGAGAGAGAAAGAGAGTTTAGATTTTAGCAGGTATGTTTGCGCTCAAAGTCTGTCACCAAAAGCAGGACGAGATGTTGGATTTTGGTGTGACAACTCGAGCATTAGGCGTTTGTTGTTAGTTGTCGCCAAAAGGTATTTGTCAGCCGTTTGTCTGGTGCTCTTTTCGGCAAAGGCAAGAAGAACAAAATATCGAGTGGAGCAATTTTCACATATTGTACCAACAGCATTAATATTGGTGCTGTTGCTGGAGTCGTTATTGTTCGTGCTTCGATTTCTGTTTTATGACGCCTCGCCCTTTTTGCTACGTGCGGCACGCAGCGACGCGTCGCATTTGTTTTGGCAATTTGCTTCTTAATTCGCAGCAATAAAGCTGAAAAGTCCGTTGTGTCTTGTATTGTTGGTATGTATGCAGTGGCGCACCCAGAATTTAATTTGGGGGGATTGTTACGTACACAACTTTTGAGCCCAATACCAATTGAAACCTTATTTGCAACCTTAAATATTTGCAAGAAGCAGATCCCCCAAAACCCCCTTGCGTGCGCCACTGTATGTATGTATATATAAATATATGTACATGTATGCAAAGTTCCTTCAGGCGACAAATGAGCGGACAAATTGCTGCTTGCCTGAGCGTTCAGACGGACGGGCAGATGGATTGCTAGCTGAGACATGAGGCCGTGTAGTTGAACTTTAATGCCTTCAAAACCGCTTTGTTAATGTTGTTTATTTCTCTTATTGATGCCGTTGTTGCTGTTAATACAATTTAGCTTGGTTAACGCTGTAATAAATTGCGAAAATGCGCTTCTTGTCGGCACTGGTTTCGATGTCTCGCCGCAGCCGCTTCAAGTCCATTTGCGCCGTTTTTTTATTTTTGAATGATTCTTGGGCTTGGCCGTTTTAGTTTCATTTCAGGTCGCTCTGGCGCTGCTGCGCATTGTTTATTGTTCCTGCTGCGGAATTCAATTTCATTTCTCTTCGATTCAATTGCATTAAATTCAATCAAAGTGAGAAATGCATTTTTGGGTTTTATTCAACTTAATTTGTCGTTATCTTACTTTCGTTGTTGCTGGAGAGAATTTCGCTTCATAGCAAAACAAAAAATTACAACTTTGTGCCACTGTGCTAAATTTCAAGATATAAATTTACAATTGAAATGGCGCGTTTTTATGATATAACGCGCTGACAGTGAAATCGCGTCGTAAAATGATGCGAGTAGGAGAGAAATACGAATCGCAATTGAGTACTGAACGCTACATACGGCATGACGCGAAATGGATTAAGAATTAAGTACGACTAGATGAATAAAATCTGTTCTGTACCACCAACAATACAAATAATTTGAATCAGTATTTTACTATTAATAGCTTTTACTTATGTTTAATTAAAAATAGTATTTATTAATTTGTTACAATTAACAAATTTTCTGTTAAGTTAATTTTATAAATATTTCTGTGGTCAAAAGCAATAACCGCCTAAGTCGAAAATTGCTGTTTCGAGCAATATCGTTTTAAAATTTCAGCGCGTAGTGGTTTCATTATTGGAATGCGAATAGGTTTTTATTAATAACTTTTTTTATTTTAAAGTTACAAACTCCCCGATTTACACAAACGTAGAGCACAGTCAAGGGAACGTGATGGCATCCATAACTCAATTTCTTCTTAAGTCGACTTAAGCGGTTATTGCTTTTGACCAAAGATTTGTTTCAATCAGTACGCAGCGTGCATCAGAGATTAGCAATGAGTACCGCAATTTTGGATACCACCGCATTAATACTCATTCTTTTTACTACCTACTACTCATAAGCACCGCATAATATAAGTATCCCAAATTCACTCATTATGCGGTATGCATTGTTTGCAGTGAGTGAAAGCAATGAATACAAGTATACATAATGCACAATTCGCGAAGCGTATGAAGCAGGTATTGGAAGAAATGTTTGCGGCATGGATTTTGCCACCTCAACTGCTGCTATTTTTTAAGCAAGTTGAAGTCTAAAAATTATAGAATCATGCAAAACAAAAATTGTTAAATACTTTAAAAACACGATGGAACTCCAAATATATGATGATTGAATCATATTGGTAATTGGACCCACATCAATGAAATACTCTATGACAACGCTCAAAGCCGTCGACTTTTCGACCATTCGTACTCTAAAAATTTTTAACATTACAAATTATTATTAATTATTATAATTATAATTATGAATTAAATATTACTTCGTTCGATAAAGGACATTTTTTATTTCATGTTTTAAACTATTACATTAAATTTATTATTTGAGTATGTATACATTTATTATAAAACATAAAAAATTGGGTATATCCTAAAAAATGCCTGTTATTTCTTTTCTTTTCTACGAATGCTTAATCACAATAAGAGTCAAAGAACAAGTGCAAAGCGATATGAAAATGCGGTGGTATGCGGTGTTTCCATCTTTCCTTTGGATCATTCGCACCACCGCATTCCGAAGTGCATAGTTCGTTTGGATCATCTGCAGCCGAAGTAAAATGAACATGCGATAGTTTGCGTTCGTTTAGTATTGCAAGCTGATGATTGTTTCGTTCGGATTACTACACCTTTTCAACCTCAAAATGAGAATGCGTAAATTCATAATGAGAAATGTAAATTCGTAATGAGAATGCGTAAGTTCATAATGAGAAATATACACCTAATTCTGTTTTTACACGGTCTTTTTTACACGGTTTTGATTTAACACGGTTTGAAAATAAAAAAAATTTTTAATTTTTCGTGCTAAATGGAATAAACTCGTGTAAAAAAATTAAAAATTGTTTTATTTTCAAACCGTGTTAAATCAAAACCGTTTGAAAAAAGACCGTGTAAAAACAGAATTAGGTGTAAATTCTTAATGAGAAAGCGTAAATTCAAAATGAGAAATATAAATTCGTAATGAGAATGCGTAAATTCAAAATGAGAAATATAAATTCATAATGAGAAAGCGTAAATGCAAAATGAGAAAAGGTAAATTCAATTTGAGAGTGCGTAAATTCAAAATGAGAATATTTTTCCCACTTGTTCTTGGTTTGGTTTAGAGTCCTGCACGAGTATGCATTTTTGCTATTGTACATAAAGAATATTAAAAAATATCACATAAAAGATAATAAAAACTCAGTTGTCTTCATAAAATAAAACTAAGGAGTGAACTATTATGCGAACAACGTTTACAGTATCTTGAGGGAATAATTGATAATGCAAAGCAAACCATTAGTGGTGGAGATTGTGAAAGAGCTGTACAGCACACCACAACATTTCATGAAAATGGCATTGCTTTACAGAATATGGATGTAGGGATGTAATAATTGTTTAAGCACTTTTTTTTGAATTTTTTTGTTATTGAATTCATTATATTATTTTTTGTTATTGAATTTATATAATAAAAGTTTCTCATACTAAAAATAAACCTTATACTACATAGTTTTCATTTCAAATTTTCCCTTTCCCAATTTGAATTTACGCATTCTCAAATTGAATTTACCTTTTCTCAATTTTAATTTACGCTTTCTCATTATGAATTTATATTTCTCATTTTGAATTTACGCATTCTCTTTACGAATTTATATTTCTCATTTTGAATTTACGCTTTCTCATTACAAATTTATATTTCTCATTATGAACTTACGCATTCTCATTACGAATTTATATTTCTCATTATGAATTTACGCATTCTCATTATGAATTAACATATTCTCATTTTGAGGTTGAAATGGTGAAGTATTCGGAATGAATGCTTCGCTTGCGGTGGGGATACATACTGATATCCGTTTTTTGAGCAGTGGCACATATCGCACCGCATTACACGAATACATGTTGAGCGATTAAAATATGACCGCATGCAGATCTCTGGCGTGCATTGCACTGATCCCACCGCTTAGTGCCAAAGTAGCGCACGCCATCGTGGCTAAGGCTTCTACGGCAGCATCATTACAGGTTAAACGTAAAAATAAAAATCGATTTAATGCACTTTAATTTAAACGCTCGCTCATGCAAGCTACAAAAAGCAAAAACCACAGCCACACAAATAACAACAAAACGTTCATTCCTAGAGCCAGTGGTGATGAGCTTTCTTCTGTTTACGTACTCCTGTATGTATGGGTACGTGCGTGTGTATGAATTTACAGCTATAAAATATTTGCATATTTCACTTCTTCACGCTCTACTCCACTTGACTGCATGCCACACCACTCCATTTCACACCATTGCCCCCCGGCAGCCAATCACCTTCGAGCCGGTCAAAGCTTTGCAAAATTTTCATTTGCTATTTCGCTGCGGTAGTTTTCCGCACAGCCCACCGCAAAGCGCGGCGCTGTCTGTGTGCGTTTTCTCACCGAAGTCGTCAAAAGTCAAGCCACAATAACGTCGCGATGGAACACTGTAACAGCAACACCACGCACCGTTAGCTGCAGTCCAGTTCTGGGGTTTCTGTTGCTACTACATATTGCTGCTTTGTCGCCGCAGCGATTGTTGTTGCTATTGTTTTTGCTCTTGCACTCGTATATAAAACGACTCAGCCGTTGTGGTCATGTCTGTCGCTGTGCTTTTCATCAACAGTCGTCGCACTGGACGCAGACCACGCCTCCATCTAATTTCAACGAGAGTGCCACCTTGAAGCGGTGCCTCCTCTCCGCGTGCACTTCAAATTCCAAGTAAGGAAGTGTGTGTGTGTGCGTGTGCAAAGCGCCCGTACGTACGTAGCTGTGTGTGTGGCGATGCGTCTTAACCCCACCAACCGCGGTTTATTCCTAAACACAGTCTGCCGTGTGCTCTGCATTGGTCAATGAAATGAGAACATATGGCAAGTAAATAAGATCACCTGAGATGGAATGTTGGCGCGTTCGCCTGCTGTCGCACTCTCACTAGTCGCGCTGCAAATGTTCATGTTATTTATTGCGTCCAGCGTCGAGTGCGGTGCATGCATTGGTATGAGTGAACACTGTTGTTCGAATGAGAGCAAAAAAAGAACAAAC
Source organism: Melieria omissa (assembly GCA_963971225.1). NCBI lineage: Eukaryota > Metazoa > Arthropoda > Insecta > Diptera > Ulidiidae > Melieria > Melieria omissa. The sequence goes on along the minus strand of OZ020268.1, from coordinate 65,070,208 downwards.
AACAAATCGGCAACAACAAACGCTACCATTGGCGTAGTGTGAAAGCGAGAGCACACGGGTTCGGCTATAGCGTGAGTGTACTCTTGGTTGTTGTAAGTTTAACGAGTTCGAGATGTTGTTGCTGGTTTTTTGGTTGCGCTATCGCTGTTGTTGTCATTGCTAACAGTTGTTGTTTTTGCTACGCTTGTAATAACGGTGCTCCGATTGTGTTAATCGAGCCAATCAAATGCCACACTGAGCTGTTGTTACGGGTGGTAAATGACGGCTGGAAAACAGAAAAAGAAGAAGGCGAGTTGCGAGCGTGTTACGCACCGTTTGGGAGAGACACGGGTGCTCTTGCACTCAGCCGCTTATGCTGTTTGGTTGACTTTGCAGCTCGCTGCTGAGTAGCTCCAGGTAAAAGCAGAAAGCGGGAGTATAGCAGAAACATTTTGTTTCGAATTAACAGAACCTTTTTCGTAATCTCTGTTGGCGTCGCAATTTGGTGATGTTAATCTTATTGCATGGAAAACAGATTCATCGTTCAGTTTTTGAATAATCAATTGGCTTAACCGAAATGCAGAACAACTTAAATGTTTTAAAATTTTGTATAGTGATAATTCACTTAGCTTTTGGTTTTCTTCGAGGTACTGTTTCGAAGTTCTTAAGAATGCTCTGCACAATCCTGCATTTGAATTGACCAGTTCTAATTTTACTAGTTGCAAATTAAAAACAATAAAAGACTTAAGCTACAAACCTGAGCATGGTAGTGGTTAATAAAGTTTATAAATGTTAATAGCACTGGGCTCAAGCAAGCTATGGTAAAAATCTTCTGTTGACAGCGAGCGAGTACTGCATCAAAGTGTCTATGTTAGCAACAGAACAGACAGGTCAGCAACATTACAGTTCCTGTACAAGCATTGGCACGAGGATACAGCTATGTTTAGAGCCCAGAGAGTATTTTTGTCAGATAAATATCAACATTATAAGTACATCTTTCTCACACCTATGTACACACTCAGCTATGAAAAAATATGTACTAACAATTGCTGAGATTTATTTGATTTAAAGATTCGTTTTCAATGCCCCACACAGATTGTCAATTGACGGCAAATATTGTGCTTAGTGCTGCTTTGTTACATTCCGGTAGACGTAATGTTAAACAGCTCTCAGTGGCTGCTGTTGCTGATCTGCTCATGCGAATCTTCACGGCAACATCAGTTTCCACTTCAGTCTCATCTACTGCTTTATCTCAATTTTTCGCAATTGTTTGCTTTTCTCAAAACATGCTGAGCCATCTCCCTTGTCGTTTCTGCCGCTACTGCAACTCGTTCCGACCACAGCTGTTCGCTAACTGAACGCTTTGCAGAACTGCTTAACATCAGCCGCCTTTAGTGGTACTTCGCGCTTCTTTCTTGCTGGTTCGTTCGACCAGACCAACGTGCCCGACGACGGACGTTTGTCGACACTGACTTCGCGCAGCGGCTCAGAATTTTTTCCTGCTGTGTTTTTGTGCTCATCGTTGTTGACTTATCGTGCGCACGTTTTGCGGTGCGGTGTGTACAGATTTTTTCGTGAAGCGATTTGTTGTGAAGTGTTTACTAAACTTGCGCGTCTAATATGGATTTTCACTCGAATTTAGTGCTTCGGAAATTCTAGTTAAAATTTGCTTTGTTTTATTAAGCGTTAGCTTGGGGACTTTACATTGCAGTTCACGCTGTTGCTTATAATTTTTCTATTAAAAATAAATTGGCGTCGGGAATTTTCATTCAGAGAAAATTGCTTGGATAATAAAATTAGGGCATGAAGATAAAATTAAAAGCACCGTATCATTAAAATGGTTTAAAGTCAATCGCAGAAAAATCAGGCAATTGAAAACGGGACCACCAACAGCAAGTACTACAAAATCAACAAAACCATCTTCATCCACCGTATCTAGCTAGAAACAACGGCTGAAAATAAAAAAATTAACCCATAAACAACACAAATCAGTATATATTTGCTTACGGCGACGCCGCGGCGCGCCGGCGTCCTAAGCAATCTGGTACAGCCAATAAAGGTGTGGTCTAATAATATTTTGAAAACCAACAAAAGTGCTTAACAAATCAACGCTTTAATACCAACAACATCGACAGCTCGCCGCACTTTTGTTCTAAATATTCGCAAAGTGCAGCAGCGCAGCAACCTGAAATTAAATGTCATGTACTCATCGCGTTTGCGCATGCGCCCCAAAACATTTACACACAAGCTACGGTGAATGGTTGACTGTCCAGCGCGTCGAGGCTGTCGCTGCCAACAGTTGTAGTGTGGTGTGGTGGTGCTACTGCGCTGCTATCGCATTGCTTGCACTCTGGTTTGTCCGAGTGGCCTTAAGACGCAGTCCTTTGGCGTATACAACAACCACGCTTGGTGACTGCACTGTCAGCGTGTGTGACTGGATATTTTCTGCGCGCCATTTGGAGCACAAACGTCATAATATTGTTGCGCTAGAAAGGCGATTTGTTGGTGGTAGAATTTAAATATTTTTAAGGCAGGACATCTACCTGAGTGAGAAGTAGTGCTGTGAGATCAACTGTGGATTTCCTTCTCATTCAGCAACAATAAGGTATGAAGACTAAACAAAAGACTTAAGACACAAACTTAGTTGAATTTGTTACATACTTACTTATTGGAACAAGTTGTTAAATTTTTTTCTTATCAAGTTATTACGTACTAAATAACAATGCCAACACTTAATACAACCCATACTAGGAGTAAATCATAAATTCTATCTCGTTACATCATATTGTTTTCATGATCCATCTTTATAATCACTTCAGTCAGCTATCAGTATTTCATCGTATTGGTTATTTTTTGTCTGATGCTGTTGTTTGCCGTTGGATGGAAATTAATGTAAATTGTATTATATTTATATTTTTAATTAAATCACAGCTACAGTATTCCCAAAACTGTAATTTAAACAAATAGAAAAAAACTCATTCAAAAATTTGCTTTACATTCTCAAAGACAAGGAAAAGACTCAGTGCATGGTTTAATTTTTCCCTATAAAAGACGTGAATATGTACGACATGGATGATTAAAAATAAGGTAATAGGTCAAATAGCCGGAGCATTTTGTTACGATTAAAATTGCCTGAAATTTCTGCATCAGTTTCAAAAAATATTCGACTAACTGTAATAGTGAAACAACAACAAAACTTCGCCTATCACATCGCGGCCTACATGGCCAACCAATAATTTGTATCTGTTGGCGGGTGTTGTATGGCAAGTGCGACTTAACAGCGCCAACTACCTCCAAATGTCGTGCTGTTTTAGCAAACTTGGATTTTTACGATTTTGTGTTCACTTTGTTTAACCGTTTGACTTTGAGTGTCATCGCAAAATTGCAACAATGCACATGTTCAATATTTCTTTACTGGCGCAACAACAACTAAAACGTTTATAACTTGCCATACACCATCAGCAACAGTTAAAATCAATGAGTGTGCTGGAAAAACAACACTTTGGAAATTGTTTACTCATATTTGCCTATTTACTTGTCGTCTTGTTGTTTTGCTGTCTGGTCGTTATTGTTGTCTAACATTATTAGAGTTGTTGCTGTGTCCAGCGTATCGATTGTACGTTCATCGTACATTCTGCCCACTGTCTGGCCGTCCGTCCATCTGATACGTAAACAAACATAAAATTCCGCTCATGCCATGCTCAAATGCTTCGGCGGCCTGAGCGCCGCCGACGAGCGCTAAATAAGGAAATCCATAAATAATGCAACCGCACTGCGAGCGCAATGAGCGCAACGGCCGCACCAGCAACAAAAAAAACGCTGCCATGTGCAGGTTCCACATATTTTGTCACAGCTATTCTAGAAATGCCGAACAAGTGTGCTCGTAAATTTTTCGTATGAATTGTAAAGATTTTAATGTGGATAGATTTGTCGAACAATTTTTGTCATTCAAAAAAATTTAAATGAAATAAAATAAGGGCATAAAAAGGGCACTAAATGATTAATTAATGTGAAAGGTGCACTTAGGTTCGAAACGGCACCCATTGCGGACACTTGAATTAGTGTCACTCTAGAAAGACTGCCAAGTTGTTAATGCACTTATTGCAAATATTCCATTACGGATGGCAAAATTAAAAGCCACTTTGTCTGATGATGATATGTCAAATTGCAAATGCCATCACATGATATCACGAAAAACAAAACTAAAACACTCAAATATTTGTGTCCAGTTATCGCTGCCATGTAAACTATGAATTCATCCTAAAGATTTATTACGAAAAGCTTTATTCTTTCATTTCTTTCATTTCTTACTTACATTTCTTTCTTGAATATAAATTTGTTGTCAAATTTCTTGTTTTGCACGGATTATATTTTTGGTTTCTCCTTCCATCTTTCCTTTTCACTACATACTTTATTCTTAGTCTTGACTTCATTGTTATAATAATGAGCTCCCGTTTTTCCTAATGTTTTCCGAATTTTCTTTTTGCGCCTTCATCACTGTTGATTTTCATTGCCTTCCCCTTATTCTACTTTCTATCTTCTTCAATTAACAACTAAAATATTTGCAAAATTGTCCATCAAATTTTCATAACATTTCGGAACAACGGTTGCCGCCAATCCTGGCATTTTCTGTCCGTCCTCCGGGACGAGGGCAGAAAGGGCAACAGCCCACGCCACGTGTGGCACGCGGAAAGTGCGAAAGTGCTTAGTACTGCAATGCTACATGATCCACCGTCAGGGGAACACCTGTTTTTGGTTAACAGCTGCTAAAGGCTACTAAGCAATAATAAACAAACGTTTTACGTTTAGAATCCAAGAAAACAACAAACGCAAATACTGCAAAGAGAAGAAGCTGCGAACATTGCCGCCACCACAACTTTTAGCACACAAATCGAGTCAGCGACGAAGTAGCGAAGTTGCCGCTTTAAACCTGAGCCAATGCTTCTCCGTAATTAACATTTGCATCAGTTAAACACCAACACACACACACCGTTCACGTGCGAGCGTTTCTTAGCGCGTTTTCCATGTTTATGCGGCCGTTCTTATTTTTAACTTTTTCCATTGCAATGTCGTCGCAAAGGGGTGCAGCAGCGGCTGCAACTTTAGCTTTTCTGTTTGTTTGTTTATTTGAACTTCTGCCATCGCCAGTGCGCTTGCTGCCAATATTATTGCACTCATACTTTGATGCTGCTTTTTTGTTATTGTTGTTTTAATTGTTGCTGCTGTTGTTGCCGTGCTCTGTTTAAATCTGCTTTGACTTCAATATGTTTGGTGTACAATTGACTTTTTGCTGCTGCTGCCGCCGCTGCCGTTGATCGCCCCTTCTGCCTTCTTCAGTTGCGCCAGCGCGACACATCGCCCATGCCATTCTCAGTTACTGCACTTGGATATTTATTGCTTTTATTTGTATTGTCGCTGCTGCTGTTAACGCTGTTACTGCAATCAAAAACGGATGCTGCAATGCTTTGCTGGCAGCGCAAAGGCGACTGCTGTGCTAATTGTTGCTTTTAATGCGCTCGTTCTTGGCAATTATTTATTGTAATGATAACTAAAAATGCTACAGTATTTTAATACGAAAATTAAAAAATTTGTAATATCTGTTAAATGTCAGCTGGCACACAGGCAGCACACTGTCAGTAGCAACACAGTGGACCGCAGAGCTTATGTCGTTGAAAATTATGCAGCGCTCGCTGGAAGAAAAATTACATTTCGTCATGTGGTGGGCTTGTCAAGCGTAGTTTGAACACATAATGGGGTGGTAGCGGACTTTGTTCAATCCAAATGTATAGTTAATAGTTTTATTACACCAAAATATGTTTATTGGACTCCACTACTACAACTTACCACTGTTTGCATTGATTTTTACTGCCTTTCATTCTTTACAGAAGCCATTCCGATGATGAACCAGGATAATCCGTACGCGGTAAGCTCACTTTTTTACAAGAAATTGTACAACTACATAAGCTGTCTTAATTCCCAGTAAAATGTATTGACCGCATTTCAGCCACTTAACCTTTCACGCAGATTTTGTGCAACATTGCCAGCAATCAAGTGTCAAAATCTATTGCGTTTCAAAAAATTGCCACCCAATGGCAATAAGTCAACTGTGAACTTCCTCATTCGTAAGCAATAAACTCAAACTACCTCATTGTAACGCTGCCCAGCTGCCAGCCGAGCTGCCCATTCTCTGCTCATCGATAAGTTTGCGTTGCCTTTCATTAAGTTTAGCCAAATGGAACTAGTTCTCCAACTCGTCAACACCAATGTTTGCCCACAATATGATGTCATATTTTTATTCAATTTGAATTTACTTTATACTCGGCTCAAATCAATAACAAATCAATAATTCGTAATGAAAACAACTAGCAAGTCTCAACAGAACTCCGCTCAACGTCGCTCGCCTCAAATTTACCGACAGTTGACGATGCCTTGGGCCGTTAGATGGCAGTCGTACTCGCACCACTCGATCCATTTGTTGTCATTCGATTTGATTTTGTGCTCGCTGTCAGCGTCGGCGTCACCTTTTTTTCATTTTAATTAATGCACAAAAATTAGTTAAATATCGGTGAGCATAGTTGTTGTGCTTTTAGCCCCCGCTGAGCTAAATCGACGCATTGGCAACGCTCTACAACAGGTGCAGGGCAGCAGAGAACGGGGCAAATCCACTATAAAAGACTCGATAATTTCTAATAAAACTAAATAATGGTAAAAGACCTAAACCGAACCGAAATTTTACTACAATTTTGACCCGCCACTTAATGTTACCTGTTTCTAAGTTAAAAGCTATGAGATAGCATGGAAAACATAAGTGGCTAAGAACTCATGCCATTTCCATACAAAAATATCCTTTAACACTAGAATGCACAAGGTAGTCATATTGTGTACATTGAGGCATTTCATTGTTTTATTATTTTATTGCATCGCTTTCTTAAAAAAATTCTTAAGTGACTGTTACTAGTTAAATTAAAAATATTGTGGAAAAATATTTTACCCAGATTTTGCAAATTTTAAGGTTATTAAATGCCTGAAAGGAGTCATTTTGACTAGCTATATAACATTTTCAAAAGTGAATTTCTTATTAGTAGAGAAGATATTATAGCATTATTAAAAGTTTAACTTCGAACGATCGTTAAGTACAAGTTTTTGAATCAGAGGATTTGCAAATTCATTTCCTACATACTTGATGTATTTATATTACGGAAAGTGGAGAAAACGTGTGAACCTATGTACTTATGTATATACTTACACATAAAAACCTTTGAATTACCCCTATTGCGAGCATTTTGGCTTATTTCTTCCAATGTGCGACAGCGGCAGCTAAAAACGAAAACTGCTAATACAGCACTAAATGTCATGATTTAAATATAAATTTCGTTAAATCGCATATTTTATGTGTCTAAGCCGATTTTGTAGTGTAGTCAGTCGCATTAGTGTAGTTTGTTATGATTTTTAAAGGTGGAAGTTAATTAGCTAAAAATGTGTCTCCTCCTCCTCTTCATCGCCTCGTATTCGCATTTAAAGACATAAGATATTAAATTATTCGCTATTTGCGCTAATAGGTTCTTGACAGCATGTATACAGCGTTTCAGAATGGCGTTTTGTGGCCCGTTAAAAATATTAGTCAATTTTTTTGTTTCAAGAACAATGCGGTTAATTTTGCGATTTATGGAGCAGCTAGCAGCGTTGAAGCATATTGGGAAGGTGGGAAACTTGGTGATTTGAATTCGTTTACTTAAATGTTTCTGCTCAAACCAAACCAGCTGATGGCATAGATAGTGTCACGTATACGCCAACGGCCTCATCAGAACGACTTAGATAAATAATTGAAGAACTAAAAAAAACACACACACTCTGGAAATTCTCCCCATTTGTTTTTCCTCATACCTTATAGTGTTGCATCCAACGTGATTTCACACATACAGAAACACCAACAATCGTTATTCCAATAGCGGTAATTGCACTCCAGTGGACCTAAGTGATTTCAGCCAAATTGCAAATTAAAGAAAATTTCTTCTTCTCAGCTGCGAATGTTGGCTGGCTGGCGGGAGGCTTGTTGGGTCAGCTACAGCCGCAACGGCGACTGCGACCGCGACAACGCTGTTACTGCCGATGGTAGTGCTTTTATTATTCCTGGTACACAGCGACCTGCCAGCGTGTTTGTCCGCCACAAAGCACTTGTTGCATGCCACGCACTTACATAACTACACATCCATACACACAGTGCACATACCTAATACATATGCATAGGCAGGCACTTCCATCGCTGTTTGCAACAAGGCAACGTTGGAACTTGGAAGGCAAACGATACTTGACTCACTGCCACTTCGCCGCGTTAACCATTTCTATTTGCATTTGTCCCGCTGTTGTCGTTGATGCCACTTGTGCGTTTGGCGCTGTGTGTTCATTGTTGCACTGGTGTTGTGGTAAGATACGGCTGCTGCTCTCTAGCCCATTTTGGCCATAAACATTTGCGTAATGGATTTTTTCATATTTTCGCTAAACTTAGCCATTGCGTGCTGGCTCTGTTGTTTTTTGTTATTTTTGTTGCTTGAAGTAGCCACCACCTTCTTCTCTTTGAGCTGGTGACGTTGAGCATAAAGTAAATTAATTATTGCAGCAAGCAAGTGGCCGCCACCAGCGCACCACCGTCAACATTACCAACAACAAACTACCGAAACAAGCACTAGCATCAACTGCAGCAGTCCAAGTTGCGCGCTGCTTGTAATACAGCTGCGGTATGGCGGCAACAGCCTCTAGCCGCTCGGTCTCTGATTTCCCGAGCAGCAGCAACACTATCAATATTAGCAACAATAACATGGCAGTAAAAAATACACGTTGCTAATGATCACTTTTATGGATCTTCTAGCTAGCAATGAAGCAGTGAAAATTTTGGGGAAATTTTTCGACAGTTTCACAGGCAAAAGGTAAATGTGTCTATTTATTTGTCGTCCCCACCGTATATTAGTCGCTTTCTATGGCAATCTAACTGCTTTTGGAAGGGGTTAGCAATAAATAGACAAATGGCCGAACACTCCAGCGGACTGGCGGTGGAGCAGCTGGACGGACTGAACGCGGCACAGTTGTCAATGTGCCGTGTATTTAAAATGAAATAAAATACTCGTTTAAACTACAACATGCCGTAATTACTTCATTTGTTGTTGCTTTAGATGCTGTTAATGTTGTTGCTGCTGCTGTTGTTGACCAGTTATGGACGCTTAACAATTTTTCTCGCATGTCAGCGGCGCGTAAAACGCAACGCAGACGCATACAAAGCATGTGCGCATGCGCATGCGCACTCGCTGTGGCCCATGGAATGCAATGCGTGGTCACATTGTGGACGACAGCACCAATAACAATTGCGAACGCCAAGACCATGTAGGCTTGTGCTTCTTTTCCTTCTTTCGTGGTATCGTCGAAAGGCATTTGTGTGTGTGCGTGTGTGTGTGTGTGTGTGTGTGTGTATGTGTGATGATAACTCAATTAGAGTTGTGAATTGATGTTGGCAATTAACTCGCAATTAGAAATGAGGGAAAAGCAAGGGGCGAGCTACTATGTATGAAGGAAGTCTGGCAGGTGAAATACTAAGTGGTGTCCGTAGAACTAGGAAGTGTAATGGGAAGCAATGGGATGGGACAATATATTCAATCAAATGTTCAACGACTCAAGACACAAACTTGTCACAGAAAGTACTTAAAACGGGGCTCATAATTGACATTAGATCTTTCTGAAATTATTCCAGTTCCATAATCAACATTTTTGAACCACATTTCAATGCGATCGTAATTGTAAATTATACTTATTCAGTCAAGCAGAAGATTACTTTAAATACTCAAGCATAAATTAATACTATATTTTTTACGAATTAAAATTTTATATTTAAAAAAAGTTTTATTTATGCAGTAATACGTTACTGTAATACAATTTTTTCAGAATGTTTGTTAAAATCTCTCGGTTTTTAAATGTCTACTACAGCTTTTGAGATATGTTTACTACAGTTAAACATAAGGGGGTCCCAACATTGCTCTTCTCGCCCGTCCTCTTCCCTCTGCATTTGCCACACTTCTTTCTGCACTGCAACACGCCTAACATAAGCTAACACAGCTCCTGCAACCCTTTTGCATCATTTCACGGGTAATTCGCGCTAATTTTTCTTCCACACCAACAACCAATTAATACAATTTAACCAAATTCATACCCGCTCAGTTGTTGTTGTGTTAATTACAGCGTGTCAAAGGCTTGCCATGGCCGCACAGAATAGCTGTGTTTCGCTAAGTGCGCGCATGCACAAATGAATATAGTTTGTTGTTGCTACCTCTGCGCCCGGACGAAAAGCGCACTAAGCCCATTCATTGTACGTGGATCCGAAGGAAGACACATACGGGAAAGTTGTCGGCAATGAATCCTAAAAAATGTCTGCCTTTTACTGTTCTGGCACGTTCGCGTCGCTCGAGTGTATTCTTCCTAGACTGCACTTTTTGATGAGTCTATTTCGTTTGGTCAAAAACTAATGATGATGACGACGATGCTGTGGCTCACTGCTGTGGTTGTTGCTGTTGAAGCTGGCACTCACATGCGCTGCACGCATTTGCACTATTTATAATCGCACTGTCAGTTTTTTCCAACCTGCAGTGGGTTTCCCTCTCCCGGCTCTTCTGCAACGTCTTCTGTGGCGTCCACGCCTGCGAATGTGGCGACTTCCACTTTGCCGCGAACGCCGTGCCAAGAGTGCGACGAAACATGGTTCCCCGCCGTCCACCGTTTCACCTCTTTCCGTCGTCTGCCAAAGCGAGTGCCAAAAGATCAATGACGTCGGCTGACGGTCGCTTTCCAGGCTGAACCGAACTGACGAGCTCACTGACGAGTTGGACCGAATGTCAATCCGTCCAAATATACCTAAAGTACATGCCCACATATATGCAGACGCGCTTCATTTCTTTCGCATAACTTAGCAGGACGCTCGCGGTTGTCGGTGAACGCGTTTCGCCTCTTCTTGGTTGCGTTTATTGTTTTCGTCTTTTTTCGAGTATTTAATTTTATTTTTAATTTCCAACCTTACTTTGCTCAGGTCAGGTTGGTTGCCGCCGTTGCCGCAGCCAGCAGTGTAAAACACTTCATTTATTTGCAGATTTATTACACACAAACACAGATACACACACTCACACACGTTCACAGAAGAAGTTTATTTGCGTTATTACTGTTGTGTCTGTATATTTGCTTTAAATACTTTTTCGCTGCAAAATTTTACGTTTGCATTTATTTGGGGGCTGGTCATGTGTAATCAGTTTTTGAGCGATTTTATGTTTGCGGTGATTAATGAACGAAAATTAGCAACAGTTGCTGTTTTTGGACTTATTCTTGCTGCCTTTGCTGGAAATCGTATGCAGAAGTAGCTCTATTTCGTTGAAAACATATGGAAAGCGGCGGTAGGTAGAGCGGAAAGAAATTGACAAGGAAATAGAGGAAGCAGTAAGGGAGAAAGCACTTCAAGATAAAAAACTTGTCAAATTTGTTCATATTTTTCATTTAGACATTGGACACTTAGATTTCATTCAAAATAATATCACAATTGTACGGGATTCAGCATTATCTTTTATTCAAAATGTTTACATCTCTTGAAATTTATTCTCGTTGCTGTATCCGCAATTTTAACCACACATCATCCACATTGCCACGTCGTTACATGTACCGAACTGCAATTATTTATTTTTCTTTTTTGTGCTTTGTACAGTCTTGCTGCTGTTGTACAATGTTAAAACTTGGATTTGCTTCGTTTGCAGCAAAGCAGAACAAAACCTAAAATTACTTGAGAAAAACGTCAAATTGTAGAAAAAAACCAACCGTATTTAACCTTGACAAAAATCTTACACATGAGTGCTTTAATAGTTCAAAAACTAACAGCAACAACAGCAATGGCCATTAAACTTCTATTATTAAGTACCACACTTTGTGCATTCATAGTGAAAATGCTGAAGCAGCAGTGAACGCCACAACATAGCGCAACGCAACACAACACAACACAACCGACAGCAAACCGAATTGCAAAGCCGAACGCACAGCCAAAAGTCAGCCAGCTAGCAAAACGTTAGCACAACCTCAAAGAACTGCCACAAGTAACAATAAGGCAGCAGCAGCAGTAGCAGCAGAAGCAAAAGTAATAGAAAAACAGTAACATCACTTCCACTTAATTCAGCAGCTAACAGAGCATAAATCCCAAAAACAGTACACAATAACTAAACGGCAACAACAACGGGAGTGTTTGAATACTATTTTCCGCCGCTTGAAAAGTGTCTTCCTCTGCGATTCTGACTGCTGCTGCCAACGCTGTTTCATTGATGTTCTTGCTGCAGCTACTGCTGCTGTGATTTCTGTGAGTTGTTGTTGTTATTGTGCAATTGCGTCGTCGGTCACTATTTCTGTGGGTAATTACAACGTTTTCCTCAATTGTTCGCCACAAGTGTAAATGCGAGAAAGGCGCCACGCTAGACGCCATACAACAAGAACAAAAACAGCGCAGTGGGTGAAATAAATTGTTCCTGATCTGTTCCGTAAATTTTATAAACATTATTAGACGCAGTATTTCCAAATCACCGCAAGAAGGAATTTGCCGCTAGAAACCGTTTAGCAACGGAGCGCCACACACTACTCGAAGCTTATTTTGAAGTTTTTTCCCATTGAGTAATTTTTTGCATTCATTGCCGACACTTCTTTTACCTCTTTCAGGCGAATTCCTTCGTTCACTGCCGGATTTATTAAAGCCAACCGCACCAGTGCTGCTTGTAATGTTTAATTTCGCTTTCAATTGCTGCCAACCAAGTTTATTTTCGGCGATGTTTTTCTTGTTGTTGTTGCTTGCGGTAATCACTCGCTCGAGTTTCAAGTTCAAATTTCGTAATCAACATCTATGTTTGCCGGTGTGTGCCGGTTCCATGTGGTTGACTTCCTGACTACTGCTTACCGCTTGCCTGGCTGCTTGCCGCCTGTCTGTCTGAATGTCGGTTCGCTACTCTGCCCCACATGTGTTGTTGCGAAACTTTTTAGCTACTGTGCAGCGTTGGCTGATGGAAGCCAAGCGCGTTGCCAAAACGAAGTGCAAAGCTTTCCTTTAAGCCGCGCAATATGGCATTTTGACGCTTTTCATGTTTTCTTTTACTTATGACAGTTACGATTGTTCCCATTGTTGCTAGCCACTTTTTCGCAAGGTCAAGGTCAATTGCAGCGAGTTAGCGGCTTCCAATAAGTTATTCAGACCTATTTCGCTTGCATAATACTTTTTAATTAAATGTCTCAGAATCGCTAACGCGTCGACAGTGCTGTGAAGCCTTAAATAAGTGCAGCTGGATACATTTTCTTGACTACAACTAAAGTCGATGACATTTGGACACCCCATTAAATAGTAAAAAGTAAAAAAGTAGTTATATGTATAAAACCGTCGAAAAACGGCAAAGACAAGAAAAGAAAATCTTAACAATGCTGGCGCTGAAACTGAAAATGACTGCACTAAAAGAACTGATTGCGACAAGTGCCAAAGCAAAAACACCGAAAATAGATAGCCTTGCAGAAATTCGGTTCTCACCACTCGGTGACTCGTCCGGAGTGGCTTTTTGCTGGCGTGCTATCCTTTTCTCCTCAGCTAAATAGCTGTGGTTGCTGCACACAAAAGCGCCAAATGATTCACTGCGCTCTGCTGCGAAATGCCCCCACCGTTATTGCGATGCCACGCTGCCTGTGGCCGCCGCTCTAGCTTGCGCGTTCGGTGGCTGCTCACCGCCTGTAGAGTCCCCGCGTAGAAGTGTGGAATTTTGCACAAAACGTTTCGCCATACCGCCAGACGATTAGCTTGGAAAGTTGTTGAATGGCCGTGTGGCTGTGTGGCGGCAGCCACTGCAACTGGCACGGCAGCCCACCCTCCGTGCCAGCTCCTGCTGGTGTCGTCTTTTCGTGCATTTTCGCTAATGTTTACGAACGAACTCGAACGTACTCGCCTCACTCGTGGGAATTAGATCACTGGCAATGTGCGCGAGTCGCTGCAGCGGCAACTACACCGGAGGAAAGGCTTGTGTGCAACATGGAGCGCGCCCAAGTTGGTCAATTTTTTTCGGCCGAACGTCTGGGTGACTGTGCAACATTCGCCAATGGTGCTTCTTTTCACTGATGAAAAATGAAAAACGGCAACAGAGCACAAACGTTTTGCATGTGGCTACTGTTTGCCATCTGCCGTTTGCTGACGGCCAACTGTTGTAGCTTGCTGGCTGCTAGCTGCTTGTTTGCTGCTCGAAGGAGGCGCGATAAGTAAATGTGTTGTTGCCACTATTACTCGAAGCTGTTGCGCTAACTTTGTATTACTGCAGCATTGCTGTTGCAGGTATGCTTGTCATTGTTGGCTGTTTTTTATTTGCACTTTCAGCACACTTTTTCGTGCCGTCTCGGCTCACGTTACTGCGATTTATTTGTGCAGGGAGGAAATTGCGGACGCTCCGTGTGCTTTGCATTTGCCCTCTTCCTCTTCCTCTCCCCCTTCCCATTCCCATTTCCATTTGCACAGATGTCAAATGTCAATTAAATAAGAGCAGTTATTTGGCTGCTCGCCGGCTTGTTATTATTGTTAATTGCCGCAGTAACCTTTTCGGCCGCGAAGCTTGTGCAAACACTCCGATCCCTTATTTTGGATCATTTTACAACGATTGTGTTGAGTGCTGCTTGTACCTGAGAAAACTGACAAAATTGTTGTTTTGTTTTATTTATTTGCAATTGAGAAGATTTGAATTAAGTTAATTTTTGTTTATTTAAATACATAAAAATAACACTTTGATTTGAAAATATGTTGGCATTCCTTTGTTTCTTCAAAGTGGCAAATATTCTAACGTCTTTAAACTTATATAAAAATACATGAATTCTTGTAAATGAAAATATTCAAATTTATCACTAACGTGTTTTGTTTACAACAAATCGAATTGCCAATTTGACAAATTTATATGTAAATATCAAAACGAAAGAAACACGCAGCGCCTAGGCTTGGCGGTCATCAGTGCGCAAGCGCGTGTCGCAGCTACAGCAGCCGCAGATGGCAGACGATCAAATGCCAATTAGAGCGACGCAGCTATAAAAATGAAATCACCGAATTCAGCGCTGAGTTTGTGAAATTTGAATTTTCATAGCGGCGACGACAGGCCGCCAGCTGCTGAGCAGCGGCGATGGTTAAGGCTGCGGCGGCGGCGCTGGTGATGGGAGTCGTCAGTGTAGCGCAAAAAGTGATTAAAATCTAATTTATGCGTTCGTGGGAAATCAACACAGTAAACTGGATTTTTTCGGCTTGAAAGCACCGTTAGATGCGATGAGTAGCCGCAGCAGCGCGAATATAAAAATAAATATGTGAAAAATGCGCACACTTTAAACGTATCGTTAAATAACTTGACAGAAGAGAAGCAAAACGAAGGATTGGCATTTTCTACACAATAACATGTAAATTATGCTTATGCTGTCTCTATTATATAACTTTGTGTGGCGTGCGGGACACCCTTCAGTTGGGCTCTGTGAAATCTTGATCAATTTCCACTGACCGCCGACAGCAAGGCCTGAATCGATTGTGTGGTTATCGTAATTAAAATACGTACACGTAAGGAGTGCGAGTGGAGGCAGCAACGTCTAAGTCCAAATCGCATTTCCCCCTCTGTCAGCTGCTGCGCGTGTGTATCGCAGGTTCAATGTTAATGTTAAGGCCAGCACCTGGTTTATACAGTGTGTTTTTGTTTATTTTTTTTCAAGGAAGGAGTAGATTGGTTGTCAAAAACTCGTTTGGTATAAATGTTTTATTGTTTGAACATGTAATCCGCTGTGTTACAAAATGGCCGCCGTATCGCGGCGTGAAGTTGAGGTTCATTTTGCATGGTTCCCAGCGTGCAGTTCGCAAATCTCGTCAGATCTGAAAAAATCGAATGGCATTCAGTTAAGAACTAATTTGTCTGTTAACTGAACCTAAATTGAGTGAAAAGTAATGAAAATTCCGGAAATGATAGCATAAGTCGGCAAATGGTACTTTTTGGGTACGCTCACAATGAGCGTATTTTTTTTGTTTGTTTAACGATGTGCCTCAAAATGGTCCAGTTTACGCGAACCCATCTGAAGAGTGTGTGTGCCAATTTTTATTAAATTCGATTCATAAGTTTACGAGTAATGATGTGAACCGATGGAAAAACACTAACTTTTCAGGAAACGAGTTTAAAGATTCGGAGGCGGAGGAGTTGTAGGCGGAGTTCGAGTAGAGGCAAAATATTTTAGGACATAATTCCAAACATATTAAACTATCATATTCTGGAAAAAAAAAAATTTCAAAAATTTCAAATTTCTAAACCAGGCGCTGGCCTTAACCCTTTCCTTCCCATGGTAGCCATATGGCTACCAAATTCAAATTTGGAATTTCGATGTATAATTTTCGATTTTTCTCCATTCTATGAATTGCATCGCTTAAAAGAAACTTTGTTCTGAGCTTTTTCAGCAAAATATGTAGTTTGTTTTTATGGGAACATTGAAAATTGTTAACATTTGTGCAACGGTTCCCGCTCGACAGGGCAGCAGAATTAAATGGCAAAAATGTAATATTGCTCTATGTTTAACAAAGGACACCAAATAACTCTAAAATTCTAACAAATAACTCTAAAAACTTGTAAATAAGGGACATTTTGTTTTCATATAAAATATGTTTTAATTTTGCTTCATAAAAGCCCAGTGTAGTCTAGTGTAGTATGGACCTCCTCCTCGCACCTCCCACTGGAAAGTCGAAACCATTTTAAATATGATGCAAAATACTTTTAAATAGTTCTCTCGTTTCAAATAACCAACTTCCAATTTGTTTCTATGGCTATTTCATAATTCGGAAAGGAAAGGGAAAGTGAGAAAAAAAACTGAGAAAAAACATCGAACAGCTTTAATGCTAAATTCCATACGAGCTACAGCGTCAGTTACTCTAATAACAACAACTAGAGTTATAACAACACGAAGCATGCTGGCAGAGCTTGCAGGCGCATCTTGCACTTAAATTCCATTAATGTAAAAAACAATGACAGCGCCGGCAGCGACTGCGACAACAACCAAATTGGCCACAATAGTTACAAATTGTTAAATTCGCCAAGAGCAGCAGCGATTCGTAGCAACAAGGCTTAATCATGCACAAATCTTCACGGCACTACAATTTAATTTAATTTATTTTTCGCATAAAGATTGCTCAGATTGTTTTCTATTGCGACTGTTCAGCGTATTTGCTCAGTAGATTTCGCGATTTAGATTCACTGATTTTTAATATAAACAATTCTTCAATTTTTCCATTCAACATGTTTGCATTGCTCGGCGTCTATTGTGCAGCGCACAGCGATTCGTGCAGATCTGGAACTAATGAGTTGGAGCTTTTTTATAATTGGCAATTATTTTAAATGAATGAACGTACGAGGAGCAGCCGGCTGGAGAAGTCGAGGGCAAGATGGCGAGTGCCCGGGATCAGGGGAAGGGGAAGGGCATGAACTGTAAATGCGAGTAGATGAGAAGATAGTCGAGGCTCGGAGCGGGCAGAGTTGCTCGAAAGCGAAAAGCTGGTGTTAAGCTCTTTTCGGCTCAAAAGTTCTGCGCTGCGAGGTCAACTGGCATCCGGTGCGGTAAATGCTGTGCCACCCCTACTTTGATCAACAAATACATGTATTAAATTTCCTTCAAAATGTATATGTATGTGTTTCATGTATATACCATGTTACGAAATATAGTTTTGTTTAAAAATATTTTGAATTTCAGTTTTTTAACAACCTTAAACACAACTCTACTAAAACAAACTCGGATAAATCGAAAACATTTTGTATTACAATACCACGAAATTGAAGAAAGTCTTACTTCCAGGTTAATTTCGATATGTTTCGGTTTGTGAGCGCCACAGCCTAGCATCAGGCCGCCAGAGGTTAACAATAAAAATAATAACTGCTCACAAATGCGAGTGCGCAAATTGTGATTGCATATGACCTTGAAATAATTTTTGCCACTGGCGCCTCACTGCACGATATGCTGGTTTTCATGCTTTTGTTGTTGTTGGAATTGTGGTTTCTGTAGCATTCAAATTTGTGGCGAAAAAATTCAAAATCGTCTGCAGTTAAGAGAAAAAATGCAAAGAATTTAAACAAATTCAAATCAAAATTAAAAATGGGCAGTTTTTATCACTGCGCCCCGCTCCCTCCTTCAAATTTGTTGAGACGGCGCTTATTGTTATTTTGATGTGTTGAAGGCGATAACTTGTGGTCTTCGCTGGTGGCATTGCGTCAGCTTCAGCGCCTTAGCTAGAAAAGTAGCTCAGACGTTGTGACTCAGTATTTGACGCGTGCGCTCGCCATATGCGGAGCAGTTATGAAACGCCAGAAATTAAGTACATAAAATTATATTGCGAGCATGTGAGAAAATGCCGAAACGCTGAAGCACACACACACATACACAGCACGTATCAAACACACCCAACAAAACCGGGCCGTTACACATTTGCTCGACTGTAATTACAAACGTGCAAACACTTTATAAATTTTTGGCATTTTCGGAACGCTCATCCAGCCAGCCAGCCAGACAGACAGCTAGTCAACCGGTCTGCGAGCGAATCAGCCGTGCAGCCATATATACAAACACAACAACAATCCCATTGTGCGCTGGTAAAAGCTTAGTCATCAAATGCAATTTGTCAGCGCAACACAATGAATAATTTTTTTCCTTGCGCTCCTTGTCTCTGTTGATGGATTTTTTATTTGTCGATTTCACGATTTCACGCATGTGCATTCGTTTTTATTTATATGACGTTGCCCCTTTTACCAAGGGCCCCTTGGGAGGAGTGAACTGTGTGGGGAATCATCGATCAATCATTTTCCTGTCTATGCACAGAAATTATAATTGTTACACTTTTCCCCAGTAAGAATGAAACTGCGAAACATGGGAAAAAGCGCGAAAATTGTTTGCATGCCAGACGTGCAATTGTCATGGCAAACGATGCTGCGTTGGCCAGTTCCGAGCAGGGCACGATCGATCGCAGGCATCTGTTTGACATTCACAAGCGTTTGGCAACGGCAATGACAATCTCGGCGACAGTGACAATGAAGAGGAAGGCATTCAAGTGTAAACTGGATGTGCGTGTTTGCGTGTTTGTTTTGCTAAAAAGGGCCGTGAGCGATCACTCCCATATGCCCAAAAGAAGGATAAACGGCGAACTGCAATGTACGGTTCAGAATTCACTGATCCATCATACATACACGGTTGAAGTTGAAGGGATGAGTGTGAAATTTTTTTAAAGAGAAAGCCAAAACAATAAAGGAAGCAAGACTTTACATATGTGCCATACATGTGAATTTTGTGTAATACTCACCGTTTACTAATCGATGCGCCTAAATTTGTGGACTTGAAAACGTTGATTTAGTAAAAAAGTTAAATGATGAATAACAAAAAATTGTTTAAATGTGTATTATGCAGCTATCGTAATTTAAGTAAAAGGCATAATTTTTGTCCAAAACGAAAAAATTTTTACTATCTAAACTAATAATTCTTATTACTCTAGTTTTAAACAAATTTATGGAATGAGTGTTAGCAATTTATTGCAATTGCAGCGATTTTATGCTTTTCTCAATGTTACCGTTTGACTTTGAAATCAACTAACGCACATTAAATTTAATTTCAAGCATTGCCTACTGCAGCAAAAATCATGTTGTTGGCCACACACACTCACACGCATCCAAGTTCATTGCTTAAGTCTTTTGTTAAATTGCCACTGAACTCTGTCAATTTCTAGCGCCGCGCCAAAAGCGGAAAATGTTAAAGACATGAAAATGAATTATGCGCACTTCTTTTAGCTACGCATAGCAGTGCAAATAGACAAAAACTAAACAAACAAGATAGACAAATGTTTTAAAATATAATAAACCACAAATCACAAGAATACTAAAGCAAAACCAACAACACATAATCACAAAACGGCAAAACCAACAACGTCAACGGTTGGTCAAGTCCTTCAATTATTCCGACAAGCATTAGGCAGCACATGCCATGTCAACTGTACGTGGCTGACAGCTTCACAACAACAACTGCTTTATTAAGAAGAAGAACGGGCACAATTCATCACACACAATATATGCCAACTAATATGAATTGTTTATTTTGCTAATTGTGCGAAACCTTGCAATTTACAGCAACAACAATTGCACTGCAAATATACTTCCACATTATGGCCAGAGAAGCACACAGCGCGAGCTTGAGCAGGAAGTAACACTGCGTTTCGTTGGCGGAAGGGGAAAGCGGGGATATTTTATTTTTAACCCTCATCCGACGTTCAAAAAAACTCACACATAAGATGTTCGGGTGATATTTCACCCATATGGTACTTTGCATTGTTTTAATGAATTTTTTGACCAATTACACTGCACAACACAAAAAAAATAACAAGGTTCTGACAACGGATTCTGGTAGAGGGGACCAAAAAAAATATACGTGTTTCGCGTTTTGAAAGTTTACGTCTGAATTTTTTTTTAGGGGGGTCAAAGTTTTCCCCTTTTTGCTCATTCTTATTGTGATTCGGCATACGAAAACCATGTAACCTTACATTTTAGGTATATGATGTGTTCAGCAATTTGATGTAAAATACTGCGAAGAATATTTTTGTGGAGCATTTTAACCCTGTAGCTACTATTTTTATGGGTCAATTGACCCTTTTTTCTAAAATGCCAAAAATGTCTTGTAAAACAGGACTTTTTCAGGAAAAAATGTACCACGAAAATATTCGCCATAAAATTCTACTATAGGTCTCTGAATACATCAAAGCTCAGAAATTAATTTCAACGCCAGAATTAAGCCAAATCTGAAAATGTGTTTAAGTGTTTATTTCGTACTTAATCAAAATTGGTACTAAAATCTCCTTGATTTTTGAGGGTTAGTGTATTTATTTTTATATTATATTTTTCGTTTAGCTCTTGCCAATTCCACACCGTTATCAAACAATTTCCAGCATACATCAGCTATAAAAGAATGAATAATTTTGCCTCTATACCGTTCCTCAATGGGGGCCAGTGGCGGATTCAGGGGGAGGAGGTTTGGGGGTTGAACCCCGCCGATCGATTAGGATCGATTTTAAAACTACATACAAATTAAAAGACATTTTATAAGTGTTAAAGAATTACTTTTTGAAACCCCCCCTGAAATATATTTCCGCCCCACATGTCTGATGAAATCGTTCCCCATGTTTATCGGATTCTGTTGCCGACTGATGTTCGAAGTAATCCATATGAGAATTCAGAAAATGAATTTTTGGTGACACATGAACACCTAGTTTTTCGAATGCACTCTTCATGGTGTCGACGTGCATTCGAGCAGCAGGATATAATGTTTGCCTACTCCATTGTCAATGACTCCTTTAAGGCAGGTTTCTACCTTGTGCGGCCGAGAAAACATGTTTTTTTTTTAATTTCTGATGGGAAGGTTTTTAAGATAAACACTGGAAAGATGTAGGTATATGGTATATGGTTAGATGTAAATATGGTTATTGTACAAGTAAAAAAAGTTGCAAGATAAAATATGCGAAGGGGGGGGAGGGGGCCATCGAGCAATGGCGGCAGGACTTCCTTACTCGCGGAAGTCCTGCCGCTGTTTGAGATGACTTGAAACACAAAAATGAAATTTTTTCTTATTCTGTATCCTTTTGTCTATGGCTGGAACTAGGATTAAAACAAAAAAATGAAAAATGAAGGATATATGCGATTTTGACTAAAAAACTCAATTTTTACCTACTTTTTCCAATACAAATTTCTATTTTTTATGAAAAAAAATTATTATTTCTTGAAGATCCTAGTTCGGGCCATAGCTAAGACCTTGATAAATGACTCTTTAAAATTTCGTAGCTATTGCTCAACTCGTGTGGCCTAAATCACTTCCGCAAGGTCAAAAAATGTAGTTTTGAGAAAAACGCGTTCAAAGTTTTGCTTCAGTACTCGGCGCGCTCGACACCGCTACCTGTTTCGATAAATTGCTTCCGTAATTCGAAAGATTTCAACTTCAAATTTTGGGAGCGTATTCTACAATCATGTATTAATCTAAAAATGCATGAAAAAAAATCGATTTTTTTGACCGCACAAGGTAGAAACCCCCCTTAATGCTTTTCCATGCGACAATCTCATTTGGTGAGAGCATTTGATCAAATTCGGCGCTACGCATAAGCCTTTTTATTTCAGGACCAACAAAAACACCTCTTATAATGAAAACACGAGAGTTTTTATATTTATTGGTATGAAACCAATATGAAAAAAGTAAAGTTTTAGCATTCATACCTTTTTGTATCTTTGCTTCGCTTAGTTTTCGAAACAATGTCTTCAGAAAGTTAAATGCCGATCCATTTGTATCCAAACACTTAACAAAATTGTTTATCACACCAAGTTTTATATGTAACGGTTGTAAAACAATTTTTTTTGTTGGCACAAGTGGTGGATGGAAAATATTATGCTCGCCTAATGTCCCTTCAGCTCTCGGCTCCCATTGTTTTTTGGGATATTGGTTGCCCTTCTGTCTGCTACTCCACGTGCAAGTTTTGTAGGACATTTTAGTACCAATTTTGAATAAGTACGAAATGAACACTTAATCACATTATCAGTTTTGGCTTAATTCTGGCGTTCAGGTTAATATCTGAGCTTTGATGTATTCAGAGACCTATCGTAGAATTGTATGGCGAATATTTTCGTGCTACATTTTATCCTTAAAAAGTCCTGTTTTACAGGACATTTTTGGCATTTTAGAAAAAAAAGGGTCAAATTGACCCATAAAAATAGTAGCTACAGGGTTAAAATGCTCCACAAAAATATTCTTCGTAGTATTTTACATCAAACTGCTGAACACATCATATACCTAAACTGTATACATGATTTTCGTATGCCGACTCACCTTAAGAATGAGCAAAAAGGGGGAAACTTTGACCCCCCTAAAAAAAATTCAGACGTAAATTTTCAAAACGCCGATACACGTATATTTTTTTTTGGTCCCCTCTACCAGAATCCATTGTCAGAACCGTTGTGATATACCACAAATTTCACCCGTTTTTAAATGTGTATGTAATACTGTTTTTCGAACATATCGAGCCCTTCCTGCGATTTTATCATATGAGCCATTTTTACCGAAATTTTTTTTCCGAAAACGTTAGCACTATAAACTAACCATCAGTCCCTAAAAGCTCACTTCTCTACGATGAACCGTTATGAAGTTAGAGAAAAAACAATTTTATCGTATGTCCACTTCACATTTTTCCTTCATTTTTTGTGCCCGCGACTAGCTATGCGATACGATAAAATTGCTCTAGTTACAAAAAGTAAATTTTTAACTTTATTGCAAAAGTGTGAAATTGAAAATATTTTAATAGTGAAAAGTGAATATTACATAATTGTTGAAGGTGAACAATGGCCTATTTGCAGGAAAAGGTTTTTTTTCTTAATTCTTTGCAGTGTGACGTGCGTGTTATAAAAAATAGGTGTGCAGTGGTTCGTAGTTACGTATTGAGGAAATTGAGGTGCAGTAATTTGATGATAAATTAAAAAATAATAATTAAGTTAATGCTTTGATAATAAAAAAAGTAAAGAAAAAAAAAAATAAAAGTTCAAAAAAAATGTTCTGTTTCAGTGCCCGAACCGCAAGGCATTATCAACGCTGGGCCCTTATAGTGACAGCGATACAAGTTGTAATGAAGAACCAGAAATTTGTGTAGGAAAGCGGGGAAGGAGAAATAAGAAATTTGCCAAAAAGAGTTGAAAATCAGGCGAACAGCGGAGTTGGCTCACGAATATTTAGATTTAAAATTTGATGGAATGATAAAAGATGTGCTAGTCAAAACATATGACGAATACAGTACAGTGGAAGTCCAGTGTAACGAACTTTCCATTTAACGAATTATGGATTTAACGTACGGCCAAATTTTCTCCATTGCTGGTTCTATATTAAGAACAAAAGGGAAATTTTCTATTCGATATAACGAATATTTATGCTGTTTTTCACCCTTCCAATTGTTTTTGTTTGAGCATTCACATTCTTTACAATAGGTCTGTTTGGCCAGATTTCCAGTAAAAACTATCCAGTAAAAAATATCAGGAGAGTAAGCTAGCGTACGCTCCCTAAAATCAAACTATCCAAAAAAGTAAACAAACAGCAATTTGTAAACAATACACAGTAAAAAGGGTGTAAACAGGAGGGTTAAAGAACAAAACAGCTGATCTAAAAGTTTCATTTGAGGTTTGAAGTGGTAGGGAAAAATAAGTTAAATCAGACATTTAATGCAAAATGCAAATAGTTCGTTGCGCTCAATCTGCAATTCTTCCCTTTCAGCTTCAGCGGGTAAAGCTGAGCAAGACGGTTGTGGGTCAGCAGGCTTGCGAACGCACCATTTCTTTGCTGTTTCCATTTGCCTCCAATGTTTTCAAAAATTTATGTTTCGTATGGCAGCTAGTCATATAGTTTTCTTGTTCTTCTTCTTACTGGCAAAAAGTTACTAGACAAAACTTCTCCAGTAAAAACTTGCAAGTTCTCACGAAATGAACTGCCACTTTACGCTCTCAGTTTCTCTCTCGTTACTAGAGATTTGGCGTCAACAAACAGGATCCAGTAAAAATTTTTACAAATTTGTACAAATTCGTACAAATTATTCTCTGCCAAACAGACCTAATAACAATGAATGTTTGGTTTCGTCAAGTGAACGGTACCTCAATTGTTTTTGTTACGTTAAAACTTTAAAATTTACGTCAAGTTACCAATATTTTCAAATTCTGTTTGTATGCATTGCTGATCATTTTCACAGGATTTGTTTTGCGTTCGGTCGGCGTTTTTCTTTTAAAAATTAAAATTTCAATAACCAATCAAGAAAAATGTCCGGACCGAAAAGTTTACTTGCGGTAAACAAGCAATCCGCATCGAAGACTTTTCACTGTACACACATAGCCATTTTGTATTTCGAAAATGCTGGAATAAAACATGATATTTTTTAACCTTCTGTCTGTCCTTTGCTCAAAATTGCTTTCGCTGTCCTTTGGGGTCTGGATGACCCCAATCAAACTGTTATATAATTTACTGACAAAACATGAAGAAATCTTACACATAAATCATAAAAGAAAAGAGGAAAGCCTTAAATAGTGTTTTTCTTGATTTTTTATTGGGTTGTAATCGCGATTAACACTTAATAACACAAGTACACAAAGCCGCTCAACCGTATTTTTAATTCAGCCTGGAGTCAAATAGACCCCACGGGACAGGCAGAAAGTTAAAAACTGAATATGTGAGATTTATTTCTTTAAGAAGGGTGGTTTAAAACCAAAAAAAATTTCGATCGATTCTAAATTTCGATAAGATTCTTTATATTGGACGTCCACTGTATTTAATTTTTTCTGAAATTTTTTTATTTTTTATATAAAACTACACTATATCACTATGAATTACAATACGTCAATCTGAAAGTAACAATTCTTTGTATTCAATAAATGAAAATAGATTATACCAAGGAAAACATTATTTTTTACTTAGAAACGAGTTTATCGTATGTGCCACTGCAATATTTAAATCGCTCATAATAGTGCCCGCACAAATTATCGTATGTCCAAAATAACACCGTTGCGCTTTGCTGAAGTTATTAAAATAACCTTTTCCAAGTGTGGAACCCTAAATAAAGTGTGTATGCCAAAAATCATGCAGCTTTGTTGCGCCAATGCAGAGAAAACCAAAAAAAACGTCTCCTGTAAAATTTGGTTTTTGGCTCATACGATAAAAACGCGGGAAGGGCTCGATATGTTACAACACTTATTTCAATCGGATGGGGAAAGGGGGCAAGGAAGGGCAATAGTTGACTAAAACTTTGTGTTCACCACAAGTATACTTTTTTTCAAGAATTGCAAGCAGAATATGCCTCTCGATCGTTTTTGATACCGAATTGGCGCCGTGTTCCAATAGTTCTTTTACTTTTTTACGCTCTGATTTTCTGACAAGGTTTGGAAAAATGGCTGCATTGAGATAAGAAGTTAGCATGAAGATTTTCCTTTCGCTAACGTTGCTCTACGCAAAATCTTTAGCTTTATTAAAGTCAAATTTAAGTCTTCAAGAAAAATTCGCCGCTTGTACTTTTTGTACAAGCGATCCACATGGAATCGACAGCAATTGGTTTTTCGCTTAAGAGTATAGTTAGTGAACAATCAATTGGTCTTAAGCGTCAACTACTGCTTTTGACTTATTGTAAAACGATATAATTTCGGGTAATTTTTTGTCACCCACATATCCTGATTATGATGAAAAGTGCTTAAATGGGCATCTTCTTCTTGTTAACTTAGTGTGTCCTTTTCATAGGACGTACATAGCAGTTGTCGCTAAACCCACGTTTCTCATATATCTCTTATGGGTGTTAACGAGCTTCATTCTTTATTACAATCGTTACGTTCTTGGCGAATGGTTTTGTCACCGATAGAACGAAAAATTGGTCTGCCTGTTGTGTAACTCTATAGATTATCAAGAGATTCTCCAATCGACTTATAAACACCACTCAAAACTGAAATACCAAACTATCCCTGAATGTCACCAACGCTGATCCATACACTGCCAAAAACTCGCAAACCTTCAACATTAGTTTTGTCAGTTACTATCTTTAACATTGGTCTTCATTATCATCTTTTATTACTGACACACTACTTCAAGCATAACGAGTTATACCAACTTTAGTTGAAATAAAATAATTGGCTCCTACTTTTCCGTTGAGTTCAGGAGGTCCATTGATCCATAAAAAGGGTTTGCCTATAAAAGCAGTTCAAAACTTTTAATCTAGTGACGTAATTGTATGGCATTTTCTGTATGTGTTGCGTTGAATTTCCATATCTCTACATAGTATAAAGCAAAGTCGCTGTCGCTGTCTGTCCCTATGTATGCTTAAATCTTTAAAACTACGCAACGGGTTTTTAAGCGTTTTTTTTCATGGATAGAGTGATTCAAGAGGAAGGTTTATATGTACAATACCTGCATAATATTGTAGAGAAACACTGATAAATTTAGAGGTAAATATTGTTTATAAGGACATTCTGTAGTAGGTAGGTATATTTAGTATCAACATTGCATCCGTGCAAAGCCGGGCGGGGTGGGTATCAAATGAAAGGGTTCGAGGAGAAGAATACAGAAAATAAAATGACGTCACTCGAAATTCAATATCGCGGCTGCACGAAGATAGCGGATCAGTAAATTTTCATGTACTACTATGACATGGGTATCCAATGAAAGAATTTGTGAAGAAAAAAAATACGAAGAATAAAATGATGCAAAAATATCGGGGCGATAAAATATCCGGACGGCAAAATATACGGACGACAAAATATCCGGACGGAAAAATGTCCGAGCGACAAAATATCTGGATGAAAAATTATACGGATGACAAAATATCCTGCCAAAAATATCCGGACGACAAAATATCCCAAATACTTATTAACCAGGGCTATTCTGGCAACTATCTTTCAACTCACCTCAATCTTTCGAAGTACAAAAATCTTTCGAAAGACAATTGGCTATTCTAGCGACTACCTTGAAAGCTTTTTTCCGTAACATGAAAGACAGTTTGAAAGATGTGCTTTTGGGGTCGTCTTTCAGCTTGAAAAAAGTACGTGCGTTGAGTTTGTGTTGTGAAAAGAAACGATATACGTATATATCTAATATATATGGACATATTTTATAAAAGAATGCAATTACTCTTTTAATTTTTACATACTTCAGCTTGATTTCTTCAGCCATTAATTGAAATTCTTGAAAATTGTGTTTAAATTTTTCATTTCACGGTTCATTTGCCAACAGTATTGCCAGCATCGAATAGAGCACTTGGTTTACAAATGTGATATTTTGATGAAGGATGAAAGAAAACGTAAAAATACAGCAATTTACAGCAAAAGTACATAATATTTATTAAGAAACCTGAATCCACCTAAACTTTGCAATGGCACGCGTTTGCTGGTAAAATCAGTAAAAACGTTCATAATAGAGTGCTCAATACTCACCGGATGTGGTACCGGAGAAGACGTATTAATTCCCCGAATTCCTCTGATACCATCAGATTTACCGTTCCAATTTAAACGCCTACAACTTCCGGTAAAGACATCTTTTGCAATGACAATCAATAAATCGCAGGGTCAAACTTTCAACGTGGGCTTAGATTTGAGAGTTGAGTGTTTTTCTCATGGTCAATTATATGTCGCTCTTTCAAGAGTAACCTCTAAACAAAACATGTTTGTATTGTCTAATGACAAAAAAGCTGTAAACCTTGTTTATAAGGACATTCTGTAGTAGGTAGGTATATTTAGTATCAGCATTGCACCCGTGCGAAGCCGGGGCGGGTCGCTATTTTTAACTAAAACAAATAACATTCACAAGCCACAAAATCGACATTCGAGCTTGAAACACATGAATAAAATCAATATTCGCATAAAAAGCAGTTTGTATTTTTTTGTACTATGACGTACCTTTTTTAAATTTAAAAAAAATCATAAATCTATTGAAAAATGGATGAGGAATCCGAAAAAAATGGTTTCATAATTGTACCAAAATTGTTGTTGTTTAACAATTGAAATTAAAACAAAAATGACATTTTTTTAGGTTATAATCAACCGATATAGCTCTCTAATTTTTTCCTAGAAGTTACCATCAGCGCGTAAAGGCGTATTTTATAAAAACTCGATCCAAAAAGTTTTTTTTTTGAAAATAATGTTCAAGTATAATAAATTTCCCAAAAAATTTGTTGACACTCAAGCTGGTTACAAGCAATTTTCATTGAATAGTATGAGTCACAGAAATGCATTGAAAGGTATCGCGGATAACGCGGATCGATCGCAATAGATACGCAATTTTTAGTTGGAACCATACCAGAATGGAACTCAGCTTGAAAAATCAGTTTCAATCAGGTTCGATTCTTTCCAATGTAGTGAATTATTATGACAATAATTTCACTATCATGAGTAAAGAGTAGTATAACAAACATGAGTTTTTTTAATTTTTTAATCCATAAATTTCATTTTATTCAGTTGTAGTCGAAGAGAAATACTCTCAGGTATAAAACAATACCATTTTGCGGAATGCCCAGCGTAGCGGGCGGGTACGGCTAGTAATTTGTATATGGGTGAAATATCACCCGAACGTCGCCCACGTAACTTTTTATGTAATTACCGTTATAATCAATAAAACTTATATTGGTTTGCTACTAATACAAGAAACCTTAATCATTTTGATAAATATATAGGAAAGTTATAGCATCTTAAAGTTGAAAATGGGTGAAAAATCACCCGAACGACGGATTAGGGTTAATGAACGTAATGCTAATGTGCCCAAGTGCGACACTTGCACCATTCACACGTTGCTCTGTATTTTCTGTTTCAGCTTTTTATTAAATCGAAAGCGTTGCATCACGCCCCATGTGTTAGTCGGATGAGTCGTTTACAAGATGTGTTCTCGTAACTGAAATGACAGGAAAAAGGCTGTTTTCCGAAGATTTTTCGAAAAAGCTTCTTAAAAAACTTTTTTGATCTTCAGTTTCGTATTCAGCGACGCAAATTTTGTGGCCAAAAGCAATAACCGCGTAAGTCAAAAAATGCTGTTTCGAGCAATCTCGTTTTAAAGTTTTAGCGCGTAGTGTGTTCATTATAACTGAAGCGAATAGGTTTTTATTAATAACTTTTTTTATTTTAAAGTTACAAACTCCCAGATTTTACACAAACGTAGAGCACAGTCACGGGAACATGGTGGCATCTATAACTCAATTTCTTCTTAAGTCGACTGAAGCGGTTATTGCTTTTGACCACAGAATTATTCTTAAATATACTTTTATCGATACTAAATATACTGTTACGAATACTAGTTCTAGTGGGCTGTTACGTATCTCTGGATTGTGTAATTTGAAAATAAAACACACTCAGTTTCTCAAACGCAGTCAATAAAATAAACCGACAATCACTTTGTTTCACACTTTTACACTTCACTATCTTTACACTTCAGTATTTGCTCAATTACTCCGTATGGCACCTTCACTAGTCAAAATCAGACTGACTCGCTGCGCCGCACCCGGCTGCCTTTTATACCTGTCCGGCCAGTGTTGCCGCTGTAAAATTTTAAAAAGTCGCAGAAAAAGTGTCACAGCCGCAAAAAAAGTGTCAAGTGATCCAATTTTGTTATACCATGTACATAAGTATAAACTTTCATTATTTCACATGTCGAAACTCATTATTTTTAATAAATTTCTAAAGAAGATAATTTTCTGTGAAAAAAACTGTTTTCTCCTAAAATTTATTGATAAGGAATATATTAAAAAGTCCCAATATGCATGTTTCGTATTTATTACGAAAACATTTCAAAGCATATGCGTAATGAGTATTTTGAAACACGCAAAAAAAAAAAATTAACTTTACGAAACAATTTTCAAAATGAAGGGAATTCTTTGTAAGGTGCCACTCTTTGTAATGTGCCACTCCTGCTTGATTTTGATGTTCCAGCAATCCAAGCAAAAAAATTCCTACCGTCATTTAAGGTGTATATGACAACATAAATTTTAATGCGGTTTTTACGGGGGGAAAATGAAAAATTTGGTTAAGAAAAAACTTAAAAATAAAGCTGAAGGTTTTTGTTGCGGTGAAAAATAAATCAAATACGTCTAAAAAACTAAGGTAAATATCAGTGTTGGACTTAATTTGTAATGCTTTTTCATAATCCGAAATGATATCCGAGCATATCGTAAGAGGAGAACATTTATTCAATGATTTCCAAAATGACGTGAAAATGTAAAGTGCAACCCCTCTTTTTTCATTTGATTTGTGATACTACATACATATATCGGTAAAATGACTTTTTCTTGCTCGGAATCGTCATTAAAATGAATTTAAAGTGTTAGTAAATTTTTCTCTAATCCTATCATGAGGCAAAAATTAGTTCAGTTGTGTGTATTGTAACGATAAGACAGTCTGTCGCTGTGCAAAGCAACCCTGCCGCTACGTGCCGTGCTATAATCCAATCTGGCAACGACGGCCGCGATGGTAACTTTTAGTCCAATCTGGCAACGACGGCCGCGATAATAACTTTTAGTCCAATCTGGCAACGACGGCCGCGATAATAACGTTTAGTCCAACCTGGCAATGATGGAAACTTTTAGTCCACTCTGCGCGGTGGCCTGGCAGGAATAAAAGGCAGCCGGATGCGGCGCAGCGAGTCAGTCTGGTTTTGACAAGTGAAGTTGCCACACGGAGTAATTAAGAAAATACTTAAGTGTACGAACAGTAAAGTGTAAAACTGTGAATAATCAAAACTGTGAATAATAAAGTGACTGTTGGTTTATTTTATTGTCTGCATTTAAGAAACTGACTGTGTTTCATTTTCAAATTGCACAATCCAGTGATACGTAACAGCCCACTAGACGTAGTATTCGTAACAGTATTAATGTCCATGTAGTTATTGGTTTAATTCGTTACCATTCAATATGCATTTGGCTTTCGGTCATTTTCTATTCAATTCAAATTAAATTCAATAATCTTTCGTAAATTTTCTAAATCATGCATTTTTACTTGAGATTTCTACGTTTTTTGCGATTTTTTTAGGGAATGTCACTTAAGATTAAAAACTTTTAGGTTGTCGATTTTTAACACTTTGGGAAATTGGCTGTAAAATTAGTATTTACAAAAAATTCAAATGAGATGTTTCCTTGGATCATAGCTCTTTAAACCATCTTTCTAACGGTATATTAACATTGGCGATAAGTTCATTTTCTAACGAGTTATACGCAAAAAGTGCCACCACGTGGTGGCACATTACATAGAATTCCTTTACATATAAACTTTTTGATAAAAAAAGGGGGCAAAAGTCGCATGATTTTGAAGAAAAGTGTCAAAATAAGCCTATTTTTAAAAAGTCGGTGTCAGGTGGCATCAGTCTCCAAAAAGGGTCAATTTGACACTTTAGTCGCACAACGGCAACACTGTGTCCGGCCATCGCGCAGATCGTTCTCGCATATTCCAGAGTGGACTAAAGGTTTCCATGATGATCGCGACCATCGTTGCTAGGTTGGACTAAAAGTTTCCATTATCGCGGCCATCATTGCCAGGTTGAATTATGGCACGGCGCGTAGCGACAGTGTTGCTGTGCACAGCGACAGACTGTCTTATCGTTACAATACTTTTGTCGAGTAGTAAAAGTAGCAAAATCTAAACACAAGTATTCAAAGTAGAAACCATCTATTTATTTAGCGCGAGAACGTTGTATGGAGCAGTGTTGCTGTCAAGACTGCTTTTGTTGCTACCAATTACGCCAAAAAAGCACAACAGCCACAACAATAACAGTAACAGCAGGGTGTCGCACACACATACACCACATCTGCAAATTGAAGGCAACCACATGGCTGCTTATGCTAACCTATGTAGCGGCTTAACGGGTGGGCGGAGGGGCGGACCGCCCCGGGCCCCGGGCTGCAGGGGGGTCCCCGAGAGAAGCTTGTATATACAAATTTCAAGTTTTTCAAAACTGAAGCTTGTAAAAAAAACGTTTTGCGCTCCACAATGGTTGATGAAAGACTAAGTTGTTTGTCACTTTCATCAATTGAAAGATACACAGTATCGACAATTGACTTTGAAATTGCCATAACAAATTCAGTTCAATAAAAGCAAGAAAACATCCTTTCTAAATAACATTCGTTTGCAAATTTTCAAAAAATTCGCTGAAGATTGCAATATTTAATTTTTAATTTAAAATTTTGTGCAAAATTGGCAAATACCAAATTCTAAGTTAAAAATTAAATATCTCAGTCTTAGAGTTTGCTTGTAAACTAGTGTGAATTACACAATTACTTAACCTCATTAAGCTTTGTAGAAGTCAAACAAATTTACAGTTATTATTATTCTAATTATTGGTTGGATAACAACACATCGTCCCGAAAATCCGGGTTTCTTCTTTGATAGACTCTTTTACGAAAGTAATTCCATGCTCCTTGCAAGTAAGCTAAATATGGGCTTCTTACTTGCTGTTATGTAGGGGAAATATGTTTTTTGCAGACCTTTTTTATAAAGTCACTGCTACTGGGTTTTATAAAATATTTCTGTCCATTTCTGAAGATTTAGATTACACTACTCGACACGAAAAATGCACCTAAAAATAAAAGTGTTTTCTATGAACCTACAGATGAAATCCAAAACATGTATGTTTTCCATGCCTGACATATTTTGGTCCTGAAAGTTCAAAATAGAAAATTTAGTTAAAAGGAGACAATTTTCCTCTTTCATTTGATACCCATATCTCGATCATTGCACTGCTTTGGGTGAGAAAATGTAGTACTGACTACGCCAGGATACTGTAAATGATCTCTAGTATCACGTCTAGATCAAAACTTGGATGGGTCTCGGAAAAATAAAAAAAAACTTGGTGTTTTCACTCACTGCATCATAACTTTGTCATTTTTCTTCCAATTCTATTGATGTTAGGCTTAATATTTCATTTTAGGTCTTAAAATCAGAGGAGATTTATTTATTTATTTATTATTTTTAATTACAATAAAAATTTTTATTAAAAAAAGCACTAGGTGCCAGGGCTATCGGCTTTCAGAGGAGATAATCTTTTTTTTCTATAACAAAATATTTGAAAATGTATGGTTTTTTAAACTGGTCCAAAAATTCACTTTGTTACAACTTTCACCGTTAGTAGCTTTCCCAAATCTTATTCGGGCAATCTAGAAAGGCTAAGTATTATCTTCTGAACGACGGGCAGCTCGTGTTAATCGGATAATTATTTTAGGAGATATGTGCTCATAACTGAAACAATAGGAAAAAAAAACTGGTTTTTCGAAGATTTTTCGAAAACGCTTCATAACAAATTTTTTGATTTTCAGTTTTGTGTTCAGCGGCCAAAGTTAGTCTAAAAAACAATTTTATTTTTAGGTGTACGCGATTGGCCAATTTTTTGTCGAGTAGTGTTATTATGCACTGATCGCAAAACAATCTAATCCTCCTGCTCGGGTAGCTTAAAAAAATGGCTAGATCGCTGTAACGAAGCAAGATTTTCTGTTTTTTTTTCGAGATTTAAGATGGTTTTTTGAAATGACGAATTTGATCTTCCAAAAGTTTTCCTAATTTCACGAAAGTTTTTATCAATTTTGGAAAGATTTATTAAGATTATCCTTTTATTCATTTTTAATTTTTTCTCTGGGCTTATATTGCTTTCTTTAAAATTTCAAGCACGTATACGTTTCAAAATAATTTGCAAGTCCGTTTACTGTTCAATGGAATACAAATTAAAAAAAAAAGTAAAAAGCATAACCGGAAATTCCAGTTATTAGTTTTGTAATAATTTAATTGACTGGCACGACAGCCAGTCAATGAGCCACAGCCAGCCAGCTGAGAGGACAGCCACCGAAAGAGAAAACGAGTTTCCCGTTATTTTTCTTAGGTGTTATTACAGGCAGTATTTGAACCTGCGGTTGCTGCCTTTGACTCGTTGTCCAACGCACTAACCAACTGAGCCACGGCGGTTATTAGTTTTGTACGCAAACTTATTCTGCACCGTTTTGTGGGGGCCCCCTCCGCCATCACGGCCCCGGGCCCCGGAATACCTTAAGCCGCCACTGCCTATGGCTGCTTATGCTAAGCTAAGTTGTTGTTGTCGTCGCTGTGCACGCTTCCTATTAAAATTATGGAAGCAGCGTGAATTGCTTTGAAATTTAACGGAAAACGTATTTAAATATTTCGCAAACCGCAAACCATCTTCCAAACACACACAAACACAGTTGGTGCGTGCGCGCTTGCGCCATGTCTCGGGCACACTTCAATGCTAGTGCGCCAATTCTCGTGCTCATCCATCGGTTTATCGCTCTTGCCACAAGTCTGTCTGTCTGCCTGTCCGTCCGCATCAAGTAAACGGCCCCAAATGGCATTCGGTCGCGCCAGTGCAGTAGCCCGCTAGCAGTACTTCTGCCTATCGGTCTGTCAGAGTTCCAGTTCGCATATACGCCAATGCTCTAAATCACAAATGCTAATGTTGAGCGTCGCGCATGCGCACGTCAAGCTGCACTTTCATCAATTGCACTGGCATTGCGCGTTTTGCTTTTGCATTTAATTTGTCTTTTAATACAATTTCTTTGCATTTGCTTGCTTTGTCATTTCGCATTGCATTGAAAATTTATGCAAATCGCAAATTGGCTACAAGCCACACGTACTTGTGGCATTTATGGCTCACGTTGTGCTGCACTGTGCGGCAATTCTTGTTATATTTTCGAATGGCTTCTTGAGCTGGGCACCAGACTTTTACGCGTTCACCTTCTTTTTGGGTCTGTATGCAGGGCATAGTTGATATTTAGACTGACGCACGCACTGCAGACACAAGCCACGCAACAATATTTACTGATATCAATACAAAAGGATACTGCCAGACGAGGAGGTCTCTGCTTCGTATCTCCGTGTAAAATAGTTTATAAATTTCTTATTAACACACTCATACATACATGCATTTACGATGTAAAGAGGTCCAAATGCGGCCGTTCTCACGTTGCTCAATTTGCCACATACACAAACCATACCGAAACCAATTAAATTGCATTAAATTGATTCGAAGTGCAGTGAATTGATTTAAATCAAGTCGATATGAATGGAACAAATGAAATCAAAATCTGATTCAAGTCCGATTCAGAAATGGCGATTTATCGATTTATTGCTGTCAGCCTTAAAATCGCAGAAAATTGTGTTGCACTCACTCCGCGTCATGTTCAGTGACTTGCACGAAACCTTAACGTTTCTTCGTTATTTCGATTTTAGCGGCAAGCACTACGCAAAATGTTGTGTGCAATGTGCCAGCCTTTGTAACTGCAGTGATTTTCGTTTTCGGGTTTTGTCAGACAGCTACCAAATTGCAGCCGACAATGGTAAATGCTGCGAATCAATCGCCAGAAGTATGAACAAGTTGCGCAAGAGGAGACAAAAAGTTGGACACTTAGCAGAAAATCCCAGCACACATCGACATCAGGGAATGCTTGACTCGTGAGAATGATCCTACTGTCTGTCTCTCCGTCTGTTTGTCTGCCGTTATAGTGTGTCTGCAACTAAGATGAACCAGTCCAATGGATGTGCCTTCACTTCATTAGCTCACCATAATTTTCTGTATGCTTCTGTAATTAAATTGCATGTGTGGAAGTCTAATCTGTCTTTTGTCATAATCTTTAATAAATATTTTCATTTTCTATAGGTTGTTCGATTCATTTGCTGACTTTCACAGAAGTCGAACTTGAAGCTTGCATGAATTATTTACCGCAGGCCAGGGACAAACATATAGAAAAGCATACCAAATCATATCAAATCTTAAAATCATTAGAAGTATGGTATGGCGAGCGAGGAACTGTATGTACACGAAAATACAAATACATGTGTTTTTACTTTGTTGAATAAATTATTTGATAAAAAAACAAACATTCATTATCCAAAGGCCAAATATTGTGTATCGATGATGATACCGAACCAAAAGATATGAGTCAACGAAAACCAACGAGAGCTCGCCAACGAGAGCTTGCCAACAGAACAACGACAAGTGCAATCGGAACTTTCATGAACGAAGCCCAATTTTTTAAAGCGTAAAAAATAAATGTACCCAAAAACAATTAATCAAATAAAGCAATACTTGTTTGCTGTTACAGGCGATTTTGTTGTTGCTGTTGATTGCAAAGCGAAGTAATTAGCGCGCTGGTTGTGATGACGTGCCAAAAATCTCACTACTCTCGCCAGCTGTGTAGCTGTTGCGGTGCCGGACCGAGTGCTGGATTAACCACCCCCTGACATATGCAGAGTCCCGTCCCGCTCGTAATACTTTAGTGCAAATTAGTTGCAGGCACTTTTTATTCTCGTATTTAAATATATTTTTCGGTGAGGGGAAAATTTTGCTGCTCGCTTTATGCGAAATAATTAAAATTAATTAGTTTCGCTCGAGAAGAAGCAAAAATATCTTCTTCTTCGACAGCGCGAAAAAAAAATTAAAGAAATTCAAGCACACAATTTTGCACACGCTGCCAATGCTTAACGCTTCCCACTTGTTACTTACGACTGCAACAAGCCAAGCAGAATATTGAACATTTATTTTAATTAGGAGCAAATGTTCTGGGATCTACATTATTCGAAATAGCAACGAGAAAATAAACAAAGGATTATTCGGCGGCATAAGTTAGACAAAATTACTTAAGTTTTTGCTTCATTTTGCACATAATCACTTATGGTCCACTACAGACCTCAGATGACATTCAGTCTTCAACTTGTGCACAGCCTTACGCAATCCGATTGTAATTGAAGTATTTAAAAAAATTGGTTCGGAGCTCAAATAACGTTCCAAGTTTTGGTTAGATTTAACTTTTGACTTTCTGCAACCATTTGAAACTTTTTGCTGCCATCTTAATAAATGTGTTCACAAAAAAATCAATGCAGCTTTAAAAAGAGTTTCCCGAAAACTTTGTAATCAATATTTCTTCTTATTCTCTTGACACATTTTTTTTAGACAAACTACAACAGTCTGTCCAGATCAGGGGCGGATTTAGAAAAATATTTCGGGAGGGGTTTCAAAAAGTAATCCTTTGATATTCATAAATTGTCTTTTAATTTGTATGTAGTTTTAATGTCGATCCTTATATTTCGGGGGGGGTTTCAACCCCCAAAACACCCCCCTGAATCCGCCACTGGTCCAGATTAGTTGTAATTGGCCATTTCTCAATGCCTCCGTAGATAGTTTGTTCTTTCTGTCTTCTCATTGCACAAAACATGGTTTTCGCGATATTTGTCACCAATTTCAGTCATTCAATTGTCCATAAATCTTGCCCGCAAATCACTAAATCGTAACGGCGCGAAAGCAGTCGCAACAACAACAGCGAGCGCACTGTACGCTCGCGGACAGTGTGTGTCGCTCATAAATATTCAAATTAAAATCTATTTTGCACTTAACATTTATGCCAGCGCGAAAATCATCTTGATGCCATAAATAAGAAATGAAGTCAGAAATGTGGCCAACTGGCAAACCATTGCTCCGCCGAGTGCGCTGCTCCATTTACGTTTTTCGCCAGAAGTTAAGCACGCTGCCATGGCCAGGGCGCATGTAACGCGAGTCCTTGGCCTTG
Source organism: Melieria omissa (assembly GCA_963971225.1). Lineage (NCBI taxonomy): Eukaryota > Metazoa > Arthropoda > Insecta > Diptera > Ulidiidae > Melieria > Melieria omissa. The sequence continues at coordinate 65,032,092 of OZ020268.1, read as the reverse complement.
CGGCCGACCCCAGCCGATTACAATTTGTTGATAAATATTTGCATTGCCATAAATAAATGAAAATATTGTACAATATTCGGCTAGGCTAGGCTCAGCTCGGCCGGCCGCGTTTGCTCATCGCGCGCCTGGCCGTTGCCACTTGCAACACGCGTTTTCTCATATAAAGCAAGTGCTGTCGGGCCGGCGCGCCGCGCGTTCCGCATGTGCGCTTATTCCATGTAGCACCCCTTTGGGGTAATTTTTCATGTGATTTGCTGATTTCATCGCGCATGCGCAATAGCAACGCGCGCTTGCATGCATGCGTGCGCGCACTTGTCTGCGCGCAGTTGATACCAATTTTATGATATGTGCTGCTGCTGCTGCCGCTGATGACGATGATGACTGCTGCGTTTTCTGCGAACATGCGTTATTGCGCATGCGCAGCAGTCACCACCGCAGCCAGTGCTGCGTGTGAATATTGCGTTTGGCAAGATGCGGCACGATTTGCATATGTGTTGCTTTTAATTGAAATTTTATTTTTACGTCTTAGTTTAGTCGTTTAAGTGGTTTTAGTGTTTTGGGTTTGATTTGGCCTCTGCCTAGAACTGGCGTTCGCACTCCAACTCAATGCTTTCAGCGCGCTCAACATCTTTTTGTTTTGCACTTACAGATGAACCAAACGTGCAAGGTGTGCGGCGAGCCGGCGGCAGGATTTCATTTTGGCGCATTCACGTGTGAAGGATGCAAGGTAAGTCCATATGTATGTACATACACACTTACACATGTCTGGGATTGCATAGGCAGCCCTGGAAGCGGCAATGAGGTGAGATTACATATGTTTCTATGAAAGCAAGGGAGGTGAGGAAAACAAGTACAAAGTCAACAAAAGACAAATCAGCAATCTGCAACAACCAGAAAGCCGTTGCGCAAGTTCTTGAATTGAGCAATTCGCAAACAAAAAATCGAGCAAACAGACCTGAACCGCTAATTTCATACTTTCATACTAAAATTTGCGAAAAACAATAGCATCAGAAGTAAGAAAACCAACAACAGCAACAGCAACATTACGATCAGAACAATGGCCACGGTAATAATGCAACGACCACAACAAGCACCGCACTGTACGCGCATAACATTAACTAATGATGAAGATGAGTTGAAGGTCGTTGCAAAGTAGCAGCGAGTAGCAACAGCAACAAGAATCGGCGCAAAAATGCACAACATTTATTAAAGCTGTACGCAGCAAAGCAACTCGCGTTCGGTTTGGTTGTGAGCTGCACTTGCTGCTTCGCGGTGACTATTTGTGGTTGTTGATTTTTACATCGTTGCTGTAATTGCCATTGCCATTTGGATATGCGTAATATGTTTTGCATTGTTGTTGGTGTTGTTGTTGTTGTCATTGCTAGATCTTTTCAAAGCTTTTGCATTTTATTTCTGTTTAATTTTTTCATTTATCTGACTTTGATATTTTGCGCTCCTGCCGCACCAAACAATGCAATCAGAGTCGCAGCCGCAGCCTAACCGAGCGCTTAAATTGCGCAATAATGAGCGAACGCTGATTGTTGCATACTTTGCGGTTGAAAAGAACATGGCACACAATACTACATGCACGTATACACACACACACACATGTACTTACCTATAAGAAGAGCTGCAGTTATTAACCCTCTAGTTCCCAAGTTTTTAATCTTGTTAAAAAAATTACCAGTGATAGCTTTGGGGTCGAGAAGTAAGGCGCGATAGAGGGTGTAGAAAGTAGAAGGCCTGCTTGGGAAACAAAGCCAAAAAAATCCCATATGAAAATTTTTTTGTAATTAATTTAAATTTAAATTTTTTTTAATATATGTAAACATTAATAACGGGTAACAGTTTCAGTTCATACACGTAAGAGACCATAAATAAAAAGGGGTGGAGTAAGGCGAGGAGTAATGTGTCGTGGGTAGTTTATACCTATGTAAATACTAAGGATTGCAATCCCGGACCAGTTTTACAATTCCAGGATTTTCGGGACTGAAAATCACAATCCCCGGATTTTTTTCGAGATTGAATATTTTACTTTAAGGAACTAGTTCAGACTTTTTTTCAATCAAATAAATTATATCTGTGTATTAAATACAATTCTATGTACTTAATTTAAAACTAAGAACAAAGTATTTATGACAAATAACTTAAAAACGCATTTAATTGCTAAATCATTCTGGCTAACCTGCTGAAAAACGCATCTCTCTGGTTCAATACTAGTAGATCAAATCGTATTATGGTATAAACAGAATCAAATAGTCGGCCGATTTTTACGCACCGAACGTACGCTGTCAAAATCAAAACATGCAGCAGTGCATGTGATTGCCCATAACGACGACGACTGCGATATTCGGCCGAGGACCGGTCGTCCGACGATAGAAAAAATTCTAATTTTGTCGCAGTTGTCGTTCGAACCAATCAGCTGTACAGCTGTCAGAGGTGAAAATCAAAAATTTAAACAAACGAAGAATTCTGCAAAATTTGGTGATTTGTGCTACTTTGAGGTTAAAAATTTGTAAGTGCTTCAAATTAAAAAAAAATTGTGCCAAATAATCAATTTTGTCTTTCCCCTTCATATGTTTTAGAAAATGGACAAGACGGAGCTCCTAATTGAGGAAGTCAGGAAAAATGCGTGCCTATTCTACTTATCGTCTTCAAATTACAAAAACGTCACCAAGAAGAATGAAATTTGGAAGGTGATCGCCCTTCAATTTTTACAACGCGGTAAATTTTCGGATTCTTGTTCTTTTTATTCACTCAAAATAAAAGACAATTGTGTGTGTGCCGTGTTTGCAGGAATAATTTTTGTGAACAGCTGATGCGAATTTCGCACCCATTCTATTTCACTGTGCGTATTTTCACGACGACTGATGCAGCGACGTCATTTTTGGTGCGTAAAAATAGGCCGACGAATTTTTTCTGTTTATATGTAAATCTTCAAGTTTTGGCCATTCAAATTAAGTGAAATTCGGTGTGAGTAATAACTATCAATAATTCAAGTTTCGCTATAGTTTTAATTCTTAAATTCTGATGGTTTTATATAAACTGTTTCTTTCTTAATCCTCTTATTTACACTGTTTTCCCTGTGTATTGCGAATGTCTCAAGTCTTGCTTGCACTTTTGATTTTGGTTACTGGCAAATTTGTAGTGGAAAAGTACCAAAGCAGAATTAGTTTATACAAATTTTGTAAAAAGTAGTTATACAAAAACATGGACGCATGGAAGCATGGACATGGAAGCATGGACAATGACACGAAACGACATAGCGGCCCTTGGAGTGTTCGAGAGGAAGGTACTTCGCAAAATCTTCGGCCCTGTTCGGGTTGGTGACGACTATCGCATACGAACCAATAACGAGCTGTATGAGCTGTATAAGGACATGGACGTAGCGCAGCGAATTAACATCCAGCGGCTACGCTGGCTCGGTCATGTCTGCCGCATGGACGACGAAGCTCCGGTAAAAAAGGTATTCGATGCGATGGTTGGAGGTCGACGGCGAAGAGGGAGGTCGTGTCTTCGGTGGAAGGACCAAGTGGAAGAGGCCCTGGTATCTCTTGGTGTGACCGCGCGAAGCAGAGGCGCCTGGAGAGAAGTTTTGCGGCAGGCCGTAACCCGATAACGGGTTATTATGGCCAGTTAAGTAAGTAAGTAAGTTATACACAAACAGAGCTATTGTGTTAACGCAACACTTATTCAAACGTCACAGGCAATGGGCAAATTTGTTTTTAGGTTTAATAAGAAGGGCTGCATTTTTCGAAATCAACGTAACAAAAGCTAAAAGTAAGCTTTTTTTTGTTTCGATCCCGGGATCGGATTTTTTCAATCCCGGGATTTTTCGGGACTGAAATTGTCCGGGATTCCGGGATTCGCGATCCCGGGATTGCAATCCCTAGTACATATATATATATGGCGGTTCTTATTTTTTTTAATGCCTTGTTATCTTTTCACACAGATGTCGACAAATATACTCCATGAAATAAAGGACTAGGGGAGACTAGTTCTCTCATCTACCCCCGCGGACTGCGCCTAAGTATAAATTTTTTACAGTAACATGATCTGTTTTACATTGTGATGTATTAAAATTTCGGTTCAAATCGATAAATAATGCTTAAATAGCAAAAAAACATCATCAAGGACCGTTGATTATTTAGGCTTTTCATCCCAAGCAGACCTACAGACACTCTAGGGTTTGGGTTAAGTAGGAGGAGTGTAACAACTTTTTTTTCATAATTTTCTTTTATTTTCTCAAAGAATACATTAACAGCTACTCACCAATAAAATGTTTAGTTTTATAAGGGCTCCCAATTTATTTAAAAAAATTTTTGTTTCTCACACAATTTTAAAAATAATTATTTGCTTACTTTCTCACGAAACTTCAACTTTATCTTACAATTACTGCCGTTGTGCAGACTACATTTAATTTATAAAATGGAAATTTTCCTTTCCATACGTGAAAAATCAGCTAGAAAAATCATAAGGTGTAATTTACAGAATTTTTTTAAGCTTAGGATGTTTACAGGCCTTCTTGGGAACTAGAGGGTTAATAAATTTTGGAGCTTTGTTGTGGTTTTGGCTATGGACGAATTCTGCCCCAATACGCAATCGAGCATCTTTGACCAGCAACAAAGTTCGCCACCTAAGACCATACAAATTGTGGCTAATTTTTGCACGATTTATACACAAAAACGACCGATTGGCCCCGGCTGAAATCACGATGTGCGCCGTAGCTTTGGAACGTTGCCGGCGAAGCGCGAACGTTCTAATTGCATTCACGGCAACGGCGATCGCAGTGCGATTTAGAACAATTTCCGCGCTGCCGTGACGAAGGTACGTAAAAAGTATCAACAACAACAATGACAACAACAACAAAATAACGTCTGTGTAGTACCAGCAAAGCAAACATTGCGGCAAAATTATGAGAAGGTCTAAAAAACAACAAACGGCAAATAAAATTGCTGCTGAAAATGAAATTATACCAACAACAGCATAATACCGACAATTTGGCGTTGATTTAAATGGAAGTAACAGCAATTTATGTCAATTGTTGACAAGACAACGAACACAGCAACCACAAAAAAATCCAAAACGATGCCAACTGCAAATGATTTTGCTGTGATTTTGTTCTTGTAGATGTTGTTGGAGGTCAGTTGGTAAAAGGTCAAAGTTGAGGTATTCAAGCCGCAAGTGCTGTGCGCATTGCTGTGAACAGCCAACCGGCAATAATTGATTAACATGTTTACTGTGTTGAACGCAGCCAAATACTTAGTCACTCTTCGGGAGCGAGCGAATCTTTGCTACACGCTACACAGTAGACAACTAATAATAAATATATAATACGTATAAGTGATAAAAAATTTAAGTAATAATAAATGAAATACAATAATAAATAATAAAATTAATAAATTAATTTTTCAATAATTTTTTGTTAATCAATTTAACAAGTGCTTCACGGACAACTTACGGGCTTAAAAATATTTGTATCCTCAGTGTGGCACCTGTGCCCCGTCGATGTGTGCAATTTAACTGCAGCAAACTTGCTTGTAAATACGATCATAAGTACCGCAACATGCAAATGCTGCAAGCGTCTCACTGCTGCCCGGCACCGCCACCACTCAATCATTACCATTATCATCGTAAACATCATTGCCATCATCGCCATCATTATTACCATCGGCACCGTCAGCTTCGCCGTCATTTCTTTTTTCGATATGAGACTGAAATCCCATTTCCGACCCAGTAATCTTGATGCCCAATTAACCTTAAAAGTGGCGTTTCTTCTACACTTTGGCGTCCGTCTTGTTGTTTTTCGTTTTCTTTTAGTTTGAGTTTGGCTTTTTGTCAGCTGAGCCGACGGTGTGTTCCACTGACGATTCTTCTTCGTTGTCTTGCAGTGTATGCGTCGGCTGCCGCCACCGCCCACCACTCGGCACTGCAATTGCTGTCGCTGCCTGTGCCGCAGCCACAGCTTTTATTGCCTTTCGCTTTCGAAGCCATTGTTGTTGCTGTTGTTGCATTTGCTTGCTAGCCGGTGATTTACTGCCAACCACTTAACTTGGCATAAGTGTTCCACTGTGCAGTTTTTTAACCTTTGTTGCTGCAACAACAACAGTCACCACAACAACAGACATTAATTCTACAGTACAAAATGCGCAGCACAGCTAACCTCGCCTGCTACATGACAAGTCGATTTTTTGCAGCTGATGCTTTTGTCGTATTCGGTGAGTATTGTTGTTGCGGTTGTTGTTGGTTTTGTTGTTATTGTTGTTGCATTGAATTAAATTGTTTGTTTGCTTAGGAGCAATTGACTGTGGCAATGGTTAATGTTGTAGGTGGGATTTTAATATGTTTTTTGCAACAATAGCGACAGCAACAACACCTGGGCCGAAAAAGGAGGGAAAACATCCAAAGCCACATTTTTCACAAACAGTTTTTTAAGAGAAAAATAGAAATCAATCGTTTTTAAAACATGGAAAACCGGCCTTGGCCTTTGGCAACAATTTGCACCCTACTCTGTCTTTTGGCTGCAACCTGAATTAACTTACGACCTGACTTCTTCAACCACACTATTTCTTTTTTCTCTGTTTCTCTTTGCAGTCCTTCTTCGGTCGCTCCTACAACAACCTGTCGTCGATTTCTGACTGCAAGAATAACGGCGAGTGCATCATCAATAAGAAGAACCGCACCGCCTGCAAGGCATGTCGCCTGCGCAAGTGCCTCCTGGTGGGCATGTCGAAGAGCGGCTCACGCTATGGCCGTCGCTCCAACTGGTTCAAAATCCACTGTCTGCTGCAGGAACAGCAACAGCAGGCCGCCGCTGCCATGGCCGCGCATCACAACAATCAGCAACAACATCACGCCGCTGCAGCAGCGGCTGCCGCGGCGGCAGCAGCAGCTCAACAACAACACAGTGCGCCTCCGCCGGCGCTGCTGACAGGACAGAAGCCGCCGCCGCCTGGTACTGTTAGTGGCGTGCCACCACCTCCACCACCGTCCGCGGCTGCTGCAGCTGCACTTGGCATGCTCGGCCACGCAGGCGCCTACCCTGGTCTCTATCCGACACGCACAAAAGAGGAGTTGATGATGCTCAGTCTAGAGGAGTATGCAAAACACCCAGTCGCCGCCTCGCCTTCAGTAAGCTCACCTGATTCGCACAACTCGGACAGCTCAGTCGAAGTGAATGTGCGCAGCAATCCGCTGCTGCATCTGAGCGGCAAGCACGTGACTGCGGAGTCAGCTGCCGCGCGGCCGCAACTACGCAAAGACTTGCCACATTTCCTTCCGCTGCCCTTTCCTGGTCTCTCATCTATGCCAGTGATGCCACCGCCCGCGTTCCTGCCGCCGTCGCACCTGCTCTTTCCCGGCTACCATCCCGCGCTCTACCAGCACCACCAAGGTCTGCTCAAGCCCTCGCCAGAGCAACAGCAAGTGGCAGCCGCCGCCGCAGCAGTACACCTCAACTTCTTCAACGCCACCAACGCCGCGCCCAGCTGCTACCCACCCACGCTAAACACACCGGCTTCACCGATAACTGCTGCCACCAAACAACATCTGAACAACGAGCGCACTACCCAGAGCCCCAAAAGCGATGTGCTCAACAACAATCACATACCGAATGGCAGCAAGGCGGCAGAGGAGCTGACGAAACGATTCTACTTGGACGCGGTGCTGCAGTCACAGCGCAGCAGCCCGCCGCCCACAGCCACCAGACTTCCTGCACACCCCAAGCACGACCACTCGATATCAGCGTTGGTCACGCCCAACTCGGAAAGTGGGCGAGAACGGGTCAAGAGCCGGCAGAGCAACGACGGCAGCGCAATGGGCGAGGATGCGGATGGTAACAATGGCGCCGATAAGTTACCCGACGGCGACAACGACACAGACTGCGGTGAAGACTTGGTGGTGTCAATGACGCCGCCACGATCGCCAGATAGCAATAGAGCGCCAGTGGAACGAACGCCGCAGCACGACCCCATCGACCTCAGCATGAAGACCGGAAGTTCCGCGGCGAGCTCGCTAAGCAGCAAATGCAGTTCGAGTGGGTCGGTGCAAGCCACTGACAGCGAAAACGATGAAGAAGAGACAGAAGGGAAACCGACTTGTGGACAAACCGTGGCACTTGCAAAGGGCACGGCCAAACCAGAGACGCTCCAAATACAGGACGAGGAAGTAAAAGTAGACGATGAGGATACCAGTACGGCGGAAACTGTAAAGACATCAAACTGCAGCAATAATATTACTAACGACAATAATACAAACAACAAAACCAATAACAACAACGAGCACTGTGCAACGCTGCAAATTGAGTCTAGCGACAGTGAGGAGAGCGCCGTGAAATTGGACGCTGTGAAACGGAAACTCAATCATGCGGAAACGAACACAGGACGTGTTTTTGAAGCGGAAGTTACACCCGCGAAACTCTTAAAATTTGCAACAGCTGGTATGGAAAGTCCTACAGGACTGCTGAAAGTGGGAACTACTCCGTTGGACCTGACTACAAAACTTTAGCAAACTTTAAAATTTTAGTCTAATAATTTCACTTTGACTACAATTTGGTAAAACATTTCAGTCGGCTTCAGAAGCCCTTCGAAAAGTGGGAAATAGCATTGCTTCTTATATTTTCCAATATTTTATAACTCGCGCTCTGCGCTGCCTTCAATGCCTCCTTCTTAAATAATAAAAATTCAAGATAGTCTTTGTTATTTTATCTCTGACATGAATAATTAAAATGAAAAAAGCAACGAATCCGATTTGATTTTAAACGTTACTGTTATAAGCTGTGATAGTTGCAGCTCCAGTCATCGCTCCATATTTTGGAACTCGCATTCCGTTAATAGCTGCCAAGTCGCTCAAGTTCGTCGTTGCTCGTAAGCAGCCTGTTCGGAGGGACGATTGAATCGTAAGTGAACGCACCTGCGCATAATAAGCGCAGCGTCAGTGAATACAATCGCCGGTAATTAGTGAATTTTTCGGACGCGTTATCCATCGTTTGCAGTAAAACCAAAACCAAAAAAAAACACAAAAGCCGAAACAAATAGAATTTTTAGAAACCGTAAAATATAAAGCGATCAACAAATTATGCTACAAGACGGCTTCATCCGTTTCGATTCGCAATGATTTGCATAGAATTTTTTGATTGAGCGTGTGAGAAGGAGGAGCGGACGCGGTGATGAGGAAAAGAGAACGCAGGAGCTGCGCTACTTGAACGGATTTATAATGCCGTGAGATGTTTTATTTCACTTTCGGTTTTGTTTTTTAATTTTGCTGTTTTATGCTATTTTTCGGTTCGCAAAAACGTTGAGCTGTTGATGGCGTTATTAGTAATTATGTTAGAACCGTTGAACTACACAATTCGGAACAAGCAGTTAAATGGTACATAAATGTTGTGCCGCTCGTGAGTGCTTTTAACAAGTTCCATAGGCTTATTAGTTAAATTGTTGGCGAATGTAAGTGTGTGAGTACAAATGTCGAATTTTTACGCTCATTTACCTATAACCATATTGTTTCGAGGAGATTTGTCAGATTGTGGCAGTATTTGTGAATTTACAGTAAAAAAGTGTTTATACTTATTACGTATTTATTTTCTCTCTTTCTGTCCGAGATATTTAAATCTAGTAGTGTGTAGTTTTAATTAGAAAGCTGTATATAATTACGAAACAAATTAAGAATTCGAAGTTATTTCCGTATTGGCTGCTGCACGACGTTTGGCGGCGTATTATTACTTTTAAACGGTATTAGTCAATTAGTGAAATTATACAAATATCCTTAGAGACGTTTAAGACCTTTTACATAAATGAATACGATATATACAAGCAAATGAAAATATATGACTACGAAATTATAAATATTATTATTACAATTATGTTTTGATACATAAGCAATGGTATTTTTCTTGTTAATAAACTCTATTAAATTATTAATAAACAGTTTTTGAGAAAACAATTAGGAAACATAATTTTTTCTTTTAATCATTTGAAAACAAAGTTGGGGGCTGGAATGGTTGTTGAAAGCGTGACATATGCGTGAATGAACTGAAAGGACCTACAATCGACTTCGATTTCCACTTTCAATTTAAAAATCGTACAAAAACTGAAATCACTAGATCAACAAATTGGCACTTTGAGTGCCTTGATTTGGGTGCAACAGTGTCAGCCGCTGTGACACTTAAGTGCCAACTTCCGCTAAACTGTTGAGGGTGTTGCCACCAAGAGCTCGCCTGGTGTCAAACTATTGCACTGCTGCTAACCAAACAACGCAGCATCAGCCAACAATTGCCAAGTGTTGCAGCAACGTACAAATAAGCAACGCGGGAAAAGTGCAGAACGCATTTGCATGCCAATTTCCTACGACGGACCGGCGCGCTTTGCATTATATGTCACAGAATGTCGCCGTTCGCAATTGTGCTCGCAATTGCTGCTATCGCAGTGGCTGTCGATGTTGCCGTCGCCTGCACTACCTTCAAACCTGCGAGTAGTTTCGCTGCCGCTACTATTAATCTGTTTCTGCTTCTGCCGCATGTTGGCTTGTTGCTTCTATTGCTGTTGTTTATATCATTGTTGTTGTCGTTATCGTTGCCTTTGTTGTTTTTGTTGTTAACATGGGCACGTCAAACGTCGAGCTGTGGCACTGATGCAGCACCAAAGCCAACAGGATTTCTTGCTGTCACATTTTGTCGTCGAGGCGTCCACGGGCGCGCATTTGCAAATGTCAATCTCGTCGGTGCGCATCGTTCAAGTGCGAAATATAAAGCGGAGACAACGGCAACAACACAACGCTAACTAGACGTTTAATGGAAGGCATCGGAAAATTGCGCTAGGGTTTGGTATAATTTTGGCACCATTTACCAATTGGAAGGAGACGGAAAGCCGTAAGCTGCAGTTACCGCGTTCGATTGCATGAGAAGATCAAGAGCAACAACAACAACGCCAGCAAAAGTGCAGACCGTCGCAGTGCCGGCAGTCGGCAGCATTTGACAAAAATGTTGAAAGCATTTGCAATTACGTGAAGATTGATTGAAATAGATTTGCAATTGATTGGCGTTGGTTGAACACACACACGGCGCAAGCGCTAAGCTTCTGCTTATTTTCGACTCGGCGATTGTGAGGCGAAAGACAATGGGTGGAATATTGTGCGGGATATGTGTGGCACTGCTTCAAATTGATTGAGTCCAAATATTTCCTAGGCGGTATTTTTCTCCACATTCATTCTTTACATTTCACTTAAAGGATTTAACTTAAAGTATTTTTTCCAACTGCAGGTGTTAACGCATTTTATTATAATTTCATTTCACTTTCGTATCCTTCGTGATCTTATGACTTCTAAATACAATTTATCAAAATTTGTATATTGAAAAACATGAATTAACCAAAGTACTAAACAAATTAATACTACTAGCACCAACATATCGACTTCGCAGCAGAATTCATCTTTCCACGCGCAGAGCCTGCTGCACGTACGTTTCACCTCGGCGTGTCCTGTCTTTTGCTCATTTGGGTGGGTAATGGGCTAAATATATTACCCAGCATCAGCGACCCATTCGCACTCCAGTTACACTCGCAGAGCGCAGCAGCTGACGGCGTAATCCAACGGCGAGTTGTCATTCGCCAAATAGGTACACCCAGATTTCACCCAACACTTCCGCGTCGCACTTTTGTGGCTGCTCACATTGGTGTTTGTTGCCGTCTTACGCTTTGTGCAATACAATTCAATCAAAATGTGCAGACAAATCTAATCGGGATGGCAAATAAACAAACTACAAACACAATAGGGCAGTTCACGATAACGTGCAAACGGTATGGCATCATGGCATTTGCAAAATGTGATGGCAAATATTTTCAACGCAACAACAAAATGTACACATTTGCCCATGCCGAGCAGCGGCAAATTTCCCACACTGAAACTCTATTGCATATTTTTCGGCATGGGCAAAACAGATTTGACAATCAATCAGCTGTTACAATTTTCGAGGTGAAGCAGACGAAAAAGAAAATAAAAAGAGAAAAACCGAATAAAAAGTGGACGGAGGAGGAGATTCGTACAATTTTGAGTTATTTGCAAGAAGCGTTGGAGTTAGAGGTGTGAATTGTTTTCGGATTCCACAGCGGCAGCAACTTATGCATGCTCTTTATTCACGCTGGCTCCCACGGCGCAAATATTCTATTCTTCTTCTTGATTTATTCTTCAAAAACAGCTGTGAATTTGTTCTGTAACCAAATTTTCCAGGAAATTTTAAAAAGTGTGCTCAGTGTTGATGGCAAATTTTTTAAATGATATGCATTTGCCCAAATATTTGCACGTTACCCTGAACTGCCCTAATGCCTTTGTGGCCCTCGCCTTTGCATGTGCAACATAGCGAGCGGAAGAGCAGAGAGAGACGGTGCGCCCACAAGTCTGTCATAAGCATGGCACAATAAACAAGGTAGTGGCAGGAAGGAGCGAATTTTATTTTTTTCTCGTCAGAGTTCGGTAGGTTGTCAGAAATTTTTGTCTGCTTTGTTTACATTCGGCGAACAGCATGGCCACTCAACTCTTTTTCTGTGAAATTTTAAGCATGTTTGCAATGACGAAAGGATATTATTTTTCCAATTTTCGTCAACTTTTATGAATTAACGCAAAATCGGCGAACTAGCACTTAGCACTTTTGCCCCTAATTGTAAAACAACAGATTAAAACAAAGAAGCTATGTACTTTTGCTGTTGATTGGTGTATTTTTACGTTCTCGAATAGACCAAGTGGTCTATTCGATGCTGGCAATACTGTTGGCAAGAGAACCGTCCGTCCGATTTGACAATGAACCGAACAAAAACACTAACAAAATACACGTGAATTTTTTCGCTCCTTCCTGCCACTACCTTGTTTATTGTGCCATGGTCATAAGTGGTGATCGCAATTTTCATTGAATGGGCAGACATATCGCACATGCACTACAAAAGTGACACAACTCAAAATTGTGCACCAAATTTACCAATCAGCAAAAGCTCAGTATATTTTGTTGTTGTTTACTGTTGCAAAAATACAGTTAGGTCCCTTTTCATGTCAGAAGTTGGATGCTATTTGATCGCTGCAGCTCAATGCAAAAGAATCCTAACTCAAATTGCGTCACTTTTAAAGAAATAAATTTTTGTTAAAGTTAATTTTAATCAAAATTCTGCCAATTTTTGTACATATTTTTAATTATTAAAATTAATTATGAATTTTCAAAATGTTTCTTTCAACTGTCACTTATAATTATTAAATTCAGAAAAGGTGGCATAACTTGAAATAGTTCCGTAATTATTGAATTAAAATATCATCAAAACAGTCACAACTCAAACTCAACTTTGGATTTTTTAGTGTAAAATAAAAAAAAATTCTTGCAACTTATCATAAAGCATAATCTGTAAGGATTTTCTACTTAACGGTCTATTCGTTATTTAAAAAAAAAATGTTTATTTTGCTCAAAAACAGTTTTTTGCGTTTCCTGAAAAATCAAAAATTTTGAGTTGTGTCACTTTTGTTGTGCGTGTGCGATATGTGAAACAAATGCTTAGGAACCGCATGAGGTTCAATCATATCAATCATACCAATTCGGGTATAAGACGAAAACAACCGACAACAAGGCATTGCCCCTTCGATGCAGAGCAGTCGGCAAGTTATACTATATATGTAGTTGTATGCCATTTAGAGTGAATCTTCCAAAGTGCGAAAGTATGTAATATAATTATAATTAGTTTTTATACATTTAAAATTGTTGTTTTATTGTCCTTAGCTTTATAAGGTATTTTATTATTTTTTTTCGCTGCTGTCACACGAAAATTTTACTCAATTTCTTGGCGAATTGAAAAATCATGTAGCCGTTTTACTACTCTTCTATTTTGATGCGTTGCGTGCTCCTCAGTGCACACGGCCTTCTTGCCGCATGCCGCACGCTGCATGCCGCATCTGCCATCGGCCGGAGTAGAGGGAACGGGAGATATTTTGCAACTTCAGTTGAAGGTGTAAATTACTGACAGCTGCGCGAAAGGCCAAGAAGCAAAAAGCTTACAATAAGCGAGGGGCCAGAAGCCGATCTGGAGCAGCACCGCGTTTTAGAGGGATTTACGTTCCGGTTGGAGGGGCGGACTGCGAGGCTGAGCAGCGTGCTAAGAGAAGCCGTCAGGATGTACGAAGTTTACGCACTCAATTATGATAATCATTTTTAGCGGCAGCAACAGTAGCAACAACAAGAGCGACCACAGCTGCGTCATGCAACGTCATTCGGTGCGAAGGCATCAAACGTTAAGCCTGCACAAAGCGTTGCTCTCTGTGCCTGTTCGCAGTGTGAACGTGCTAAGTGGTACGTTGAGCCTTGTGCTTTACCGCACCTGTGGCCCGGAACTATGAGCAGGTGCATTATTGCGGCTATGCGCGCCGATGGCACCGGCCTACCGTTAAAGTCGATTCAACGGGTAGCTCGGTGTTTGGCGGCTTCCAGCTTGTGGGCGCTTTCTGCTTATTTAGAACTCATAAAATAAAAAGGAGCCACGGTGGGAGAAAATTGCCAAGGTGGGCTGAGATGTTTCCAGAGCATTTTAAAGTAGTAAAATTGTGCATGTGTACCCTTTACCAAACACGCGCGCGTGTCCACTTATCTAACTGCTCGGTGTTCGGCCAAAATTATAGCTTCCTCGTTATTGTATTCGCACTGAGTGCAAAATTTTCCACTTGAGAGGAATATGACTAATAGGCACTTAAGCTGATAATCGATGCAGCGAAAGCGTTGCCATTTGGTTAAAATTACAAGTTAACTCAACGAAAAGTTTGTGTTTTGCGTTTTAAAGTATTACTTCAATTCCTCCTAGTGCGTTCTTGTGACAATAACAACATTAAAATTTTTGCAATCAATGTGCTACAATGGGTATTAATGTTCATTGTTATTGTTGTCGTTGTCTACTTGTCGAGCTGCTACACTACCTTCCTGTTTGTTTGTCCGTCCTTCAGCTGTCTGCCCATTTACTTATTTGTCTAGCTAACTGTCTCGACATTTATAAGCTGGCCGCTTCATCGCCCCACCGACTGTCTACGACGCTCTCTACTACGCATGCCAGTCGCCTCTGCTATTAATTTCAATAAATATATCCATACATCCTTCCAACTATGCCATCAACACCGTGGAAAGACTGATCATGACAACATACAAAATGCAACAGCAATGGAAACGACAGGCGAAATTTTAATGGGGTGGCAATCACTCGCCTTCACTCACAGCCAAGTGGTAAGGACGGTAGACTCGACTTGGCGTCCGTGCCTACGTAACTCGGGCTTAGGTAATTTTATTTTAATAATAATGACCCAAGCGTACCACAGCAACAGTAATAACAACCACCACTTGCTTTGACAGAAGAAACGGGGAGTGAGAAGGAGGTACTCGTCGGCTTCATTGGGCAACGACGTCCATCAGCAGTCAGAACTGGATTTCTACTTCACTGTTCCAGCCGTTGCTGGCCGTCGTCTCTGTCCTATGCCTACTTCATTTTATTGCTGTTAACAATCAATTAGGGAATCAAGTTGTTTATGAAATGTGATTACTGTTCTTGTTGCTGTTGTTTGCACCTTCACGTGAAATCAGAAAATATTATGGCGGCACTAGGTGCCCAATCGACACGATCGACATCTTTGGCCAGCTAAGTGTTTGGACGTGCATAGCCATTCAATGCGCACAGTGAACAATGGGCAGTGGGTAGAGACTGGTAGACTGACGGACAGCGACACGGACGGTGGAATACACTAGAATGCGTAGAGCTGCTGAAGACATGTGCTGAAGGACGAATTACTACAAGAAACGTAGTCCATTGCGTTGCGAATTTTCAAATGGAATCTTTATAATTAAAAAAAAAATGGTTTCAATTTGGGATTTGATGCGAAAACATTTTTGATTCGGGCATTTCAATGTAGACACAAAATTATTTAATATATCATCGCTGGATGTTGACGATGAACATGGTTAAATCGGTGGATGCTGCTGTCCCTATGCCATCATTAATCACCACACCAATTAAGATTTCTCCAACAGGGCGCGCTTTGTTTTTGCTTTTGAAATTTTAGTGAACTTTTAGATAGCGAATGATCTGTTGGCAATTACTGTTGCTTTAACACGACTGCCCTCCATGGTGTTTGGGAACACCGTCAAACATAATTGATCAAGTAACTAGAACAATGTTTGGTTGTAGGGTTGTGAACCAGGCTGGGTTGTGAACCATTACCGTTTTTTCTTTCCCTAATTGACATATCGCCAATCTTTCAACAGTCAAGTTTGTCTTATGATATGGCTCTGCTTTTGTGGTTACACCGAAGTACAAACACGTATTGCTTGTGGCAGCAATCGAGTTTGAAAGACATCGTGTTTGAAAATCGACTGCGAAAACTTGTTGGCTTTTGTTTTAAGTGCTATCCAAGTGACTGAGCTTATTGCAAAAAGGTCTGTGTAATACATGTTTATTTAGTGTTTTGATTCTATTTTACGATGCAATATTTGTTTATGTCGAATTATGATTGGAAGTGTCGTTTATTTTAAAGTTTACAAAATGGCATCGTGGTTGGGGTGTGAACCACTGAGGTGGCTGGGTTATGAACCACCTGTTTTTCGTACTACATTTGTTCTAACACTGTCAAATATGGACGGATATATTAAAATAAAGTAATTTTATGTAATTTCACTCAATTTCCTTGAGTTCACTTGAAGTGGGCCAATGCGAGAACGCGTTCGTATTTCACATGCAAACATTGCGACCGATTAGGATGAAAATTAAAAAAATTGAGCACTTGCATTCATTGCGATTTTTTAGCCTAAGTGGCGTCATTATAACTTTTTTCACCTCTTGAGGCCTCCTGATTAAATAAATCCTAAACTTACTTAAAAATTATGGGTGTTTTCTTCGTATTTTCCGATTTTAATAGGGATTTTCCAGATGGTTCACAACCCAGCCACTTTTTTGGAAAAGCGAAAAATCAAGTCCTTAGAAAATTGGACGTAGCGAGTTAAATATCAATCAAAACAGTAATCCGTCTTCATAAAAACGTTGCGTTTTATATTTACCTTTCCAACGGTATCTTCGATTTTTCGATATCTTTATTTTGAGAAAGGTTAGAGCCAAAAAACAAAACCCGGTTCACAACCCAGCCCTCTCCCTTACTAGAGAAAATCTAAGCCAGCTTTGTTCGCTTCTGGAAGTTAAATTGTCAATTCCAAGTCGCCATTAAACTACAAGTCCTTTCTATCCGGAGAGTAAGTCAGGCCTTAATCTCGTAATCAGACGAATTATGTTTGTGTGTATGTAACAACAATTTGCCAATCACATAACGCACGCGCCCATACTATGCCATGATGAAGTTCCTTCAAGTCGAGCATGTTTAGCCTCTTTGAGTCGAGTTCGAGTGGGAGTCGGCAACAAGTGTACACTTTTCCTGCACTACGAAACAAATGCACTCACAACATATTGCGCTTTGACATGCTTTTTGGCTTTCTCTCGCAACAGCCGATTCAACTTGAACTACTCTAATGACAACCGGTGATTAAGTTCTTTACAATTCATCACACATTCCAAACAACCAAAGCAACCGAAAACGTCAAAACACTCATTTCGTTGACCATCTTTCATTTGCTGGTCGACATGCCACTGCGTAAAAAATTTTGCTTGAGTAACAAAAGAAGCTCGAAAATGGCGCGTGTTATTAATGAAAAGCGCTAAAAGCAGCGTCGACACTCAGACAACGCGTGAGTGCTGGCAGTCGGAAAAGTTGAGATAGAGAATAACAACAAAAGATGCCAGCTAAAATTATCGACTTTTGTGTTCAGTTCAAATACCAAGAGATCGCCGTCTTAGTTGGTGATGCTATAGTTATCGAGAATATAAAACATCATTCATTCGAACACATACAGTAACGTAAATACAGACACAGCAACAGCCACCAAATATTTGCCCTGCAGCACAGTAGCCACAAACGTCACAAAAACCCCACGTTCACCATTGACCAATATTCTAGTGCCGTATACGAGTACAACAAAAAGCATCAACAACAAAAATAAAATATTCCAAACATATCTTTTAAACCAATTTGCCATCATTGATGAGGGCACAATGCGGAATTGTTCGATGCTCGGCTCTTCAACTTCTTCAAAGCTTGCTGCTACCATTGCCGTCGCCACCGCCGCTGCCGCTTCGCTTTTCGTTCAGCAGATGTCGGAACAGAAGAAGATTGAAATATTTTCTAATATGACGAAAAAGACGATAAACGCACAGTTTTCGAAACATAAAAGCATACACAAAAAATCGAAAAAATTAGCACTCGCCCGGCGGCATCCAATACCGGCCGCGCTCCACAGTGACTTTGCCGTGCTAGCGTGTTGCGCTGCAAGCCAGAAGCTATGGCAACAGCAGCAGCAAGTGGCGGCCGTAGCAGCAAAAACGGCAGCAAGCAGCTGCCGTATGAGGCATGTGGCGATAATTGTGATTAATGGCACAAATCGCTGCCGTTTCGGGGCTTCGGTTCAGCTTTAGCTTTTCAATTACGACCTACTACAACAATAACAATAAGAGCAACTGCCGATCAACGCGCTTACTTTCGTTCGATTGCAAGATATTGATTTGATTTGTGAGCCGTGTTTGAAGAAACTTAAGAGAAATGGACTGGACAGGACAATGCTGACTGTAACATTCTAAATGTTTGTAACTCTCGAAATGTGTACAATCTCTTAAATTGCTCAAGTTTATTTTATTACAAATCATTGATTTCCATTGATATATTGGGGAACAAATACTAATAAGAATCTGGTTCTGATATAATGGAAATGATATAAACTATCAGCTAATATTCCTGAGTTCCGTTCTGTGCTCATTTGACACAACCACTTCAATTACAATTTCAGGGTTTATTCTTGCCAAAGTTTTGGATATTGTTTTCGCTGCAGCCTGAGCACAGCAGAGACCAAGAACTCGCATAGCAACACTAATTGTTACAGATTTCTGCTCTCGAGGCGTTCGAAAACTCATTTCGGAATCGACAGAGAAGCAAGAGGCAACAAATCCTGCTCGAGGGCAGCACGGCGGACCTTTTTAATGAATATCTAACATATTTAATGAGTTCCTCTTGGGTGCACATTTTGTTGTTGTTGGTATTGTAGCCACCACAAAAGGCAATTTAGCATTTAAAAATAGTTGGTAAATTTTCTAATTGTTACGCATCCTACGGCTAGATGGCGGAAAGAGAAGTGGCAGCCGGCGCAAAACGCACCTGTAATGATTTGTTTGTATTTGGCATGCAGTTTGATTGATTGTTGCATGTAGATTTAAATTTATGCTTTCGTATGTTATTTTGGCCGGATCCAACCTCATCCAGCCTCATGCACTTTTACAGTAAGAGGCTGTTGGGCAGCGCGTAGCGAGGGCTGGTAATTGGAACTTTTCCAGCGGTAGGTGGATGAAAATACCGCTTTAAAAAGAGGCTGAAATTTATGTTACGTTAGGTTTAGGGCGAAATATACATAAATAGAAACCACATAAAAAATGAGTCAACTGTATTGAAAAATATGCAGCAGTTACGGTGCTGTTAAACATCGTTCCACACAAATGCATAAGTTACAAACGCATTTTTGTAAAGTCAACTTCGTGGAATTTAAGAGCGTTCCTTACCTAAACTACAAATATAAAAAATTTAAAAAATATTTCAAGAAAATATTACAAAAAATTAGCATCGTCAGCAATATTGGCGCAAACAGGAATTCTAAGCCGAAAAGTTAAAGTTATTACTAGATACCGGATTTATGCAAAAACTATGCAAAAAATGCAAAAATATGCAAAAAAAAAGCAAACATATACAAATATATAGTGCATATGTTAGCTCATTCTTAATATTTTTCAATAAAAATAGTTTCCTAATAATAACTTATTACAAAACTAGTGAGTATCCAACTCAAATACTTAGCGAGCGGCCGTCAAAGAAAAAATTGCAGAAAAATTCCATAAATCTTATGAATTCATTGTTGCAATTACCACACCGCACGTGAGTGAAGATGAGCTGCACTTGTTGTACAGCCGCAGCGCATTGCAGAGGCCATAAGTCCAGCGCCGACGACGGCTTGACATGTGAATCTGAAAGAGTTGCACACATTTTATGAGTCGCGTAGCCGCAGTTGCTTCTCCACCACACAGACACGCACACACAAGCCCGTACACGTACGCAAATCGCACAAAGCGTACCACCACGGCCGCAGCTGCGTGGCATTCCATGCAGTTTTGCTCCATAAAGATGAAAGCCATCGCTAATGCCTACGAAAGCGCGGAGCGAAAAATCAGAACTGACCTAAGCACTTGAACTGCTGGACGATGGATGGCTGCTTGGTCGGCTGGTCATATAGATGGATTTGTTGCTGTTGTCGAGATTGATGGCTGCCCGTTGACTTTGGCAAAACAGTTGCCTGCGTGCATTTGTTCAAATAGAGACGCAGCACCGGCAGCGGCAGCGCGGAAACCACACACGAAATTTGTGGCTTTCGGCCCAATGCACTGAAGTATGAACGGTTTGGTAGTGGCAACGGCGGCATGGCACCGAAAGAGCTAATTTAAAGCAATTTAGTTGTGCATTTCCATGCGGCGCATTAAGCCGACAACAAAAAGAACCACAGCCGGCCCGCTCGGTTGGTGGCTTTGCTGCTTGGCGATTACGGCTTATTTATTTCGGCCAGTGCGAGCGAGCAAGCTCCAAGAATCATGGCAATTGGCGTGCCGCAAACACACTAATTTGCAATCCTTTGCTCTATTGCTCTGATGATGTTGTTGTTAATGTTTACATTTTTTTTTAAATTCATTTGGACTGTATTACGTGGACTAGCTGTGAAATTCGAAAAGTCCGCTTATGCAGAATTGAAATGTTTTTCTCATGATTGTTAAAACTTGTTTAGATTTTAAATATACAAGTGCACATTGGCGCCCACAGGGGTCGTTTTGAGGTTCAATATTTTTAATACTTATTTTTGCTACAAACATTTTCAGTAGAAAACATGGTTTCCTATGGTATTGGGCTTAAAAGTTGTATACGGAATGCCCCCAAAATGAAATACTATGTGCTCTTCTGCAAGTACGTTTGCATGTATTTTTTTATATGTACTCATATACATATATATGAGCCGCCGTGGCTCAGTTGGTTAGTGCGTTGGACCGCGAGTCGAAGGCAGCAACCCCCGGTTCAATGCTGCCTGTAGCATTCTCTTTCGGTGGCTGTCCTCTCAGCTGGAAATGGCAAACCTCTGAGAGTAAAAATTGCTTATGAAAAAGCTCCCAACCTGCCGTTCGGAACCGGCATAAAACTGTAGGTCCCTTCGGGGATACTACGGTTTCTGTGGCGCCGCCATTTGATGATGTTTTTAGATAGATTGACCAAAAATAAATCGAAAATGACGAATAAAATTTGTGGATATCTCGCTTCGTTTTCGAGATATCGAGGTTCAAAATTTGTATATTGCCATATTGTGCACAACTGACTGTTGCCTGATGTGGTGGTGACTCCCATGAGGGTTATTTTTTTAGCGCCCGGCCGAAGACCGGCCACTCGGAAAAAACTTATTGCCAAGAAAACTATGGCTTTCGGGAAAACTGTATGCCACTCTGGGATTGCGAAAAAAAAGTGCGAATTTTAAACTTTGAGCGAAATTTTAAACTTTGAACCTCGATATCTCGAAAACGAAGCGAGATATCGAAAAATTGTATTAGTCATTTTCGACTTATTTTTGGTCGATCTATCTAAAGACACCCTCAAATAGCGGCGCCACGGAAACTGTAGTCGTGCCGTCCCTTCCACCCGCGTACAAATTCACATGCACAACACGGGTGGTTGCGGGAAGCTAGGCCTTAGTTACGCGTAAGCGGGCTGTCGTGCCAGTCAATTATTATTATTCATATACATATATACGTTTATAATCTCAAAAAGGTGCAATTAGAAAGGTGCAGCACAGATTTCTGATAAATTGTCCAATTTATTTGAAAAATACAATTTTTAACTTTACTTCTCCTTCTTTTTCTTTTCACGCCTGATATGAACTAACCGACTAGAGAATCGCTAACAATTTGAAAATTTTCTTCACCGAATAATTTCCAATGCTAGGCCCAATTGGCACAAAGCTTGAACTCAACGTGCCAATGACCACCTCAGTACCTCCGTACGTCACACCAACACAGCTCCACTGACCTCAGCCCATCCATCTTGCGAGCCGCGCCATGCAGTGGACAGTCTTAGTCCAGTTGCAGTTCAACTGGCATTGCCCGGTTCATTCTATTTCATTAGTTTTGTACAAGTGGTTATTGTGATTGCTGCCGCTGCAGCAACATGTGGAAAGAATTGAAACAATTTTCCGCCCATTTTTTCCGACTGCATTTCAGTTCAGTTCGCTTAAGCTCGCCTGAATTCTTAGCTCATTCCGTATACTGCAGCCGGTAGCAAGCACGGGCTTGTGTGCGCCCAATGAACCACTTACTAGTCGTATGTCGGGCTGTCTGCCCTGCCTATTGACGGATGCTGCCTGTCAGCGCATTTTTGGATATTCACTCCACTTGTAGTCAAGTGTTACCTTGAGGTCGGCTTGCAACTTGCAACTCGGTCATTTACTGCCGCAATGAGTTGTATAATTGTTCACAATGTTGTTGTTGCTATTGTTATAATTATTGCTGCTCGTAAAATTTGTTGTTTCTGTTAAAGTCAGTAGTAAACTTGGAAGATACCACAGGAGTCAGTATAGAGGTGGCCGGTAATGGCTGTTGTTGTTGCCGGGACTGCCATATCAACCAAATAAGAATGAGGTACAGCAACGCTTTACCGATGCTCGTCTCGAGCAAATGCAAAAGTAATGGAAGTGGAAAGGTGATAGGTGATACGCAGCACTCAGTCAGTAAAACGGGACTAGTACAAGTTCATATAAACATTAGGTCTGTTTGGCAGAGAATAATTTGTACGAATTTGTACTAATTTGTACAATTTTCCTGTTTGTTGACGCCAAATCTCCAGTAACGAGAGAGAAACTGAGAGCGTAAAGTGGCAGTTAATTTCGTGCATAGTGAAATTAATAAAGTGTGCCAGATAGCAGGAACTCTCTCTTCATCGTACACTTATTTTCTGACAGTTAATGGCATTTTGCTGACAAATGTCAGAATTCATAACCCGTCTGTGCTGTATGAAAAAATTTCAAAATAAATTGCTGTTTGAAAATACGTTCTGCACCAAAACCGACTCTAAAAACGCATCTACATGCCAGGAAAAACGGGCTGTCTCTGCAAAACAACGCACGGCAATGCAGTTTCTATGTTTTTCAAACATAAAATACATTATGAAAATATATATTTCTGGAGTACTGAAAGTAAATTTTAAATTTTGTGCTATTTTAGCGACATCAAAAATAAAGGTTAATCGAACTGACACAAATAAATTGACTCGTTGACAATTTTTACTCAGAAAAATAAGTGTACGTCATCTACCTGGTACACTTTATTGATTTCACTATGATTTCGTGAAAACTTGCAAGTTTTTACTGGAGAAATTTTGTACAGTAACTTTTTGCCAGTAAGAAGAAGAACAAGAAAAACATATGACTGGCTGCCATATGAAACATAAATTTTGAAAACATTTGGAGGCAAATGGAAACAGCAAAGAAATTGTGCGTTCGAAAGTCTGCTGACCCACAACCGTCTTGCTCAGCTTTACCCGCTGAAGCTGAAAGGGAAGAATTGCTGATTGAGCGCAACGAAATATTTGTCTTTTGCATTAAATGTCTGATTCAACTTAATTTTCCCTACCACTTCAAACCTCAAATTAAACTTTTAGATCAGCTTTTTCGTTCTTTAACCGTCCTGTTTACAACATTTTTACTGTGTATTGTGAGTGGGCCAAGTCCCAGTGGTGTAACCAAGAGTTAAAACTTGCAAATTCTTACAAATTGCTGTTTTTTTTTGTTTTTTTTTTTAACAGGAACAAACGCGCAGGGGATGACCCCTATTAATGCGAAGCATTGCGTTGGATATAAAGGTTAGGAGATAGGGTTATGAGTAAAGTGTTTATGGGCTCTTGCCTTGAACCCATCGAGATCATAAGTGCTGGGGAAAATATCCGCAGGGAGACAATTCCACAGCCGCGCTGTACGGGCCAGAAACGAACTTTCCCTGTAGTGCGTAGTGCGCTGGAACATCGTTTCGACGTGGAATGCATGGGCGCCAGTGTTCAAACGGGTTGCCCGGGGGAATACCCGGAGTGATGGCATCAAGCTGCTCATCTCCACTGAGCAGTTACCGAAAAAGTATCGGTAAAATAACACCACACATGCCACGTTTCGACGATGCTCCAGAGAGTCAATAGAGTTGGATGCCCTACTGTCCCCTATAAGTTTAATCGCTCGGTTTTGCACCCGATCGGAGAACTCCAAATGGGTTTTTGAAGCCCCCGCCCAGAGGTGCGAGTTAAACTCCATTTTATGTCGGATATAGGTAGTGTAAATAATGCGGAGAGTGAAATATTTTTTGCACCGCTTTAGGAGGCACTTGGCTGCTTCTTTCGACACGCCAAAAATATGATCGTTCCAACGAAGATCGTTCTTAATGGACATGCCCAGAACATCAAGAGCTGCCGATTCCGCAATATAGTTGGGATGTGGGGAGACTCGTTTGTGGGATATCAGGCAACATTGGGTCTTGCGGGGATTAAAATCGACCCTGTTCGCTTGACCCCACTTTGGTTGTTAACTTTTTTGGATAGTTTGATTTTAGGGAGCGTACGCTGGCTTACGCTCCTGATATTTTTTACTGGAAATCTGGCCAAACAGACCTATTAATATTCTACTAAGAATACTGTGTGGATCAGTCGCAGTTCGAGTCTGAGATAATTGAGATTGTCACAATTGAACCATCCGTGTGATGTGGAACTTTACCTGCAACTGTTTCCTCGGTAGCAACCTTCAGGTGGTTAATTATGTATATATTGTGAATACCACTCGAAAAATCACTTTTCGCTCCGACCTACACCCCAGAAAATTAATTTTGCACTGCTCTTGATTTGCTATTAGCGGCAAAATTAATTAGCCGTTTTAACGGTCAGTCATTGCTTTCCTTTTGTTGCAGTTGAATGCTTGAAAATAATTAAATTTGCTGAGAAACTAATTTTGTTCACCTGATTTTGAATACCTCACTGCTGCAATGCCAATAAAATTGAATTTAGGGACCTTAAGTGCTGCATCGAAGCAGTAAGTAGTAACAATCGGAGCGTCTGGCTGGTTACTGTGTTGTCCTCTTTACCCAGTCACATTTACTCTCATAAACCATCCGTTATAAGCCCTTTCATTGCCATTGGGATTAGCAAACCCTGTTGGATTAACTTTGCGAAGCAACAAACTTAGGATTTAATAATTTAGAAAACCAATCAACCTTTTTACAAACGCGTCGCTTCGTTGTCCTTTTCCACTTTTATAAACTCATATTATTTTTATCCCAACAAGCTAATTTTTTGCTTTAAATCTTGTCCAGTTTACTCTTGAGTTTCCATTTGTTTCTGTTCAATACCCCCATAAAAATTTATTTAATCAATTCTTTAATTAACTTTTTCTACGCTCGAGTAACATTGACGATGTTATTCAAACTGTGGCTGCTGTTGTTATTACCATTGTGATCGATCCGCTCTTAAAGAAATAATTTTATGTTAAGAGGTTCAGGAGGCTTTCCCCGTCCTTAAAAAGAGTGGTTGCAGCTTTAATTCCTCTGTTAGTCAGTCTAATTAAGGAGTAGTGAGAACATTTAAAATTTTATTTTATTATCAAATAACACTTCGTTCAATAATGTGTGTGACTAACTAATTAAAACACATTTTTTTGCCAAAATTCGTTTTTATTCATCAACATAGTCGCCTTTTAAGGAGATACAATCATTCCAACGCTTTTCCAATCTTTCGATACCGCCTTTGTAGAACGATTTTTCTTTGCCTTCAAAATAGGCGATAGTTTCGGCGATTACTTCATCATTTGAGCCAAATCTCTTACCACGGAGCATCTTTTTGAGGTCTGCGAAGAGCCAGTAGTCGCTGGGGGCCAGATCTGGAGAATACGGGGGATGAGGAAGCAATTCGAAGCCCAATTCATGCATTTTTGCCATCGTTTTCATCGACTTGTGACACGGTGCATTGTCTTGGTGAAACAACACTTTTTTCTTCTTCATATTGGGCCGCTTAATCGCGATTTCTTCTTTCAAACGTTCCAACAACGCTATATAATAGTCGCTATTGATTGTTTTCCCTTTCTCAAGATAGTCGATGAATATTATTCCGTGCACATCCCAAAATACTGACGCCATAACCTTGCCAGCCGATGTTTGTGCCTTTGGACGCTTTGGGCGGCTTTCACCGGTTGCATGCCACTCAGCAGACTGCCGATTTGACTCTGGAGTGAAATGGTGGATCCATGTTTCATCCATTGTGATGTACCGACGCAAAAACTCCGACTTGTTGCGCGTAAACATGTCCAAACAGCTCTTTGAATCATCGATTCGTTGTTGTTTTTGCTCCGGTGTGAGCAAACGCAGCACCCATTTCGAAAACACCTTTTTCATAACCAAATGTTCGTGTATTATGGTGTGTACACTGCCTGCTGATATCTTTAGAATGTCAGCAATCTCCCCCACTTTCACTTTACGGTCGGACATAATGATTTTCAGTGTTTTTTCAACGTTTTCCGGAATAACAGCGTCATTTGGCTGTCCAGTAGATGGAATGTCATCGGTGTCTGTACGACCACGTTTGAATTCGGCATACCAATAACAAATGGTTCTTTTTGATGGAGCAGAGTCCGAATAATGTTTTTCAAGCCATTCCTGGCATTGAACAGTATTTTTTTTCATTAAAAAACAATGATAAATCAGCACACGGAATTGCTTTGAATTCATTTTTTTTGAAAACTCAAAAGTAGTGTCACTTAAAGCACTGTAACTTGTAAACTAATGGTCGGATTGACAAATAATTTTGACAGTAAGCCTAAACAGGTTCACAGTTTCGAAAAAAAATATTGATTTAGTATTAGTGCCGCCATCTATGTGTCAGTCACACACATTATTGAACGAAGTGTTATACTATGGTAATCTGAATAAAAGGTCACCATAAAGAATCAAAACAATTCACATTTGTATCTGGGAACTAGCCAATGAGAATTGCTTGAACGACAATGTGATCTATGGCAATAACACAGAAAACAATAATTTTAATTTAAACTGCCCCCTATATGTCGATTTTGCAATAACTCCCAACTAACTATTCCACACATTATCTCTGAGTGCCCCAACTTAACACAACAGCGTTCCTTAATATTTAAAAACTCCAATATCCTAGACGCACTGAAATCCCCAACCGAAACTAATGTAAATCTACTTTTTTCCTTCTTAAACAAAATTCAAATTTCACACTTAGTATGATAAAACAAATACAAACCTAAATTATATGTACAGCACACAAAGCCGATAGCCCTAGCAGCTAGTGCTTATCTTTTATTGTAATTTTAATTATAATAAAAAATTAAATAATAATAATAATAATATAAACTGACTTCATTCAAATTGTATTAGTTATACATATGAGGCCGATTAAATGCTTTTCTCCGTAAGAATTCTCAATAATAACTCACCAATTTTTACCAATCATAAAACTTCGAAAATTCCAACCAAAGTGTATGTACAAAACCCAACATTTTGCCTTATTTGGAGCAACATATAAGCTGCACAAGCACGCCTGCCGTTTCACGAACTGTCAGCATTCAGCAATAGCGAGCGATTCAATATTGCCATCAGCCCATCTACCAACCAGGCCGTCAGCCAACCAGTCAGCCACTCAACAAGCCCAGTTCTCCTAGTGTACACGAAGAAATCAAAAAACTTCGCGCCTATCATAAAACAAAATTATTGGCATTATTGCATTTAAGTGTTGACAGCATAATAAAATAATTGTCTACAACCACAACGGCCTGAAACGGCAACAACAAGAACGAACAAATCAGCCGCCATAGCGGTTTTGAACGAAACAACAGGCAATAAAACATAAAGCAAAAAAATGAACAAAATTGAACTAGAATCATGTCGCAGTTTCATGTAAAACAGCAACAAAAATCACACTATACGACAACAACACTACCAAATGAAGAGCGTAGCAGTGTCTGGAACGGGAAGGGGAGGGCTGTGGCAAGGGGGATTATATTTGTTTGTAGGAGAGTTTTCATATTTAGTGCCCGTTGTTGTAGCCACAATACGCAGTCGCAAGATCAAACGAATTGTGCGGCGCTTAAAAGAAGAAGAGGAAGCGTCAGGCTCGAGCTCCGGACGAGGGGCGCTCGCGAGGGCTGCGGTTGAAGCCAAAGCTGCAGCTCATCCTTATAATTCACCCTCATTTCATAATAAATTGCTCTCAATTGATCACGACAATCGACAACAACGCCGATGAAAAATCATGCTAAATATGTTGCTGTGGTGCCAAAAACCACAGCAATAGCAACAAAAACAACTGCAACAACAGAAACAAAAACATTTGCGGCACTTAGAGCGCTGGAGTGGAGCCGCCGAACGCAGCACAGCACAGCTCAGTGCAGGGTCAGACAAGGTGATGAGACAGTAAAGTCAAAGCGCGCGGAAAAGAGAAACAAGAGAGTGTGAGCGGAAAGAAAACGCATAGTCAGCATGGTTGTCATTAGCCTAAACTTGTATCTACCAAAATCTTTTATAAAAAGTTACCAAAAGTTACCAATTTTCTCATTGACAAAAAAAGAAAATATACAAAACAACGCATTTCATAACAAAGGTACAAAAGATAGTTCACTTTACTAGTAAACTCATCACATGTACACCTACGATCAAAATTATAGCAGTACATGCATGTATAAACCGCTAGATTAAAGAAACACCAAACTCGAAGGGATTGCCGCAACATTTTATTTCTACAACATAAACAATTATAAACATAAAATGTTGCGGCAATCTTTTTAAAAATTTGGTTTTTCTTTAATCTAGTGGTTTATACATGCGTGCACTGCTATTATTTTCACCGTAGCTGCATAACATAAGTATTACAGTTTAAACATAAAAAAACAATATACAAAACAATACATTTCGTAACATAGGTACATACAAAACAAATAATAGTTCACTTTAAAAGTAAATATAAAATCAAATTCAATATAAACCCTGGAATAATAATTTTCAACTGTATCACAGAACGTTCGCAATGTTAGTCGATGTTAGTTAACCGAATAGTAGAAGTGTGCCAACACTGCTGCCATTGAACCGGGCTGAAGGTACTGTTGCCAGTGCTGCGTATTTAATGTATGATACAAGGTGTGATATAAATTTATAAATAAAAAAAACAAATTTACTTGTCTATTACTTCATATCAATTTTTAATTGCAAAAGTTACCAAAATGAAAACAAAGTTACCAAGTTACCAAACAGTTTAAAAGTTACCAATTTTGGTAGAAAGTTACCAATTGTGGTAACCGTGATAGTCAGTCGCAAGCGGTCTGGTGGAGCGCAGTCTTGTGGGAAGCGTGAAGAAAGCAGCACGGGTGAAATGCACCGAAAATGAGCCCAAAAGTCGACGGCATTAAAATCGAAATCACAAAAATATCAAAGCCACAACAACAGTGAGAGTAGAACGGATATCAATCCAATAACAGCAAAGTGGGAGTTGCATACTTTAGGAATTGTAGGTGTTTGTCACCACAGTGGCGCTCTACGCTATTCGTACGAGGTAAAGTTAATAATGAACTTCTGCTCTAAAGCTCACACCGAACTTTGGGGCAAACATAATTCCAAAACTGCTCATATGGCTCAATAGCCAAAGTGTTTGACACTTTTAGGTCTTTGATATAAATGCCGCGTATTGCTGGTTGTAGCGCATGTAATCCTCGCTGGTTTCCATGATCGTTTTTACGAATTTATTCTCACTTGTGATCGTGAAATATAAGCAATTTTTTGTGCTGGTTGCTTTCTGTTGCTTTTCTGGCCGCATTTGAAAAAAAAAACAGCGAGCATGAATGCGAATAACTTTTTCTAGGAGTATTTCCACTTTTTTCTTTTTAACATTGACTCATGTTGGCTTTTGGTAAGATTATGGCGTACTAGCTGGCTGATAGGTTGAGCATCGAAAAGGATACACAAGAAAAACAACCGTCGTTGATTTCATCGATGGTGATCGTTAGTTTTGTTGATGAATTATGTAGATCACGAAAATGAACATATTGAAGTTTTAAAGTGAAGCGCGAGAAATGAGAAATCACGACCTTTTGTGACGCAACAACAACAAAAATAAACCACAACAAGCATGCTGGAGCAAACAAACTAAGAATGTTACGAAAACAAATGCAATAATAACGGGTGATGACAAGAAAATGAGAATCGGTTTAGGTATTAATAGTTTACATGTTGTTATATATTGCGTTCATGACTTTATATACATCGGATGGATACTAAATGTAATTACGAAAAAAATCAATGCTGGGTTGAAAATGGCCCGTTGTCAGCTGTGCGGCGAAAATTTCTCCGTATACCTTCACAAGAAGGTTGGACAGTCTTTTTGTCCATTTTGCGTATGCGTAATCGGATGCGTTTTTTTCAAATATTCGCAGTTTGCTGCTCTCCAATTATTTTTGTACACCATTCCCAAAGAAATCTTCAATTGGGCGACACTGAGGAAGATTTGTTGGATTGCGCTCTTTCGGGACAAATGGAATTTTTTTCGATGCTAAGACTTCATCGGTTTTTTTGCATAGTGTGCTGATGCTTTGTCTGGCCAAAATATGAAATCATTATCGTTATGGTATTTTCTCATAAATGGTATAAGAATTTCCTTTAAACATTGTTCTTGATACACTGTTTGGTTAATTGCTAAACCCGACTGTTTGAACCATGGCTTTGAAATTCCTTTTTCGGAAATCACGATGTACAGCATAATTTTTGGCTTAAATTTGTGCTTAAATTTATATTTTACATTATTCTGAGTTGCAGAAACATAATCACTATAAAAACGGTCGTTTCCAGGGACTTGCGGCTTACTTAATGGAAAATAACTTTCGTCATCCAAAACAAATGATTTTTTTGCATAATTTTTAACCATCCAGCGACACTGTTGTTTAACTGCCAAAATTTGTGTTTCAGAATACTCTGGAGCTCTGCTCCTTTTGCGACATATTATTTTGAGCTTTTTTAGGGTTTTGCAGATGAAAGTCTGATGGCAATTAAATTCTTTAGCCGCGTCACGTTGACTTAACTTATCGTTATTGTTAAATTTTCCTTTAAGTCTTTCAACCGCACTTTTGGTCATTATTAGTGGTTTTTTTCCGGTTCCACATTTCCTTTCTGATTTTCCCGTATTTAGAACTCTATAAATAGTCGAAATTGGAATGTTTTCCGCCTTGAAATGGTCCACTGTAAACTTTTTTCCACGCAAGTTATTTTTTTCGTAAAATTTTACAACGCGTGTACGAAGAGCTTCTTGCTTAGATCATTTTCGGACGAATGAAATGAAATAAAATTTTGAAAATATTTCGTGATTATATACGGTTTCCATAGAAACCAACGTGGGGACGGCCTACTTTGTATTACCACTTGTTTTGTTTTTATAGGTATGCAAAGTTATTCTCATTTTCTTGTCATCACCCGTTATAACCATTAGACGGGGACACAGGTTATTGGTTAGTTGGAAAAAATATGAAAATTTGTCAAAACATTCCCGTCACTTGAACTTAATAACTGTCGGCTATGTGACATGTACATTGCCCGCAGAATACAGTTTTTATTGCGGCATATGGCAGCGGCAACTACGCGGTCAATCGCCAACGTGTAGCCAATAAGAACGCTGCCGACCAATATACCTAATGCAGTCAACGCATTGTTACCGCCGTCGTCGCTGCATTACATCTCTATCGTCCGCATCATCAGCATGTATGGCCTCGACACTGGCACCGTTAATCACACATGTTTCGGCGGCGCTGTCATAGAACAACCACAACAACAAACCAAAACTGATCAGCGCCACGGAAACCCAACCGACAACCTTTCCTACGCCTTCTTGCCGGACCCCAATAGCTCTCTTCCCATGTGAGGAACCGCTTTGGGTACGTGGCGGCGTGGATTATGCGCGCCTGCCAGCATTAACATTAATGCAAACACAAGCACAACAACAAAACCCCTACAACAATATTTGATGGTACCATCTCATAGGAAATGACGTGCATGCACAAATTTGTCTACTGAAGCCACCGACAACTCCGCCACCCGGTGGCCTGATGATGGTGGCTTCTTTTCTTTCGTAATAGCAAGAACATTCTACAGGCTTCAAGCTGAGATATCTATGGCATGTCCAAGCTCATTGCTGTGCTGCATAGGTAACATATATCTGTTTCACGATTGCTCATTCGTTTCATGTCCCATTAATCCATTTCATCGCCATCACTACCATCACCAGCAGCAGCAACAGCAACCGACACGACAACGTATGGTCATGGCAAAGCACTTTCAACATCTCCTCATGCAAAAATGTATCTTGGGGGTGTGAATTGGCATGGGAAATAGTTGCTACACGTATACCTTTGCATTTGCAATGAAAACATTGTAGGAAATTAAAAACAAGAAAAATCAGGCGAAGCATGTCCACATGTCTATCTCTAATACCAGTAGACGTAAAACATCATGTAAGTACTTCTCGCGCGTTCCCTCTTGACCAACACTCAGGGGATGCTCATTCATAAAATACGCTTTAGAACAGGGGTCGGCAAAATTGACAATGAGATGGTGTTAGTGAGCGCAGTGAAATTTCTCTCCACTGTGTAAATTATACCTGAACAACGGCTGATTGAGAGAGCGTACTGTGTACGTGTGCTGAGCGTACTGCTCATATTAGTAAGCTTTGCCGACCAGTGCTTTAGAAGCTCAAACAAATGTGCGATTAAGGAGGGATGGAAAAGTAAACGTCAGTGTTAGAAATCAGGTTATGCACACTAAATATAAAAGAGTCACAGCTAAAATTTTTTTTAATCTACTTTTTCCATAAGACAGCCGCCGTGGCTCAGTTGGTTAGTGCGCGGTCCAGCGAGTCGCATGCAGAGCGACGCAAGTTCGAATTCTGCATGTAGTAACACCTAAAAAAAATAACGGGAAACTCGTTTTCTCTTTCGGTGGCTGTCCTCTCAGCTGGAAATGGCAAACCTCTGAGAGTAAAAATTGCCTATGAAAAAGCTCCCAACCTGCCGTTCGGAACCGGCATAAAACTGTAGGTCCCTTTCACCCGCGTACAAAATTCACACGCACAACACGGGTGGTTGCGGAAAGCTAGGCCTTAGTCTCGCGTAAGCGGGCTGTCGTGCCAATCAATTATTAATAATTATTATTATTACTTTTTCCATAAACTAAGACCAAAGAATATGAAGTGTATAGAAGGCGCATCTGAGCTCAAAAATTAAAATTTTTGTTTGCAAGCTTTACAGAGCGGGGGGAAGCCACAAAAGGGAAAGAGTGGTGCCAGCAGGAGAGCAAGCGCTTCAGTTTACGCTCGTTGACTGTGCGAACTGAAGCACGCGCTACAACAAACACACATGAAGTGAAAGTACCGCTTCTACTGTGTACTTTGAGGCGTTGGTGGTTGTTTTGGTCACTCAATAATTTTTTCTGCAAATTTCTCACAGCGACACCAGCCAGCGTAATGATCGTCGTTTCAACTACGCTATTGGTTTTTGTTGTTGTAGTTTTTGTGTGTATGTTTTTTTTGTATTGACGATTGCTTTTGCTACATAGCTCGAGAAAAATGTAAATAGCTCTTCTTTTGTTGTTTTTTTATTGTTTATGTTTTGCATCGTTTGGAACTTCCTTTTTTTAATTTACTGTCACAGCATTCATCAGGAAATCTGAAGGAGCAAATAGGTAGCAAAAGTCTGTAACCGATTGATAATTTTTATGGAAAATGTTTCACTTAGCGCAGTGAAAAGGTCATCATTTCTTAGTTTTTGGAAACATATGCCACAATTATTATCCATGTTAATTTTTACTCGATCGTCAAAGTTTTTATCTACAAAATAATTTGCTGTAATAATTGTTGTAATTACTGCTGAAATAAAATAATAAAAAATACAGTTTCGTCTGTCTCAGTATGTAGTAGGATTTGATTCATAGAATCCTGTGTATCTTCGAAATTAGTTGAATTACTTGAATTTTGTCCCAAAATTGCAAAAGTATTTTCTAGTTTATCTTGGTTAAAAAACTTTTTTGTTATAAATATTTATGTGGGTTATTGCTTAATTTTATCAGAAAAACCGATTTTAGTTTTAAAAATAAAACTTTAATCATCCATACATTTAACATCTTTCAAAAAATTAAAAAAATCTTTATAAATTTGTACGACTCATTATTCAATTGTAAAGCCGATCTAAAGCAATTATCCGATAGCCCTATTCATGCAATCAAATATAGGTCTACTTTTTTGATGAGTTCTTTAGGAACTTTGTTTGTAGCGACCATATAAGTCGTCATGCCAACCATATTGGCCGGAAAATGTCGGACATCATTGAGATGTTCCAGCCTCCACCCACACAGCACGCTGCGCATACCGAACAGGTTCGATCCCCAGAACCGACAAATACTCCGAATATTTGTTTACAAGTTCCACCTTGCGATACCGAAACATTTTTCGGGGGCTATGAGCAGTGGCCGTCCTTCCGGGACATGTTTACGGCAGTATACATAAATCACCCCAAGCTCACTCCAGCCCAAAAATTGTATCACCTCCGATACAAGACGCAAGGAAAAGCCGGTGCAATTGTGAAGCAATTTGCCTTAAGCGATGAAAACTTCGGACTCGCATGGGAAGCCCTGAAATTCCGTTACGAAAACAGGCGCATATTGGTTGACAACCAGATCCGATCCCTGTTGAATATTACTCCGGCTACTACCGAAAATAGCGAAGCGCTGCAGCGGATTAAAAGTACAATAAATAATTGTTTGTCGGTACTTAGGTCCCAGGCCGTGGACACCGACAACTGGGATCCGCTGCTCGTGTATATTTGTTGCACGAAACTGCCCGAAGAGACATTAGCTCTCTGGGAACAATCCCTTACATCTCGTAAGGACCTGCCTCTTTGGTCGCAAATGGACGAGTTCCTGACCTGTAGGTACGAGGTGGTGGAACGGCTCAATAGCATTCGTCCCGCTAAGCCAAAACCACAACCCTCCAATTTTCATACTCCCCAAAATCGGCCTCAAAATAGATCTCAGCTCTTCCATACCGAGGTGAAAAAAGACTTCGCGTGCAAACTTTGCAACGCCAACCACCTTATACGGACATGTCAGAGTTTCAAGAAGCTCACCCCCCAGAGCCGATTGAAATACGTCAAAGAGCACAGCTTATGTGAAAACTGTCTTGCAACGACTCACACGATAAAGGATTGCACAAGCAGTTTTACATGTGTTTACTGCCAAAGGAAGCATCATTCCCTGCTTCATTTCCCCAACAACAAATCTCAAGCCCCGCAGCCTCTCAATAGGTCTCAGACGACCACTTCTCAGGTCGCAACAGCTCATCCACAACCGAACAATAACTCCT
The DNA here is from genome assembly GCA_963971225.1 of Melieria omissa. Classification (NCBI taxonomy): domain Eukaryota; kingdom Metazoa; phylum Arthropoda; class Insecta; order Diptera; family Ulidiidae; genus Melieria; species Melieria omissa. Next base: position 64,996,497 of record OZ020268.1, on the reverse strand, counting down.
CAACTCATTCCCCCACTTCAGATGCGCAACCCGGCCCATCTTCAAGGCTAAGTACGCCTCAAGTACAAGCCCTCCATTCCAATAATGGCACCCAATCCCTTCTGCCTACGGCACTGGTGTCTATTGCCCACTTAGGAGAATTGTTCAAGGTTAGAGCATTGATCGACCAAGGCTCGCAACGCACCTTCATTTCCTCGAAGGTGCAAAAACGCCTTAAATTGCCAATTGAAAGATCTCACTTCGAAATTTCAGGCATGGGCGGTAAAATTGTGCAAAATTCGAATCACATTTGCATTTTGACGTTGGCAGTTCCAAACTCCAGCACGACCCTCAATGTGCCAGCAATAGTACTCCCCCAATTGACGAAATTGCTACCCCCATTCACAATTAGCCATCCCAATTGGCAAGAATTTGCCACGCTAAATCTCGCTGACCCAAGTCCTTCCGAATCAGCGCAGATAGACTTAGTTATTGGCAGTGATCTGATTCCCCAGATCTTACTCGAAGGTATCCGACGAAACGTGTGTGGCAGTTTATTAGCCCAAAACACCATTTTCGGTTGGATACTCAACGGGCCAGTACCCCATACGGTGTCATCTTATTCGACATACGTAGCAGAAGTCTCCAATGAGGAACTAAGTTCACAACTCAGGCAATTCTGGGAGCAGGTTCTTCCTCAAACTCCCGACACCTGTCTCCTCGGATGACACTTATTGCGAAGAGTTATACCAGAAGACCACAACACGTGGATCGGATGGTAGATATACTGTCAAACTCCCCTTTAAGGCAGACTTTCCATACTCAATAGCGTTAGGCAATTCCCGCCCCAACGCCCTCCAGCAATACGTTAGCATGGAGCGAAATCTCTCCCGAAAGGGAAACCTCAAGACCATCTACGATGACGTCTTAGAGGAATATATCACCCTTGACCATATGGAACTCACAAATCCCCGTGAAATAATCCAGAATGGCAAATATTTCTCATACTACCTGCCTCATCACGCAGTCATCCGCCCCGAAAAGAAAACTACCAAAGTCCGAGTAGTTTTCAATGCCTCAAAGTCCTCAAGTTCTGGTCAATCACTTAATGACGTTCTGCATACTGGTCCTACTCTTCAAAATGACCTCACAGCTCTCATTCTCCGATGGCGCCTTTACCGCTTTGTCTTCAATGGCGATGTCCAGAAGATGTATAGGCAAATTCGGGTCCATAATGATCACCAGGAATTCCAGCGAATACTCTTTCGCAAATCCCCGGAATCTCCTATTCAAGATTATAAATTGAAAACGGTGACATTTGGGGTTAACTGTGCGCCATATTTGGCCATCAGAACGCTCCATCAATTGGCCCATGATTCTCAGCCATCTAGCCCGTTAGCGGCAAAAATACTTCTCGAGGAAACGTATGTCGACGCCATTCTTTCCGGAGGTCATGATCTTCCGACCACTAAGGAAGCTCTCTCTCAAGTGATAGCCACCCTCAACTCCGGGGGATTCCCTCTTAAAAAGATAACGGCTAATCACGCGAAACTCTTAGAGGAAATTCCCGAAGACGACCTTTTCGACTCGGAATTCCTCAAGTTCGATTCAACGAGTTCCACTAAGACTCTTGGCATCCGTTGGAATGCCCTATCGGACTCATTTTCATACTCTATCTCTCCCACTTCTCCTGCAAACTCATTCACGAAACGGCAAATTCTTTCGTCTGTTGCCAAACTTTTCGATCCCGCAGGATGGCTTTCGCCTATAATGATTCTTGCCAAAAAGCTTCTTCAAGAACTTTGGCTTGAAGGCACTGAGTGGGATGAGTGCATAAAGCCAGGATCACTCATAAAGTGGCAGCAATTCATTGAGAATTTGCCTGCCATAGAACTTATCGAAATTCCCCGGTGGGTCCACTATGCCCCCAATCGAAATGTTCAGATCCATGGATTTTGCGATGCCTCCGAAAAGGCATACTGTGCAGCTCTATACATACGTATTAGCACGAACGGTGACAACCTCTCGTCACATCTCCTCGTTGCGAAAACAAGAGTTGCACCTCTCCAGACAATAAGCTTACCTCGCTCAGAGCTTTGCGGAGCAGTTTTACTCTCCCAGCTCATCAAATCCCTCCGCTCTCACCTCGGGTTCGACAAATCGGAAATCCATTTATGGACCGATTCGGAAATTGTACTTGCTTGGTTGGAAAAATCACCTTGCACATGGAAGACTTATGTCGCCAACCGCACGACCGAAATACGTCAAAATGTGCACAACGCTCCCTGGCGACATGTCCCAAGCGCTGAAAATCCCGCGGACTTAGGAACGCGCGGATGCAAGCCGCAAGATCTCAAAGATCACTCTCTATGGTGGAATGGCCCCAAATGGTTGCAGCGAGCTTCCGATGCTTGGCCCAAAGGTCACTCTCGCAAAGTTCCAGTCCCGGAACAACGAGCGGTTGATTGCCACCACCTTCTCGAAGAGCAGACCGACATCCTCGATCGGTTCTCCAGCTTCTCTCGAGCCTTGCGAGTAATCGCATACATGTTCCGCTTCATTCACAACGGCATCTCCTCCCGTCGCCAGCAACATCCCATACACGGAACACAGTTATCCCAAGCAGAGTTGGCATTTGTTAAGAATCGCCTTATAACTCTCACGCAAAGTTCCTATTACCCCCAGGAACGACAAGCGCTCTCTCATTCGCTTCCCATATCCAAGAAAAGTTCTCTCTTGGTACTCAATCCCTTCTTAGACAAACAGAAGATGATGCGAGTCAATGGCAGACTCGCCAATGCAGCATTGTCGTATAATGAACGATACCCCATCATTCTCCCTCCAGAGTCCCGCTATTGCAGTTTGCTGCTTCGCTTCCTTCATAAGCTATTACTGCATGCGGACCAACGACTCATGCTCCGTATGGTTCGGCAGGAATATTACATTCCGCGCCTAAAGCCGCAAGTCAAAAAGTGCATTTTTCAATGCAAAACGTGTGTCATCCATAAACAAAGGCTGCGAACACAGATTATGGCAGCACTCCCTCCCGAACGATGCACACTTACCATCCCATTCGCCACAACCGGAATCGACTTTGCTGGTCCATTCCAGACTAAAGCTTCCATGCTCCGTAGCTCAACCTACCTCAAAGGTTATGTTGCAGTGTTCGTGTGCTTCTCCACGAAAGCCGTTCACTTGGAACTCTGTTCGGATCTTACGACCGAAGCGTTCCGCGCAGCATTCGCCCGATTTACTGGTCGACGAGGGCTACCTCTCAAACTCATGACCGACAACGGCAAAACGTTCGTCGGTGCTCAACGTGCCATGACCAGAGACTTTGCCAAATTCTCGAGAGAAATCGCCCAAGATATTCTCGACCGATACGGTCCTCAGGGCGTCGAGTGGCAATTCATCCCCCCACATGCACCTCACATGGGAGGACTATGGGAGTCGGCGGTCAAAAGCTTCAAGACCCACCTTAAAAAGGTAGCCGGCTCTCATAGATTCACATACGAAGAGTTTACGACTCTTCTGACTAGAATTGAAGGGACGCTTAATTCACGTCCACTCTCTCCTCAATCGCAGGACCCTAGCGATCTAGTGTCTCTGACCCCTGGTCACTTTCTCCGAGGCGCTTCTCTCGCCGCCCCCCCCCCCCGAACCCGAGTGCTCCGAGCTATCCCTGATTAATCGATGGGAAAACTCAAAGTCCTCCATCATCAATTCGCCCGACGATGGAAGGACGAATATCTCAAGGATCTCCACAAACGTTACAAGTGGAAGCATCCGCAGAGGGAAGTGGAAGAAAATGAACTGGTCGTCATTAAAGACGATCTGCTTCCCCCCAATGAATGGCGGCTCGGCCGCATTCATAAGATTCATCGCGGTCCCGACAATCATGTCCGTGTCGTGGATATCCGCACTGACTCTGGCATCTTGACAAGACCAGTAGTCAAGCTATGCCCCTTAATAGCATCTTAAACTCATTTGACTCCATGCCCTGCTTTCTCATACACATCTTCTCATACACTATCCACTCACTATCATTATATTGTAGTGATACACTCTTTTTGTATTTTGCAGGGCAACCCGGAAATCGCAAATGGCTCAACAATGCCGGCTGTGCCACCATCTCCACGGCATACGGTTTTGCCGGGCCTTTCTGGCGATGGCACCGGAGCAGCGGCAGCAGGTGGCCCGCGCCCAGGGATACTGCACGAATTGCCTGGCGCGGTCCCACCCTACTAATCGCTGCAACTCCACCGAGCGCTGCAGCAAGTGCGGCTGCGCACACCATACCTTGCTGCACTTCCGCAGAAGGCCAGCCCCAGCAGCGGTGCCCAAGGCCACACTCAAGGGCGGAAGGAAGCCGCAACAGCCCCGGCAGCAGGCCGCTCTAAAACAGCGTCCTGAGAAGCGCTCCGCCATCGCCAACCGGCTGGCACGCCATCGCCGCCAGCCCCGACGTCCAGCCAACCGCCCCTCAGCCGAGGCAGCAGCTGAGCGCCAGCTCATCACCTTCAGCGACGAGGAGACCTCCTCCGACGGAGCACCCGAGCCGCGCGTCAAAGCCCCCGCCCTGATCGAGCAGGCCTTGGAGGCCTTGGGCCGGCTGAGCGAGCAGCTCTAGCCATAATGTTGCCAAAGGCAACGCGGGCCGCCATGGCTAAATGTGTTCGTTCCAGTGTTCTGTGGATCCTGCACAAATCAAATCCTCTCCCTTCCAATTCCCCTTTGTACTTATGTTCCACTCTCCCACTCCACCGGCTCCGGCCGTTTGTGTCGTCTAATGTCTTACTTTTGTAATTCGTGTTTTAAATCTCGAATAAAACGAACGCCATTCCGCAAAACCCTGCGTTTTCTTTTACAAGCGATCCGCCGACGGCTCAACCAGAGAACTATTATTCACATATTTTCTTTTCTATGATTTTGCGCACACTACAGTCTGCAATAAGTTCAGGAGCAATATGCGACGCCGTGTAGGCTTGTAGAAGAAGAACAAAAGCCAGCCAGAAATCAGAAATCGTTTTACAATTTCAGCTTTTCGCCAGCGCAACAACAACAACAACAACAACAGCGTTCGTCTTCACCTTGCAATCATTTCACGCCACAACGCACACTCGCTGCAGTGAGCGCAACCAAAGAGCGCAACACATAAAACTACATTCTCGCTTGTAAATCCACGCTCTCACTACATATGTGATCTATGAGAGCAGAGCGCGGGTTCCAATGTTAGAACCCGCCATACAAAATTTTTGCTTGTATGACATGCGCATTCTGTATGTTTATTTTCTTTGCTAACACGTAGAGTAAGTTCGGGTAATGTGATATGGTCGGGTAATGTGATATAGTGGCTTATTTCACAAGTGCGTTGACCTGTTTCAAAATTAACCTTTTTAAAACATCATAAAAGCTAAAAAACTCGTGCTGCATGATTTTGGATGTATTTGCTTAAATAGTTTACAGTCAGTGTGATGAAGTGCTTTGAATAGTGATTGCACAAGTTTTTGGTCATTAAGTTTGAAAGCATAAAAGGTACAAAAAAATATTATAAGAAAGTTCAAGGCTAATCAGAAGTAAATCAGTGATATCGATTATGAGTTTTCGAGGTACGGTCTTCTTAACAAAATTATTATTGTTCTTTTATAATATTTTTTTCGCAAAAATTAAATTTCAGGTAATGCGATATACCAAAGTTCGGGTAATGTGATATACTACATCACAGTACCCAAACTTATGATGTAGTATGACAGTAGTAATATTTGTATACAGAAATGTATATATGCTTAATTTTACAATATTTGAATTGGAATAGTCTCAAAAATCTGTTGTGGTTACGTTTCAGATAAAAAAACTCATAAAATCATGTTTCTCGATACAAATTTTTAACCCTTGGTTTACCCCGTCAGATTGCGATTTTCTTAAAAAAATGAGCACGTCTCTAATTATTTCTGGTTGGAGTATTTTCACCAAGTTTGAAACTAATAGGTCTGTTAAATAACGTTTTTTCGGGTATATCACATTACCCGCGGATGGTATATCACATCACCCGCCACTTTTTTCGGACGCTAATTTTTGGATATTTTCATTTGTAACAAAAAAACTTGTCAACAGCTTATCTTAAAGAGTTAAAAATCTTAGATATACTAAATAATGCGTCAGTGAGCAGTTTGAGACCAAAAAAAGTGTCTTTCAAGGCAAAGTGTGTCGGGAATCGCCGTAAAACAAACAGGTATATCACATTACCCGAACTTACTCTATCTAACTATTTCAAAATTTTCCCTATCCCTATTATACCTATCTGGTTTATCTGGGAAAATACCAAGAATAATTGAATATAATATTGAATCTTGAAAAATACTGTTGTCTGTCTTTATATTATATTGCATTGCTACTTCGGGATCAACAGTTTCTGGCATCTCCTGAAGATGTGGGACTTTTGTGTTGTGTCTGTTTTGTACTTCGTGCGTGAGATGGTCAACGAATCCTGCAGAATTTCACAATGCATTACCAATAACAACTATGCATTCACTAACGAAAGTCACATAATTAGGTCACATGAGTTAACTAAATTCGAAAAACTTGTATTCGAAGAATGAGCCAAAGCACGGCCTCAAATTGGTGGATCGATCGGCAAAATTCTTTGACAGCCAAATTGCCAAATGTCAATACATCAAATGCTCAATGGGCCTTCCTCTACTTACTGCTGCTTTGAAATACTTCAATTTGCAACAAATCACACTGCAACGGACAACGCCATAATTTCCACCTACCACCAGAACCACTTAAGAACTCAACTTAACGCACTCAACGCCTGCATTGTTGACAAGCCGGTGCTGTGACCACTGAAAGCGTGCAGTGTGCAACGGCAGCAACAGTGATCAAACTAAAACATCTACAATAACAGCAGCAGGAACACCAGCAACAACAACAGTAATAACACCAGCAATAAAGTAATTTGAATTGAAAAGTGCTTACCACTTGTCAAAACCCATTATATGGTAAATGTTGCAGGCTAACAGCAACAGCAGTATCAGCACAGTCGATGATGTTGCTTTGCCCACAAATACAAAGAAAGGAGAGAAGCGGAAGCAGAGGCAGAGGCACGGCAACCAACCCACATGCAAGTGTCTTTTGTGCAAAAACTCGACTTGGCTGCAGCTTGATGATCAACAATAACGACAACAACAGCGAAGAACAACAACAATAACTTCTGTTGTAGCAACAAGCAATTGAGCATGTGAACAAGTAAGTGTGCAACCTATGATCGATCCTTTCTGTAGCACAAAAGACTTTTATTAAGTCATCGCCGAGTGACGTTGAACGTTTTTGGACGCATGGGTGAACATGTGTGTAATTTATTTGTCATATCGGGTGTAAAACATTGAACAAGCATACAGCAACATCTTCGTCGTCGTCGCCTTCGTGAGCGGCAGCGCCGCCGTCAACATCAACATTAATAGTTATCAACAGCGCCAGCAGCAACTTTGGCTGTTAGAACTTGACATGGCGTTTAATATGTAGTAGATGAACAGACGGTGAAAGAGGCGTGAAGCCATATACAAATCACGAAATAAATTTGTAAAAGACTCAAGACAAATCAAGAGAACAGATCGATTGAATCAGCCACTGTTTATTGTTTTATTATTGTTATGAAGTAATGTGGAACGACCCTTTCTTTTATAGTTAATGCAACTCTGCTTCTTTTGTATAACTGTTTGTATTCCTTATTCAATAATGGCGTTCTTAAAAATGTCCTCTTCCTGTTTTTGACTTTCTCAATAAAGCACGCGCCGTATTGTTCATCTTAAATAAATCGAAGATTTTGATATTTGGAAACGCCACGCGAAATCTTATTTGGTAATGAAAGGGTGCTGGAAAGTAGTCGAAAAAGAGCTTCTGGGCAATCCCTCCGAGGCAGACGTACAAGCGGACGAGCGTGCTCTCGCGAAGATTACGCTAATGGTTGAACCGATCAACTTCGCGCAAATAGCCAAGGCCACGACCGCATGGGTTACGCTGGTTTTGACATACGAAGACTCGGTTCTAACGCGTAAGGTGGAATTGTTAAAAGAACTTGTGCAGTGTAGGCTTTCAGACTTCTCCTCAATGCAGGAATACGTAAATCATTTAGTGATGACGTCAATAAAAGTGAAGAACGCTGGTTTAAATATTGACGAGGAAGTCACTGCATCATTGATGCTGGCAAGTTTGCCTGATGAATTTTGAGCGCTGGTAATGGCAATCGAAAATTCAAAAAAAAATACTAACAATTGACAGTGTAAAAACTCTGTTGTTGCAAGATGCAAAATTCGATAATAAAGGCTATGGAAACGCGCTTTATTCAAAAAATAAGAACAAAAAAACAGTTTATGTGTCATAATTGCAAACAAATTGGGCATTTCGCAAAAAATTGTCATAAAAAGAAAGATGGCAACCCTCACGCAAAGAACGACAAAGTTCTGTTTGCATCGTTTCTTTCGCATCACAGCCGCACAAAAGCTAATTGGTACGTTGACTCAGGTGCAACTGCGCACATGACTCAAAACAAAAACATAATTTTTGACGAAAAGCCGGTAAAAGATAAAAATATTGTCGTCGCGAATAACAAAAATATTCCGGTAGAATCAAATGGAAAAGTGAAACTGCGTTTGTCGACGGTGCTCGACGCAGTATTACAAAATGTTGACTACGTACCTGAAATCTGCGCGAATTTACTGTCTGTTCGCGAAATGACGAAGAACGGAAACAAAGTAGTGTTCAAAACTAGTAGTTGCAAAATATATGACAGTGGCAATGAACTAATTGTAACCGCGACCGCGATTGATGATTTGTATCGGCTGAACATTTGTGAAGTAAAACAACTGAAAGTGCATTTTTTAGTGGCAATGAATTTGAGCTATGGCATAGAAGAATGGGACACATCTGTAACGAGAATTTAAAGCGAGTGAAAAATTCGTCAAGTGGTGTTGATTTTGCACAAATTGAAATGATAAATGTGTAATTTGCATGAAGGGCAAGCAGACTCGTGCACCGTTCAAGTACAGTGGTACGCGCGCGAAAAATTTGCTCGATTTAGTGCACTCGGACGTTGGACGTTGGTCCATTCCAAGAAAAGTCACATTCGGGCTATCGATTTATAGTGACATTCATTAACGATTTTTCGCGAAAAGTGGTGGTGGTGCCAATTAAATAAAAGTCGGATGTTGCCGAAAACCAATGCTCACGGAAAATAAAAATGTTTCGTACCGATAATGGCACCGAATACACAAACGATAAATTCAAACAATTTTTAACAAAGTGTAGCATTGTGCATCAAACGACCTCACCATACATACCTGAACAAAATGGTGTGGCTGAACGTTTAAATCGAACGATCGTAGAAAGAGTGCGGTGTATGTTAATAGATTCGGGCTTGAGCAATTAATTTTGGTCTGAAGCGTCACTGACCGCCGCTTATATACTAAACCGTGTTTGGACAAATAAAAAACAAAGTCTGAACCACATGCGTGTATTTGGATGTCAAGCCATGGTGCATGTGTCAAAAGAAAAACGTAAGAAATTAGATGCAAAATGGGTCGAGTGTGCGATGATGGGATACTGTAATGCTTCAAAAGCATACCGGTTGTATGAACCGAAAACTTGCAAAATAATAATAAGTCGCGATGTTGTTTTTATTGAAAAGAGCGTTAAGGAGGAAGGTGTCAGTAAATTATTTGTCGATATGACTGATAACGTCCTCAATTCAGAAGGGGAGAAATATAAAGAATTATCGAACGCAGAAGACGAATATACACAAAAAGTAGAAAACGAGTCAAGTGAAGAACAGAATGAAGACTTTGAAAGTGCTGATTCAGAGGAAGGCCCCCCAGCTTTAAGACGTTCTAAAAGAATAGCGGGCTATACTTCACAGGATAATTTCTGTAGTCAGTCTTCATTTACTTTCTTGATCCAACCAAGCAAATTTCGCACAATTTTTGTGCAGTTGAATACCTTTCGCCAGATACTGAAACTCTTCGTGAAGCATTTTCTGGTTCCAATGCAGACGAGTGGAAATTGGCTGTCAACGACGAAATAGAATCGCTCCGAGCCAACAGAACTTGGATCCTGAGACCTTCGCACCCGTTATTCGTTACACATCTTTACGACTTTTGCTTGCCATTGCTGCGAAACATGAGCTGCATATCCATCAAATGGATGCTGTTACTGCCTTCTTGAATGCTGAATTGAATGATGAAATCTATGTTACATGGCACAACCAGATGGCTTGATGATGGATCTGGCCGCGGATGCAAGCTCGAAAAATCGCTCTACGGACTTAAGCAGTCGAGCAGACTCTGGAACGAAAAGTTGAACCGTGCACTGATATTGGGTTGACACGTAGTGAAGTTCATCAGTGCGTCTACTATCGAACAAATGGAAACGAGAAACTGTTTGTAGCTATATATGTTGACGACGTGCTACTTTTCTCGAACAATAAGAACACTTTATGCAATCTAAAGAAAGAGCTATCAGCACAATTTAAAATGAAGGACATTGGCGAAGTTTCATCAGTTTTGGGCATGCGAGTCACAAGGGATAAGGCCAAAGGTACAATTAAAATTGATCAGTCCCAGTACATCGAAGACATACTCAAACGATGTGGTATGAGTGATTGCAACCCAATTTCGACGCCAATCGATTGAATCAGCAGCCGAGTACTGAAATGTGTCCTACGAACGAAGAAGAAAAGCGCGAGATGGCAGGAACTCCATACATGCAACCCGTTGGATGTTTGCTGTTTGCTTCGCAAGTGACTCGTCCTGATATAAGCTTTGCCGTTAATTTGCTTAGCAGATACTTTACAAATCCAGGAAAGGCACATTGGTGTGCAGCAAAACGAGTAATGAGAAACAAAACATAAAGGTCTTACTTACTTACTTAACTGGCCATAACAACCCGTTATCGGGTCACACCAAGAGATACCAGGGCCTCTTCCACGTGGTCCTTCCACCGGAGACACGGCCTCCCTCTTCGCCGTCGACCTCCAACCATCGCATCGAACACCTTTCTCGCCGGAGCTTCGTCGTCCATGCTGCAGACATGACCGAGCAAGCGTAGCCGCTGGATGTTAATTCGCTGCGCTACGTCCATATCCTTATACAGCTCATACAGCTCGTTATTGGTTCGCATGCGATAGTCGTCACCAACACGAACAGGTCCGAAGATTTTGCGAAGTACCTTCCTCTCGAACACTCCAAGGGCCGCTATGTCATTTCGTGTCATTGTCCATGCTTCAGCGCCATAGAGGAGCACGGGCAAGATGAGCGTCCTATAGAGTGCAAGTTTTGTCGGTCGAGAGAGGTCTCTACTTCTCAATTGCCTACCGAGACCGTAGTAGCACCTGTTGGCAAGAGTAATCCTTCGCTTTATCTCCAGACTGACAGCAGCAATGATTTCTGTTGATGGCGGTGCCAAGGTAGACGAATTCCTTGACAACTTCAAAGGTATACCTGTCGGCCTCGACGTGAGACCCTAGCCGCTGCGAGTCCCTGCGTGTAGACAGCATATACTTCGTCTTGCCCTCATTTACCACCAGACACATTTTGGCAGATTCTCTTTCGATAGCCGCAAAGGCAGCGGTGACATCTCGCTTGTTACGTCCGATGACATCAATGTCATCAGCGTAGGCAAGAAGCTGGATACTTTTGTTGAAGATTGTGCCATTATGCCATGTACACCGGCCTTGCGCAGAACACTTGTAAACATAAAGGTCTAGTGTTTACAAAAGACATAAATGGCATGACTGGGTTCTGCGATGCTGACTGGGGTAGCGACCTTGATCAAAGGCGGTCAACTACTGGGCATGTGTTAACATTTCAAGGCTGTGCAGTTTCCTGGTGTACACGACGACAGCTCACTGTTGCACTTTCGTCGACAGAGGCTGAATTCATGGCCGTTACTTCGGCTATCCAACCTGGCTGGAAGCAACCTGGCTACAACGTTTTTTAGACGAATTGGAACCATCCACTTCAAAGTCACTTATATTGCATTGTGATAACAAAAGTGCAATTCAAGTTCAACGAACAATTCATATTCGCCCCGTACGAAGCACGTTGATATCAAAGGCAAGTTCATCCGACAACATCTGGAAAGTGGAAAAATTAATCTACAGTACATTTCAACGAACGACATGGTGGTTGATATCTTAACCAATTTATCTTTCTGAAGCTCTTGGTCTCGTTAATGAATAATGTATTTAAAGTTCTTTTGATTGAATTTAAATTAAAAATGTTAACTAACTTGAAATTGTTGTCTATACTATTACTAGCTGGGCCCCGCGGCTCCGCACACAAGCTCTCTTCTTTCACCCGATACATATTTTGAACGCATTGTTAAAAAAACATACATATGTCTATTATCTTTGATGTCAAATGGTTCTAAAAAGTGTGAAGTCAAAAGGCCCTTTAAATCATGAGTTTTCACATTTATTCTAAACAAATTCTTAACCATTAGTTTACCACGGCAGATTTCGATTTTCAAAATTATGAAAAGCACTATTTAATTATTTCCCGATTTAAGTGCTTTTTGTCCAAGTTTGAAGTCAAAAGGACCAATAAATCGTGTTTCCTTGCTTTGATTTTGATTATAAAAAAAGTGAAAAACACGTGTCAAATTATTTCTCACTTAGAGAACTTTCACAAAGTTTGAAGTCCGTGGCCCCATTAATTCATGTTTTTTTTACAGTTTCGCCATACAAACTTTTAACCGGTCGTTGACCCCGTCCGATTTTAATATTTGGAAAAAATAAAAAAAACCTATCGAGTTATTTTACATTTGAAGTACTTTCACCAAGTTTGAAGTTAAAAGTTAAAAAGAAATTGTTTCTTCATACAAACTTTTAACCCGTCGTTGATCCAGTTAGATTTCGATTTTGAAAATAATGAGAAACGCGTGTATAATTTTTTTATTTCAATTATTTTTACATTTTTTGAAGTCAATAGGCCTATCGGTTCATGTTTTTTTCGAGTCTTCCCTTAAACAAATCTTAACCCATTATTGTTAAATTTTAAATTTTGATTTTCGAAAAATTATAAAATACATGTCGAATTATTTTTAGTTTAGAGTACTTTCAGGAAGTTCGAAATCAATATGTCTTTTAAATCACTTTTCTTCATACAACACCTTAACACATGTTTCGCCCCTTTACACCCCGAATTTCAAAAAATCCCGTCTTAGCGGAGGTTCAGTTTTCAAGATGTTTCTACAGTTCAAATTTCATGTTCGTAACTTCAGGGGTTTGGGCTGAGCGATGATGAATCAATCAATCAATCAGTCAGTCAGTCAATTAGGGCAAACAATCTATGTATATAAAAATGGAGGCGGTACCACACCCTCTTGTCCAGTGCTCACGACTTTCTTCTAGTGGAATTGTGCTACTTCGTACCAAGTTTCACTGATGTGTGTGTGTACTGCATAACTGTCTGAGCATAAAAAATGTGCCACGCCCCTTGACCAACGCCGATCAAATCTCATCAGTAGAATGACACATCTATGAAACGACGGTACACCAAAATTCAATGCTGTGCGACTAACAATTCGGAAGCTATTCCATTTAAAAGATTTGAGTTGTATGGGCGGTGCCACACCCCTTTGTTCAATACCCACCCCATTCCCTTGGGCGAAGGACATGATTTAATAGTAAGTTCGTACTAAATTTAATTGATGTGTGGCTTATGGTTCCAAAGTTATTGTCTAAAAATTTATTCTGGTGGTGCCACGCCCCGTTTTCCCGACTTATCTTTTTTCCTAAACCTTCACGTAACAATTTCGAACAAACCCGCCGAAGAAAGTATCCACGTTGGTCCAGTCGTTTTCAAGTTTTAAGCAGCCGAACGATTAACGTTTCATTTTTATATATCTACTAGCTTGGCCCCGCGGCTTCGCACGCAAGCTCTCTTTTCTCACCCGATACATATTTTGAACGCATGGTTGAACCCATTTTGATTTCTCTTTGATCTTTGATGCCAAGTGGTTCTAAAAATTGTGAAGTCAAAAGGCCCTTTAAATCATAAGTTATTCACGTTTACTCTAAACAAAATCTTAACCCTTAGTTTACCACGGTAGATTTCGATTTTCAAATAATTGATTGGCACGACAGCCCGCTTACGCGAGACTAAGGTCTAGCTTCCCGCAACCACCCGTGTTGAGCGTGTGAATTTTGTACGCGGGTGGAAGGGACCTACAGTTTTATGCCGGTTCCGAACGGCAGGTTGGGAGCTTTTTCATAGGCAATTTTTACTCCCAGAGGTTTGCCATTTCCAGCTGAGAGGACAGCCACCGAAAGAGAAAACGAGTTTCCCGTTATTTTTTTTTAGGTGTTACTACATGCAGTATTCGATCTTGCGTCGCTCTGCATGCGACTCGTTGGACCGCGCACTAACCAACTGAGCCACGGCGGCTGCTATCGATTTTCAAAATATGAAAAAAACATTGTAATTATTTCCCGATTTAAATGCTTTTTGTCCAAGTTTGATGTCAAAAGGACCAATAAATCGTGTTTCCATGCAAACTGTTAACCCATTGTTTACCCCGTTACATTTTGATTTTCAAAAAAGTGAAAAACACGTGTCAAATTATTTCTCACTCAGAGTACTTTCACAAAGTTTGAAGTCAGTGGGCCCGTTAATTTATTTTTTTTACAGTTTCCCCATACAAACTTTTAACCGGTCGTTGACCCCGTCCGAATTTAATATTTGGAAAAAATGAAAAACACGTATCGAGTTATTTTACAGTTGAAGTACTTTCACCAAATTTTAAAGTTAGAAGGCCAAAAAAATTGTTTCTTCATACATACTTTTAATCCGTCGTTGATCCAGTTAGATTTCGATTTTGAAAATAATGAGAAACGCGTGTATAATTTTTTTATTTCAAGTATTTTTATAATTTTTGAAGTCAATAGGCCTATCGGTTCATGTTTTTTTCGAGTCTACCCTTAAACAAATCTTAACCCATTATTGGTCCAGTTAAATTTTGATTTTTGAAAAATTATAAAATACGTATCGAATTATTTTTTGTTTAGAGTATTTTCAGGAAGTTCGAAATCAATATGTCTCTTAAATCACTTTTCTTCATACAACACCTTCACACATGTTTTGCCCCTTTACACCCTGAATTTCAAAAAATCCCGTCTTAGCGGAGGTTCATTTTTCAAGATGTATTTACAGTTCAAATTTCATGTTCGTTGCTTCAGCGGTTTGGGCTGAGCGATGATGAATCAATCAATCAATCAGTCAGTCAATTAGGGCAAACAATCTATGTATATAAAAATGGAGGCGGTACCACACCCTCTTGTCCAGTGCTCACAACTTTCTTCTAGTCGAATTGTGCTACTAAGTGGAAAGTTCGTACCAAGTTTCACTGATGTGTGTGTGTACTGCATAACTGTCTGAGCATAAAAAATGTGCCACGCCCTTTGACCAACGCCCCATTCCCTCTATTGAAAGATATGATTAAGTGGTAGGTTCATACCAAGTTTCATTGATGTACGACTTACAGTTCTGCTGCATAAAAACTTTGCCACGCCCCTTGTTCAACGCCCATAAAATATTATCGGTAGAATGACACTTCTATGGGACGATGGCATATTCAATTTCAATACTGTGCGGCTTACAATTCCGGAGCTATTCCATATAAAAGATTAGAGTTGTATGGACGGAGCCACGCCCTCGTGTTAAATACCCGCTTCATTCCTCTGCCGAAAGATATGACTGAATGGTAAATTCGTACTAAGTTTCATTCATGTGCGACTAACAGTTCCAAAATTATGCGGATAGTTTGGGTCAAAAAAATGTGCCACGCCCCTTGTCCAACGTCCATAAAATTTTAATATTGGAATAACACATCTATGAGGCGACGCCTCACTAATTTTCAATGCTGTGCGACTTACAATTCCGAAGCTATTCCATTTAAAAGAAATGAATTGTATGGGCGGTGCCACACCCCTTTGTTCAATACCCACCTTATTCCCTCTGCCGAAAGATATGATTAATTGGTAGGTTCATACCAAGTTTCATTGATGAAGGACTTACTGCTGCATAAAAAATGTGCCACGCCCCTTGTTCAACGCCCATAAAATTTTAACAGTAGAATGACACATCTATGAAACGACGGTACACCAAATTTCAATATTGTGCGACTTACAATGCCGCAGCTATTCCACTCAAAAGAATTGAATTGTATGGGCGGTGCCACACCCCTTTGTTCAATACCCACCTTATTCCCTCTGCCGAAAGATATGATTAACTGATAGGTTCATACCAAGTTTCATTGATGTACGACTTACAGTTCTGCTGCATTAAAAATGTGCCACGCCCCTTGTTCAACGCCCATAAAATTTTAACAGTAGAATGATAAATCTATAAAAGGACGGTGCACCAAATTTCAATGCTGTGCGACTTACAATTCCGAAGCTATTCCACTTAAAAGATTTTAGTTGTATGGGCGGTGCCACACCCCCTTGTCCAATACCCACCCCATGCCCTCGGTCGAAGGACATGATTAAATAGAAAGTTTGTACCAAATTTAATTGATGTGTGACTTATAGTTCCAAAGTTATTGTCTAAAAATGTATTCTTGTGGTGCCACGCCCCTTTTCCCGACATTTCTTTATTTATAAACCTTCACGTAAACATTTTGAACAAACCCGCCGAAGGAAGTATTCAAGTTGGTCCAGTCGTTTTCGAGTTTTAAGCGGCCGAACGAACCACGTTTCATTTTTATATATATAGATCTATACTTCTATACTATTATATAAAAGCAAGTGTGACGTTTTTTGAGCCACAATGAGGCAAAAACCACTGAACCGATTTAGATGAAATAAGCACCATACATTTTTTTAATCTATGGGAATGGTACATAGGCTATATGATATTGACCACGCCCCCTTATTACGCCTACTATGGTAACAAAACTCATCTATGGTATGCTTTTGTAAGGCAATATGGGTATCAGACGATTCAACGTTACATTGCGGCAAACATAGGCTATAATATAATCGGCCACGCCCACTTTCCGTGCCCACTAAACTAACAAAACTAAGCAACGGTACATGTCGGTAAATCAGTATTAATATCGAATGATTCCGTGCTTCGTTGATGTTAACAGAGGATATATAAGATTGACCACGCCCACCTGATATGCCTTTTCGCCACGCCCACTATAATATCAAATCAGCCATGGTATATTTGTCGTAGCAATATGGGTATCAGACGATTCACCATGTCATTGCGGCAAACATAGGCTATAATATATTTGGCCACGCCCACTTTCCGTGCCCACTTTCCACGCCAACTAAACTAACAAAACGAAGCTTCGGTACATGTCGGCAAATCGGTATTAACCCTAGTTAGATAACGCTATTTTTTTGTACTGAAAAGATAACGATACGTCTGAGAGACGTATGCTAGTTTATATCCTTTGAAAAGTGTTGTTAGAAGGAATATTGATAATTTTCTTATTGAGATCATTTATTTAAAAAATTTCTGTTAACATTAAACAGTTTTTGAAGTAAAATAATGTTTGTTTAGTAAAATAAAAATAAGATTTCATTGGATTTAAAAATGCATCACGAAATAGCTGATCTTCTCTGAAGGACTCCAATTTGTCTACTAAAGTTAAACAAATAAGTTTACTTTGTACTTCATTTAGGTAACAGTATCGGTTGTAAGTTATATAAACCACAAAAAATTAATTCCAAGAGTATTATATGCAAGAGTTACAAACTAAAATTGATCTTTCATAACGCTTTGAATATCATCTTCCAGTATTTTATTTTCTGTTTCGCTGACATTTTCTGAAGAATCTGAGTTGTTAAAAACATTTTGCAACACACCTCCAATTTGTGTGTCATTTAAACCACGCTTACATGTCATCGTTTTTAAAAAATTTTAATTTAAAAAGTAACGAGTCAAGTTAGAATTCAACAGAAAAAAACGCTAACACACAAAAATGTCAAAACTTACACAAAAGATAACGATACGTCTCTCAGACGTACGCTATGTTAATATCAACACCATCGACAAGACGTAGCTAACGACTGAGATAACTGAAAGTGAGAATTTTCTCTTTTGACGATTGAGAGATAGCAAAAAATTAAAAAGGCGTACGTCTCGCAGACGTACCTTATCTAAGCAGGGTTAATACCAAATGATTTCGAGTTTTGTTGATGCTAACATAGGATATATAAGATTGACCACGCCCACCTAATACGCCTTTTCGCCACGATCACTATAATAACAATTCAGCCATGATATATACCATATGTCACAGCAATATGGGTGTCAAACGATTTAGCGATTCGATAGGGGGAATGGGGTGGGTTTTTGATAAGGGGGCGTAGCACCGCCCATACAACTTAAATTTTCAATATGGAATAATTTCGGAATGAGAAATCGGGCAGCATTAAAATTTGGTGCGGGGCCACCGTTTGATGTGCCGTTTCACTGGTAAAACTTTGTAAGCGTTGGACAAGGGGCGTGACACTTTTTAAGCAACTCAAATGTTTTGAATAGCTTTGGAACTACAAATCACACAGTTAAGAGATTTGAAAAAACTTACGATTTATATGTGCCCTTCGACATGGGGAATGGGGTGGGTATCGGACGAGGGGCCTGACACTGCCTGACATACATTACGATTACGTGCCCTTCGACAGGGAGACTAGGGTGGGTATTGGACGAGGGGCATGACTCCGTCCATACAACCAAATTTTTTAATGTGGAATATCTTCGGAACAATAAGTTGGAAAGCTTTAAAGTTTTGTATACCATCGTCTCATAGATGTGTCATTCTGGCGGTATGTTTTTTGCCTCCACTATGGTAACAAAACTCATCTATGGTAAGCTTTTGTAAGGCAATATGGGTATCAAAAGATTCAGGGTGTCATTGCGGCAAACAAAGGCTATAATATAATCGGCCCCACTAAACTAACAAAACGAAGTTATGGTACATGTCGGTAAATCAGTATTAATACCAAATGATTTCGTGTTTCATTGATGTTAACATAGGATATATAGGATTGAACACGTCCATCTGATATGCCTTTTCACCACGCCCACTATAATAAAAAATCAGCCATGGTATATTTGTCATAGCAATGTGGGTATCAAAGGATTCAGCGTATCATTGCGGCAAACATAGGCTATAATATAATATATAATATAATAATATATAATCGGCCACGCCCACTTTCTGCGCCCACTGAGCTAGCAAAACAAAGCTACGGTAAATGTCTGAAAATTAATGTTAATGTAAAATGATTCTGTGTTTCATAGCGGTAAACATAGGCTATATAAGGTTGACCACGCCCACCTTCTACGACTTCCTACAATTCCCATGACGACAGAAATTAACTGTGATATGTTTGTGCAAAACAATATGAATATAAAAAAATTTTATCTTGTATATAAAAATTAATGTATGTTTGTGTGTTGGTCCCACGACACTAAAACTACAAAACTAGACAGCCAATTCGCTGAATTTTTCATGGAATGTTCGTCTTGACTAAGTCTCGGTAAACTACATAGTGCGAATACGACCCGATAGGTAGGCGTGGCACCTCCCATACAACTAAAATATTCAATATGGAAAACCAATACGTGGTTCATTCGGCTGGACCAACGTGAATACTTTCTTCGGCGGGTTTGTTCGAAATTGTTACGTGAAGGTTTAGGAAAAAAGATAAGTCGGGAAAACGGGGCGTGGCACCACCAGAATAAATTTTTAGACAATAACTTTGGAACCATAAGTCACACATCAATTAAATTTAGTACAAACTTACTATTTAATCTTGTCCTTCGCCCAAGGGAATGGGGTGGTTATTGAACAAAGGGGTGTGGCACCGCCAATACAACTAAAATTTTTTAAATGGAATAGCTTCCGAATTGTTAGTCGCACAGCATTGAAATTTGGTGTGCCGTCGTTTCATCGATGTGTCATTCTACTGTTAAAATTTTATGGGCGTTGAACAAGGGGCGTGGCACATTTTTTACATACATCAATGAAACTTGGTATGAACTTACCAGTTAATCATATCTTTCGGCAGAGGGAATGGGGCGGGTATTTAACACGAGGGCGTGGCTCCGCCCATACAACTCTAATCTTTTATATGGAATAGCTTCGGAATTGTAAGCCGCACAGTATTGAAATTGAATATGCCATCGTCCCATTTATGGGCGTTGACAAGGGGCGCGGTATATTTTGTAAGTCGCCACAAGGAGTCGTCTTGTCGATGTGTATTCGTGCTTCCGAGCGATATAAATGGGTACGTGATGAAAAATGGACAGTAAGAGGCATTTGTTTGAGTTGTCACTTGAACATACACACACATAGGCACACACAAATAACATGTACGGGACTAAGAATTTGTTATTATATGTGTCTAATTATTATATTCATTTTTCTCCAAGCTTTAATTTTGTGAAGCTTTTCGATTGTTTGAAATGAAATAAAAAATAGGAGAATTCTTTGTAAGGTGCCACCCTACTCGATTTCGACGTTCCAGCAAGCCAAGAAAAAAATGCCTATTGTCATTTAAGGTATATATGTCAACATCAATTTTAAAGTGGTTTTTGAGGGAAAAGACGCAATAACACGGTCTGGGTAAATAAGAGTGTCAAATTTGGTTAAGAAAAAACATAAAAATGAAAACTGAAGGTTTTTCTTCCGGTGAAAAAGTAACAAATACTTATAAAAACTAAGGTAAATATCAGTGTTGGATTTAATTTTTAATTTTTCATAATCCGAAATGATATCCGAGCATATCGTAAAAGGAACAAAATTATACAATGATTTCCAAATTAAATTCTATAATCTTTCGTAAATTTTCTAATTCATGCATTTTTACTTGACATTTTTACGTTTTTTAGCGGTTTCTTAGGGGGTGGCACTTTACATTAAAAAATTTTAGGGTGTCGATTTTGAACACTTTGGGAAATTGGCTGTAAAATTCGTAATTACGAAAAATTCAAATGGATCATAGCTCTTTAACTCCTCTTTCCAACGGTATATTTAAATTCGGCAATACTTTAATATTCTAACGAGTTTTGCGCAAAAAAGCTATGGGGTTACAAAGAATTCCCCTATAAATTAAATATCTTTCAAAATTTCATTTTGTATATAAATAACACTGCACAACACAAAAAAATAACAAGGTTCTGACAACGGACTCTGGTAGAGGGGACCAAAAAAAAATATACGTGTATCGGCGTTTTGAAAGTTTACATCTGACATTTTTTTTAGCGGGCGTCAAAGTTTTCCCCCTTTTGCACATTCTTATGGTGAATTGGCATACGAAAACCATGTAACCTTACATTTTAGGTATATGATGTGTTCAGCAATTTGATGCAAAATACTACGAAGAATATTTTTGTGCAGCATTTTAACCCTGTAGCTACTATTTTTATGGGTCAATTTGACCCTTTTTTTCTAAAATGCCAAAAATGTCCTGTAAAATTCTACTATAGGTCTCTGAATACATCAAAGCTCAAAAATTAACTTCAACGCCAGAATTAAGCCAAAACTTAAAATGTGTTTAACCCATTTTTTACCGCCCCCTATTTTTGCCTATTTTGCCCTACGCCATTTCTGCTTTCAAAAAAATTAAAAATTTTTTTTTGGGCTGGAGCAGATGTGACTTTAAAGACACGCTGGCAAAATGCGTAAGCCAAATTCGGAAAATTCCACATTTTTCAAGTTTAAGTTACTGTTTCTTTTTAACTACGCATCGAAAGTAGTTGCAACCAAGGAGAAAGTTGAATATAATGCGATTCCCGTGTTTTTAAGGACATACCAAAATATTTCAAGATAGAACATGCTTAAAACTTTAGAAAACTGAAAGTTTAATAATTTGTATGTCAACTTTGTTCTTTTGGTAAGCAGTATTAAGTGTTTTATTAAAAACAAAAATTCACTTAAATTAAAAAAAAAAAATTTTAAACCCTTAAAAAAGGTGGTCCTGTTTATACCAGTTTTACACTGAGTGAAACCCTAAAATTCGGAAATAGTTGTTCGCAGTTTGAAAGCCAATGAAAGTAGTTTTTCTATAATGTAAAAATATTTAATAGGCGTTAAAAACTGTTATTTTCAGAATTTTTCAAAGTTGCCGGTAAAAAATGGGCTAAGTGTTTCTTTCGAAATTGGTACTAATTTAACCTATAAAACTAGCACGTGGAATAGCAGATGAAAGGGCAACCAATATTCCAAAAAACAATAGGAGCCGAGAGTTGAAGGGACATTAAGCGAGTATAATATTCTCCATCCACCGCTTGTGCCACCAAAAACACTCTTTTATAACCATACTTATAAAACTTGGTGCGGTAAACAATTTTGTTAAGTGTTTGAATACAAATGGATCGGCATTTAACTTTCTGAAGACATTGTTTCCAAAACTAAGCTAAGCAAAGATAAAAGAAGGTATGAATGCTAAAACTTTACTTTTTCATATTGGTTTCATACCAAGAATAAATTTACAAAATCTCGTTTTTTTCATTATAACAGGTGTTTTTGTTGGTCCCGAAATAAAAAGGCTTATGAGTAGCGCCGAATTCGATCAAATGCTTTCACCAAATGAGATTGCCGCATGGAAAAGCTTTAAAGGAGTCATTGACAGGAAAAAATCGTTCTCCTGCTGCTCGAATGCACGTCGAGACCCTGATGAGTGCATTTGAAAAACTAGGCGCTCATATGTCACCAAAAATTCATATTCTGAATTCTCATATGTATTACTTCGAACATCAGTTGGTAACAGTATCGCGGATTCAGAAACATATTTCGGGGGGTTCGAAAAGTAATTCTATAATATTTATAAAATGCCGTTTAATTTGTATGTAGTTTTAAATTCGATCCTAATATTTCGGGTGTTTCAACCCCCAAACCCCGCCCCTTCTGAATCCGCCACTGGCCCGTATTGAGGTATAAAGGCGACAGTATTCATTCTTTTATAGCTGATGTATGCTGGAAATTTGTTGATAACGGTGTGGAATTGCCAAGACCTAAACGAAAAATATAATATAAAAATATAAATACCCAAAATTGTTCTCCTTTTTCTATTTATATATATTATATCTAGAGCTTTCTTTTTTACAGTGACTTATAGTGAAATTTTTCACTCAAAATTTTTCCCATACACACTAACCCTCAAAAATCAAGGAGATTTTAGTACCAATTTTGATTAAGTACGAAATAAACAATTAAACACATTTTCAGATTTGGCTTAATTCTGGCGTTGAAATTAATTTCTGAGCTTTGATGTATTCAGAGACCTATAGAAGAATTTTATGGTGAATATTTTCGTGGTACATTTTTTCCTTAAAAGGTCCTGTTTTACAAGACATTTTTGGCATTTTAGAAAAAAGGGTCATATTGACCCATAAAAATAGTAGCTACAGGGTTTAAATGCTGCACAAAAATATTCTTCGTAGTATTTTACATCAAATTGCTGAACACATCATATACCTAAAATGTAAGGTTACATGGTTTTCGTATGCCAATTCACCATAAGAATGTGCAAAAGGGGGAAAACTTTGACCCCCGCTAAAAAAAATTTCAGATGTAAACTTTCAAAACGCCGATACACGTATATTTTTTTTTTATCCCCTCTACCAGAATCCGTTGTCAGAACCTTATTATTTAAAAAAAATTTGATTTTGTTCTGCAGTTTTTATTTTAATGGATTTTTAAAAACATGTGAACAACAATAATTCTAGGAAATTTAATTATGTGTATTGTCTATTTGTTAATGTGAAATTAACGTTAATGTGGTACAGTTTTTTAATATACTCTGAAAAAGGGATCAAAAACAAGATTTACAAAATATTATCTGTGGTTAGTTAATAAATATATTATACAAAAATGAATTTTACAAAAGTAATAGGGTTTTTACATGTTTTAGTAAAATTTAATTAAACATTAAAGTATTAAAAACTAATGCGGAGTTATAGCGCACTGCACGTGTACTTTCTACACTAGTCAGAATAAGTTTGCGTACAGGCAAGTCAAAAATATATTATGATTAATTTTGACCTCAAAAATGGGTTCTCTGTTTATAAAAACGTATCCAAATTATTCATATATGCCTTAACTGCACTTTTTGTTCTGTTTTAGATGAATTAAAATAATAATTTCCCATGTGTTCGTATTTATTGACAATATACTCACAAAACGGTGCAGAATAAGTTTGCGTACAAAACTAATAACGGGAACTTCCGGTTATGCTCTTTATTTTTTTTGGAAAAAAATCCCCTACATAACAGCATGTAAGAAGCCCATATTTAGCTTACTTACAAGGAGCACAGAATTGCTTTCGTAAAAGAGTCCATCAAGGAGTCTAAAAAACCGGATTTCCGGAACGAAATGTTGTTATCTATAGAAAGTGGGACCTTTCATTATTATTTGATAATGGGTTGGCATATTTGGAATTAAAAAGCATCAACTAATTTGAACAGGATCCTGTTAATAACAAAAATCTGAAATTAACAGTGAAGCATAGCATATGTGGAGATATGGTATGGGGCTGCATGTCAGGAAAAGGAGTGAGCAGGCTGTGTTGTTTTATTCAGAAATGTTTCCGGGGGGTTATTTTAATAATTAATAATTGATTGGCACGACAGCCCGCTTACGCGAGACTAAGGCCTAGCTTCCCGCAATCACCCGTGTTGTGCGTGTGAATTTTGTACGCGGGTGGAAGGGACCTACAGTTTTATGCCGGTTCCGAACGGCACGTTGGGAGCTTTTTCATAGGCAATTTTTACTCTCAGAGGGTTGCCATTTCCAGCTGAGAGGACAGCCACCGAAAGAGAAAACGAGTTTCCCGTTATTTTTTTTAGGTGTTACTACATGCAGGATTCGAACTTGCGTCGCTCTGCATGCGAGTCGCTGGACCGCGCACTAACCAACTGAGCCACGGCGGCTGCGGCGGGGGGTTATTTACATATTCTAAAAGCTTATGTAAGCCAAGGTTTCAAAACTTTGGATCAGATTCCAACATATATTTTCAACCTTAGCGCGCAATGCATACGATGCGAAGCTATGTTTGCTATTAACTGGCTCAACAAAGTTGCAAAAGTCCCTCCCTAGTCACCTACCATGCATCTAATTGAGTATATAAAGGGTTCAGTTAAACCCTGAGCCCAACAACACTCCATCTTCTAAGATATAGTTAACCAATACAACAATTCAAGGATATAACTTAGGATAAAACTTAGTTTCAATTGAATTTTAACTACATAATCTCATCTTGTACGCAAACTTTTTCTGAGGTGAATTCATAACATATTTTGTTTTTGGCCCTCCTTTTACAGTTTGGTCAAGTTTTTGTTATTATTATCTTAATGGAATAAAAGAACTAAGTTTACGCAAAAAATATTTTGTGATTGAAAAATTACTTTAAGTGATTTATTTTTCATATGAAAAAACTACGTACCCCTTGTACGCAAACTTATTCTGACTAGTGTATATCCATTATACGTGATGCCAAATTTAGATTTTAGTCGCACGGAATAGTCGCAATGAATGTGCTCTATGCAGGCTGCGCGCATGCGCCTCCTCTAAAAATCTTGCATAACACTGCACTGATGTAGGAAAAACAACAACGATGCCAAATGTGCGTGTGCTGGAGTGTCGTTATCGTTGCCACATCGCCGCCGGCACAAATGTGTGGGTTGCTGCTTCCATTTCGAAAAGCGTCTTCCTCTCTTTTTGGTTTTCTTTTGTTATGAACTTTTTTGCTTTATTGGAAGTCGCG
This sequence comes from Melieria omissa, assembly GCA_963971225.1. NCBI lineage: Eukaryota > Metazoa > Arthropoda > Insecta > Diptera > Ulidiidae > Melieria > Melieria omissa. Next base: position 64,970,738 of record OZ020268.1, on the reverse strand, counting down.
TGTTGCCTATTCGATATTAACCCTCAAGTGCATAGGTCCGTCACATATATGTGCATAGCTTCAAATTTAACCCAATATAATTTTATAAAACGACAATTAAAGCCAAAGTATATTTGCTAAATATACTAAAGCCAAATTAATATAAATTTATTTAATGGAACGAACTAATTTTTATAAAAACAACAATAAAAAAATGGATTTGGGGGTTAAGTATGCTCATATCGAAAATTGAGTCAACGACCATGGAAATGTGTGCCGTTCCACTAGCCAATACTGTATTGCATGAGTATTAATTTATTTATGACTCATATAACTCAATTATATATATATATATCTGTATATGTAAATTGTCCCCACCTCAGTAAGGTGAGGCATTTGGGGCGCTCTTATTAGACCATTGCGAAAAGATATTAGATAATTGTCTTCTAATGTTTCTGTGGGTGCTTAAACGTTGTTACGCTTCAAGTCGAATCTAGTACAGCTGAATGGGCTGGGGCAGTGTCAGCGTCAGCGCATGTGTGCGCCGGCATGTAGGCAGACGGTGAGTAATGATTGAAAATCACCAACAATTTGGCACAATCAACCAACGGTGATAAAGCTATCAAATAATCGCGGCTGATATTTATTAAGGAAGGAAAATGTTAATTTGCCTATGCAGCCGAAGTGAACGCTTCTCAATCTCATAGTACAAATATACTAAGAAAAGCCAGGCAAAGTTCGCACAGCTAAGGCTGCACAATATAAAACCAATCAGAGGAAAATTGTAGAGAGCTGCAAGATGCCATAAATAAACACCGCTCACCACACCATTCGCACTGCTTACCAAAGTCATAAGCGATTAACTAAGCCAAAGCAAAAATTGTCTTAACTGAACAGCACCGCCCTGATTGCTCTGATTCATTTCGTGCAATTATATCGCCGCCAATGTCGACTCGCATTCCCCGGTAACTGACATTCCCCTGATCCATTATGATGAATGTGCCCAAACACAATGTTGTACTATGCGTTGTGTGCGCTCATATGACGTGATGCGTTCGTAATGCCGTGTGGGGCAATCCGACGCCGACTTAATTCAGGTGTGTTGAGTTCCCATTCAGTTGCTTGCCACACGAAATCAACAACGACGTCGACGCAGACGCAGACGTAGACGTAGACATCGACAGCGCATTGGAGCATAACGCAATAATACAAGATACAGTCAGAGCAGATCACACAGCAACGCACGTAGGATGTTGAAGGCGAGGTTAGACCAAATCCAAGTCGCAATGAACTGCGGCAACAGCTGAACATCGTTCGCTCTGTGCACTGTTTGTTCTATTTTATTAGTTTCGCTGCTCTCGTTGGCGGAGTCTCTGCATATGGGTGCCGCCGCAGACTTTGTGGTTTCGCGATCCACTTATGACGACGCAATGGCAGCTATTGTCACCATCATCGCCAGCGTCATCATCGTTTGGACGCGAGGTTGCTAACAATAGCCAGAGCAGCCTGCGGCAGGTGGTAAAGGGGGTATTGGGTAGATTTGCAGAGGTGTTTCGTTTATGGGTTACTTATGTTTGCAACGAGTTTTGAGGTAGTGATCTTTTACAGCACTCCGGCAGAGATCTTCCAGCCTCTTGTCCCGTCACCCACTCCACCCCAAATGCCGCTTTTATAGTTCGCTAAAGTTGCAGATTTCTACGTGGGAACTATTTTATTGCCGTCATGAAGTATCAAAGGACTTCGGAAGCACTGAGGCGATTTCAAGTACCATGGGCTGCGAACACATTTTCCATCGTCCCATATTGATTAGTACCTATGTCCCACATCATACCGTGTCGGCGATTCTTCTCTTCCGCACAACGTCTCGCTTGTTATTGAACCTTTGACTATCTATTTGGCTTGCGGTACTGGCTGCCTGAGGTCTGTTCCAGCTCTCCGACTGTTTTCCAATAACCAAATCGAATTATTACAATATAATTACAAGCGCGAAATGCATTTAAAAACAGTCGTTTTTACTCGTTGCCAGTGCAAGCGATAACCCCCATTGCTGCTGCATGCAATGGGCTTTTGTTGTAATTGCAATTGAAGTGCAATCAATTACTTGATGCCTGGTGGTTCTGGTGATGATGGTGGTAGTGCTGGTTCGGGTGATAGTGTTCCTGTTGCTAAAAGTTAGTGGCACTGCCGGTACTATTGTAGCTGTGGTCGTTGCTGCTATGAAAAACTGCTTGCGCACGTTGCCTACGTTCGGGGCCAAAATCCAAGTCTGACTCCGCACACCGACGGCACTTTTTAGACCACCTGCTGTGCACCCAAAGACTTACTTACTCAGTCGCCGGTAATGGGGGTACGGAACCGAGATGATTGCGTGCAATTTATTAAGCCGCGCTAACAAGATGTGTGAATTGCCAGGGAAACAAGTGAATAGTTGCAACGCATCGACTGCCACGACGACGAAGGCGGAGAAATGAAATCAGTAAGCGGCAAATGGCAGAGCAATACGCAAATTTGTGCGAAGGTTAAAGCTTTTTTAAAACCTTAATATTACCAGCGCTCAAATACTGCGTACATCAGTGGTATTCAAATGTACAATATAGCAACTATTGCAATGAGATAAAACAATCACGAACTGTGTAATCTCCTGTGTTGAAATTATGTTCTATTCTCTAATACGACTTGACATCTCTTCCCGGCCATGGTTCAATTTCGAGCTGCATTCGACCGATCCACCACCTCGTAGCTATTTCCTGCAAATGCGGCAAGTATCCGTGCTGCGTGCTGCGTGCGCCTTACCACATCACATCAAAACGCACCACTGCCGCATCGTGGCAACTCTTCAGCTCGCCGCGCTGCCAGACAAATATTGATGGCGTCTCATCAATAGTCGGAATTCCAGTGCAAAATGTCGATTGATTTATAAGCTCAGCTTGATTTTACCGCCAAGACACTCTCGTTGCTTCCACCTCCGGCGTCCTACCGTCCCGCAAGCCCACCTACCTGGTCTTTTACTTTTCTAATTCCACTTCAGTTTTTGCGCCGTTGCTGCTCCTCAATTGTACGGCATTTGTGGCATGTTGCGTTTGCATTTCTTTATTGCTTTGTTTATTTGGCGGTTTGTTTTTTTGTTTGTTTGTTTTTTCCCCGTTTCTTGGTGGTGCATTTCGTTACACAAAACCACAAACAATTTATATTCCCATCAAACATTTGACCCCGGCGCAGATTCATCTTAATCAATTATAATCTTAAGATCGACTGCAAGTGAAGCTGGAGAGCAACAACAGCAAGTACAATGAAAGCAAAGTGCATACTGGCAGCGATGCAGCATGCAGCCAGCGCGGCGAAAATGGAAATGAACGGGGAAATGCTGGATGGAAAAATGGCACTTCGTGTGCATTACTCCAACATGATTTGGCCGCAAGGCAGTTGCGCTGCTAGAATTGCCAGCGTCATCATCATCAGTGTGCTCGGTCGCTCCAACAACAGCGGCAGCAGCTATGATTTTTGCGCGGCTCACATTCGGCCGCGCAGCAGACGGCATGCGAAACACTTCCTTCCTATGGATGTTTGTACGCCTGCAAAATTTGTCTGTCGTTCGTGGCGGTTATTGCGCTTCGTCGCTTTTGATGAGTTCAAATTAACTAAAAGCTGCAATTGCATTGCTGTAAAACTGCAATAAAGATAAATTACGTTTACGTGTAGCAAATAGTAGTTTTTTTTGTCAATTTATGCATACATATATGTTTTGGATAAAATTCGACAGTGTTAGAAGACATATATAGAAGGGTAAGCTTTCTACTCTCTTGTGAAATATCACAGCTCCACAAAGCGCTAATCTAATAATTTTAGCGCAACTTGCGATTTCGGTGGCCATTTCATCCCTCAGAGAATTGCATATGCACCTGTTATGGTAACTGTTTAACAAGAAAACCAACATAGTTATCAAAACTCTAGCTACACACGTAATAATTCATTTGGAACTTTTTGTGAATTTGTAGGATTTTCAGTTTAATGTGAAACAAATTATCCACTTTCTAAAGCCCTAAGTTGCCCTTGCAGCAAACTGATTTGTGTTACAATTTGTTCAAATGCGCAACTCAGCAACCAACACGCAGCAGGTGTCTGTCTGTCTGTTGACTGCGGTGGCAAAGTGATTTCCAAATGACTCCCAAGCAGTGAAATAAACCAATCTAACATGCTGCGCCGATGGGGCTAAAGTTGCTGTTGCTGATATCTGCTGCCGCTGCTGCTGACAGTGCGCGGCTTGCGGCCAACACAGCCTAAAATGCGGTAGAAGGCCGTACAGTCAGGAAAACTATGAAATGAAAAATTTCAAATGTCAAAATGGAAAAATTTGCATTAACACGGCGAAAATTTTACCCTGCGGCTGACCGATTCGATTAGGAATCGATTTGCGTTCGGTGTGAAAAAGTTCAATTTACATACATCGGGAGAGAGCAAGAGATTCCCTCCCCACGCTACTGCGGCACAGAAGTCAGGCGCGAACAGTTTCGATGCCTGTGGAGGGAACAAACGAGAAGGATAGTGTAGGAAACTGCAAAGCAATGCAAAAGCGGAATTCACGCCACATGTTGCACGTGTGACGTACATATGTGGCCTTTGAATAATCTGACCACCTTGTGCCCATAATTGGGAGCGTCGTCGTCGCCATCAGAAATGAGAGCAACAATTTCCGTAACAGTCTTTGTAGATTTGTTTTTGCTGCGAGAGTGCAAATACAGCGCGGTTGTAATTAAAATTTTACTCAAAATTAAAACTGACTTATCAACTTGCCAGAGCCATCACTACAACAGCCTCGTGCTACCACCGTCGACTAGTGTCTGATGCTGACTAAAATTGTTTACTTCTCTATTACGAAATTGCAGAAACCGAACGAATACGTCACAACACACAGCAACACGGGTAGTAACTTTAAAGCAGTGGCAAGTTTAATAATTGAATTTGAAGCCTTTTCGTAACAATTTCAATTCTTCTTCAATTTTCGGCTGATTGCGCGAGCATTGCTCCTGTGTTTGTGGTTGTCAATGACGACTGACGTTGACGATTGGACTCGTTGAAGCGCAAATATACAAGCGACAAAGCAGCTGAAGAAGCTGAACAAATATTCTAGATTAGAACTTTAAACGGCTCACGTTTTGGAATTTCGTTATTGAGTGGTTCCAGTTGAATTGAATGGTCTCGGCTGCGATTGCGCTGGATGGAAATGGTAATGGAATGCTAATATGAAGGAGGAAACATTCGAGCAACTGCAACGAAACATTTTCAAAGTAAAAACAAAACTCAGAATGCAACAACAAATCAAAAGCTCGTAACGACGAATCTGAAGTATCATCATCAGCAGCAACATAATCAGCAGCGTCGGTAGCAGCCAGTCATTTCCAGCCACATCGAGTGTACCAAAAATTCTAGACCAAAGAGCACAGCAATGCGGGTGGACGGACAAGCGGCCGACGCTCCGTGCAGTGTTTGGATGCTGAAGATGTCACCTACTCGTCAGTGACATTCTCATCACTGTTTTTTGCAATTGCCAGCAGCAACAAAAGCAGTAGCAGCGGTGACAGTGGATGTTGGCAAATAGATGAAATGAAGATATTGCGAGCAGTAAAATGGAATCGATGCGCTAAACTAACTGCTTCGGTTGTTGTTGTTATAATGTTCCTGCATATTATCATTTTTGCGCGTTGATTGCGAGACGTGACTGTGAATAAATTAACAAAATAGATAATCAACCGCTGATTGCGCAGGCGTAGCTCTCTAGCCTATAGTTGCGACGAAGCCAGTCGGAATTTTCGGTAAGGCTACTATAAATATATAATATTTTGAATCATCGAAGACTCAAAATGCAGACGCAAAGTTCGTACTCATGTGAGGTCAAGTAGATGAGGGGGCGAGCATTTAAGTTCTCATTCCGCATAGCTATAAATTCGCTTCAGCCCATGTCTACTTTACGAAGCAACTATCACCAATGCTGCTTATCTACCACAAAGCGCAATAACAATGTAAAGAACGAAAGTGAAATCAAAAATCATGCATTTCGCATACACATTTTTCAGCTAACCTTTTCCACAATAAGTTTAGCGGTGTTGTTGTGGCACAGTAATTGTGTTTGTCTGCATGTGTTGCTGTTGCTCGTTGTTTTTGATTGAATCACCACCAATAGATTGTTTAATTTACAAATCATGTGAACCAATTAGACAGAAACAAAACACGGCTTAAATAGACTTTTCTTGTTAACAATTATTGAGCGCATAAAGCAACGGCTACAACAACAACACCGACGGCCACACTAAAAATCCACAAAGCAGAGGCTAATACACAGACAGGGCGGCCGTCTGGCCGGACGGATAGCCGTTCGTATAAGCGAACAAAATCAAAATCGTATGATAAATGCGGCCAAACGTGCCAATGTCCAACATCCAACATCCAGCTCAATACGGCGTACGATTCATGTGTGATTGTGATGCGATCGAGGCGATCCATTACTCCAACACTCTAGCCAAGCCAATGACGGATGAGTTTGATCTCACATGCCTGACCCCAACGCTCACACACATGCACACCAGTGACCATCCGGCGAAGAGCTGCGCGCCTTTGCGCTGTCGATCTGGGGACAAGCGGGCCGACGGACCGGCAGACAACCGGACAGACGGACAAATGACTGTTATGACGCTTGCAGCAGCCCGAGCGTCTTGCCGCCGCTCACACGCTTTGCTCACCCTTTCTGTGAGTGTTGTGCCGGGCGTTCGATTCGTTAATTTACTTGCTCTCGCCTCAATTTTGTTTCCATTTCCATACATTCGCTTCATAGATCGGTCCGATCGCTTGATCGGTCGATTTTTCTTTGTTTGTTGTCGTTGTCGTACACCCTTTTGGTGTGATGATGAGGTCTGCCGCTGCCGCCGATGTGGCACTCGGTGCTGTTTTGATAAATGGCGCCCAACCTTCTCGAGGTTGATTACGGTGTTTCAGTTCCCCATCTCTCTCACACCAACTCTCCTCAGCCGGATTGACCTGGTTTAATCGCACGCTGATGCGATTTTTGTAATTGTGGGATTTTTTTAATTGTTTTCTCTATTTTGGAGCTTTTTGTTTTTATGGTGTAACACAATTTGGTGATTTTGATTTGCCTGTGGCTAAACGAGCGAGCACAAAATTGATAAAATACCATAATTTGGCAGCAAGAATCACTTTGCGGTCGCAACGATCCTCATTACAGAATAGAGATACATATGTATTATATATGGTTATTGATCGTTGTTGTTGGATTATTCAAAATTGCCGAATTAGATTAATCGTTTTGCATTGTATTTTATACTTTTTGATAATTAGATACCTACTTATACGATGTGGGTTCTGCGATTAATTGAAGTTCTTCTTTTTTGTGCATGTTCAATTGTTTGTATTACTGGTTGTCATGCTGTTCGCTGTTGTTTATATTGTTGACAATCTGTTGCTTGTCTATGCGGTGACGAACTTGATTGGAAACATAAATATATGTACATATATTGTTGTCCGATGTACCACACAGTCGATGGGCAAATTCATATTTTGTGAACGATTTCGAATGCTTACCTGTGACACTAAGCCTAGGCGTATACGGAGACGCAGGCCGCGCAACACAGCACAGGGCAGCGCAACGCAAATTAAATTGTGTTACGCAGCAAATGTTTGAACAGCGTATACGAATCTCGGAAAACCAGCACACGTGTTCCGTATTCATTTCATAAACCCAGTAATATGAGTTATTTGTCTGAATCAGACTTTGAAATATAATCTATATAAATTAATATGAGTGTAATATGGGCTGTCTACGCACTTTTTCAATTTATTCTTCAATTTTTGCAAGAGAACGTGTCGGCTGCGCGTAGGAAACTGTATTTCAACTACAACGCGACGCAGTTGTGCGCAGGCACGTCTCTCCGCCGCACGCGACTATGTCGCTGTATACGCTGTCAAATGGTACTGCATTATTTACAAAAAATTGAACTACGCTGAGCTGTGCTGCGTGTGCGGCCTGCGTGTCCGTATACGCCTAGGCTTATTATAGCTGGAATTATTGCCATGTGCGGTTGATAAATCGATGTCACGATATGATTCAAAAGTTATGCTCAAGGCCAAGTGCAAGTTATCAGGAAAGAATCTTCTGAAGTTTCTTCGGAGTATCATTCACATCATCACATTTTGCCAACCCCCTCGCATCGCTCGTAACGCTGACGCCCAACTTTATATGAAATTTATACTGTGATCACACAATATTAAAATATTAATGTTAAAAACATCTTTTAACTAATTTGACTGTAATTACCTAAACGTAATATTATGTGAAAACATGCATAAAATTCACTTCAATTGCATTATACTTCCCGTACAAATGCTATAAATTGAATTATACAATATTCAAATTGAATGATTACGATGAGATAATGACAACGAGTAGCTAAGCGTATGGCCAACCATTGTCTAATTTCGTTGGCTTTGAATGCACATTCAATTACTTTGGCAAAAATATGAACGACATTCAAAAGCAAAAGTTAGTTTTATTCGATTTTTTATTGGATGCACTGTTACCAGCCGGCTTGCCATTTTTCCCTGCCTCCCCAACGTCATTAGCATCATCTCATCATCATCATTATCATCGGCGTCTTCCTAGTGCACCTTAACCCTTTCGGTTATTCTATGCCATATGGCATAGTCTCTTTTCAGTGCCTGTTTTAGGTCAAAAACTTGTGGATACTATATTTTTCAATTTTTGTATTTTTCTCTGAAGATTTTTATACCAAATAATGAAAAAAATATTTTGATTAGTGTACCAAGTAACTTGTAAGGGTTCAGAAGTGCGCAGCCCTATCGAGCTGCGTATTTTACAAAAAGAGGTCACTTCGTACTTTTATTTATTCTATTGCAAAAATCTATTTATTTTATAGGTTTATGTAAGTAATCTAGTAGGTATTTATTGCTTTAGTAAGTGTAAAAAAAGTTACATCCCAAATATAGTTTACTAAGGCTGTACGATTTTTTTTATTTTTTACTATGCCATATTTCATGATGCCCAAAAACCACTTTTTCGAACAATATTTTAAAAAATTACTTTTGATTATTCATTATGTAGGCTTAAACAGTAATAAAATGGAAAATAATGACTTTTAAAGTTACAAACAAAAAAGAAGTACCGAAAGGGTTAAAGGTTCTCTGACGTCGGCAGCGAGCAGCCTTAATGTTGATCGAACTCCGCAGTCAACACTCCAACAACACCGTTGCTACCCCGCTAGCTTTTAATATCGCCAATTGTCAAAATCTGCCGTCATTGGCCATAACGTCACGCATTTTATATGGCACACGCTACGAGTGTTACAAATCGCATGCGTGAATTTCTTAGAACACTGAGCCATACTGAAGCAGCAACAATAATAATACAATAATGAAGCCCAGAGACAACGGCCCACCGTCGACAGGCACGTACTCCCATTGTCGCCCCTCAGCGCACTAACAGCCTACCCAGGCGGCGCAATAGACCATCATCCGTGCGCCATTCCATCCAAGTCTTATGCCGGCACATAGCACAACGTACGCACGTCGCCGCCAAGTCACATCTACACATTCACTGATTGTATAAATGGGCGAAATCATTCGCAAAATGTTTCCTTATGATTTTTTAAACGTATTCAACCGGACAAGTAACAAATTAAAGACATTTTTATGCAGCGTCTGTCAGTTTACTCCGTCTGTCTGTTCATCGCTGCGTCTGCTTGTCGGCTCACCTGCCTGCCTGTCTGTATCTCTCTCGCCTTGCTTGTTGCCACTTGTCACTGGGAGCAAATACACTTGACTACGCTGCAATCTCTACGCGATCTCAATTCAACAACAAAAACGAAAGAAAATTTTCCTTTCTAAGTTAAGTGAGCAAAAGCTGGCCAAATTAAAGACGCCAGTAAAAGGTTTTTGTTTTATAATAAAATATAATATGTAGTAAATAAACACGTCCGAAAATCAAACCCCAAATAATTAACTTACCACTACCTAAAACCTGACGAAAAGCTGTTGTAAATTGCGATGTTCACCTTAAGCCGTTTGCTTCTTTTTTATATTTTCGTATGATAATATATTTGTTATTTTTATTTTTCGTCTAATTCTAAGCGAGTTGGCAGTAAGTATAAAGAATTAACAAGAAACAATTACACATGTGCAAACGTTCGTTAAGCAACAGCAGCAACACACCAAACAACAACGCCAACGCTTTATCCGTTGTCTTGTTATCCTTTGCTCTGTGTTTTTATTATTATTTATTTTTCTACAAATGCCTTCAAAAACAACAACAACAACAATAACAACAGCAACAACAACAGCAACAACAGCAAAAAGAACGCCTGAAAGGATGATGACATTCCCCGATTATAATTGTGGCCAAGTGCAACGAGAACAGGTAAGTGAAGCTTTGGCACGATGTATTCTTATTGTAGCTTATTGTCTTTTATTTGCCCGGTTGGTATGCTGGTGTTATCGTTTTTTGGTCTGATAGGGCATAGCCGAGATTTTATCGCAGAGACGCACTCACACATTTTGCTTACTGCCCCATGCACAGCTATATGCAAAACGGTATTTATTGGATAATTAGGATTTGTCTTATTCGTGATAAGCACAGGTTGGTCAGTTGATCAGGCAGCTGCAGGCATGTAGACTCTAGTTGCGTTTTCATGCAAAGGATTGCAACCACAGTGGCACGAAAAGCATTCTCGCCGTATAAACCTCTTTGACATACTCGCAACTTTAACTAATGACCACTAGAGTATGTGTTTGGAATGAACAAATGAATGAAATGAAACAAATTCAAATCGAAACCGTAGAAATCAGAATATATTTTTAAGTTAGAAACTACTTTTTATTCTAGAAAATCAGAAGAAGAGAACAAATTTATTTAATATTTTTCTATTGTTAAAAATTAGATTCCGTCTCAACTGGTTTCAAATTATAGCACATTCAGCAATTTTCTACAAAATGAGATAAATTTGTATGGCTGCAGAAAGGCTAACTACATAAGTTTGTATGTTGATATTGAGTTCATATATACGGTTCAACGTATGGATGTGTGATCTAAAAATACAAAAATTATAATACTCGGATAAGCTGATGAACTGCATCCACTGTGCTTTACCGCAGGTATACATTGCACGACAATCTGAAGCATTACTTACTCCAAGCTCAAATTTGTACACAGAGAGATATTTTAAGTGAAAATGGAATTCGAATAGAAACGAGAAAATACACAGAGCTCTCCTCTTACAGAATTATTTCAAATCGACTATATACGAGTACAAAATCTTCTGGCAATAACCATCTATGAAAAAGAAAGAATTGATAAACAAAATTTTTGGAGTGGAATCATGTACTGAAAGAGCCAAGGAAAAAGCGAACCCAAAGAGAAATATTGCTGCAACATTTTCAGTGTGCCACTGCATCGGACAACACCTCGGGTGCTGGGAAATCACTTGTAATTGCACCAGGCACCGACAGCATGTGGTTGTTGTCGGCTAGTTATTGCTTTTTTGTAATTGGTGACTTGTTGCTGGTATTGTTATTGGTGGTGGGTTGTTGATGTTGCTAATACAATTAAGCGAACAATTTTAGTTAGCGCGAATTTCAGTAGCTTGTTAAATTTTCACTGGTCGTTTGCAATTTTGTGCCTTTCTGTTTCGTACCCGTGTCGCTCCAAGGAGTCGGGAGTTGCCAAGCAAAATATTTTAAAACATTCTCATCGAACGTGAGAAGTGGAAGTGAACGCGAGGCAATCAATTAAGCGGCACCGTATTTAAAAACAAAACTTGCGTAAAAGTAGCGTAATGTGTGACAAGCATTTTGCTGGCCGAAGGAATTTTGTAACCGTAAGTAAGTAAAATTGTTTATATATTTTCATTCATAGGAATAATTTTACAAAATTGTACCAGTCATGAAAACAAAGACCCTTCTAAAAATCTATAAAAAAAGATTCAAAATCCATTCCCTATAAGTACGAGCAAACACGTCGAATTTCTTTTCCTAGATTAACCAGCACACCATCACATATTACGGAGTGAACCAGAAAAAATTTAGAATTTTTAAGGTCACACTAAAAAGTGTAATAGTCTGATTTTCCTAAAATAAACTGCAGTTTATTATAAATTTCCTAAACTCTAATTCACAAAAATATTTAATGAAATAAAATACGTGGTTACAAAATTTTTTTATATTTTTCTTAATGTTCTTAGTTAGAGACTGGACAGCACATTCGGTGACTATTGCATAGGCTTGCTTCCATCGATTTCAGAACTGTACATCTTTTTTGCAAATTTTGTTTGTTTTTCTTAAGGCTTGCTTCATTACAGCCTAATATCTTTTAATAAGCCGAAGTTCCAGGCATTTGGGAGAATTTACCTCTTTTGGGACCACCGTGACACAATTTCCTTCATACCATTCCATAGTTCACCTGGAGTAGTGGCTTGTCGCTAGGTCTGGCCAAAATAAAACTGTTGCTTTGTACTATTCAAAAAATGGTATAAAGCGTTTTTGCATACATTCTTTTATATAAATTCTAGAGTTAATTGTCCCTGTCGTAATGAACGCCTTGCTCCGTAGACCGCAGGAGCAAATAGCTTGCCAAACCATAAAGCGTTTTGGAAATTTGGTGAATTTCACTTCCGAGTGTTTTCTTTGTGTTCCAGTCTTATTGTTTGTAGTGAAAGGCATTCCCAGGCAACTGCTTGAAGTCCACCTTAGGGTAGGTTTCATCATCGAGAATCACGCAATGAAACTTGGTTACGTAATCTTCATAAAATGTTCGAGCCCGCGTCTTCGCAATTTTTTTCTTTTGCTTCCGACCGGTCAGGCACTTTCTGCTGTTCGTAGGTCCTTAACACTTGACTTCGCTTATATCGCATCTCAGTTGATTGCGATGTGCCTGATGCAGCTGCAACATCTCGAGTCGACCTCGTGGGGTTATTCCTATATATGCTAACAATCCTCTTCAGCATTTTTGGTTACTTGAACCCTTTTTTCTGTCTGATCCTTCGGTTCTGCAGATGGAGTTTCCCGCGTTGTAATTGTTTATAACATTATAAACCGTCGCTACGCTCGCATTGCTTTCCCTTGCAATGCTTAGTCTAGACTTCGTCTTATCAGTCTAGTAAATGTCCAGTATTAATTTGTGGCACCACTTTTGCGTGCTGGACATGTTGACTAAAGTAGATCCAGGATAAAATTAACTAATATAGAAAGTAACTGCAATATTTATAGAAAATACCAGCCTCCTAACTCTTGGCATTTTCGAATGGTGGATGCATAAAAATTCTACATTTTTTCTGGTTCACCTCAAACTTCTATTCTTAATACTCACTTCAAAAACTTCGAAGACAACATGAAAGACAATCATATATCACTAATATCCCCTGACCTGTTGATTGGCCATGGAAATCGTAAATTATGAAATTACCATAATAAAACTAGGCTCGCGTACGAGTTAATACAAATACGAATGAAATTTCCACAGTTTTGTTTGCTGAAACTTTAACATTTCTGAATGTTAACTATGCGCGCGATCGTATCTATCAACAACAGCAGCAAGTGATCACTAGCGGGCGATCGTTGCTATACTCGTACAACGGCAGCGGCAAGAACAACATGAGGCATTGTACAAACGAGTGCGGCTAAATGGGGTACATTTTGTAAGTGCGGTCAAAGTCAAAGTGAAACTCATGCCGCGTACGGCATACGGCACACGGCGCACACAGCACGTTGCATGTTGCGCCACACTGTTTACCGCAACGTGCCGCATGCATACGCCACCGCCAACGCCATCACCACGCTCGTCCGTATGCGATTCGCCGTGGCTGATTATGATGTGGTGATTGGCGTTGCTGGTCTGTCGGGTGGCTGCCTCGCTGGTGATCATCTTCGCTCGCCGTAATCACGCCGCCGCTGATCGCTGTGATCGGTGATCGTGTGAGTGTAACCTACACGACGAAATTTGTATCAAATGACCTCTCCTCTCCCGGTGCAGCACAAGTGCATAATTTTCCAAAAAACTTTGACTGCGACTAATCCAGCTTAGCCAACAATGTGCAATGCGCTGCAGCAGCGGCAACGGCGTCAACACAAGGCACAAGAGCGCAGAATATGTCCGCCAACAACCACAACAACAACCCTAGCAAAGCAAGCAATTGCTTCTGATCAATCTTGTGATCTCATATTGAATTGAAATTTCAAAAATTTCATGCAAAGACAATTTTGTGGAAAACCGCGGAGCCTAAGAGAAAACGACCGTGCCGAAGGGAAGAGGGCAACAAGAAATATGATGGTTTGGCAAAAAATTAGAAATTATGCATTTCAGTGTCGAAAGCTAAAGCTCAACTAATGTCGCAGTGCAGCACAGCCGTAGCCACAATCGCTACAACAACCACAGTAGTTTATAGAAATAGTGTTTCTCATAGGTTTAGATTGAAGTTCAAGTGAAGTTCAGATGGCAACAGTCGCCGGATTGCCATGTGTTGGCAGCGCAACAAGTGCAATTGGACGTGCGGGAATATTTAGCAAGTGGCCTTTTCGTTTTGTTTTGCTTTTATTAAATTACAAAACACTTTGTAGATGAGCTGTTGTTGATACCATCGACTGATCCGCAGCGATCGCACATCGCACAGCATTCGTATTGAGTTATTTGTGGCGAGCGTGTGAGAGCAAAAGCATTACGAGCTCCTCATGCAACTTGAACCGGCCAACCAATTGTACGCGATACGACGGACCGATGAACTGGACCAATCGACCACCACATCGATTGGCGCTCGTCCGAGTGCTGTCCGTTCCACGTTGACTGTTTGCGGACGGCTGTTGTTAATTTTTGTTGTAATGATGCGCACGTTCATGTTCCACTGATCAGGTCGGCTAATAAGGTTAAATATTTAGCGTTTTTCTTCACCGCCGTTGCTGTTGTTGTTGCTGCTGGTGCGGGTTCCATTGCTGTTGCTTTTTCTATCTCGTGATTATTGCTCTCCGTACCCAATTGACTTATCGCATGCAAATTATACAAATTTTCATAAACCACAAGCGAGTAACAAGCGTAGACCGACCATAACAACAACAGTCATGATAATAACAACATGATAATAAGCAACAATGCCATTGAGCAAAATATTGGAAATATAATTAGAGTATTTTTTTCGGGTGTAATTATAATAATTTGCGGTGTTGCTGTTGGTTTTGTTGTGGCTGTGGTTGTTTTCTTAATGCAGTTCCTCGGCTAGAAATTTAAAACGGCCACATTTGTGGAAGGCAGTGAGGATTTTGACTGACAAACAGGCGGACAACGAAAAATGAGAGAATATTTGTTCTTTCACAAATGCACTCAAGTAATCACATCTACGCGTATTAATTTAAGTACGTTCCCACCGGTATGCAGAGCATCAATGAAAGGTGCTTCTCGGCTGCATAAACGCTTTTAATTTTTATAATAAATGCGCATACACACCCCATTCTCACACTTCATAAACTACAAAACCAACATAAACAGCACCAAACCCAACAATCCCGGCCACAACGACCCAGTGCTACCTGCATCACAGCACAACTTAAAACTATTTCAAACAATAAATGTCGCCCCATTCCCCACACTAGCCCGCGGAAGCGCATGCCGCACACCGCAAATCGCCCGTAACATTCTAATTAGCACCGCCCTTTGGCGCGGTGCGGCGGCAGCATGCACAGTGACAAACGGCCTTCAGTCTGTGAATTACGGCCCACAAATTTCGCCCGAAAACCGAAAATAGGGCGTTAAGCTTTTCCCTACTTTATGGCCAACTACCATAAACTACCGTTCCCTGCTTTCCTGCCTCTCCTGCATAGCTCCATGGCTGAACCCATTTTGCGTTGTGAAGCGTTACCCGTTTGCTCACCTTAAGTACGAAACATTTTAAATGAACTTCAACGCGCCTCCAAAAAATACAAACAATAACCTCAGCGTCAATAACAGCAACGATGAAGTGGCCGCAGCTTATCAAACACTTGAAGCATTTGGAACATTTTAAATAAAAAATCAATTCGCTACGTCTGCATCGCACGTTAATAACCCGAAGAAACATAAAGAAACCGAAAAGAGAAGTCGAATTAAAGCTTATGTAAAGTCGAAGTTATGAAAAACCTTTTTAATTTGCATATATTGAATTTTGTATGCGGCTACCGCGCGCTGTACCTGGCAGCGTTTCTGTCGTTAGTGGTGTTGTTCGATGGCGTCGTTGGTCTCTTTAACATTTTGATTTCCGTAGGAGCAGTTCTGCAGACGCAAGTTTACTTATCCTTACCTGTGCCCATAATTATTCAAATGTGCTGAGACCGTACATACATACATACACACATACATATGTAACGTGTTTGTGGTTAATCTAAATTTAATTATATATCCAATTAGCTCTGATGGCGAAGACTGGAATTGGAAGAACTATCAGAGGAGGCCCAAATATTTAAAATAATCGCTTTCATATTTTCATCATTTCAATAGTTTCTCTCTTGTTGTTTTTGGTTACCTCTTCAGCTATTGTGATGTTTTACAGAAAATCGTTTGCGTGCAGGATGTGGAACAATTCCAATATTGGTGTGACTTTGGAACCAATCTGTAGCTACTGTAGGCCTACACTGACTTCCGTAAACATGTTGCATGATGTAGGCAGTATAGATTATAAGATTTGATTATTTTGAATGAAGTGGAGCGCAACTGCCGGAGCAATTTCAAATTAAAAAAAAAAAAATTCTAGCTATGCAGCCGACCAGTCCACACTCGGTGTAATTCAATTTTTCGCCAAAATAACTCGTAGAACTTTACTAACCGACTATAGCGAGGAGCGTATAACATTTAAGGGGAGGTAAGGGTTTACACTTTCAAAAAATCGATTTTTTTCTTCTCTTATTGTTAAATATTTCAAGAACATATTCTCAAAATTTTAAGTCGATCGGAGCAAAACTCTTGAAGTTATGGTCTATAGTTAGTCCCCTGTCCTTTAGTGCAGGTATACAGCTTATTCTCTTCTATTGTTCTGGTCTCAAAACTACTTTTTCAAATTCCGTGTTTACTGTAATTTAAAAACTACTAAACCGATTCATTTGAAATTTGGTACACATTTTCTACATATAAAATACCTCCCCCCGACGTTTATTAAACATTTTTTTTACATTAAAATGGCACAAAATGGCAGAATTTTTCGTGGAAAATAGCGTTTACACTTTAGATGGCAACCAAAAATTTTTAAATGAAAAAAAAATAATCGGAGAATGTTGGAGGGAGGATTTTATAATACTTTGACTAAATTTTAATGGTTTTTGATTTCAGATCATTTCCGACCGAGATACAGTGAACACCGAAAATTGTATTTTTTCAAAGACGTTCTCGGGCAATCTCTGTCACCAGCTTGTTTTGTAATATTTCTGCATGAAAAAATTACAGAATATTGTTAAAAGTATGCTTAATAATATACAAACAAAACAAACAAAAAAACAAAGTGCTTTTTTACGCTGAAACTCTTACCCCCTTAAATAATGGAGCAGCAGTTCAGTAGTTCAGCTCAGCACGGCTTTTTTGTCAACGACCTCAGTTTCAGCAGCAGCTCGAAAGGCCAACGGTATTTGGATATGTCGTGTGTGTGTGTGTGTGTATTTGAATGATTGCGTTCGATTCAGAAGTCGCTGTCAATATCGTTTTATGGGTTTTATTAATTTTTAATAATTTGTTTTTCACTCAACGATAACGATGCCTACGATTATTTTTCTATACTTCCTACTCAGCATTTTCTCCTCAGAAGCGACTTGATTTTTGAGTTTTTATTGTTCTAATGCCCGTCTATGGCCATGCGACTATTACAGCGCAAATGGAATTTCGGAATTCGTTCGGCATTTCAAATGTTAGTCGCTTATACTTGTCATTGTCTTGAACTGCAGTTTACCGAGGGGATATTTAATATTTCAATATATCGAGCCCTTCCCGCGATTTTATCGTATGAGCCATTTTTACCGAAATTCTTTTTTTTTACCGATAACGATAGCACTATAAACTAGCCATCAGTCCCTAAAAGCTCACTTCTCTACGATGAACCGTTACGAAGTTAGAGCAAAAACAATTTTATCGTATGCCCATTTCACATTTTTCCTTCATTTTTTGTGCCCGCGACTAGCTATGTGATACGATAAAATTGCTCTAGTTGCAAAAAGTTAATTTTTAAATTTACTGCATAAGTGTGAAATTAAATATATTTTGATAGTGAAAAGTGAATCTTACTTAATTGTTGAAGGTGAACAATGGCCTATTTGGAGGAAAAGGTATTTTTTCGATTCTTTGCAGTGTGACGTCTTAAAAAAAAATAGGTGTGCAGTTGTTCATAATTACGTATTGAGTAAATTGAGGTGTAGTAATTTGACGATAAAATAAGAAATAATAATAACGTAAATGCTTTAATAAAAAATGTAAAGAAAAAAATAAAGAAAAGTTCTAAAAAGAAATTTTATGTTTCAGTGCCAAAACCGTAAGGCATTATTAACGCTGGTCCCTTATAGTGACAGCGATACAAGCTCCAATGAAGAACCAGAAATTTGTGTAGGAAGGCGAGGAAGGAGAAATAAGAAATTGCCAAAAAGAGTTGAAAATCAGGCGAACAGCCGAGTTGGCCCACGTAATGAAATTCGCCCAAATCCATGCCTATTAAAAAAATGTCCCTATTTATGTGCGCAAATTCACGGAAGATGATCGTCGGTATATTCACGAACACTATTGGGGCATGGACAGCAAACTCCGAAGGAGAGACTGGCTGCTTTCCTGCGTCACATGCAAACCAGTACAAAGAAGGAGAGGAAGCATAAAAAAGAAAACAAATTCTTACAGCTACCAACTAAATTATAATGGTGCCGTTTTTAGAGTGTGCCAACAGTTTTTGCTGAAAACTATTAACATTTCGAAAATGACTTTAAGGTATGCCATTGCGAATTCAAACAAATTAAAAACTTGCGAAACGAGAAGTAGAAATACTATACCACATAACAAGACAAGTGATGATAAGTTAGCTCTCGTTAAAACTTTTATTGAGCAGTTACCAGCGGTTCCCTCTCATTACCGTCGCAACAAAAGCAATAAGCTATATTTGCCCGAAGAGTATGGCAACGTACCAACGTTATATAAATATTACACTAAATATTTAAAAGAGAGAAATTGCGAGAGATTAAAAGTGTCGCTGAAAGTGTTTCGCAATATCTTCAAAGACGACTATCATCTCGGTTTTCAGGTTCCAAAAAAAGATAAATGTTCTTTATGCGAAAATACAGTCATGCTGATCTGCAAGAAAAAGCTATGATACAGCAAACTGAAGAGTACAAAAAGCACATACGTGATAAACAAAGAAGCAAGGAGATCTTCCTCGAAGATATGAAACGAGGCAAAGAGTGTTCTTCATATTTATGTGCTAGCTTTGATTTACAAAAAGTATTGCACACACCACATGGAAAGAGTGTAAATTTGTTTTATTCAAGAAAGTACGCATACTACAATGAAAGCATTTACGAAAATGGCACCAGAGAAGGGTATTGTTTTTTATGGGGAGAAAGTGATGGCAAACGTGGGAGCAACGAAATTTGCACTATAATATTTAAGTATTTATCTCTTTTAGATGAAAAGAAAACTCATACTTTTATTAGTTTGTATTGCGACAGTTGTGCAGGACAAAATCGAAATAGGGCTATGTCATCTATGTTGGCATATTTTCTTAAACATTCCACTTACATAACTAGTGTAAAAATTACTTTTTTGTTACCTGGTCATACTATGATGCAAGTAGATTCAATCCATAGCACCATAGAATCATTTATTCGGAAAAGAAATGTGTGGGCCCCTAGCGAATGGTCCACAATAATTTCTAATGCTAGAACAAACCCTACTAACTACAAATGCATAGTTTTGCGCTATTCAGACTTTAAAGATTGGAAAGCTTTTTCTGATGCAATACTTCCAGCAACATTAAAAATTAATTTCAATGTTTTACGATCAGTTTCTTTTGAAAAAAATACGTTTCTTATAAAATTTCATTACGGTTATTTTAAAAATTCAAAAGTTATGGAGTATGATTTTAGCGGCATAACCAAGACAAGACGCAAAGTACATGTTGCCAACATTGGCCCAGCTTTTTATATAAAAGCCTGTTAAGTATTTCTGTTGCTAAATATAACGATTTAAAAGGCCTTTGCGAAAAATGTGTTGTTCCGAAACAATACCATCATGAATATGTAGTTTTAAAATTTAATGGTAGGATAAAAGATGTGCTAGTCCAAACAGATGAAGAAGACAGTATTTAATTTTTTCTGAAATTTTTTAAATTTTTATTTTTTATACAAAACTACACTATATGGCTATGAAATACACTATGTCAATCTGGAAGTAACAAATTTTGTTTTCAATAATTGAAAAAACATTAATAATTAATAAATAATTAATAATAATTTAATAATAATAATAATTGATCGGCACGACAGCCCGCTTACGCGAGACTAAGGCCTAGCTTCCCGCAACCACCCGTGTTGTGCGTGTGAATTTTGTACGCGGGTGGAAGGGACCTACAGTTTTATGCCGGTTCCGAACGGCAGGTTGGGAGCTTTTTCATAGGCAATTTTTACTCTCAGAGGTTTGCCATTTCCAGCTGAGAGGACAGTCACCGAAAGAGAAAACGAGCTTCCCGTTATTTTTTTTAGGTGTTACTACATGCAATATTCGATCTTGCGTCGCTCTGCATGCGACTCGCTGGACCGCGCACTAACCAACTGAGCCACGGCGGCTGCCGTGAAAAAACATTACACCAAGGAAAAAATGATTTTTTACTTAGAAACGATTTTATCGTATGTGCCACTGCAATATTTGAATCGCTCATAATAGTGCCCGCACAAATTATCGTATGTCCAAAATAACACCGTTGTGCTTTGCTGAAGTTACTAAAAAAACCTATTACAAGTGTATAACCTTAAATAAACTGTGTATGCCCAAAATCATGCAGTTATGTTGCGCCAATGCTGAGAAAACAAAAAAAACGTCTCCTGTAAAATTTGGTTTTTGGCTCATACGATAAAAACGCGGGAAGGGCTCGATATAATTTAGTTTTATTTATGCTGCCGTTCGCCTGCTGCCCATTTGTTACAATCAGCCGCGTATTGTTTTAACTGTAACACGCTCTCGGCTCAGGTCGCCTACTCCATTTGGCATTATCAAAGCGTTTCAAAACGACTTGGTTAAAAGGCGAAATGAAAGACGAAGTGGAGACGAAACATATCTCAACACGAAACGTATTCACAATTACTGGTTGAGTGTTGAATTTAGAAGCTGCAGGAATTAGAGGCGTTAAATTTAGAAGTTATTAAGCAAGCAATCAAGATTTTATGGGTTTTCTAGTAAATCGTAAAAATTGAATTCAATGCGTACGAGTAGCCGGCTGTGCCAGTGATCAGGCGAACGAGCAGTATGTCTCGATTTCGTGTGCGACCAATGGAGAAACCGCCGGTTGAGATCGCGAGTAAACGCCATAAGAGATTTTGCGTGGCTGCGCAGATCGAAGAACAAGGCATTGCAGTCTCAGTAGTGGCAACAAATGTGCTAATTGCCGCGCAATTTCAATTTCAGCCATAAAAAATATTAATAAAGTAAATTGAAAAACAGGGAAACATACACACGCGCCGAAAGTGCAAAAATGAAAAATAATTATATGGCTGTAGTTTACAAAGGAAACTCAGTGCAACGGCACAGAAGTATAGGGTGTTTTTTTTAAAGGTTTGTTTTTCGAATAGAGATAAAACTGGCATTTTGTGGTCAAATCTGGCAACTCTAATGTCATTTATGTTCAGTTTGGTTTGCCATTTCATCATGAATAGGTTGACAAAAGAACAACGATTGCAAATCGTGCAAATTTATTTCGAAAATAATGGTTCAGTTCGCGAAGTTTACCGCAAGCTCCGTCCATCAGAGCAATTAATTCGGTTAACCCGGCATCGGTGTGGTGGGGTATACCATACCCCAGAGGTTGTATTTTTGTAAATAATACGGATATCAGTTTTCTTATATTTGTTATTTTCTTTTACAAATTGCTTGCATATGAAATGTTTTTGCATTTTTTTACGTAAAATTAAATGAAGAATAATATATAATTGCTGTCTTTTATATTTGTGTTGTTTCGTGAGGTTGCTGCTATGTAAATTTTTGGGGTATGTCATACCCCACCACACCAATAACGTAATTTTTTTCACCACACCAACGCCGGGTTAACCATGGGTCGTTTTCGCACTACGTTTACTCTATGTGATAATACGCATCCGCAGAGACGTCGAACAGTGCGCACTGAAGAAACAATTGCCGCTGTAGAGCAAAATGTTGAAGAGGACCCGAATGAATCGATTCGCCACCGTGCACAGCAATTGGAGCTTTGTCCATCAACTTTAAAAATTGGACCTGTAGAATTGGCTTTACTCGAGCCAGCCGCGGTGGCCACATGCCCGAAATCATATTTAAACATTAATGGCATAAAATTGTCCTTCCAATAAAGCCAAATTGATGGACATTAAAACGATTTTCTTGTGTTTTATTTCAATTCGAAGTTCTATACCTCTAAAAAAAACACCCTATATATTTGTGTTAAGGACTTATTGGACTTGTCAATGGCATTAAATTACTTATACGATTGTTTTTGTGCTTTAAATTCCAACTCTTTTACGGGTCACCAACAGACTTCTGTGCACTGCAATTAATAAAAGAGATGCACCATCTTCTCTTATTTCAATTCGCAAAGTCCCATAGGCCGCGCGTAGCATACCATGAATTGCACTAATAGATATCGAATTTCACACTGCTGCGCTAATGGCCGGTGCAGCAAAAAGCGACAACTACAACAACTGCTGTAACAATAATAAAAATGGCAGTACTGCAACAACGACTGAGCGGCAACTCAATAAACCGGCAGCCGCCACCTCCCATTACCGTGCAGTTTCGCCACCACGAATACACCACCCCACCCCAGCCCACCACCACCACCACTACTGCCTCGCCACATAAATGCAATCAATTGTTTCATCTATCGCCATAACAGCACAAACCTGCCCTAGCCCACCACTCACCATGCACGTCACACCGTACGACAACACTGCTGCCGCCGTCATTGTCAGCCTTATGTGCAAAGCGCTGATTGGACGATCGCTCGTCAGCCAGGGCGACCGCATTACGGCTGCATTGCGCGTCTTTCTTGGTGTATAAATAGTGGACAGCAACAACTGCAACGGCAACAGCAACAACATGTGCAACAAGTACAGCAAATTGAGTGCCGGTCAGTTTTGTTGCGCTGTAGTAAACAACGAAGCCTGCGTTGAAGCAAAACGAATTGGAACCAAATGAAATCAAATGATGGTCACAAATCAGACAATCTGTAATTGTGCGAAGTTTGTATTTCCCTATTGATCTCCTAGTTCTCGACCAGTGACACAAATCCACGGTTGATCTCGTAACAACTGTTACTAGTTTGGGGTTGAAACTGAAAAAATCAATCAGAAGTTCGCTTTCAATTATGACAGCTGTCTGGTAAATGCCATCAAGTTATGAGTGCGTGAGTGACTTTGGGTTGGAGTACTGGAACCTCGCACCAAACTATGGTCGCGATTTGTACTGAAATATGTGTGGGTACTGAGTGCCACACATCACTATTAAAACTGTATCTCTGTGTTTGTGTTTCCCGTTACAAGTTGCACTTATACAAACGAACTTACTATATATAATAAGGAAGTACTTTCCCCTCCGCCAGCCACCGCATCGAAACAACGATCCGCATTGGAAAGCAGGTGTCGTTGTATTTGCTACTAAAAAACGACCACCTAAAAACAACGATCACTGCAAGCAACCTGTCACTGTTGCTGCTCCCCAGATGTGGTCGCTCCCCCGCGCCAACAAATCAAACTGCTGCGCCAACTATTCCACCTGTTGGACGGCCATCAATGCAGTGAGGCCAGCTGCGCAAAAAGCGTCCATAGACAAGTATCTCACAGATACATGTACAGCAACATATACATACTCGTATGTGCGGTAAATCCAGCTCGAGAAATGAAGCTGCAAGTTTATTGGTCAATCAAAACATTTAAGCGACCGGCTGAGCTGGCGAGACTTTGGAGTGAGGAATGAGCGTAGAAACCGCAAAAGGCGAACAGCAAAACAAAAACAAAACAAAGCAAACAACAAAAATGGCAAACATCATAAAGAGCGCAACTCACACTTTAGCAACAACAACAGAAGCAACCTCATCAACGACTTGATTCCGTTTGGGACGTCAAATTTAAAAACGGCCCAACGGATTAGAAATATAAAATAACGCAGATACAGATACAAATGAAAATACGACATGGGCATACGACGCCACCACGAGCCTACCATCTACTCGCAACACATTGACTACAAGATGGAGTCGCCTTCAAGCTGTTGCCGTGCAGTCAACTACGTGAATACAATGAAAGCCGCAGCAAATCACAAACTATATAGTAATAAGTGATGGTGCGCGCCGTTGCCGTCTGATGCTGGTTATGAGCTGAATACTTTTCAAATGTTGGCAAACGGGTGTTCTTCTCACGGCTTCAAATTGTTGTTTTTATATTCATTGATGCGGTTTAGGTGTTTTTGCTATAGTTTTAGTGAAATCGAATACAGTCAGTGGCGTCCCCAGAGGAGGGGATTAGGGGGATGGATAAATTCTTGGTCGATAAATTCATTTATCCAATTTGATGTGACAATATAGAATTGCGAAGCATTTTTACTATTTGCCTTATCTTGTGAGCACCCACTTAAAACCTAACAGTTGAAACTCCCATGATCTGCCCAGACCATGGTGTAAACAAGAGGATAGTCGAGGATTGTTGTTAAGGATATAAAAAACCAGAAAGTGTGAACACAATGATGCAATTATTGCAACGATATAATGCAGTATAATGACTCAAACACATTGAGATTTTACATTGGACATATACAAATTGCACATTGAACTATCTAATAGACCATTTTTTTCTATCAGTATCAGTAGCTTCGTTTTGTTCAGGGCCAAATGAAAGCGTGAAATTGTCAACACCGTTATTATAATCAATTTTTCCAGAGAAATTTTCCTCTCTGATTTACTCCAGCGTCGAAATACAAAAACAATGTCTACCGGATCCTTAAAATAGCATTCCCTTCCTTTAATCTCTGCCACAGAAAACACCCAATCGAATTAATAAAAAACCAGACACGACAAGACAAATATGAAATTTTTGGCATTTGAACTTTGTAATAAATTAATTGGTCGTTAGTAATTAGTTTTATATGCATTGTAAAAGATCTGAACAAAGTCGGAAAATAGTCAAAAAAGTCTTATTCAGCAAGAGTTGTGAAAGATTTATCCCAGCCGAAATTCAAGAAATAATGTGCGAAAGTAAAAGTGATGAAGAATTTTCCATTTCCGAAGGCGAAGATGAATATATTCCATCAGTTGAAGACGCAGCAATAAAGGCCTCTGACGCTGAGCCTGCGGGTTGCATAGAAACTAACCATCTCATATGAGTCGAATTGTAGTTACGTAGAGAAATAGCCAAGTATGAAACTTTGTGGTAAAGATGGCATACAGACTTGAGCCAGTCAAAAGCTATATTCAAAAGTGTTTTATCAAATGAAATATGTGAGATAATTTTGCGTGAAACCAACCGAAAACGACGCTTAACGCAATATATACCGTCAAAACCTTACAAATATGAGTTAATAACTTTTTGGGCTTGTGACGCAAGA
Organism: Melieria omissa; assembly: GCA_963971225.1. Lineage (NCBI taxonomy): Eukaryota > Metazoa > Arthropoda > Insecta > Diptera > Ulidiidae > Melieria > Melieria omissa. The sequence continues at coordinate 64,944,931 of OZ020268.1, read as the reverse complement.
AATTCTTATCATCTCCAAGGTCCACTATACCCGGGAAAACTCACTGAAGGCTAATGTCGATAAATGTAGACGAGAGAGTAGTTTTGGATCTGGTTTGCAAAAATAAAACATATGATAAGTTTATATAACCAAAATCAAATTTTTCGTTTTCTCAAAATCGATTGAGAGATTGTTTTCCGTTTATAAAATTGTTTTATTACACATTATTAACTGTAGAAAAGTTTACTTACAGGAAAAATGTATGAAATCCATGCAACTCCATATGAAATGTATTGGGGTAGCCGGGTACCACAGCACACGGGTAAGGGTGTAAAAAGTAAAATGTTGGGCCAAAATAAAATAAATGGAATTAAACGCTCGAAAATAAAGACAGAATACCATTTTGGGAGTTGTCATGAAGATTCACCTTTCTAGGTTATCAGCAAGTATATAAAATTTCGATATAAAAGTGATTTGGGTACCCCATCACACACATAAGGGTTAAAAGCTGGTGAGCGCGCTCCACAATATTCTTCGGCAAAGGACGAACCATTTTTTGTCTTTAAAAATAATAAATTTATTAGAATTTATTTAAAAAAGACTTACACATTTACTTACCAGCTCCAAAATATTGAAAATGTTAATTTTTCTGTCAATTATTCTGTCTTTATTTGCTTCTATCTTCATTCACTCAAGAAGAATAACTAAACAAACACACAAAAATTGACCACATGCTCATTTTGCACTTGTTTGAATATAAAAAAACAACGGTTTCATAGAATGCACTTCTAATACACTCATTTCATAGAAAACATAACTACAAAAAAACAAGTGCTTCACGAGCAAAATCGTATAAGTAGTTTTGTTGTTGTAAGCATTCGAATACAGAACATCCAAACACGTGGTCAATTGTTTGAGTCACTGTATATGTATTGTTACGAAAATTACTTCACAGGTTCGTTTTGATTGTGTTTGAAAATAAAACAACTTTAATTATTTAGCGCAAAACGCAGTCAGCAACTAACAATCACTTTATTTACAGATTTACACTTGTTCTACTTTACACTTCTACTATTGCATGTTTCCCCTTTGCGTGCTCAACACAAACTCGACTCCTTGCGCTGCACACTGCAGCTTTTATACTAGTTTTCTTTTCGCGCCGAAGTTTCTTGCACATTCCAGTTTTACTTTCTATCTCGATTGTTCTAGCAAAGTTCATTACCTTTCGCGAACCATTCTTGCCATATCGGACTATCCATATCCGTGTTTCAAAGTGCATGCCGAAGAGGAAATTCCCATTTTACTGAGATGATACCTTAATGAGCAATGTCCAGTTAGGTATACATACAGTGAGGATGCGGAGGTCGTCCTTTTTTAGCATGAGTAGTTTTCTGGATACTCCTCTGTCTGGGGTTATAAACCGCTTTGCCTGGCGCTGTCCCGTGCTGTTGGTCTACCCATTTCCTTAGCCACTCTTATGGGTGTCCTTTTGATAGTCCACAGAATGGTTCAGGGCCCCCAGTGGGCGCATTGCGCCTCTTTTGGCAAGGCGATTGGATTTTTCATTGCCTTCGTGACCCTCGTGTCCTGGGATCCAGTGTAGCTCTATTGAGTTATGACCTCCCAGTTCATTTAGGAGAGCACGGCAATCTTTGAAGAGTCTTGAGGAGGCCGCATAGGCTTCTAGAGCCTTTAGGGCCGCTTGCCTGTCGGATAATATATATGTATACTTGTGCACCAGATGTTTTCCTGCGTAGGCATTCCCCCCTACGCTTCCTTCTTCCAGCTTGGATCCATCCGTGTACTAGATTTGAGAACCTGGTGCAGGGGTGAATCTATAGGTTCTCCACGATTGTCTGTCTAAAATGCAGACTTTGTATCTATTGCAGAATTCCACTTCAGGTGTAATGTTGGCGGAGATTCGCATGATGGGGTCCTTGCTGAGCATTTTTAATATGCTCATGTCCCCCTTAGATCACCGCTCTTGGATGGGATGGATGGATGTGAAGGGGAGCCGCGGAAATAACCTAAGGGAGGTCATTACCCCAAGCACTCAGGCTCTATAGCCCACTGTACTTAAGGCTCAGGAAAAAGGTTGATAGAGGAAATGGGAAAAGAAAAAGAGAAAGTGGGTGGAAGGGGAGAGGGAGTTATGGATTCTCCTGTGCATATTTCCCGGACTCATTAATGAATCTGAGGAGATCACACAGGGCGAGGGAATGAACTTCGTCCATTCTCATAACATCTGAACCCAGCGTGCGCAATCTCGTTCTAGAGAAGGCCGGACATGCACAGAGAAAGTGCTCTGTACTCTCTACCTCCTCCAGGCAAGACACGCAAGTCGGATCTTCGATGATGCCCATGTTGGCCATATGTCGCCCCCATGGATTATGTCCTGTGATTAACCCGACCATTCGTCGGAGGTCTTTCCTTCTCAGATCCTGGAGGAAATTCCCTGCTTTCCTGTTCGGGCTTTTCACAAAACACTTGGCAGTCTTACAGCTTCCCAAGCTAGACAAACGTTCTCTATGTAGGTTGTTGACATAGGACTTGATCCAGTCCAGGGTTCCTGCTAGACTGGTGCCGATTATTGGTTCTGGTCCCATGGGTGTGCACCCTGATCCACAGTTAACCAGTTCATCGGCAGTTTCGTTACCTAGAACACCGCAGTGTCTCGGAACCCAGATAAGTTGGAGCTTATTACATCTCGCGACTGATTTAAGCTCTTGGACAATCTTAGAAATAACACGCGCGCGAACATTTCCGTCTGAAAGACGGTAGTCAGCCCACCCAGTGAGTAGTAGCATCTGACACTTCGTTCAAGGTGCCATCCAGCTCCAGTACCTTTAACGGTCTTGGATCCGTCAGTGAAGAAAATATCCGTCAGATCCGCTAGCATGGCCTCTGGGTTGTCCCATTGGCCGCGCGTTGGGAACCTCACTTCAAAGTTTCTCCTAAAGGATACTACGGGTATTAGGCAATCCTCAGGGGCCAGCAGCAACGGATATTGCACTGACAATCTCTTGAAGATTTCTCTATGACCCGAGCCCTTGTTGTCATGCCAGTATCCATAGGAATACAGCCGACAAGTCGCTTTCATCGCCTCCTCTTGAACTTTTAGATCCAGGGGAAGCAGGTCAAGCATGGCATTAAGGGCGTCACCCGAGACAGTGCTCATGGCACCCGTAATGCATATACATATACTTCCCTGTAGTCTGTTCAGAGCCAAAGCTGTGGACTTAACCATTGTTCATCTCCACCAGACTACCGATGCGTACGTAATTATGGGCCTGATGAGTGCGGTATATATCCAAAGGACCACCGCCGGCTTCAGGCCCCGCTCCGCTCCGCTCTTAATTTCGTAAGTTCTTACCAGCCTTAGTGCACGCTTCTTTTTTTACGATGAGGCTCAGTGAGGGTAAATCTGTTATTACAATTTGTACTGTTGTACAATTTTATCCAACATGTATTAAAAATAATACGCACAGATGAAAGTACTTATATAACAATGGCGTTAAAATTTATTTTTTTGCATATCCACCCCCTTTCCGAAACCCTGGGGACGCCACTGAATGCAGTCGTAGCCGTTTGAAGATTTATTGCTTTCATTACATTCATTTGCAAGTCTTAGAATATTTTTGTTGCAAGGGTTGATGGTTGCTGCAGTTAATGTTGTTTTCAAGTGCTGACTGCAGTTGCCACTTGTCACTCTCCACATTTACGGCTAGCAATGAAAATCCTTTTAAAAACAAAATACCAAAGGCCAGGCGAGCAAATTTCTGGCTTCTACGAAATGTCGTTTAACCCATTGCTGCCTGGTACCAGTTCCGCCCATACGATTTTGATAAAATTTCATACACGACCTAGAAGTGATAGAAGTGAATAAAATTCAATTCTATCTCTGCACGTTGCTGAGATAGTCATTGGGTATTTTTTTACCAGCAGCAATGGTAGCTATTTTCTGAACTTTTTGAAATGATCAGCTATGCACGTTAACAAACAAATGTGTTGTTTACAAAGGAATAAGGAGGACCGCGGCAGATTTTTGTGTAGTTCCAAGGCCACTACGTTCCGTAACTATACGTCCCCTTATACTCCTGGCAGACATAGGATTTTTATTCGGATTTTTTTGGATATTCGGATATAAGCATTGGGTACCCGCTTCCTCAGGAGGGTACTGTTTCCAGTATATTCCATACGCCGGAGCATCGATTAATAAACAAGAAAGTATGGGCCTTGGAGAAAGAGTCGTTTTGCAACTAATGTCACATGTTGCTTCGCCAGGAAATCACACTGTTACATTTGACAATTAGTTTACCAGTTAGAAACTAATGCACCGTTTGTCAGAGTTAGGGTTCTTCGCCACTGGAACAGTACGTGAAAATCGGACTTCTGGTGCTTCACTGACTCCCATAAAACAATTGAAGAAGAAATCAACGGCTCGGGGAACGTATGAGCATTGTTACGAGCGTAACAAAGAGATTTATACTGTGCGTTGGAAAGACAGCTCGGTAAATTGTATTGTATTTAAATTGCAATTGATCGAAGTCTAAATTAACATTATAAATAGGTTGTCACGATGATGTCAAATCACCTTTCACACGAGCCTGTGGCCAAGGCAAAGCGATTTGACCGTGAGAAAAAAAGTATATTTGGATACCACAGCCCCATGTGATAAGCAACTATAATAAAAATATGGGTGGCGTTGATTTATTTGAAAATGCAATTAGCAATTATCGTATTCGTATCCGAGGAAAAAAATGGTACTGGCCACTTTTTACAAATGCTTTGGACGCAGCGATGGTGAATGTCTGGAAGTTACATTGCTTGTTTGGAAAGTACGAGGGTAAAACGCCTATGAAGCAATATGAATTTCGCCTTGCCTTCGTCGAAGACATAGTCATTCCTATAGGTAGTGCCCGTGGTAGCAGAGGTAAATCACAGGCAACCGTGCCAGAATTGGCTTCAAGAATGGACCACGTTGACCATTTCATAACTAAAGTCAATAAACGCTCTCGCTGTGTTCAGTGTCGTGGAAAAACTTTGTACGAATGTCGAAAATGCAATGTAAATCTGCATTCCCAGTGCTTTGTGAACTACCATAGCAATGAGCCGCGCGACCAAGCAAAAATTTCCAAATCTAAATAAACAATTTTTCATATTTCTTGCATATTTATAAAAATCAGCAAAAGCAATAAAAAGGTCTTTTTTTATACTAAAAGTAAATAAAATAAATAAAAAAGACGTTTTTCAATACTAAATTATGCTTAGGTCGAGAAAATGTTGGTATCGATGGAAAGGCAAGATCTGAGGCTAAATGCTCGTTTTCAGATTTGATTCAATTTTCCATTTTCCTATTTTCCACCGCCACATTTTCCACCTCCGGAAAATTCACCATATTTGGAGCCTGGTAACTCTAGCTACTACATGGGCTGAAAAGTCTTTGGCCTGACATAGAGATGGCGCCAAAAATTAAGAATTATTGTGTTGTACATGGAAAACCATCCTTAACTTAGATTCTGTCAAAGTTTCATGACATTTGGTTGACTCGTTTTCAAGTTATTGCTTTCGAAGTGACGCTACCTCTGAATTTTTGTAAACAATGGAAAAAAGTGAATTTCGTGTTTTGATAAAACATTGCTATTTGATGGGCAAAAATACAGATGTATTATAACATTTATCAAGCCATGCTTTTGTTTCCACTGTATTTTTGCCCATCAAATAGCAATGTTTTATCAAAACACGAAATTCACTTATTTCCATTGTTTACAAAAATTCAGAGGTAGCGTCACTTCGAAAGCAATAACTTGAAAACGAGTCAACCAAATGTCATGAAACTTTGACAGAATCTAAGTTAAGGATGGTTTTCCATGTACAACACAATAATTCTTAATTTTTGGCGCCATCTCTATGTCAGGCCAAAGACTTTTCAGCCCATGTAGTAGATGGCGAAATTTTAGGGTGACCTTCACTAGGTTAAGGTAGTTCCATCTTTACCCTATCTATCCCTATCAATGGTTTTGAGAGATCTCAAACATTGACTTTTTTGTGATTTAAAAAAAATCAATTTTCATGGGTAAAATTTTACCCATTAGGCAGCAATGGGTTAAACAGCCATTACAACAAAAACAACAATGCACAAGCACAAACACCAACTGAGCAACGCAACCAGGCGAAACAAAAAATTCATCACATGCAATAATTTTGTTTACTTGATAGTAGTTGTTGTTGCTATTATGGATGTTGCAGGTAACACACACCACTGGAATTGATAAACATCGGCAATAATTTGTGGACCGAGTGTTTTAGTTAAACAAATCAATTGATTCGCAGCTCGAATACGACGGCGTCACATTGAATGCACCGCTTGTCTCCAGTTAATCATAAAAATGTAATTTTCCATTTTTACTGTAGCAGAATTCAGTAAGTTTTATTGCTGTCTTTTTTCTTTCTAGAAAATCAAACAAAACTGCACAAATTCATAGCGTACTCTACCGTAACATATACCAAACATCGATGTAGCAGTCAAATGCGAAACATGCTGTACGTGTTTAAAAAAAACAGCAAGAAGTAGGCACATATGAAAACTAAACAGGACACATCACATTTTTTTACACGCACAGAGTGCAGGCAAAGTAATGGCGACGGAATCTTTTTAACCATACGACGGGACTGCATGTATTTTCAGCTATACTATAGTATTTGACTTTTCACGCATCGAAATAGGGTATTAATATTTACCAACACATGATACTCTGGTTGCTAACATTTCGACCAGTCAGCCAGCCAGCCAACCAGTCTGGCAAAAGCCTCACTCCTTATAGTGGCCAATATTCCAATCTGATCGGTTGCTCTCATTCATTTTGCAAACGTTGTTGTTTTGTGCCTGAACAACAACAAAAAGCGACTAAGGACTGAGGCAAGCAGCTGAGCTGGCATTCGCCAGCGAGCGCTTGGGACAATGTTAACTATTGACTGAGAGATGAGATCGGCAAATGTTGCCTCGCGTTAAGCTTTCTTTGGCATTGACTGGCCGACTTGCAGCAGCTTTATTAGCAATCGATGCGCATTCAAACTGCAAGCGGCACTCGGCGCGCGGAGAGGGCGCTGGCGCGAGGCTCTGCCCGCTTTGCGGCCGGCGATGATTTAATGTGTTGTTTCGCATTACATTTATTGCCAATTGAAATTGGAAGTGCGTGAGAAAGTTGAAATGGGCATTTGGTGTTTAGTGCATTTCGGCTCGTGACTGCTGGCACCCCGCACCCCACCCCTGTGTGACGCTGATCGTAAGTATGCCATTTGGGGGTTTGCGTTGCTTTTGCGCTCACGCTGCGCTTCGGTGTGTGTGTGTGTGTGTGTGTGTGTGTGTGTGTGTGTGTGTGTGTGAGTGGCAGTACGAGGTTAATATGAGGTTGCACTGAGGTTTTGCTGGAAATTGCCTGTTAGCCGACTAGGTGCTATGTTGGCGCGCAGAAACAATGATTTATTTAGCTGTTACTGTTGCGGAATTGGGAAGAACAACGAGATTGGAAAACTATGGAACGTTTAAATTGATTCCGCACTGGAACAGAAAGTAAATGATTTCAAAAGTAAGTTAGTAATGCGATCTTGAAGCAGCCGAAGTAGTTGATGATTCGAATAAGCTTATAAGTTCTCGCATACCAGCATCCGTTCATTAAGCCCCATTCTCACGGCCACACACACACACGTACATATGCGCTTTCTCACTAATGCAACGCCCTTGTCGGCTGCTACTACTACGTGCTGATATTTCCACGCTATTTACACGCTTTAAAATGAGAATTGAATTTTTGCCATTTTCTACAACAATAAATTTTATTTTAAAAATGCATCAAATTGAAAATGCATTAAATTTAATTACGTTTTCTTCTTTGGCACAACACAATACAACACAGCCATAAACATTCAGTTGGAAATTGTTTAACCCAGCTAGCGTAAAGTACTCAACACTGGCAGCAGCGGTAACAACAATGCGCACAGCATCAACAACAACGACGACTTGTGTGCGAAAATTGAAAGAGGCAACTGCTAAATGTAAATCATTTCGCTATGCCACGCTTGCCACTGCGGCTATGCCAACAAAATGCAAAAACCAAACCATTGCGCCCTCTAACCCTGCATACATCCAACAGCAACTACAGCAGCCAATGCAGCAGCGGCAAACGGTAGTGCTGAGTGTTGCGCATGCGCACGGCAGAGTCAAGTGGAATTCCATGGCCACGGTACTCGAGCGAAATCGCCCAGCGAAGCAACAGCAAAACAAAACGAGAACAAAGTTAGCAGCAATACCAACAACAAATATCAGCGACGATGGCAATGACGACGGCAACCGCGTCAACAGCAGCGACAGCGACAGCGGCGTCGAGGAAAATAAAACCGAGTGTGAATTGATTTTCAAATATTTTGCATATGCGCAGACCTAGACCCAGCCCCAGTACCAGCTTAAACTGCAACTGCAACTGCAGCCACAGCTATAGCTCCATCTTCAGAAGCACCTGAGGACTCACTCTCGCCGAGTCAGCAATGCCGCAATTGCCGCAACGCCAACAGCACCGACAATAGTGTGTGTGCTGTTCTGCGCGGTGCCGTGTTGCTCAGTGGAAGATGGAAATGATTTGCTGATCGTTTTAGACACTCCATCAATTCATGATTTTTACGAGCATCGTCGCGGCCGTCGACTGCGCCACTGCGCTCGACTACTTGCAGCGCAACGAAAGCGTCATTTAACGCGCGTTTAGCATTTGGACCATGCCATATCATTACATGCCACGCCGTCGTACCACGTGTAAGTTGGTATGTGTGTGTGACTCTGCGAGCTGCAAGTTGCATCCCGACGAAGGCTGGAAACGAATACCAACAGCAACTAAACATGAACGAAAAAACTTTTCTTTTGTCTTTCAAAATTTATTTCTTCTCATTTTTCTTCATCATCATCGCCAGCAGGTAAGTGAAGCAGCTACTGAAGTAGCCTCTTTCGCTGCTGCTGCTGCGGCTGAGCACGTTGTAAATATTGCACCGCATCAAAAGCCCCAGTAGTTGTCAGTCCGTCAACGAGGCCTTGGGTTGCTGCATGAACAGTCTGTCCCACTAGGCTGTCCTTCTCTCAGTTAAACTGTCGAGTGCTGAGATAAGCCGCTCAGTCAGCCGGCAAATCAGACAGTTAGACTGCACTGCCTGCACAAACGGCACAGCCACCCCTCCCTTTTCGCGGGTGCTCCTAGAACCATCGGACTGTCGACACAACAGTCTGCGCGCCAGCTGCCATTGTGTCTCCGTGTGGCGAGGGGCTCCTCACTCACGCTCAACGACTAGAAATTTTTATGTAAATTAGAACAGCCAGCGATTCACTCCACTTTTTAGAGGTCATTCTCGTGTTTAGTGTAGTTCACTAAAATATAAAGGACGGCCTCATGTTCTTGCATTCGTCAGGCGATGTTGCTTTTATTGTTATATTTGTGTTGCTCTTCAGGCGACCCACCCTTGTTGTTGTACTTGCGAAATTCTAAATTAACTTACTGCACTTTTGTTATAATTAATATAATAATAATTAAAATAAATCGTTGAAATATTCCACTTCAGTAATTGGTAATTTTTCCAATTATGTGTTTCCAATCTTTGTCCTATTTGCTAGAGCTGTGAAATCAAGCAAATATGTATATAATGCCCGTATTTCCCTACAAGTAATTCAAATACCACACGACATTAATATAGCTAGATTTCATTTGAAAAATTTCAATATCGTTCCTGCAATGCTTCGTTGTGATAGTTCTTCGCAGTGTGGGGTCTTGATTTTGAAAACAAAATCAGGATGAGCTCATTAAAATAGCGAGTTTTATACTTTTTCTAGTAGGAATGAATGCAATTCTCATGACAGTAAGGAAAATCAAAAAGCGATATCATAGCTTCACTAAAAACAACTTTTATCAAAAGTAAAAACATGACCTTGTCTTCTCGATTTAATAATTATTATTTTAAGTACATTTTCTTGACGGCAGCCGCCGTGGCTCAGTTGGTTAGTGCGTTGGACAACGAGTCAAAGGCAGCAACCGCAGGTTCAAATACTGCCTGTAATAACACCTAAAAAAAATAACGGGAAACTCGTTTTCTCTTTCGGTGGCTGTCCTCTCAGCTAGAAATGGCAAACCTCTGAGAGTAAAAAAATTGCCTATGAAAAATCTCCCAACCTGCCGTTCGGAACCGGCATAAAACTGTAGGTCATTTCCACCCGCGTACAAAATTTACACGCACAACACGGGTGGTTGCGGGAAGCTAGGCCTTAGTCTCGCGTAAGCGGGCTGTCGTGCCAGTCAATTATTAATTATTACATTCTCTTGACGCTCCCAACTTTTACAAAAATTGTCAAATGGTATGTTTCAACGAAGGCAAATATTTAACTGGAATCTGTAGAAACAGCTTCGTATTTTTTAACTCTGATCCACATTATGTGCAACAACCAATACGCACTAGGCAACCCTTGTTCCTCGTAAAAGCTGCAGCGGCGCACATTGGGGAAAAACAGGCAAAAACGCTCGCATTGGAGCAAATTCAAAACTGGCGAATCTGAATACTTTTTTTACTTGCCGTAATATAGATATTCTAGCCAGATAGAAAATCAACTTTTCAAGTCCCTTCATCCCATGACCTGTACTTTACGGCCTTTCAAAGTTGAACGTTTTATTATATTACTTTCACTTCTAGTAAAATGTCGTTAATAAGACTGTCTTGAGATGCCCGTAATAAATAAAAGCCCATAATTTTTCACATGTGGGTTACGATATTTAATATATCAAATTTAATTTATCAATTTTATTTCAGAAATGTTTATTTTGACCTTTGCCTAATTTTTTGATACAAATGAGAAAAGTCGGGATTTTCTTTGTACTGCAACTTTTGAGATTCCACAGCATTCCACGAAATACTTATACAGTTATTAGGTGGGACATTCAGCTAAATGATGGTACCAAACTTATCTGCGTAGTCCTGCGTTAAAATGAATGCGAGCAATTTTCGCATGCCAACCCCAGCACTTTTTGTACTCAGTTCTGATGAGCAACGATATATTTTTAATTGCTGAGTAAAACTATAACGTATGAAAAACAGCAAGGCTGGTATTGAAAGGAATAAATATGTATTTAAATATATAAAACTAAGATGTCTATATATATATCGCATTGATTTATCTATGTCCGTTTATTAATGTGTCTTCCAACACGTCTGTCGGATGGAAGGTATTCATAATATCTTTTGATAAAGTTGAGATACGAGACTGAAATTTAGTACAAAAACTGTAGAAATCATGAGAATAACATATTGACTAATATAGGCGTGGTTTGCACATTTTTTAACAGGGTTGCCATATAAATGGATTTTTTCAAGATACGAACTTTTAAACTTTAAACTGTCCGTTTATGGATATTTTTGTCTGGAAATATGTGTGTCATGCCTCTCTAAACCCTTATGATACATGATAAGTCATTATTTTAACTTTTAGTGAGCGAATTTAATTAATAAATTGACTGGCACGACAGCCCGATACCGCGACTAAGGCCTAACTACCCGCAAACACGGATGGTTGTGCGTGTAAATTTGTACACGGATTGAAGGGACCTACAGTTTTAAGCCCATTCCGAACAGCGAGTTGGGAGCTTTTTCATACGCAATTTACTCTCAGAGGTTTGTCATTTCCTGCTGAGAGGACAGCCGCCGCAAGAAAAATTTTAGTCTTTCTTTGTTTTTTTTGGTGTTAACGCAACGGCGTCTTGAACCGCGGCCCAACGCACTAGCCAGCTGAGCTACGGCGGCCGCCGTAGTGAGCAAAGATATACTTGGCAATTAACTTTTTCAGTTCTATATATAAGTAATTGAATAGTTTAAAAATTTTAAATTTTTTTTAAGAAAGAGTTTGCCAATTTTTCTAAAAATGGGCTAAGTGTCACATAATTCAATTCTAATAATAATTAATAATTCTTTGTCTAAAGAGGATTTGAATGCATGATAAAACAATTTAATATTGTTTAATTAAATTATTTAAAGTCTGTGTGGGGTGTGGGCGCAGCCGTGGGCGAATTTTTTTCATTTTTGGAACAAATCATCTTCTACTTATGGCGAACCATTATGAAAAACTTCAATCTTTTATTTTTATTATTTTTGAAGTTGTAACATTTTTTGTTAAATGGACAAACATTTAGAAACAATAAACCGTGTGCTGAAAAAAAGTAATAAAACTAAGAAACGCTAAAATACGTGTAACTTTATTTTTGATCTTTTATGAAAATCAGTTATCAAAATATAGATTTTTTTTTTTTTTTGCTTCTGATTATGCATATTTCTAAAACTCTTAACTTCCCACTGTAGGGTACCAGCTCCTGGTAAGGGAAATTGAAAAAAATTACACCCTACAATTCTCTAAGGAATTCTGAAGATAATACCGAGACTTCAGTTCTCTAGTGCAAAAACTATAGATTCTAGAGTTCAAAACAGGCGATCCGAGCATTTTTGCCTGTTTTTCCCAAAGTGCGGCGCTTTTAGCAATTTCAGAATTAGTACTGCAATTTTTGAGACGCCAGTGGCGGCGACTAACTGAACAATGAACAGGACTTATCAGTCGACGCGATTACACAATAATAAGTCAAATTCATACGTCTTGATTGGAGATCACCAGATGTTATCCCCCGTTGTTCAGCTGCCAATGTGCGCGCCTGCCCTTTATCGCTTTATTCAATTGCACCGCACAAATTTTATCGCTTACAGCCATTAAGCGCAATGTCGACCAGTACGGAATTTTATTGTGCACGTGTGTACGTTTTTTTATAAATGAATAAAGATTGCGAGCGTTAACGGCAACTAAAACTGCATAAAATCTTTTTATAAGTTAATGCTTTTTTATGTATAATGCACATATATACCATATAACATAACTCAACGTGTTCATTGTGTTTGTATTTGTTAAAAAATGTATGCATACTATGAAGTTTTCAATTAATGTTTAGCTTAGGCTTTGAGATATGTATGTGATTATCAAAGAATCCGAGAACTGATGTTAATAAGACCCATTTGCATTTCAATATAATCTGCCCACATACAATAACTAATTCTTAATAACTCATTTATTATTTATTAATTATTTCAGATACCAACGAGTTGAACATGGAGCCTATCTGTGATACAAAGTACACATTTTTTAGTCGATCGGGATTGATTGCAACGGTATTGCCCTTTTTGTATTAATTAATAGAAAACCATATTAATAGAAAAAAATATTGATTGATTTCGAACTTTAAGTAAAAATATCCGCATTCGCACATCTTGTTTTGCTTGCTAGTACAAGTTCGCTAACCGTTCATCGCCCGTTGAGCGCACCACCTGCCAACACTGTCCATTCCAAACGGATTAAATCTTATCTAAACACAACTACATCCTATAACACGAACCGGTGTTGCATGCATGCATGCAACACCGGTAGTCGCTGCCAATTTTAAACAATTTCACACTCTAATCCGAACCTTGTGCCACAAAGCCACATGGTCAAGCCGTTAAATCGATACATATAATTTCACGCATGCCAACAGTAGTTGTCAAGTTAGCAACGTGGTGGCATGTTCTAAATGCGGCAAACATGCCACATGACCCTTTTAGGCCGCTGCGTGCATTGCTGCAGCATTTTCAACTGTCAAATGGCAAAGTCAATAATAGCAACAACAATAATAAAAGTGGCAAGCGAACAAACGTTGCAGTGCCGTGGCCCAATCCTAGTTGCGAGAGAATGGTAGAAGAACAGTAAGCTCCGATAACATTTGTAGCGACTGACAGTAACCACGTACGTTTTATCTTAGTCCGGTTAGTTTGCTGTATGTGGCGCAGTATGCTGTGTACTTGGCTAGTTCGTGGTGCTCTATCATTATCATGCATTGATCTGTAAGATGTCAAAATGAAACCGCCTCGCGAGCGCAACAACAACCGAAAATGCTGGGCCCGCGCTGTGCCTACAGAATTGTGCCAATGCCGCAATTGAATTGCAAAATAAGAAAGAAATGTACGAGTCGTTTCTGTGGTAAATTTGTCCATGCTTCTTACCACAAATCAGCTATACTGACAGATACAGATGGTGGCATTGCATCATACAATAAGCCACAGGTGTCCGATGGCATATTATCAATTGTCTAGTCCAATAGACCACCACTATTGAAAGCCAAATTCCAGCTAACATCAGTGCAGAATTCATATTTTCAGCCAATCGCAACCATGTGTACAATTCAGTTCAGGTAATAGAATCGCGTAATGTATTCACAGTGTATGCACTGAAAGCGGTCCCGCTACTTCCTTCTCTCCGCCTTAATCCGCGCCTCCATAGCGAGTTTTCAATTAGACCTTTGCTCTTTGTGCCTCTTGCTATTGTTGTTGTTTCGTGAAACATTTTGTGCAACATTGTTGCGCAGTTGTTCTGTGAGCTGTGCGATAGTCGATGCGTAAGCCGCTTGCTGTTTGCCCTGTTGGCGCATGTTGAGAGCGTCGCACAGTGGCTGATTCTGCCGACGTAGGTTGCAAAAGTCGATTTTGTCATGTTCGATTTGGGAGAAACTGTTATACTTGTCCGATAGATAAATGCTTGGACCTAAGAAATCCGAAAACCTTAACTAAATTGGACTAATAGTTTTGCTTGTAGAGCCCGTCAAAGTTGAGCAATTTTTAGAGTGTGAAATAATATCAGCAATTTGCCCTTTTTCGGCAAAGCTGAAGTTTTAAAATACGGAAAGGAGCAAATTAATTGAAACTTTTTGCACCAGCATCGTAAAAGAAGGCATTTGTAGTAAATAATTAAATAAAGAAAAAAAAAGTTGGTTGTTGTTTTTGTCTTTTCATAGGCACTCACTTGAAGCACTGTTTTTATCACTCTTTTTGAACTTTCGATAGACTTTCAAAAAAAAGGCCATACTTGCCACGGTTCCGTCTTTGGGAAAATTGTTCACTAGTCTTCTGTGAGTACTGCCCTGAAGAGATCGGGTGCCCGATTTTGCCCGACTGGATTTTACAGCGATTTTTCTGTGGCCACCTCGAGCAATTTTGTGCTTTCGGGTGCGTGCGTTCGAACAAGTTCGTCAAGATTTTGATAGTTAATCAATTACACGCGATTATAATCGTTACCAAGGCATGCAAATTTGGATTTTGGCTTCATTTAAGATGTGATACAAGCTTGCAATTCAATATTAAGTCGACTTTTTTTTCGGCGTATATTGCTGTAAGCTCGGAGTAAAGAGTACTTTTGCTGGATGCGCAGTTCGCACGTACGAAAAACAAGTTGGCTTTCAATTTCGCCAACCAGTCAATCATCAATGTATTCTTTGATGTGATGTTTTTGTTAGTTAGTTAGTTTCGAATTTAATTTGAACTAAACATCACTTCAATTCCGTCACTGCAACTAAAACGAAGAAGAAGCACAAAGATGTTTCTGAAAAATACGAAGCCGTTTGAAATATTTACTATTTCGAAGACAAAGGAGAAGTTCGTTCTGGCTTTCGCTAAAGAAATTGGTTACTTCGAAAAAAGTTTGCCTACAGCCAACACATATTCGACTAAAGAGAAGGACTTAGGACTCCAGGACTTATCGCACTACAAAGTTGAAATGGATTGCGGCAAACCGTACCAATTTCAATTTTGTCCAGAATAATGAGGAGTGGTTGGAAAAAACAATTTACTTCGATGCAGGAGATGCATGTAGCATAAGCGCTGACCAACCACCGACATCAAAAGCGACCAAAGGAAGGCCGAAAAAGTCAACTCAGGACGGTGCGTCATTCACTAAAAAAAGGAAGCTTATGGAGGCAACGGAAAAAATAACTGCCACCCACTTTTCAGAAGCTTTGATCATAAAATAAAATAAGGATCAGGAGAAAATTAAAGGCATTTTAGTGAAAGTAGTTTTACCAGCAAACTCGAATCGTGTTAAAAGAATTAAAAACAGTATTCCCAACCCACGCAATGTGCTACCGCTCAAATATAGTCCTAATGAAGCTTTAGCATTGTTTTTGAACTTAGGATTGTCCAACAAAAATTGAGTTTTTACTTAAATTTTTCTAATGTTGGTTCTCATTTTGAAAGCAAAATTTATGAATTTTTATCTTTAAATTTGACTCTTTCAGCTTATTTCATAAAATTCTTATTACTTTTCATCTTTTTTAATGAATTTTCATGAATTTTGCAACTAAAACTTATCATTGTTGTTCACATTATTCTTATTTACAGTAAGCCAAACTTTGACAAAATATTACGCAGCACCCTGTACCTCGATTGAGTTTATTTTTGAGAATACAATAGCCTGATGAATTTCTAATCAACAACAATAAAAATTTTCCAATTATCTCTATTCGTTCAGGAGTTATTAATTTTGCAACCTGAAATGACAAATTGAGCCACTGTGCGTCGCGTCGCGACGCCCGCTCCGCTTTAGAAGCAATAACTATTAAGTAAAGAGGCTCGGTCTCTTACATCTCTGGATTATCAGAAAAATCCTGTGTTTTAAATACGTGTTTTTCTGAATTTTTATACAACAGCCCCAAATACTTAGTTCACTGAATTACCACCGTGTAGGCGCTGGCATAAGTGCGTTGCCGTTACATCTGTTTTGAAGAATAAACTATTTTTTTTGGTTATGTGAATGAATTCCAGGAATTTTTTAATCAGTGTAGTATTTTTCTTCAATGCCGCTCTTTTGCTTGCCGCGGTTGTGTGCTCACCACTTTATATTAAAGTTTTTAATAAGTATTACGTTTGTATCCTGAACCTTGCAACTTATTTTCGACTTACTCACTCAGCTTTACACAACATTAATGCTCGCAAATTGTCACAAACGGCAATATCATTACTTTCGCGCACCCAACAATTTACAACACGCATACGAATTGGGATCGTATTATCGCAATTTATGGAACTCGCAATAAATACTTATTATACACAAATCCCGCTGCCACCGCTGCTGCCGCTCAGAATTCCTACCATCTGAATGTGGTTTTTATATGTCGTCAACGATGCTCCAATATTGAGCATATTGAATTTTGTTAAACATTTTCGTTTGTTAGAAAGTCATTTCGATTAATATTTTTTGCTCTCAAAAATATAGGAAATCAAATTTGCAGTGTTTATCAGTCATATCAGCCGGTCTTATAAACCCGAAACAATCTTTTCTGCATTAAATATTATGTGAGTACGGCGCCCCTGTTTCTTTAGGTACAACTAGTGCATTCCACGTTTGACTGCGAAAATCGCAACCAAACGACTTTTAAAAAGTCCCTCGGTTCGCCAAGGAGCAAACAGTCACGCACACAAACAAATATGATTTAGCTGCGGCAGAGCTATAATTGCTCGATCAGTGGCCAATGCATTACATCGCATTATTTGGCTTTTATTCGTTTATAGCTTTTATTGTTTACGGAATTTCCATATTTTTAACGCTTAAAGTGCAGG
The DNA here is from genome assembly GCA_963971225.1 of Melieria omissa. NCBI lineage: Eukaryota > Metazoa > Arthropoda > Insecta > Diptera > Ulidiidae > Melieria > Melieria omissa. Next base: position 64,927,474 of record OZ020268.1, on the reverse strand, counting down.
CAGAAATTGTACACGCAGAGTCAAACACTTGTGGCAAAGAGGTGAATGCGCAAATGTGCTAAATAAATAAAAACCGCCGATTACGAAAGTGGAGAGGCACGTAAAATTTTACGATAATTGTTATTGGCCTGACAAATGCCCTCCATTTGGATGTTGCCAATATAAATTTGGCCAAGTATACGGGATGAGCTGCATGCAGCGACTGGCCTCTCGCAGTCAGGAGCAAATAATGCTTGACGCTTGGCCATTAGCGCACACAGGGGGGTTTAGCGGTTCAAACCCCCAAACACAAAAAATACTGGTATAAAATATGGTTTCGGATGATATTCGGCTCAAAAAATGTGCGCAAACTCCTCCCCCAAAATAAAAGCCAGGGTGCGCCTGGCGGAGTATTTGTAGCCACTGAACAACTGAATCAGTGGCGCACGCAGGATTTTGTTTCGGGGGGTGGAGGGGTTTAGTGTAACTTTTTTGAGAACTTTGAAATAGAATAAAATTTAGATGTATGAATCTACAGACTGCGATCCAAAACATGTATGTTTCTGCTACATGACATATTTTGGTCCTGAAAGTTCAAAATAGAAAATTTATTTAAAAGGCGACAATTTTTCTCTTTTATTTGATACCCATATCTTCATTATTTCACAACCGCAAATATTTACAAAAATATTTGAAATGTTTATGTCCTTAAAATTTTAAAGTCCTTTAAAAATCACTTTGGGTCAGAAAATGAAAAACTGACTATGCCAGGTAAATGATGTCTATAATGATATCTTTTTAACCGTAGAAGTTTGCTATGGTTTTAATATCAGATTATCTTCTATGTTAAAATACCGTTTTCGCGTGTGTTTTTGTTTTTTTAGTTGGGTACAAGTTTTCGCGGAAATATCAAGAATTAAAAATGAGTGCTATATTTAAAAAACGTTAGGCTAGGTTAGGTTAGGCCACTATCCGACGCAGAATTCTGAGATCGGGCATTCTTCGTAAAAGTACCAGTCGAAAGATAGAAGTCGAAATCGCTATTAGGTAAAAACATGGGGAAAATCGTTTGAAATGGGATAGACAAAATTTGGGGTGAAAACACTAAATTGGCCATCTCAAAGTCCAGATGCAAACTCGATCGAAAATGTTTGGTCCTTAATGAAGCAAAAGCTTAGAGGGAAAAGAATAGCAACAACAAAAGAGCTAATTTTGGCATTGAAACGGATTTCGAGAGGGATTTCTTTGGAGTACACTCAAAAATAAGCCAAGTTTGTAACAAAAGATGCACAGCTATTACTGACAACAACGGAGACTGGACAAAGTATTGATAATAATGCGAAAACGATATTTGCACAGCCTTTCAGAAAATATATATAATTCATTACTATACCTTCTTTTGTGAGTTTTATTAGCAACACTTTATTTTGAAACGCACTGTAAATGTAAGTAATAAATGTAAAGTTGGTGTTTTCACTCAGTGCATCATAACTTTGTCATTTTTCTTTCGATTCCATTGATGGTAGGCTTAATATTTGCACAAATAATATAGTTTTCATCTTAGGTTTTGAAACCAAAGGAAATAATTTATTTTATCTATATATTTTATCTATATTATCTTTTGACCGTCGTGTCGTCGTGTTAGTCGGATGGTTCGTTTACGAGATATGTGCTCATAACTGAAACAACAGGGCAAAAACTCTTTCTTCGAAGATTTGAAAACGCTTCTCACAAAACTTTTTTGATCTTCAATTTCGTATTCAGCGGCCCAAAGTTAGTCTAGAAAACACTTTTTTTAGGTGAATTTTTTGTGTCGAGTAGTGTTATTGATGATTGAACATATATGCGACGGTTTTAAATTAAATTTCTGTACTAACTTAAAAATATTTCGGGGGGTTGAACCCCCAAAACCCCCCTGTGTGCGCCACTGAACTGAATGCACGTTTATCACAAAATTTAGACGGCGAGAAAAGCTAGGTGTGAGTCATTGGATTCGATTTAAGGTTGTGGCAATTTTTGGTTCAAAAACTTGTGCACTTCTTTCCAATTTTTTCAAAGTTTAAACTAGATATAATTATGTTAAACTCCTATTTCAATTTGATATATGATATCATATTGATAGAATTCCTGCGTAATTAGCCCCACTCAGTACCACATTCAAAACCCACTTGAGTCGTCACTTGGCATAGTACAACATTTGATGCAGTTGCCGGTTGCTAGAGCAATACCTGCAAAAAATTAAGAGCTAAAAGCAAAAAATAGAAATCTAGTCACCCCATTTTGGGTCAATGAATCTTTATCGTGAAACTGTAACCGAAAACCGAAACATTGGCCATTTGCATAGCCCAGCCGCAAAACGCAAATTTCAAATTTACCACAGCAGCGGCGGCAACAGCACCAGCGACAGCAACAGAAGCCGCGGCCCCACTGGCTGCAGCGAGTAAAAATACGACTAGCAAAACCAAGTGTATAAAAGAGAAGCAGGTGAAACGAAGCTTTAATAAGCATTTTGACATAGAAATCTGCACCGTTGGCCATTAGCAATTAACTGGGCTATTATGAAAGAAATCAAAGGTACAGAAATTCGAAAACTGATCCAATCAAATCATGAAATCAAACCATGACAACTACAACAACAAAATAAAGATGATGCCAAAGCGCCAAAAGATGCCAAAAATGACGAAAACGGACAAAAACACATAGCGCCCAGCGGTCCATAAGAGAAGCGAAATTAATCAGTCACCAGCGCATGAATTATGATGACTTAACAAAATGTCAAAAAAGCTTACTTACACAAACACCGCTAATATTTAAAACAAAATATAAGGTAGGGGATACTGGGGTACATTTGACACATTTTTTTAACCTATATTTCTCGAAACGGGATTGATTAATTTTAAAAATCAATGCTGCTTTCTCGAAAGTGATTATTAAATTTTGGAAATTCAAAGTTATTTTTTTATACAGAAGATTTTGCTCGTTATAATTTCATATTCTTTGAAACAAGTCATTTTGACAAATGTACCCCAGTCAAGGGGCACATTTGACTTTGGGAGGGGAACATTGGACATCTATATATGTGAAAGAACATAAAATCGCTTCGGATTAAAAATAATCAAAATTTCGTTATATATTTTTTAATATTTCATTTTACGCGAAGGAAAAAATAAATAATAGATTTTTTCATTTATAAGCCTCTAGTTACCAAAAATTTTACACAAAACAATAATAATTTGGATAAAAATAAACTTATTTTATAAAATAATTGGACAAGTTAATCTTAAAAATATATTTTGTACGACAACGTGAAGTTGAAGCCGGATTTTCTGGTATTGACAGTTTTAAATCAATTTGGCAGTTTTAACCAAATTTATATCGATATCACACACATAATAGCTCATTGCCCGCTTCTCAGCTACCAAAGGAATAGATCCTGTCTCGGCACAAATCCTCTATCATTACTATCCACTCCTTCAGAAGAATCGATTACTAAAATTGTAAAATTCCTAAAAACCGCTAATCTTTATCACTCCATTTAACTCATTTATATTTAACGCAATTTTTTAAGCTGAAGGCCTAGTTGCTATATCTGGATTTTCCTAGTTAGCTTGTAAAATATAGTTATAACTATAAATAAACTTAACTTTGTAAATAAATAAATAACTATTATAAATCACTATTGTCAAATGTGTCCCATTCAAAAATGTCAAATGTACCCCATATGCTTTATTTTACTTCATTTAATTTTCTTACCTAAAATACTTTAATGGCCTTTAATTAGCAACATTTTTCGAAATAATAGAAAAAAATGTAAGTAAAATTAGTTTACCACTTTGAGATATATATTAAACTCACTTCACAAATTCGTTACGTATCACTGTCACAAAATAACAGAGCTTCAAAAATTCAATTCAAAATTTGCGCACAAACTGTCAAACTTCATGACGCTTTATGAAATCACGTATTTTATTATTCCCAATAGAGGAATTTCAATACTTGCCCCAAAGCCAAATGTACCCCAGTTTCCCCTAATCAGAAAACCAGCAACCACATTGCGAATATAAAATATTTTCAATAATAGTCAATGGGGCGTTAGACAGACAAATGAGCATGCAGTGATTTAGACAGACAGGCAGGCAGACACACGGCAGTGGTGCAGAAGGGGTGGCATTGAGGTTGCGGCATGTGGCGTGTTGCTGCGCTACGTCAAGTTGAAGTCGAAGTCGAAACTGCGCGCCGTTGAGTTAGGTGAAGCACCCGCAGTTCAAAAATCGCAAAAGCCACACAGCAGCTACTGCGGCAGCACCAATCGTACATAAAGTTCAAATCAGCTACCGATTGGTAGCACTTTGAGTCGAACGATCAAACAATCAGACAATAGACCGAGCAGTTTGAGTGACTTTGGCGCGGTGAAGCAGGGCGCATGCGCAACAGCAGCACTATAAGATGCTAATCGAGCAGCTACGAAATAGAAGTTAATGGACACTTTAAAATAAAAGCCAAAAATCATTTATGGCGGCACGTTTGAGTTCGCATTCAAGATTTTTGGTGCGTTGTGGCAACGGCAATTAAAATTTGACGAAAAATCTGGTGCTTTTGACAAGAATGTTTGCTGCTGTTTTAATTTGTAACTGAACCGCAGACAAGTGAGAGCCAGCCGATTGGCCGCTTCGATTGCTGTTCAGTTGTGCAAGTAGCGTCACTTTTACTGACAATTTAGATTTTTCAATATTTGCATATTAAATGTTTTTCGAAAACTTATATCTTTAACGCACAGAGCGCCGCATAACTCAAAGTCGATTTCCAACTGGGCACCGTTGTTTTGTCTGCAAAAGCAACCCCAGCGTCAACAGCGCAAAAATAATGATAGCATTAAATCTGCACCCAACAATGAATAATTTCTGCAATTAAAAACTCAAAAACAAGCATTAAGCAGTTTAGTTGAGCACAGGCAGGCACTCAGCAGAAATTTCACTAAAAGTCAACATACAAAGGAACAAATAAAAAGATTCGCTGAAAAATTATTTTCCATATTTGTTTGCTATATTTAAATGCAGAGAGACAGTCGGGCCGCTTATCTGCCCCGAAATCACGCCAAACTTTTGCACATTTATCAAAAACAAGTCAACGCACCGTGCAAATTTTTGGTTGGTCACAGCAACACCAGTGCCGCATTGTCACAGTAGTTGTAATTGTTGCGATAACAACCACTGCAACAACAACAAAGACAGTAACTTAAGAATAATATTCAACTCAAGAATAATATTCAAAACCAGAGTCTAATTTCAGTGAAACTAAAACGCAATTAAAAACGCAAAACACAAACAACACCAACAACCAATGCTCACACCAATGTTGACATTGTCTTCTACAATTACAAGCGGAAATGTTTTCACAAATCGCCACACACTCGACAACTTCTTCTAGCAGCTTTAGCAATGCCTACCTATCTCTCCCTCTCTCCTTCCAGTCACCGACTAGCCAAATAGCAGACTGGCGCTGTTTTCTAGCTATAAAATATGTTACAACATGGAGCAAAGGTATGTTTCGCATTACTCATGCGGTGCTTTTGCTGCTCATTAGCACTTCTGTTGAATATTTTTCGTTGCCTTCACTTCAGTCCCACTGCACTCCGGTTTTCTCTCCGTCCATTCTTCTCCACGGGTCCCGGCGCGTGTCTCGCCGCCACACTCAAAGCTGGACTACTTTCAGTTGCTTCCCTTCTCCTATCCGGCCTGATTGCTGTTGCCGCGTCTGAACACCGCCATCGCCGCCGTCATGGTCGTCGCTGTCTGATATGCAAATGAGCACTTTAAATGCGTTTTTTGTGCCACAAATCGAAACAACACAATTAAATTTCATTACGTATTTTGTTCATAACAAATTGCCGCCGATTAGTTTAATTCGCCTGTGGTTCGTTTTGCGCTCACTAACTTACAATGTCTTTTGACCAGAAGATATACGCCTGGCCAACATACGCGAACAACTCGAATGCCACAGGGCTGGCTGGACTGCTAGTTGTTGTGCTGTGTATTTACGAAATTTATGGGTGATGTGGTATTTGTCACCTTAATTGCAATTGGATGCACAGAATCGGGGCTATAGTACACACACACACACACACCTCGTTACGGTTGAAGTAAAACTATTTTATTGTCGCGCTGAGCTTCTCTTGCTTTAAATTAAATCGTTTCAAGAGGCATGCGAATTAATAAGAGCCGATCTATCATACAACGTAACAAAAGACTTAAGACACAAACTTGACAATCTTAAATGGTATTTCTTAAGTAAGAACGAGAATTTTAAATGATTCTGTAGAAGTAAGAGTGAGAATTTCGTAGTTTTATAAATAATTCTTAATAATTCTTAGAAAAACTTTCAAGTTTATTATATTTGAAAATTGCTGTTGTCAAAAAATTTCATATCATCGCATTGCTAAAATTGCATCCATTAACAATTGTATAAAAACTAACGATTTGCTTGCTCAAATTATTGCCATTCCCATTGCTTTCATACTCCATTCAAAGAAGTCGTACATGACTATAGACATTCTGCATATGTTGTAATCGAGTGCATCCGATAATTTTCCAATTAATCATTTTTACTCGTAACTGCAACAAGCGTATGCAGCATAGCGAACCTTCTAAAGCACTATCAAATTGAAGGCGGCAATATTGCCCTCTTCTCTTCCTGCTCCCTTCCCATCTATTCAATAGATTACTCCAGACAGTCGCGGTGGCGGACAATAGGTGCTGATTGCCGCGCCGCTTTTGACATTACCACCACCGGAGCCAAACGCTTGCCGCCAACCGCCAACCACCAGCCATCAACATACAAGTGATCGCGTACATATCGGTGATAAATGATTTCGATTAGTACGTTCTTGTAATTCGACGCCTATAAATGGACTATGATTGAGAACGTGGAGTCAAGCGTTCGAAATGCATGCGCGCACCATCCAACAGGCATCCAGCCACTTAGCTGGTTAAGGAATCGAGCGAGACAGCAGCCTTACGTGCCAGCGTGGAGCAGACTGCTACATCCTTCCATTGAGCGTAGACACTCTGTTCGTCTTTTTCCTCTGCTTGCTGCTTCGCCACTCCACCTTCCATCTTTCTCTCCTCACCACCATCAATCCAGCCCGCTGCAATGTGCTCCAAGCGATTTGACAAATTGTCTCTAATTGAAAGATTAGCTTTTGTTGTTATACTTGTCTTGGTTGTAGATGGCAGTGTTGTTGTAGTGGCGGATGGATAAATAAACTCCTTCTTAGCACACACGCTCACATTCCTTTCGTCACTCTGGCACGTTGATGTGCACTCGCTTATCACTCGCGTCGATCTACACGTGTGAGGTTTTATTAATCAACGCAAAGGGATTCAGTGGGCCGGCATGAAGGCGGAGCATGTTTACATAAGCACACCGACGAGACACGATACCACGACACACCACCAAGTTGTGCAAATGTATAATTGCAAATGGTGTGAAAATGAAAAGCACACGAAAATACACCTAGGCCGGCTAGATGAAGGGTTTTATTAGAGAAATTCAGCATGTGTGCAGTGACAATTTGTATACAGTGCTTTTCATTTATAACGAACCCGTTTAAAACGAACCAATTTCAAAAGAACGCGCCTTATGTTTTCGCTTATTACGGACCCCTTTTAAAGCGAACTTTCGGTTAAAACGAACCAGTTTGCCCAGCCCCCCGAAGTTCGCTTTAAGCGAAAAGTACTGTATTTGGAAAACATAAATAATTTTGCAACACTGATTCATTCTCACATGCGTCAAACATTATATCCCTATACATATATTATCACTGATACTTGATACGATTTCATACATTTCATTCATCCCATTCGTCCATAACAACATTCATCCTTCCACTCATTAATCTATAATTTCACCTATCTACTCGAAATTCCGTCTATTTGCATTGCCATAATGCGTTCAATAGCACGCTTATTACTCTTGTAATGCGTGAAACATGTCAGCTCAGCCCGATAGCTTATCGCCCTGTATTACTCACAAATGAATGAACGTTTAAGTCGACAAGGGCGCTGTTACACCACTCTCTAGCATTAGCTCGCCACAACACTGTTCCACAACAAAAAAGGGTTCAAGTGGACAAATGGCCGACCAGACGAGCCAGCAGACGGAGTGGAGTGCGGTTCGCCTGTGCACAAGTTCGAAGCCAGCACTTAACTCTGGGGAGTTACCAGACTTCGGTTTTTAATCTTGTTGTTGTTGTCGTGCTGCTCCACAACAAATGACCCTCTTAAATGTAACACAGCAACATCAAACAAATGCAACAGCAACAGCCACAACCACAATAACGCGGAGCACTCTTGCTATCACAAATTGAATTCCTATGCGTTTGCTTATCGCTACAATTCCTGTAGTTTACTTATGAACATGCGTTAAAGTAACAACAAAAAAACCTGAAGCCAACAACGGCGACTGAGCGGAGGAAAAATTTGAGATGTTACGTTTTGTAAATTTTTTCATTTTTCATTAATTGTGGCAGATAGCAGCAGGCAATACACAGACTCAGCTGGCAGAAGGATCGCATGGCGGCTGAAGCGATCACATTTCTTGGCCGTGGACTCTGCTGCATGTGGCATAGCGCTGATGGTGTGCCAATTAGCAATAATCTCATACATACGTGTGGTCTATAGTATGTTGTTATTATAAAATACAAAATCTGCAAGTATAGTTTCTTACGCATAATAAATTTATATTAAATATTTGTAAATTTAATTTAAGAACTTTGAAGAAGCTACCTAAGCAACTTAACACGTTCACGCCGGGGCCGATTTTCATTATTTTTGCTGTGAGGCGGCGTTGAAATTAATGCCGTGCTTCATCTGGCTTTCATTAAATGTTTTTAATGAAAATACATTAAATTTTCTTTAATTTATTTTTCAGCGTCTAATAGCACAATCGAATGCGTCCCACGGGCGCTACGCGTCACCCGATTTGACAATTTAGTGCGGGCCACCGACGATACGCGTCGCCCGATGAGACAATACAGAGCGGGCCAAAAGAATTCCTCTATCATTTTCCATAATTGTACTTACGGCATTTTCTATTTCAGAAATTTTCAAGTATTAAGGGGGTCTTCTACCTTGTGGCCTCGTTTTTGATACTGTTTTTTGACAATAGATTGTAGGGGAACCAATAATGCAATCAAGGTTCGGTTTTTTGCATTGAATTCGTTTATTTCTATACTTCCAACATTAATTTTTCTGAAATTTTACTGTCTCTAGTTTGACCGTGATTTGACCTTGAAATGTCCCTTACGAAAAATTTATACTAAAACGGTTGTCACGATTCAGCCCATGAAAGTCGTCTGAAACAAAAAAACCAAAATGATTTAGTTTCTTTATGACTTTGGCTATCGTTTGACACGAGGTTTTTGAAAAATTCCAAAATTTCACGAAACAGGCAACAAACAAACAAAAATGTCTACGTTTTCAAGGTCAAGAATAGCTGTAAAAATCGTTAAAATGAAAAAAATCTAAAAAGCTCGTGTCAAACGATAGCCACATGTTTTCCGCAAATTTTTATATATCACTTTAGTTAATTGATCAATTAGTTCTCGAGATATCTTGCCAACCAGTTGCAAAAACACAACTTTTGGGAAATTGCATTTAAAGTGGCGATGAGCGCTGCGATAACAGCATGCGGAGCTATATTCGATGACTCTAAAAACCCCGAAATAATAAGATTTCGGTTATACCCTTTGAATATTATATTTCTAGTACCTTCTAGGCCACAAAACTGCAAAAAAAATAAAATCGATTTTTTTGAACCAACAAGGTAGAAGACCCCCCTAATTAAAGTTTTGTCGTTTTGTACCATCAACCACGTCAACCCAGAGTGTGGCGCCGCCAATGCCACTCAACTTCATTCAACCGGCATAACCCCAGCGAATAATAAACATCGCTACACCAACTGCACCGCACAAATAGAGGCGTTTTCTTACTTTTATGTACGTAATGCAAAACGCTTTTTGATGCATTAATAGTATAACGAAGCAATTTATTTACTAAGAAGTGTTAATTGGATTTGCGTGTTCATCCATTGCGTGCGCGTGTGTGTGTTTGCAAAGGACCTCATTCATCTGAATTCAGACAAACTCATTTAATTGGCGCCTTACAAAAATTATTGCGTACTTTTTATTTGTTGTACTAAATATCAAAAAACCTACCTCTGGTTGCCGAGATCGAGGTGCGCAGATAGCATTGAAAATTATGAAAAAATAATGAAAGCAGCCTCCATAAGTTTGTAGCTACGTTGCAAATTTTCGCAGAATTGACAAAGGGTCCACTGCTAGAATTATGCCAACCTACTTTTCGCCGCAGTGATATCACGAAAAATTTGAACTACATTGTTGAAAAAGTTAAAAAAAAAACAAGTCACCGTCTGCCACCAGTGGAGTGAAGTCAAAAAACAAGGTACGCAATCAGTTGATTATCATCCGCCTGACTCTTTGCCCATTTCAAGCGGCCATGCGCCATGTCAACCGGCCGCTGCACCAATTTATGATCGACATAATTTTCTCTCACCGAAACTACAGCAGCAACCTCGCACACAACAACTACAATAACCACGCCAGCCATCAACAACGGCAACAGCCAAATGATAAATTTTCATAAAAAATATTTCACACCGCGGGATATCGACTCAAGATCGGATCAGTTTGGTTTCATTTAATTTTGTCCCGAGCGCTGCGGCCTCTTGAAGCAGTGAGGACTGAAATTCCAAAACACATATTCGACAGATACACATATGCAAGTATAAGTACGTACCCAATGCTAAGAGAAAATGTATTGTAGCCCAGTAGAAATTTCCAAAGATCATGCAAAGTTACGGCGAAACATGAGCGCAGACACATCTCCACTTAATTAGTAAAACATGTGCTGCCCCTCAACGGCTCAATGCCACCTCAAACACGCATAGCGTCACCTAACTTTCCCGCCCCCACAACACCCGCTCAACTGCAAAAGTTACTACAATCACACAAAAACGAATCAAAAATAAAATATCTGCCGCATTCAGAAATATTTGTTAATATGTGTTTGGTTGTTTCAGTGTTCATATTTAATCTAATTTTCTTAATTAAAATTTATCTGCGCAACAGCATTTGGTGGCAGCTTTTACGGCCAGCGAGTTTGAGATTTCCGTACGATCTTATAGATCTTGAAGATAATTCGCGCTGAATATCTTTGTAAGTCTGCTTAACATTTGGAGCCTTAATTAGTTAATACGATGGAACGCTAAAATATGGAACTATAATATTTTAAAGTTTAATTGAGAGCTTCGATAAGATATGTTGCGATGTGTTATATGTGTTATGAGTTAGCAGGGGAAGAGTAAACGATACAAATGCTGGTCAAATAACTGTGTGCGTGATAAGGGAGAACATGTTAATTCTACCTTACCTTCATCGTTTCATTAATTACTTTAAATTGTAATGTTCAAAACTATTTAAAAGCTCTCCAGAATTATAGCATGCAAACTCCAAAAATGAGCTAAGCCACTTTATATTTATGCACATTTGCACAAGGCGACAATTGCCGGCACGCTCTCAATAAACGCTACCAACGTCACTGCCTGTTGCTTAGCGACAGCCCACGTTCTGGCGGGGTTGAAATAAAAACATGAAATCCTTTTCATTTAATTAGCGACGAAAATATCGAGCCCTTCCCGCGTTTTTATCGTATGAGCCAGAAACCAAATTTTACAGGAGACGTTTTTTTTGGTTTTCTCTGCATTGGCGCAACAAAGCTGCATGATTTTTGGCATACACACTTTATTTAGGATTACACACTTGGAATAGGTTATTTTAGTAACTTCAGCAAAGCGCAACGGTGTTATTTTGGACATACGATAATTTGTGCGGGCACTATTATGAGCGATTTAAATATTGCAGTGGCACATACGATAAACTCTTTTCTAAGTAAAAAATAATGTTTTTCTTGGTATAATCTATTTTCATTTATTGAATACAAAGAATTGTTACTTTCAGATTGACGTATTGTAATTCATAGTGATATGGTGTAGTTTTATATAAAAAATAAAAAAATTTCAGAAAAAATTAAATACATTGGACGTCCAATATAAAAAATCTTATCGAAACTTAGAATCGATCGAAATTTTTTTTGTTTTAAACCACCCTTCTTAAAGAAATAAGTCTCACATATTCAGTTTTTAACCTTCTGCCCTCGGGTCTATTTGACTCCAGGCGGAATTAAAAATACGGTTGAGCGGCTTTGTGTACATGTGTTATTAAGTGTTAATCGCGCTTACAACCCAATAAAAGTCAAGAAAAACACTATTCGAGGCTTTCCTCTTTTCTTTTATGATTTATGTGTAAGATTTCTTCATGTTTTGTCAGTAAATTATATAACACTTTGATTGGGGTCATCCTGACCCCAAAGGACAGCGAAAGCCATTTTGAGCAAAGGACAGACAGAAGGTTAAAAAATATCATGTTTTATTCCAGCATTTTCAAAATACAAAATGGCTATGTGTGTACAGTGAAAAGTCTTCGATGCGGATTGCTTCTTTACCGCAAGTAAACTTTTCGGTCTGGACATTTTTCTTGATTGGTTATTGAAGTTTTAATTTTTAAAAGAAAAACGCCGACCGAACGCAAAACAAATCCTGTGAAAATGATCAGCAATGCATACAAACAGGATTTGAAAATATTGGTAACTTGACGTAAATTTTAAAGTTTTAACGTAACAAAAACAAAAACAATTGAGGTACCGTTCACTTGACGAAACCAAACATTCATTGTTATTAGGTCTGTTTGGCAGAGAAATTTTTACTGGATCCTGTTTGTTGACGCCAAATCTCCAGTAACGAGAGAGAAACTGAGAGCGTAAAGTGGCAGTTCATTTCGTGAGAACTTGCAAGTTTTTACTGGAGAAATTTTGTCCAGTAACTTTTTGCCAGTAAGAAGAAGAACAAGAAAAACATATGACTAGCTGCCATATGAAACATAAATGAAACTTTTAGATCAGCTGTTTTATTCTTTAACCCTCCTGTTTACACCCTTTTTACTGTGTATTGTGAGTGGGCCAAGTCCCAGTGGTGTAACCAAGAGTTAAAACTTGCAAATTCTTACAAATTCCTGTTTGTTTACTTTTTTGGATAGTTTGATTTTAGGGAGCGTACGCTAGCTTACTCTCCTGATATTTTTTACTGGATAGTTTTTACTGGAAATCTGGCCAAACAGACCTATTGTAAAGAATGTGAATGCTCAAACAAAAACAATTGTAAGGGTGAAAAACAGCATAAATATTCGTTATATCGAATAGCATATTTCACTTTTGTTCTTAATATAGAACCAGCAATGGAGAAAATTTGGCCGTACGTTAAATCCATAATTCGTTAAATGGAAAGTTCGTTGCACTGGACTTCCACTGTACTGTATTCGTCATATGTTTTGACTAGCACATCTTTTATCATTCCATCAAATTTTAAATCTAAATATTCGTGAGCCAACACCGCTGTTCGCTTGATTTTCAACTCTTTTTGCAAATTCTTATTTCTCCGTCCCCGCTTTCCTACACAAATTTCTGGTTCTTCATTACAACTTGTATCGCTGTCACTATAAGGGACCAGCGTTGATAATGCCTTGCGGTTTGGGCACTGAAACAGAACATTTTTTTTTAGAACTTTTATTTCTTTTTTTTCTTTACTTTTTTATTATCAAAGCATTAACTTAATTATTATTTTTTAATTTATCATCAAATTACTGCACCTCAATTTACTCAATACGTAACTACGAACCACTGCACACCTATTTTTTATAACAGCACGTCACACTGCAAAGAATTAAGAAAAAAACCGTTTCCTGCAAATAGGCCATTGTTCACCTTCAACAATTATGTAATATTCACTTTTCACTATTAAAATATTTTCAATTTCACACTTTTGCAATAAAGTTAAAAATTTACTTTTTGTAACTAGAGCAATTTTATCGTATCGCAAAGCTAGTCGCGGGCACAAAAAATGAATGATAAATGTGAAGTCGACATACGATAAAATTGTTTTTTCTCTAACTTCATAACGGTTCATCGTAGAGAAGTGAGCTTTTAGGGACTGATGATTAGTTTATAGTGCTATCGTTTTCGGAAAAAAAAAATTTCGGTAAAAATGGCTCATACGATAAAATCGCGGGAAGGGCTCGATATGTTTGCCGTCTGTTCGCAATAATTTGTGAAACTTTTTCTGCAGCTCACAACGCGACATTTCTGCCACACGTTGCGCAGCTGCCGGTGGTAATATGTGCGCGCAGAAATTTCTCTCGCTGCTGTCACAAATTAATCAATTTAATTTTATTGGCAGAAAACTGAATTCTTCGGCTGCTGTATTTCTATCTGCGGCAAATACGAATGTCTTAGTGCAATATTAATTTTTCGACAGTGCTGAAGACACAGCAACAACACCACTATCCGGGTAGATGCGAATGTGCAGAAATCTGCGATGCAGAGCAGAGCGGAACCGATCAGAGTGGCGTTCGAGGGGGCCGCTGAAGCGAAGCGAAATTGCGTTGAATCTTAAGGAAATAAAATGCACGTATCTCACATTGGCGCTTTATTGATACATTGTTATTGTTGTTGTTGCTGTTTTGTATTTTGGCGGGAGTTAATGTACAACAAATGTGCACAAATTAATGAAACCATTAATCAAATTTATGTTATGAATTAATGATGAGGAGCATGGAAAACACACACAAGCAGCGGTGTTCGTATGTGCCTACGCTGTGTGGTATGCAAAAGTGCAATTATGTGTGTTATGATGGCAATGTGTTTGAAAGAAAAAGAATACTGAATACAAAAGAATACTGTCGACAAAAAAATTTTTTAATTTAAAATCTCATTTTATTTGGGATTCAAATGCATAGCCAAATAGCAAATGTTGGAAGTGAAAAGCATTAACCGCATCGCGTTAAAATGAGCCCATCACACAACATTCGTTTTAACTCGTAGTTTGGTTGGAGTAAAATGTACTCTTTAAGCCAACCAAACCACGAGTTAACACCAATACATTATTCATCTTACTCCTAGGCCATGTCCATCTCCATTCTTCCAAAGTGTTTCCAGTGCGTTCGTGCAACTGCCCATAAACGGACGCAAGTGTACGCAAAGACGGCGCGCCAGTGCGCGCAACATTCAAAGGCGACCACACTAAAACATTTTCGAACATGTCTAAAAAACTTTTAAAAGCCATAATTTTACATGATTTTATTAATACGAGGGCATGTTGCAAATAATTAAAAACTAATTAAGTTTTACCGCACAAAACAAGTTCAACAGCTGCCATCAGCACATGCTAGTATGCTGGCAACCACTTGTGTGTATGGATGCTGCACGAATACTTGGTATGTGAAACCCACCTATAGTTATAAACAATCCCTGGGTCACATGGACACATATTGCATAGTAGTAATCGTCAAAGGAGAACAGCTGGCTGCTTGTGTACTGCAGCTTAGGTATTATAAACCGAAGCGAGGGCTTGCACGGTGAAATGTCAACGCTGCCTGTTTGTTGCTTGACCCTTTCCAGTGGGTAATTAGGCTTGCTACCGATAAACATTGTGAAATCCAAGAAAATTGCCAATTTCGCATGCGCATGTTAACCTCTAAATTATTGCGGCAGCTTGTTAAATCTGCTGCATTTCGATAACGCCAAAATACGGGGAGCACAGCATGGTCAAAGACAGCTAACTCGAGCTCAAGCCAAGTGCGCTCGTTTTCGCTATTAATAGTTTAATTTTGTGTATACGTATGTATGTGGCTGTGTGCGAGTGTGAGTTGGAGCGTGCATACACTGAGAATCTGCGGACCCACCGCTGCTTCTGGGCCGATTCGATTCTTTGTGATTTATTAAAAATTAAATTTTTACTGAAAATATTGATGCTGTTACAGGTGGGCAATTGCCAGTTGGCGTCTGATTGCTGGCGGCTGGCGCTGTTGGGCAATTTGGTTTGGAGTTAATTATGTTGGGCCGACAGCTAGCGCTGAACTAAACTAAAATAAATCCAAGAACTCTCCCTATAGGTTGATGATAATCCGCTGCCGGTCTGGGCCCCTTTCAAAGCTACACTGGTCATGTTGCATTTGACGTGAACAGAAATAAAACACAAAGTCAGGAAGCTTTTAATTAATTCTTCAATGTTGAAAATTAATGAGCAAAGCTGGCTACAGGAAGAAGCTATGCCCAACATGAATTCACTTTTAACCACACTGTTTCCTCACTTCAACCACTTTACTCTTCTCCTCTTTCACAACATTTCTCAGTGCGTTGTGCATCTCCTCTAATTCTACACTTGGCCTCCCGTCACACCCACCCCCCTTGTGCACTATACCACTGCTGTTTCCTCTTTGAACAGAAAACCCATTAATGCAAATATTGCAAATCTTATTTATGTACCCAATTTCAGCATAAGACAAGCAAAATACAAAAAATAGGCGAAGATGAGTTGTTGTCTGCCCATCTCCAGCGCTTAGAAACTAATCGAATTGGTCATCAAATGACCAACAAAGTACAAGCACACACAACAGCGGCGGCAATAGCCGAAAACCTGCCTTTTGGCCAGCCATACGGTCAGTCCAGCTTTAAACCGAGGTGGGGCAGGCAGCAGCAGACAGCCAACAGCTCACAGCCAGCAGTCGCACACACAATGGATGTGACGTCGATGATGATGACGCTGATGCTGACGGTAACGGTGACGGCGTTGGTGATCGCGATGGCGATGGTGGCGTTAACTCTGGTCATACAGCGTCCAGGTTCAGCCCAGGCAAAACGATTCACCTGTCTTGCATTTTCGTGGGTTTTACGCAGCGCGATGCGAATTCCGTGAATTTGTCCATTTGCGGCTATAATTTCACATTGGCAATGGACACAACCACAACAACAGCTACAGCAGCCGAAGCAACGGTAAGTGCCGCAACTGGCCGACTAGTCGGCGAACCAGCCGCGCCACGCAACGCAACGCCACTGAGCCGCGCTATGCTATGCAAAATATGGTCATAGAGGTCACAAACCACACATGACCCAATGTGAACACAGCCACACACATGCATCCGTCTACCAACACAACTGCGTTTCTTTATGCACAGATACGTGCACTCAAATGCTTTCTTCTTCTTGTGAAAATCCATGCTGTGGCTGCGGTGTTTAATAGTGTTGTTGGTTAAGTCTGGTTTGCTGTTTAGGAAATGCTGTACACTTTATGATGTGATCGATCGATCGTTTTATTCAGAAGCGCGCCGTTTCCATTTAGGATGAACGCACCCCAATGTTGCCACTTCGAATGGCTTCGCTGTTGTTTATGATGGTAGGTATTTAAAAATTTAGAAAAACTGATCGGCATCTTCGCATTCTGCAGGTGCCATCGTAGCATTACTCGGCCAGAAAAGCACTGTGCAGTGTCGTCGTACAGAATGCGGTCCATGTAGCAAACGATTCTTTTCATTGCTTCAAAACCTGGAAAAGAACATGGGACCACTCTCGTCCGTGACTCGCTTGCGCTGCATGTTGTAGATCATTTTGACATTTTGATCAAATATAATATGAAGTTTTAATAAGAATTGATGAATTTTTTCAAATACCAACGCGGGGACGCCGAGTATTGCTAACTCCTTGAGTATGCTTATTATTCTTATATTATATCTTATAAATATTCCATGTATAACATTTGTATTTTGTACAGCGTTATTATTTATACCTAAAATAGGTGTTTTACTTAACATATTGGTTGGTATTTTTACTTGCAATTTCGCATTTTCACATTTGGCACCACAAAGAAACGTGACCAAAACTTTTGTAAGCAACTGACTTTGGATTTTTTGGATATTGCCTAAGAATAAGTTGAAGTAGTGTACGAAACTCTGCTCCAAACATAAGGGTTTGGTAACTTCACACTGTTTTAGATTACAAATGTTTGAAACCACGTTATTGAGTTTACTTGAATTACAGTATTGGTGGCTATTCACTATCGGTTAAGAGCCATAAACAAAATTATCAACAGCAATAAAACACAACAAAATGACTAGATAAGGTGCGAAATGAATCCTTCAGAAAGTTTATAACTATAAGTAAAACTCAGCTCATCCAGCCGCTATACACAATCGCTGCATCACTGCACTCAAATGTAGTAATAGCCGAGCCAGAGTAAACTTTTTGGCCGCTCACCGAAATTCCCAATTCGCAAAGCCAAACACAAAGACAAAGCGCAAAGCCACTGCCGCACGGCTTGTTACATGCCGCACACCTGAATATGCACGAAGAAGATCTTAATTTGCCCCACGCGTGCATGCTTGAACACAAACACTAATAATACACAACACACACAGTCACACGTGTCTGTTGGCCCACAAAAGGATATGGGCACTCACTGCTACGCTACACATTGTCCATTTATGGAGCACGCTGTATGCCACATACGCGGCGCACATCTCACGTAGAAGCAGAAGTTCGTTTTCTAAACACGCGTAAATACGTTATTGTTGTCTCTATAGCCGAATGTTAATTAATACCGGCGGCCAATTGCAGCCACCTAAGCGATGCCTGTGCTTGATTCGAATAAAATGCACAAACGCGGCATAGCAAACTTACGACAGTCTTGTTGAAATAAAAACTGTTTAAAAAAGTTCAAAGTTTGTGGCAAACAATTATGAAATTCAAAGCATACATATTTATATTTCTATAGCGTCCCAAAGGAGGCAGTTGTCACTAATTTTCATATCAGTAGCAATTTTGAAATTTTAACTCATTAATACAAAAGTTTTAGACATGTCAGCAGAACCTCTTGCCAACAAAAACCTAAGCAGGAAAAGAATAAAATGTAGTCAGCAGATGTTAGCATCAATGACAAAATAAAGCATTCTGCGTAGTATAGCTTAAGAATGGCTAGAACCAGTCGTTGTCACGCTGCATAAGCTTAATTAATACAAAATTGTTATTGTATTATTTTTGCTCTCATCGTGTTTTGATGTTACATCTTCGAGGGATGCAATGTTTTTCTAAAAGCATTTTTTGTTTTGGGGAAAGCATTTGCTATTAACAACCGAGAAAATGTTGCTGTACAAATGTATGTACGCATGCTTTAACCTTCACACTGTCACTATTAACATATATATAATATTTTTCTTTTCATCCGTTTTATAAAGACAGTTTTGATTTTTTGAGCTAAGTTGGTAAGCAAAAACGTAAAATGGACTGTGCTTAAGAGATTTTACGTTCAAACGTGGAAGGGGGAAAAGGGATGAATGGGGTTTCAGCCCCCACAATGTGGGCGAATTTGTTGCTTTTTTTAAAGAAATTCCATAAAAAGTGCATTTTTAAAGATATTCTCACAAAATTTTGTATTTAAGATTTTTAGGTAATTCCACATCACATATCCAAATTTGAGCATTGAATTTTGAATATGTTAATTGTAACCAAAATAGGAGTAAAAATTTTCCTTTAAAAAAAAAGATGGAAGAAATAAAATTTTTAGTTTTCTGATTACATATTTAGAAAGAGCTTGATAAAATGGCCACTGAGCCGAAGCCGCATGAAAATCGGACTTAACACTAAAAAGTTATAGCAAAATCAAAATTTGAAATATTAACAAATGTTAATGGTGACAGTGTGAAGGTTAAACTAAACTGAATTGGTAAACCAACAACAACAATGAAAGTTGTCATTTTCCAACACAGCCAAAACAAAGTGTTCAATAGCAATTAAGCCATCAGTTGTCACCTGTTGTTGTGCAACTACAAGCCCCACCACTTGTTAGCTCGGTAACAGCACGAGCCTGTTGCTCTGTTGCGCCTTGTTCCCGTGGCATGTATTTTTACACATGATTCTCGTGTCTGTGGCAAATCACCTCCTGCAGCAAAGTAGTTGCAGCAACTACTGCCAACAAGTAGCAGTCGCATGCAGTCGGCAATCGCGTGTCCTTTGCGCATAATTTCAATGCGAAATTTGTGCTGTATTTTCACATTCATCGCTGTGCGCTCCTATAAGAAACTAAATTTGTGGTATAACGTTTGTTGTGTTGTTGGAAGGTGAAACACGTAGCAATTACAACTCAACAATCATGAAGCAAATAAGTGGAAGGTCTGGAATACTTATAAATACATAAAATTAAATACTTTTAACCAAATTGAGGCTAAAAAATTCAAAAAACAGTGTTTGTATTTGAATACAAATAAAAACGATCCATTAACACTAAAATTCCAAAGGGATCGCTTGCATCGCTTTCTAAAACAAAGTCTTCCGTGACTGTTACTATTTTTTTAAACCAAACTGAATACAAACAATTTAAATTATTGTTACCCCTACTTTATAACAGCGTTTCACGTGAGCTTTCAAGAAAAGTTCTATAGCCGGGCTTTCTAGTATTAAATGTCTAGTTTTATAGTAAGAGAGAGGGCTGGGTTGTGAACCATTACCGTTTGTTTTTCCCCTAATTGACATATCATAATCTTTCAACTGTCAAGTTTGTCTTATGATATGACTCTGCTTTTGTGGTTACACCGAAGTACAAACACGTATTGCTTGTGGCAGCTACAGACATCGTGTTTGAAAATCGACTGCGAAAACTTGTTTACTTTTTTTAAAGTGCTATCCAAGTAACCCATTTCATTGCAAAAAGGTAAGTGTAAGGGTGTTTTTTTAGAGGTTTGTTTTTCGAATAGAGATAAAACTGGCATTTTGTGGTCAAATCTGGCAACTCTAATGTCATTTATGTTCAGTTTGGTTTGCCATTTCATCATGAACAGGTTGACAAAAGAACAACGCTTGCAAATCGTGCAGATTTATTTCGAAAATAATGGTTCAGTTCGCGAAGTTTACCGCAAGCTCCGTCCATTTTATGGTCGACATAATCGTCCATCAGAGCAAAATCGGTCCATCCATCGGTTAACCATGGGTCGTTTTCGCACTACGTTTACTCTATGTGATAATACGCATCCGCAGAGACGTCGAACAGTGCGCACCGAAGAAACAATTGCCGCTGTAGAGCAAAATGTTGAAGAGGACCCGAATGAATCGATTCGCCACCGTGCACAGCAATTGGAGCTTTGTCCATCAACTGAAAATTGGACCTGTAGAATTGGCTTTATTCGAGCCAGCCGCGGCGGCCACATGCCCGAAATCATATTTAAACATTAATGGCATAAAATTATCCTTCCAATAAAGCCAAATTGATAGACATTAAAACGATTTTCTTCTGTTTTATTTCAATTCGAAGTTCTATACCTCTAAAAAAACACCCTATACATGTTTATTTAATGTTTTGATTCTATTTTATTTGTTTATGTCGAATTATGATTGTAATTGTCGATTATTTTAAAGATTCCAAAATGATTCCAAAGAATCGTGGTTGAGCTGGGTTATGAACCACCTGTTTTTTGTAATACAATTGTTCTAACACTGTCAAATATGGACGGATATATTAAAATAAATTAATTTTATGTAATTTCACTCGATTTCGGTGAGTTCACTTGAAGTGGGCCAATGCGAGAACGCGTTCGTATTTCACATGCAAGCATTGCAGGATAAACATTCAAATAATTGAGCACTTTCTTTCATTGCGATGTTTTGGCCTAAGTGGCGTCATTATAACTTTTTTTCACCTCTTGAGGCCTCCTGATTAAATAAATTCTCAACTTACTTAAAAATTATGGGTGTTTTCTTCGTATTTCCCGACTTTAATAGGGATTTTCCAGATAGTTCACAACCAGGCACTTTTTTGGAAAAGCGAAAAATCACGTCCTTAGAAAATTTGACGTGGAGAGTTAAATATCAATCAAAACATTAATCCGTCTTCATAAAAAAGTTGCGTTTTATATTTACCTTTCCAACGGTATCTTCGATTTTCTGAGAAGAGTTAGAGCAAAAAAACAAAACCCGGTTCACAACCCAGCCTTCTCCCTTACATCTTGCCCGTTCATATTGTATTCTAATGTTTCAAAACCAATGCACATCTTAATTTTGATTACCATATTTTACATTGTTCACGTTTGAAATTTTCAACAATAAAGATAATTCGGCACGTCTACGGTTTCCGTGGCGCCGCCATTTGATGATGTTTTTAGATAGATTGACCGAAAATAAGTCGAAAATGAGGAATACAATTTTTCGATATCTCGCTTCGTTTTCGAGATATCGAGGTTCAAAGTTAAATTCGCAACGGATATGAATTCAATGTATATTATGCAATCTTACCAGATCAGCGCTTACCAGATCAGCGCTTCTTAAACAAAACCTTCATAATTCTGTGATATCGTTCGCGTAAGATTGCATATAACGGTAAATCTACAGTTATATACATTGAATTCATATTCGTTGCGAATTTAACTTTGAACCTCGATATCTCGAAAACGAAGCGAGATATCGAAAAATTTTATTCACCATTTTCGACTTATTTTTGGTCAATCTATCTAAAAACATCATCAAATGGCGGCGCCACGGAAACCGTAGGATCCCCGATAATTCACTTGAATTTGCACCCATGAACTTTGTAATACGCGCAACTCCGTAGACCAACGATTTTTAGCATCTCTCATATTTGGCTTTATTGATGCCGCCTATGGAGCCAACGCCACCGCTAACACCACCACCACTGTTGTTTATCATGTTGTTGCTGCTATTGTGGCTGCTACCGTTATTGGTATTGCTCTGATTAACATTGCTGTTGTTGTTATTGCAGCTGTTGCTTATACTGCTGCTGCCCCCACTGTAGCCACCGGTGTTATTTATGTTGACAGTATTGGCTGCAACCATTGTGTTGCCGGCTAGCGTGTACACCTCGTAATCCACAATCATAAAGTTGTAATCACCGAATAGAGTCATGTACGAAGCATTGGACCCATCGTATGAGTGCGGCAAGTTCGAGTAGGAGTCCATATTGGAGTTGCAATTGTTGGCAATCAGTAAATCGGCGCCTGCTCCAAATATCGGACCACAACTGTAATGAAAAATATAAGACGTTTCAAAAAAAAAAATATAAATTCAAATTATTAAACGCTTTTTACTCTGGATGGTAACAAACGGCGTAAGGCTTTTTGAGGATGTCAAATTTTACTGGAGGATCGCCGCCAGCCGGATTGAGTGCAAACAGAAAGGCGCGCTCCGAGTGAATGTAGCCACCCTTGCGGCTAGTCTTGGCCCAAGCGACGTCTGTGTAACCACCGCTAATCTCACCACGCGAGCCCTTTCAAGAAATTAACAATTTAGCATACAACTTTTAAAGTACTCCATCTATCCGTCTCCTACCATGCCAATTACAAAGCAAGGAGCCACACCATCACAGTAGCGATGAAAGGCGCTCGATGAGTAACCATGCGCAGATGCCCGATAAACTAAGCGCCACGTCTGCTTCGGTAAGCCATACCTAATCCATAATCCAATACTATCAGCAAAAATTCGAATGCAACTTATCTTCTGCCTACCAGCCGTTGAGCACACCCTGCAGATGTAGTTTGTCGTTTTTCAGAAGTTGCGAACCAGGAAACATGTTGACAGTGAGACGCGGCTGCAAGCGCTTGTCATCGTCGCCCATTCCAGGCACCGCGGCCAGCATCGATCCACCTCCACAGCCACTGTTACTGCCACCGCAAGCAGCAACTCTATTCGTATGCAGCGCCGCGTAACGATAACGTTCCAGGGATAATTCCATAGGTACCGCTCCAGTCGGTTCCACCTCCTCAGCGAATACCTGGCTATCAATCAACAACAGGCGCACGTGACACATTACGCCCGAGAGATGTTGGCAGACGCGCGCCCGCTCCTCCTCAGTCCAATGAGCAGTTGGTTGAGTAACACCGGCCTGATTCTTAGCCCAGGCGAGCACACAACGCCACACATCTTCCTCTTCCAGACAGAACTGAATACAAAGTGGTTGTTTAGGAAATTATTTAAATTGTTACAAGTAGCTCCTTACATAATCCGACGAGATGAGTTTAACCAAGGCGTCCTTTGTCAAATTTAAGAAGGCGTTCGTCTTCACACATTCACTGGCATTCTCGCCAATGTAGATAATGCAGCGTTCCATGAACGAGGCGGCGCATTTCGCACCTGGACGGGAGCGAAACAATTTAAATCATCAAATAAACATTATCCTCATTTTAGCTCTAATTACCTATTTGATCAGATTGTATAAACATTTAACGATTAAGAGTTTGCGAGTCAAATAATAATTTATTATACAATGAACAGTTCTTTAGAGTGTTCCTTTTTATTTTCATTTGATATTTGAATTCAAATTACAAACTTTTTTTACACACTAAACATTATATTATATGGGTTGGAAAACCAGCGTTTTTCTGGTCTGCTAAGAAATTATGAGTACACTTCTTCGTACAATTGGAATTTAAAGTAAAAAAAAATTAAATGAAGCTCGCTTAAACTAACGACCCGGTTGGACATGGTCACTCTCAGCATTCTCCACAGCAGTACCCAGCTCGTGCAGCCGACGAACCAATGCCAGCTTCTCTGCAACATAACCTTAAACTCAATCCTTGGACGGACTGACATTCTGTATGAGTGTGATGTTATCACCCTTGAGCATGATGCGGCCCAGATTCTTGCGCGTGCGAGTCTTCACCCACACTTCTTCCGCATCGTCCAGCACCAAATTCATGTACTCATCAAAACCCACAATGTGTCCTTCGATGCGCAACGAGACGTTCTCGTACAGCCAGACTTGCACACGGGAACGGTTCTGCAGGTAGCGAAAGATCAGATTGATGGGCTGCACCATCACCTTTTGCACTTTTGTGTTGCCTTTAAAGGACATGGCGATAGTTCTTTTGCTATTTTAACAGATTTACAATTGTGAGAAATTGTGTATTTCCTTGAATTTTCGCCTAAAACGATTGCCGGCGTCGCTTTTCTTTCTTGAGTTCGCTTGGTTTTGGCTATCTGACAGCGGCGCATGCTAGTGTCAAACATATCAATGACAGTTGCTCGCCAGCGCCAATTGGTTATATTTGGTGTCAATCAGAAAGAAACCCTGATTCTTTTTCACCCCGGTATGTGCCTCCACTAAATCTGTTCTAGACACAAACCAAAATACAATTCACTTAACAAATCTCACCATCTGGTAAGTTATCAGCGAGAAGCTAAACATAACCACTAAGCAAATAAACACATAGAGATACCACCATGGTTCAACTAACAAGGTTGTAGCAAGCCACCGGCTGATCGTTTATCGCTTCTGTCAAAATCGTCGGTGTCAGCAGTGGTGCGGTGTTGCCGCATCGGTTGAAATGAAAATACCTGACTGAAAATAACTGACCTGAGCACTTTTCCCGTTTTTTCACTCAAATACAGCACCGTCTGGTAACAATCACTTTTGTCTGTTTTCAGTTTCTCCCTCTTTCGTCGGAAAATGACAGCTGAATTTGACAATAGCGATAAACGATCCTACCAACAAAATACATGTGGTTTTTGGTGTTGCGGGGATGCTATTACCTTGTTTATTGTGCCATGGTAGGTCCCACACGTACTTCGGCTATACGAAGTTTTGTCGCTGGCTTCGCCAAACTTCAATTTTCGAAGTTCATCTTCATTCTTTGTGGGATGTTCGACAAGGAACATCAATTGTAAGCTGTGCTGTGCTGATGAGCACGACACGGCGCGCCGCGGCGTATCGTTTGCAAATTCGAATATGCAAGGGTGTCCGTGTGAAAATAAATGTGCGTGTTGCTTGCATGGCACAATAAACAAGGTAGTGGCAGGAAGGAGCAAAAAAATGCACGTGTATTTTGTTAGTGGTTTTGTTCGGTTCATTGTCAAATCGGACGGACGGTTCTCTTGCCAACAGTATTGCCAGCATCGAATAGACCACTTGGTCTATTCAAAAACGTAAAAATACATCAATTAACAGCAAAAGTACATAGCTTCTTTGTTTTGATCTGTTGTTTTACAATTAGGGGCAAAAGTGCTAAGTCCATAGTTCGCCGATTTTGCGTTAATTCATAAAAGTTGGAAAAATAATATTCTTTCGTCATTGCAAAAATGCTTAAAATTCCACAGAAAAAGAGTTGACTGGCAATGCTGTTCGCCGAATGTAAACAAAACAGACAAAAATTTCTGACAACCTACCGAACTCTGACGAGAAAAAAATAAAATTCGCTCCTTCCTGCCACTACCTTGTTTATTGTGCCATGGGACCTACTGCGCTGGTACGCAAATTTGTGCCAGTTGACACCTCTATGTGTTTATTTGCTTAGTGACATAACCCAAATGTTTTGAAATTTTGCCGCGTAAGTAAGCGACTGGCAATAAGGACCGCATTGCATTACACCTCATTTTCTCACTACCTGTGTATATGTAATAAAACGCGATGAATGGGTTGATAGACTAAACTCCGGCAGTTTGCATGGTCCACCTCGCGCTTACCGTGTTTTTATTTCGTTTCAACAAACAATGCCACCGCGGTAGCGCTTCACCAAGAAATTGTAATGGCCAAACTCCATAAAGCGCGTTTCTGGCGTTCGGGGTTTGTCGTGTTATGGCGTTTCTCGCGTTATTCGCGTTGCAAATGGTCAAACTCCATAAACGCGTTTCACGCGTCAGCTTCTTCTTCTTACGTCAGTTGATGCTAATTTTTAATTGGCAAACTGCTGATTGATTTCGTTTTGAATTGTGAAAAACAACGAAATGAAATTGCTATACGACGTTATAGACTTTATAGAATTTACTGATTTCATTTTAAACACAATAAATGCATATCAAGCATTGCAAAAAATAAAAAAAAAGATTCAGTTGAATTCAATTTGTAGCAATTTATCTCACAGGAATGAGCAAAATTCGATCGACAACGAATAAGGTATCGAATTTCCAATACAGCGAAGACTAAGTTTCGTCTGTCAAAGAATTATGTTAATTTTTAGGAATGTCTCCACATTTTATGTTAAAATATTGAATTTCAAATGTTTCTTAAATGTATTTAATAGCTTTCGTGTAAAATAAATGCATCCGACTTTTGCGATAACACAAGTTTGTTATCGGTATGACATCTTTAGGAGCTCTGTCAGCTGTTTGACGTCGTTTAGCGAGAAACGCGAGAGAAAGTTGAAAATAGTTCAACTTTTGCCGCGTTTCGGGCGTAGTCATGGAGTTTGCTTCATACAATACACTAATACAACTTTTTCTCGAAACACGAGAAACGCCAAAAACCACGATACGCCTGAAACGCGCGTTATGGAGATTGGCCATAAGCCGAGA
Organism: Melieria omissa; assembly: GCA_963971225.1. Classification (NCBI taxonomy): domain Eukaryota; kingdom Metazoa; phylum Arthropoda; class Insecta; order Diptera; family Ulidiidae; genus Melieria; species Melieria omissa. Next base: position 64,900,250 of record OZ020268.1, on the reverse strand, counting down.
CACGCTGAAGGTATGTACGTAACAGAGACTGGCAATGAGTATTGATAAAATTAGTATACAGTGGACGTCCAATATAAAGAATCTTATGTTGTAACCCAAATTTTTTAAATCGAAAAACTCGTTAAATCGAACGAAATTTTTGTGTGTTTTAAACCATCCTTCTTAATGCCCCGTTCTGACTATGTCAGATATGGTGTCATTTGTAGTCAGTTAAATGAGAACGGGTTGTCATATGGTGTCATTTGCGTTTGCCTGCATGTATGACTACAATTTTCCAATACGAAACGAGAATCAAATGAGAACGATCGAATTTGTGTCGAACGAACGATTTGAGTACGTTTGATGAGAAAACAAAAAATGTCAACATGCTGGCAAACTTTGTCATATGTATTTTTCGTCAGTTTTGCCGTGCAATGAGAACGCATTTGACGACATAGGACGAACATGACATATATGGCAGTGTTTGTCGTCAGTGAATATGACACCATATATGACATAGTCAGAACGGGGCATAAAGAAATAAGTCTCACATATTCAGTTTTTAACTTTCTGCCTGTCCCTTGGGTTCTATTTGACCCGAGGCGGAATTAAAAAACGGTTGAGTGGTCGTCTATTTGTGTTATTTAGTGTTAATCGCGCTTACAACTCAATATCAAATGGAGAAAACACTTTTCGGAGCTTTTCCCTTTTCTTTTGTGATTTATTTGTAACATTTCTTCATCTTTTGTCAGTAAATTATATAACCGTTTGATTGGAGTCATCCTGACCCCAAATGGACGGCGATCGCAATTTTGAGCAAAGGACAGACAGAAGGTTAAACAAATATCTTGTTTTATTCAAGCATTTTCAAAATACAAAACTGGCTACGTATGTACAGTGAAAAAGTCTTCGATGCGCGATTGCCTCTTTACCACTTTTCTTGATTGATTACACTGCACAACAGCATGTCTGTTGCATGGAGTTTTTTACATGAATCTGAATCGTTTTTCCACACTGTTTTCAAAACCATACTCCGTTTTTCTGTAACAGCTCTAGTTTTTGCAAAAAATGGGCGTGTCACTTTTTCGAATTTTCCTCGGTTTTTTTCTCGTTTTCGACTGTTATTTCTGAACCAATAATCCTATCGACATGATTTTTATATCGTTGCACTTACAACATTTCACGCCAACTTTCCTGACATTAATAAATTTTATGCGTTCTAAATTGGCGTTGTAATAAAGTTTCAAAGTAAGAAAATATTGAATTTCAAGGCGTTTTTTCTGATGGCGAAAAATGCACAGATGTTTCATAAATCAGGTTTCGAAGTATATGAATATCTTAAGAAGAAACATCAAGCTATACAACACAGCCAAATTATTTGGCGGAATACACATTCGCATCGAAATAATAACAAAACTGTACCATAGCGATTTTCATCTCTTTTCTTACTTTTTTCTTAAAAAATTAGGAGCCTCAAAATATGCTCTTTTATATGTTCCATTTATAGTTTGGAATACAAGCAAAAAACAAAAATATTTTGAATTTCTCGAAACAAAAAAACATTAAAAACTTTGCATATTTTCAGGCCCCTAATTTTTTAAGGAAAAAGTATGAAAAGTGATGAAAATCGCGATGGTACATTTTTCCTGTTATTTCGATGCGAATGTGTATTCCGCCAAATAATTTAGCTGTGTTGTATTGCTTGATGTGTCGACTTTCGTTATACACCTAACTCGTTAATGGTTTTACAAAAAATGTGTATGATTTTGACCATCAAAGAAAACGCCTTAAAATTCAATTTTTTCCAACTTTGAGGTCCAATTACCGCGGCATTTTAAAACTTATAAAAATAAGTTGCATCGGAAAAGAAGCCGTGCGGTGTTGTTAATGCGATAAGGTGAAAATCATGTCAATCGGTTTTTTGGTTTAGAAACTACGATCGAAAATATGGAAAAAGTAGAGGAAAAACTGAAAAAATGACAGGGTACCTATATCTCACAAACTAGAGCTGCTAAAAAAAATCGGAGGGTAGATTCGGAATCAGCGCACCCAAATTAGTAAGAAACAGTAGAAAAACTCCATGCAACAGAAAAAAAGTGTTTTTTTGTTGCGCTGTGTTATTGAAATTTTAATTTTTAAAAATAAAATAAATGAAAATTATCAGCAACGCATACAAACAGAATTTGAACACAAAACAAAAAAAAAAAAATTAGGTACCGTTCACTTGACGAATCCAAATATTCATTGTTATTGTAAAGAATGTGAATGAAAACAACAAACAACAAAAACTACATAAATATTCGTTATATGGAATAGCGAATTTCACTTTTGGTCGTAATATAGAACCATCATGGAAAAAATTTGGCCTTACGTTAAATCGAAAATTCGTTAAATGGGAAGTTCGTTATACTGGACGTCCACTGTACTTAAGTCATAAGCCATAACAATTGGTGCAATTGAATACTCAAACCAATTCAACAAAATACTATAACTCATTCTCAGCACAACATCAAAATACTCAAAATCCTCTTATAGCCTATTTCCACTGGGCGTTAACTGCAGTTTACGCTTAACCCATTAAGGACCAACCTTACGTATACGTCACGATAGCATATCCCATCTTTATGGGCAGAAAAAAAAAATTGGCTACTGAAAATGTAATAAAAACTATATCATGACCTCGTCATAAGCATAACGGCCGAAATTGCTTCAGTTGCAATCAAGTTTCCTTTGTGAAAAAACGATTTCATGTTGATTTAGTATTGTGTGTAATTTGAAAAAAAGAAAAATATCGAAAATTACAAAAGTCAAAAAGTAATTATAGTGACAATTTTTTTTCGTATGCAAGTAAACAAAATATTTAAAAGCAGTATTAATCTGAATAGTATGTAGATAAATTATGCAAAATATAAATGACAACCTATTATAATTTATCCGTGTTTGTTTGTGTGTTTTATTGCTGTGACGTATACGTCACGTTGGTCCAAATACAGTGCAAGTACTTATGTTACTTTTTTATGTCATTAAATACTCCAAAAACCCATTTTAAATTATGGATTAGCTTGAAAACTTACAGGGTGATGATGAAAATGTAAAAACATTGTTTATAGAGCCTTCCGATGATCCTAAGGTGTCCGATGAAGATTCGGGGGAAGCAGATTGTGGCGGTACTATCGAAAATTTGGGCAAAAAGTAACTACTACCATGTGAATTAGTATGTAACGCTGACGAAGATTACATTCCTGTCGACATCCATGACAACATCGTCCTTTAATCCTTTGAAGGATCCTTTAATCAAGGATGTTCTTGATTTGTCGTCCTTTGGCCGACTAGAAGACAGTTGCCGTGTTGCATAAGTTTCGTTAATTTATTTAATTCAATTCGAGTTTTGCTTGGTTTCTGTTTCAAGTGGGGCTACCATGGCACTGTAGTAATACGAGATACCTTATGATACCTAAATCTTTCCTTTTGCCTGACAAAAGACATAGAGAGAATAAAACTGGAAAGTGCTGTTTTTCTATAGTTTTAACCATTTATGGATAACATAACGTATCCAAATCGGTCGATACTCACGAGAACATCGGCCAATAATCGACGTTCCCCGACCACATGCGGTAGCGATGTTGAAATGGGCGGTATAGATCGTATTTATTAGAATTTGAATGAATACAGAATTGTCGCAAGATGCAAGAAATTGTGGTGGTCCATATTTACCAACATTGGCTCCACCCTATGGACGTATTCCGACCTTACTTCCCACCTAGGATCTTACGACAGTAAGCTCATTGCCACTACTGTGCTAGTCGTGGCGTTATAAAGTCATCTGAAGGCTATTGAAAGCCGAAGAGTGAAGATGAATGCATCGATCACTTTGTGGAGGTGATTGCAAATAACAAATGTCGACGATGTCGAGGTCAGAATCGCACAACAGTGTGAATAACTGTATGCGAAATATGTAATATAGGCTTGTCATTTAATTTTTTTACTTAATTTGTAATTTTACTCATTTTATTGTCTGATATGTAAAGTTAATTTTTTATCCGCCAGATGTTCCTTCTATTAAAAATAATGGAAAAATGTATGATACATCAAAAAGGAAAATTAAAAAAAAAAATTGTTTATACTCAAACATACAAAATTATCTTCACGTATGTAACATATGTATGCACTTTGTGGGTTTGAGGACCAATGTGACGTATACGTCACAGGCTATATTGGCGCCCCCAGCCAACATTTTTAAATTTGTTGTTCTGATTTGTATTTAACTGTACAAAACTAGCATGTGCTATAAATTTCAACATCGTAAATCAATTTTAAGGGCTCTGTCCTTAACCCTTTCGGTTATTCTATGCCATATGGCATAGCGTCTTCTCAGTGCCTGTTTTAGGTCAAAAACTTGTGGATACTATATTTTCAAATTTTTGTATTTTTTTCTGAAGGTTTTTATACCAAATAATGAAAAAAATATTTTGATTAGTGCGCAGTCCCATCGAGCTGCGTATTTTACAAAAAGAGGTCAATTCGTCCTTTTTTTATTCTATACCAAAAATCAATTTATTTCATAGATTTATGTAAGTAATCTAGTAGGTATTTATTGCTTTACTAAGTGTAAAAAAAGTTAGATCTAAAATATAGTTCACTAAGGCTGTACGATTTTTTTTATTTCTTACTATGCCATATTTCATGATGCCCTAAAACCACTTCTTTGAACAATATTTTAAAAAATGACTTTTGATTATTCATTATGTAGGCTTAAACAGTAATAAAATGGAAAAGAATGATTTTTAAAGTTAAAAACAAAAAAGAAGTACCGAAAGAGTTAATGGGTTAACTGCAGCTTGTTTTTGTATCAAAGTGCGTGAACTCACTTAAAAACCTGAGTTAACACGTTCGCGGACAGTAAAAATTTCAGTGAGCTGCAAACATAAACAGTCAATTGTTGTGGAAACTAGTAGAACTATCTGAAATTTGATTACACATATATGGTTGCAGTTGTCAGATTATCGTATTTTAGCCGTTATAAACATATTATCATATCATATTATTTACAAACATTTCAATTTATTTAACATTTAATTAATAAAAATTTGCTTTAAAATTTGAATGCTATAGCATTCGCGTCATTTTGCATCACTATGAAAATTACTGCTATAGCATTCACGTCCGCGGACGTCTTAACTCAGTTTTGCCATTTACAGACGTCGAACAGAAAATGTTATGTTATTATGTTATTAAAATAGGGGGGCAATACTCACAAATGTACAAATTTTGATAGCATGCTTTCAGGTGCTGCAAGAGCCGTACGAACACAAACGAAAGAAGGGATTTGAATTGCGTTCGGTGTGGTTGATTTTTTGCCAAGACAATTAATTTTTACTGCATTTTTCGCAAAAATACATATTGTCTGTCATAACCAAAGTCAAAACTTATATTATTTGCCAATAATAAATGCTGAAAAAGAAACTAAAAAACGTGGAACTTCTCATGAACCCTCTTGACATTAAAAATTCAGACAACTCTGATATCAATCAGCTGACAACTGTCACAAATGAAATAAATTTTCATAAATGAAATAAATTTTCAAAAATATGAAAATGCAGACAATCCTAGACTGTTAAGAAGGAAAGCGGAGTGGTTTTCATGCAGAGGGGCTACAAGAAACCATACATATGTGTACAAGGAGAAGGCGGCGATGGGTAAGCTGTGGCCGCCCAGAAATAAATACAGAATTTGGCTTGACCAAATAAAAATGTAAACAAAAAACAGCTGTTGCATTTAACTCGATTCCGGTGGAAACGCTTGACAGTTCTCGAATTTAACAGAGCCCTTCACTGCAGTTAAGCGCTCAGTGGAAATAGGCTATTACACGAATATGTACCGGTATTTTGTGTATCTATTGGTTACTGGCTCATAATCTGATTTGACTCACTTGTTCGTGTGAGAGGAAAATTGGTATGGATGAGTTGAGTAATAATTCGTATTGTGCTTTGCGCTTTTTGCTAAACAGTTATTGTTTGCTTTTGGACGCGTTCCCGTTTGCAGAAGAATAAATATTAAATTTGGATTTGTATTTTGGTTTTCAGCTTTTTGTTGCAATATTCTCATATTCAACCATGACTTAAGTCATTCCATTAAACAATTGCACAATAGGTCAAATGACCACTTTTTCTGTGCGAAATTAATAACGGCTTAAATATTGTATTATTTGAAGCCAAAATCATAGCAAAGTCAAAAGCAGCTAAAATATTAACAAATTAAACCAAAAAATATTCACCCTTTCACGCCCGTCTGAGGTCAAAAATGAAAAAAAAATTTCTAAAAATTAATTAGTATGCTTTTTTATAGAGAGTTGGTTCCTGAATCTAACAAACTAAAAACTTTGCCTGGGAACCGCCCATAAAAGGCGTGGTTCAAGGTCAAAGTTCAAAGTTTTTATCAAAAGAACTCAGTTAATCCCCAACTGATTTACACGATATGGGTATCAAAAGAAAGCTCTTTTTCATACCTTTCTTCTGATGTGTAACATTAGGTACGTAAGATGTAATAATAAAAAGTTTTAAGCGAAAACATTTTGTTTTTATAATATATATATCCGTTTATTAAAAAAACGCCTAAAACTTTTCATAAGTGCATACTACGTATCTAATGTTGTACATTAATAGAAAGGTATGAAAAAGACCTTTCGTTTGATACCGATATTATGATATGATATTAACTGAGATTTATGATAAAAACTGTGAACTTTGACACGGAGCCACGCGTTTTATGGGCGTTTCCCAGGTAAAATTTTTCGTTTTTTAGATTCACAAAAATAAGCTCTATATGATCCAATTTTCGGGGTTTTTTCACATTTGCATTTGTTCCAAAAATTGTTTAATTGTTTTGTGTTTGAATCGTCAATATCCTCCGTTGGATCATCACAATTTAACAACTCGATAACTTCAGGTAGAAGGTGTACAAGCTTTGGTTGATGCATCCGTCTGCTTAAATTTTAACGAATGTGATGCAATCTGTCGGCTTTATGAATTTTATGTCGCGATTCAGCAGCAGATAACAGCAATAGATGTCATCGGTAACCAAGGATATAACTTTTGAATAATGTCAGCTGTTTGAAAGCAGAACGTTTGAAAATTACTTGAAATTAATAGAAACTGGCACGATAAACCAATCAATATAATTTCAAAGCGGAACACTTAGATTTGTTTTGCATATTCTCCTTACTTTGACGTCCAACAGCCGAAGAACTGGCTTTCACTGATGATTATTTTATTCAAAAATGTATTACAGTACTAAGCCATGCGTAGTTTTCAGCTCGAAATTTTTCCACCTTTCTGCTACATTTTTGCCATTTTGCTGCCAAGTAAAATAATTAATAATAACACTGCACAACAGCATGTCTGTTGCATGGAGTTTTTTACATGAATCTGAATCGTTTTTCCACGCTGTTTTCAAAACCATACTCCGTTTTTATGTAACAGCTCTAGTTTTTGCGAAAAATGGGCGTGTCACTTTTTCGAATTTTCCTCGGCTTTTTTCTCGTTTTCGACTGTTATTTTTTAACCAATAATCCTATCGACATGATTTTCATATCGTTGCACTTACAACATTTCACGCCATCTTTCCTGACATTAATCAATTTTATGCGTTCTAAATGGGCGTGGTAATAAGGTTTCAAACTAGGAAAATATTGAATTTCAAGGCGTTTTTTCTTATGGCCAAAATTGTACAGTTGTTTCATAAATCAAGTTTCGAAGTATATGAATATCTTAAGAAGAAACATCAAGCAATACAACACAGCAAAATTATTTGGCGGAATACACATTCGCATCGAAATAATAACAAAACTGTATGATAGCGATTTTCATCTCTTTTCATACTTTTTCCTTAAAAAATTAGGAGCCTCAAAATATGCTCTTTTATATGTTCCATTTATAGTTTGGAGTACAAGCAAAAACCAAAAAGACTTTGAATTTCTCGAAACAAACACAAATTAAAAACTTTGCATATTTTCAGGCCCCTAATTTTGTAAGGAAAAGGTATGAAAAGTGATGAAAATCGCTATGGTACATTTTTCCTGTTATTTCGATGCGAATGTGTATTCCGCCAAATAATTTAGCTGTGTTGTATTGCTTGACGTGTCGACTTTCATTATACACCTAACTCGTTAATTGTTTTACAAAACATTTGTATGTTTTTGATCATCAAAGAAAACGCCATCAAATTCAATTTTTTCCAACTTTGAGGTCCAATTACCGCGGCATTTTAACATTTATAAAAATAAGTTGCATCGGAAAAGAAGCCGCGCGGTGTTGTTAATGCGATAAGGTGAAAATCATGCCAATCGGTTTTTTGGTTTAGAAACTACGATCGAAAATATGGAAAAAGTAGAGGAAAAACTGAAAAAATGACAGGGTACCTATATCTCACAAACTAGAGCTGCTAGAAAAAATCGGAGGGTAGATTCGGAATCAGCGCACCCAAATTAGTAAGAAACAGTAGAAAAACTCCATGCAACACAAAAAAAAGTGTTTTTTTGTTGCGCTGTGTAATTGATTGGCACGACAGCCCGCTTACGCGAGACTAAGGCCTAGCTTCCCGCAACCACCCGTGTTGTGCGTGTGAATTTTGTACGCGGGTGGAAGGGACCTACAGTTTTATGCCGGTTCCGAACGGCAGGTTGGGAGCTTTTTCATAGGCAATTTTTACTCTCAGAGGTTTGCCATTTCCAGCTGAGAGGACAGCCACCGAAAGAGAAAACGAGTTTCCCGTTATTTTTTTTAGGTGTTACTACATGCAGAATTCGAACTAGCGTCGCTCTGCATGCGACTCGCTTGGACCGCGCACTAACCAACTGAGCCACGGCGGCTGCTGCCAAGTACTTGCAGAAAATGAGTAATTTTGCTTCTATAATATTCCTGCAATCATCGGAAATTTGGGGGGAAAAAATTTTATAACGGCATTTACGAAATTTGACTTTCGCACAAAAAAAGTGATCATTTGACCTAATGTGCATTGCACAGTGATTCGACTCCATACAACCGCGGGACAAAATTAGAAGGAGTGGTCCGTTCTTTATAAAATTTGGTATACTAGTTAATCATGGTCTGCTGAATTGAAATCTCCATTTTGTTTTCTTAAACTTTTGTAGTTTGGCAATGCCTGAGACTTAAATTTGCAAATTTCGTCATTTTTGGAGAGCTATAAGACCAAGTGTGCTGGCTAGATTTTTCAGATTTTACATTTAATCGGTAACGTCAACATTGATAATTGCAAACAGTAACGGAAATTGTCTTAGGACCCTCTGGTTTTGCAATAAAAACGATAATAATAGACGTATGTTTTGCTTTTTTCCAGTTTTCTCAATATTTCATGCTGATTGCATACTTTTAGGGATGAAAAAAATAAATTTTGTCGAAAAATGTGTGTTTAGAGCACTTTTCAAATAGAATTATTTTCTGATATCGGAAGATATCAGAGGATGTAATTACATTATCCGACAGAGAAAGAATGCTTCTTAAAATAAAAAAATCCAGGAACATACTTTTTAGATATTTTCCTCTAAGTTTTACCAATTTTGAAATTTTTAATTTAGAAAAATATTTTGAATTAAAAATGATATAAAAGCCTGGGCTTTACAAATTTTGAGAAAACATTAAAAACGAAAATGCCCACATCAATTCTTAATCTATATTGAAAGTTTTAGCAACTTCTTCATAACGATGAATTTTTACAATTTTGTTTACTCAATAGACTAAAAAACAAAAAATATGTGTTTACATTTTTTTTGTGAAAAAAGTTTCAAGTTTGAGCCGCTTTTGCACATACACTAATAAATTTTTTGCACAGATTTTTTGGGGTTTTCTTAGTTGGAGTTTTATCTTTCAAATTACATCAAAATCGTTAAATTCACTGTGCATTGGTGTTTCTTGGTATTGTGAGTTATTACGATATAACACAATAAACCTATTCACTCAATGAAAGATCTGAGCACTCACGGGTTCATATCAGCAAAGAACTTATTCATTGTTCACACACAAAATATGTGTGCGTAAACGAGTATGCGTGGATATGAGTGGGATGTTTTTCTTTTACTCATATCCACTAATACTCTTTCTTGTGTTATTCAACCAATGACTTAAAAAAGAGAATAATTGCAGTTCTCTGGTATGTAATTATTTCAATTATCCCTGAAAACGCCAACAGTGTGAATTGAACATGTCTCAGGACAACATTGTTGTCTCCGCTAAAAAAGTGCTCAGTTCACGCATTGCTAAAACAAGGCATTGAAGTAGAGGACACAGTTTTCGTATCGAACTTGAGTCGACACTTTCTCGACTAGGGTAAACACAGTACATACATATATTCTAAATGTAACATGGTAACACATACTACCATAAAGTTTAAGGAAGTTGGCTCACCTGCTTTTTCATGTATTTCCATGACTGCGGTCAAGAAGGTGCAAGCGTTATCGACGGACAAAGTCGAAATAACGTGGTCCTCACACGCAGCGCGCAACTCTTCAACGCCCATATCCTGTGCCAAAGTCATCATCTCAAAAACGCGTGAGTCCTGTAGAAGTATCTACAGGAAACGCTCGATTGTCAGGAAAACCGGTAACTTTAAATATGTACTACTTAAATTTCAAAATACCTTCGCCGTATACACGTAGACGATAAACTGACGAAAAACATCCGCGTTGACGTGTGGCAGACGCACCGGTGTAGGTGTACCTGGAGCCGCGGGCGAAACCGAACAGCCGGGTATGCGGCAAATTTCACCACGCTTCGCTGTTTTGAAGCTTTTGCAACTAGAACCAAAAACATAAGATGTATAAATACTTTCAAGATCAATAACACATTTATTTATTCTTTCATGTATGCAATAGATACATACTGGAAATAATTGCAACACCAACGTAACGTAATTTCTTAATTTCGTAATTCTTTACGCAGACGATCTCAAAATCTATATGGTTAGGAAGTCTTTTCGGGACTCTGTTGCCCTTCAGTTGGACCTTGACAGGGTCCACTCTTGGTGTGTCCGAAACCGCTTGTTTCTTAATGTTAAAAATGTTTTCATGTTATCTTCTCTAGGAAGGATAACCCAGCCTGTAGAACCTTCAATATTTCTGGTTCTCCTCTAAACATTGTCAATGAGATTAAAGACCTGGGTGTCTTTTTTGACTCGAGATTGTCTTTTTCCACCCATATTAACTTCATTGTCTCAAATTCCTATTCCATGTTGGCTTTTGTTCGTCGTAACTGCTCGTCTTTTTCCGACCCTTATACTCTAAGCTACTTTTCATAACATTCGTTAGGTCAAAATTAGAATATGCTGCGTTTATTTGGCGTCCCTACCATGCATCCTTTATTAATCGTATTGAACGTATTCAAAAGGTTTTTATTCGATTTGCCCTTCGTTCCCTTAAATTTAACGACCCCATCCCCTCCTATAGTTCCCGTTGTCAGCTCATAAATCTTAAATCTTTGAATTCTAGGCGCTCCTATTTGTCCTGCTCGTTTATTGTCAATGTCATTAACGGAACTGTGGCCTGTCCTGCGCTTTTGGAGAGAATAAAGTTTACTGTCCCTTCTCGAGCACTTAGGCATTTTCATTATTTCTATGTTGGTTTATGCAAAACTGAATACGCTAAAAACGCTCCTCTTGCTAGGACGCTCTCGGAATTAATCGTATTCCATACTTAGATCTCTCTCTTCCAAGATTTTTAGTCTTAAGAAATATTGTTGAATTTTTTTAATTTTAACAGTATTATTTTGTAATATTACAGTTTTAAGTTGGTCTGTTAAAAATGTACTTTTGTTTGACTTTTGTTTGATAAAATAAATTAGAACATCAACTACAAAAACGAAAAGCAAACATTACAATTAAGGCAACGCAACGCATTTCATGTATGACTCATTCCATTCATAATTCGCATTCGTAGCTCACGCCTTCGGATTTCATTCAACAAGCCGGCGAGAATTACCAAAGCCATAACATAATTCAATCAGCGACAACTTAACCGCAACCACAACAATAACCGTCTGATGCAGCAATCACACATGCAACAATGCAACAGCAAAACAATCAAATTGACTTAACAATGTGGAGCTGCGCCACACGTCAGCACACCGGCATACCACCCAACCGATCCTCCAATTACGCCACCTCTCTGGCCTGGCCTCTCCCCTCACCCATTTTTACTTACCGCGCCATCAGCAATATGCGGTGTGCATAGATGCGCTCCTCCTCGCGTCCGCAAATGAAAACCAGATCAGCGCTGTCTTGGTCTTCGGACAGCCGCTGTAGATCAGTGATGAGCTGCGGCAGACCGGCCATCGTTGCCTGATCGCAGATAAGAGGTGTGGGACAGGGCGGCGGGACACGTGTGCCCATCGTTGTATGCTGCCACTGGGCGCGCTGCGTGCGACGCTCCCCTGCTTTTTTAGCTGTAGTTCTTGTTACAGTTGTTTCAGGTGCAGTTACACAATTACGCCTGCTAATTACTGTTGAGTTCTTTTTTCGTGCTTGGCGGTCTTTGCGATGGCAAATGTTTGCCGGCAAGTTTGCTGCCCGAGTCTTTCGTTTCAATTGCACACGATCATGCCCGTCACGACAGTCTGTCAGAGTGGCACGTGCTATTTGCACTTCCGATCACTACTTGTTTTATTTGCTCTTCACTACAACTTACTTTACCCTGCTTTCACTTCTTTACAACTATTAGTATGTATATCCTTTTTTACACTTGGATTATCCCCTATTCCACTTTACTTGCACTGCATTCTGTTTGTTCGTTTTATATTATTCTTTTTAGTAATATTTCTTTTTTGCCAAGGAAATTGTTGCACATCGTGGTAAGCATTGCAACAACCTGAAATTGTAAACAAATCACCACCAATACATGTGCAAATGTAATTTCGGAAAACTGGTTTCTGTTTCGCTCGCGGTACCGCGACAATACGAAAAGCACGAAGGCGAGCTGCACAAACACACACACTCCACGTACCCGTCTAAAAATGTAATAAAAGTAAAAACTTTTCTGAATGCTGCTCAGGCAATGGTTTCTGCAAAGATTAATCGAATTTGCTCGCGAAGCAAAATACTGCCCGAATTAGTGAGTGGCCCAATTGAATATGCAGCAGTCAGTCTTTACCAATTATTTGAAATACCAAAGTATTTCTGAATCCACCCACAGCTCTGCAAGGCAATATGATATAGCAACACAAAATCCCTCGCGTCTTTTTGTTTGGCTCTGCTGCTTGCGCTCACACTCGCGAACACGCTACGACTGTCGGCGGAGGTTTTCTGGCTCATTTCTTTTCGCCGCGTATACCTACTGGTTCTCAGGTAAAGAAGCGAACACAACAATAAACGCAAAAAAACGCAAAAATTCTTTAGTGATTTTTTGTTTTTGTTCTTTTTGGTTGGTGTATAATTTTCGTATTTACCTGTGTTGAGGGGAAATGAGAAAATCACGCCTCAACCCAAATAACATAGCCTACTTTCGGGCATGAGTTATCGCAAAACACAGTAGTCCTAAGCAGCGTTGCCACAAGAAAAACAGGACTAAAAATAAAAATAACCAAAGTGTTGATTCGACATAAACAACTTCTTTACTTTTACAAAATAACAATACTTTTAGTAGTCGTGAAAAGGTGTTGTTGACTCTTGTTAAAACATAGTTACCGATTTAAACAATGCTGCTTACTCTTTTATGAGAAAAAGCAATGGCTATGAGTTATGATACTATCAATCAGTATCAAAAATGCCTTTTCCAATACTATTGTGCTCGTTGATATTTAAGATACATTTTGCATCGCTGTGCAATATTCTAAAAAATAACCATATGGGATCAAAAATCACCAAATAACCAAAACCCATTTTCAAAAATAAAAATAACCATTTTTGGTTAAAAATAACCAAAACGGCAACGCTGGTCCTAAGTATATAGTTCAACGAACGCCTATAACAGTCAAACCTAAATTGGAGCGTCAGCGGCAAGCAACTGTCAAAATTGCTTCATGCCCATACAAATTGTATGGGGCAAACCGCAATTGAAACGCTCTGACGCCGAGCTATTCGAATTTCCAATTTTGACAGCGCGTTAGCAGTTGAAGTTGGCTGCGACAAACAAAAACGCCTGTGATTTATATTTGATTTGATTTAAATTGTGAGGAATTTATTCAAATAAGAGCTAAGTTTTGCAAAATAATAATAGTTTGTTGGTTTTTTGGCAACTAAACAGATATTTTTTTTACATTTGTTTTCATTTCATGATTTTGACAATCCCAACGCAACGCTTCAATTTCGGTATGCCGCACTGAGCGAGAGCGTTGCGTCAGAAAACGCAACGCTCAACGCTCCAATTTAGGTTTGACTGTAAGTACCCTCTACAATTTATATATTTATTTATTTATTTATATATTTATTTATTTAGCCCAATGTACAATAAGACTTACTGACTAAGAGATAACATTAAGAGTAATTGGTAATGGTAATTATAAAAAAGATCTTAATTTAGTGAGGACGTCGTTCTTTGGCAGAGCGACATCGAGATCTGAAAATTGGTTCAACTCCGACAGGGCTCGCGCAAGCGGAGCCTGCCGAGCATAGATCGACCGGCAAAAAGCAATTAGAAAGGTGTTCGCATGCCGCAAGTTCCGGATTGGAACATTAAATCCGATTTTGGAGAGAAGTGCAGGACAATCAATTTCCCCATATAGGATATTTAGCACGAAAGAACAGGCCAAAAACGTTCGCCTCGAGTGTAGAGACTTGAGGTTCAGCAACATACAACGAGACTCATATGAGGGCAACGGCTCGGTAAAATGTAATGATCGCAGTGCGAACTTTATGAACACCTTTTGAATACGCTCAATCCGATTGATATGGGTAGCCTGATAAGGTCTCCAAATGAAGGAAGCGTATTCCAGTCTAGAGCGTACAAAGGCCGTAAATAGCAATTTAAAAGTATATGGGTCCGAGAACGCAGTGCAGTTCCGTCGAACAAAGCCCAGCATGGCATATGACTTCGATATAATGTAATCGGAATGATTAGAAAAACTAAGTTTTTCATCGAAATAGACACTCAAATCCTTTACTCCATTAACTCTTTGTAGCACCGAACTGGATATGGAGTAGGTTGTTCGCAAGGGGCTGAGCCTCCTTGATATTCAAGAACAATTTATTTTTTGCGCACCAGGCTTGAACTTTGTCAATATCCATTTGCAAGGCAGAGGAATCCGTCTCGTTATTAACTACTGCATATATCTTGAGATCATCCGCATATAACAGATAATTAGCGAATGAAAAGCAGGAACTAATGTCATTTATAAACAGAAAAAACAGCAGCGGACCTAAAATGCTGCCCTGAGGGACGCCAGAAGAGGCAACAAATGATTTAGAGGACGTGCCATCAATCGTGACAACACAACGCCGATTAGTTAGGTATGATTTCATCCATCGAAGAAATGAGGAATGAAACCCCAGGCAAGCCAGTTTTGAAATCAGAACTGAATGACTCACTCTATCAAATGCTTTGGCAAAATCTGTGTAAATCGTTTCGATTTGGTTCCCCTTTTGGAAGGCGGAGAGTCCTCAGTGAAAACTGCTAGATTTGAGACAGTGGACCTGCCTCTTACGAAGCCATGATGATTTGGGCAAATAAGATTTTGGACACAAAAAGTTAAGTTATTGTTAACAACACATTCAAAAAGTTTTGAGACCGAGGTTAATTTAGAAATAGGCCTATAGTTCGACACAAGACTTTTATTGCCACTTTTGAAGGTAGGAGTTATTGAGGCCCTCTTCCAATCGTCGATAAACTCTCCCGACGATAGAGATTTATTAAAAAGTAATAAGAGCGGTTCAATAAGAGAACTGCATTTAAAAAAAAAAAATTACAGATAGCCCATCTACGTCCGTATTCGTTGACATTTTGAGTGCAGCAATATCACTTTCTATACTTTCTGCAGGCAAAATCAACGAGCCAAAAGAAAGGGCGGATTTTGTTGCTGAAAAGTGATTAGACGGATCATCGGCTGAATCAGGCACACAATTTGAGCTGAAAAACTCGGCAAAAAGATCAGCGGCACCTTGCCTAGTCACCGCAGTCTTATTCTTGTAAAATACCGTTGAGGGTTATCTGAGACCGCTTTTTTTGATTTTATGTAATTCCAAAAGGCTTTTGGATTTTTTTAATACCAGCCTCATAATTGGGGATATGCTTCCTTTACAGCGCCTTAGCCAATTTATTGTAGTTCCTCAATTGAAGCTGATAGTTTCCTAAGGAGGAAGGAGGAAGGAAGTAATGCTTATTCTTCAGATTTTTTAAGTGTTTCAGTTCCTTATTGACCCACGGCAACTTATATACCTTATTAGGAAAGGTGGGGATCAACTCCAGACATGCATTAGAAACGATAGATCTAAATAAATCGTAGCATGTGGCGGCATTGGCATCTGAAACCAATTCAGCCCAGTCAACGTCACTGAGCAACTTATCTAAAGCAGCAAAATCGCAAAGATTATAGTTGAATGAAAAGGAGCGCGAGCAAGCGGGAGCAGTAAAGAATTCATAGAACTCAAGCTCGATGGTGAGCGGAGTATGGTGCAGACACGCCGGCGAAATGGGGGAGATACACTCAACTACCTTACAGTTTAAATTTTCCGTGATGTATACCAAATCAAGGAAACGGTTAAGCCTATTGGCCAAACTATTGACTTGTGACAAACCGAAACTAGTAAAGTTGTCCACTAAATAAATCTCATGCTTGTTATTTACATTAGTTGGAGTCAGCGTCTGAGACCTACCCATATAGGACCACACAATGTTGCTCAGATTGAAGTCGCCAAGCACACAGAACTGGCTCCCAACGTATCTGGCAAAAAGTGAAGAAACATTGTCAACATGTGACTTGTAAATAAAATCACTGCTTGAAGGAGGAATATATGAAGCACATATAAAGAGCAGCCCAGACGAACCCTGCGTTTGTACACAGAGTTGTTCAAGAAGTGTGTCATAAAATATATTGATTTATTTTTTAACGGTTTCAATCAACGATCCGTTCATTTGAAAATTACCTTGAACTTTTAGCTATGTGATTCCCCAGCATATGTACGAGGGCGGGTCAATAAGTCCGTGACTTTTTGAATTTCCCGCCTCTTAATTGAAATGCCAACACTGCTCCCGTCAACAGTCATCTGTCAGTTGACTCTTGTCAAAAATTGAACAAGCTGCGACATTTAGTTTGTTTTTGACAGCCGTTAATATCAGACTACCTCGTTGACTGAGAAGAAAATGGAAAAAAGTAAATTTCGTGTGCTCATGTGCAGTTTCCATGGCAAAAATCCATGAATTGGGCTACGAATTGCTCCCTCATCCCGCCTATTCACCCGATCTAGCCCTAAGTGACTATTTCTTGTTCCCAAACTTAAAGAAATGGCTCGGCGGAAAGAGATTTGCTTAATGAGCACACGAAATTCCCTTTTTTCCATTTTCTTCTCAGTCAACGCGGTAGTCTGATATTAACGGCTGTCAAAAATAAACTAAATGTCCCAGCTTGTTCAATTTTTGACAAGAGTCAACTGACAGATGACTGTTGACGGGAGCAGTGTTGCCATTTCAATTAAGGGGTTATATACCTTTTTGTGGCTCAAAAATCGAAAAAAAATTTTATGACTTCTTCTTCGCGCCGTTCATAGCGCGCAGTTTCCGGAACTCAAGTATTCAACTCAAACTTTAAACGTGATTTTCTCCAAACGATGTTTTTTGAAAAATGCCATCGCGGTGAGCACGATATCCCGCTAACCACTGCATCGATCAATTTGAAATTTTGAGGGGTTGTTTGTACATACAATAGCTAATTCGCGAACGAAGGAATTTCTTTTTCGACAAATTCTTCTATTTTTTTTGGCAAAAAACTAAATTTTTCGACCTTAAAAAATCGACATTTTTGGAAAAAATAGCACTGTAACTGTAAAAAATTTTTTTTTGGAAAATCCTTCGTTCACGAACAAGGCAACACTGTGTACTATTTGTGGTTTTTTTTGTTTTTTTTTTCGCTGAGCCGTTACCTCGATTTCATGCTCACCGTCAACCACTGCTAACAAAAGGACTTCTGCGGCAAGGACTGTAACTTCCCCAATTTTTCGAATTTTCGCTTGAAATTTTATACAAATTCACATAAGGACATGTACTTTTATAAACTTTGTATTGCATTTGAATAAAGCTAAGGTAACATGCTTTAAAAAAAAAATTAAAACACTGTATTTCCCTACAGAAAAAGATATATAACCCCTTAAGAGGCGGGAAATTCAAAAAGTCACGGACTTATTGACCCGCCCTCGTAGTTTCCGTCCACTCGCTACACAAAACTCAGTTAGAAGTTTTTCCGGTATTAACCCATTTTCGGCCGCTACCAGAAATAGGCAATATTTTTTTAATTCCTTTTAAGGACAATAATATTCTTGATTAAGGTCCTAACTAATCAAGAATATTGTTGGATTTTGTTTGTGTTTTTTTTTAAATAATTTTTGTATCTTATATATAAAATTCTCGTGTCACAGTGTTTGTTACCGTACTCCTCCGAAACGGCTTGACCTATTTTTATGAAATTTTACATGCATATTCAGTAGGTCTGAGAATCGGCTACTAACTATTTTTATACGCCTAAGGGGCGTGGCACATTTTTGTGACCCAATTATTCTGCTGAACTGTAAGTCACACAGCAATGAAACTTAGCATGAACCTATCATGTACTCATATCTTTCGACAGACGGAATGAGGCGGGTTTTGGACAACGGGGCGTGGCACCACCCATACCACCAAAATCTTTAAAATGGAATATCTTCAAAATTGTAAGTAGCACAATACTGAAATTTAGTACCCCGGCGTCCCATAGAAGAGTCAATCTACTGATAAGATTTTATGGGCGTTGGACAAGGGGCGTGGCACATATTTTGTGACCCAAATATTTTGCTGAACTATAAGTCGCTCAGCAATGAAACTTAGTACGAACCTACCATTTATTCATATATTTCGACAGAGGGAATGGGGCAAGTATTGGACGAGGGGCGTGGCACCACCCATACGAGCCAGATCTTAATAATGGAATATCTTCCAAATTGTAAGTTTTACAACACTGAAATTTTGTATCCCGTCGTCCCATAGATGAGTCATTCTACTGATAAGATTTGATGGGCGTTGGACAAGGGGAGTGGCACTTTTTTTGTGACCAAAATATTTTGCTATAAGCCGCCCAGCAATGAAACTTAGTACGAACCTAACATTTTCTCTTTCGACAGAGGGCATTGAATAAGGGGCAGGTATTGAATAAGAGGGCATGGCACCGCTCATATAATTTAAATCCGGTTCAAGCGCAGTCCATTTCTTTACTAAAACTTAGCAGCAACATTGCTAATTTGTCGGCCCCGATTACGTTAATCAATAGCTCCTCCTTTTCCTTCAGTTAATTTTCTTCGTAAATTTGCATCTCCATAGATTTGCCATCTCGCGTATTTCATTATAAAAAAATAACAAATGTCGTGCGAGACAAAGTTCGCGGGGTCAGCTAGTAAATAAATAAAAATTGAATTTCAAATAAAAACAAATATATATGTACATAGTTTTAGTCAAATAATAATCAAGCATGAAAACAAACAATTGTTGGCTTACATATGTACATACATGACGACTTCTGGCCAATGGTCGATTTTTCGACCACTGAAAAGTACGCGGTGCTGAGAGGTAAACATATTGTTACGAATACTAGTTCTAGTGGGCTGTTATGTATCACTGGATTGTGCAATTTGAAAATGAAACAACTTTGCTTACTCGAACGCAGCCAATTAAAAACCAACAGTCACTTTATTATTCACAGTTTACACTTTACTGTTCGTACACTTAAGTATTTGCTAAATTACTCCGTGTGGCAACTTCACTTCTCAATACCAGACTGACTGCTGCGCCGCATCCGGCTGCCTTTTATACCTGTCAGGCCATCGCGCAGATCGTTCCCGCACATTCCGGAGTGGACTAAAAGTTTCCATCATTGTCAGGTTGGACTAAAAGTTATTATCGCGGCCGTCGTTGCCAGATTGGACTAAAAGTTACTATCGCGGCCGTCGTTGCCAGATTGGATTATAGCACGGCACGTAGCGGCAGGGTTGCTTTGCACAGCGACAGACTGTCTTATCGTTACACTGCCCACCACTTAGACTTGTTCGTCCCGAACAAGTACCGAGGCTCCGCTGTGATGAGGCGCCAGGCGCTCCAAATGGACTACATTCAGCTTAGCGCCTCTATTGCTGCAACGTTGAATCCTGTATACGACGTCGTTAATCCTAGTCACGACTTCGTACGGTCCTTCCCATGACGCTTGAAGTTTCGGAGACAAACCTTTCCTCCGCTGCGGGTTGTAGAGCATTACCAGATCGCCTTCTTGGAACCCTGCTGAGTTGGCCCGTAGATCATATCTGGCTTTCGCCTTATCGCTGACCAGTTTGGTGCGGCTCCTTATAAACTGGTGAATTTCCTCCAGTTCCGCCCGCTTTTTGACCGCGTAGTCCGTCTTAGCGCCTCCCGTCGTGCTGACTACGCCGAACTTCAAGTCAGCGGGTAACCGCAAGTCTGTGCCGAACACTGCTCGGGCTGGAGTAAGTGATGTCGTGTCGTGCGGGGCTGACCTATACGCCATCAGGAACAGGGGGATATGCGTGTCCCAATCCTTTTGATTCCTGCCTACCCCTTCCCGCAGGTATTCCTCCAGTGTCCGGTTAAAGCGTTCCACCATGCCGTCGGACGGTGGGTGCAAAGGCGTGGTACGAGTTTTCTTCATCCCAGCAACTCACACACTTCCTTGAATACCGCAGACTCGAAATTCCGGCCTTGATCTGAGTGTAACTCCAATGGAACTCCGAACCGGGCTACCCAGTTGTTTACCAGCTTTTCCGAGGGCGTAGTGGCCTCGTGGTTAGGAATAGGGTACACTTCGGGCCATTTGCTGAAGTAATCCATTACCACCAGCACATATTTGTTGCCTTGAGTGCTAGTTGGGAATGGGCCGGCGACGTCCATAGCAATCCGCTCGAAGGGCGCTCCCACGTTGTACTGTTGCATGCGGCCTCGAGATTTTCTTGTCGGCCCTTTCGCGGCTGAACATTGGTCGCAGCTCTTAATCCACTCGGCTACAGACTCCTGACATCCTACCCAGTAGAATCGTCTTTTTATTTTGGCGACGGTTTTGGTGATGCCTAGGTGCCCTCCACTGGAGTCGTTATGGTATGCCTCGATGACCTCATTGATTCTGCATTTCGGCACTACCATTATGGAGTTGCTGGTCCGGCCATCCGCGCTCTCCCATTCGCGGTACAGGCATCCTTCCTTCAGCCGCAGACCTTTCCACTGTGCCCCGTAAGCCTTAGCGATCGGGCTTTCACCGGCCATCTCCTGCCAGTCTGGACGTGCGCCTTGCTCCTTGCCTTTGACGATTTTCGCAAGATCCGCATCCTCACGCTGGTCTTTTTGTAGCCTCTCCGCAGACCACTCTTCCTCTGGCATTACGCTGACCAACCGGACGTCCACTATCTGTTCTTTGCTTTCGGCTCGCGAGCACTGCCTGCATTCGACTTTGCACGGACGGCGGGACAAGGCATCGGCATTTCCATGGCTACTGCCTTTGCGATGCTCTATCGTGTAGTCGTAGCTCTGCAGTTGCTCGATCCACCGCGCCAATTGCCCATTCAGGATCTTTAAAGTTCAGGAGCCATCTCAATGCCGCATGATCTCTGCGCAGGCGAAACCTTTGTCCATACAGATATTTGTGGAAGTGTTTTACGCACACTCAGAAAAAAAATCGTGTTAATTTAACCAATTTTTAACCAATTTTGTGGTTAATATTTTTCAACACGATCTATCGTGTAATTAGCTTACATGAACCATTTTTTTAACATGATTCGTTATTGTTGATTTAAAATGGTATTGAATGTCAATTTAACGTTGAAAGTATGTTCAAATTAACAAAGCGCATAGTTGAATTAACACTATAATTAACAAGAAAGTACCGGTTATATTAACATGGTTAATGTTAAGATAACATTATGCCATCGTGTCAAACCAACATGGTGTCCTGTTTAATATACCATTGTCCATTGTTGTTCTATCCGTTTTATCCGTATGAAATGTAACATTATTTAAATTTTTTTTAATGGGAATTTTATTCATTCGAAATAGGTACATGAGATCATATATAATAATAATACACAGAAAACTTAAATATTTACACTTAGTTTGTATGAACACATAAAACACATTTAGAAAAAAAAACATATCGAGTACTTTACAGTTTCAGTTTACGGTTACAGCTTTACTTTTCGATAAACATTGCTTATGAATAAATGCTTAAATTATGCTTAAATACTTTTCAAACGAATAGCTTTTTGATTGTTTCGCAGCAAGTGGATATGTAAAGGTGGAGAGTGTATTTGGCTTGCACTTATAAAGCTGTAATTACAAAATTTTTCACCCACCACATAGGACAGCGTATGTGAGTTAAAATTAATAATTTCGTACTGAAAACATATAAAGAACAGTTTGTGCATCGAGTTCACTAAAATGTCTTCGATTTGAAACAAGGACATAGTACTGTGTTTTTCAACAACAAAAAAACCCTTTTTGAAATCGAATCCTTTAAAAGTAATTTTAGAATAAAATTTATATTTCGTCAATTCAAATTCTTTTTGAAAGTCAGAACTATATTTATAAGAAGTGTTACTGGGTAATAAATATTTAATGCTAACGTTTAAGTCCGGCTGAAAAAAGTTTTCGTTTGTCAGGTTAAATGCGAATTTCAAAGCTGCTTTTAAAGCAAGGCTCCATGGTATATTTACCCTAGAATTTATTGCATTCGCATAAGTTTTAAATGTTTTGTGAACTGCTTCAAACCTCATGCACCATAAATTTTTTAATGGTCCACATTTCTTTATGGACGAAACATAATGGACTAAAAAATGAAATTTCGGCTTTAACTGTTTTTTAAACAATGACATATATAATAAATTATGTTCTTCAATTAGCAGCTTCAATGAATTTAAGGAAATTTCGTCAATTTCAGTCAACATTAATATATCAATAATTTCTAACAGTAACAAAAAAAGCTTCCACACTTCATCTGCTTCAAGCACTAAGTCACCAATAATCAATGAGAGGTGATGTACGAAGCACATCATTTCTCTAGCTGACATTCGAAAGTTAGATGTTTTTAAATTAATTAAACTTATAGGAGGAGAAATGTTGCCAATTTCTGTTTCACCATACTGAAACATTTGCTTTCGGTAGTTGAGTGTTTCAAGGCTAAACAACTTTTTGGTTTCAATAAAATTTAAAAGAATTTCCGAAATATCGTACTTGCATACGCCCTCAAAAACATCGTGCATTAAATCGAAATAGAAATTTTCAGTAGTATGAAAGCTTTTTATTTCATGAAAAATGCAAGGTTCTTTAATACCTGTTAATTTATCGTTTTTAAGAGCACAATCAGAAGCGTAAGATTGTCTATTTCGTAAAAAATTTGCATATTCTTTTACATCCGATTGCAAATCAACTTTATGTCTTTTACAACTTCGGCAATAAAAATTTGAATTAAAACTAGTCGAAAATCCCAAAATAGAGTTCAAACCTAAATTATCGCCAATAATTAACGCAAGAACAAAATAAATATGGAATTCACCTTCTAAAGTCGTTAAAACTATTCCTTCTGTTTCTAATTGCTGAATAACTTTAAGTAGAGGCTTAAATACATATATATTTCCATGTTCTTTCCGATGCCGAGATTTAAAAAAACCAGCAACAAACATGTTTTCCAATGTTGACAAATGATGTTTTGGAATTGTAGGAAAGTTGTAATAAATACCACAAATGGTTTGATCCGAAGCATGAGGACCGAGCGGATTGTCAATTCCAAACTCATCGTAATATATTATAAAAGGAATAACAAGCTTATTTGGAAAACCTAACATTTTGTTCTTCCAAGTTTCTCCATGAATTATATTTGCATACTTTTGTTCATTTGACTTTAGGTCTTGCATATAAGTTAATGTTTCCTTTAAGTTATTTTTTGTTTCAAAATATTTTTGAATTTGAAATTGTATTGGCATCAACACTCCTACAACTTTATTTGAATTTAATCCAGGATTATTGCTAATTACTATTTCAGAAATTTCTTCATTTGTTATGTATGAAATGGGAAATTGAAAAATTTGTTCCTTTTCTAATGATTTAAAAAAACTGTATTCACTCTTACTACTTTCAAAAAGAGAAAATATGTCGAGGAAGTTATTTTTTGCGGATATTCTGTTGCTTAAGTCTTCTATTAATGGTAACATAGATTTCAAAACATGTTCTTGTATTGGCCTTAAAACTTTCTCATTAATTTCTTGTACAACAGAGAGTGCGTCCTTTCTAGTAAAATTATTTTTGTTATGTAAGGACAATACAAATTTATTAAAATTTAAATTGTTTGTTTCGGCGTTACCTAAATATGGAATTACCTCATTTCTTTGATCGTTTGTTGTTAAGTTAGTCTTATCAGAAACATGCACTTGCTTACGTTTACTATGTGCAATAGGTACAGAAGTATGAACTCTTCTTAAATGATTTTGAAAAGCATATACGTTTGAAAAGCATTGACCACATTTAGGTACAGTACAAATAAATTTTACTATTTTGTGATATGCATGGAACGATTTCAAATGGTTGATTAATTGTTTTGATGTAGACGTAAAAAAGTTACAAATGAAGCATACAAACATTTTACTTCAGTTATTTTTTGGATTCTTTTAAATAATTGCTTAGTATAATAATATTGGGGTTTGGTGAGCATTCGATTTTGAAAAAATAATATTCAATAAAGTTATACAAGTACTTCGCTTCTCTTGGGTATTCGAAGTTTAAAACATGAAATAGTTTAAATACAATGTCCAGCGCTTTTATAAAAGTAGGTACCTTGTAAAGTATATTATCAAAGAGAACATAGAAGAATTCCAAATTTGTTAGCTCCTGGCCAGTCACCAAAATTAATGGTTGTAGTTTATGGTTCTTCTCTATAGCTTTAGACTTTAATTCATTGTACATTCTTTGGTAGTCATTTACGCACTCACAGTGAAGTACAGTGGCGTTTTGTGCATCGCAAATCGATGGCTTCCATTTCAGTCGTTTGTCTCCTGAAGCTTGCTTAACTGAAATAAGTGGCGGCTTGAATATTGCATGTAGCAGAAGAGTTAATATGCAATCAATTGAATCTGCGTACATAAAACAGTGATAATTTCAAATATAGAAAATTATTAAAGTATTTTAGCCGAATTGACATTTTCATCAATTTGTTTTAGCATGTTGATGGATGAACTATCTTTAATTTTAGATTTCATGTAGGGTATTATGGTCTTTCTAAAGTGCGGCCATTCATTAAGTAAAATTTGCGAAGTGTTTGGAAATTTTGCTTCGAAGTCAATTTCAATCTATAACGAAGAAAACTAAGTAAGGGTAACAACGTGAAAAATAGGTCTTACTAAGCAATATCCAAGGGAGTGTTTGAGCAATGGCCAATCAGCAACGATGTTGCTTTCCTTATTTGCAATATCAGCGCTTCTTAGAGTAAAAGAGTCTTTCCATTTTTCCAACACCTCGCTCCAAGGCTCCATATTATTTGAAAGCCACACCTTGTTAGCTAAAGCACTTTCGCCTACAATTTACAAACATCAGCCAGTTAAATTTTACATCGTATCAAAATCGTGTCTAATAAACGTGTTGCACTTAACGGTTGGTGTGCGACCGGGGTATGTTTGTCTCGGTAACGAGTGATTCTTTTGTTACATCTTTCGTCTTCTTGTCAATCTTTCTGCGAACATTTGTTGCCTTATCGTACAGTTTCCCAGTGGGGTTTTTGCCGATTCGGCGATTGCAGTAATAACGCTGTGAAAAAGTACTTAGATAAATAGCAAATTAATAAGTGTTTATGTGCACGCCTTACCACGTCCTCAGTTGGGAATAAAGAATTTATTTGCTCTGAAAAATGGACAATATCTCTCATCGCCATAGGCAGCGACCGCTCTGCGAAATAGTCCACTATGGTATTCACTAAAATTTCCCTGTGCGTATCCAATAATATTGAATGTTCTTTGTATTGGTGCAGAACATGTTGGCCTCTTGGGGTAGCACTAAGAACTGCATCCAACGTTTTTACAACTGTGTTCTCCGCAGAGCTTGGGTATTCTTGGCTTGAATTCACCCAACTGGAACAAGATCCCAGAGAAAGAGTATCCGCCTACAAAAATATTATTTAATTATAAAAAAAATGTTTTTATCATAGTGAAATTAATAAAGTGTGCCAGATAGCAGGACCTCTCTCTTCATCGTACACTTATTTTCTGACGATTAATGTCATATTGCTGCCAAATGTCATAATTCATAACCCGTCTGTGCTGTATGAAAAAATTTCAAAATAAATTGGTGTTTGAAAATACTTTCTGCACAAAAACCGACACCAAAAACGCATCTAGATGCCAGGAAAAACGTGCTGTATCTGCAAAAAAAACACACGGCAATGCAGTTCCTATGTTTTTGTAACATAAAATACATTACGAAAATATATATATCTGGAGTACTGAAAGGAAATTTTAAATTTAACGACAACAAAAATAAAGGTTAATCGAACTGACACAAATAAATTGACACATTGACAATTGCTACTCAGAGAAATAAGTGTACGTCGTCTACCTGGTACACTTTATTGATTTCACTATGGTTTTTTATGAGCTGTCATGCTCACATCATTTTGGCGCCAGAGTGCTAGTCTTTCTTTGAATTTAATACGAGTTCCAAGCATTGGGAGAGGGAAAAGTTCGTTTATGTCATCGTCTTTGATTAAATAGAGACTCTCTACATCCATGCCGCAGTCTGTGAATGTAAACTACCGTAAACTACTATATACTATGCCGCTTTTGTTACTTACTTATTATTCTTTCGTATATATCTTCTGTGAACTTAATTTTCCCACAAATTATTTCTTTAAGGTGATCGGGCTGAATGATCGGGCTCCGCTGCAACGGAGTCTCGACTGCTCTAAGGTCATCGCCAGGAATAATGAAAAATATATCTGGCTCTTGGTCGGTTTCTTGAAAACCATTCTCCATTTTTGCACTTATTAGTCACTTATAACTCTTAGTCACTTATAACTCTTCACTTATAACTCTTCACTTCAATTCACTTATAAAAATTCGATCACAAAATCCGACGCCTCCGAATGATACGACACGAATGACGCGACAAGAATGACGCGTGCAAAATTAGCAAGAAATCACGTGACAAATGACAATAATACCTGTAAAAACAACTAAAATTCATGTTGTTCTGATTTTCAACACGATTTTCATGTTAATTTGACAGGAAATCTTTTTAAATATACCAAACAATATTCATGTAATTTGAACAGGTGGCTACGTGTTAAAAATGTCGTGTAAATTTTTGAAATTGTTTTTGTTTTGCGTGTTGTTTTTGTATCATGTGGATGCAACATGCATCATGTTATTTACGTAACGGCCAAATTTCTCTGAGTGCAGTCCAATACCGCCAGCAGTTCTCTCCGTGTCACACAGTAGTTGAGTTGAGAACAAATCGGCGGTAGTATGTGCACAGGCCCAGGAAACTGCGGAGTTCGTGTAGATTGCGTGGTCGGGGCCACTCCTTCACCGCCGTGATCTTGCCTTCGTCCGTATGTACTCCGCGCGCGGAAACCGTGTGACCCAGATATTTGACCTCTTTTTGAAACAGCGAGCACTTCTTTGGGTTGAGTTTAAGCCCGGCTTTCTGTATTCGCTCAAATACCTCCTTCAGCTTTTCTAGGTGGTCGTCGAAGCTTTTGCCCATCACGATTATATCGTCGAGGTATACCAGACACGACCGCCAATGCAGCCCTTTCAGCACACGTTCCATTAGCCGCTCGAATGTTGCTGGTGCGTTGCGAGTCCAAACGGCATGACGGTGAACTGCCACCAGGGGCGGACTGGGCCAATGGGCAACCGGGCAAATGCCCGGTGGGCCCCAACGCACCGGGGGCCCATCGGGGCAGGAGGCTAAAATGTGTAAAATATGTGTGAGAAAAAATATGTGGGCCCCAAGCTCATTAGGAGGCAAAAATATGGGAGAAAAATATGTGTCAGAAAAAATATGTAAGCCTCGATGGGCCCCAGGCTCATCAGAAGGCAAAAATATGTAAGAAAAATATGTGTAAAATATGTGTGAGAAAAAATTTGTGGGCCCCGATGGGCCCCGGGCTCATCAGGAGGCAAAAATATGAAAGAAAAATATGTGTCAGAAAAAATATGTAGGTCCCGATGGGCCCCCGGCGCGCTGGGGGCCCATAATTATTATTTATTCCTATTGCCTTTTGATTCATAACTTTTCAGTTTTACACTACTTTGGCTTCGAAATACACAAGCCTCTTATATACACAAAAACAATTTAAAAAAACAATTTTAAATAAAATTAAAAATGAAAAAATAATTGATTCACTGGCAACTAAAAGTAGTTTGATGCAAAAATGTTTAAAAACATAAGTCAGTAATGACACGAGTAAGAGAGTGTAGCAACTTTTTGGCAACCATAAATATTATTCCCTAAGTCTGATATTGATAACTACATATAGGCAAATAATGTATGTACTCTCCGATGAAAACTTTGTTAAAAATACCTAACTTTAAGAGGCGTATGAATAATTTTTGAATAATTTTTTTTTTCGTTCAATAACTATATATGAATGTACATTTAATTTCTCCGTTATCACCTGTACTTAAGGAATTTACTATCAAAAAGTTCTTGCACTGTTATTACTAATTTATTATCTAACAGAAAACTTTAATGTGGGGCCCTTCTTTCAATATGCCCGGGAGGCCCCTGGAGCCCCAGTCCGCCCCTGACTGCCACAAACCGTCGCCAACACTAAAAGCCGTTTTCTCCTTGTCCTTGTCTGCAAGCTCCACCTGCCAATAGCCGCTGCGTAAATCGAGTGTGGAAAACCACTGTGTGCCTGACAGTGTGTCCAGGGTGTCATCGATCCGAGGTAGTGGATAGCTGTCCTTCTTGGTCACGTCATTGAGCTTTCGATAGTCCACAGAAAATCGGGTACTGCCATCCTTTTTCTTGACTAGCACGACCGGCGAGCACCAAGGACCTGCCGAAGGCTCTATGACCTTTTTTTTATGCATGTTTTCAATCAAATTTGTGACCTCTTCCCTCTTGGCCAGAGGAACTCGTCTTGGTGGTTGGCGGATTGGTTTCGCACTTCCGGTGTCGATGTTGTGCTTCACTATGGCTGTTCTTCCGCCTGCTTCTGCCGCAAATATTGACCCATAGTGCTACAGGAGTGACCTCGCCTTCTGTTTCTGCTTGGCCGTCAACTCGCTGCTCCACTGGTTCTCCTGCGGTATGGCGTCCATGTTAAAACCGCTCTTCTTATTACCTCCAGGCGGGCTACTCTCGCAATTGACCACTGCTACAGCTGCCTTACACTCGCCAATTACCTCATCTTTCCCGACATATCTGAGTGCATTCAGGGGGTTCAGTATTCTGACTGGTATTCTGCCATTTTTAGGTTCCACTAATGTACGTCCGATGATGATGTTGTCGTGTCCTTGTTTCGGTGCTTCTACTACCCACAGCTGACTTGTCCCATCGTCCTCGTCCACCTTTGCCCACACAATCGCCTCAGAATTCGCTGGTATACTCCTGTGTTGACACGATACAACCTTCCTTACCGCCACGCTTCGCTCATAGCCGGTGTGCAGGGGGAATTCAACGTTGGCATATCTCAGCACATTTTCCTTCAGGTCCAGCGTAAAACCATGCCTAATCATGAAATCCACGCCGATAATCACCTCGTCCATTATATCCGCGACGATGAACTCATGTTCCAGGCTGCTGGTGCCGATAGCAATCGTTTTTGTAACTTTCCCTCTTACCGGCGCGCGCTCGCCAGTCGCAGTCCGCAGCTGTATGCCATGCAGCGGTTCCCAGTTCTTCAGAAGCTTCCTTTTTAGGATCGAATATGACAACACAAACAACTTTCCATCTATCTTTCCTTCAATCGTCAAACTGCTGGGTTGTCTTTTCAGCTGCGAGACAAGGATGGTGAGGCAGCAGGTTGTGGAGATCAGCTCACGCCCCTTTGGGCTGACCCGGTTTAGTTTAACGAATCGTCGTCCTCGGCGTTCCTCGCTTCAGGCGTTGCGATCGAGAACGGGAACGCCTCTTTCGTTGACGGCAGTCTCGTGATATGTGACCCTGCTTGCCACATGCCCAGCAAACAACTTTAGAGGAAACAACCCATGGCCTGCCCGGTGTCTCAGCGCTTATGGCCTGGATCGAAATGTTGCTGTCCGGCTGGATTTGGCGTATCCTTGCAGGTGCATACCGAGTGCCTCCAATCCATGTCGCTTCATTGCGCTGATCACCGTCTCCTTAAATGTCGACTTGCCCATCATCAACGCACTGCGACGTGTTTCCGGATCATGAAGCCCTTCAATAAACGACTCAATCTTCATCCTTTCGAGATCATCAGCGCCGAAGGACGGGTAGCACAGCTGCACGAGCCGCTCAATGTCTGCTGCATATGTCTGCAGCGCCTCGTTGGATCTTTGCCTGCGGTTCTTCAGCTCACAGTAGTACAGCGTTCTGTTGTGCTCGTCGCTGTATTTGGCTGCCAGTGCCCTTATGACGGTCTCGTACTCACTTCGTAAGCATTCTGGAACTGATTTTATTACCTCAGCCGCAGCACCTTTAAGAGCCAGCGCCAATCTCCGACCTTTCCTTACATCGGTCCACTGATTTTCTAGAGCAGCCAGGTCGAATTGTAGCTTGAAGGTATCGAACGGCGTAGTCCCATCATAAGTAGGCTCTTCTGCTCGGGTGGCAACACTTTCCGGAACCGGCGGCAACCATTCTCGCGGGTGTACCTCCCTAAGCCGCTCGTCCATCTTTCTGTGCATCGAATCTTCCAGACTATCAACTCGTTTGTTCCGGGAATCGTCAAGATCGTCAACACGTTTGTTCAGGGATTCATCCAGGTCGTCGACTCGCTTGTCCAAGTGCTCTACCCGCGTCTCCAGGTGCTCGACTTTCCCATTAATCCTGTCTGAGATTTCCTCCACCTTCAGCTCCAAGCGCGCAGAATTTTCCTGAAGCTTGCTGGACAACTAACGATTTGCATTTTCCAGTTTTGCTGACATTTCTCAATTTGCAGTCTCGACTTTTGCCGAAATTTCGAGATTCGTAGTTTCCAGCTTCCCTGCCATTTCACGGTTGGAACTCTCGAACATGCCTTTAAGTGCAACCATTGGCTCATTGGCTCATGTCCAATGCTTGTAGTGGCGCAGCCGCTGCAGCCGTACTTTGCAGCGACGCAGCAGCAACAGGCGATTCCTCCACCTTGGCCGACGCCTTTAGTTCTTGCGCTCCGAACTCGTGCACAGTCCAATCGACGCCTCGTGCTTCACATGCTTCTCGCAAGCGCAACTGCAACTCCACCTTTCCGCCAGCAGTCGGCAAATTCCAGTCAGCCAGCTCCTTCTTCAGCTGGTCTACCTTCAGCAGCTCGAGTGTAACCATGTCCGTGCTTTTATAATTTTATTTATTTATTTGTTTACTTTCAATTTTCCACAATCCCACTTCTGACACCAAATGCTACGAATACTAGTTCTAGTGGGCTGTTACGTATCACTGGATTGTGCAATTTGAAAATGAAACAACTTTGCTTACTCGAACGCAGCCAATTAAAAACCAACAGTCACTTTATTATTCACAGTTTACACTTTACTGTTCGTACACTTAAGTATTTGCTAAATTACTCCGTGTGGCAACTTCACTTGTCAATACCAGATTGACTGCTGCGCCGCATCCGGCTGCCTTTTATACCTGTCAGGCCATCGCGCAGATCGTTCCCGCACATTCCGGAGTGGACTAAAAGTTTCCATCATTGTCAGGTTGGACTAAAAGTTATCGCGGCTGTCGTTGCCAGATTGGACTAAAAGTTACCATCGCGGCCGTCGTTGCCAGATTGGATTATAGCACGGCACGTAGCGGCAGGGTTGCTTTGCACAGCGACAGACTGTCTTATCGTTACAATATTTTCATAATCTTATGGATATCAATTTCACTGATATTTTTAAAATGTGACAAACGAACCAAGAAATGTCCCTAGCATCATATTTTTTTCCAGATGACACAATGATATCAATGTTATTGTATCTGGTACGATATTGCATCCGAAACCAAGGCTATTCAAGGCGAAATGAGAGTGTTGCTTTCAGAGGGACAAGGATCTTGTGATCAGCGGGTATGTGACTGTTTTTAGTGGAGACCGAAAGCCAGTCCAAATAGTATTTGGGGACAGAACAGAAGAATACATTTAGGAGAAGCGCAAAATACTTTGCGCTTTGCGCCAGGCAATCCCACTTACCAAGCCAATGCGTGTTTCACATGTATCTCGTGCTTCTAGACATCGTCATTGCTAATATTCACAGCATCCTGCTAACTAGCTCTCATCACCGATTGGTGATATAAATTCATTATCACATCTGAACTTGAAATATGTAAACTGGGCTTGGGTGGCATGGGGACGTCATGCGTTCTCGGTGCTTTAGCATATCTAGTTGAACTTCTGGGAATTGCATTGCAATATTTTTCGCTATTGTCAATATTCAAGGCGATAAATACAATATGTGTGTCTAAAATCAGAACGACAGATTACTAATTTTATTTTGTAGTTATATTTTCATGGGTCAAACAAAAGCCTATCAACTGGTAAAATTGACGCAAACTGCTGTTGATGATTGCCGCGACTTGTGATGTCAATTTTACATATTTTTATAACGAACCCATACAAATCGCACCAATTTAATGGCTGTTTTGCTGTTTATATTTACCGACGTTTCGACGACGACTATTTATTTTCCACTTCATTCCATTCAGCGTTCTGCCCTACAGTCCTGCTGATGATGCTGTCTAACCTACTTTTCTTTACATAATTTTAATGGCTGCCTTTCATCGTCAATGCTGCCATCTTTCATTAAATACTACCACTCGTGTGTACTTGCCTCATTTCAAATGCTTTTCTTTGCTCTGTCTCTTTCATACTTCTCTCAGAGCAACGCAGGGAAGATCGCCACCCACTTTCTTTATCAGTAGATACAAGAAGACAGACTTCATGTCATATTTTCCTATGTCTCACATTTTTCAGCACTTTTACCACGACGCGCTGTGTTAGACCGGCTGCAGTATCAGCATTTGTGCAGTAATAATGAGAAACGACATACGTGGTACACTCTCGCATTCATTCACAATAAAATGTGCCGGTGGGTGGAGTGCAGGTCCAGCGAGTTAACAAATATGGGCGTAAAATTGTGTTGCGCTGGTGACTGCTGACAAGATTCTTTAAAACTCACTCCAAACCATTCCAAGGGAACTTAAATTAATTTATACAGCGCATAAGCAGCAACAAAAATAACAATGAACATGAACGACAGAAATCGAATTTGCAAATTGGAACGCAAATCTAATCATACAATCTGTTTTGCCCCAATTATGAACACTCTTAGGAATGTTGAACACACTATGTTGGCACTTGCCTCGGATTTCAGGTTTTGGAAATGTATAATAGATGTTGATGTTGTGGGGTCCGTCAAAGGTTCTTCGATACGCAACCAACCATGCAACCAGCAGCCCAGCATATTGAACGCCAGCATCCGCAATGTTAGTGGCGATGCGCAAATATTGCAAACCCAAGTGGTGAGTGTCAAGTGCAAAGCGCCATCAAAAATATAAATATATATATATATATATATATATATATATACAATTTTTAATTTTTACACCGCCCTCCAACGCGCACCCTTTACCGTTATAGCCGTTATATAAAGAATTGGAATTACCGCCAACCGTGCATTGCACAAGGCCATTGTTACCGCCGAAATGACAAGCGGAAATTGGCACAGTGGCAAGCAGTGCACATCGCATACGTGGAGGTAAGTGCAAAATGAGTTGAGACCGACGTTTCAACATCAAATAAGCGAGGCGGCAATGAGGGTTGAGCTCAGACTGCACAAACTAACAACGATGAGCACCCACAAAATTTGGCCATCAGTTTGGGGTGCGCAAGCGTTTCCAGTTTTTGTTCGGCTAACAGTCTATTACACTTGACAAAATTTGATAGTGCTAAAATATTTCTAAATTCATATTAGAAAGCGGTTTCACAAAGTATTGATCAAATCATTAAAACAACAATGTAAAGCATTGCAATATTTTGACTTCCTTTAAAAATGGCCGGTCTTTTCTCGAGGTGTAAGCAAACACGAAAACTTAGCTGGCAACTCATTTTTTTACCCTCGCTCACTTCCACATCCCTTTAGTTTTTACACCCTATTCATCATAATGTCAATTTTGACGTATCACAAGCACACAATCTTTGCACTGTCATAAGTGACATTTCATTAACTTCAAACATTGCGTAAAAATTTCACTGTTTAGAAACGTTATTAACAGCAGCTACCACTAACGGTGTCGAAAAAGCCCAATGCGTTTAACCGCTCCTCACCGATGCAACTCGCAGCATTGGTGATTTGAACGAAATGCGATGAAAGTTTGATTGGAAAAATATATTTTTTAATGATCGTATGGACTGGTTGGAGTGGTTGGAGCAGCTAGATATTTGCTAGCAAATCAAGAAATGCAGTTCAAAGTGTTTGCACGAATTTGGGACTGAAAGTCGACTGTGAAAGAAAAATACTACCTTAATGTTGAAATTATGAAGTTTCATCAAATGCTGTGTTCGAAACCACACACCTTTGCTCTATTTCTGAATATGTTTAAAATACTTGCATACATACATATTTAAACGAAAAGGCACTCTGTGCTGTGCATGAACGCTTTTGCAAGCATACTTTTAGGCATGCACTGTGAAGTACGGCAAACTGGTATAATTCGCTTGGTATAGTCCGATATGGAAAGGTTCGCGAGAAATTGGCTGTGCGAGAATGATCGAGTATTTTCCAATTGGAAGTTGCAAGAAATTTCGGCGCGATAAGAAAACTGGTATAATCAAAACGAACCTTGGACGACGAGCTTGGAATTTTCGTAACATTTGGTGTCAGAAGTGGGATTGTGTTACTGAAGATAAAAAAAAATTATAAAAACACAGACATGGTTAAACTGGAGCTGCTCAAGGTGGACCAGCTGAAGAAGGAGCTGGCTGCCTGGAATTTTCCGACTGCTGGCGGAAAGGTGGAGTTGCAACTGCGCTTGCGAGAGGCGTGTGAATCACGAGGCATCGATTGGGCTGCGCATGAGTTCGGAACGCAAGAGCTAGAGGCGTCGGCCAAGGTGGAGGAATCGCCTGCTGTTGCTGCGTCATTGCAAAGTACGACTGCAGCGGCTGCGCCACTACAAGCATTGGACATGAACCAGTTAATGGTTTCACTTAAAGGCATGTTTGAGACTTCCAACCGTGAAATGGCAGCCAAAATGGAAAATGAAAATCGCGAAATGTCGGCGCAAATGGCAGCGAAACTGGAAATTACAAATCAAGAATTAGTGAAAATGGAATCGGCGAACCGAGAAGTAGCGGAGCGAATGGAAACCAAGCTTCAGGAAAATTCTGCGCGCTTGGAGCAGAAAGTGGAAGAAATGTCCAACAAGCCTGATGTGAAGGTGGAGCACCTGGGAGCGCAAGTGGAACACTTAGATAGACGAGTTGACGATTTGGATGATTCCTTGAACAAACGAGTTGACAGTCTGGAGGATTCGGTGAACAGAAAAATCGACGAGCGGCTTAGAGAGGTACAGCTGCGAGCAAGGGTGCAGTCGGTTGAGGAAAGTTTTGCGATATCAGTGCCTACTTATGATGGTAACATACTACGTCGTTCGACACATTCAAACTACAATTCGATATGGCTGCTTTGGAGAGTCAGTGGACCGATGTTAGGAAAGGTCGGAGACTGATATTGGCTCTAACAGGTCCTGCGGCTGAGGTAATAAAAACAGTTCCGGAAGGTTTGAGAGGTGATTACGAGACCGTCATAAGGGCACTGGTAGCCAGATACAGTGACGAGCACAACAAAATGCTGTATTATTGCGAGCTGAAGAGCCGTAGGCAAAGAGCCAACGAGGCGCTGCAGACGTATGCAGCAGACATTTAGCGCCTCGTACAGTTGTGCTACCCGAAATTCGGCGCTGATTATCTCGAGAGGATGAAGATTGAGACGTTTATTGAAGGTCTTCATGACCCGGAGACACGACGCAGTGCATTGATGATGGGCAAGCCGACATTCCGTGAGACGGTGACAAGCGCATTGACGTATGAGGCGGCCTGGAGGGGAAGTTTTCGACATTCATCTGCGGAGATGCATGGAGTCCAATCTGGACGTGTCACGCAAAGCCAGACAGTGAGCTGGAGGCACCAGCGGGGCTGCGGGCAGTATCATCTCGAGTCAGTTGCTGGCGATGTGGCAAGCACGGCCACATATCACGAGACTGCCATCTGCAAGAAAAGCATTCCGGACAACAGACGTCGCCAAGAAGGGCTGACGCTCCGCCACACCATTCGTGCGAGACCGAGCGCAGGCATAATTCGCAGGCCGAAAACGAGGGACAAATTGTGGATGTTCGGTCGGTAAGAGTTTTGCAAGAGGGATGGCAGCACCAGAAAATTCCTAATAGTGGTCCCGAGAGGCCGAATCGACGATGTCATCGAGGAAAACCATAACGACTCCAGTGGAGGGCACCTAGGCATCGCAAAAACTGTCGCCAAGATAAGAAGGCGGTTCTATTGGGTAGGATGCCAGGAGTCTGGCGCTGAGTGGATCAGAGACTGTAATCGGTGTTCGGTTGCGAAAGGGCCGAGGAGAAGATCGCGGAGCCGCACTCAACTAGTTGAAAGCAGGTTGACAGCGAGCTATGGTCTACGGGCTAACCCGGAAGGGTAATGCTTTACAACCCGCAGCGGAGGAAAGGTTTGTCTCCAAAACATCAAACATCATGGCAAGGACCGTACAAAGTCGTGACGAAGATTAATGACGTGGTGTACAGAGTTCAACGCTGCAGCAACGGAAATGCGAGGTTAAAAGTTGTCCATTTGGAGCGCCTGGCGTCTTACTCCGGCGGAGCCTCGGTACTTGTTCGGGACGAACAAGTCTAAGTGATGGGCAGTGAAACGAAAAAGCACTCTGTGCTGTGCATGAACGCTTTTGCAAGCATACTTTTAGGCATGCACTGTGAAGTACGGCAAACTGGTATAATTCGCTTGGTATAGTCCGATATGGCAAGGTTCGCGAGAAATGGGCTGTGCGAGAATGATCAAGTATTTTCCAATTGGAAGTTGCAAGAAACTTCGGCGCGATAAGAAAACTGGTATAAAAGCAGCAGTGTGCAGCGCAGTGAGTCGAGTCTGTGTTGAGCAAGCAATGGGGAAGCATGCAATAGTAGTAGTGTAAAGTAGAGCAAGTGTAAATTTGTAAATAAAGCGATTGTTATATTGCGTTCAAACTGACTCATTTAAACTAGTTTAAGTAAAAAGAGCTTTTTGTTGAACACAACCGTCCAGACTGCTCAATGAAGTTTAATTTGACAGCAGTTTGTTTACACACAACAAACAAATATTTTTGTAAACTGATGTGCTGGGAGCATAATTCGAGCGAAATATTGGCGCATATTTCATAAACCACGGCATCGTACTCAACTTCATTCAATATTAGACGCCTTGTATTCAGATGCCACAAAAAGGCGATGAATATAATGAAAGCAGTGCGAGCAAAACGATAATTTTTATATATTTCAACATTTTCACATTTTCAATGTTTGTTTGGTTTTGTTGTGATAAATTGACAGCTGAATCTGTAGGGATTTTTTTCTGGTTTGTGTCTAGGGTGTGCGCTGTATTCAGTTGACAAAAAAGCTTTTTCATAGAAAGCTTTCGGATGCAACCTTGCGTTAAACTCGTTTCAAAACATGTTAAATGGTTTAACACGTTTAATTTCCAACAACAATTGCATGTGAGTGAACAGGTTTTCGAACTGGTTTTGTTCATTTAACTTGTTTAAGCACATTAAACACGTTTAAGTCGTCAGTTTGAACGCCATATTAGTTTGACTACGTTGCGCTGAATAATTGAAGTTGTTTTATTTTCACACGCAATCAAAACGAACCTTGGAAGACGAGCTTGGAATTTTCGTAACAATATGTTTGTACTAGGGATCGCAATTTTTTGCCATTTTGCGATCCCGGGATTTTCGGGATTGAAAAGTCAAATCTTGATTCAACACTTGCTGGTTGAATAATAATAATAATTGATTGGCACGACAGCCCGCTTACGCGAGACTAAGGCCTAGCTTCCCGCAACCACCCGTGTTGTGCGTGTGAATTTTGTACGCGGGTGGAAGGGACCTACAGTTTTATGCCGGTTCCGAACGGCAGGTTGGGAGCTTTTTCATAGGCAATTTTTGCTCTCAGAGGTTTGCCATTTCCAGCTGAGAGGACAGCCACCGAAAGAGAAAACGAGTTTCCCGTTAATTTTTTTTTAGGCGTTACTACATGCAGAATTCGATCTTGCGTCGCTCTGCATGCGACTCGTTGGACCGCGCACTAACCAACTGAGCCACGGCGGCTGCTGGTTGAATGCTTAGTAAATAATTATAAGCCTTTTGCAAAAGACGGGACTGGAAAAAGTCCGGGATCCCGGGATTGCGATGCCTAGTTTGTACATACAACGATTGTACATATAAAATTTGCATTTTACTGTTCACTGAATCGAAATCACGAAAACGTCGTTGTCGTTGATTTTGGTTAGATGACAGCAATGATAGCGGAAAGGGTGGCGCGTTGTGCAGATGGAAAAAAGTAATTATATTTGAGCTTTCGGATTTACAAGCGTAACACTTGTCAATTTTGAGTATCGCTTGTCGTCCTAGGTTTTATAATAAAAACGACAATAATGACTGTTGTCATTAATGAGTTGTCATGCCGCTCTCGAGCATTGCAATAAATGTTGATTTTGTCCACAAAATATCACTGGACAGTTTTGTGTTTGCATAAAACATTAAAAAATTCACACTGATACATGTACACACATCCATCGTACTCCGAGGCAAAAAAGTTCCGCCACCAAACACAGCTGTCACCCAGCTGTGAATGCGTTAATAATGGCTGCCGATTTTCTCGTCATGGAGTAAAGAAGCCGAGCTATCGCGACTTCCCTTTAGTTGCTGCCGCGCAACCGAGCAGCATATAAAGCGTGATCCATTTCGAGGTTCCCTACTTTTTTAAAGGAAAAAACACAGAAAATTAAAATTTAACGGGGAATGTTTATTATCATTCGAAAGAACATTCTTTGGCATTTATTTTTTGAAGATTATCTCTTTCAAATGTTGGCCGCGGCTACGTCTCAGATGGTCCATCCGTTGAGTCCAATTTTCGATGACTCGTTCGAGCATGTCGACTGGTAACTGGCGAATGACACGCGTGATGCTTTGC
The DNA here is from genome assembly GCA_963971225.1 of Melieria omissa. Taxonomy (NCBI): domain Eukaryota; kingdom Metazoa; phylum Arthropoda; class Insecta; order Diptera; family Ulidiidae; genus Melieria; species Melieria omissa. The sequence continues at coordinate 64,860,709 of OZ020268.1, read as the reverse complement.
TCCAAGGCCTGAATCGAAGCGGGTTTATCCGTATAGACTTAAGACTTTACTTATCCCCACAGAAAAAAGTCTACCGGTGTGATATCACACGATCTTGGTGGCCAATCGACCGGCCCATTACGTGAAATTAGCTGTTCTCACCGGCATCATTTTTGAAGAAATATGGACCGATGAACGATTTGTAAACGTTGTTCAGGCGTAAGTCTTTCCATGATGAAATGCCAAACAATACTGAACAAAAATAATATGACAGCTTGACACGACTCACGCGTGATCTGTCAAAAAAAGGTTATTGAAAAAAGTACCTCTAGTTGGATCACCCTTTAGTTTCGGCGACACAGCAACATCCGCTTCTGATTTTGCTGCTTAACGGCACTGTTACTGACGCTGGCCCTGGCCCTGGCTGCAGCAACAATTTTTTTACACTTGTACCTGTGCCGCATGGATATGGTGCCGATAAAATTTAATTACTTTTTCATTGCGCGTCACACATGGCGCTTACGCTGCCAACGTGTCGATGACAACAACTGTGCAGCCTCTGACTGCGAAAGTGATGGATTGTTGCAGCGAGGCAGCAGGCAACCGGCAAGCAGCTGTATGGTGGTGTGCAGTGTCAATGAATCCGGTTGCGGATCCGTTTAAGCCACTGTCACTGAATGTGGTGGTGGTGACGTTGACCACCCACACTTTGCCCATTTCATTTGGCTTAACGACAATTGCGAAATGATTGAATTTCGTTCAAATTTACATTTTGCGTACACTGACGATGACTCCACCAACAACACAATAGTGAGAATCGCACATCGATGTGACAGCAACGCAGTGACAGTGACAACGACAGCGCAGGCGACAGCTTGTGGAACGTTAGTAGTTTTATTGACATCGCTAGTTTTATTGAAATCGCTTGTCACAATGCGATTTAATAGTTTTTATGACAATGCAACGCAGTTCCTCTGGCATACCGAAATTACCATTCACTGATTGAAAAATTTCTGAATGTGCGATTGTAACGCTAAATGATCTGCATATTTAATTTGTGATTTACAAATTTTAAATTCTTTTGAAACATAATTCATGTGTGTGTATATGTATGTGTGTATGCGCTGCAAATTACATTTTCATTGTACGACCACATTGTGGTTACTGACGATGTTGTTGTTGGTGATGGCATTTAACCGATAAAATGTACAAATATATAACTTGAATCTCACTCTTTAAATTTTAACGGTGGTGATTAATATTTGGTGAAAAGATTTCCATCATAGCCAAAGGCCCCAGCTGCCCACGCTGCTGCACCCAAAGGGGATCTGTTCTCACTCGTGACACCATACTGCCGTGGCTTTGACAGTCATCGAGCTCGTGTGTAAAATATTAAAATTCAATTAAAATGGCGTTAATTTCAAAGCAGCGATACGAATGCTAACAACAGTGCCAACAACAACGCCACTTGAACGCCTGTCATAATTGTCAACACTCAGCTGTCAATGCGTCTGTCCGCACAAAAGCAAAACTGCAAAATTGTCATTTGCAGCTCATCCGCACAAAAGACAGAGAGCGGCGCCCAAGGAAGAGGAAATGTGTGGAAGTGGAAATGGCAAAATGCGTATCAAAGTGTGTGTGTATGTGTGTAATTATTCTTTCATACCAAACCGACATACTGCCTCCCAGCAGAACTCACCCACAGTCAGAAATGCAAATTGTTTTCGCCGTACAAGCTGTGATAATGGTTAATTAAAATTATGGCTGGGTGACAGTGCGCTGAGGAAAATTTGAAAAGCCAAGGAGAGTTGAGGGAGAAGAAGCTATTAAAAAACGCATTGTATGTCTGCTTATATTGGGTTGTAGTAACTTTGCAAAAAAATGTTATTAAAATTAATTTATGAACCTATCCTTTGTCCACGCAAAAATTCTACTAATTACAGATTTCGGGGCGACAACTTTGGTTTTCCCGTACCATGTGACTGACTATACGACTGCAGCTGTATCAGCTACTGAAACAGTGTTCGCGGGTGCTGCAAGTTTCATCTCATACATATTTCTTTAAAAGATAAAAAACGAAGGCTAACAAGCCACATATCAATTATTCAATTATATAGGATGTTTTTTTTAGAGGTTTGTTTTTCGAATAGAGATAAAACTGGCATTTTGTGGTCAAATCTGGCAACTCTAATGTCATTTATGTTCAGTTTGGTTTGCCATTTCATCATGAACAGGTTGACAAAAGAACAACGCTTGCAAATCGTGCAAATTTATTTCGAAAATAATGGTTCAGTTCGCGAAGTTTACCGCAAGCTCCGTCCATTTTATGATCGACATAATCGTCCATCAGAGCAAAATCGGTCCATCCATCGGTTAACCATGGGTCGTTTTCGCACTACGTTTACTCTATGTGATAATACGCATCCGCAGAGACGTCGAACAGTGCGCACCGAAGAAACAATTGCCGCTGTAGAGCCACCGTGCACAGCAATTGGAGCTTTGTCCATCAACTTTAAAAATTGGACCTGTAGAATTGGCTTTATTCCAGCCAGCCGCGGCGGCCACATGCCCGAAATCATATTTAAACATTAATGGCATAAAATTATCCTTCCAATAAAGCCAAATTGATGGACATTAAAACGATTTTCTTGTGTTTTATTTCAATTCGAAGTTCTATACCTCTAAAAAAAACACCCTATATATTATCATCAATTATTGTCCCCACTTCCATATTCACCTTCCATCAACACGCTTTCAAACGACGCGTCGCCCACACATGCGGCGTACGCCATCATGTGCGGAATGGCGTTCTGCTCGTAAACACCGGTAAACAGTTGCGACCACGGACCAGCAGCAAATACGGCCACGTCCTCACCGCCACAGTTGCACAGTCACACCAGCTCACACCGAAATTTTCTAGAGCAATGCTAAACGAGTGCGAATGGTCTGCTGTAACTACAATGAGGGTGTCGTCGTCACTCGTCATTTGTCTTGCCACAGCAACGGCCTTAGAAAATTCCACAGTCTTATTCAATGCCACACGCCCTTTTTTTAAGTGATGCCCCAAATCGATCTGACCACCTTCAACAAACAAAAAGTAGCCCTTGTCTTCGGTCTGCAAACACTCGATAGCCCGCTTCGTCATTTCTTCCAAAGTTGGTTGCTTACTTTCCCGTCTTTGCTGCGCATCCACGTGGTAGTCCATACGACTGTCGGCGAACAAGCCCAATAATCGTTTGTAGTCCCTCAAATTTAAATCAAACACATCCTCTTTGGTTTCAACGTAGACATTGCCCGAGATAGTCGCCAATAAGGTTCTTGCCGTCCCACAGTGCTTCGAGAGTGGACAAAAATAAGAAAAAAAATTATCGCGGATTTTGACAAAAGTAGTATCATGTTGAAGGTAATTCTTCAATTAAGCTGTATCCAAAATACTTTCTCGAAAAATTGTCGAGATTAGGAGATATAGCTTGTCAAAGTCGGATATATTTTTAGAAAAATTTATGAAGGGGAAAAATGAAATTTAGGTGCTTGTATAAAAAAAATTGTAGAAAATGTGTTGTTGTAGATAGGCCACCAATTTCTGTTAATATTAAAACTACATTGATAAGAGCGAGACCACTGATCAGTTTTTTTTGTTTAGCATAAAAAATTTTTATTGTACGAATTTTCAAAAGTGAATGTTTTTTAACCAATGAAAATTTAAAATAACCAAATTTAGAAAGGCAATTTAAATCGAATGGCGTTAACTGGCGTAAATCCTGTTAATGTTTATTTTTTTACAGAAATCGCTTGAGTTAAAATTGCGACCAAAATGTGTAAACAAGTAAAAGCCACAAACTATGAATGTTTTTTTATAAAAATAGGTTTGGTACGCTTATTTAACCCATTATGAGCCATATTATCCGGTTTTTCTCATTATTATGGAATTTGGTTGCTAAAATGTGATTCAACGCTAAGATATTCTAGAAAAAGGAGAAACGTCTCATTTTAAAGAAGGCCTAGTTTTGCAGAATAATTTTTATAATAGTCTCGCCGTTATAAATTGAGCTGCATTGCATATTCACTTGTCTCATCTCCATGTTAAGTTCTACGGATGTCAAATAAACAAAAAATATATCCTTTAAGCAACTTTACAGCACTCTTTCCACCCTTTAAATGTCGAATTTAGAAAAACGCTGAAATACGTATTTTGTTATTGCTTTTTTAGTATACATATACACAATTTTTAAACAATCCGACCAAAAAAACAATGTCCGTCCATATAAGCTTCACCACCCCCTTTCCGCCCTTTAAAGGACGACGTTTTTGAAATTGCTTCTTTTTTAAGGGGTGAATTTCTAAAATACAACTTTTGACCAAATTTCATCATTATAGCTCCAGCGGTTTGAGCTCGGTGATGATAAAATAATATAAAACCATATATATTCGATTTTTTTAAACTATATATATTTTTTGGAAACAAACTCAAATTTTGAAGTCAGCAGCCCAAAATTACTTAGACTGCAAAGTTTCAGCGAATTTCACGTACTCCTTCTATTTTTGCCGCAATTTTGTATGGAGTCGAAGCACTGTGCGTCCGCTCGATTGCCTTGGGCATAGATGCTCTTATCAACAAACTCCTGTTTGCCGCCACCCAAGACAACTTTCAATCGCTTGCCCACTTCTCCATGTATAATCTGCTGCGCTATGTCTGGCAGATCGGAATCTGCGGCGCAATCTGCACACAACACGGCGTGGTTTGCGTTTTGCCAATTGCGATCTACCGTATGCGCATATACGCCCGCCGGAGACGCATCCGTCACGCGAGTATTTGTAACTAAGTCAGCAGCCCGCGTCCAACGCCCATTTAGCAATCGAGTCAAAATAGTTGTTGGTGTCTCCCATCGCTTTGCAGTCGCCACGCTTCACTTGTCCGTTCACACCGATAGCACCATGGTTGTTCTTCACCCCAGTTAGGTAGGCCGCGGCGGCGCAGGCAGAGTCCGGCACTATGGTATCGACCGAATACGTTTTCGAAAGTCCAGTGTACGGGAAAGTCTCAAAGGAGAGCTGCTGTTCTTCACCCCCGAGCAAGTTACTAGTATACATATGTCTAGCTTGAGGTGCTGGCATGATTAGATTACCAATCAAGGCTTAACTATTCAGATATAGTTGAGTACCTCTTTGTTTATTGTTATCTACACATCTCGTGACAAGATCATCATAACTCATGTTACATTCACAGTCACGACATACCCTACATACCAGCACTAAGCAAATAAACACATAGAGGTACCATGCAGTACAAAATTTTTCGGTCACGCAAATCTAGCACAATAGGTCCCACACGTACTTCGGCTATACGAAGTTTTGTCGCTGGCTTCGCCAAACTTCAATTTTCGAAGTTCATCTTCATTCTTTGTGGGATGTTCGACAAGGAACATCAATTGCAAGCTGTGCTGTGCTGATAAGACCGAAACGGCGCGCCGCGGCGCACAATGGGGTAAACATGCCGAAAACCCGCGCATTACGGCTAATCTTAAAGTTAAGGGCCTAACATTTTTTTGGATTTTTCGTAATGTACATGAATGTAGCAGTCAGAAAATGCTTTTTGCATGTAAATTGGACCAAAACTGGCTGCTATCACTAAGCAAATAAACACATAGAGGTGTCAACTGGCACAAATTTGCGTACCAGCGCAGTAGGTCCCATACGCACTTCGGCTATTCGAACATATTCGCCATGACTTCGGCAAACTTCTCAATTCGAAGTCAGCTTTCATAATTTGCTTTATGTTGATGTGGTCAGTCCATGATACAAATATAGAAGGTAGAACCGCTGTAATTTGTTTTGACACTAAACGTGTTTATTGACGTTTCTCGTATTTGTCAATAGCTTGGGTCGTGATGCCACTTCGTTTTAATACTAAATTAGGGCAATTTAAGGTTCTAAGGATTTTTAGATCTTTTTTAAAATAAACACGAAAATTTAATGTGACTAGTACATTTTGTTGCGTAATATTATTAACTGTTAGACAAGCAACAACGCAATAAATAATACAAAGGTAAATTATTATGTAATTGTTTTTTTTAATTTCTTACTAATCATTTTTTGTTGTGTTTTCAAATTGCTGTTTAAAAACCGTGTCCTAAAAAATGTTCGGCCTAAAAAGAAACCTTGCATTGTTTACATTTGAAGTTTGAAAAAAAAACGAAGCTTAAAAACAGGAACAACCCACCAAGCAAAATGTGAGAAATAGGCAACTATTGTCAGTGCCAACAAATTGGCGACTCACCGATTATTTGGCACGGCGGCAAATTAAAAAACTCTTTGTTTTCTAGTACTTTGAAATATCGAATTGAAGTATTTCAGTGACATTGATCGTAATTGAAAAATTTTTATTCATTCGTCAACGGTTGATTCAAGCCTAAAACATCAAACACCAAAACTATAAGTATGATGAGTTCATTGCGGAAAATATACATACGGAACTGATACATATTCACATTTTGAGAATCTAAACTCAAAAACCTAAACAAAATACATTTCAATTTTGTTGACGTAAGAAAATGTTCAAGGGATTTTCTAACAACAGTACGGTAGCACATTTTCAAAGAAGAACGTCAAAAACAGGTTTAGTGTCAGATGTGCAACATGGCGGCTGAGAAGAAGCAACGGCTCTACCTTCTATTTTTGTATCATGGGTCAGTCGCACATCAACTGCAATGATAACATGATGCGAAACTGAGAGCAACGATTAAGCGATGTGAAACTGGGAGAGTAAGCCGATTTTTGTGCGTTTTTTGCAATTCACGTACACAGTCCGTGTGTGCTGGCAGTGATCAGCTTTTCACTGTGTCTGCTCTTTTCCCGATATTAGGGATTCTTTACAATTATTTGCTTTTTAAAGTATGTTCTTATTAATTTTCTGGATTAAATGCCAACACATGAACTTTTTTGGTTTAATTATGTAAATATTAATGAAAAATATACCAAAGAACACAAAGCTAAATGCATAGAATATGACGGGGTCAATTGCCGTCCTTTGTATTTCGCATTTCTTCATTTAGCGAATCTCTAACGATCAGGTATGCTTTTTTTGCTAAATGCTGTAGTTTGACCGCAGGGTTGTTTTTTTGAATGCAGCTTATAAAATCTTAATTTAACTGAATTAAAAGCATACCCAAAGATTATTTTGACGCTTTTGGGCAATAATATATTTTTCTAGTCAATTTTATACAAACGTATTACGAAATGGCACCAAAAATATACAAATAAAAAGACAAATTTCTTTGGTCACAAAAAATGACTCACACCAGCTACACTGGCAATTTGAAATCAACTAGAACAACAACCCCGTTTTAGAAATTTATATGGAGGAAAAAGTACCTTCCTGATCAACCTTGGGGCTGACTATAGTCAGCCCCAAGGTTGCAATTTTGCAATAATATTAGTGTAATTCTGTGCATGTGTTTCTACCGGCTCTCCCAGTTTCACATCGCTTAATCGTTGACTGAGAGCGCTCGACCACAATACATACTCAATACACCGATAACATCAGACCATAGGGTTGATTTTGCCAAACATCAGACCCGGGGGTTGCACAGAACCGTACTGTTGATTTCCCATACAAGGGCCATGGCGAGGGTTGCGTTTACTTTCAATTTTTTAAACATTGGAAAATCAATTTTAATTTCTTTGTAACTATGTAATCTTTTGGAAGAAAAGTGATTAAAAAATTACAATATTTCCCGAAAACCAGTCAAAAGTGTTTTAATACGTGTTTAACACATTTTTTATTCAGCTTTTATTGAATTTTATTCGTGAAATTTGAATGAAATGTGAATTTGATGAAAGCTCCAGAGGAGTTTTTGCGATAATTGCGACAGCCATATTTTGCTATCCCTTTTTATACGGGTGCGCATATTAATAGAAAATATATTATATATATGTTATATATATATGTATATGTATATATATGTATATATGATATGCGCACCCGTATAAAAAGGGATAGCAAAATATGGCTGTCGCAATTATAATATAATATAGATATATGCATATACATATGTTTTCTGATACGATTTTATAATCGCGAAGTAGCAGACTATACTTATAAACATAAATTGTTTACTGTCCGACATTTATTAGTTTCGGCTACTTCTGGTTTTTGTGGTCCGTTTAGTCCGTGTTTTTTTCGAATTGGGAAACAAACGCATTAAATACATTTTTTTTATTTGTTCCTCTCTGAAATCATTGTTAAAAAAATTGTTAAAATGTTACAAAATCGTTAAAAAAAAATCGGTAACGCGCCGTATTGCCTCAGTGGTGGTTCGGAAAATGCAAATTAGTTATTATTAGTTTTTACATATGCACAAAGAAATAAGGATTTCTTTTTTACATCTTTATATCTCTGCATATTACAACTTTTCCCTAACATTTTCATTTAAATTAAATAATTTTGATCATTTCATATATTTTTTCCTTATTTTACACTGCTTCGTACAATAAGACTGCGAACATACTTTTTTACAAGTACATAAAAATTGCAACCCCGCGTTAGGAACAAATTTGCAAGTCAGCTGCTTGCTACAATACGAATTGTTCCACAAAGAGAGAAAGCTGGCAGGGTTGACGATTTTCTTTTCAGCTCACACGGATTGTGTTCGTGTGACCAAAAAAAACGACAAAATTTCGTCAATCCTCTCAGTTTCGCATCATGTTATCATTTATCAACTGTGCGCTGTGATGATGTTGCTGTTATGCGCCTTGCTTTCAGCGCAGCAGGTCCCATACGCACTTCGGCTAGCCGAAAATATTCGCAAAATTGTGTGCGTTGCCTTCACACGCAATGAAATAATCAACCACCAAAAAAGCCAACAAAAGCAACAACACAATTTCACTTGTTCTCGCTTATTTTTGTGTGTATACCTTTTTTTCGTTGACGATCGCTTTCGCTTCAACAAATTTGCTGATGATGAAACTTCGACTGATGGACATATTTCTTGGTCGATTATTTGCAGGTTATATGAATTGGATAAAAACAATTCAACCCGCCTTTGTCCCAAATTGACAACAAAGCATATTCATCCTAATTCATTTGAAAAAATGAAGGTTAAATACGCAACTCATATTTAGCAATACTGTATCCGCGCCATAAAATCTTTCGTTGAAAATGGCTGTTATAATGATTGCAAAGAAAAAGCTTCGTCCACAGCTATATTTATTGAAAAAACAAACAGACTTTTTGATTGTTTGAATAGCCATGTTCTTTTTGATAAAAAACCTTTCCGATCAGCTCTTCGTGAGAATAACAATATCCAAAATTATTTGAAGGAAATGAAAAACTATGTCAAAAGTTGTCAGTATTCTAAAACTGTATACTGTTTAAATCGTATAGTTTTATCAATTACTTCCGTTTTGTCTCTTTCACAAGATATCTGGGCGGAAAAATCCAATTTTCTTTTATTATCAAGACTTAATCAAGAAAATCTTGATTATTGAAAATCTTTTTTATTTGGTAAGAAAAAGCGGAGTTACAAACAATAATCCTTCACTTTTTGAGTTTGACCATATTCTTGCGTTAATGATCTCAATGAAAATAATAGCATTTAAGGCAGGAACCTTCAATTGTGAACCAACTGACGAAGGTTCATTTATAATAATTGACAATAATACCAGTTTGTTTGAACATATGAGTGATGGTTCCCTTCGTTATTCCTCTGGTTTCATATTGATGCAAACTATTAAAAAATTTGACCGTCATAACTGCAAAAAGTTAATAAAAGATGAGCTTTGTAATTTACAAAGAAACGAAATGTTTATATTTTTCAAAAATTTCAACTATTTTAACAGTAGTTTAAAACTAAAAGCTCCAATCGACTAATTTTTATTGTTTCAAAAATCGTTTACAACACATTTCATACGTTTTTTAAGGAAAACCCTCATTCCTCCAATATAAAAAAGCTTTTGTACAATCTGTGTGTTGCAAACGTAACAAAGTAGATGAATACAAAATGGGATTTTCAGAACCGTCTACTTGTTGGGAACATGAGCAATTTATATTAGACTAGCTGACCCGGCGAACTTCGTCCCGCACGTAGGAAAATATTAATGTATGCTTATTGAAAGAAATGGCGAATAGGCGTTTGCTTCTTGCGTTCACAAAGTTACTTTTGAACCGCTTTTTCGTAGATTACCCTTGTATACCAACATATTCAGTGCTGTTGTCCTCAGCCCATGCTACTCCATGTAAAAATTTGGGCGTTCACTATATTGAAGTGTTCACTACATAGGGCGTTCACTATACCCAGACACGTTTATACGTGGCGTACCTAAGTTTAATTATGGCTAATTGTAATACTATTATGGTTACTTAGTATAAGATATTGCTACCTACCAACACTTGTTACTTAGTATAAGATATTGCTACCTACCAACGCTGATTGCTTTTTGTAGTAGATTAAGCTAAGAACGCTCACGTGTTATGTTACACATTGAATTCTATCTCTTTTCTGTCCGAACGCCCAACGAGGCACACACTAAACTGGTGACCCCGCACGTTTTTTAAGTGACTACACCATGTCTCTGGACAGCAGCGCCACAATCACCGCCGGAGGCAGCACGATCTCCATAGAAGAGCACGGGGGAACGCCACGAATTCCCCTACCTGTATTGACGGGCGACGAAAACATCGAAGCGTACTTTTACGCCTTGGAATTCTGGTTCCAGGCATCAGCAGTAATAAGCGACACCAGAAGGTTCCACATCGTGCTCGCAAGTCTTCCGCCGAAGAAATTGCTCGAGCTGAAACCACTAATCGACGCGGCGCCTGTCGTCGACAAATTTAACTACTTAAAGCAAAAGTTAACGGAACACTTTACAGACAGCCAACAGCGTCGCCTGCAGAGGGTGCTTAAGGACATGCATCTTGGAGACCGAAAGCCCAGCGAGCTCTTTGGAGAAATGAAGCGTGTGGCGGGCACTACACTCAACGACAGCCTGCTCCACGACTTGTGGGTAACGCGACTCCCTCCGTATGTGCAGGCCGCAATCATCGCGGCTGCGGTCCCGCTCGCGGAAAAGGTAAAAATTGCGGATTCGATAGCAGAATCAATACAGTGGCATAACAACGGCAACATTGACCTCATTTCGTCACGTACGGAAATCGCGAATCTCAAAAGTGAAATCGCCGAATTATCTCGCGCTCTGCAAAGACAGGTGAAGATCAAAGGCCATCATTCTCGGTCACCTTCGTGACCACCTTCGCAACCAGTGACTCTCAATGGTGCCCCCTCAAATAACGGTTTTTGTTGGTACCATAAAACTTTCGGCAACCGCGCAACAAAATGTCGGGAGCCCTGCACATTTCTACAAACAACTCCTTCGCAATGACAGCGTTCGGCTGCGACAATTTCAGGCACCAGCAGACAACCCGATTCTGTCAGAAGTTTCCGACTCCGCGGTTTTGATTCGTCAACGAAACTAACATTTTTGATAGACACTGGTGCCGACGTATCGGTAATACCTCTGAGCGCGAAATCAGCTCGAGCTAATCCCAGCGAAATGAAATTGTTTGCAGCCAACGGTTCGCCTATAGTAGTGTACGGCGAAGCGCTTTTAAAATTAAATTTAAACTTACGACGCGAATTCATGTGGAACTTTTTGATAGCCGACGTGTCCCACGCTATCATTGGCGCAGACTTCTTGAGCCATTTTGATATTTTGGTGGACCTCAAACGGAAAACTTTACGCGATAGCAAAACTGAATTACGATCCACTTGTGAAATCGATAGAACGAATATTATTAGCGTGAAAACGATCAGCGCCGATTCTAAATTTCAAGACATTTTGCGTGAGTTCATTGATATTACGCGCGCGACGCCCGTTGGTTCGTCGACAAATTCCACGGTCATCCACCGTATTATTACGAACGGCCAGCCTATTTTCGCACGCCCACGCAGGGGGGCGTCCTTAAGCTCGGCATCTGTCGCCCCTCAAGCAGCAGTTGGGCAAGCCCACTACACATGGTGCGCAAATCGGACGGCTCTTGGAGGCCCTGCGGAGACTACCGGGCGTTAAATTCGCAGACAATTCCAGATCGCTACCCATTGCCATTTCTCCACGATTTCTCGAATATCTTAGCAGGTAATTCTGTCTTTTCAAAGATTGACCTACGGAAAGCGTTCCATCAGGTTCCGATCCACCCGGACGACGTATGCAAGACGGCAATAACTACTCCTTTCGGCTTGTACGAGTTTACGCAGATGACATTCGGTCTTCGAAACGCCGCTTAGACTTTCCAACGCCTCATCAACGAGGTCTTTCGCGGTCTCAATTTCGTATTTACCTATTTGGACGACGTGTGCGTAGCTTCAAAGAATTTTGAAGAACATCGGAACCACCTTCGGCAAGTTTTCGAGCGACTTAGGCATCATAACCTTCCGATCAACGTAGCGAAATCCGAACTAGGAGTTCTGCAACTCGAGTTCCTTGGGCACACCGTTACGAAAGAAGGCATCCGTCCTTTGGCCAGTCGTGTGGAAGCGCTTTTAAACTTCAAGCGACCAACTGTGGCAAAGGAGCTAAAACGCTTTCTTGCGATGCTGAACTTTTATCGTCGGTTCTTGCCGCACGCACTAGAAACGCAAGGCCCTCTTTTTGCTATGGTAACTGCAAATCAGCGCAATGACCAAACGCCCTTAGTGTGGTGCAAGGAGACGGAACAACTCTTCGAAGCGTGCAAGCAATCACTAGCGAACAGCGCTCTACTCGCGCATCCTTTACCAAATGCAGAGTTATCGCTATGGGTCGACGCATCAAGTTTCGCCGCGGGCGCTGTTCTTAACCAAGTGGTCAATGGATGCGTGCAGCCCCTTGGATTTTTTTCTCGGAAGTTCTCAAAATCAGAGTCGCGCTATAGCACTTATGATAGGGAATTAACAGCTGTGTATTTCGCATTGAGACATTTTCGGTTCATGGTCGAGGGAAGAAATTGCCATGTATACACCGACCATAAACCATTGGTCTATGCTTTCGTTCAGCGACTTGACAAAGCTTCGGACCGTCAAGTGAGACAACTCGATTTTATTTCTCAAATCACTACGGACATCCGCCACGTACATGGCGAGGACAACGCAGCAGCCGATTTGATGTCGCATATTCAATCAATCGATTGCGGACCTATTGATTACGACAAGCTAGCTGAAGACCAGGAGAACGACGATGAGCTACAAGCATTGCTGTCAGGTAACATTGCTCATTCACTCAAATTTAAGAAATTTTCCCTTCCTTCCAGTGGCCGCAAGGTTTACTGCGACTGCCCAACTGGAAGCGTACGCCCTTTCGTTACTAAGACATTCAGATCGAACGCCTTGCATTCCATACACGGCCTCTCACACCCCGGAACAAGAGCTACGGCGCGCCTCATGACAGAGCGTTTCGTTTGGCCATCAATTCAGCGAGATAGCAGAAATTTCGCGCGTAATTGCGTTCAGTGTCAGCGAAATAAAGTAGTTCGTCACAACAAAGCCGTATTGCAGCGTCGCGAGATCGCGACTCAAAGGTTCGCGCACCTTCACATCGACATTGTGGGCCCGTTCCCACTGTCCGAAGGAAATCGCTACTGCCTCACAATCATCGATCGGTTCACACGATGGCCTGATGCCGTACCGATTCCGGACATCACAGCGCCTACGGTAGCAAAGGCCTTGCTCAACGAATGGATTTCGCGTTTCGGCGTTCCTGTCAAAATCACTTCAGATCTCGGAAGGCAATTTGAGAGCGCCCTATTTCGACATTTATTACAACGCCTCGGTGTTTACCATTTACGCACGACTCCATACCACCCTCAAGCAAATGGTATGATTGAGAGGTGGCACCGAACGCTTAAATCAGCTATCCTGTGTCACAACGTCGACCGGTGGACAGTGTATTTGCCATTAATATTACTGGGTTTACGCTCCACCTTTAAGGAAGATTTAATGGCAACACCGGCAGAGTTTGTATACGGCGCAACTCTACGCCTACCTTCCGAATTTTTCGTCAGCAGCAAGCCCACGACCAGTGAACACGAGATACTCGACGAATTGCGGCGCGTAATGAACGACCTGCGACCGGTAGATGCTTCGTGGCATACTACTCCGAAAGTTTTCGTTCACCCAGAGCTAAAGTCTTGCAATCAAGTTTTCATCAGAGACGACTCCGTACGCCCATCGCTTTCGGCACCGTACAAAGGTCCGTACCAGGTTCTAGCCCAGACTCCAAAGTACTACGTCATCAAAGTCAACAACAACGAAGTAAAAGTCTCCATCGACCGACTCAAGCCCGCATTTGTCGCAACCCTTCCGAGTTTCTAGGAGGAGGGTAGTGTGGCGTACCTAAGTTTAATTATGGCTAATTGTAATACTATTATGGTTACTTAGTATAAGATATTGCTACCTACCAACACTTGTTACTTAGTATAAGATATTGCTACCTACCAACACTGATTGCTTTTTGTAGTAGATTAAGCTAAGAACGCTCACGTGTTATGTTACACATTGAATTCGATCTCTTTTCTGTCCGAACGCCCAACGAGGAACACACTAAATATAGATTTAAGTTATATAGGTGATGCCACGCCCCCTTGTTCAATACCCGCACCATCCCCTCTGTCGAAAGATTTGAATAAATGGTAGGTTCGTGCTTAATTTCATTGCTGTGCGACTTATAGTTCAGCGAAATATTTGGGTCACAAAAAATGTGCCTCGCCCCTTGTCCAACGCCCATCAAATCTTACCAGTAGAATGACTTATCTATGGGTCGACGCTATACCATATTTCAATGCTGTGCGCCTTACAATTTCAAAGATATTCCATTATTAAGATTTAGCTTGTATGAGTGGTGCCATGCCCCCTCGTCCAATACCCGCCCCATTCCCTCTGTCGCAGGACATGACTAAATAGTAAGTTCGTAGTGAATTTAATTGATGTGTGACTTATGGCAGGTTCTCACCTTGTGGATCCGAAAAAGTGCATTTTTTTAGGAATTTTTTTTGAGAAAACGGTTAAAGATACAACGCTGAAAATTGTTTCTGGATATGAACACACATTTATTTAGAGAATACAATTTTTAAAATTGAATGAATCAAAAAAAGGGGGGAGGGGGCGTCCAGCAGTGGCGGCATGTCGGCGAGGAGGTGTCCCGCTACCGGAAGTGATTCCGTCAAAACCCGTGATCGGAAACACAAAAATCGAACACATTCTTAATGTGTACCGTATTATCTATTGAATGAACTACGATCATGAAAAAAAAATCGAAATTAAAAAAGTTATGAGGTTTTGAAAAAAAAATTACGATTTTCGCCTTTTTTTGTTCACTAAATATTTTTTTAAATAAACAATTTTCAATATTTTTGGCTGATCGTAGTTCGTTTATTAGAAAAAACTTTAAGGAACATTTAGAAAAAATTTGGTGACGATTGGTTCATTCCAGCGCCTTCAATCACTTCCGTAAGGTCCGAAAATGTGGTTCTGAGAAAAACGCGTTTAAAGTTTAAAGCGCGCTTGGCCGGTGCTCTACACTCATAGAGCAGTGTAGAGCACCGGCAACGGCCTGTAACTTTTGTAATTTTTCAGATTTTGATTTGAAATTTCTGGAGCACATTTTTGAAACATATATCTACACGATAAGGCAAATAAAAAAAAATTGTTTTTTTTTTCCACAAGGTGAGAACCTGCCTTATGGTTCCAAAGTTATTATCTGAAAATATGCAAAATTCACGGTCAAAGATGGCATGGATTTTCCGAGTTTCCCAATAGATTTTCTGGAATTTTCTTTTGGCACGAACCTGAACTGACTTAATACGAATCGAACAAAACAAACCCCATGAAAATCGGGCGTTCCGTTTGAGCGTGATGCGGTCACACACATACTGCCACTCTCTTTTATATATATAGATTACTTTTAATAATTTTGCTAAGAAAAAATTGCACATGGTTAAGAGAGCAAATTGCAAGTAAAACGAAAAATAAGAATAAAATAAAAATACTAAAGAACACATAAAATTACTAAATAATATAAATTTTAAGGAAATAATAATAAATAGTAATATGTTGCTGTTAATATATGAATTTGAAAAATTTATCGGTATGAATTTTATTAGGCCAGAAGGCAACGTAGCCTACATGAATGCCAACATTGCACAGCAGAAATTCATGGTTTTAGTTTTTTATCAATAGGAACGCACACTCTACTGTACGCCTTTGCGAATTCACATGGTTCATTTTTCATAGCAGAACCGAAAGCCATGGAAATTCAATTTGCTTTTTATCTTGTGCAGTTGCTCGTATTGTTTTCATTCACCTCAGCGCATACACAAGCAACACGCACATTTATTTTCACACGGACACACACCCTTGCATATTCGAATTTGCAAACGATACGCCGCGGCGCGCCGTTTCGTGCTCATCAGCACAGCACAGCTTGCAATTGATGTTCCTTGTCGAACATCCCACAAAGAATGAAGATGAACTTCGAAAATTGAAGTTTGGCGAAGCCAGCGACAAAACTTCGTATAGCCGAAGTACGTGTGGGACCTACTGTGCTAGATTTGCGTGACCGAAAAATTGTGTACTGCGTGGTACGTCTATGTTTTTATTTGCTTAGTGGTTTAAGCAACATGAGAATGTTCTGGAACTTTGTACCTATAACTGTCCTTTTCGTAATCGGCGCAGCTGGTGATCAACGTAAGTAAAATAGTTAATGCCGTTATACAGATGTAAGTTGTCTTTAAGGAAGTAGTTTCCACTAGCACTACTTATATGAAGTGCTCACTCTTCTAATTAATTTTTTATGGGATCATAAGGACCCACCTCATGTCTACTTATATCCTGCTCCTTAAGCCAACATACTGGTTTTCTTATCGCGCCGAAGTTTCTTGCACACTCTAGTTGTACTCTCTATCTCGATTATTCTAGCACAGCTCATCACCTTTCGCGAACCATCCTCGCCATAACGGAATTATAGCAAGTTTGGCGTACTCCAAAGTGCATGCCTAAAAGTATACTTGGAGAAGCATTCATGCATAGCACAGCACAGAGTGACTCATCGTTACACTGCCCATCACTTAGACTTGTTCGTCCCGAACAAGTGCCGAGGCTCCGCCGGAGTAAGACGCCAGGCCCTCCAAAGGACCTTGTACGGTCCTTCCCATGACGTTTGAAGTTTTGGAGACAAACCTTTCCTGCGCTGCGGGTTGTAAAGCATTACCAGATGGCCTTCTTGGAACCCCGCTGTGTTAGCCCGTAGATTATATCTGGCTTTCATCTTATCGCTGACCATTTGGTTACGGTCCCTTATAAACTGGTGGATTTCTTCCAGTTCCGACCGCTTATTGACTGCGTAATCAGTCTTAATCCGTCGTGCTGACTACTCCGAACTTTAAGTCAGCAGGCAACCTTAGATCTGGGCTGGAGTGAGTGATGTCGTATCGTGCGGGGCTGACCTATACGCCATCAAGAACAGCGGAATATGCGAGTCCCAATCCTTTTGATTCCTGCCTACTACTTTCCGCAGATATTCTTCCAGCGCCCGATTGAATCGTTCCACCATGCCGTCAGACTGGGATGCAAAGGACAAGTGCGAGTTTTCCTTATTCTTAGTAGCTCACACACTTCCTTCAATACCAGAGACTCGAAATTCCGGCCTTGATCCGAGTGCAACTCCAGCGGAACTCCAAATCTGGCCACCCAGTTGTTTACCAGCATTTTCGCGACCGTTGTGGCCTCCTGGTTAGGAATCGGTTACACTTCGGGCCATTTGTTAAAATAGTCTATTACCACCAGCACGTATTTGTTGCCTTGAGTACTAAGTGGGAATGGCCCGGCGACGTCTATGGCAATTCGCTTGAAGGGCGCTTCCACGTTGTACTGCTGCATGCGGCCCCGAGATCTTTTTGTCGGCCCTTTCACAGCCGAACATCGATCACCGCTCTTAATCCAATCGGCGACAGACTCCTGGCATCGTACCCAGTAGAATCGTCTTTTTATTTTGGCGACAGCTTTTGTGATGCCTAGATGCCCTCCGCTGAAGTCGTTATGGTATGCCTCGATGACCTCGTTGATCCTGCATTTCGAGACTACAATAAGGGAATTGCTGGTCCGGCCATCCTCACTCTCCCACTCGCATCAGACAGCCGCAGACTTTGCCACTGTGCCCAGTAAGCCTTCGCGATCGGGCTTTCACCGGCCATCTCCTGCCAGTCTGGACGTGCGCCTTGCTCCTTGCCTTCAATGATTTTTTTAAGATCCGTATCCAGTCACTGACTAGCAGCCAACGCGATCGGTCACGCTTGTCATACAGCTAATCAATTTATCGTCAACTCTCTATTCTCTCATTCGTCGCGCACGTGGTATTTTGTTACTTCTTCTAATACACCTAGTGTTTCGTAATTACACGTGCTAGACTAAACCATTAATGTGACATGGCCCCCGAGGCCCAATATCTCGGGAACAATAGGTTCGCCCTATTGTCACCGAGCCCACGTGCAAAAAGAAAAAAAACACTAAACGTTGCTGATGAATTCCCAGAATTACCTTTAACAAAAAAAGACAGTCCCAAGTTTCTTATAATAAACTTTAAAGACGAAAACAAACCACTAAACAGTTTTTCTATTTTCGCGGTGCATAAATCACTTCTCGCTATAAGCAAAGAAATTAATAAAATTACACCCCTTCGTGATGGCGGCTTATTGCTGTTAGTGAAAAATAAAGAAGTGGCGAAAAAGTTCCTTGACACCCATCATCTTCCGGGCCTTTGCCTGATTACATGCACACTTCACCATAGTTTAAATTCTGTCAAGGGGACGGTCTACGCCCCGTTCCTAAACCAAGTTCCAGAAGATGAGATTATGGAAGAACTCAAGCAATACAACATCACTGCCGTCCACAAATTCACGCGCATAATTGAAGGAGTCGCCAAGCCTACGGGAGTTGTGCTACTATCTTTCGACGACTATTTTTTGCCAGAGAAAATTGAAATAGCCTGAGTAACATCCACTGTAAGACCATACTTTCCAAGCCCGATGCGATGCAAATCGTGCCAGAAGCTTGGACACACAATGAAAATGTGTAAAAACGCACCAGCTTGTGCAACCTGCCTATGAAAAAGCTCCCAACCTGCCGTTCGGAACCGGCATAAAACTGTAGGTCCCTTCCACCCGCGTACAAAATTCACACGCACAACACGGGTGGTTGCGGGAAGCTAGGCCTTAGTCTCGCGTAAGCGGGCTGTCGTGCCAATCAATTATTAAATTATAAATTGTGCAACCTGCAACCTACCGCCTCACCAACCAGAAAACTGTATCAGAACGTCATGCGCAAATTGTTTTGGAGAACACGCAGCCTCGTCCAACGCATGCCCAAAATATCAACAGGCCAAAGAAATTTTAAAAATAAAAACTGAGAAAAAATGCTCAATGCGCGAAGCCCTGAAATTACACAAAATACAAAATCCAACGACAGCCACAAACTCTATTTCGTTCGCCCAAATAACTAAAATACAAGACAATTCAACATCACAGAAAGACATAAGTAACATAAAACTGCAAAAATCCAACAACTCTATACCAGAAGCACCCAACACCACACAAGACACCGTTACAGTATCAACCAGTAGAGACAGTATAATAAATCTATTGACAGAACCCAACGTTCAACAAACAAGCAAAACCAACGTGACAAAAACAACAAATACAACGAAAGAACATACTTTTTTTGCAATGAACCAGCGCAATAATGATAACAAAAAAACGTCGAAAACAGAAACTGTGCTAAGCGAAGTCGAACAACACATGGACATCGATACGTCTACATCTACAACAAATACAATGAATAAATCACTCGAAAAAGGCAATCCCACCTCACCGAGACGTATACCTATTAAGTCAACTATCAACAAAACTTACACTGCGAAGTGAATAACTTAAACCCCTTACTTACTGTACAACCTACATTAATTTTATAACTAATTTTAGAACTACTTACTTAATTTAATAACTACATTTTTATAATCTGTTATTAATATTATAATTAAAATTCAAATGTCGTTAAAAATCATTCAATGGAACTTAAAAGGTTATAGCAACAATTACAATGAGTTAGAACAATTGATTAAAGATCTTAATCCCCATATAATTTGCCTCCAAGAGACCCACATTCCTTTACAGGTAACGAATACCATAGTCCCCAAAACGTATATCGGTTACTTCTACAATGAAAGTAACAACATATATGCGAATCAAGGTGTCGCACTACTAATAAAACGCAATATCCCGCACAAACGCATAACCATGCATACAAATATCCAATCAATAGCCATGGAGCTAAATCTTCTCACACCCTTTTCGATAATAAATGCATACATCCCTCCAATTCAATCATTTTCCGACAACGACATAAGAGGTCTCCTCCAGCAGACTCAGCTTCAAACCCTACTAATAGGCGATTTCAATGCGTGGAGCCCCCTTTGGGGTTCAGCCAATTCCAATACTAGAGGTACACAAATAGAAAATGTCATATTTACAGAAAATTTTATTGTGCTTAACAACGGCTCTGCCACTCACTCTTCCACACACAGAACATTCACCCATGTCGATATCACTGTGGCTGCAGCTCAATTAAGCCCTAAATGTTCGTGGAAAACCCTTAACTATCTCTACGGAAGCGACCACTACCCTATTCTGACAGAGCTCCAAAATAATTTTAACGCAGTCATTCCTAGGAAATCTCCAAAATTTCTGACAGATTTCGCAAAATGGGACCAATTCCAATCACACTGCTTAGAGGCGATCCAAGGTTATACCCCTACAAATATTCACCAACAAGCTGCCAAAATCACCAAGGCAATTAAAATTGCAGCTAACAAAACGATTCCTCAAAGCAAACTAAAGAAATATAGATCACGCTCACAATGGTGGAGTAAAGAACTTAGTCTACTACGTACAAATAAACAAAAACTCTGGCAGGTATATAAAAACTGTTGTGACATTGACAACCTCATCGCTTACAAAAAGGCAAACGCACTATTCAAAAAACGTGTCAAAGAAGCTAAACGTAAATCGATATCTGAATTCACCGAAACTATAAATCCTAACTCATCGCCACAATATATTTGGGCAAAAATCAAAACGCTCACTGGTATTCCAACAACACCTATTATTGCTATACGCCATAACAACTCCCTTCTCACCTCTCCCCTTGAAATTGCAGATGCATTTGGCTCTACCTGGTGTAGTTATTCCCATGACACCAACTTTTCCAAACAATACAATACACTAAAACAAAGAATCTTGGCTGAAACCTATAACCCTATCGTAGTCGCAAAAGACGCCGCCTGTCTAGAAATTAAATTTTCACAAATAGAATTAGACCTCGGTCTACAACACGCTAAAGGAAAAACTCCCGGGAAAGACCGTATAACCTACCCCATGCTCCGTAATCTACCGTTTTCTGCTAAAAATACCCTCCTATCTCTTTATAACAACATCCTCCACGAGGGTCAATACCCCCACACGTGGTTATCCGCCACCATTCTACCAATACCTAAACCAAAAAAACCTCAAGACAGCACGACTGGGTACCGCCCAATTTCACTTATCTCCTGCCTTAGCAAAATTTTTGAAAAAATGCTCACGAAACGGCTAATGTGGTTTGTGACGAAAAATACACACACACACATCACAACCAAACAGCATTAAAAAAAAACCATGGAACCACTGATGCACTCCTTCACTTACAACACTTTATTGCAGATGGGTTGTCAACCAAGAATCACATTACGGTGTTAGCTACAGACTTTGAGAAAGCGTACGACCGTATTGGCATCCATGTCGTTTTGGAGCAACTCAAAACATGGAAAGTTGTAAAAAAAATATTCCAAGTCATAAAATCGTTTATGACCGGACGAACATTCCAAGTTAATATAAATGGGCATCTCTCAAACCCGTTCCCACTCCAAAACGGCATCCCCCAAGGATCTCCCTTATCGGTTGTCCTATTCATAATAGCCTTTAAGCAGATAAATAGAATAATGCTATACCACAAAACGATTAACTTAAATATTTATGCAGACGACGCAATTTTTTATACAAAGGATAAAGACTTAACAAGCACAAAAAATATATTTTTAAAGCTCCTGCTTGAACTTAAACAATGGGGATTAAAATCTGGAGCAAACCTTGCCTATGACAAATGTAAAATTTTGCACATCTGTCGTAAACATGGGTGCCCTCCAATTGATATAAAAGTCGAACACACCAACATTAAAAATGTTAAAAACTTAAAAGTATTAGGTATTATATTTGATACTAAATATTCTTTTAAAGAACACTGCCTACAGTTAAGAAAAAATCTAGTTACCAGACTCAACATTATTAAATACTTAACATCAAAAAACCTTTGTATACACACTAACACGTTAATAAACATCACAAGATCACTAATGCTAGGCAAAATAGATTACGGACTTCCTATTTATGGATGGTGCGCTAACACACATATGAAACTTCTGCAAGCGCCATACCATACTGCGGTACGACGCAGCCTGAACGCCTTTCCAACTTCACCTGTCAAATGTATGCTAGCTGAAGCAGGCCTTCCCTCCATCATTGAACGACGAGACCTTGCTACTTGGAGACTGATCCCAAAGTTGGTTAATACCACAAACAAAATGCTTTCCAATCCTTTCCGTCTCGCAGCATCCCACAAACGTAACTATTCCACCAAGTCGGCAATCCGTCGGTGCATATCTCACTGCAAAGAACTAGAGATTCAAATACCACCAAAATGCAATCAAATCAGTAGCCATGCGCCGTGGTTGCTGCCACCAGCTTCTCTTACAGAACACCTACACAACTACCCTAAAGCACACACCAGCAACGAATGCTTTCAACAATTATTCATTGAACACTTTAACAAAAGCCACATGACCAATTGGACGCCCATATTTACTGATGGATCTAAAACCGATCACAGAAAAACATTTGGTGTAGTGCAGCAAAACGGTGCACTCATAACAGCCGGATGGCTCCCGTTACATTGTTCTATTTTTACAGCAGAAGCAGTCGCGGTGCTGCAAGCCGCAGAATTTGCATCCAAAAACAAAGGGAATTTTGTTATCTGTACAGACAGTATGTCTGTACTCTCAGCAATCAAAAATGTCTTCAACGATAATCCGATAATCAATCAAATTAGGGGCAGGCTTATAAAACATAAAAAAAACTCCAAATCCTTTGGGTTCCTGGACATAAGGGTATCTCAGGCAACGAGTTTGCCGATAAAGCAGCGAAAGACGCAGTCTTATCACCCTCCCCAATTTTCAATGCAGCACCGAACAAGGATTTACAAAAGCTGATAAATAGACATTTTCGTAACAAACAAATCTCTGACTGGACTCATTTTCAACACCTTTATTCCATAATTAATCGAGATTGTACGAAAGCCCTCTACCCAGCGGAGTTATCAAGAAAAGAAATCACCTACTTTACACGACTAAGACTCGGCCACACAGTGATAACGCATAGCCACCTTTTACAATGTGACCCCCCACCTTCCTGTCCGCATTGTTCAAACCGCTTAACTATCCAACATATCCTTGACTATTGCCCAAACTTAGCGACATTTCGTGCAACAAACTTCGATACCACTGTACCGTCAACCTTATTAAATGATATTAATCTAGTAAACGTTAAAAGAATTGTTAAATACATAAATGACATTAACCTAAGCAGCAAAATTTAACCAATTTATTATAAAACCTAAATATTAAGCATTGAACAGAATTGTCACAGACGTACACGCATATAAAATAATAATAAAAAAAAAAATTAAAAAAAAAAAAATTAATAAAACAAAGTGCAAAACGAAGATACACAAAGAAGAAAACAAATATATGTACATTGATCGCACCGTAGGCCTTGGTAGCTAGAGTGCTTTGTAAATTAGTGTAATATTTTATATTACTCTAATAAATAATAATAATAATAATAATAAAAGATCCGTATCATCGCGCTGGTCCTTTTGCATCCTTTCCGCAGACCAATCTTCCTCTGGCATAAAGCTGACCAATCGGACGTCCACTATCTGCTCTTTGCTTTCGGCTTACGAACAATGCCTGTATTCGGTTTTGCACGGACGGCGTGACAAAGCATCGGCATTTCCATGGCTGCTACCCTTGCGATGCTCTAGCGTGTAGTCGTAGCTCTGCAGCCGCTCGATCCACCGCGCCAATTGACCTTGCAGGTTCTTTAAAGTTCAGGAGCCATTTCAATGCCGCATGATCTGTGCGCAGGCGAAACTTTCGCCCATACAGGTATTTGTGGAAGTGTTTCACGCATTGCAATACTTCCAGCAACTCCCTTCGTGTCACACAGTAGTTGCGTTCAGGTTTCGACAAAATTTTGCTGTAGTATGCTATCACTTGTTCTTGGCCATCTTTTATCTGCGATAGCACACCGCCGATACTATGGCCACTTGCATCTGTATCCAGCACAAATATCTCTCCAGGCAGAGGGAACGCCAGAATTGAAGCAGTGCACAGTTTTTCCTTCAGTCGTGCAAAAGCCTGCTCCTGCTCTTCGCCCCACTCGAAGAGCTTGAGTTTGACCCTGGCTTTTTGTATTCGCTCGAATACATCCTTTAGCTTTCCCAGGTGGTCGTCAAAGCTTTTACCCATCACGATTATGTAGTGGGTAAAACGTTCTACGTTCCATTAGCCGCTCGAATGACGGTGAACTGCCACAAACCATCGCCAACACTGAAAGCCGTTTTCTCCTTGTCCTTGTCTGCAAGCTCCACCTGCCAATAACCGCTGCGTAAGTCGAGCGTGGAAAACCACTGTGTGCCTGACAGTGTGTCATCGATTCGAGGTAATGGATAACTGTCCTTCTTGGTTACGTCATTGAACTTCCGATAGTCTACACAAAACCAGGGTACTGCCATCCTTTTTCTTGACTAGCACGACCGGCTCTATGACCATTTATTTATCCATGTTTTCGATTAAAGTTGTGACCTCTTCCCTCTTGGCCAGAGGAACTCGTCTTGGCGGTTGGCGGATCGGTTTCGCACTTCCGGTGTCGATGTTGTGCTTCACTATAGCTGTTCTTCCGCCCGCTTCTGCTGCAAATATTGACCCATAGTGCTGTAGGAGTGACCGCGCCTTCTGTTTCTGCTCGGCTGTCAATTCGCTGCTCCACTGGTTCTCCTGTGGTATGGCGTCCATGTAAGAACCGCGTTTCCTACTTCCTCCGGGTGGACTGCTTTCACAATTGACAACTGCTTCAGCCTCTCTACACTCGCCAATGACCGCATCTTTTCCGACATATCTGGGTGTGTTCAGTGGGTTGAGCATCCTGACTGATATTTTGCCATTTTTAGGTTCCACTAATGTACGTCCGATAATTATGTTGTCGTACCCTTGTTTTGGCGCTTCTACAACCCACAGCTGACTTGTCCCATCGTCCTCGTCCACCTTTGCCGACACAATCGCCTCGGAATTCGTTGGTATCCTCCTGTGTTGACACGATACAACCTTCCTTACCGCCACGCTTCGCTCATAGCCGGTGTGCAGGGGGAATTCAACGTTGGCATACCTAAGCACATTTTCTTTCAGGTCCAGCGTAAAACCGTGCCCAATCATGAAATCCACGCCGATAAACACGTCATCCATTATATCCGCGACGATGAACTCATGTTCTAGTCTGCTGGTGCCGATAGCAATTGTTTATGTTACTTTTCCTCTTCCTGGCACATGCTCGCTAGTCGCAGTCCGCAGCTGTATGCCATGCTGTGGTTCCCAATTCCTCAGAAGCTTCCTTTTTAGGATCGAATATGACAACACAAACAACTTTCCATCTATCTTTCCTTCAATCGTCAAGCTGCTGGGTTGTCTTTTCAGCTGTGAGACAAGGATGGTGGGGCAGCAGGTTGTGGGGATCAGCTCACGCCCCTTTGGGCTGACCCGGTTTAGTTTAACGAATCGTCGTCCTCGGCGTTCCTCGCTTCAGGCGTTGCGATCGAGAACGGGAACGCCTCTTTCGTTGACGGCAGTCTCGTGATATGTGACCCTGCTTGCCACATGCCCAGCAAACAACTTTAGAGGAAACAACCCATGGCCTGCCCGGTGTCTCAGCGCTTATGGCCTGGATCGAAATGTTGCTGTCCGGCTGGATTTGGCGTATCCTTGCAGGTGCATACCGAGTGCCTCCAATCCATGTCGCTTCATTGCGCTGATCACCGTCTCCTTAAATGTCGACTTGCCCATCATCAACGCACTGCGACGTGTTTCCGGATCATGAAGCCCTTCAATAAACGACTCAATCTTCATCCTTTCGAGATCATCAGCGCCGAAGGACGGGTAGCACAACTGTACGAGCCGCTCAATGTCCGCTGCATATGTCTGCAGCACCTCGTTTGCTCTTTGCCTGCGGTTCTTCAGCTCACAGTAGTACCGCGTATGGTTGTGCTCGTTGCTGTACTTTGCCGCCAACGCTCTCATGATGGCCTCGTAATCACTTCTTTCACATTCTGGAACCGATTTAATTACCTCAGCCGCAGGACCTTTTAGCGCCAGAGCCAATCTGCGACCTTTCCTGATATCGGTTCACTGATTTTCCAAAGCAGCTAAGTCTAATTGCAGTTTAAATGTATCGAACGGCGTAGCACCATCATAAGTAGGCACATCTGTTCGGGTGGCGGAACCGGCGGCAAAAATTCTCGTGGCTGTACCTCTCTAAGCCGTTCGTCGACTTTTCTGTTCACCGAATCCTCCAGCCTGTCGACTCGTTTGTTCAAGGAATCATCCAGGTAGTCAACTCGTCTGTTCAGGGAATCATCCAGGCCGTCGACTCGTTTATCCAAGTGTTCCACTTTTTTTTTCTTTTTTTTTTAAACTTCCATTTTTATTACACCTGCATAATAAAAGGAATCTCGTAATATTCTAACATTATTTGGAAATAATTTATGTACTTAGATCAATATCAGAATATACATACATTTACGAACTTAACAAAACACTAGCGTATAACAGTAAGTTAAATCTCAGTTTACAATACATACAGACAGTTTACAGTACATATTTCATTAAAAATGTCTAGATGGTAAGTCAGAAATTGTAAGTCGTTTAACCTTCACACTGTCACCATTAACATATGTTAATATTTCAAATTTTGATTTTGCCATAACTTTTTAGTTTTAAGTCCGATTTTAATGCGGCTCAGTGGCCATTTTATCAAGCTCTTTCTAAATAAGTAATCAGAAAACTAAAAATTTTATTTTTTCCATCTTTTTTTTACAAATGAAAATTTTTACCCCTATTTTCGTTACAATTAACATATTCAAAATTCAATGTTCAAATTTGAATATTTGATGTGGAATTACCTAAAAATCTTAAATACAAAATTTTGTGAGAATATCTTTGAAAATGCACTTTTTATGGCATTTCTTTAAAAAAAGCAACAAATTCGCCCACATTGTGGTTGCTGAAACCCCATTCATCCCTTTTTCCCCTACAACATTTGAACCTAAAATCTCTTAAACACAGTCCATTTTACGTTTTTGCTTAAAAACTTAGCTCAAAAAATTAAAACTGTCTTTATAAAACAGATGAAAAGAAAAATATTAACATATGTTAATAGTGACAGTGTGAAGGTTAAGCCTTCGGATTCGACTTTCTTCGATCAGGGGTATATGCTGTATTTCGACGTTACCGTGATTTTTCATGTCAATAATATGTTTCGTGCTGAGTTTTTTTATTGTTTCTTCAACTGTGCTGATTGAAAGGTCCCGATGCAAAGAGTCGTTTGTGATGTACCAAGGAGCGTCTACTATTTTTCGTATTATTTTTGATTGCGTACGCTGTACAACGTCAACGTTTGTTTTGCATGCCGTACCCCATATCTGAATACCATATCTCCAGATAGGAGCAATGACAGTGTTGTATATCAGTAATTTGTTGCTTAGGGATAAGTTTGATTGTTTGCCTAGAAGCCATTGCAGTTATCGGAACTTGTTGTTAATCTCATTCTTTTTTTTCTTAATATGTTCACGCCATGTAAGTTTTGCATCAATTGTCATACCCAGGTATTTTGCCTTATTGTCAATTTGAATTGTGCAGTTGTCTATTTTAAGCGGGTGCTGGTTAAAAGATCTGTTGGTGTAGATGACTTCTACTGTTTTTTCAGCATTTATCTGGATACCCCAGGTCTTGAACCATCTCACTGTGTCATTTATTATGGTTTGAAGGTTTTGTTCAGCTGTTATAAGTTGCTTGCTAGATGAAAGCAAAACTGTGTCGTCGGCAAATGTTGCAATCATGCTGTCGTCAAAAGAAGGAACAGGTACGTCCGCAGTATAAATTAAGTATAGAAGAGGACCTAATACACTGCCTTGAGGAACACCAGCACTCATAGTGCGCATTTCTGAGTCAGCATCTTGAAATTTCACAAAGAAATGTCTATTTTCTAAGTAGCTTTGCAATAAGTCATAAAAATCAAGTGACAGAAAGGATTTTAGCTTGTGGAGTAGACCTTTGTGTCATACACTGTCAAACGCTTTTGCGACGTCAAGATACACTGCCGCACAGTATTTTTTGTCATCAATGTCTTTGTATATCTTATTGACAACTCTGTGAATTTGCTGAGTCGTTGAGTGTTTGCGCCTGAATCCAAATTGGTGTGTTGGAATTATGTTTTTCTGAGTCAAGATGGGGTCAATTCGTTCAATGAGAAGTTTTTCGTATACTTTTGATAATGTTGGTAGCAAGCTTATATGTAGGTCGATATGATGTTGTCTGGGTTGGGGTTTTCCCCGGCTTCACCAGCGCGATAATCTTAGCCACTTTCCAAACCACAGGAAAATATTTTAACTGTGATATTGCATTGAAAAAGTTTCTATTATACACATAGGCTGCGTTTGGTAATTCCTTTAAAACTTTGCCGGATATTAAGTTAAATCCAGGTG
This sequence comes from Melieria omissa, assembly GCA_963971225.1. Classification (NCBI taxonomy): domain Eukaryota; kingdom Metazoa; phylum Arthropoda; class Insecta; order Diptera; family Ulidiidae; genus Melieria; species Melieria omissa. The sequence continues at coordinate 64,831,754 of OZ020268.1, read as the reverse complement.
ATTTTTTACTTTTAAGTGTCATAATTTTTCGTCGAATCTCATCAGTTGTCATTTTAGGTATGGGTTTGTTTTGTATTTGAAAACGTTCTTTCAAAGTGTTGTGCAAGGATGTCAGCTTTTTGTGTGTTACTTCTGGCCCAAATTCCGCTTGGACTTTTGATGGGTGGTTGATGAGGTATAGCGTTGTTTAGGTTTTTCGTTGCTCTCCACAGTGAGTAATGTGTTGACATACTGGGCTCTAAGTTCGTCAAATAATTTCTGAGTCTATCTTCCTTGTCCTTTTTTAACATCATATTAACTTCCTTCGTTATATCATTAAGCTTAGCTTTGTCTAGTGGGTGCCTGGACCTCTACCATTGTTTACGGAGCCGTCTCTTCTGCTTTATTTTGTTAAGAATGTTATTACTAAGATTTTGCATAAAACGTTTCGATCCGAGTGTTGGGGTTGACGCACTTGCAGCTTTGATTACTATGTCATTGAAATATGCGATAGATGAGTCGACATCTTTTTTAAACTTTAAGCGGACATTCATCATAAGATTACGGTCGATTAATTCTCTAAAAGACTGCCAATCAGTTTTAAGGTTATATGGTAGGAATTGTTGTGATAGACGAAGTGGCTGGCTTAAGGGGCACAACTAGTTTGACCGCAGATATATTTATGCATAAATAATGAATACAAAGTAATGTTTTCAAATAAAAATATTCGATTTTCAGCAAGTTATCCACCATCTCCTGAGACTTCAAAAAAAAAAAGTTCTCCCACTGCTGCAGTGATTGTAGCCTTCGCAGTGCCTGAAATCAAAAAAACCAAAAATTTTACTTAACTAGGTTATATTTGCTATACAATGACCCTCGGTTGTAAAAAAAAATAAAATGCAACAAAATGGCGGTTTTTTGAAAAAAAAATTATAATTTTGCTGAAAAATCTGATGGTTTCTGGCCTGGCATAATTATACTTTTCATCCTATCATTAAACTGGAGGTTCATTGTATGGAAAAACAAATACACAATAAGCTAAAAAAAGACCCAAGTCGATCGGATGATTTGTTATCAAGTTACAGCTGCAGCAAATTTGAAAAATGTAGTTTTGAGAAAAACGCGTTTAAAGTTTTAAACCCGTGTTACCGCGTAGTAAACGAGACGGATTTGAAGCTCTGTATCTCAGAGACTTTTACGAATTCGACAAAATCCGTTCGTATACTTTTTCTATGATAGTTATACCTACTATAAAAATATGAAATAAAACATAAAACGAAATTTTCAAAATTTCAAATTAGTTCTGCCCCTTGAATATGTCAGTATAAAGGGGGAGTGGCCGGAAGATAAATCGAAGCAAGATTCAATTGTCATGCAGTTTGGCTCGATGTTGCGAGTAATGTAAAAGTCAAGTATGTCTGGAATTTTAACTGGGTCAGAAGGCCAATACGTTGGTTGTCTACTACTTATAAACCGGCTTTTATTTTCTTTGATGGCATCCAGTAGGTTTCGTCCTTTATTGTTAGTCAATCTAGATCCCCACATTATGTTTTTAGCATTAAAGTCACCACCAGCTATGTATCGCTTCCCAAGTGTCCGAAGGAAGTTGAAGTAATTTGTTTTGTCATTGTTATATTTAGGCGGGCAATATATTGATGAAATGGTTATTGCTCCACATTGATCTTCGATTTCCATTACTGTTGCTTGAATATTATTTAACTTCGAACTTTCCATTTCAGTACATTTTATGTCGTCTCTAAGAATAATTGCAGTACCACCATTGGCTTTATTTTCAGGGTGATTCGTCGTAAGTATTTTGTAATTGGGGATTTTGAAGTAGGTTTTGTCTGTAAAGTGCGTTTCTGTAACCAGCAATGGTTATGTAATGTCAACGCTGTTGTTCGTCAAAAAGGTTTTAACTTCTAAAGCATGTTTGCTGAGTCCGTTTGCATTCCACAGCGCTATTTTAATTTTGTTTGTGTTGTCCATCTATTTTCGTCCCCAACAGCGTAAGTATGTTCATCATATTTGACATTTGGGAAACTAGTTGCTTAATCATATCCTTTAATTCAGTGAGGTCATTTTGCGTTGTTGCTGTTTTTGGGTAAACGGGTTCAATAGGCGTTTTTTGTGTTAGTGAAGATGCCACTGCTGCATAAGCAATTCCAGAGGAGACGTTAGCGGAACCTGGTTGTATTGGGAGAGTATCAGGTTGTTTGGCAGGGACGTCTTTATTTCTTAATGCTGGAAAGCGTTTAATTTTGAAGGACTTGTATATCATGCACCCTTTGTAGTTGGCCGTGTGTTTTTCCCCGCACAGAGCGAATTTTATATCATTCGTTTTTGAACAGTCAGAGGTCTTGTGTTTTCCAGCACATTTCACGCAGATTGGGCTCTTCGTACAATAACTTTTAAGTATGTCCATATTTTTGGCAATTGGAGCATTGAGGTATTGTCCTTTTTTGGTGGGGTGGTTCGAATGAAAATTAAATGAAATGAAATTTCGTAAACGTCTTTGTTGTTATCTTTCGTCGCTAGTTCAATTGAAAACATAGATAGGGGCTCTTTGCTTCCTGATTTCAATATGTTGTGAATGTTAATGACATCATGACCTAACTGTTTCATCTCGTCGGCTATGTCGTTTGTATCGGTAGAGTAGTGCATATTTCTTAAAATTACCCTAAAACCGCGTTGTTCTTTGGGCTTATATGTATAATATTGTGTGTGTTTATCATTAAGTAATTTAATTATTGCCGTATAATGTTGCGATTCAAACGGTCGTCGGCCAGTATCTCGAATCTATTTGCTGCTGGTGGTTTGTCTAGCCAGTATGATGTTATTGTTTTTTGGTTTATATTTGTTGGTTTGTTCTTGTGTTTTTTATTTTTGCTTGCGTTGTTTGCATTTCCATCTGATGAGTTGCGATTCCTCTTTAGCGTTGCTTGGTCTTCGGTTTCCCTTTGCTGCTTTGATTGTAGAGGAGTTGTTGCTGCTTATTTCGGCTGTTCTTTTGGTGCAGTAATTTGCCGACCGGCAGAAGAACTAGTCGCCAGCATGCTTCCAATAGTCGAGGCTGTTACTGTTGTACGGGCCGAGAAGGTTGAAGTTGTAGTTGTTGATGTAATGGTTGTTGTAGTTGTTGGTAAGCCAGTGGTACTTGCACAAGCTAGGGAGCCGCTGGAGTTTTGGATGATTGGAGATTTACTCTCAGTACTCCACGCTAGTAGCGGTGAGCAAACATTGTCAATGCAGTTAGATAGTGCAGGTTGGGTTGACTCTCTTGTTGTTATTTCACTTTCTGCTGCATTCGTGCGCGCAGCTGCTTGTGAGAACTCAGCCTGGAGAGTTTGCACTGATTGGAAAGTCTTTGCCTTGGACTCACTAATGGACCGCGTTCTCCCCACCGGGGGAGAGCGCCGCACACTCATGTTCACTGTTGTGATTTTTTGTTGATTAGATTTTTGTTTACAAAATGTATTTCGCAGTCGAATTTACTTCTGGTGAGAAGACATGCGGATTTACTGCAAATTGTTTTGAGTCACTGTCTCTTTTTTTTGCAATATTGCATTCAATATACTGTATAAAATGGATAGTTAGCACAGAGCGAATTGAAACACGTCCGATTGCTATGATTGCTATGAATCGCAGTGTTCCACTTGAGCTCTCAGGTGCTCCACTTTCACATTTAGCTTGCTGGAGATTTCTCCCACTTTCTGCTCCAAACGCGCAGAATTTTCCTGCAGCTTGGTGGACAGCTCGCAATTTGCGCTTTCGAGTTTCACTGCCATTTCTCGATTCGTAGTTTCCAGTTTCGGTTCCATTTGCGCCGATGCAGTCGGTAAATTCCAGGCAGCCAGCTTTTTCTTCAGCTGGTCTACCTACAGCAGCTCGAGTTTAACCATGTCTGCGTTTTTATAATTTTATTTACTTCCTGTTTATTTTCAGTAGCACAATCCCACTTCTGACACCAAATGTTACGTAAATGACTTTTCTAAGATCATTTGGATAGTGCTTGAAAATAAAACCACTTCAATTATTTAGCGCAAACGCAGTGAAAAACCAACAATCACTTTATTTGCAGATTTACACTTTGCTTGTATCTACACTTGTTACCACTTTGCTTATTATTGCCTCATCGTTACAATATTGTAACGATGGGGCACTCTGTGCTATGCATGAATGCTTTTCCAAGCATACTTTTAGGCATGCACTTTGGAGTACGGCGCGCTTGCTATAATTACGATATGGCGAGGATGGTTCGCGAAAGGTGATGAGCTGTGCTAGAACGATCGAGATAGAAAGTATAACTAGAATGTGCAAGAAACTTCGGCGCGATAAGAAAACCAGTATAAAAGCAGCAGTGTGCAGCGCAGGAAGTTGAGTCTGTGTTGAGCAAGCAAAGGAGAAACATGCAATAGCAGTAGTGTAAAGTAGTAACAAGTGTAAATTTGTAAATAAAGCGATTGTTGGGTTATGACTGCGTTTGCGCCGAGTAACTGAAGTAGTTTTATTTTCAAGCACAATCCAAAACAAACCTGTGGAGAAGTAATTTTCGTAACAATATTTTGCACTTTCGCAGATCTCCCCCTGCTTCAAGTTCCACGTGATTTCGCGTCTCGCATCGGTGAGCAATCGACAGAGTACTGGACGGCCAAGGCGCAGGACATTCCGGCCGACAAGCTGCAACGTACCACCAAACGCAGCACAAACCGGGCTAAGAACATTATTCTATTCCTGGGCGATGGCATGTCCGTCCATACTGTTACTGCCACCCGCGCCTTCTTGGGCGACAGCTCCGAACAGGTGTTTTTTGAGAAACAAAAAACACCAAAAAACACACCCCTACACCGGCCTGTCGAAAACTTATTCGGTGGATAAACGTGTGCTGGACTCCGCGTCCACTGCCACCGCGTACCTAAATGGCGTTAAAGGCAACTACGGCACGATTGGCGTCAATGCCCAGGTGCCACGCTACGATTGCAATGCCGGGACCGACTCTAGCAAGCACACTGAGAGTTTAACCAAGTGGGCGCAAGATGCTGGCAATGGACTGGCCTGGTGACCTAGGTGCGTGTGACCACAGAATAAACAGTAATACAGAACGCGCATCTCATACAAATTCAAAACTGTTAAGGGGTCGTAATACAGGGTAGGTCATTTAAAGTGGAAGGCCATTCTTGTTTTTGAAAAAAAAAGAGGAAAAAAAATGTTTTTTTTGTTTTCATCTCGATATTCATTTATTTTGGTCCAAGGAGAAATTTTCTAGTTAGTTTTTGAAAATGATATCGCCATTAGCTTTGGCCGCAAAATGTGCCCTTTTTTCGGCATTTTCGATCACTTTTGCCAGTGTATCGGCCGATATGGCTCTTATTTCGCGGCGTATGTTAGCTCTGAGTAGAGCTAGTGTCCTTGGCTTATTGGTGTATACCTTGGACTTCAAGTAGCCCCATAAAGTCTGGCGGCGTCAAATCGGGTGATCTCGGTGGCCACTCATAATCGCTGTTTGGTTTTCACAATCGAGAAGTTATTTTGAATGTAAAGCTGAACAATTTCAGCACGTTCTTTTGAAGTGTACTGTTCCATGGTATAAATTGTCTTGGAATGACGCTTTCAAAGCGCTATGTCATTAGTCGATTTGACAGCTCTGTCAAAAGTTATAGGGTTACCAGATGCTTCCACTTTCAATGGCCTACCCTGTATTACGACCACTGTTAATTGAACATTAGGTCCTCTGTTATTAACATTACAAACAGCACTAGACAGATTTCGTTTCTGTTATATCACAGAACAAACAGCACAGAAATTAGAAAAAAGTAATGATCGCATGCAGCTTCGCGAAGCATTGAAGGGAAAAAAGCATCCTCTGTGGTTGCTGTTGTTGTCGGCCAACAAAACGAAATGCCAATTCTTCTTACATATCTGTGGCCGTAAGGAATAACAGCCAAAGTCGATTTTATGAAGTTTTCAGGAGAGCACTTTTAATTTTTGAATTTGCTTTGAATTACACTAGATAAATTTTAGATTTTTGGGCGTAAAACATTCATTTTATGAGCAAAAGCCCTAGAATTTTGTGTAGAAGTACATTTGAATACGACGAATGCAATGGTGGTAATAACTCAATTTTGTCCTAACTCGACTTTGGCTGTTATTCCTTACGTTGTTGTTATTGTTCCCGGCTAGGAAATGAAACATTGAATTTGAATTATTTTTGCTTTGTGGTTCATTCTGCGTGCAGCTCAGTGCGGAGTGTAGCGTGCAAAAATATATGAGAACGAATGTCAAAAGGGGGTAACTTATCGATTTAAAAAGTCACTACGTTAAAAATATATCACACTATTTATAATATTGATGATAGCTAAACGATTTTTTTCAATCGTTGTATGGAAATTGAAATGGAGTTTGAGTATTTTTATTCTTCCACCTTTGCGATACTGCCTTGATCAAAAAGTTCCTACCTTAGCATTTGTGAAAATTGCGCAGTCTAGAGTATGTCTGTTTTTGTAAATGTTTTGATGTTTCGTTTAGCTCGCATCGGTTTTGAAGAATAGATGTGTTAACTTTTTGATCTAGGTGGTATGCTTAGTATCACAGCCCTGCGTCATTCGAGCTTTTGACTTCCGACAATGTGTGATAAAAGTTCGCACCCAAATTAATACCCCAACTTTAATAAACTCTCAAGTTCTTCCGTATTGCAAGAAAAATACGGAGGATTTCAATGCCAATGAGCAATGCAACCCAGGGATATGTGGAGATGAAGTTACGGAATAGTTACGGATAATTTACATGAAGTTTACTCTTATTAGAAAACGAACCAAAAAGGTGTCAAAGATAGACACATTTCAAAGAGTTTGTGCGTGTGTCGTGTTCAGTGTCAATATTTGAGCGAAACTTGCACCCTGACAATGATTCAGAGATGATGAAATTCAATATATATTTATTTGTACTTGAGCTTTCTCATATTAGAATACTTAATTGTGTATTATACTATTGGAAACATAAAAATTATGCATTTAATGTTATTTTTTTTAATTTAACAAGTGTCAGCACTTCAGGAATCTTGATTATTGTAGTAATTTATAGTCATAAACATCCATGAATTGCCGAATTATTTTGGTTAATGTCAAATTTTCCTTGAATCGCAGTCAGGTAACAAAAACATGTAACAATTACGAATTACAGCATTGCCTGAGAACGCATTTGAAAATATTCGATTTCTTCAAGAAAATCTTTATTTATTGAAACACATACCCTGAACTTTCCATTCAAAGGCCAACTTTAATTTTTTAAATGCACGCACGCACGTACAATTGATATACTCGCCACAACCCGCAAACTACGGACCCACTGACACTGCACTCAAACTGCGAGCAAGGACCCGCCATTGATTGGCCATATTCGACCGCAAAATTTAATTTATCTTCCATCAGTGATGTTCTTGTGGTTTTTCAATTCGCACCGAAAAAGGAAGAAAGCAATCAGAATACACACACACACATGCGTTTCTAGAGGTACACTGATACAGACACCTAAGCAATAAGAGTGAGGGGAAAGCGGGGTGTGGTTGGAGGGTGGAACCCTTGTCAAAATTGTGCACGTTCCTGTGATGAAAGTTTTTCCTATGTGTTGTTCGGGTGACTGTTGGCTGTTCGTATTGTTGTTGTATTGATATCATCTGTATGTGAAATTTACGCCATGCCGGAGCAACCGCACACTTGTCATCCAGGCAACCACACACGAACGCAAAATGGCAGCAAACATTTGTATACACTTCAAGAGCGCCGCACTGACAATAACAGTGTTGGCATCAGTGTTGACAGTCAGCACATTTCGTCTTTATGCTGCATTGATGGTATTATCCTTCTACCCCCACCCGCAGCATACTCACGAAATAATCGAGAGCTATTCCCAGTCATGATCGCAACTTGTCACAGACTTATTATTGGATATAGGAGAAACTTTTTAAAGTTTTGTAAAATAAAATTTCCTATTGACATAACCGTCAATCAGAGCCCGAAATGGGCGTGCTCCGCCCACTTTTTCTTCGACTCCCATATAAGGTGTAATTTCAGATGACCATTATTTCCAATTTAATAGGGTTTATCTGGACGGACGTAGATAAAAATATTCAAAATAGTTTTTTTTAAATACTTTTGAATTCGATTTATTCCAAACCATTTAGCAATTTAAAAAATGTTTGATAAAAAAATCCAATATCCTGTGATATTAAGGAAACAGCTATTTATTCGGCTCGAATGTGCCCATCTTGAGTAAAAATTAAAGCAGAGTTTTTTGCACAGGATTTTAATTTGAAGTTGACAACATCTTTTCAAAATATATTTAAAACCCGCATGATTATTCTTTTTTTTGCTTGGATTTTAGCCAAACATCATAAAGTTCACTTCGCGAAACTGCCATGTTTGATTAGCTGTGAACTAAATGGGTGCAAAAAGGGGCAACAATTTATTGCAGAATCTGAAACTAGCCACATTTTTCATTAATATGGTTATAAACATTACATGGAACTCTACGGAACTCAATAAGTTGTATTCTATTAAAAAAGGAAACAATTTTGGGAACCACCAAATTTTTAGTGACTAGCTATTTTAATCGATAAAAAATTATAAAAACTTCAAAAACTTACCGTAGTTTGCACAAAATATTCAAGTAACTAAAATCAAAAAGGTTTGTGCAAAAATATTTCTGACAAAAAAATCATGGCTCTATGAACTTCACAAAAAATCTCACATTAAAAAAAGTGTTTCTGCACTTGTCGCAGTGAGACAAATTCGAAAACGGTTATCATGCTAACTGTTATTTTTCGATTTGCTTTGAGCATATATTCGTAACACTTGTATATCGGATCGATCGGAGAATCGGAGAATTTTTTTTTACTTTTGGCATTCTAAAAATCAAAAGTCACACTGTGCTGCGGCTGCCATACTCACATATTATGAATAACAAAAATTTTGCGCAGCAAAAATTGCTTTAAAAAAACAACTCATTTACCTTTTCCCCAGTTACAACTTTTCTTAAATGTTTCCCTAACTTTAACGTTACTCCTAAAACAATAAATTTTAACTCAAGAGCTATGCATATTGTAACGACGAGACAGTCTGCCGCTGTGCAAAGCAACCCTATCGCTACGCGCCGTGCTATAATTCAATCTGGCAACGACGGCCGCGATAATAAGGGAAACTTTTAGGCCAACCTGGCAATGATGGAAACTTTTGGTCCAACCTGGCAATGATGGCAACTTTTGGTCCAACCTGGCAATGATGGACACTTTTAGTCCAATCTGGCAATGATGGTCGCGATCATAATGGAAACCTTTAGTCCACTCCGAAATGTGCGAGAACGATCTGCGCGATGGCCGGACAGGTATAAAAGGCAGCCGGGTGCGGCGCAGCGAGTCAGTCTGATTTTGACTAGTGAAGGTGCCACAAGGAGTAATCAAGCAAATAATTAAGTGTAAAGACAGTGAAGTGTAAAAGTGTGAAATAAAGTGATAGTTGCTTTCTATTGGCTGCGTTTGGATAACTAAAGTTGTTTTATTTTCAAATTGCACAATCCAGTGATACGTAACAGCCCACTAGAACTAGTATTCGTAACAATATTTACACTAGTCAGAATAAGTTTGCGTACAAGGGGTATATAGTTTTTTTTATATGAAAAATAAATAACTAAAAGTAATTTTTCAAAAACAAAATATTTGTTATTTTTTCCATAAACTTACAACCCAATTCTGTACACTTGATAAATTCACCATATTGACTATTTGTCAAGTTTTTACTATTTGTCAAGAATTGGTATTCTATTCCTAAAAATAAAAGCTCTTTTCTTGATAAATTGTCAAAAGTGTGAATGCTATTGACAACACCATACAAATTGAATTTTGCCTATTGAAAATGGAAGATTTGAGCATGTTAACACTTTTAGTGGTTGAGGAGGATAGAAAAGAAAAAATCAGAAGCAGAAGAAAAAACATAATTTGCCTTCGTTGATCGAGGAAGAATTCATGAAGAATTTCCGGCTGACTCGATCTTTGTGGCATCGATTAATTGAGGACTTGGCACACAGAGGACATCGCTATCTTTGCCCACATGCGTTCTGGCGGCATTGTCGTTTTTTGGACATGGATCCTACCAAAAATGCGTTGGTAATAACTGTAATTTGCCTATGAGTCAATCATCTGTCGGACAAAATTTTAAGAATTTTCAATCAAAATTTCAAAATAATTTCAAAAATTACTTTTCATCCAAAAATTTCTTTTTATTTGTCATATTTTTTGACAATTTGACAGCTATCGCATATTCACCTTATGTTGAATTAAATGAGCTTTTTAGTTTATCAGTGTTGCATCAGAATGCCAATTGCTTGATAAAAATCTTAAAAAAAATACCTTGATAAAAAATGTGTCAAGAATACACAGAATCAGACTGTTAGCTCTTTTATTCTATTAAGATTATAATAACAAAAACTTGACAAATTTGTAAAAGAAGGGCCAAAATAAAATGTGTTATGAATTCACCTCAGAAAAAGTTTGCGTACAAGATGAGGTTATGTAGCAAAAAATTAATTTAAACTAAAATTCATAACTTTTTGAATATGCTTCTCTTATTGGAACTCCCTGCAGAAGTTTCGGCAAAGTAAATCCTAAGTAGCGACACTCTTTGACAACCGGACGTCGATTTTTTCTGAAGGCTCCTGTCGAATTGTTGTTGTTCACGTGTAAAACGGTCACTGTGGTGAATAAGTACATTAACTTTCAGGGTTACGTGCACTTGACAAACCCTGTAAAAACTGTAGATTTCATGAATTTGTTAAGTGTAGTTTAAAACGATTTTATATTTCGGACACGGACTTTTTTTGGTGGCATGAGTAGGGAAAAGAAAATTAAATATTTATCTCAAAAATTGTTTGCCTTCCAAATAGAATTATGAAACAATTTCAATTAATTTCGAATGTTTTGCAAAAGCAACTCTGCCCGGCAAGAAATATTCACCACAATTATTGTCAGTTTAAAATTTGAATTTGAAGTTTATATTTTTACAAAAAAGTTGACTGGACACAAGAAATTTTCTGTTGATCGGGGGTTGTTGACAAAGAAATGCAATATGTTTAGCGGTGCACGGCCGAGAGTATATGGCTGTGTGCGCTCAACAACACGGGGCCGCGCTCTACCACGAACAACTCCTCTCCAGCATGACCAACTCAGGCAGCAGCCCGGGCGGTCGCCTGCCAATGAGTCGGCGCCACACTGCAACACAATCGTCGGCCAGAAGAAGTTGAGCACCATCCACAGAGCTGCAAACAGCTCAACCGCAAACGTCTAACGGCCAATTTGGCCAGGGGCGATACAGACCGCAGCTCTGGACGAAAAAATGTTCAATGGTTCACATTTGTAAAAATAATTTTGTGAGCAATGACAGTTAGATTTTTGTCTTTGTGGTGAATATTTACACATTCTGTGGTGAAGGTGGCAATTGAAGTTGATGTAGAGTTGATATTTTTTTTACACATGTTGAGTATAGAAATGTTGCAAAATGGATAATTTTCCAAAAGTGTTTGATTTTTTTTTAAATATTTTAACTGCTTCAGCTACATTTAAATATTCACCCATAGGTACAGAAATGTTCAATTGAACTCAAATGCGTTCTGAACTCAAATGCATTCCAATTTAAAAATCGCGTATATAAATGTTGTACATTAATATATGTTAGTAAACACATTTGTAATGCTTATTAAGAGTTATGAAGATACACAAAATTATATTTAAATAAAATTCTTGACATAATTTATAAGAAATAACTTTTTCGCTAGCATTTTTCCTTGCACTGGAGCAAAATTACATTGACATTGATTCTGAATGTTCAATGTTTACATAATCAATTTGCCTACACAAAAAGAAATTTCAAAATTGAAATTTTAATCTTTTCTGTTTTCTGAGTCACTGTATGTTTTTTCATGACTTTTCTTATAAAGGCACTGTTACTGGGTTTTATAAAATATTTATGTAAGGGAGAGGGCTGAGTTGTGAACCAGGCTGGGTTGTGAACCATTACCGTTTTTTCTTTCCCTAATTCACATATCGCCAATGTTTCAACTGTCCAGTTTGTCTTTTGATAGGACTCTACTTTTGTGGTTACACCGAAGTACAAACACGTATTGCTTGTGGCAGCAATCGGGTTTGAAAGACATCGTGTTTGAAAATCGACTGCGAAAACTTGTTTGCTTTTTTTTAAAGTGCTATCCAAGTGACTGAGCTTATTGCAAAAAAGTCTGTGTAATACATGTTTATTTAGTGTTTTGATTCTATTTTACGATGCAATATTTGTTTATGTCGAATTATGATTGGAAGTGTCGTTTATCTTAAAGTTTCCAAAATGGCATCGTGGTTGGGCTGTGAACCACTGAGGTGGCTGGGTTATGAACCACCTGTGTTTCGTACTACATTTGTTTTAACACTGTCAAATATGGACGGATATATTAAAATAAAGTAATTTTATGTAATTTCACTCGATTTCGTTGAGAACGCATTCGTATTTCACAAGCAAACATTGCGACACCGATTAGGATGAAAATTCAAAAAATTAACTTTCATTCATTGCGATTTTTTGGCCTAAGTGGCGTCATTATAACTTTCTTTCACCTCTTGAGGCCTCCTGATTAAATAAGTCCTCAACTTACTTAAAAAGTATGGGTGTTTTCTTCGTATTTTCCGACTTTAATAGGGATTTTCCAGATGGTTCACAACCCAGCCACTTTTTTGGAAAAGCGAAAAATCACGTCCTTAGAAAATGGGACGTAGAGAGTTAAATATCAATCAAAACAGTAATCCGTCTTCATAAAAAAGTTGCGTTTTATATTTACCTTTCCAATGGTATCTTCGATTTTTCGATATCTTTATTCTGAGAAAAGTTAGAGCCAAAAAACAAAACCCGGTTCACAACCCAGCCCTCTCCCTTACATTTCTGAAGATATTGGATGCAACTAGCCGAAGATTATGATGCCTTGATCACAAAACAATCCTATTGCTTGGGTAGCTTAAGAAAATGGCCAGATCGTAGCAAAGAAGCATGAATTTCTCGTTTTTTCGAAATTTAAGATGGCTTTTCGCAAGATGGCAAACTTATTCTGCACCGTTTTGTGAGTATATTGTCAATAAATAAATATATGGAAAATTCTTATTTTAATGCATCTAAAACACAACAAAAAGTGCAGTTAAGGCACATATGAATAATGTGGATAAATTTTGGTAAACAGAGAACCCATTTTTGAGGTCAAAATTGATGATAACATAATTTTGACTTGCCTGTACGCAAACAGGCTGTTCTGACTAGTGTATATCGTCCTTTTTGGTCTTACAATATAAAAATCACTTCGTCCTTTCATTGTTTCACTTTGAAATATGTAGGTAAGTGAGTGCAGGAGTAATTTTGGTATGACAGCAGGACACAGAGGAAAAATGTTATTGGTGCAAAATGTTAATTGTTCGATATTTCGAAGCACATTTACAATCCATAGCTACATCCGCGTCCTTTAGCTACGACACGACACCAGGTATTTGCACGCGAAAGCACTTGCGGACTTAAGTGGCTAATTTTTCCAAAGAGTATTTCCTCAGCAATATCATTGAACAAGTAACAGTACAACAACAGACGACAGCAGCATGTAAATTGTTATTTTGTAGAAAATACAATGGAAATAAAAATTCCGAAGACAAGAAAAACATCCAAGTTCAGCTCACACCGTTGTTCACAAACAAAACGAACTGAAACAATGTCAACTCCATCAACCCGCATCCCAAACCCACTCACCGCTTTTATCAGTTCAAGGATACACATACACATGTTTTGTTAGAGTACCTCAACGTCATTGTTCACATTTGAATGTTGCTCTTATTGATGTTAGTGTTGTTGTAAAACTGCTTGCAAAAACCTCTTCTTCCGCATCTTTTCTCCTCTCCGGACTTTTTCTTTAATTGGCGTTTTTGCACTAAACTCTCACCTGCTGCAAAATGGTTGACTGCAAACGCAAAGCTACCGCTACCGCTATCGACAACAACATCATCAGCAAGAACAGTGTAGCAAAAGTGCTCATTAAACATTTACTCTTGATTTTTGTTTGGCGGCGTGAACTTTTGATGTCGACAAAGTACTGCTGTGCGTTAGCGGCGGAAAGGCTGCAAGGAGAAAGGTGGCCGCCCGCAGTAAAAGCGGAGAAAAGTGAAAATGTCAAAAGCCGACGACTTGCCGTTCGGCAAATTGGGGGCGAGGCAGGCAGATAACCACTTGAGAATATGAAATCAGCGCCGTTATCGTTGTAGCTGTTGCGTTTCGCAGAACTTGCATGTTGCACAAAGGACATGCCGCAATTGTGGTCCCTTCGCTGCAGTGGCACGTAACGGAAAGCTCTTTTGCGTCTTACTTTTTCTTTTCCATTCGTTTGCTTTTGTTTCTTCGTCTATTTACCCGTTCTGAATTTTCTGTGTGTGTGCGTAGAGTTATGCGCATTTATGTTTCATAATAAGACACGCTTGGGAGGCGCATGTCCTTTGAAATTGCCGTTGCACGTTGAAAACGCTGCTTTGCCGCCAAAAGGTCCCACATTACTTGCCTTGATGGCATTTCTTTCGCTCCGTATGTGAGTGTGCGTATGTAGTGGCTGCTTCAAAATTCGTTGAACTCTTTCGCTTTGTTGTTGCAATTTCAAATGCCTTCAGTGTGGTTGTTTGAGTGCAGTGTCGAAAAGAAAATGGTTTGAAGCGATGCAAGCTTTGCTGACTACTGTATTGGTGGGATGTCTCAAAACCTGTAATGTATTTGCACTCGCAACCTAAAGGTGTACCGCGAATATGGCTTGCAAATATTTAATATGGTATCCGCTTCAACTGTTAATTCGATTCTTAACCATAACTTAGCTTTGGGGGTTGGTGCGCCAATTGGCCATATCTGCTATCGAAAGCCAGTGACAGTGATTAAGACTTGTACCAAGGCATCGATAGCAACATTATCTGTTAAAATCATATTTATGTTGGTCTTACTTACAATATTCAGTCGAGACAAAGGATTTCTTCTCTAACTTTTCAGTTGTATTTTTCCGCTGGCGCATAAGACAAGGGCACAAGCAATCAGCACTTGCTCGAAGCCAATGTGTGCACTGAGGAATTGAACAAGTTTGTTTTTAATTCATTATACCTGAAAGTTAAAATTACCAACGAAGTAGAAATTGTCTGTTTGTAAATTTCATCAATGTTAACTCTTGTGTGCGCACCCACTTAAAACCTCATACTTAAACCCCCCCATGGTCTGGCCAGACCATGGTGCAAAAAAGAGGATATTCGAGGATTGTGCTGGCTAATATATTTTTTTTATATTTTTGTTGATGAGTTTATATATATCTTAGTATGTGCGAGTGTTTGTCTGTGTATGTTTGTGTGTGTAGGTCTGTCAAAAAAAACAAGAAAGTGTGAATACAATAATTTCTGTTGCTTGTTTACTTTTTATTTAGGTAAAAAGGTAAAATTATGCTTGATTTATAAAATACACAGCGAATTTCAACTTCAATAAATAAATTTTGAAATTAAAAATATACGATAGTAAGAAAAAAATTAAAAACGTAAAATACGTTGTTATGGATTTGCCTCAACTGCTTCACCAATGCAGTGGTTGCAGGGATATAATGCAGTATAATGACTCAAACACATTGAGATTTTATATTGGACATATACAAATCGTGTTTTGATATATCTAACACATTTTTATTTCTGGATTCCTTTCACTATTGACAATTATGCTTTGAAGTCGAAAAGGTAGCTGACTAATACACAACACTGCGAACTATTAGCTGTCAATAAGACAAAATATCTTCTAAAACATTCCGTTCAATCATAACATACTCAACATGTTACTGTTCATGCTGAACTGGTCTGATACCTCCAGCAACAAATGAATCCTCCATAAACTTTAAAAAGTGCAGGTGGTTCATTCAATTATCCCACAGAACTACGTATTCATTCAATGAGCCAATTGCGAGAATTATTTGCCTGTGTAATTTATATGCTTCCGAGTAAAACTTTAGTGATAAGTATTCAACATTTAAGTTAAGCTTATTCAAACTATTTAATTAATGACTTAGAATAAATAAATAGTTAAATATCTTCATTCTGTTGCTCTAAAGCTTTGGTTTTTGCTACTGCTTAAACCAATTTTTTTTTAGAGAAATCGTCCTCTCTGATGTTACTCCAGCGTTGAAGTTCAAAAATAATGTACACCTTATCCTCGAAATAGCATTTGCTTCCTTCAATCTCTGTCACAGAAAACATACAATCCAATTGGTTAAAATCAGACACGACAAGAGCACAAATACTTCCTTCGCTTCAGAAATGTAATTAAATTGACACCAAAAACACGAATATAACAGCGAATACAATGGATAAATATTAATTTTGAATGTGTTCAGACATTGTTTTCTAACAAAAATTATAATTTACTAACCTAAAAGAAAATAAAAGCCAAGGCGAGTGAAGAACATTTGGACCAGCTCATGTCATTATTAACGAGATGGCACGAAAAAAGTGCTTCAAATCGGGTCAGATGGAAAAACCTAGTTGCAGCCCTATGCTCCGTAGAGAACTGAATAAGGAACAAACGAAAAAAAATATTTATAAACAATTCTGACACTAATTACATCGAAAATAACAGAAAAAACTGAAAATAACAGGCAACTTTGTATGAAAATACACCATGGTCTGGCCAGACCATAGGGGGTTCAACTAAGGGGTATAAATACGTTTTGCACGATTCTCGCCTTGTTTTTGTAAAAATTTTGTTCATGTATTGGTTTTTCTGCTTAGAAAGGATCAGTTGAGGATATCATGAAATATGAACCCGATAGCTTTCTTACAACCTTACTAAAAGTGGACCCAAAGTTCAATATGGTCTGGCCAGACCTGGGTGCGCACACAAGGGTTAAGTTCCCTTCAGACGGCAGTGCCGAACCACATCCGCATTTGCGTCAACTACGGATTACTCCATGTGTGCTGGCAAAAGAAGGCCCATTCTCTTTTTGTTTTCACGCTTTTTCCCACTGCAACTGGCAATTGTTGCATCAGTCAGAGAGCGCTTCTAATTGCAGTGAAACTCTTGTTTAAATTTCCCGCTCGCTTTATTGCTGCATTTACTACAAAGAGCTTTGAATATATTTACTAATGATTTCTGTAATTCCTGCGGCAGTGTTGATGGACGCAGCAACTGCATCTATGGACACTCGAGTTGATTTTATTTGTCGAGTTGCGGCGTTTTGTCGAGCCTCGATTCTAGCTTTTACGGTGCGTTCGTATATCCTTCCACCAACTCGATCCGAGTTTTGCTTTTATTTTTATGGTTGCTTTTGCCGCTGCCGCTGGCTTCGCTGTGCTTTTGTCTTTACGCTTGCATCCAACTCTTTGCGCAGTTAGTCGCACAAGCGTGCCTTTGAGCATCCTTCATGCCTTCCAATATGTTGGAGTGAACGCAGCTCTCGGGGAAGGAAGCTTCAGTCTGCATTCAGTGTTCTGTTACTTTTTCCTTGCCTCTGTTAAGGCCTCCTACACCAACCAGAATGCCCCTGCTCCCCACGTTAGTTGAGTCTATTAATTGTGTTTTCGGTGTGCTTACTTTGATCTTCCTTTTGCGTAAAGTGAAAGGGAATTTTTGCGTGCTGATGAGCTCTCATGAGCTTTGAGCTTGTCCACTTGAGCAGCATGTGGCAAGTCAATTAGAAGGAATGCTTACTAAGTATTTGCCGTATTATGTAAACAGTATTTTGGTTCTAGTTTTTATAAGCCGCTTTGAAAATGTTCACAACATTTTTCGAAAACTGTCTTTACGTTTGAATTTCGATTTTCAAGAATATTTTCGGAACGGCGAGTGTGCATTTCCAAACACATTTCAAAAGCCAAGAAAAACAAACCTTCCCCACGTTTTCAGTAATCCTGCAGTGCAAATATCGACTAGCAGCACAATTAACGATTCTGTGTGGAAGTTTCGCGCCACATAAATTTCGGGCAAATTATAATGTTTTCACAAAGTACGGACCAAGCTCCAGCTATTTAATGTTCCACAGTGTACTGGAAAATCTCCAAGTGATTCCACAGTGAAGATGGTGGCAGCGAGAGGCGTTGGAGGCACAGGCGGCCGCTGTGAAACTGATATCACCGGTTGCGTCTTTAGTAAATACCTGCGCCAAGGAAAAGCCATTGTTTATTTTGATTTGCGATGCAAATGATGAAATTGCGCGGGGTGCAGAACTATTAGTACACCATGGGCGGCAGTAGCCGCAAGTGTGAAAGCAATTAATGTGGCCGCTGTGTTGTGAACGTGCGCTAAGTGTGGCACAACGCACAGTGGGGTAATTGATGCCGATAATGCCGATTAATTCACCCAGGCTATTTAGATGTGAAATAACTATAAGGTTTAGTTAATCGAACATTAGAAAGTAAAAAACAAATGTTTTTGTGTTCACTTTAGTGAACATTTTTTTTAAAACGGTAAAAAAACTAAAATAGTTACCAAATTTAAATCTGCACATTTCTAATAAAAGTTAAGTTGAACAGTTTAACTGAAACATTTCATCGCCACCCCTTGCAGCTAATTCAATATCATCATTATGATGATGATTATCATTATTATAACCTTCATCATCAACATTATAAGCCTTACCATCACCATTATCATCATTCCTCAATAGTAGGGATCGGATTTATATGCAAATGCATATTTTTTTGGAGCTTCCGATTTGAGCGGGACCAAGACAGAAAATATTTTTATTGAAAAATATTAAGAATGAGCTAACATATGCACTGTATATTTGCATATGTTTGCATATTTTGCGTATTTTTGCATTTTTGCATAGTTTTTGTATAGTTTTTGCATATAAATCCGATACCTACTCATTAGTATCAACTCCATAGTAAGAAACTTTGGGCATAATATACATAAGATGCACTTTTGTGTGGTAATTTTTTCATACTTGATACAATGGGGTCAGAATTCAAGAAAAAAATTTATTAAAAATGTTGCCAATGGTATTTTTTCAGTCCACTTTCGTAAAAAATTCTCCGTGCAACACTTGAAATCTTTATTCCGTGCTTCTTGAGCTTCTTCCCACAGTTGGCCGATTGGCAATAAAGCATATGATATGATTTGCAGTCGATGCAATTATTTGTGGAAAATTGTGGGCATATTTTACCAGGAATAGCATTTAAAGAAATATTTTACAGTTTTTAATCCATAGCTGCGAAATTTTTCTATTTCGATTTGATGTTCACTAGAAACAACCATAAAATGGTGTGAATGTTTTTATTTAAGTCTACATCGATTTCTTTTATTGATGCTTTTTGAAAAAACAATAAAAACAACAATAAAACCTTTTGCTTGTTTGTTTTCATCTAAAAAATAAATAATTTAAAAAAAAATTATTTTGCACATTTCTATTTGTTCTCATACATGGCGCATTTGGCCCATGAGTTTGCACACAGAAATCGAATGAAAGCAGTATTGCTCGATCTCGCAAGACTCACAACTATATGTCTATGAAAAGGTCAAAAATTTAACAATTATTAAGAGTTTAAAAAAAAACCAAATAAAATACTTCTAAACATTTTTAGCAAAACAAAATACACACTGCATTACAGAAATACCTGAACATGAAGGTTACATAATTAATTTGTTTAATTTACTTTCTGAAAATCACAAAAAGAGATCGTTTCGAAGTAAAGGAAAAACGCGTTTACCGCTGTTCGCACAAAAACTGAAAAAATGTCAACTTTCAGAGTGCGTTGCGGAAAAACGGTAAACTATTTTCCAACAAATTTTTCACGTAGTGATGCAGAATTTTATCCACTTTAGCCTGGTATCAAAAACATATGTGTATCTTTATTTTTCGTTTTTGAATTAATCGGCACTTTATATATTATCCCACTGTGCGACATGGTGAATTCTGCGCGAGCGCATGGTGTGGTGAACGCAGAGCTGCCACTAAATTTGCCATTTTACGATAGTGTACACCAGTGAGCAGAGGCAATAATTTATAAAATAAAAAGTGCAGTTATAAACACTCACAGAATGTCTGAACAATGTTTGCTACATTTGAACCAGCAGGCAGCATTCTGAAGTGGTTTGCACACACGTATCCATAAAGAGACGTCCGTGTGGCCTTTTCAATCTTGAACCAAATGCACAATTTCCTGTGTGACCACTGTCACAGTTACTTAATTTAAAGCCATCATCAATTCAGTCGTGTAATGAGTTTTATTATTTTGGCAGCTATTGCAATCCTTGCCAGTGACAGCACTTGATGTACCGTCACAAACAACCCACAGTCATCATCACTCCATCAAAGAGACACAACAGCGTCGGCTGCATGGCTCCTCACTAATCACCACCGCCATATTTGTTTTTTGGTTTTGACACTTGACAATGATTGTGTAATTCTGCTGGGCACTTGCCGCCCTGCGGTGCCCTCTTGGACCGGACTGTACCCCGCCACATGATAACTTTGACATTTTCAAGTGTGTCAAAAGTCGCACACACTTCACTGCACACAGAGCTCACCCCTACAGCGAGCGATAAAATGTGCTTTATCACTTTGCAGTTGCAGCTTTTGTCTCTTCGAGTAACTAAATGACAAGTGGTCATAATGGGAATGGGAAGCGCAGTTTTTATTGAGTTGTCAACACTTCATATTAATTGAAACAACATGCACGTACAATACAACTGGACGCAGTGTGGCAATCAAATTAAGGATGGACGAAATATTTTCTGGTTTTAAATTTAAACGAAATTTAATTATTTATATTGAAATAATAACATTTTAAATTATTTAATGAAGAGACTTCTTCTGGCAGATAAGTATATTTCTCTTGCTATTTTATAACCAATATTAAACCCAGAAGTAAGATTATTTCATTCAGACATCATTCACATTTTCGCAAACATATTCACAGATTAAATACATTTTGAAATGTATATGCTGCACGTATCGGCATCATAAACATTTCAAAAATTCAAAAGCTGCAATGGCGCTGAAGCCTCGAGGCTTTTCAGCAGCTCCTTGCAAAAATTGAAGAATGCAAATGTAAATAAAAATATTAACGCTTGTTTTTATTGTTTTTGCTGATGTTATGTCGTTATTGTGAGTTTCATACCCAGACGCTCGACGTGTTGCATTAACCCATTAAGCCCTGAGCGTTGCGTTTGCGCAACGTTTGGGAATTTCGCTACAATAAGTAATTCATAAAGATATAAGACTTGAAAATGGGTAGAATTGGATTCGAATTGATCGTTTTAGATTCTGCCATACTCAAATTTCAAAATTTTTTAAATATTCATATCTCTTTTTCGATCCAAAGTCAAAGGTTTTTTTTTTGGGGAATTTTTGAAATTCAATTAAAAATACTTATTCTTCAAACCTATCCAAATCCCTTTGTGAGCTGCATTTTGTAATGCTAAACTATTTAAAAATAAGTTTTAAAAATTTTTTTTTTTTTTAATTATATGTTTTGTATGTGACTAAGGCCCAAATTGCGTTTGCGCAACGTACCCTCCTGGTTCAGGGGGTGGGGGTATGAATTATTTGCTTGATTTTTTTTCTTGATTAGGTCAATTACTAAGATTGTATAAAATTTTATGGAAATCGCACAAGCCCTTCTGGGGTCAGGTTTTAATGGGTTAAACAATAAAAATTGGTAACAGAATCTGCGCAATTATTTAACTTTAAAAAGCAATGATTCCAATTGAATCTGCAATACATCCGCCAAATTGACATCAGAATGC
Source organism: Melieria omissa (assembly GCA_963971225.1). Classification (NCBI taxonomy): domain Eukaryota; kingdom Metazoa; phylum Arthropoda; class Insecta; order Diptera; family Ulidiidae; genus Melieria; species Melieria omissa. The sequence goes on along the minus strand of OZ020268.1, from coordinate 64,809,960 downwards.
GGCTGCTGCACGTCATTGATTTATGCTGGCCACAACGTCAAATAAACAAAAACAATGTTGCGTAAAATAAAGGCACTAAGTACACACAATAAATCAATTACCGAATTCAGGTCCAACCCTACGAGTTACGCAGCTATGTACCTATGTACATACATGATTTAAATAAATTCGAAAAATATGATAACACTGAAAACAAAATTAATTGAAAGTGCAGGAACAAAAGTCCCTTTCTTTTCAATAAATTAAACCCAAAATTACGAAAAACAAATCTGGCGTTTTCGTGCTTTTTTACACAAACATATAAGTGCTGCACGCAGATTTTAACAGGCTGTGTGCACGCGTAGCACGTTAAATTTTAATACAAATAAATTGGCTTTATTCAAATTTCCCACAGGCGGCGGCAGATGTTCCCTGAAGGCGCCGAGGGGACAGTGTCGGAGTAAGAGGAAAATAGCGTTGATAGCAACATATGTGGTTGCCTTTAATTTTAATTTTGATTTTAATTTCTTGACTTCAGAACTTGAAATCATCTTCGACCGCATAATCACTGCCTGCTGCCACACAGCAAACATGGCCGATTTGAAGAAGCGGCACAAGTTGCACGCATAATACATATGTACATACATATCCCTGCACGTAGGTACATGTGTTCCTGAATAACATTGTATGTATGTTAGTACATAATGTTTGTATGAATGGATGCAAAGATAGATTAGACTCTGCTGTCCTGATTGCATGCAGACGGCAGCTGTATTTATTAAATTTTAATGGAAATTTATGGAGCTGTAGGAATGGAATTTATTAAGGTTCCCCAGCCATGGCAGGGACAGACGAGTAAATGGCACAACAGGTTCGTCATAGGCGCACCACATGTTCCTGTGTTCACGTTGCCTGTGCCGAATGTATGAATGGTCCAGTGCGTTTTGGACATATATGCTTCATGCATATATCCTAGCGCCATCACCACATCCAGCAGCACAGAACAGCGAAAAATCGCTTAACTCAAATTTTAATGATGCATTAGCGTCTCAAATATGGGCATCTCCCAAAAAAGGTCCACCACGAGTGAAAAAATCAAATTGCTCAGAAAAACTTTTTATTATCCAATAATACAGCTTAAATATCTATATTTTATAAATGTAAAAGAATTTTTAATTTTTTTTAATTTTTGACCGAAATATACTACTGTAAAAGAAAAAACATTTTCTGAGCCTTTTGACGAATTATATGCACATTTTTTCTTTGCGTTTTTATCTTATTCAAGTAATATTATATTTTTCTTGTAATGCAAAAGTTTTCTACTAACAACAATTTTATGTATTAGAGAAAGCGAGAGAAAGTGGAGTTCAAAGAACGGATGTTTTTTTAGTTTGCTTCTTCCTGTTCCTATTGTCGCGTCCGTGCCCAGAAAACCCTTATTAGTTGTTGTCATTAGTGGACAAACTTTTCAAATGCAAGTAGCTGTCAGTTTTTAAATAGGTGCATTGTTCCCGTTAGGAAAATATAATAATTGGTTCCCGGCAAAATCGGAAAAAAATTTTATGGGTGTTTAAAATTTGTCGCGTCCGTAACCGGAAGCTCTGAATCGATTCGATTGTTTTGCGATTTCCGGTAAATTTCCGCATTTCTTGAGATACAACTTTTGTTTCAAAATATTGACTCTCATTGAACATTTTAGCAATAAAATACAAGAAAATATCAAAAAAATCATTTATGTTGGGAATTACAGCTCAATCAATTTTGTATGTTATATTGTACAATGGTCCGCGAAGGAGTAAAAATGCATGAAACTTTTTTTTCGTTTTTTTTTAATTTTATGAACAATTCATTGGCTTATTTGGTAAGAAAATATAAATTTAACAACAAAAATCAAAACGTGATTTCATTTTGATCGAAAACTATATAAATTATATATATAAACAATTGAGTAACATTTATCAGGCCTTATAAAACCGTTACTGCTGTTGCAAAGCCCTTTTCCCCTCAATAAAACACAGAATCAACTAAACACCATATAGCTTTGTAGAAAGATACCGAATATAGCCGATTCTTATTATCGTAGTGGGAGTGGCAAGTACTCATGTCTAACCTTACATAATCTGTGTCTGCCCAGAGAAACACAAAATCGTTAAGTAATTGTTATTTCTGAATAGAAATAGTCAAACAGTCGAATTTTATTAGTCATACGATTTAGTGATGGGCGTGGCATTCAGGCAAACAGAAAAATTCTGTTACCAATTCCATAACTTAAAAAAAATGCTACATCACTTGCAACCTTTGCCTGCCATTTGTACGATAAATCGTACAAAGCTTTGCAACCCTTGTGTACAATACTATCGTATTCGTATATCGTATTCGTATATTCATTCGTATATCGTATTGTACGATATATCGTCCAATTTTTTAAAGGCTCGGGAAAAATATTTAGAAGCAAAAATTGTTAAATTTAATAAGTTTTTTAAATGAACTGAGATTCAAACTTTGAAATTGTTTGTCTTTTTGCTACTAAAAAGTTTTACATATTTAAAAATTCATCCGCAGAAGCATCGCATCGCCAAATTCTTGCAAAGAGCTGCTTACAAATCGCACTCACACTGTATAGCCACGGCTATTGTGATTTATATTTTTAAACAGAATGGTAAAACATAACCTACTTAATAAGAATTTAAAACCCGTTTCATAAAAAAAACATTCGCTGAAAAAAAAAATCTTTAAAAAAATTGTACGATATATCATACAAATTTCCGGAAAAGGTTAATGAAAAATACTGTACAAATATGTTCAGCTAGTTAATTAATTTAATTTAATTAATTTATTAAGTTATTTCTAAAAAACCAGTTTGCTACGATGTGATGAATGAAAGGTGCATTGCTAATGTATGTAAGAGCTGTGCGCACGATATTAAACAAGATCTAATTCCAATAGAGTTCCTCAGGAAAATTAAATAAACCACACTAAGAACTTTTAACTTTATTTTTTCCCATATTTTGATTGCTGTAACTTGAATTTAACTTGTTATGTGTTATTTTTTATTAAAAGCTGAAGTGTTATAATGAAAACCATTACTGTATTTAATAAGGGGAATACCCTTGGAAAAATTTGTCGCGTCCGTGATGTCGCGTCCGTATTCATGATATACCAAATTAAAAAAAGATAAAACAAAATTCTCATGTTTCATAAGTCTACGAAGAAAAGTTATCCTTTGACCTTCATTTGCATGTATATATATAAAAAAAGTTCCCAAAAATCGCTAAATTTTGTATATTTCTATAAGAGCTTCAAAAAAACTTCTTTTTTTTGTCGCGTCCGTTTCATTGCATAATTGCTTCTTATTTTGTACTAATTTGTACTAAATCTTTCCAATATATTTTTAAAATGTAGCACCATTTCAGCGCGTTAGAACACTAAAAAAACATATCGACTTTTTGTGTTTCTTTCTTGTTTTTGGTGTAATTGAAAGCGTGCGAATGTCGCGTCCGTGCCACTGGGAGATGCCCATATGCGTTTAACCTTACACCTACTTCCGCCAGCCAGCAGTTTGCCCTCCTTACTCCAGTCGAAAATAAAAGTTTTCCAAATTTTTATTGCTTACGCCAGCCTCGCTCATCCTACACACACATACACACATATAACGTAAAACTTAATGACTTTTATGCAAACTTAAATGGCCGCTAACGCCGCAATCGTAAAGCTGACAAAATTCCATGAAAATGTCCTTATCCCAAAATATCTGCCTTTCGTCCACACAGCCAATGTAATTGCCCGGGCCTAAACAAAAAAGGATAAAGGATACAATGTAAGAGAAGGAACAGGTAAAAACTTACCGGAATGTAATGGTTTATGTTTCGGCGTATGATGGCAATCGATTTTTGATAGTTCGATAGTCTAACCTAAAGCGTTTAGTAATGAATATGTGATATGAAGATATGGAGAAAATTACATGACTGATTTTTGCGAACAGAAGTTATTCTGCTAAATTTGATGGAAAAGTTTTTGGGTTGCCTATTTATGATAGAATAACTACATGTTATAATGTTTTGTGTTCTATAATTTTCCGGTTAATCAGCCGCACGCATAGTACGTAAATTTTTATTAGCTTTAGAAATGCGAACAAATATTTTTTTCTGGGCATTTGCTTTAGTCTTCATCCATTTAATACATTTACATGTCTCTGGTAAACTTAAACTGTCTGGCACTGTCCTTGTATTTCCGTCCTACCCACTTTTTTCAGTCCCAGCACCACCTTTTTATCTTTGCATGACCCTTAAGCTCAAATGAAATCCTTTAGATGCAACGTGTATTTACACCAAATTGTTTGTACAGTGTGTATCTGCAGACACACACACTCATATACTCATTTGATGTGTGGATTTAACAGCGCCGGCCGGTTTAAATTAAATTTACATTTCCTTATTATCCTTTTGTGTTTGTCCGTTTGTAACTGGTTTGTTCATGCAAAGGACATGCGCAGTGACACTTCGAATGTTCCGATGCCAATTCATTTCTGCTGACGCTTTTGATTCAATGAGAAGAATCACTTATAAGGCTCATTATAATCTGCTCTCGTGAAAATTGCTTTTTCATAGTCAATGTATATTCCGTGACCATACAAATACTGCAATCAAAATCAGTACAAATGACGCCGCTGACCATTCCGACATTTCAAGTATAGAAAATTCAATCAATATCTTTCAAATATTTCACCCCCACGTTGAAAGTTTTTTATTATTTTGTATTTTGCGCAAAGGCTAGTTAAAGCAATTTGAATCACTTTTTGGTGTCAAAATGGAACAGTATAAATCATGAGTCTATCTAGGCCAGAAGTCATTAAAATTTTGATGCAGTTTCATTTCTTTGTTTTTATAGATTAAGACAAAAACGGAATCACAAGAAAATGTAAACTAAAACCGTAAAAATAAAACTGACTTTATTTCACATTGCTTAAACGCGGGTATGGTCAACGTTGTCATTATATATTATCCATTTGTTTTTATTTGACATTGGCTCATTGAATCCTTAAATTCTTAAAGCAATATATAATATATCCTTTTGTATAGTGGCATGAATAACTTAGGTTTTTACTTACTGCTCTCATAATTTCGACTTTCATATAATCGAACTGTCGGCTTCGGAGCCATTAGACTTACCGAATTTTGCACCTTTGTTTGTATTGGCAGCACTGTTCGCAAAATCAGATGTTTAGCGAATGGCCCTCCAAGGCAACATGTGGATAGCGAGTGCGATTGCACTAATGCTTGAGCGAGAGGTGCGAAACGAGCAGAGGCGATACAATTTGCAAATAAAACAACTCGCACGGTATTTCACTTTCCACATTGTTCCAATAAGAAGCAAATTGGAAAAGAAACTGGGAAGCGGTCAGAGTCAGATAGTGTCAATACGCAAATGTACGAGCCACGAACGAATCTATGTGAGCGAAGTATGCGTGAAAAAGCATAGCACCAAAACAACCCCATACGAATGACAGCAAAGCGTTGCTCGTGCAGTACGCCGATGGAAATGAACGGAAAAGTTACTGTTATACGCTGAAACCGCGCAAAAGTGCTAAAACGGAAAAACAGGAAAATTTGCCACAGCTGCAACGCCGCTGTGCTGGAAAAACTGTGTACATGTGCAGGAGCGCAACTGTGTAAGTGTGCGAGGGCTGGGATTGGTGTATGGTATGAGCATTTGCGCGGATTGCTGATGCTCATTCAGAAAATACACAACTCACGAGGTATTTGAGTCAAGTGTAGAACGTACAATAAATCAGTCTGCGAATAACCACCAGAGAGTGGCGAGCAATCGGAGCATTCAAGCTTTATCTCATCGTGTTCAGTGGTCATTCGAATAAGAAAATTAAATTTAAAAACCCAGCTGTAATCTCATAATGGAAATATATGCGGACAAAGCCAACTTTAATTTAAAAGTATTTGTCAATAAGCCTCCGGCAGCAGCCGAATAAATCAATAAATGTAGCTTTAAGTGCCAAACCTTACAAAAACCCAAAGTGAGCAAAAAATCTTAAATAGAAAAAGCGAGTGAAAAACATCGGCGGCGAGTGGCGAGCGAACGAACGAACGAACGAACGAAAACGAGCAAACTCCAGTGAGAAATCGCAAATTAAACAAACGCACAGCGAAGCAAAGCAAAAAGTATCTGAAGCAAGTTTAAAGCAAGACGCGTCAACAAGAGCAACTCAAAGCCAAATATGCGGGGGTATTGACGGCCAGCGATCGCAGCTTCTCAGTACCAGAGCGAAAAGCGAATGTGTATCTTTAAAACAAAAACACGAAAAAGTCCGTCGAGCAGTGTCGCTCACTCGCGCAGCGCGTATTTACAGTGGCAAGCTGTAAGTATGCAACATTTTAAAAAGTAATTCGTGCACTCGACTCTGGCTCTGACTCTGTGTCGACGCCTTTCCCAGCGTTGCCGACTGCAGTCTAAAGAGCGAAACGCCAGACAAACAAAAGCACAATAACCACAAAAACAGAAACGGAATGCAACGTTCAATGCTTAAACGAAAGCATGAAAAGTAACTAGATAGATCGTATACCTCGTATATTAGACAGCGTGTTTGTGTATCTGTGTCTGTAAAGAAGTATGACGTCCAGACAACGATAATGTCGACGCTAACAACGTCAGCTGCCGCTCCACGTCGTTCAAGCAAGGCGAATTCATACCAGGTGATAGCGTTAAATGAGGCGAATTGATTTTTTTTTGTGGTGGAAAAGGTATAGATTGTCAAAGTGCCTGTGTAAAACTTTGACAGTTTAAAATGAAAAAGCAAGCTTGTTCTGATTGGCTGATTTTGACAATCTAAACCCAGAAAACAAAAACAAAATACATTGAAATTTTGTTGCTGACCTTACCAAGGCGAATTCATACCAGGTGATAGCGTAAGGACAGCAACAAAATTTCAATGTATTTTGTTTTTGTTTTCTGGGTTTAGATTGTCAAAATCAGCCAATCAGAACAAAGCTAGCTTTTTCATTTTAAACTGTCAAAGTTTTACACAGGCACTTTGACAATCTAGACCTTTTCCACCACAAAAAACAATCAATTCGTCTCATTTAACGCTATCACCTGGTATGAATTCGCCTTGGTCCTTACGCTATCACCTGGTATGAATTCGCCTTGCGTTCAAGTCTTAACTGACACTGGCGGCGACGGCAATTGCCAGCAGAAAGCCGACCAGTTGTCGCTTCAATGCTCGCATGAAATGTAGCACAACAAAAAACTGACATAAAAAACACAACTATAAAGTAACCGTGTGTTTATGTGCAACGTGCTTTCGAATAAACAGAAACAAAAATTCCAAATTGGACTTTCAAAATGCGATCTTCTCAATTTGTATGATTACATTTTTCAAGGCCAAGGAAGTGCAGCTTCGATGATATAACAAGTTCCGACCAGATAGTTTCAGACTCCCATATTTATACAGCTTTTTTTCGAAACAAAAAGTCAGGATGCAATCTCAAGCCTTCAATTTATCCCAGTCGCAGTCGTCTAATTGGGTTTGTCTGCCGCTTCTGTTTTTGCTGTATCCAACACCTGTACATAAGAATGTGGCGTCACCGCAGTCCACTCACCTGCAGACAAATATCTACAGACGACCATGCAGACGTCTGTTCCATTTAAACAACGGCTACTACTGCCGTATTCTCTACATTTCAAGTGTAATTTTGCTTCGACATACACCTTTCCCACCTGTCCGCTTTACTGCATTCACCCGCACTCCACGTCCTTTTCATCTTTGCTGCGATTCCGCAAAACGGCAATTGGAACGACAGCCAGCGTCATGGCATGCCGCTTGCCACAAGCCACCCTTCGTCATTTGTGGCGAAAAATGGAGCCATCTGCAGACGCACCTGAATGCACTCCTTTGACAACACTCGCAGACACCGACCTTACACACACTCGCACACCACTCCGTTGCCGGCGGTCGGGCATGCACTCTTGAATCTTCTGCAAACGAGTGCGTTATTGGTATGAGAAAATTCTAACTTGGCAACCGTCATTGCTTTCCCTCGTTCTTCGCGTTGGTTCGATGCTCTTGTTTCGGGCCTTTTTCTGTTTGCTTTGTACACTTACCATAAAACGTCATGATTCATGAAAACGCCAATGTTGTTTTTGCGGTTTTGATTGCTAGTTGATCACATGTTTTATTGCTGTTTGGAATGCCCTCAGGTGTTTTTGTTTGACAGCAAACGCGAATCAGCGAACAAAAACATTAAATAAAAATGGCGACAATCTTACCAAAAGCGACGAACAGCCAAATAGAAACTCAGAGTAAATAGGAAGTGCGCAACGTAAACACGAACCAACCGTACTATTGTCCTGGCCGTGCTATAACAGCGTTGAATTTCCTAGCTGCGTTCCCAAACTCGCACGTCTAGCCAACATGTGGACAAATAGTATATGCATACTTAACTGCATACACCTACATATGTATGTATGTACTGTACTGACATACTATATATTCATATTTGCCAAAATACGCAGTTTACGTATTTCATATTCATCGCCCTACAGGCACTTTTTCCCCCCGACAATACTTAAAGTTTCCCCACATTTAACGCATTAATTTTTTTGTAATTTTCCTTAGTGTGCTTCGTCGCATTCTTGTCATGTACTTGGCTTGTACACTGTGGATCCATAAGAATTGAAAACTTGTGTTATTTTTACTTACTTTGATATAATAAATAAGAACACTGTGCGAAAAACGTTAATGAAGTGGTTACACAAAAAAATTTAAAGCAAAGTATACGAAATCTTACGCAAAAAGTGCTGACTTAAACCAAAAGCATTTAGATATACCATAAGATTGTGTTTCACATGCTGATAAACTAAGTATTGGAACTGACCAAACCAGGTAAGTTGAATATTTACTACCTATGTATAATTTGAGGTTGTATTTCATTAGGTATAAAACGCGAACCAAGTTTTCAAAAGTTTTTACATCGCAATCAAAATCAGAGAGCTGTTTGCTTCTTACATCTTGCACTATAAATTCTGTCCATAATTAATCTTAATCTTTATTAATCTTAAACAGTTTAAATACTTGCTAAGCATCTATGTATGTCTAGATTCTATAAATCGCAGGCCACAAACAAACTCCACGCCTTAAATCTCCTTACACTAACCGACTAAACGCTAAGCATTTCGAAGACCAAGCTGGAAGTAATATAGGACCGAATTTAACATGCATTCATTTCATGCCCATTCATTTCAACAATGAGATTTTGCTTCTTTTTGTATTATTTTTACTCCAGTGAAAGCTGAGCTATATTTCAAAGCATTTCAATCTGCACCATCATTCTATCAAATTGCTACCAGCTGCCGAAATTTGCCACATTTGGTTTTGAGCTTTGCATTTGCTATTTTTTCTGCCTACTCTACATATTTTATACTCTCCTTGTTGCTGCTCGTTGGTTGTGCCTCTTTTTATGTCTGAGGATAGTATGTACATACATATTTAAGTCAATTTCAATTGCATTGCTTGAGCTCATCCGCAGCTCGCTATTTTCACCTCCCTCCAGAACAACCAAATAAAAAAAAAGTCCCCAGCAGCAAAATCTGAAACGAGCGAATAATTCAAGGACAACTTTTATGCTGTGGCCGTGGTTGCTTAACCCATTCGAGACGACGATTATTTTCGAACACGGTCCCCAGGAGCGAAATTGTATTTTTCTTTGTATTGTACACAGTAAAACCAATGCCAAATTTTTTCCTGTACTTTACAGATTTCATTAGTTCCAGAAAAATCGTATTTCGACGTCTAGTTTACTCAGAATAACTGATAATTGCATATTACTGTCTTATAGCCTCGGAAATCCATTGCAAACACGGTGTGCAATCGGTCTCGAATGGGTTAACGTCTACTCACTCACATACTTGTTCATCTTTCCATTCAGCCAACCGGTGAAGGATGTTGAGATGGAAAATGTGTACAATTTTCATTTTCATTTTTCGGTTTGCATTTTGCTCTTTTCTTGCTTTAGGTATTTTTATGACTTGAAATTTTCTAGCAAAGCAATTTCAGGGCAAAAAGCAAACCAAAGCGTGTACCTCAACAAAACACACACACGCACGCATTACATGTATATATGGATATACATGTATGTGTGATTTTTCACCAGGATTTCCACCCTCATCGAAATATTTAACTGAGAAGTGAAAATCCATGAAGTGACGCAGCACACGAGTCGAAGCAAAAGCATAAAGCAAAATGTCGGGAAAGTGTAGTAGACATTTTGTAAGCGCTTTGTTGTAAATTATGTTTTTAACATTTCGTTTTTTGCGTTTCCTTACTTCATTTATACGAGTATTTTTTGTCTTTTTCGCTTTTTTGTATCAATTTAAGCAATTTTTTCGTCTTTCTCTATAATTGATTTCGCTCCTCATGCGTCTGCAGAGTCAAAGCTTAACTCCTTTTTATCGCAGCGCAACGATTCTGACTCAACGTTTTCTAAACCCCACATGCAATAGAATGAAGAGAAAAAAGAAAAATGATAACTGTTTTTCGTTTGCGTTAATTTAAAATGTTGTTCTTTTGAAGAAGCGAATTTGCTGATTTTTTGTTTTTGAGGGGCTTCTTTAAGAAATTCTGTTTTCTGATGAATGGTACTGAGGGCACATTTTCTTTGACTTTGCACTTTGACATTAGCCACTCAATTGCGAAAGGCGAGAGACAGCGAGAAACGACTAGGTTGAATGTGTGAGTGGCAAATTTCCTTTGGCACATTTACGTCATAATGGTATTTCCTTCCGTTCCGTTTCCTCACTTTGCTTCATTTTCCATCCATTTCCCTCGCATACCTCTGCGTTTCCTTCCTCACGTTTTCTGCAAGGTATTTCCTCTCTTGCAATTAAGTTTTTTTTTTTTTGCCTTTGCTGCTTACACTCTGGGTATTGTTGTTGGATTGAGTGTAATTTTCATTGTGTCTGCGCTGAAAAATTCGTCTTTCTTTAGCCATGTTCACTGATTTAATTCTTAGTCACAGTCTTACTTCTGTTCACAATTTTTCCTTGATGAAAATTGTTTATCTTAGAGCTGCGTATCCGCATTTTCCCCACTTTGTTATTTAATTCAATTTAGATTGTACACCATTTTTGTATTTGATTGTATTCGGTTGTTGTCTTGTTCTTATCCGTTTTGGATTCTACTTTTCTGTCTACTTCATTAATTCAATTTTCTTGGTTGGTATTCAGTAGCAGTGCTAGGGGCTTGAAATTTAGAGACGTATGCTCTATGATGCACAGGAACGTAAATAAGAAAAAAAAATTGGGCTCTGGAAGCCGTTACATATACAGTGGGCTATTTCCAGTACTTTTTTGTGGAACAAATTTTTTTAGTTTGAATGACAATTTTACAGCTTAGTACTTAAAAATACATGAAAACTCTGTATAAATTGAACTGTGAAGGTAAAGGGGAATGAAATACATATGCGGTTGATACAATAAATTATGGATTTGTAGCATAATGGTACTTTTCAGAGCATTTGATGCACAAACCAACATTACACATGCACAAAGAAGTGGTATGCGATTTGCAGTTCATTCCAGCGCAGCGGCGTCTCTTTTATCTATTGTTTCTACAATAAAATGCCCAATGCAGTCATAGCGGCTTGAGAATTCGGGCTCAGCCGCAGTTGTTCGACAAAAGCTCTGGAGTGGTCTTATTGTGCCAAGAGTTGTGCAATAGCGTCCGGCAATGGCTCTACGGAAATCAAGTTGCGTCATACTGCTTCCTCCTTTACGATGCAAGATCCACGCATTTTGCATTAACACGTCATTGAGCCATGAAAAATGCAAAACCACCACTTCTTTCCACGAGCGCCAATAAAAACTCGCATCTCTTCAACAGTTATGTTTGGGTTTGTTTGACCTCAACACACAGCATAGCTATTACTTTTATCGCACAACAACTGGATCAGTTCGTCGTCGAAGAATTTCTCAACAGCTGATGAGGATGTAAATTACTACAATAAGAACGGCTCCGGAAAAATTTCCGGACACCTAATGTCATCATCTTCGAACCACTAAATAACAGGTTAACAAGGTTTTTTGGTACGTTTTACTTTGGTACACTTTGCATTCATACATTTTGCCAATGGTTTTTCTACTGTGGACGTACTTGATCCAGAATTTTGGTGATCAAATGTAATACAAGCAATAGAAGTTGTAGCATGTTGAGCATGAATAGTTTTTGTACGTTGAGCAGCCTTTACCGATGTTTTTTTAATAAGAATGTGGACAGTTGGTGTACATATTGCTGTTGTAGCCGAAAAACGTTCGTCACTAGGCTCCAATGGCTCTTCTTCTGAAACATAGACAGTGAAATGGCTCCTCCACAAAAGGGCGACCCGAAAGACGTTCATTGTGTAGTACTTGGTGACTCTATAAGATCTGTATGTAAGTTTGCGAAGGAATAATTTATCACGTCTTGAAGAGCTTGCTGTTTCAACCTCATTTGTTGTCAATTGCCGCACAATAACCTGACATGGTTGCATTAATCGTGTTCTCGGCAAATTTTTTGGCACTCCACCGCCATCTTCTTCCTCAGAATCCTCTTCAGATTCCAAAATATGGCCACTAGGCGGCTCAATTGTCAACTTTTCCACTGTATTATGAAAATGAAAATCTTACATTTACATTTGTACTTACGTTAAAAAAGTACTTCGAATAGCCCACTGTTACGTATGTGTAACTTAGACAAGAAACACAAAAGTACTGAGAATGGCCCACAGTTACATATACGTAATAGTGCAATTGCAAGCTGCTCAGAAAAGCCCACGGGCCCTGAACGTTTATTTTAACATTTTTTAATAAAACTGTATATATTTAAGAATCACTTTTCATAAAAAGTTTTTCACAAAATACTTTCACTAAATTGTTATAAATCTTTTTTACCGTTTGCGTGTCGCCATATCGCTATTTTTACTAATTTTAAATTTACGTCATTACAAAACTTGTGCTCACAAAGAAATCAAGAGTTTCTGACTTAATTTGAATTTTACAGCATTCGCTAAACTATTTTCAATGTCATATGGGGTATAACCATGAATAGGCATGTACATGCAACTTATAAATAACATTTTAAAATATCGTTGCTGCCGTTACGTATATGTAACTGTGGGCATTAATGGGTTAATTCACTACAAGTGCAGTTTATGTTAAGTGTATTTCGACGACTCAAAGTTGTAAACTTTAATATGAAAAATATATGTAATGTGTACATAGTACATAGTACGTCAGACGCCAACATATTTTTTATATTTCAATTATATCAAATAAGCCAACTCTCTACTATTCAACTACTTTAAAGCTTTTCCCATACTTCTATTACCATAAAATACCTTTGAAGCTTAACTATATTCGTTTCGCTTTTGCCCAGCTTCAGATTGGTACATTTACTTGTCCCTTGTGCACCAGTCACACTCATTAATTAATTCATTCACTCAATTACTATAGCCGTAATCTTTAGACTTTTACGCTATACCTCCAGAGGCATTGTTCATTTGCTGTTGCTGTAATTAACAAGCTGTACAAACCAGAGAAACATAAATAAACGACAAAGGCTTATTATAAAAAGTCCTTATACCCACCGCCTTTTATGTCCGCTCAGGCATTTCCGCTGTTTGACATTTTGCTCTGTTTGTTTTATTAGCCATTATTTCTCTTGATTTTGCTCTTGCCAACAGATGACTGTCTGACCCTTTCACAAAGCCAGGTCGTCTAATTAAAATTGTTTCCATACTTCTTCGCTAGTTCTTTAATTCCCAGCATCGCACTTAAAGCTCATTGGAACTCATTTAGTAATGAAGGTCCGTACTACTTACCATTTTAATGCACTTTCATTCACTCACAAAAAAATTCACTAACAAAAATTATATCTAAGTATGAATTGTCCATGCTGCGCATTATTTCCGATACGGAACATTGCGGCTTCTTTGCTTGCCTACTTACAGCAAACATAATAAACTATTCCTCTCCGACAGCTTATGAAATCTAAATGGCAGTTTCGGTAAAGTGTCTGGATACTCATAGTGTTATGGCGTGCATTAAGTTTGTTTTGTTGTGATTATGCACGCTTCACCCTACCCTATTGCTCCACCTGAAGCACACCTACTTCTGCCCTCAGTGGATAAGGAAATCAGGGAACATTCAAGTATCACTTTTGATCATTTTTTCTATTATTTTCCTTTTTCGGGCATTGACACTGATTGATCACAGGAGCAGTGGCATCAGTAGAAACAAAAACAATATTATCAGAAACATCCATAAACAGTGATTCCCCCTTAGGTTGCTATCGCTGCCTATAAACAGGGGCGACTTATTGCTGCAATCCGTTTTATTGATGGCCGCAACATTTTCGAAGGTTAGTGAGTGGCGATTGCAAAAACGGCGAGTAGCTCAAATGGGGTGGCTGACCGCCGCATAAACTTAAATATCTTTTAATTTTTTCTTTTTGAATTTTCCTTAATTATTCTCGCCTCCTATTTCTCGTTCTCGTTTGTTCTGGTAAAACTTTATTACTATATGCCACAGTTTATTTCGTAAATTAACAAAATTCCCCAAAGAAAACAAACATTTTATGTACACCAAACGCGCTCTTCAGCCGTAATTACAATTGCAGGAAGACAGCCGAGATAAGGTAAGTGTTAGGAAAGGTGGTTGCAAGCCAGAGCTGTTAAAGAATGCAATCAAATGCGAATTAAATCAGTTGAAGTCACAATCAATGACTTCAATTTTTGATTGCAGTCTTTGACTAGCGTTTTGACTAAAGACTAAAAATTTGAAGTCTGAAGTCATTTCTGTTATTCTGACTAATTAGTCATTTGGTGAAATCACTTAATGACTTCATTTTTCAGTGAAGTCACTAAATTAAGATCAGCGTTTTTTGAAAAATATTTACAGGGCTATTCTGGCAAAGACTGTTAAAACACTTTCAAAAGATTATTGAAAGATAGTTTGAAAGACTGAATGAAAGATTTTGGCTATTCCAACGAAAAAATCTTTCGGAAAAAGCTCTAAAATTCAACACTCGAGTTGAAAAGCTGTTTTCGGCGAACAGCATTGCCAGCCAACTCTTTTTCTGTGAAATTTGAAGCATTTTTGCAATGATGAAAGAAAATTATTTTTCCAATTTTCGTTATGATTTTCTTTTTAATTACAGATGTGTTTATCAGGATTATTTTGCAGTTACGTATTTCTTTTGAGAAAAGACAAGAACTGGTGTAAAAATATGAATTCAAATTAATTGTTTTATTTTTTATGTGATGTTAATGATGTTGTCAGATTTAACCTTAAGGCAATTAACAGCACATGAAGACAAACACTTTCGGCCAATTTATATTATGTACTTTTGCTGTTAATTGGTGTATTTTTACGTTTTCTTTCATCCTTCATAAAAATCTCACATTTGTAAACCAAGTGCTCTGTTCGATGCTGGCAATACTGTTGGCAAACGAACCGTCCGTCGTGAAATGAAAAATTCAAACAAAATTTCAAAAATTTCAATCAATGGCTGAAGAAACCAAGCTGAAGTAAAAATTAAAAAAGTAATTGCATTCTTTTATAAAATATGTCCATATATATTATATATATACGTATATCGTTTCTCTTCATAACACAAACACAACGCACGTACTTTTTGCAAGCTGAAAGACGACCCCAAAAGCACATCTTTCAAACTGTCTTTCATGTTACGGAAAAAAGCTTTCAAGATAGTTGCTAGAATAGCAAATTGTCTTTCGAAAGATTTTTGTACTTCGAAAGATTGAGGTGAGTTGAAAGATAGTTGCCAGAATAGCCCTGTTAATATATTAACAAAATTAAAATTAAAATAATTCATTCTAACAAAAGGTAGCAATCAAATGAATGTAAATTCATTCAAACGACATGATTTACTTTTAACAATAATAATTTTTCGAAATTTTTGTCCGAAAGGGAACCTCGACGAGGCGTATTTAATAGTGTTGCAAACGAAAATAACCGTTCCACGGCAGATGAAGAAGGTAACGGTGTGTTATATTTTAAATACGCTTTTTTAATTGTTGGATAGCGATTCAGCATTGTTATCGATGAAGACTTATCAACCATGTATGAAAGGAATTCATCTTTAATGGAAGAACAAGAAGTTTCCAGCGATAACTCATCTAGAAAAAAATTATATAAGATCTGTAGTAAAAACCTGTTGAATATATTGATTTATTTGATATCACCTGTTGATGAAAAATCAACAAATTGACTACCGCATCCTAACTGTGCATCGTCGGAGATAAATTCACTTGAAATTAAATTTTTTACAAAATCATTAACTTCAGTCGCTGGCTTTAGCTTAACTGCAAATGACTTCAAATCACTTCAGATGACTTCAAATGACTTCAATTGACTTCATTTTGATATTGCAATCAAATGACTGCAATCAAGTGACTAGCAAAAAATGAATGTAAAAATGAATAATTATTCATAAATGTTTAGTCTGAATAATGACTTCAGTTTTTTATTCTTATTCATTGAATACAAAAAATGAATGCACTCTTTTGCCAAAGAATCAACTGACTAATTATTCGCAAATGATTGCATTCTTTAACAGCTCTGTTGCAAGCGGAGTGGGTAGAGTAGAGCTTGCAAAATATTGGGGAGTGAAAAGTGCTTTTAAGTTTTTCGCTTTAGGAAATAACGATAAGGGGAATGGCTCGCTACAGAAAATTTGATTTAAGTATGTACTTAAATCAATTTTGTACTCAGCATAATTGTTGTTTTTTTTTCTAAAAAAATTAAGTCATTTTTAAGTAATCATGCCATTTAAACGGAATATTTCTATTCGCTCATTCTCAGGCAACAATGTGCCTCTTCCCCCATATAAAATCCATTTTAGTATTATTTCGGATTTTATAAATCTGCTCCCTACATCAACTTTATCCTCAGTATTTTGGTAAGCGCACAAACGCCTATTCAACGCCTAATTCAACACATCAATCAACTTCAACAGTCGCCTCTTAAGTCGTTACCCCCGGCTCACAACGTACCGCAAGCACAAGGGCAGCGAGCCGGCTACTACAAAATCCCCTACGATTTCGCCCCTTACTCATTCACTTGATTGCAAAGTCAAATTGATTGATTAAATGCATTTTTTGCCACATTCCACAAGAACCGTGGCACAAAACGAAACTATGCTTTGACCAAATCCCAACTTAGTCGCATCTAATCCGACTGCCAGTTTCTCTCCTCCCAACATTAGACTGCCGCGAAGGCTGACAAGAAAAACGGAAAATATACTTGCATTTAATTTAATTACACCCGAACACAGACGAGCGTAATACTACCTTAAATTAATTAATATATTTTCAACTGACAGTAGCAAGGGGAACGCAGTGAGAAAATATGCCCTACCCATCATCATCATCGGTCTGTATCCATAGATCTAAAACAGCTGCAGAACTACGGACACAAAAACCATGCTTCGACGAGTATACCCCGCAAGGCGATCGATCTGATTGAATATTTCTCATGGTTAATTTTCTCGCTAACCTGTTTGTGCTTCCATATTTGAGTGAATTCTTTAGGTGCGAACATGTTTAAACAATTTTGTTGTCAACTTATTGAACTTAGTTGGTGGTGACGCAGTAATGAGCGCATTTTATTCTGTTGTATGTATTTGTTGTGGTACTCTATTGCAGCGCCGTCAGCTCCTTCTTTATAACTCGGTGTTTTTACTTGACACAGACAAAGTATTGCCGCTTCTGCTCGCAGTTTTGTCGACTCCTGCTATTTATAACAGCACCTCAAACTTCCTTTCGTTACACCAGCGCATCGCACAGTCGGGTTTCCCTGCTTTTGTGCTCTTCTTCGCTCGAATTGTTCCTTCCCTCGATTTAGTTTCATTGTAGCTCGCTGCATGTGTCGCTCTGTCACTGACATTGACACTTGACAGATGAGCTATAGCGGCAACTGCATTCCATCCCTGTCTCTACCACGTGACACAGCCCAACCGATGGTTGATTGCTCGAAACCCTTGACACTATTCGTTGTGATTAAGTGAGAGACCAGCTCAAAATTCCAAAAAAAATACAAAAAAAAAATGTTTAAACTGTCTTCTTCAGTTTTCAAAAAAGAATAATATGGAAACCAGGAAATATTCAAAGCTTTCATCGAACATATTCTTTACTTAACAATCAAAGAAATATATATCGATAATCTAATATGAAGTGTTTTGCACGCAAATACCAAATATTTGTAACCTTTTAAACGATACAACAGAGATAGCACTGCACAACAAAATCAAACTTTTTTTTAAATAACAAGGTTCTGACAACGGATTCTGGTAGAGGGGACCAAAAAAAAAATATACGTGTATCGGCGTTTTGAAAGTTTACGTCTGAATTTTTTTTTAGGGGGGTCAAAGTTTTCCCCTTTTTGCTCATTCTTATGGTGATTCGGCATACAAAAACCATGTAACTTCACATTTTAGGTATGTGATGTGTTCAGCAATTTGATGTAAAATACTACGAACAACATTTTTGTGGAGCATTTTAACCCTGTATCTCCTATTTGTATGAGTCAATTTGACCCTTCTTTTTTAAAATGCCAAAAATGTCCTGTAAAATAGGACTTTTTAAGGATAAAATGTACAACGAAAATATTCGCCATAGAATTCTACCATAGGTCTCTGAATACATTAAAGCTCAGATATTAACCTGAACGCCAGAATTAAGCCAAAACTGATAATGTGCTTAAGTGTTTCTTTCGTAGGGGAATTCTTTGTAAGGTGCCACCCCATAGCTTTTTTGCACATAACTCGTTAGAAAATTAACGTATCGCCACTGTTAATATGCCGTGCGAAAGAGGGTTAAAAGAGCTATGATCCAAGGTAACACTTCATTTGAATTTTTTGTAAATGTGAATTTTACAGCCAATTTCCCAAAGTGTTCAAAATCGGCACCCTATAATTTTTTAATGTAAAGTGCCACCCCCTAAAAAAACGCTAAAAACGTCAAAATCTCAAGTAAAAATGCATGACTTAGAAAATTTATAAAAGGTTATTGAATTTAATTTGAATTAAATATAAAATGGCCGAAAGCAAAATGAAAATTGAATGGTAACGAATAAGCCGGTAATTATATGGAAATTAATAAACAAAACTGAACTAATTTATTCCTCATAATAGGATTAGAGAAAAATTGACTAAGAACACTTTAAATTAATTGTAATGACGATTCCAAAAAATAAAAAGTCATTTTACCGATATAGTACCACAAAACAATGAAAGAAGGGGGGAGGCACCTTACAAAACAAAAAGGTGTCACTTTACATTTTTATGCCATTTTGGAAATCATTGTATAACTTTGTTCCTTTTACGATATGCTCGGATATCATTTCGGATTATGAAAAACCATTTAAAATTAAGTCCAACACTGATATTTACCTTAGTTTTTTACAAGTTTTTGGTTACTTTTTCACCGCAAGAAAAACCTTCAGTTTTCATTTTTATGTTTTTTCTTAACCAAATTTGACACTTTTATTTACCCAGACCGTGTTATTGCGTCTGTTCCCTCAAAAACCACATTAAAATTGATGTTGACATACAGTGGTGAGCAAAATAATAAGAACAATACTTTTACTGTTATGTTGGTATATATTTCAAGCAAACAGTGTTGTTACAAAAACTTTTGATATACCCACATTGTCTTAGCTGTAATTATCACACAAATTTTACTGTTTTACAAAAAATCGTATGACTACATTGTCCGACACCCGCTTTTTTTATCGATTTGAAAATAATTTTACTGTGCAAAAAAATAAGAACACGTTGTCAAACCTGTTCTAAAAGCAAAATTTTCGCAAATTTCACTTAACGTAACGGTAAGTTATTGTATAAAAATATAAAAACTTGCATAGTACATGTTTAAAAAAAAATCTGTTTACTAACCATAGAAATGGGTCGCGGAAAAACTTGCACAAATATAGAAAGACAAATGATCAGGGCGATGGTAGAAGAACGAAAAACATATCGCGAAATATCCACGATATTTAAGATATCGCTCTGCAAAATCCATAACGCCGTGAATTGGCCGCCAAAACCAGAAACTCGAGGCCGAAAAAAGAAAACGAGCGAAAAAATTGATTGGCGAATTATAAAAGCGGCAAAAGACGACCCATGCAAGACCTCAAAAGTAATTGGACTTGAATGTGGTGCAGAAGTTAGCAGCTCTACCATTCGCAGAAGGCTACGGGAGACCAATTTATACGGCCGGGTGGTGCGCAAGGTGCTGATGTTGCGGCCAAAAATTTTTAAAAGAACAACTTCAGTTTGCCAGAAAGCACGTAGCTCTCAGAAACCAATCGAAGTGGCGCAGCGTACTTTTTAGTGATAAAACAAAGGTAAACCTAGTTGGATCGGATGGCAAGAAGTATGTTCGCCGCCCTGTCACCCGTGCGTATGACACCAAATACACGCAGAAGACTGTCAAGAATGAAGGTGGAAGCATTATGTTATGGGACTGCTTTGGATGGCACGGTGTGGGGCCCATACATCTCATAAAAGGCAACCTGGAGAGCCAAAAATACATTGACATACTGTCCACTGAAATGCTTCCCTATGCACAACAAGTTATGGGCCCTGGAGTCATTTTCCAACAGGATAATGACCCCAAACACACATCTCGCTTGGCCAAAGATTGGTTTGCAGCGCAAAATGTTATTCTTATGGAATGGCCCGCGCAAAGTCCTCACCTAAACCCAATTGAACATTAATTGGCGGACTTAAAACGCGCCATTGGTACTAAAAGATTTAACAATACGGACGAATTATGGGCTGCAGCACAAATTTCATGGAATGCAATCCTTGTACAACGATGTCGAGACCTTATTGACTCCATGAATAGGCGGTGCATTGCAGCGGAGTCCAGCAAGGGCTACAACACAAAATATTAAAAATAAGAATGGATTTGGTCTGTTAAATAGCAAAAATAATAGTAACATTTAACTTGTTCTCATTATTTTGAACAACTTGTTTTCTATGTTTTTGTTAATTACATTCTTTTCTTGGGCTGTAAATAATCTTGAAAATAAAACCATGCTTAGCCACTGTTAACAAACCTATAAGTAAAATGGTCTGCAAATTTGTATGGTTATTCTTAATTGGGTTAATTTTTGTGCGAAGTTTAAATGCATACATATTCCTGTTCTTATTATTTTGCTCACCACTGTATATACCTTAAGTGACAATAGGAATTTTTTTTCTTGGATTGCTGGAACGTCGAAATCGAGCAGGGGTGGCACCTTACAAAGAATTCCCCTACTTATTCAAAATTGGTACTAAAATGTCCTATAAAACTTGCACGTGGAATAGCAGATGAAAGGGCAACCAATATTCCAAAAACCAATGGGAGCCGAGAGTTGAAGGGACATTAGGCGAGTATAATATTCTCCATCCACCACTTGTGCCAACCAAAAAAATTGTTTTACAACCATTACATATAAAACTTGGTGTGGTACAAAATTTTGTTAAGTGTTTGGATAAAAATGGATCGGCATTTAACTTTCTGAAGACATTGTTTCGAAAACGAAGCGAAGCAAATATACAAAAAGGTATGAATGCTAAAACTTAATTTTTTTCATATCAACAAATATAAAAACTCTCGTGTTTTCATTACAACAGGTGTTTTTGTTGGTCCTGAAATAAAAAGGCTGATGCGTAGCGCCGAATTCGATCAAATGCTCTCACTAAATGAGATTGTCGCATGGAAAAGCATTAAAGGAGTCATTGATAATGGTGTAGGCAAAAATTGTTATCCTGCTGCTCGAATGCACGTCGACACCATGATGAGTGCATTCGAAAAACTAAGTGTTCATGTGTCACCAAAAATTCATTTTCTGAACTCTCATATGGATTACTTCAAACATCAGTTCGCAACAGAATCCGATAAACATGGGAACGATTACATCAGACATGTGCCCCCATCAAGGGCAGATTCAGAAATATATTTTAGGGGGGGTTTCAAAAAGTAATTCTTTAACACTTATAAAATGTCTTTTAATTTGTATATAGTTTTAAAGTCGATCCTAATATTTCGGGGGGTTCAACCCCCAAACCCCTCTCCTGAATACGCCACTGGCCCCCATTGAGGAACGGTACGAAGGCAAATGTATTCATTCTTTTATAGCTAATGCATGCTGGACATTATTCGATAACGGTGTGGAATTGCCAAGAGCTAAACGAAAAATATAATGAACACCTTAAATACCTAAAATTGTTCTAATTTTTCTATTCATATATATTATATCTAGAGCTTTCTTTTGTGCGGTGACTTATTATAGTGAAATTTGCGTTCAACATTTTTCCCATACACACTAACCCTCAAAAATGAAGTTTTGTAGGAGATTTTAGTACCTACCAATTTTGAATAAGTACGAAATAAACACAAACTTATTTTCAGTTTTGGCTTAATTCTGGCGTTCAAGTTAATTTCTGAGCTTTGATGTATTCAGAGACCTATAGTAGAATCTTATGGTGAATATTTTCGTGGTAAATGTTGTCCTTAAAAAGTCCTGTTCTACAGGACATTTTTGGCATTTTAGAAAATAAGGGTCAAATTGACCCATACAAATAGGAGTTACAGGGTTAAAATGCTCCACAAAAATGTTCTTCGTAGTATTTTACATCAAATTGCTGAACACATCACATACCTAAAATGTGAGGTTACATGGTTTTCGTATGCCGAATCACCATAAGAATGAGCAAAAAGGGGAAAACTTTGACCCCCCCTAAAAAAAAATTCAGACGTAAACTTTCAAAACGCCGATACACGTATATTTTTTTTTGGTCCCCTCTACCAGAATCCGTTGTCAGAACCTTGTTATTTTTTTTTTGTTCTGCAGTGTAATTGGAACGGAAAAGCTACTTTAAGTGGCAAGAACACTACGACGGCGATATAAAGAAGAATTTTACTTCGCTGTTTAAAATTGCTACCATAATGACAAAAAAGAATGGAATTTCTTATTTCGTATGAATTTCGCCACTCTTCAACAACACTCATTGGTACGATTGTAAAAGCGCTATGACTGATGATGAATTTTATTGCAGTGCTTTTATTCTCTTCTCATATTTATTGCTATTCTTCTCTCTTGGCTCATGTGCTACCAATTTTTTTAATAATTGCATTGCTTTTGAACTGAAGCGAAATCTCATGATGGAGCGAAAACACATCCATCAGCATCACAGCCATAATGACAAAACAACAGTAGAGAGAATCGTCAATAGATATGCCAACAACAGATACGTAGTCCCAGTCCCACAATGAGGACAACTGAACGGAAGTAAAAACTGCCGCCGCAATCAGTTACGTTGGCGCCATCCATGAAAATGAAAATCTGTAAAAACTGTAGCAGTTATATTAATATTACTTAATAATTATTACTTTTGTTGTTACTGTTGTCAAGGCTGTTTTTGTAGAGAGGCAATATGGCTCTCGGTGTGCTGCTACTTTATGAGGTTGTAAAAATTGTAATAACAATTGTATTTCAACTGTATTACTTTATTAATGAGAATTTATTGTAAAAGTTTAAACTCCGAAAGGAAGTCGCGTTTTAATGCCCTCGCGCCAAAGCACTGCCTGAAGAACTAAAGCAAATTTATTTTCCTGTCACACATTTTAATATGCATTCTTTTCAATTAACATAAATTTAGCTAAATATACCCATCTGACGCAAATTTTTCATACATTCTGTTTTGTGCTTTTTAATATTTCAGTCAAGTATTCACATAAATGCATATGCAATTTTAAAATGTGTAATATTTATTTAATAATTTATTTTAATGTTATTTTATTTATTTAAATTTTAAATATTTATAATTTCCAGTTAATAAATAATTACTCATAATTAAATTATAATAAATTCATTTAACCGGTTTGGCATATTCTTCAAATGGATATTTGATTTAGTTTCAGCTGTGATGCTAGGGTTGCACCAAAATTGGAATGGAAAGAGTAGTACAGGTCTCCCTCGTATAACGCGGTGGTTTCGTTCCAGGAAAATTCCGCATTATGTGTTACAATCAGTAACCACAAATTCTACTATAGAACAACACGTGAATGCCTATTAAAGCTTATGAGTGCCACACTCTCTCTTACTTCTAGTACACCTGACAGTCTTATCTTTCGTTTTCTCAGCCGATATGTTTATACGGGACAAATGCAAATGTTGCGCACAAACTTTTCTTTAGTATTTTCAACTTGCTGTTACGGCTGCTGCCGCTTTTGCATATCAATTACAAAATCAATTACGTGAGTCCAACTTTTACCGCACACTCAGCAGCTAAAAGTAGGCACCTACGGTGAGTTTACAACGCATTAAAAATGCTAAAACACAGAAAAAGACAAAGCGAAAAACAACAAACTTTTGTGCAAAAATTTATAATTACTACGAAAAATGTTTTTAAAATACGCACGCATATATAGCGTTTTCCAACAAGACGTGTTATTTTGAATCACCCGGTATTTCGGTAGCTGTCACTTTTGAAGCTTTTATTCTTTGACATTTGACAAGTAGAAACTACGCCATTACTAAAAATGGAACGATACACGCTTCAACAACGCATTGAAATTATTAAAATTCACTACAAAAATGGTGAAAATCTTGCAGTCACAGTTCGCAAAACTAAAGCATTTTTGGGTCGTCGTGAAGCACCTTGTCGGACCGCAATACAGAAATTGGTGGAAAAATTCGAGCTGTTGGGACAAGTTAGTGATGTGAAGAATAAAACCCGTGAACGTCGCTCAAGAACAACTGAGAATATTGCTGCTGTAGCCCAAAGTGTTTAAGAAAACCCAGGTTTGTCGATTCCTCGTCGTTCTTTGGAATTGGGCATTCCAAAAACGTCATTACACCGTATTTTGCATAAAGACTTAAGTCTTAAGGCTTATAAAGTTCAGTTAACACAAAAACTCAAGCCGACCGATCATCAACAAGGTCGTGTCTTTGCTGGTTGGGTACTTGAAATGCATGAAAATTATCCGGAATTCCATCGAAAAATCATCTTGACTGATGAGGCCCATTTCCACCTCGGTGGCTACGTCAACAAGCAAAATTGTGGCATCTGGGGCTCGGAAAACCCAAGAAAACCCAATTATTGTTGAGAAGCCTCTTCATCCTCAACGTGTGACTGTTTGGTGCGGTTTATGGTCCGGCGGGGTCATTGGACCTTACTTTTTCGAAAATGAGGTTGGATCAACAGTTACGGTGAATGGATTGCGCTATCGAGAGATGATTAATGATTTTTTATGGTCGGAGTTGAATGGTATTGATCTGGACAACGTTTACTTTCAACAAGACGGCGCTACGTGCCACACAAGCAACGAAACCATTGCTCTTTTACGGGAAAAGTTTCCGGACCGTGTTATCTCGGGAAGAGGTGATCACAATTGGTCACCGAGAACTTGTGATTTAACACCTTGCGACTTCTTCCTTTGGGGCCACGTGAAAGATAAGGTGTACGCCAACAGCCCAGCGTTGATTCAAGACGTCAAAGATAGAATTCGTGAGGCTATCGAGGACATAGGGCAGCCACTTTGCGATTTGGTTATGGAAAATTTCATGAAAAGGATATGGTCCTGTAAGCGTGGTCGTGGTGGCCATTTGGCTGATGTTGTTTTTCATTATTAACGGTATACCTTCCTCTTTATTATGAAATAAACATCCGATCATTTATCTCAAAAAATGGCATTTTTCTTTGAATACCAAAATAACACCTCTTGTTGGAAAACCCTGTACATACAGGCAAGAACAGGAGGAGGCAAGAAAAGGAGCAACCACAGCAGAAAAGAGACAGCCAACCAAGCCTGCCACCAATCCACCTCGCTCACCTCGCATATTCGCCGCTTACTACTTTGCATAAAGTACGCATAAATTGCACTCAAAGCCTACCATACCAAAGCCTACGTACCATACACACAATACAAAAAAGAAATGAGCAAAATCGCTACAACTTGCAAGCTTTAGTAGACTGTAAGGTGGAGTGTTGAGTCGTGTGGCCTAACAGCCGACGTCGAACTACACAGTCGAAGTTTATATGATAAAATTATGAAAAATGGTTTGCTAAAGTTTTGTTGCGCATAAATTTCAAAATAATTAAACATGAGCAGCTGTGTTGAGTCGATACTGACGCACAGTTAAGTACAGGCATAAATATTAGTCACTTAGGCACCAAATGCACTCACGTCAACGTTTACAGTCCGGCAATTACAACTTGTAACAACTAAACTGGAATTAACAAAAATAACGAAATGGCACTTTTTTGGTCCTTTTGTACCAGAAACGGCAACGAAACATTTCAGCGTATTAATATTCTTCTGCGCTTGCTGACAGTGCTGCACCTCAATTGTACGAAAATTTTCGCTCAATCCAAGGTATATTAACAAGGTACGCCAGGCTCAGAGAGCCGTCAAAATAAGGGAGCCAAATCAGAGTTGCTTTTTGTTAGGAATGAATTTTTGGTTGCATCTTTTAGTATTTGTTCCTCAAACTGTAAAAACTGTGTGGGACAAATGTTATAATTAAAAGAAAATTCCTGTTTTTAGCAACATATAGTTTTAATAGAATGCCACAAAGATAACACTGATCAACAGCAAAATGGCTTTTCTGGGTTTGACATCAGTTCTAGGGTAATTGGGTACCGCTGATTTCTTGAAAACTGAAAACTTAGTTTCTGATTTCGCAAAAAATGGGCGTGCCACTTTTTCGGATTTTCCCTGACTTTTTGCACGTTTTCGATTGTAATTTCTAAATCAACAAACCTGTTGACATGGTTTTCTCTTCGTGGCATTTGCAACATCTCACGGCTTCTTTTCCAATGTAATTTATTTTTATAAGTTTTAAAATTCCGCGGTAATTGGACCTCAAAGTCGGAAAATATGGAATTTCAAGGCGTTTTCTTGGATGGTCAAAAACATGCACATTTTTCTTAAATCTATTAATGAGTTGGGTGTTAAATGAAAGCGGAAACATCAAATAATACAACACAGACAATTTATTTGGCGTGGTTCCCATTCTTATCGAAATAACACAGAGCAACAAAATCGACATTATTTTTTTTTCTGAAATCAAACCATACTTTTATAAAGGATTTTTGGACGCTGATCAGAACTGCGTATTTAGTTTTTTGATTGTTTGAGCGGCTTAAGAAATATTGATGGTTTTCCTCGGAGGGCGTTTTCCATGTTTTTTGACCATTGTACGTATGCAGCTCCTACAAACCTAAAGTCTAAAATGCCATTTTTTTAACATAGATTAACAATACTCTTACTATGTATTTCAAATTTAAAACATTAAAATCGGTTCAAATTTGCAAGCGTTATTCATTTGCAAAGTCAAATTTTCAGTTACTTTGCAAGATTGCGAATACACAAAAGAATTTTTCTTACAAAAAATATATATTGTCATATAGTGAAAGACGAATGTTGGGGCTTTCAATTAAAAAAGAAATTTTTGAAATACGATGTTCGTAATAGAGTATGTGTACAAATATATAAGTTCTCTATTGATAAATTCAGCAACAAAAGCAAGGATTTACTTTTGAGCTATAATATCGGAGCACAGTTTTAGGCAGCGGTATGAAAATGCTCACATTCATCAAATGCCCTTAATAATAATTAATAATAATAATTGATTGGCACGACAGCCCGCTTACGCGAGACTAAGGCCTAGCTTCCCGCAACCACCCGTGTTGTGCGTGTGAATTTTGTTCGCGGGTGGAAGGGACCTACAGTTTTATGCCGGTTCCGAACGGCAGGTTGGGAGCTTTTTCATAGGCAATTTTTACTCTCAGAGGTTTGCCATTTCCAGCTGAGAGGACAGCCACCGAAAGAGAAAACGAGTTTCCCGTTATTTTTTTTAGGTGTTACTACATGCAGTATTCGATCTTGCGTCGCTCTGCATGCGACTCGCTGGACCGCGCACTAACCAACTGAGCCACGGCAAATGCCCTTAATTCATAAAATATTCAGTTTTGATTTTGATTTTTTTTGCGCCCTAAAAATATGTCGCAATGAAATATGGAAAAACAGCAAGTAGTTTGCTAAGTGTGTGTGGTTGAAATTTTTACTTGTCTGATGCAACTCTTTTTAGAATAGCTCCTACAGTAATGAACCAATTCAAATTTTGTTAATGCCCTTGAAAAGACAAATACTGACGCTTGCAAAAATACTTAACCCTTTCCTTCCCATGGTAGCCATATGGCTACCAAATTCAAATTTGGAATTTCGATGCATAATTTTCGATTTTTCCCCATTCTATGAATTGTATCGCTTAAAAGAAACATTGTTCTGTGCTTTTTCAGCAAAATATGTAGTTTGTTTTTATGGGAACATTGAAAATTATTAACATTTGTGCTACGGTTCCCGCTCGACAGGGCAGCAGAATTAAATGGCAAAAATGTAATATTTCTCTATGTTTAACAAATGACACCAAATAACTCTAAAATTCTAACAAATAACTCTAAAAACTTGTAAATAAGGGGCATTTTGTTTTCATATAAAATATGTTTTAATTTTGCTTCATAAAAGCCCAGTGTAGTCTAGTGTAGTATGGCTACCTCCTCCTCGCACCTCCCACTGGAAAGTCGAAACCATTTTAAATATGATGCAAAATACTTTTAAATAGTTCTCTCGTTTCAAATAACCAACTTCCAATTTGTTTCTATAGCCATTTCATAATTCGGGAAGGAAAGGGTTAAGCTACTTTCGAATGCGAAAAGCATTTGGAGATTTCAATACAAACACGTGCTCAGAAGATGAAGTCGCATTTACACTCTAATGAGCATAGGCCGAGAATGGCACATACAATACAAAAAATCTGTTCTATAAGTTTAAGTTACAACCTTACACTATACATTGCACACTAACTCGTAGTTGAAAATTGCAAAACCGATTTTAAATGAATTTTTATGAAAAACTCGCGAAAATTTAACTTTGAAGGGCCATAGCCATGTTAACCCTTGACCAATCGAAATCGACTATGGTCAGAATTATAGCTTGAGGATTCGTTATTGTGTCATAAAAAAATTATCGTGTTTTTCAACATATTACAAATGCAATAAAAATTCAAAGATGAAAAAACGTGGAAACCACCTCCTAGCAAAAACCACCAATAACTCACAAAACCGCTCAAACAATCAAAAAACTAAGTACGCAGTTGTGATCAGCGTCCAAAAATCCTTTAGAAAAGGTTTACTAGAACTCGGAAAAATTTTGGCTGTTGCTCAGTGTAATAGGAAAAATGTGCCATCGTGATTTTCATCAATTTTCACACTTTTTCCTTAAAAAAATTAGAGCCTCAAAATATGCACAGATTTTAATTTTTTTTTTTTTTTAAACAACAGTTTTTGGTTTGTTGCTTTGCTTATACTTCAGACCAGCACACAAAAAGTATGCCTGTTTTTATGACGACAGTTTTCAATTTGAGCTAAATTGGTAAGCAAAAACAAGAAATTTACTTTGCTTAAGAAATTTCAAGAAAAAGGGGAAAATAAATTAATCGGGTTTCAGTCCTCACAAAGTACGCGATTCAAAGATATTCTCACAAAATTTGGACAAGATCGGCCAACTATATTATATAGCTGCCATAGGAACGATCAAACAACATCATCTTCAAATACCTTATCTTATATTTTACTGGCGTTTTCCGATAAGCTGAAGCCATCTAAAAATATTTAGCAGGCAGGCAACTATTTGTGTGTCATTCATGCATTGGATGATTTTATAGATTTTTATTTATTCGTCTGTACACAGCAGAGCTAAACAGATTGCTTTTGATATCAAGCACATTTTTCCTATTTGTCGCTATTTAATAAATAAAATGTCGCGAAATTGTGTAAATAATGCAAATAATTTTTGCTATATATGTGGCGAAGTAATATTTTTTAAACAAAAATGTTCACTAACTTTTTTTTATTTTGGTCACAGAATATTGCATCAAGACAATAAGTGGGCATCGCATTATTCGTGCAAAACTTGCGCAATGGGTATAAGAAAGTGGATGAGCGGCGGACGAAAGACTTTTCGTTTTGCAGTGCCAATGCAATGGCGAGAACAGAAAATCATGTATTTGAAGATGATGTTGTTTGATCGTTTCTATGGCAGCTATATAATATAGTTGGCCGATCTTGTCCAAATTTTATGAGAATATCTTTGAATCGCGTACTTTGTGAGGACTGAAACCCGATTAATTTATTTTCCCCTTTTCCTTGAAATTTCTTAAGCAAAGTAAATTTCTTGTTTTTGCTTACCAATTTAACTCATATTGAAAACTGTCGTCATAAAAACAGGCATACTTTTTGTGTGCTGGTTTGAAGTATAAGCAAAGCAACAAACCAAAAAACTGTTGTTTATTAAAAAAAAAAATAAAAATCTGTGCATATTTTGAGGCTCTAATTTTTTTAAGGAAAAAGTGTGAAAATTGTTGAAAATCACGATGGCACATTTTTCCTATTATTTCGATAAGAATGGGAACCACGCCAAATAAATTGTCTGTGTTGTATTATTTGATGTTTCCGCTTTCATTTAACACCTAACTCATTAATAGATTTAAGAAAAATGTGCATGTTTTTGACAATCCAAGAAAACGCCTTGAAATTCCATATTTTCCGACTTTGATGTCCAATTACCGCGGAATTTTAAAACTTATAAAAATAAATTACATTGGAAAAGAAGCCGTGAGATGTTACAAATGCCACGAAGAGAAAACCATGTTAACCGGTTTGTTGATTTAGAAATTACAATCGAAAACGTGCAAAAAGTCAGGGAAAATCCGAAAAAGTGGCACGCCCATTTTTTGCGAAAACGGAAACTAAGTTTTAAAAACGGTTTGCGGATTCGAAATCAGCGGTACCCAACCAAAAGTCGAAATTTGTTGCCCTGCGTAATTTGGTATTAATTGTTATAGTGTTGCTGAATGTCTTATACATTTTTTGCCCATTCAAAAATAAAAATGTTTTTTATTTACGTAAAATCTTTTTCTCAATTGTTCTTGTTTTAAATTTTGTTAAGGTCCTTATTCTAAAATACATTCTACATTAAAATTGTTGTTTTACTTCTTCAGCAAGCTGAACAGAAAGAAAAAGAACATACAATTTCCCACAAATTGCTAACACATAAAATTTTCAATTTCAATTTATTTCATTCTTTCATTTGTATTCATTCCACAATATATGTTATTGCGTATCAGGCGGGTGTCATGGGCTATATTTCGCGTATATGTATTTTACAATGTTACCCAAATCTGTACACAAAAGTATAGTTGTACAAACAATATCAACACTAATAGTAGGTTTTTTATTCTACAAAAAGAGCAACCGTTCACAAATAAGAGGGTGAAGAGAGACATTTAAAGCTGCCGCTCCCAGCCTGGCGTACCTTGTTAATATACCTTGGCTCAATCCAAACCGATCCAAGCCAGGTCAATGCAAAGTGAAGAGTAGGCAAAAACTTCATGAATTAAATTTGCTTGGTCGGCGGGCTGGTTGGCTAGGAAGTTCATCTTTTTTTGTTGTTGGCAACAACCAGTTTACAGCAAAAGATTTTGGTGTTTTCGGTCATGGCTTTAAAATGTTGCCCGCCCATCGTAACACACTACGCTCCAATGCTGCGCAACTCCCTTGTGCTACAAGTGGCGTTGTAGTAATGAAGAGTGACAGACGACAAGTACTATATAATTAAATTTTATTTCATTTGCGCATGAAATTACAAAAGATGTTGTTTGATCGTTTCTATGGCAGCTATATAATATAGTTGGCCGATCTTGTCCAAATTTTATGAGAATATCTTTGAATCGCGTACTTTGTGAGGACTGAAACCCGATTAATTTATTTTCCCCTTTTCCTTGAAATTTCTTAAGCAAAGTAAATTTCTTGTTTTTGCTTACCAATTTAACTCATATTGAAAACTGTCGTCATAAAAACAGGCATACTTTTTGTGTGCTGGTTTGAAGTATAAGCAAAGCAACAAACCAAAAAACTGTTGTTTATTAAAAAAAAAAATAAAAATCTGTGCATATTTTGAGGCTCTAATTTTTTTAAGGAAAAAGTGTGAAAATTGTTGAAAATCACGATGGCACATTTTTCCTATTATTTCGATAAGAATGGGAACCACGCCAAATAAATTGTCTGTGTTGTATTATTTGATGTTTCCGCTTTCATTTAACACCTAACTCATTAATAGATTTAAGAAAAATGTGCATGTTTTTGACAATCCAAGAAAACGCCTTGAAATTCCATATTTTCCGACTTTGATGTCCAATTACCGCGGAATTTTAAAACTTATAAAAATAAATTACATTGGAAAAGAAGCCGTGAGATGTTACAAATGCCACGAAGAGAAAACCATGTTAACCGGTTTGTTGATTTAGAAATTACAATCGAAAACGTGCAAAAAGTCAGGGAAAATCCGAAAAAGTGGCACGCCCATTTTTTGCGAAAACGGAAACTAAGTTTTAAAAACGGTTTGCGGATTCGAAATCAGCGGTACCCAACCAAAAGTCGAAATTTGTTGCCCTGCGTAATTTGGTATTAATTGTTATAGTGTTGCTGAATGTCTTATACATTTTTTGCCCATTCAAAAATAAAAATGTTTTTTATTTACGTAAAATCTTTTTCTCAATTGTTCTTGTTTTAAATTTTGTTAAGGTCCTTATTCTAAAATACATTCTACATTAAAATTGTTGTTTTACTTCTTCAGCAAGCTGAACAGAAAGAAAAAGAACATACAATTTCCCACAAATTGCTAACACATAAAATTTTCAATTTCAATTTATTTCATTCTTTCATTTGTATTCATTCCACAATATATGTTATTGCGTATCAGGCGGGTGTCATGGGCTATATTTCGCGTATATGTATTTTACAATGTTACCCAAATCTGTACACAAAAGTATAGTTGTACAAACAATATCAACACTAATAGTAGGTTTTTTATTCTACAAAAAGAGCAACCGTTCACAAATAAGAGGGTGAAGAGAGACATTTAAAGCTGCCGCTCCCAGCCTGGCGTACCTTGTTAATATACCTTGGCTCAATCCAAACCGATCCAAGCCAGGTCAATGCAAAGTGAAGAGTAGGCAAAAACTTCATGAATTAAATTTGCTTGGTCGGCGGGCTGGTTGGCTAGGAAGTTCATCTTTTTTTGTTGTTGGCAACAACCAGTTTACAGCAAAAGATTTTGGTGTTTTCGGTCATGGCTTTAAAATGTTGCCCGCCCATCGTAACACACTACGCTCCAATGCTGCGCAACTCCCTTGTGCTACAAGTGGCGTTGTAGTAATGAAGAGTGACAGACGACAAGTACTATATAATTAAATTTTATTTCATTTGCGCATGAAATTACAAAAGATGTTGTTTGATCGTTTCTATGGCAGCTATATAATATAGTTGGCCGATCTTGTCCAAATTTTATGAGAATATCTTTGAATCGCGTACTTTGTGAGGACTGAAACCCGATTAATTTATTTTCCCCTTTTCCTTGAAATTTCTTAAGCAAAGTAAATTTCTTGTTTTTGCTTACCAATTTAACTCATATTGAAAACTGTCGTCATAAAAACAGGCATACTTTTTGTGTGCTGGTTTGAAGTATAAGCAAAGCAACAAACCAAAAAACTGTTGTTTATTAAAAAAAAAAATAAAAATCTGTGCATATTTTGAGGCTCTAATTTTTTTAAGGAAAAAGTGTGAAAATTGTTGAAAATCACGATGGCACATTTTTCCTATTATTTCGATAAGAATGGGAACCACGCCAAATAAATTGTCTGTGTTGTATTATTTGATGTTTCCGCTTTCATTTAACACCTAACTCATTAATAGATTTAAGAAAAATGTGCATGTTTTTGACAATCCAAGAAAACGCCTTGAAATTCCATATTTTCCGACTTTGATGTCCAATTACCGCGGAATTTTAAAACTTATAAAAATAAATTACATTGGAAAAGAAGCCGTGAGATGTTACAAATGCCACGAAGAGAAAACCATGTTAACCGGTTTGTTGATTTAGAAATTACAATCGAAAACGTGCAAAAAGTCAGGGAAAATCCGAAAAAGTGGCACGCCCATTTTTTGCGAAAACGGAAACTAAGTTTTAAAAACGGTTTGCGGATTCGAAATCAGCGGTACCCAACCAAAAGTCGAAATTTGTTGCCCTGCGTAATTTGGTATTAATTGTTATAGTGTTGCTGAATGTCTTATACATTTTTTGCCCATTCAAAAATAAAAATGTTTTTTATTTACGTAAAATCTTTTTCTCAATTGTTCTTGTTTTAAATTTTGTTAAGGTCCTTATTCTAAAATACATTCTACATTAAAATTGTTGTTTTACTTCTTCAGCAAGCTGAACAGAAAGAAAAAGAACATACAATTTCCCACAAATTGCTAACACATAAAATTTTCAATTTCAATTTATTTCATTCTTTCATTTGTATTCATTCCACAATATATGTTATTGCGTATCAGGCGGGTGTCATGGGCTATATTTCGCGTATATGTATTTTACAATGTTACCCAAATCTGTACACAAAAGTATAGTTGTACAAACAATATCAACACTAATAGTAGGTTTTTTATTCTACAAAAAGAGCAACCGTTCACAAATAAGAGGGTGAAGAGAGACATTTAAAGCTGCCGCTCCCAGCCTGGCGTACCTTGTTAATATACCTTGGCTCAATCCAAACCGATCCAAGCCAGGTCAATGCAAAGTGAAGAGTAGGCAAAAACTTCATGAATTAAATTTGCTTGGTCGGCGGGCTGGTTGGCTAGGAAGTTCATCTTTTTTTGTTGTTGGCAACAACCAGTTTACAGCAAAAGATTTTGGTGTTTTCGGTCATGGCTTTAAAATGTTGCCCGCCCATCGTAACACACTACGCTCCAATGCTGCGCAACTCCCTTGTGCTACAAGTGGCGTTGTAGTAATGAAGAGTGACAGACGACAAGTACTATATAATTAAATTTTATTTCATTTGCGCATGAAAGAAAGAAACAGCTGCAAAAAGCAGTGGAACAACTTGTGAGCTGGAAGTTCCTCCCGCCTAATTGTTTCGTACTCAGCTTGCAGCATATCTATGTATGTGGACCGCTAGCTATTCAAACTGATGAAGTATAAACAACTAACCATTTCATTGTAACAGCGTGATGTTTCAAACAAACTTCTACTATTCTCTTCGGCGCTAATTTCAACTAAAATATCCAAATTTTTTATTAAAGACAGCAAGCGGATAAAGAAAGGTCGTTGAACTGCGTATAGCATTAATCTTATTTCAGGAAGATATCGACGGGACATTGGCATCTATTCTAACATGTTTTCGAAAACAGTAAACGGGAAATTTTTAATAAACTTTCATCACATGTCTGCTTGTCAGGTTCTATGATTTCAAAACTATAAACACTAAGGTTATGTAGCTTTTTACGCGAACTCTTATTTGAATGCCACCAAACTTCTTACGTAACGACCTTGTCACCAACTATCTCTGCCTCTTGGTTAGTGCCTTGAATTTTCTTTATAATTTTGGGCCCCTAAGCCGCAACGACACTTTTATCTACGCAGCACAAAATTCAGGTCAGTTCATATTAGGGAGTTCTCAAAGACGGCACTTCCAGTCCATGCGGAAAAGCATTTACGCAGGTTGGAAAATAAGTCAAGTGCAAACAGGTATAGCAAGGGTTTCAAAGCACATAGCAACAGACAACCAACCAGTCGGACAACCAACAGTTGGTTGGCTGCTGTTGCGGAGTTTTTGCTGCCCGCAACCCGAGCTGCTTCGACACTTTGGCATTTGTAGAGCGTACTTATGGAATGAGTGCTGACGAAATTTATGTCAATTAAAACCAGCAGTGAAAGTATGGACAACTTGCAAATTCTTGTATGCTCTGCAACGCAAAAGATTGCCACGACAGCGCTGAAAATCGGTCGTTTGCGCATTTGAGTTGTAATAATTAAATGTAAAAATATGGCGCTGGCTATGACGTGAAATAAAGACAAGTGCAAAATATTGTCAAGTATTCGCGCTGAGATATTTCCACATTAAACATACTTAGTATACCAGTGTTAGTGGTGTTTACGAATTTTAGTGATAGTTTTCACCAGTAAAATTCATTGAATTCATTTTCGAATATTAAGTAAAAGAGTAATAGGTGTGCAGTCTCTAAAAAACGTCCATTATCGGTTTGAGTGACATGCATCTTAACTTTTACAAACAATGCTAAATTTTTTATATGTACCTAGAAAGACAGCCGCCGTAGCTCAGCTGGCTAGTGCGTTGGGCCGCGAGTCAAATGCGACGCTCGAACCCAGGTTCAAGACTCCGTTGCTGCAAACACCGAAAAAAAGAAAAAAAAAAAACAATTTTTCAGCAGTAAATGGCAAATCTCTGAGAGTAAAATTGCCTATGAAAAAGCTCCCAACTCGCCGTTCGGAATCGGCATAAAACTGTAGGTCCCTTCCAACCTTGTAAAAATTCACACGCACAACATGGACGGTTGCGGGTAGCTAGGCCTTAGTCTCGTAATCGGGCTGTCGTGCAAGAAAGATCAGAGATGACCGCTCTGATCTTTCTAATACCGCTAATACTATTTATGAGCATATATAAACATACGTATATCAATGGAAACCTTTTTGGTATACCTTTAACATTTCGTACTGAAAAAATTGTTTTTGAATCATGTCTATATATTTATTTATTTACTAGCTGGGCCCCGCGGCTTCGCACGCAAGCTCTCTTGTTTCACCCGATACAAATTTTGAACGCATTGTTGACCCCGTCAGATTTTGATTTAAAAAAAAAACATATGTCAAGTGG
This sequence comes from Melieria omissa, assembly GCA_963971225.1. NCBI lineage: Eukaryota > Metazoa > Arthropoda > Insecta > Diptera > Ulidiidae > Melieria > Melieria omissa. The sequence goes on along the minus strand of OZ020268.1, from coordinate 64,773,126 downwards.
TTCTAAAAACTGTGAAGTCAAAAGGCCCTTTAAATAATGAGTTTTCACATTTACTCTAAACAAATTCTTAACCCTTAGTTTACCATGGTAGATTTTGATTTTCAAAAATATGAAAGGCACATTTTATTTATTTCCCGATTGAAGTGCTTTTTATCTAAGTTTGAAGCCAAAAGGACCAATAAATCGTGTTTCTCCATACAAACTGTTAACCCATTGTTGACCCCGTTAGATTTTGATTTAAAAAAGTGAAAAACACCTTTCAAATTATTTCTTATTAGAGGACTTTCACAAAGTTTGAAGTCCGTGGCTCCATTAATTCATGTTTTTTTTACATTTTCGCCATAAAAACTTTTAACCGGTCGTTGACCCCGGCCGATTTTAATATTCGGAAAAAATGAAAAACACGTATCGAGTTATTTTACATTTGAAGTACTTTCACCAAGTTTGAAGTCAAAAGGCTCAAAAAAATGTGTTTCTCCATACATACTTTTAACCCGTCGTTGATCCAGTTAGATTTCGATTTGAAATAAAGAGTTTCGCGTGTATAATTTTTTTTATTTCAAGTTTTTTTACAATGTTTTAAGTCAATAGGCCTATCGGTTCATGTTTTTTTCGTGTCTACCCTTAAACAAATCTTAACCCATTATTGGTCCAGTTAAATTTTGATTTTCGAAAAATTATAAAATACGTGTCGAATTATTTTTAGTTTAGAGTACTTTCAGGAAGTTCGAAATCTATATGTCTTTTAAATCACTTTTCTTCATACAACACCTTAACACATGTTTCGCCCCTTTACACCCCGAATTTCAAAAAATCCCGTCTTAGCGGAGGTTCAGTTTTCAAGATGTATCTACAGTTCAAATTTCATGTTCGTAACTTCAGGGGTTTGGGCTGAGCGATGATGAATCAATCAATCAATCAGTCAGTCAGTCAATTAGGGCAAACAATCTATGTATATAAAAATGGAGGCGGTACCACACCCTCCTTGTCCAGTGCTCACAACTTTCTTCTAGTGGAATTGTGCTACTTCGTACCAAGTTTCACTGATGTGTGTGTGTACTGCATAACTGTCTGAGCATAAAAAATGTGCCACGCCCCTTGACCAACGCCGATCAAATCTCATCAGTAGAATGACACATCTATGAAACGACGGTACACCAAATTTCAATGCTGTGCGACTAACAATTCGGAAGCTATTCCATTTAAAAGATTTGAGTTGTATGGGCGGTGCCACACCCCTTTGTTCAATACCCACCCCATTCCCTTGGGGGAAGGACATGATTAAATAGTAAGTTCGTACTAAATTTAATTGATGTGTGGCTTATGGTTCCAAAGTTATTGTCTAAAAATTTATTCTGGTGGTGCCACGCCCCGTTTTCCCGACTTATCTTTTTTCCTAAACCTTCACGTAACAATTTCGAATAAACCCGCCGAAGGAAGTATACACGTTGGTCCAGTCGTTTTCAAGTTTTAAGCAGCCGAACGAACCACGATTCATTTTTATATATATAGATTTACTTCAGTCAACCGATTAACATTGCAGACTAATACAGAAATCTAATGCTATAACAAGTTGATTGAACAGCATCAAACAGCGGTTTTGAGGTGGTTTTCAGGGAGATCGGAATTAAAATCCAAAACATGAGCAAAACTGTTTCATAAAGAAGTACACATGTTGATCGGTTCAGTTACAATGTAATTTGTTCTAGGAATTTTAGCCTCTAAAAATCTATATTTTTTATTTGAGAGGGTCGTGTTAGCGCCCATACAACTGGAATTTTTTTATATTTGGTCTTCAATAGAGCTTATTGAAGTGAAACTTCTTTACGCACGCTTGGCATGGGGAGTAAGCTGGCGAACGCGTTACGAAAAGTGTGATCGGGCGAGGCGAACGGGAGTTGAGTGGTTTACGCACGCTTAACTTGGGAAGTAAGCTGGCGAACGCGTTACGAAAAGTGTGATCGGGCGAGGCTTGGGGAGTAAGCTGGCGAACGCGTGACGTAAGCGTTACGAAAAGTGTGATCGGGCGAGGCGAACGGGAGTTGAGTGGGGGATATAAGCAAGAGACAGCAGTGCGCGCGCACATTTTCTTTCTCTCTTCCTCTCATAGCACACTGCAGGCCTATTGTCTGTATTACAGTGTAGGAGCAAGAGAGAGCAGTGCGCGCGCACACTTTCTTTTCTTTACGAAAATAAAAGATCTATGCAAAAATATTAATTTACCAATGAGAACATAAAATAAGTTTAAATATTTGTAGAAAATTAATATATGTATATGTACATATATGTATATATTGTACACACATATATATATATACATACAGATGGAGCGAAAGAAGTTTCACTTCAGTCGTGTGGTCATAAGCACACTCGTTTTTTTTTAAATTGTATTTTATTTTAAGTCTACAGTACAAAGTACCTTACAGACTGGAACAAATATAAGGTATTTATAATATCAAATCCATATAATGTACAAATTAAGCAATTAAGTCTACCATACAATATACATTACAAACTAAATAATGAATGAATTAAACTATTAAATTAAGGCAGGTTCTCACCTTGTGAAAAAAAAAAACAACATGTTTTAAAAATGTGCTCCAGAAATTTCAGATCAAAATTTGAGAAATTACAAAAGTTACAGGCCGTTACATAGAGCAGTGTAGAGCACCGGCCAAGCGCGCTTTAAACTTTAAACGCGTTTTTCTCAGAACCACATTTTCGGACCTTACGGAAGAGATTGAAGGCACTGGAATGAAGCAATCGTCACCAAATTTTTTCTAAATGTTCCTTAGGGTTTTTTCTAATAAACGAACTACGATCAGCCAAAAATATTGAAAATTGTTTATTTAAAAAAATAATTAGTAAACAAAAAATGCGAAAATCGTATTTTTTTTCAAAACCTCATAACTTTTTAATTTCGATTTTTTTTTCATGATCGTAGTTCATTCAATAGATAATACGGTACACATTAAGAATGTGTTCGATTTTTGTGTTTCCGGTCACGGGTTTTGACGGAATCACTTCCGGTAGCGGGACACCTCCTCGCCGACATGCCGCCACTGATGGACGCCCCCTCCCCCCTTTTTTTGATTCATTCAATTTTAAAAATTGTATTCTCTAAATAAATGTGTGTTCATATCCAGAAACAATTTTCAGCGTTGTATCTTTAACCGTTTTCTCAAAAAAAATTCCTAAAAAAAATGCACTTTTTCGGATCCACAAGGTGAGAACCTGCCTTAAGAACTTCAATAAAAGTTTAGGTTTAGGCAAAGAAAAGTCTAGCTGATGAGAAATAGATAATGCATTGAATTCACGAAGAGCTCGAGAAATCGGTGCATTACTTGCAAATTTAGTTTTAAAGTGCTCACCATAAAAAGGGTGAACAAAGGGTGAATTAAAGCTTATCCGCTCAAGTAAAATTGGACAATCAATGAAGCCGATAATTACACTATAAGTAAACGATAATGAAAGAACTGTCCTTCTCTTTTCTAAAGTGCTTAAATTAATAAGTTTTAGCCGCGAACCATAAGACGGAACAGGGGCTTCAAACCGCAATGAACGCAATGTGAACTTGAGGAAAACTTTTTGAACGCGTTCAATTCTACCTATCGACAGTTGGTCATATGGTCTCCAAATTATTACTGCATATTCCAAGTGAGGGCGAACAAGCGCCGTACAAAGCAACTTAAAGGTATACGGGTCAGAAAACTCAGCGGTATTACGCCGAATATAATGCCGGCCTCGATAGTCCAGCGGGTAGCGCGCTGGCTTCTCATACCAAAGGCTCCAGGTTCGATTCCTGGCTCGGGCTGGTGAACAACTCGTCTACTTCTATCGCTATCCACATGAAGGGAATGAGAATTACAAGAATCGCACAAGTGCGCTCTTGGCAGGCAATGGCAAAACCTCCAAGTGTGAACGAAAAACTGCCAATCGCCGTTCGGATTCGGCGTTAAACTGTAGGTCCCCTCCCACCCTTTCCCATCCGCTTGAAATGTGTGCTGTAACATATGTTAGCAAAACAGTGTTGCATACACAGTTCAAAAACGGGTGAAATATGTGGTATCACAATGGGCCTTTCAGGCCTCCGAGTGTGTCTCTTAATGAGGCAGCCACCGCAACCTAACCTAACCTACGCCGAATAAAGCCAAGAATAGAGTACGATTGCGAAAGAATAAAATTAATATGATTATTGAAGTAAAACTTAGAGTCAAACATAACTCCAAGATCCTTAGTATCAATTACGCTCTGTAGCGCCCAGTTAGCAATAGAGTAACGTGTTGAAGTAGCGTTCTGACGCCTCGAAAATGTTAAGTGAAAACATCTTTTAATATTCAAAGAAAGACCCGACTTCAAACACCATAAATGCAATTCATTCAAATTACTTTGTAGATTTATTGCATCCGTTGAAAACTTGACAATTGTAAAAACTTTCAGGTCGTCAGCGTAAAGCAAATAGTGCGAAAAAGAAATACAATTGCTAATATCATTGATAAAAAGGACAAATAATAGAGGTCCTAAAATGCTCCCTTGGGGAACACCTGAAGTAGCTACAAAAAGGTCCGAAGTTACATATTGTAACGATAAGGCAGTCTGTCGCTGTGCAAAGCAACCCTGCCGCAACGTGCCGTGCTAAAATCCAATCTGGCAACGACGGCCGCGATAGCAACTTTTAGTCCACTCCGGAATGTGCGGGAACGATCTGCGCGATGGCCTGACAGGTATAAAAGGCAGCCGGATGCGGCGCAGCGAGTCAGTCTCGTTTTGACAAGTGAAGTAGCCACACGGAGTAATTAAGCAAATACTTAAGTGTACGAACAGTAAAGTGTAAACTGTGAATAATAAAGTGACTATTGGTTTTTAATTGGCTGCGTTCGAATAAACAAAGTTGTTTCATTTTCAAATTGCACAATCCAGTGATACGTAACAGCCCACTAGAACTAGTATTCGTAACAATATAATATATATATTATATTATAATCAGTGGCGCACACAGGGGGGTTTTGGGGGTTCAACCCCCCCCGAAATATTTTTAAGTTAGTACAGAAATTTGATTTAAAACCGTCGCATATATGTTCAATCGATATGTGAAACATAAAAGGTGGTTAAATGCAAACTCTAAAGCCTGGGTCATAACGCATTATCAATACGAAGATAAATACTAATTGGCGCATCAACTGCGTTTGGTGGAGCACCTCCATTTGCCACCAATTGATCATGCACCTGTTGAGGTGAGGAGCGAGGTGGCCTGCGATTGATTTGGTCTGCGGACCCCCATAAATGTCCGTATCATTACTGCGGCGCTGAAGGAGCTGATTTGTGGACCAACTGCGATTGGCGGAGCGCCCCCATTTGCCACCATTGGTCCTGCACCTGTTGAGGTGAGTGCACGAGGCTGTTTGTCATCAGGAAGCTGGGGAGCGCGGTGGTCTAGCGATTGATTTGGTCTGCGATCCCTCATAAATGCTTGTCTCATCACGGCTGCGCTGAGGGAGCCATAATATTTTTGCGCGAATAAAGTGAACTTTGGCGCAAATAAAGTGAACATAACCTCATTCAGCCGCAGCTCTGTTTGTTGCTGTAAATACACGCAACGGCAAACATTACGCCAATAGAATCAGCAGAATAAGAGAGGGCATTGCCATATCAAAGAAACCACTTAGTACTTAACCGCACGAAAAGCAATGCAACGAACCCCAGTGCGAAAAGACTACAACAGTTCCAAAAGAATGCTTGTTGAAATTTCGCCAGAAACAATGGCAGGCGTAGAAAATAAATCAGTTGGAAGCTTGGACGTAACGGAGCTAATGAGGCTGATGCAAGGCTTACTGGAGGAGAAATTGCAAAAGTTGGCCACAAAGAAAGATTTGGGGATTGTGACCTCTAAAGTTGATAGTCTGGCAGAGCAAGTGAAGCAGTTAACTGAAAAAAACAAATCTCTGGAGATTGAGCTCAACTTGCTGAAAAAAGAAAAAAGCAAAGAGAGGACTGAAATTACAAGGTTTATGGAGGATTCTAGGAGGAAAAATCTTATATTCAAAGGGCTGGAAAAACAAGCATACCCGGAGAAAGCGGTGAAGCAGATCTGTGAGGAGAAATTGGGAATGCAAGCTAGCGATATTCGAGGCGTGAGGTTCCTGTACGAGCGAGGAATTACCATGGCAGTCAAGGCTGAATTCTCGACAGAGGATGCAGTACGTGGCATCTTCAAGAACATCAAAAATCTAGCGGGAACAACTATTTCAGTGGAAAATGATCTGAGTGAGGGCAAGAGGGTGGAGAAGCTGGCACTGGTGCAACTCAAAAAAGCAATTTTGAGTGTAAGTTCAAGTTATAATGTCCAGGTAATTGGAGATAGAATGAAAATAGATAATAAGTGGTTTTAGTGGGACAAGGAAAAAATATTAGTGTGTGGCAAAGGGTGTAAATTTAGATTTTGACTATTTATTAACAAAAACAAATGTTATGAAAGCCAGTGCAAAAAACTAAGAAAATGTAAAGCACATATTTTAAACAAACAAAAAAGAGATACAAGTGGAAAGGCAAGCAATTGGGAAGGCATAGAAAATGAAAAGCAGGTTGTTCGCACTAAAGAATTTTAAAATTTAACTATACTCTCTTATAATATACATGGGCTGGACAATAAATCATGGCACCCAGAATTTTGGCAATACATCAAATCTTTTGATATTTTTGTTCTGATAGAAACTCATATATGTGAAGACAAGGTAGAGAAGTTTAAAAGATACTTTGGTGGTTTTGAAACTTTTTGGAAAGCTTCTGGTCGTGTCAGTCACTACGGGAGGCACATTGGTGGAGTGGTATGCGGAATTAATACAAAATTAAAAAAACTGAATTATCAATGGAGCTTTAGCAATCTATGTGGAGTAGATAATATCTACTAATATCTCTAATATATAGTAGAGTGATATATTGATTAAAAAAGGAACTGAACAATTTACATTAATTCCTGTGTATATCCGGCAAGCAGAATGGCAAAAAGAATTCAACATTATTACATATTTCCTCCTAGAAGCCAATGTGGTGAATCCTATTTTAATAGGGGATATGAATGCCAGAATTGGTGAGTGTCAACAAAAAGTGGATAGTCTAATAATGGGCAAAACATGTGTTGAAAAAAGAAACTCAAAAGATAAGATAGAAAATGCAAGAGGAAAGGCTTTGCTAACTCTGTGTGAGGATTTCGGGTTGATCGTCCTAAACGAAAGGACGAAAGGAGATTTAGAAGGGAATTTTATGTTTGTCAGTCAAGTGGGTGAGTCAGTAATAGATTACTGTTTGGTTAATAAAGACGAGTTTCTTAGTGTGATAGAGAGTTTTGAAGTGGATTTTAAAAACTGGTCGGATCATATGCCAATCAAACTTACGCTTGGTAGAACGACAAATAATTTGGAAAGATGCGAACTGCTGCCAAAATTAAACTGGAGTTGCCAAACAATAGAAAAATATAATAATAGAATACGAAAATTTAAATAAAAAGTTAAAGGAACTTGAGAAAATAGGAAGGACACTAGAGATACGAGATTTACAGGAAGCTATAGAGGTTTCGTCGGTAACGAAGCAATCAAAGACAAAAACTGCGACAGTAAATGAGTGGTTTTATAAGGATTGCAAGGAGGCGAGAACCAAATCTCTTCAAAGTCTACGTGCTCTCAAAAAATATTTTAACGAAAGTAATAAATTAAAGTACTTGGAAGCAAATAAAGTTTATAAAGAGGTGTGTAAGAGGAGTAGCCTGTATAAGGATCTTCTTGGAAAAATCAATGCGGTTAACGATAGTGCCAGTTGGTGGAAACTAGTAAAAAAGATAAAAGGTGGAGTTTTCGAAATTAGCGCCGGAATCACAATAAATGAGTTTAAGGAATACTTTGAAGATTTGTTAAACCCCACAGTTGTGGCTAATAAAATTTACTACGCCCCAAACTTTTACGCTGATGAGCTGCTTGATGCTGACTTCACGGCAGTGGAAGTCAAAACCATGTTAAGCAAGGTAAAACTAAATAAGGCACCAGGGATAGATAGAATCCCGTACGAATTTTTTAAAAATGCTCCAGATAAATTTATATTCTTCCTAGCAAAGACTTACTCTAATATTTTTGAAAGAAGTAAAGTAGATGAGGCTATTAGGATGAGTGTAATTTTCCCAATCTTTAAAAAAGGGGATCCTGCCCAAGTGGGAAACTACCGCGGAATCTCGTTTATGAACTATATTGCTAAGATCATGATGGGAATTCTAAATAACAGGATCACCAAATGGACTGAAAAGTATGGAGTCCTGAATGAATACCAAGCAGGTTTCAGAAAGGGGTATTCCACGGTAGGTAATATATATAACCTAGCTGCAATTGTACACTTAAAATTTGAAGAAAGGAAGAGGGTTTATGCGTATTTCGTAGATTTTAAAGCGGCTTTCGACAAAGTGTCCAGAAACGCGTTGATATATAAGCTACATTCCATTGTCCTATCAACTAAAGTAGTAAGACTTTTAGAAAATATCTATAACGATACGAAGTCAGTTGTATGGAATGGGTGTGATATCTCGGAAGTGTTCAGTACTTATTCAGGAGTTAAATATGGATGCTTATTATTGCCGACATTATTTGCGTTATACTTGACCGACCTCCATGACTGCTTAGAAGGGGGCTTAAACATCGAAGGAAAAAATATCAGACTTCTCATGTATGCGGATGATATTATCTTGCTAGCGGATAGTCCTATCAAATTACAGGAAATGATAAATAATCTTGGAAATTATTGTAAATTGAGGTATCTTGAAGTTAACCGCGCAAATAATGATTTTTAGAAGAGGTGGAAAGATTAGTAAACTTGAGAGGTGGTATTATGATAGAGAAGAAATACAAGTCGTGCCAAGGTATTCCTATTTAGGCGTCGAAATGACGCCACAGCTAAATTTCAAAAACCATGTGGAAAAGAGAACAATTGCGGCTAAGAATGCTATAAATAATACGTGGACTGCTTTTTTAAACAAGAAGGAAGTGTCGGTAGAAGCGAAATGGCGGCTATTTCTTGCAGTGTGCCGTTCAATACAAGCGTATGCGGCGCAAGTGTGGGGCTATGGGTTTTTCGACGAAGTCGATATACTGCAGAAGTACTTCCTTAAGCGCATATTAAAACTGCCAGCTCAAATGCCTACATATATACTTTGTCTCGAGACAGGAGTACAGGACAGTCATTTGTACACTTTAGAATTGCATCTCTGGTACATTTTTAGAACATTATTTGTTTTTCCAGAAAACCGGCTTCCTAATTATTTGACGCGATCAGTAATAAAGAAAGGCGTATTTTGGGTTAAAGAACTAAGAAATCTGTTTAATAATGCTAATTTGAACTGGCAAATAGACAGTGGGCAGCCGGAGAAGTGGATAGATGACATAAAAATGCTTGTAAAAAATTGTCGCCAAGCTAGAGTGCACTTATACAAACAAAAAGCTGCTAGCACCACAAAATATATAAAGAGTTAGAGTGGTCGAGAGGGCAAATTTATTTTAAAAAATATACCATTGATTCAAGTATGTGGATAATCAGAGCTAGAAGTGATATGCTATTTTTAAATAATAATAAGTTTGGTACAGGAAATAAAACTTGCGTCATGTGCAATACTGGAGAATTAGAAAATATAGCACATTTTTTGGCGCGCTGCCCAATCCTAAGAGAGTATAGAATCAAAATTTTTGGAAAATCGGTACTAGAAGAATCAAAATTTATTACTGTTTTAAATGGTGAAAATGAGTGCTGGGATAAACTCGTGCTTTTCATTAAATATGCCTACAAGTTTAGAGAATCACTTATTTTAGAATTCAATGATTAAAGGTTATCAATAACACCGGCACACAAAAGAAAAAGTGGTCTGTACATTTGACTAGACCCACCTATCCTTATGTATTTCGGTGCGCTGAAACCGAATCCGAGGTCAGTTTTGTCCGTACACCCTCAAAATTTTGAGTAAATTGCAAAAAACTGCCAAAAATGGCTAAAAATCGCAAATAATGGCAGTTTTTTGCAATTTACTCAAAAGTTTGAGGGTGTACGGACAAAACTGACCTCGGATTCGGTTTCAGCGCACCGAAATACATAAGGATAGGTGGGTCTAGTCAAATGTACAGACCACTTTTTTTTTTGTGTGCTGGTGTAATGCACGGAATTGAAGCTCGGTATAGTGGCAGACGGCGTAAGCCAATGCCGAAAATATTGTATAGTCGATGATGTTATATATATATATTTATATTTATAGCTTATATCTTATGTTGAAATTGTTACATTGTTATATTATCCGCTATATAATAAATATACTACTACTACTACTAAAAAAAAATACTACTATATGTTCAATCATCAATAACACTACTCGACACAAAAAATTCACCTAAAAAAGTGTTTTCTAGACTAACAGCCCAATTCTGTACACTTGATAAATTCACCATATTGACTATTTGTCAAGTTTTTATTATATGTCAAGAATTTGTATTCTATTCCTAAAACTAAAAGCTCTTTACTTGATAAATTGTCAAAAGTGTGAATGCTATTGACAACAGCATACAAATTTTGCCTATTGAAAATGGAAGAATTGGGCATGTTAACACTTGTAACGGTTGAGGAGGATAGAAGAGAAGAAATCAGAAGCAGAAGAAAACAAATAATTTGCCTTCGTTGAGCGAAGAAGAGTGCATGAAGAATTTCCGGCTTACTCGATCCTTGTGGCATCGATTAATTGAGCTATCTTTGCCCATACGCGTTCTGGGGGCATTGCATTTTTTGGACATGGATCCTACCAAAAATGCGTTGGTTAAAACTGTAATTTGCCTATGAGCCAATCATATCTCACGAAATTGTAAAAACTTTTAATAAAAATTTCAAAATAGTTTCAAAATTACTTCTTTTAATTTTTTATTTGTCTTATCTTTTGACAATTTGACAACTATTTTTTACCCTGTTGTTTCAGTTATGAGCACATATCTCGTAAACGAACCATCCGACTAACACAAGATGTCCGTCGGTCAGAAGATAATACCTTAGCTTTTCCAGAGATATACAGATTGTCCAAATCAGATGAGATTGGAGAAATTACTGACGATGAAAGTTGTAAAAAAGTAAATGTTTCGACCATTTTCAAAAATCATAAGTTTCTGAATATTTTTTTTATTTTTTTATTTTTTGTTCCTTGTTCACTCCTCTCGAGAGCATAGGGCCTCCACAAGACAGCCTTGTGTTGGTTACATTAATCAGTTGTGTTGTTCTGCCAGGGTAGGTGATTGGCCTGCCGCAGGTAGTCCTAAGTGATGGAATCATCTAACGCCGCTCAGGAACGTCGCCTCCGTTTGTAGCGCCATCTGTTGTGAGGACGTTACAGCAGAATGGTTGGGGACCTCGCTAGGATCAGGTTGGTGCGCGCTGTTTTCGCAGTTGTCCGCTTCCCCTTGCAGATGTCGCTCGTGCGCATGTTTTTGCGTAACTGTTTGTTTGCTTTTTTTATCAGCCGCACAGCGCATAATTGCGCGTTCTATTGCGTGGAAGTAAGTGGAATAGGAATAATTGGATTTTGGTTTTTAGGATAATTTAGAGAACAGGAAAAATCGGAAAAATTGGTTGGAAAAGTGCGGGGACCGTGCACACGGCGGGAGTTGAACCCAGGACCTCTGGGATGACAGTCTAGTGCACTCACGCTAGGCTATCGAGGCTGCTTGTTTTTTTTATAGATAAAATCAACTATTTCCTTTGGTTTCAAAACCCTATATGAAAAATATATTATTTGTGCAAATATTAAGCGTACCATTAATGGAATCGAAAGAAAAATGAACAAAGTTATGATGCACTGAGTGAAAACACCAACTTTACATTTATTACACCGTGACCCATCCAAATGTTGATATAGGCGTGAAACTAGAGGTCATTTACCTGGCGTAGTCAGTTTTCATTTTCTGACCCAAAGTGGTTTTTAAAGGATTTTAAAATTTTAAGGACATACACATTTCAAATATTTTTTTAAATATTTGCGGTTGTGTAATAATGAAGATATGGGTATCAAATAAAAGAGAAAAATTTTCTCCTTTTAAATAAATTTTCTATTTTGAACTTTCAGGACCAAAATATGTCAGGTAGGGGAAACATACATGTTTTGGATCTCAGTCTGTAGATTCATACATCTAAATTTTATTCTATTTCAAAGTTCTCAAAAAAGTTACACGAAACCCCCCGCCCCCCGAAATAAAATCCTGCGTGCGCCACTGCTTATAATATATATATAATTTCATAGGTGTTCAACGAGGTAGGTGGCACTAATTATGCAACCTAAATGTGACCTTGGACTCATAAATCACACATCCAGTGTCCGGCGCGAGCTAACTACATATTTAGCCATCTTTTGGAAGGGGATGGGACAAGGGATGCGGCATCGTCGCACAATTCTTAAGTATACACCAGAATAGTTTCAGCAGGGGCAAAACACCTTCTTTGCAACACAAGTTCTTAAAACTCCTCTACTCACTATGCACACATGAATGAAAAGGCCATAAATGTATTATACGCATGAAGCATTAGCTTTCAATGAAAGCAATTGAACTAATGCAAACATCTTCAAATACGTAATCATACAGACAGATAATAATTCACACAATTGTTAAAAGAAACATATTGAAGAAAATACAGCCACTTAAAAATACAAAACCGTCAAAATGACCGCAATGCTCCATCTGGTGTTAAGGATGGCATTCGCACTTTAATTTCGTAATATTTGCCATCTGGCACTTTGCTCGCCTTCGCTTTGACGCCTCGATGCTCCTTCAAGTCAAACTTCTTCTAACTGCTTCCAGCAATTCTCCAAACATTTCTGCCTGGAAAAGCCATCAAACACGGTCATAAGCTTATACGCGCGCGCAGTCACCGATTCAGCGCCGGATGTCTAACTACGCGTCCCGAAAAAGGAAAATTGCAAATGGCCGCAAATGCGAAATATTTAAAGCGAAGTGTCACATAAAATTGACTTATCTCCATGTATCAGATCGCATTACGTCGCCGCTGTTGCTGTTGCGAAAGAAAGAAACAGCTGCAAAAAGCAGTGGAACAACTTGTGAGCTGGAAGTTCCTCCCGCCTAATTGTTTCGTACTCAGCTTGCAGCATATCTATGTATGTGGACCGCTAGCTATTCAAACTGATGAAGTATAAACAACTAACCATTTCATTGTAACAGCGTGATGTTTCAAACAAACTTCTACTATTCTCTTCGGCGCTAATTTCAACTAAAATATCCAAATTTTTTATTAAAGACAGCAAGCGGATAAAGAAAGGTCGTTGAACTGCGTATAGCATTAATCTTATTTCAGGAAGATATCGACGGGACATTGGCATCTATTCTAACATGTTTTCGAAAACAGTAAACGGGAAATTTTTAATAAACTTTCATCACATGTCTGCTTGTCAGGTTCTATGATTTCAAAACTATAAACACTAAGGTTATGTAGCTTTTTACGCGAACTCTTATTTGAATGCCACCAAACTTCTTACGTAACGACCTTGTCACCAACTATCTCTGCCTCTTGGTTAGTGCCTTGAATTTTCTTTATAATTTTGGGCCCCTAAGCCGCAACGACACTTTTATCTACGCAGCACAAAATTCAGGTCAGTTCATATTAGGGAGTTCTCAAAGACGGCACTTCCAGTCCATGCGGAAAAGCATTTACGCAGGTTGGAAAATAAGTCAAGTGCAAACAGGTATAGCAAGGGTTTCAAAGCACATAGCAACAGACAACCAACCAGTCGGACAACCAACAGTTGGTTGGCTGCTGTTGCGGAGTTTTTGCTGCCCGCAACCCGAGCTGCTTCGACACTTTGGCATTTGTAGAGCGTACTTATGGAATGAGTGCTGACGAAATTTATGTCAATTAAAACCAGCAGTGAAAGTATGGACAACTTGCAAATTCTTGTATGCTCTGCAACGCAAAAGATTGCCACGACAGCGCTGAAAATCGGTCGTTTGCGCATTTGAGTTGTAATAATTAAATGTAAAAATATGGCGCTGGCTATGACGTGAAATAAAGACAAGTGCAAAATATTGTCAAGTATTCGCGCTGAGATATTTCCACATTAAACATACTTAGTATACCAGTGTTAGTGGTGTTTACGAATTTTAGTGATAGTTTTCACCAGTAAAATTCATTGAATTCATTTTCGAATATTAAGTAAAAGAGTAATAGGTGTGCAGTCTCTAAAAAACGTCCATTATCGGTTTGAGTGACATGCATCTTAACTTTTACAAACAATGCTAAATTTTTTATATGTACCTAGAAAGACAGCCGCCGTAGCTCAGCTGGCTAGTGCGTTGGGCCGCGAGTCAAATGCGACGCTCGAACCCAGGTTCAAGACTCCGTTGCTGCAAACACCGAAAAAAAGAAAAAAAAAAAACAATTTTTCAGCAGTAAATGGCAAATCTCTGAGAGTAAAATTGCCTATGAAAAAGCTCCCAACTCGCCGTTCGGAATCGGCATAAAACTGTAGGTCCCTTCCAACCTTGTAAAAATTCACACGCACAACATGGACGGTTGCGGGTAGCTAGGCCTTAGTCTCGTAATCGGGCTGTCGTGCAAGAAAGATCAGAGATGACCGCTCTGATCTTTCTAATACCGCTAATACTATTTATGAGCATATATAAACATACGTATATCAATGGAAACCTTTTTGGTATACCTTTAACATTTCGTACTGAAAAAATTGTTTTTGAATCATGTCTATATATTTATTTATTTACTAGCTGGGCCCCGCGGCTTCGCACGCAAGCTCTCTTGTTTCACCCGATACAAATTTTGAACGCATTGTTGACCCCGTCAGATTTTGATTTAAAAAAAAAACATATGTCAAGTGGTTCTAAAAACTGTGAAGTCAAAAGGCCCTTTAAATAATGAGTTTTCACATTTACTCTAAACAAATTCTTAACCCTTAGTTTACCATGGTAGATTTTGATTTTCAAAAATATGAAAGGCACATTTTATTTATTTCCCGATTGAAGTGCTTTTTATCTAAGTTTGAAGCCAAAAGGACCAATAAATCGTGTTTCTCCATACAAACTGTTAACCCATTGTTGACCCCGTTAGATTTTGATTTAAAAAAGTGAAAAACACCTTTCAAATTATTTCTTATTAGAGGACTTTCACAAAGTTTGAAGTCCGTGGCTCCATTAATTCATGTTTTTTTTACATTTTCGCCATAAAAACTTTTAACCGGTCGTTGACCCCGGCCGATTTTAATATTCGGAAAAAATGAAAAACACGTATCGAGTTATTTTACATTTGAAGTACTTTCACCAAGTTTGAAGTCAAAAGGCTCAAAAAAATGTGTTTCTCCATACATACTTTTAACCCGTCGTTGATCCAGTTAGATTTCGATTTGAAATAAAGAGTTTCGCGTGTATAATTTTTTTTATTTCAAGTTTTTTTACAATGTTTTAAGTCAATAGGCCTATCGGTTCATGTTTTTTTCGTGTCTACCCTTAAACAAATCTTAACCCATTATTGGTCCAGTTAAATTTTGATTTTCGAAAAATTATAAAATACGTGTCGAATTATTTTTAGTTTAGAGTACTTTCAGGAAGTTCGAAATCTATATGTCTTTTAAATCACTTTTCTTCATACAACACCTTAACACATGTTTCGCCCCTTTACACCCCGAATTTCAAAAAATCCCGTCTTAGCGGAGGTTCAGTTTTCAAGATGTATCTACAGTTCAAATTTCATGTTCGTAACTTCAGGGGTTTGGGCTGAGCGATGATGAATCAATCAATCAATCAGTCAGTCAGTCAATTAGGGCAAACAATCTATGTATATAAAAATGGAGGCGGTACCACACCCTCCTTGTCCAGTGCTCACAACTTTCTTCTAGTGGAATTGTGCTACTTCGTACCAAGTTTCACTGATGTGTGTGTGTACTGCATAACTGTCTGAGCATAAAAAATGTGCCACGCCCCTTGACCAACGCCGATCAAATCTCATCAGTAGAATGACACATCTATGAAACGACGGTACACCAAATTTCAATGCTGTGCGACTAACAATTCGGAAGCTATTCCATTTAAAAGATTTGAGTTGTATGGGCGGTGCCACACCCCTTTGTTCAATACCCACCCCATTCCCTTGGGGGAAGGACATGATTAAATAGTAAGTTCGTACTAAATTTAATTGATGTGTGGCTTATGGTTCCAAAGTTATTGTCTAAAAATTTATTCTGGTGGTGCCACGCCCCGTTTTCCCGACTTATCTTTTTTCCTAAACCTTCACGTAACAATTTCGAATAAACCCGCCGAAGGAAGTATACACGTTGGTCCAGTCGTTTTCAAGTTTTAAGCAGCCGAACGAACCACGATTCATTTTTATATATATAGATTTACTTCAGTCAACCGATTAACATTGCAGACTAATACAGAAATCTAATGCTATAACAAGTTGATTGAACAGCATCAAACAGCGGTTTTGAGGTGGTTTTCAGGGAGATCGGAATTAAAATCCAAAACATGAGCAAAACTGTTTCATAAAGAAGTACACATGTTGATCGGTTCAGTTACAATGTAATTTGTTCTAGGAATTTTAGCCTCTAAAAATCTATATTTTTTATTTGAGAGGGTCGTGTTAGCGCCCATACAACTGGAATTTTTTTATATTTGGTCTTCAATAGAGCTTATTGAAGTGAAACTTCTTTACGCACGCTTGGCATGGGGAGTAAGCTGGCGAACGCGTTACGAAAAGTGTGATCGGGCGAGGCGAACGGGAGTTGAGTGGTTTACGCACGCTTAACTTGGGAAGTAAGCTGGCGAACGCGTTACGAAAAGTGTGATCGGGCGAGGCTTGGGGAGTAAGCTGGCGAACGCGTGACGTAAGCGTTACGAAAAGTGTGATCGGGCGAGGCGAACGGGAGTTGAGTGGGGGATATAAGCAAGAGACAGCAGTGCGCGCGCACATTTTCTTTCTCTCTTCCTCTCATAGCACACTGCAGGCCTATTGTCTGTATTACAGTGTAGGAGCAAGAGAGAGCAGTGCGCGCGCACACTTTCTTTTCTTTACGAAAATAAAAGATCTATGCAAAAATATTAATTTACCAATGAGAACATAAAATAAGTTTAAATATTTGTAGAAAATTAATATATGTATATGTACATATATGTATATATTGTACACACATATATATATATACATACAGATGGAGCGAAAGAAGTTTCACTTCAGTCGTGTGGTCATAAGCACACTCGTTTTTTTTTAAATTGTATTTTATTTTAAGTCTACAGTACAAAGTACCTTACAGACTGGAACAAATATAAGGTATTTATAATATCAAATCCATATAATGTACAAATTAAGCAATTAAGTCTACCATACAATATACATTACAAACTAAATAATGAATGAATTAAACTATTAAATTAAGGCAGGTTCTCACCTTGTGAAAAAAAAAAACAACATGTTTTAAAAATGTGCTCCAGAAATTTCAGATCAAAATTTGAGAAATTACAAAAGTTACAGGCCGTTACATAGAGCAGTGTAGAGCACCGGCCAAGCGCGCTTTAAACTTTAAACGCGTTTTTCTCAGAACCACATTTTCGGACCTTACGGAAGAGATTGAAGGCACTGGAATGAAGCAATCGTCACCAAATTTTTTCTAAATGTTCCTTAGGGTTTTTTCTAATAAACGAACTACGATCAGCCAAAAATATTGAAAATTGTTTATTTAAAAAAATAATTAGTAAACAAAAAATGCGAAAATCGTATTTTTTTTCAAAACCTCATAACTTTTTAATTTCGATTTTTTTTTCATGATCGTAGTTCATTCAATAGATAATACGGTACACATTAAGAATGTGTTCGATTTTTGTGTTTCCGGTCACGGGTTTTGACGGAATCACTTCCGGTAGCGGGACACCTCCTCGCCGACATGCCGCCACTGATGGACGCCCCCTCCCCCCTTTTTTTGATTCATTCAATTTTAAAAATTGTATTCTCTAAATAAATGTGTGTTCATATCCAGAAACAATTTTCAGCGTTGTATCTTTAACCGTTTTCTCAAAAAAAATTCCTAAAAAAAATGCACTTTTTCGGATCCACAAGGTGAGAACCTGCCTTAAGAACTTCAATAAAAGTTTAGGTTTAGGCAAAGAAAAGTCTAGCTGATGAGAAATAGATAATGCATTGAATTCACGAAGAGCTCGAGAAATCGGTGCATTACTTGCAAATTTAGTTTTAAAGTGCTCACCATAAAAAGGGTGAACAAAGGGTGAATTAAAGCTTATCCGCTCAAGTAAAATTGGACAATCAATGAAGCCGATAATTACACTATAAGTAAACGATAATGAAAGAACTGTCCTTCTCTTTTCTAAAGTGCTTAAATTAATAAGTTTTAGCCGCGAACCATAAGACGGAACAGGGGCTTCAAACCGCAATGAACGCAATGTGAACTTGAGGAAAACTTTTTGAACGCGTTCAATTCTACCTATCGACAGTTGGTCATATGGTCTCCAAATTATTACTGCATATTCCAAGTGAGGGCGAACAAGCGCCGTACAAAGCAACTTAAAGGTATACGGGTCAGAAAACTCAGCGGTATTACGCCGAATATAATGCCGGCCTCGATAGTCCAGCGGGTAGCGCGCTGGCTTCTCATACCAAAGGCTCCAGGTTCGATTCCTGGCTCGGGCTGGTGAACAACTCGTCTACTTCTATCGCTATCCACATGAAGGGAATGAGAATTACAAGAATCGCACAAGTGCGCTCTTGGCAGGCAATGGCAAAACCTCCAAGTGTGAACGAAAAACTGCCAATCGCCGTTCGGATTCGGCGTTAAACTGTAGGTCCCCTCCCACCCTTTCCCATCCGCTTGAAATGTGTGCTGTAACATATGTTAGCAAAACAGTGTTGCATACACAGTTCAAAAACGGGTGAAATATGTGGTATCACAATGGGCCTTTCAGGCCTCCGAGTGTGTCTCTTAATGAGGCAGCCACCGCAACCTAACCTAACCTACGCCGAATAAAGCCAAGAATAGAGTACGATTGCGAAAGAATAAAATTAATATGATTATTGAAGTAAAACTTAGAGTCAAACATAACTCCAAGATCCTTAGTATCAATTACGCTCTGTAGCGCCCAGTTAGCAATAGAGTAACGTGTTGAAGTAGCGTTCTGACGCCTCGAAAATGTTAAGTGAAAACATCTTTTAATATTCAAAGAAAGACCCGACTTCAAACACCATAAATGCAATTCATTCAAATTACTTTGTAGATTTATTGCATCCGTTGAAAACTTGACAATTGTAAAAACTTTCAGGTCGTCAGCGTAAAGCAAATAGTGCGAAAAAGAAATACAATTGCTAATATCATTGATAAAAAGGACAAATAATAGAGGTCCTAAAATGCTCCCTTGGGGAACACCTGAAGTAGCTACAAAAAGGTCCGAAGTTACATATTGTAACGATAAGGCAGTCTGTCGCTGTGCAAAGCAACCCTGCCGCAACGTGCCGTGCTAAAATCCAATCTGGCAACGACGGCCGCGATAGCAACTTTTAGTCCACTCCGGAATGTGCGGGAACGATCTGCGCGATGGCCTGACAGGTATAAAAGGCAGCCGGATGCGGCGCAGCGAGTCAGTCTCGTTTTGACAAGTGAAGTAGCCACACGGAGTAATTAAGCAAATACTTAAGTGTACGAACAGTAAAGTGTAAACTGTGAATAATAAAGTGACTATTGGTTTTTAATTGGCTGCGTTCGAATAAACAAAGTTGTTTCATTTTCAAATTGCACAATCCAGTGATACGTAACAGCCCACTAGAACTAGTATTCGTAACAATATAATATATATATTATATTATAATCAGTGGCGCACACAGGGGGGTTTTGGGGGTTCAACCCCCCCCGAAATATTTTTAAGTTAGTACAGAAATTTGATTTAAAACCGTCGCATATATGTTCAATCGATATGTGAAACATAAAAGGTGGTTAAATGCAAACTCTAAAGCCTGGGTCATAACGCATTATCAATACGAAGATAAATACTAATTGGCGCATCAACTGCGTTTGGTGGAGCACCTCCATTTGCCACCAATTGATCATGCACCTGTTGAGGTGAGGAGCGAGGTGGCCTGCGATTGATTTGGTCTGCGGACCCCCATAAATGTCCGTATCATTACTGCGGCGCTGAAGGAGCTGATTTGTGGACCAACTGCGATTGGCGGAGCGCCCCCATTTGCCACCATTGGTCCTGCACCTGTTGAGGTGAGTGCACGAGGCTGTTTGTCATCAGGAAGCTGGGGAGCGCGGTGGTCTAGCGATTGATTTGGTCTGCGATCCCTCATAAATGCTTGTCTCATCACGGCTGCGCTGAGGGAGCCATAATATTTTTGCGCGAATAAAGTGAACTTTGGCGCAAATAAAGTGAACATAACCTCATTCAGCCGCAGCTCTGTTTGTTGCTGTAAATACACGCAACGGCAAACATTACGCCAATAGAATCAGCAGAATAAGAGAGGGCATTGCCATATCAAAGAAACCACTTAGTACTTAACCGCACGAAAAGCAATGCAACGAACCCCAGTGCGAAAAGACTACAACAGTTCCAAAAGAATGCTTGTTGAAATTTCGCCAGAAACAATGGCAGGCGTAGAAAATAAATCAGTTGGAAGCTTGGACGTAACGGAGCTAATGAGGCTGATGCAAGGCTTACTGGAGGAGAAATTGCAAAAGTTGGCCACAAAGAAAGATTTGGGGATTGTGACCTCTAAAGTTGATAGTCTGGCAGAGCAAGTGAAGCAGTTAACTGAAAAAAACAAATCTCTGGAGATTGAGCTCAACTTGCTGAAAAAAGAAAAAAGCAAAGAGAGGACTGAAATTACAAGGTTTATGGAGGATTCTAGGAGGAAAAATCTTATATTCAAAGGGCTGGAAAAACAAGCATACCCGGAGAAAGCGGTGAAGCAGATCTGTGAGGAGAAATTGGGAATGCAAGCTAGCGATATTCGAGGCGTGAGGTTCCTGTACGAGCGAGGAATTACCATGGCAGTCAAGGCTGAATTCTCGACAGAGGATGCAGTACGTGGCATCTTCAAGAACATCAAAAATCTAGCGGGAACAACTATTTCAGTGGAAAATGATCTGAGTGAGGGCAAGAGGGTGGAGAAGCTGGCACTGGTGCAACTCAAAAAAGCAATTTTGAGTGTAAGTTCAAGTTATAATGTCCAGGTAATTGGAGATAGAATGAAAATAGATAATAAGTGGTTTTAGTGGGACAAGGAAAAAATATTAGTGTGTGGCAAAGGGTGTAAATTTAGATTTTGACTATTTATTAACAAAAACAAATGTTATGAAAGCCAGTGCAAAAAACTAAGAAAATGTAAAGCACATATTTTAAACAAACAAAAAAGAGATACAAGTGGAAAGGCAAGCAATTGGGAAGGCATAGAAAATGAAAAGCAGGTTGTTCGCACTAAAGAATTTTAAAATTTAACTATACTCTCTTATAATATACATGGGCTGGACAATAAATCATGGCACCCAGAATTTTTGCAATACATCAAATCTTTTGATATTTTTGTTCTGATAGAAACTCATATATGTGAAGACAAGGTAGAGAAGTTTAAAAGATACTTTGGTGGTTTTGAAACTTTTTGGAAAGCTTCTGGTCGTGTCAGTCACTACGGGAGGCACATTGGTGGAGTGGTATGCGGAATTAATACAAAATTAAAAAAACTGAATTATCAATGGAGCTTTAGCAATCTATGTGGAGTAGATAATATCTACTAATATCTCTAATATATAGTAGAGTGATATATTGATTAAAAAAGGAACTGAACAATTTACATTAATTCCTGTGTATATCCGGCAAGCAGAATGGCAAAAAGAATTCAACATTATTACATATTTCCTCCTAGAAGCCAATGTGGTGAATCCTATTTTAATAGGGGATATGAATGCCAGAATTGGTGAGTGTCAACAAAAAGTGGATAGTCTAATAATGGGCAAAACATGTGTTGAAAAAAGAAACTCAAAAGATAAGATAGAAAATGCAAGAGGAAAGGCTTTGCTAACTCTGTGTGAGGATTTCGGGTTGATCGTCCTAAACGAAAGGACGAAAGGAGATTTAGAAGGGAATTTTATGTTTGTCAGTCAAGTGGGTGAGTCAGTAATAGATTACTGTTTGGTTAATAAAGACGAGTTTCTTAGTGTGATAGAGAGTTTTGAAGTGGATTTTAAAAACTGGTCGGATCATATGCCAATCAAACTTACGCTTGGTAGAACGACAAATAATTTGGAAAGATGCGAACTGCTGCCAAAATTAAACTGGAGTTGCCAAACAATAGAAAAATATAATAATAGAATACGAAAATTTAAATAAAAAGTTAAAGGAACTTGAGAAAATAGGAAGGACACTAGAGATACGAGATTTACAGGAAGCTATAGAGGTTTCGTCGGTAACGAAGCAATCAAAGACAAAAACTGCGACAGTAAATGAGTGGTTTTATAAGGATTGCAAGGAGGCGAGAACCAAATCTCTTCAAAGTCTACGTGCTCTCAAAAAATATTTTAACGAAAGTAATAAATTAAAGTACTTGGAAGCAAATAAAGTTTATAAAGAGGTGTGTAAGAGGAGTAGCCTGTATAAGGATCTTCTTGGAAAAATCAATGCGGTTAACGATAGTGCCAGTTGGTGGAAACTAGTAAAAAAGATAAAAGGTGGAGTTTTCGAAATTAGCGCCGGAATACAATAAATGAGTTTAAGGAATACTTTGAAGATTTGTTAAACCCCACAGTTGTGGCTAATAAAATTTACTACGCCCCAAACTTTTACGCTGATGAGCTGCTTGATGCTGACTTCACGGCAGTGGAAGTCAAAACCATGTTAAGCAAGGTAAAACTAAATAAGGCACCAGGGATAGATAGAATCCCGTACGAATTTTTTAAAAATGCTCCAGATAAATTTATATTCTTCCTAGCAAAGACTTACTCTAATATTTTTGAAAGAAGTAAAGTAGATGAGGCTATTAGGATGAGTGTAATTTTCCCAATCTTTAAAAAAGGGGATCCTGCCCAAGTGGGAAACTACCGCGGAATCTCGTTTATGAACTATATTGCTAAGATCATGATGGGAATTCTAAATAACAGGATCACCAAATGGACTGAAAAGTATGGAGTCCTGAATGAATACCAAGCAGGTTTCAGAAAGGGGTATTCCACGGTAGGTAATATATATAACCTAGCTGCAATTGTACACTTAAAATTTGAAGAAAGGAAGAGGGTTTATGCGTATTTCGTAGATTTTAAAGCGGCTTTCGACAAAGTGTCCAGAAACGCGTTGATATATAAGCTACATTCCATTGTCCTATCAACTAAAGTAGTAAGACTTTTAGAAAATATCTATAACGATACGAAGTCAGTTGTATGGAATGGGTGTGATATCTCGGAAGTGTTCAGTACTTATTCAGGAGTTAAACATGGATGCTTATTATTGCCGACATTATTTGCGTTATACTTGACCGACCTCCATGACTGCTTAGAAGGGGGCTTAAACATCTAAGGAAAAAATATCAGACTTCTCATGTATGCGGATGATATTATCTTGCTAGCGGATAGTCCTATCAAATTACAGGAAATGATAAATAATCTTGGAAATTATTGTAAATTGAGGTATCTTGAAGTTAACCGCGCAAATAATGATTTTTAGAAGAGGTGGAAAGATTAGTAAACTTGAGAGGTGGTATTATGATAGAGAAGAAATACAAGTCGTGCCAAGGTATTCCTATTTAGGCGTCGAAATGACGCCACAGCTAAATTTCAGAAACCATGTGGAAAAGAGAACAATTGCGGCTAAGAATGCTATAAATAATACGTGGACTGCTTTTTTAAACAAGAAGGAAGTGTCGGTAGAAGCGAAATGGCGGCTATTTCTTGCAGTGTTCCGTTCAATACAAGCGTATGCGGCGCAAGTGTGGGGCTATGGGTTTTTCGACGAAGTCGATATACTGCAGAAGTACTTCCTTAAGCGCATATTAAAACTGCCAGCTCAAATGCCTACATATATACTTTGTCTCGAGTACAGGACAGTCATTTGTACACTTTAGAATTGCATCTCTGGTACATTTTTAGAACATTATTTGTTTTTCCAGAAAACCGGCTTCCTAATTATTTGACGCGATCAGTAATAAAGAAAGGCGTATTTTGGGTTAAAGAACTAAGAAATCTGTTTAATAATGCTAATTTGAACTGGCAAATAGACAGTGGGCAGCCGGAGAAGTGGATAGATGACATAAAAATGCTTGTAAAAAATTGTCGCCAAGCTAGAGTGCACTTATACAAACAAAAAGCTGCTAGCACCACAAAATATATAAAGAGTTAGAGTGGTCGAGAGGGCAAATTTATTTTAAAAAATATACCATTGATTCAAGTATGTGGATAATCAGAGCTAGAAGTGATATGCTATTTTTAAATAATAATAAGTTTGGTACAGGAAATAAAACTTGCGTCATGTGCAATATTGGAGAATTAGAAAATATAGCACATTTTCTGGCGCGCTGCCCAATCCTAAGAGAGTATAGAATCAAAATTTTTGGAAAATCGGTACTAGAAGAATCAAAATTTATTACTGTTTTAAATGGTGAAAATGAGTGCTGGGATAAACTCGTGCTTTTCATTAAATATGCCTACAAGTTTAGAGAATCACTTATTTTAGAATTCAATGATTAAAGGTTATCAATAACACCGGCACACAAAAAGAAAAAGTGGTCTGTACATTTGACTAGACCCACCTATCCTTATGTATTTCGGTGCGCTGAAACCGAATCCGAGGTCAGTTTTGTCCGTACACCCTCAAAATTTTGAGTAAATTGCAAAAAACTGCCAAAAATGGCTAAAAATCGCAAATAATGGCAGTTTTTTGCAATTTACTCAAAAGTTTGAGGGTGTACGGACAAAACTGACCTCGGATTCGGTTTCAGCGCACCGAAATACATAAGGATAGGTGGGTCTAGTCAAATGTACAGACCACTTTTTTTTTTTTGTGTGCTGGTGTAATGCACGGAATTGAAGCTCGGTATAGTGGCAGACGGCGTAAGCCAATGCCGAAAATATTGTATAGTCGATGATGTTATATATATATATTTATATTTCTGTGGTCAAAAGCAATAACCGCTTAAGTCGACTTAAGAAGAAATTGAGTTATGGATGCCACCACGTTCCCTTGACTGTGCTCTACGTGTGTGTAAAATCGGGGAGTTTGTAACTTTAAAATAAAAGAAGTTATTAATAAAAACCTATTCGCATTCCCATAACGAACACACTACGCGCTAAAACTTTAAAGCGAGATTGCTCGAAACAGTAATTTTCGACTTAGGTGGTTATTGCTTTTGACCACAGATTTATAGCTTATATCTTATGTTGAAATTGTTACATTGTTATATTATCCGCTATATAATAAATATACTACTACTACTACTAAAAAAAAATACTACTATATGTTCAATCATCAATAACACTACTCGACACAAAAAATTCACCTAAAAAAGTGTTTTCTAGACTAACAGCCCAATTCTGTACACTTGATAAATTCACCATATTGACTATTTGTCAAGTTTTTATTATATGTCAAGAATTTGTATTCTATTCCTAAAACTAAAAGGTCTTTACTTGATAAATTGTCAAAAGTGTGAATGCTATTGACAACAGCATACAAATTTTGCCTATTGAAAATGGAAGAATTGAGCATGTTAACACTTGTAACGGTTGAGGAGGATAGAAGAGAAGAAATCAAAAGCAGAAGAAAACAAATAATTTGCCTTCGTTGAGCGAAGAAGAGTGCATGAAGAATTTCCGGCTTACTCGATCCTTGTGGCATCGATTAATTGAGCTATCTTTGCCCATACGCGTTCTGGGGGCATTGCATTTTTTGGACATGGATCCTACCAAAAATGCGTTGGTTAAAACTGTAATTTGCCTATGAGCCAATCATATCTCACGAAATTGTAAAAACTTTTAATAAAAATTTCAAAATAGTTTCAAAATTACTTCTTTTAATTTTTTATTTGTCTTATCTTTTGACAATTTGACAACTATTTTTTACCCTGTTGTTTCAGTTATGAGCACATATCTCGTAAACGAACCATCCGACTAACACAAGATGTCCGTCGGTCAGAAGATAATACCTTAGCTTTTCCAGAGATATACAGATTGTCCAAATCAGATGAGATTGGAGAAATTACTGACGATGAAAGTTGTAAAAAAGTAAATGTTTCGACCATTTTCAAAAATCATAAGTTTCTGAATATTTTTTTTATTTTTTTATTTTTTGTTCCTTGTTCACTCCTCTCGAGAGCATAGGGCCTCCACAAGACAGCCTTGTGTTGGTTACATTAATCAGTTGTGTTGTTCTGCCAGGGTAGGTGATTGGCCTGCCGCAGGTAGTCCTAAGTGATGGAATCATCTAACGCCGCTCAGGAACGTCGCCTCCGTTTGTAGCGCCATCTGTTGTGAGGACGTTACAGCAGAATGGTTGGGGACCTCGCTAGGATCAGGTTGGTGCGCGCTGTTTTCGCAGTTGTCCGCTTCCCCTTGCAGATGTCGCTCGTGCGCATGTTTTTGCGTAACTGTTTGTTTGCTTTTTTTATCAGCCGCACAGCGCATAATTGCGCGTTCTATTGCGTGGAAGTAAGTGGAATAGGAATAATTGGATTTTGGTTTTTAGGATAATTTAGAGAACAGGAAAAATCGGAAAAATTGGTTGGAAAAGTGCGGGGACCGTGCACACGGCGGGAGTTGAACCCAGGACCTCTGGGATGACAGTCTAGTGCACTCACGCTAGGCTATCGAGGCTGCTTGTTTTTTTTATAGATAAAATCAACTATTTCCTTTGGTTTCAAAACCCTATATGAAAAATATATTATTTGTGCAAATATTAAGCGTACCATTAATGGAATCGAAAGAAAAATGAACAAAGTTATGATGCACTGAGTGAAAACACCAACTTTACATTTATTACACCGTGACCCATCCAAATGTTGATATAGGCGTGAAACTAGAGGTCATTTACCTGGCGTAGTCAGTTTTCATTTTCTGACCCAAAGTGGTTTTTAAAGGATTTTAAAATTTTAAGGACATACACATTTCAAATATTTTTTTAAATATTTGCGGTTGTGTAATAATGAAGATATGGGTATCAAATAAAAGAGAAAAATTTTCTCCTTTTAAATAAATTTTCTATTTTGAACTTTCAGGACCAAAATATGTCAGGTAGGGGAAACATACATGTTTTGGATCTCAGTCTGTAGATTCATACATCTAAATTTTATTCTATTTCAAAGTTCTCAAAAAAGTTACACGAAACCCCCCGCCCCCCGAAATAAAATCCTGCGTGCGCCACTGCTTATAATATATATATAATTTCATAGGTGTTCAACGAGGTAGGTGGCACTAATTATGCAACCTAAATGTGACCTTGGACTCATAAATCACACATCCAGTGTCCGGCGCGAGCTAACTACATATTTAGCCATCTTTTGGAAGGGGATGGGACAAGGGATGCGGCATCGTCGCACAATTCTTAAGTATACACCAGAATAGTTTCAGCAGGGGCAAAACACCTTCTTTGCAACACAAGTTCTTAAAACTCCTCTACTCACTATGCACACATGAATGAAAAGGCCATAAATGTATTATACGCATGAAGCATTAGCTTTCAATGAAAGCAATTGAACTAATGCAAACATCTTCAAATACGTAATCATACAGACAGATAATAATTCACACAATTGTTAAAAGAAACATATTGAAGAAAATACAGCCACTTAAAAATACAAAACCGTCAAAATGACCGCAATGCTCCATCTGGTGTTAAGGATGGCATTCGCACTTTAATTTCGTAATATTTGCCATCTGGCACTTTGCTCGCCTTCGCTTTGACGCCTCGATGCTCCTTCAAGTCAAACTTCCATTCATTACTAGTACTTGTTTTAACTGCTTCCAGCAATTCTCCAAACATTTCTGCCTGGAAAAGCCATCAAACACGGTCATAAGCTTATACGCGCGCGCAGTCACCGATTCAGCGCCGGATGTCTAACTACGCGTCCCGAAAAAGGAAAATTGCAAATGGCCGCAAATGCGAAATATTTAAAGCGAAGTGTCACATAAAATTGACTTATCTCCATGTATCAGATCGCATTACGTCGCCGCTGTTGCTGTTGCGAAAGTTGTTGTTGTTGTTGTTGGTTTATTTGTTACATGCGCAAGTCGATAATGGCCGTTTGGGGATAGGCGCAAATTGCTTGCCGGGCGGCGACTGCGAATTTATGAGCGAGTGTGAGTCTACACGAAATTCATGCTGGCTGCCACTCAAACGAGTGGGCGCCGGTGGTGTCGCCTGCGAATGGCAGCAGCGTTTATCGCGCCCGAAAGCTCCCTTCGGATCAATTGAAAGCACAAATAGGAAAGCGTCTAGAAAAGTTCACCAATAACCAATGACAATTGAAGTCAAGCTAATTATTAGAGTCCGACCGATTAATCGGCATCGGCTAGTATCGGCCAATAAAATTGGTATCGGCATCGGCTAGTATAGGCATCGGCCAAAAAAAAAGAATCGGCATCGGCTTCGGGCTTTTTTGGCCGATGCCACATCGGTTTTTTTGGTCGATTTTACGATTTTCGATTTTTAATACGATTTTATTTGCAGCTGAATCGCACTGTCTTCCTTTTTCATATCTCGCTTTGTATATTTATTACATTTTTATTATACGTTACAAACCAGTGTTGCCTGATTAGGGGGTTTCTCCTTAGATTTGTTTGGATTTTATGACAAATACTTAAGGGGACAATATTTTTCGGATATTTTTAATCTATTTTTGCTACATCAACACCTGGTTCAGCTATATTGGCTATTGGGTCTTTTGTTAATTGCTTGTGCCAAATAGAATGAGCAATTTTCTTGTAATTTTATTTAGTTTTTAGTTGTTTATTTTCTCGTTTTCGTTTGTTAATTTGTGATAAATGTGATGAAATGTACTATATATGTAATAGTTCCTTTTGTTGTTTTATAAAATAAGCTGTGTTTTTGATTGAATTCATTCGTGTTGTTTTTCTATGGAATCGGCATCGGCCGATTTTCGGCCTTTTGACCGATTAATCGGTATCGCTCAGACTCCACTAATTATAAGAAAAACTCCAAACGAAGTGCGCATCGTATTTAATGTGGAAGCCGAAGTTGAATGCTTCTAAAAACGCAATTACCGGACTAGTGACATAAATTGTGAATTTTTATACAAATATTTCTTGCTGGATTTTTTCAATCCTATTACACTGCTACCATAGAAGGTTAATCTTTAATTGTACCACCGGCCACCTTTCAAGCCTCACCCATAACATCAACCTGTCGAACGGCGAACAAGTGCGCCCAATTTATGTTGCGCAGCAGTTTGAGAGAGAAAATAAATTGTCGAAAGCGAACATAATAGAAATTAGCATTGCTCCCGCCCAGTACTGCCGTTTTCAATTTTTCTTCAGTAGTACAAATTATGATTTTTGGGTAGTATTTATGGACTTTGAGTAGTACACATGCATATTTTCTAAACAATGTAAAAAAATGATTCAACAAAAATTTTCCCGTAATTTGTTTTATAAGTTGAAAATTCCATAATAAAACTAAGTATTTGAAGAATTTTTTATTAATATCAAATATCGTTATCAAATATGGTTAAAAAAAATGTCAACCCCAAGAGAAATCGAACGATTTTATACACTTATATCAGGATATTCTAATGATTACGAGTTTCACCTTAGTTTAATTTTTCTGACTCGTCGACGTCCTAGCAACCACTTTATTGTGTTTATCAAATTTTAAAAGGTTCCTACAAGAATATACAAAAATGTATAAGTTCATTTGTATTTAAATACAGTAATATTACTCTATTATTTCACGATGTTCATTTTTGGGTATCGCATCTGCTGCGTTGTTTTCAAAGTTTATGAGTCATAAATCAACAACAATTATGACTATCAACATCTTATATCATATGATTAGAATAATGTGAACTATTATACGAACAGCATTTGGCAACGCGGTTCAAAAAGGTGCAATTGTCAGTTTAGTCGCACAACGGTAACTCTACGACGAGCTCATTTGCTTGATTGAAAAAAGTCCAACAAAAAGTGAAACATACGGAAACACATGTGGTAGGGCTGCCCACGAACCAAAGATATTTGGTTAGAAATAAAAAACAGCAACATTAGTTGGAATTTCGTGCTTCGGCAATGTTCAGTTTGGTAACTAAAACTTAGCCTTACTTAAAATATGAAAGTTCAACTGCTAAAACTTATATTTCAGAAAATAGTAGTACAATCGGCCTGTGGGTAGTACGGTAGTACAGATGATGAAATAGTAGTAAAATACTACTATAGTAGTACGTTCGGTAGCCCTGCTCCCGCCTGACTCGCAGGCCGCCCTCGTACAGAAGTTCATAACGAAGACGTCGAGCAGCAACATCCGTGCCAACGAGAAACGTAATTCTCTAAATTGAGTTTTAGTGCATATTTACCCACGCAAATTATTCCGCTTTGATTCGAAATTAAATAAAGACACACTCAGCACAGTACAATAAATTGTCGCAATTTTTGTCGCCCGGCGAGTGTGCCCGTGCGGCCATGTTGTGCGTTGGTCGTGTGATGCCGGGAATGCCGGCAAATAAATATCAAATTATTTTAACAATAAAGCTCGTTAGTTGCTTGTGGATGTGAAAGTTATGGAGCCCATAGAAGTAAAAAAAGAAGCACAATTTGGTTTTTGTGATAGCGAGTTGAAGTTAA
The DNA here is from genome assembly GCA_963971225.1 of Melieria omissa. Taxonomy (NCBI): domain Eukaryota; kingdom Metazoa; phylum Arthropoda; class Insecta; order Diptera; family Ulidiidae; genus Melieria; species Melieria omissa. The sequence continues at coordinate 64,742,285 of OZ020268.1, read as the reverse complement.
GAATAGCTGTAATGGGTAATGAGATGAAGATAAAGTATTTTCAGAATACGGGCACTCGATGAAGCAAATGCCACACTTTATGTACGAACTTCTGCCGGTTTAGATGGAAGGAAGTGTGGAGGTCGCTGAAAGCTGATTGCTGACAACGAGATTTTCTATAAAGTGCAACATGTTATGTTTGGAAGGTGGCCTGATATCTATAAATTCGTCCTTTTCACAAATCACCAAGTCTTTAAACTAAATTTGTATTTGATGCCATATACAATTTATGTGTATATTTTTTATAGGGTCTTCCAACAAGAGGTGTTATTTTGAATCACACGGTATTTCGGTAGCTGTCACTTTTGAAGCTTTTATTCTTTGACATTTGACAAGTAGAAACTACGCCATTACTAAAAATGGAACGATACACGCTTCAACAACGCATTGAAATTATTAAAATTCACTACAAAAATGCATTTTTGGGTCGTCGTGAAGCACCTTGTCGGACCGCAATACAGAAATTGGTGGAAAAATTCGAGCTGTTGGGACAAGTTAGTGATGTGAAGAATAAAACCCGTGCACGTCGCTCAAGAACAGCTGAGAATATTGCTGTCCATATAGCCCAAAGTGTTGAAGAAAACCCAGGTTTGTCGATTCCTCGTCGTTCTTTGGAATTGGGCATTCCAAAAACGTCATTACACCGTATTTACCATAAAGACTTGGGTCTTAAGGCTTATAAAGTTCAGTTAACACAAGAACTCAAGCCGACCGATCATCAACAACGTCGTGTCTTTGCTGATTGGGTCCTTGACATGCATGAAAATGATCCGGAATTCCATCGAAAAATCATCTTGACTGATGAGGCCCATTTCCACCTCGGTGGCTACGTCAACAAGCAAAATTGTCGCATCTGGGGCTCGGAGAACCCAAGAGTTATTGCTGAGAAGCCTCTCCATCCTCAACGTGTGACTGTTTGGTGCGGTTTATGGTCCGGCGGGATCATTGGACCTTACTTTTTCGAAAATGAGGTTGGATCAACAGTTACGGTGAATGGATTGCGCTATCGAGAGATGATTAATGATTTTTTATGGTCGGAGTTGAATGGTATTGATCTGGACAACGTTTACTTTCAACAAGACGGCGCTACGTGCCACACAAGCAACGAAACCATTGCTCTTTTACGGGAAAAGTTTCCGGACCGTGTTATCTCTGGAAGAGGTGATCACAATTGGCCACCGAGATCTTGTGATTTAACACCTTGAGACTTCTTCCTTTGGGGCCACGTGAAAGATAAGGTGTACGCCAACATCCCAGCGTCGATTCAAGACCTCAAAGATAGAATTCGTGAGGCTATCGAGGACTTAGGGCAGCCACTTTGCGATTTGGTTATGGAAAATTTCATGAAAAGGATATGGTCCTGTAAGCGTGGTCGTGGTGGCTATTTGGCTGATGTTGTTTTTTATTATTAACGGCATACCTTCCTCTATATTATGAAATAAACATCCGATCATTTATTTCAAAAAATGGCATTTTTCTTTGAATACCAAAAAAACACCTCTTGTTGGAATACCCTGTATGAGTCGTTGCTTTGTTATCAAACCACGTACTACCTGACCGTCGCTTACAGTATTTCGATATGTGCAGTGCTTCCCCAAGCAGGCACCAACCGGCACAGTCGACAATTAGTAGAATCGTCTTAAAAGGTGGCTAAATGTTTTGCGTGTTCAAATCGCTGTATCTTGGAAAGTAACACTCTGAGCGACCTGAAATTTCTTGATATCCTCTATAAGACACCATATTCTTAAGTCTGGTTGAATTTGGACTACCTGTTCCAGATATATGGGCTTTTTTCGATTCATACCTCTTACGTCAACAGCAACATACCCGTGTATGTAACACTTCGTTCAATAATGTGTGTGACTAACTAATTAAAACACATTTTTTTGCCAAAATTCGTTTTTATTCATCAACATAGTCCCCTTTTAGGGAGATATACAATCATTCCAACGCTTTTCCAATCTTTCGATACCGCCTTTGTAGAACGATTTTTCTTTACCTTCAAAATAGGCGTTAGTTTCGGCGATTATTTCATCATTTGAGCCAAATCTCTTACCACGGAGCATCTTTTTGAGGTCTGCGAAGAGCCAGTAGTCGCTGGGGGCCAGATCTGGAGAATACGGGGGATGAGGAAGCAATTCGAAGCCAAATTCATGCATTTTTGCCATCGTTTTCATCGACTTGTGACACGGTGCATTGTCTTGGTGAAACGGGGCCGCTTAATCGCGATTTCTTCTTTCAAACGTTCCAACATCCCTTTCTCAAGATAGTCGATGAATATTATTCTGTGCACATCCCAAAATACTGACGCCATAACCTTGCCAGCCGATGTTTGTGCCTTTGGACGCTTTGGGCGGCTTTCACCGGTTGCATGCCACTCAGCAGACTGCCGATTTGACTCTGGAGTGAAATGGTGGATCCATGTTTCATCCATTGTGATGTACCGACGCAAAAACTCCGACTTGTTGCGCGTAAACATGTCCAAACAGCTCTTTGAATCATCGATTCGTTGTTGTTTTTGCTCCGGTGTGAGCAAACGCGGCACCCATTTCGAAAACACCTTTTTCATAACCAAATGTTCGTGTATTATGGTGTGTACACTGCCTGCTGATATCTTTAGAATGTCAGCAATCTCCCCCACTTTCACTTTACGGTCGGACATAATGATTTTCAGTGTTTTTTCAACGTTTTCCGGAATAACAGCGTCATTTGGCTGTCCAGTAGATGGAATGTCATCGGTGTCTGTACGACCACGTTTGAATTCGGCATACCAATAACAAATGGTTCTTTTTGATGGAGCAGAGTCCGAATAATGTTTTTCAAGCCATTCCTGGCATTGAACAGTATTTTTTTTCATTAAAAACAATGATAAATCAGCACACGGAATTGCTTTGAATTCAATTTTTTTTGAAAACTCAAAAGTAGTGTCACTTAAAGCACTGTAACTTGTAAACCAATGGTCGGATTGACATATAATTTTGACAGTAAGCCTAAAAAGGTTCACAATTTCGAAAAAAAATATTGATTTAGTATTAGTGCCGCCATCTATGTGTCAGTCACACACATTATTGAACGAAGTGTTATATGAAAACGCATGTATATATGTTGATATATCAATCAATATATATATCAATCATGAAATCTTTTTGCAAGCGACACTCAGGCTGTTCGCATAATGTCCGCGTAAAATGATACAGACAAACGCCACACCATGCTGCAACACTTTAGCGACTCAACCCTTTTATAAAATTAAGCAAAATTACAGTGAGAATTTGCACAAATCGCCACGTTTTAATCTCTCAACACGGCTTCCTGCAGTTTTAAAGTGACTCGTAGATGGCACTTGGCATCTTATTCGTTGTTGACGCTCGTCACACCTATCAAATAACAAAACAACTAACTCAGCATCCCAGTCTACATCATTCTATCACATATTTAAATTATATTCTTTAAATTTAATATTTTTATTTATTTACTAAAACAATAAACAACTGAACATATTGACTAACAGGAAGAAGTTACAATAATTAATACTAAATATACAATTTACAAACATTTACATAGATTAGTATTCAATTCCGCAACAGGTGCATTTCTTGCATAATTTGACGTAAAATGGCTTAAGATAAATGTTTTCACATGCATCAGGCTGTGCTTAGGAACATTAAATGCTATCTTCCTAAACATTCTACAGCATTTACTTACTTACTCGGTCTCGATAGTTCAGCGGGTAGCGCGCTGGCTGGCAATGGCAAAACCTCCAAATGTTAAAGGAAAAATTGCAAAAAAAAAACCGCCGTTCGGATTCGGCGTTAAACTGCCTTTCCCTTCCCTCCCGTCTCATCCGTTTGAAATGTGTGTTGTAATACATGTTGAAAAAAAACAGTGTTGCATACACATTTCAAGCGGGTACAAATTGTGGTATCACAATGGGCCTATAAAGAGGCCTAAGTGTGTCTCATACAGAGGCAGCCACTACAACCTAACCTAACCTACGTAACTGGCCATAACAACCCGTATGAGTATATCCCGCAAGAGCTCTCTTCGGGCGTAGATATAGGGCGTTCTCAACTCGGTCCTTCCACCGTAGACACGTCCATTCGGCAAACAGCAAATAGTTGACTAAAATCGTGGTGTACCTAAATACAGGGTTTTCCAACAAGAGGTGTTATTTTGGTATTCAAAGAAAAATGCCATTTTTGAGATAAATGATCGGATGTTTATTTCATAATATAGAGGAAGGTATGCCGTTAATAATGAAAAACAACATCAGCCAAATGGCCACCACGACCATGCTTACAGGACCATATCCTTTTCATGAAATTTTCCATAACCAAATCGCAAAGTGGCTGCCCTATGTCCTCGATAGCCTCACGAATTCTATCTTTGAGGTCTTGAATCGACGCTGGGATGTTGGCGTACACCTTATCTTTCACGTGGCCCCAAAGGAAGAAGTCTCAAGGTGTTAAATCACAAGATCTCGGTGGCCAATTGTGATCACCTCTTCCAGAGATAACACGGTCCGGAAACTTTTCCCGTAAAAGAGCAATGGTTTCGTTGCTTGTGTGGCACGTAGCGCCGTCTTGTTGAAAGTAAACGTTGTCCAGATCAATACCATTCAACTCCGATCATAAAAAATCATTAATCATCTCTCGATAGCGCAATCCATTCACCGTAACTGTTGATCCAACCTCATTTTCGAAAAAGTAAGGTCCAATGATCCCGCCGGACCATAAACCGCACCAAACAGTCACACGTTGAGGATGGAGAGGCTTCTCAGCAATAACTCTTGGGTTTTCTGAGCCCCAGATGCGACAATTTTGCTTGTTGACGTAGCCACCGAGGTGGAAATGGGCCTCATCAGTCAAGATGATTTTTCGATGGAATTCCGGATCATTTTCATGCATTTCAAGGACCCAATCAGCAAAGACACAGTGGCTGATTCTGCCGGCGTAGGTTGCAAAAGTCGATTTTGTCATGTTCGATTTGGGGGAAACTGTTATACTTGTCCGATAGATAAATGTTTGGACTTAAGAAATCCGAAAACCTTAACTAAATTGGACAAATAGTTTTGCTTGTAGAGCCCGTCAAAGTTGAGCAATTTTTAGAGTGTGAAATAATATCAGCAATTTGCACTTTTTCGGCAAAGCTGAAGTTTTAAAATACGGAAAGGAGCAAATTAATTGAAACTTTTTGCACCGGCATCGTAAAAGAAGGCATTTGTAGTAAATAATTAAATATAGAAAAAAAAAGTTGGTTGTTGTTGTTGTCTTTTCATAGCCACTCACTTGAAGCACTGTTTTTATCACACTTTTTGAACTTTCGATAGAGTTTAAAAAAAAAGGCCATAAGTGCCACGGTTTCGTCTTTGGGAAAATTGTTCACTAGTCTTCTGTGAGTACTGCCCTGAAGAGATCGGGTGCCCGATTTTGCCCGACTGGATTTTACAGCGATTTTTCTGTGGCCACCTCGCGCAATTTTGTGCTTTCGGGTGCATGCGTTCGAACAAGTTCGTCAAGATTTTGATAGTGAATCAATTACACGCGATTATAATCGTTGCCAGGGCATGCAAATTTGGATTTCGGCTTCATTTAAGATGTGATACAAGCTTGCAACTCCATATTGAGTCGACTTTTTTTTGGCGTATATTGCTGTAAGCTCGAAGTAAAGAGTACTTTTGCTGGATGCGCAGTTCGCACGTACGAAAAACAAGTTGGCTTTCATTTCCGGCAATCAGCTATCATGTATCTTTTGATGTAATATCTTTAACAAAATACTAACACTGTGTCTGTCATAAAATTTTTTTTTAATTTGAGCAAAACTCAGTCAGTCGCCATTAGTCTTTGACTTAAACCGCGCCAATGAAACAATTAGTTATTGAAAAACAAAAAACAGACTTATATCTACATATGTGTACTGTCTAAAACCCACTTACAGTATTGTGCAAAACTTAAGCAACTTTTTCATTTCTTATGAACAAAATACAATATTTGCAAATGAGATAAATTCGAAAAAATGGGGTATTTTTTTAAATATTAGAATGCAATTACAACAAATATTTACAAAGCAATACATATAACCTCACTAACGAGAAAAAAATCAACGACATTTAAATATATACCTAAATTCGCTATGCAAAACGTAAGCAACTCTGTTAGCTTCAGCTACTGTTTTAGAATTACGGTTATCATAACGTTACTGCAAAGGAACTGTAAAGCATGGCGGTGGGAATGTAATGATTTGGACATGCTTCTCTGGTTTTGGTCTTGGCCCTGTACACGAAATTTCGACAAAAATGGATCGCTTTGTCTATAAGGATATTTTAGAAAACCAGATGCTGCCCTATGCTGAAGACAATATGCCACTTTGATGGGTGTTTCAACACGACAATGATCCGAAACACACATCGAAGTTGGTAAAAGAGTGGCTCAGTTCAAATGGGATTACAGTCCTTGATTGGCCGGCCCAATCACCGGCCTTGAATCCCATCGAAAATTTGTTCGGCACTCTTAAAAAGCGTCTCGGTGGAACACGCTTTCGTAATAGGAGCGAATTGTTTTTTAAGTAAAAAGAAGAATGGGGAAAAATACCTGAAACCACAATTTTAAACCTAATTGAGTCAATGCCTAAAAGATGTGCTGCAGTCATACAAAGCAAAGGGTATTACACCAAATACTAGTATAAAGTTGCTTAGGTTTTGCGCAGCTAATTTTGGAGTTTGTTTCGTTTTCGTAAATGTTTTTACCGTTTGTGAATTGATATGTTTGGTTTCTTTATATATTTGTTGTAATTACATTCTGAGCATTACGTAAATATAAAATTATTCCCACTTCGAATTGAACTATTGCCAAATATGGAGTTTTATTCATGAGTAATACAAAAGTTGCTTAGGTTTTGCACAATACTGTATGTGTCTGGGCTGTTCAAAAATCTCACAACGGGTAAAAATCTAAGAACTGCAGGTACCTGGTATTACTAGAAGCTAAGTGCCTGCTATTTGAATGTAAGTAAAGTTAGTTTCGAATTTAATTTAAACTAAACATCACTTCAACTCCGCCACTGCAACTAAACCGAAGAAGAAGCACAAAAATGTTTTAAAAAAATTCGAAGCTGTTTGAAATATTTACTATTTCGAAGACAAAGGAACAGTTCGTTCTGGTTACGTCGAAGGAAGTTTGCCTGCAGCCAAAACATCTACGACTAAAGAGAAGATATCCAAGACTTATCGCACTATCAAGTTAAAATGGATTGCGGCAAATCGTACCAAATTCAATTTTGTCCAGAGTAATGAAGAGTGGTTAGAAAAAATATATACTTCGATGCAAGAAAAGCATATAGCATAAGCGATGACCAACCATCGACATCAAAGGCGGCAAAAGGAAGGCCGAAAAAGTCAACTCAGGACTGTGCGTCATTCACTAAAAAAAAGGAAGCTAAGGAAAAGGAAGGAGGCAACGGGAAAAATAACTCTCACCCACTTTCCAGAAGATTTGATCATAAAATAAAATAAGGATCAGGAGAAAATGAAAGGCGTTATAGTGAAAGCAGTTTTACCAGCAAGCCCGGGTCGCGTTAAAAGACTAAAAAACAGTATTCCCACCCCACCCAATGTGCTACCGATCAAATATAGTCCTAATGAAGCTTTAGCCTTGTTTTTAAACTTAGGTTTGTCCAAAGAAAAATTGACTTTTTTTGTACATTTTTCGAATTCTGGTTCTCATTTTGAAAGCAAAATTTACGAATTTGTATCTTTAAATTTGACTCTTTCAGCTTATTTCTTAAATTTCTTATTACTTTTCATCTTTTTTAATGCATTTTCATTAATTTTGCAACTAAAACTTATTATTGTTGCTCGCATTATTCTTATTTACAGTAAGCCGAACTTTGACAAAGTATTACGTAGCACCCTGTACCTAGATTGAGTTTATTTTTTAGAATACAATAGCCTGATGAATTTCTAATCAACAGCCAAAAAAATTTTCCAATTATCTCTATTCGTTCAGGAGTTATTAATTTTGCAACCTGAAATGACAAATTGAGCCACTGTGCGACGTTGTTGATGATCGGTCGGCTTGAGTTCTTGTGTTAACTGAACTTTATAAGCCTTAAGACCCAAGTCTTTATGCAAAATACGGTGTAATGACGTTTTTGGAATGCCCAATTCCAAAGAACGACGAGGAATCGACAAACCTGGGTTTTCTTCAACACTTTGGGCTATATGGGCAGCAATATTCTCAGCTGTTCTTGAGCGACGTGCACGGGTTTTATTCTTCACATCACTAACTTGTCCCAACAGCTCGAATTTTTCCACCAATTTCTGTATTGCGGTCCGACAAGGTGCTTCACGACGACCCAAAAATGCTTTAGTTTTGCGAACTGTGACTGCAAGATTTTCACCATTTTTGTAGTGAATTTTAATAATTTCAATGCGTTGTTGAAGCGTGTATCGTTCCATTTTTAGTAATGGCGTAGTTTCTACTTGTCAAATGTCAAAGAATAAAAGCTTCAAAAGTGACAGCTACCGAAATACCGTGTGATTCAAAATAACACCTCTTGTTGGAAAACCCTGTACTATAACAAATTCGTATACTAACCTCAAACCAAAAATATCTGTATACAATTAACGCGTCTTTTTATATATTATTTTTTTTGTTTTTCAGAGACACAAAATCATCCCGGGCAGAGGCAAACTGAATTGGTATGTAAACTATGAAAACAGGATCATCTTAATATATACATTTTTGTGGCAGACATATTTAGCAATAAGCTGGTATAAATACAAATAAGCTATCAAAACTGTCCAATAGTGGTCAAAGCGTTGAGTGTAGTTTATATGCCTTTCAGTGAAAACGAAATATTCTGCTGGTGTTAACGATAAATAACCCTTACTGCTGCCAGCGCTGCGTCTTATTTAATTGCCGCAATTAGAGGAGATTTGCGTTCTCCAAACTGCATTGGAAATTTGTTTGCCAACAGAAAATCGCTCATGTGGGTACATAACCTCAAACGCGGCTAATTACTTCATTTAACATAGGCTGCTGCAGCGCGAATTACATACGTTGGAAAAAAAAAAAACACGATTCTTCAGATCTGTACTTTATTCGTTCAACGAGGTCTTAAGACTAACTTTCCGAAATAGCGAAAGTTCGTATGAACCCAAAAGGTGATAATGCCGAGTAGGCATTTTGAATCAATTCCAGTGCATTGACAGTTTGAATCAGCATGAAACGGTCAGTGCACTGGTAATTGCTTATTCGGTAAATTGCGAAATATTCGCTTAGCCAGAAGGTTGGTGTGGAATTGGGGCGTTAAGTCAATGGACGTAACTCTTCCCCCCTTGGTCTCGCAATTCTCCTGAAGTTGCGATTGGAGATTGGGCCTTGTGTTTTCATACGAACATACATATTTGTTGACATACTTTTGTTTCACATTGATTTTGTTTCTTTATACATTGTATTTCTCTTTGAGTTTTTCTATAGTGTCGTCTTTTACTGACTTATTTCGGGGTATTTCATTTCTGATTTTGATTTCAGTGGCTCTACGTTTACAATAGCATTACTTACTTACTTAACTGGCCATAACAACCCGTTATCAGGTTACGGCCTGCCGCAAAACTTCTCTCCAGGCGCCTCTGCTCCGCGCGCGCCTTCTCCAGTTGGTCACACCAAGAGATACCAGGGCCTCTTCCACTTGGTCCTTCCACCAGAGACACGGCCTCCCTCTTCGCCGTCGACCTCCAACCATCGCATCGAATACCTTTTTCGCCGGAGCTTCGTCTACAATAGCATTGGATTATTAAAATATAAATAATTATGATAGTAATTATGCTAATTGATAAGCTTCCTATGCCATAATTGATAATCTTGTGAAATTTTAATTCTTCGATGGCTTTTATGTTTTCCTCTTGGTTCAGGATTACTTCATCTAATGACAACTTTTTGTTTACATATGGTGTATTGTTTTTTGGAATGACGAATTGTTCTTTGAAATAGAATTTTTTATTTGAGAACTTTTTGCCATCTATGGTTATTGTACAATTATTAAATGTAATAAAATAATTTCCATTGATTGAGATTTTCCTTTCATCGCAAGTACTATTCATTAGCTTGTTTTTGAAATTCTTTGGAATAATAGTGTCTTTATCGAGTTCAATAATTTCGTGGTTTGCATTTTTAATAAGAGCGCATTTCTTATGGACTACACAGTTTTTACTTTCCTTTAACTCAAAAATAGACTTGTTTTCCTCAAAGGTGTATGTTTTAGTTTTAATGTCTACGATATATTCCAGTTCGGACTCGATTTCAAAAGAATTAGTGTCGGGCATCGGTATCAGTAGTTTTTTTGTAACTTTGATTGTGCTCACGGGTAGTTTTATAACAAAGACTACATTTTCTTCTTTAGAAATAGCAACGCCTAGTCGAATATGTAGTAATTTTTTTAAATCAATGTCATATTTAATTATTTCATCGTTAGTGAGAATATTGGGTTGTAATGTACCTGTTCTAGCTGAGGCAATGTTTTGTTGGATGTGTTCGACTTGCTCTTTGAGTATGTTGAGTTTAAACATTTGTTGGAGAAACAGATTTGAGTTATACAATTGCTCGTTTTCTTTATTGATTTTGTTAACTTCTTGTTGAATCTTTTGTCTGTCGGAATTGATAGCATTTTTGAACTGGATAAGTGAAGTATTGAAATTATTGTTGATTTTTATCTGTTGATTCATGTCATTTATTATATTGTGGTTGTTAGAGTCAACTACCGCAAAATGCTCTTCAATGTTTTGCCTATCATTATCATCTAGGGTACCATATAGCCACTTCATTGCTGTACCTAAGGCATTTATAAGTCCTCGTTTGTATCTATGTGGTATGATTGTATGAATTTTGTTTTTGACGTTGTATATTTCTGAGAGCATCATATTTTTGTAATTATTATCTCGTATGTGATTGGTAATTGTTTCGAATTGGTTAGTAATATTCAAAATCTCTTGCGGGTTTATAATATGTAAAATTATATCGTAGTCATTGACGATTTCCTCGACATTCATGTTGATTTCTGAGTAGCCTAAGTTTGATTCAATCCTCTCGAGTGTCATTGACTGGTGAGTTAACGGAATAAGGGCTAGAAGCATGATGCACCAAATCGTTGTCTGAAAATTTCAAAGGTCTTTTAATGTTACTTTCATGAACGTTTTCGAGGTTGAATTTTCTAAACTTCGGTTGCTCTTTGTGTCTCAAATTTGTGTAATTTTTGATAAACCCTTCCTGTCTATTTTCCTGATAATCCTCACGGTTAGCGTTCAATTTCGAGATAGAGTTTGTTTTCTTTGCTTGGGTGCGTTGTCTTAATTCAGCGCGGTCGATTTTGTTATTTTCAGCGTTAATGGGTGTGTCTCTGATAGTAGAATGATATGAGTTGTTATACTGTGTTACGGCTTTTAAAATTTGTTGTGTAATAGGGATTTTGTTGTCTAAGTTAAGGGCGCGAATTCTTTCTGTTAATGTATTATTGAATCTTTCTATGTCTGAGTTTCCTGTATTACTATTGGGTTTTGTAAAGTGGATTTCAATGTTTTCTTCGTTACAAAAGTTTATTATGGTGGAATTATTGAATTCATTATCACAGACTAGTTTTTTCATTTTTCCTTTTATTGATATATACAGACGTATTTTCTCTAGCAATGTTGGTTTACTGCGATCTTCTAAAAAGAAACATGTGACATGCTTCGAAAATTTGTCGATAAAATTTATGAATGAATGCTTGGAGTTCACATATGTATCTACATGGACTATTTGGTTAATATCGGAGGGGGTTTCAGTAAGAGAAAATTTCTTTTTAATTGGATTTCTATCGTATTTAGCGCCAGTGCAAACATCGCAGTTGTTTATGATTTCATGGTTTTAAGTTGAGGGTTGTAGATTCTATTTTTCAATCCCTCGTAAGTAGGGATGATTCCTAAGTGTCCTGTTTCGTGTTTATGGAACAATGCAATTTGTTTTGCTAGCTCGTTTACATCTTCAATATCTCTTGCGAAAATGCTACAACGAACAAATTTGACATTTTGGTTGTTTGAAAATATGGACAATAGTTTTTATTGTAGCCTGTTATATTCGTCATCATCTAATTCGCAGTATATTCCGATTTTTCCTTTTTCGACATGTCTCCGGATGATGTTATTAATATTGTCGTTTATAAAGTCTTGCCTTTCTATAAAAATTCGTTTGTTTTGGAATACATGTTGTATTTCGAATGTTTTGGTGTCTTGAAGTATTATTTGTGTTTTGAAACGGTTTACGACCGTGTTAAGAATTTGAGAGTTTTCATTCGGATATGGGTTAGTTGTCGGGTCAGAAATTGTTAAGGCTTCTTGGTCGTTATTTCCATCACCTATTGATTCGGTTGTTTCACTACTGTCTTCAGAGGTAGTGATTGCATTTATTTCGTTCTTGTTTTTGTCGATTCGGCTCAGGAAATCTGCTATGACGTCTTCCTTTCCTTTCAGATAGTCGATTTTTATGTTATATTCTCCTAACGATACTAACCAACGTTGTAGACGTGGCAGAGCTTTTTGCATACAGCCACTTGATTGGTTGATGATCGGTTTGTAAGTCGAACTCTTTTCCATATAGATAGGGTCGGAAGTACTTTGTTCCCCAAACGATGGCCAGCAGTTCTTTCTCGATAGTGGAGTAATTTTTTTCGTGATCATTGAGAGTTCTGGATGCGAAGCAAATTGGGTGTCCATCTTGAGTTAGGACTGCACCCAATGCTGTATTACTGGCATCAGTAAGAAGTTTGAATTTTTTGTGAAAGTCTGGGTATCTAAGGATAGGGGGATTGGTGAGAATTACTTTTAGTTTTTCGAACGCAGATATATAATTTGGGTCGTTTGTGTTGACTTTGGCGTTTTTTTCAGGTATTTAATCATTGGACTCGCGATTTTAGCGTAATCTTTAACGAATTTTCTGTAGAAGCCAGTAGCTCCTAAAAAGGACTTTATTGGCTCTGTGTTGTAGGTAGGTGTAGCTGTTGCATTATTTGAGCTTTTTGTGGGTTTGGTTTTACTCCGTTTGAAGTGAGGATGTGGCCTAGATATTCAGTTTCCTTTTTCAGGAAGTTACACTTGTGAATTTGTATCTTTAGGCCGGCTTCGTGTAATTTATCGAAAACTTTGTTTAAGTTACCTATGTGTTCTGTTAAGGAGGTGCTGAAAACTAGAATGTCATCAAGATAGACGACGCACACTTTGTTTATGAGCCCTCCTAGAACCGAATTCATCAACCGTTGGAAGGTTGAAGGCGCATTTTTTAAGCCGAATGGCATTCGTACAAATTCGTAGTGGCCAAATGAGGTGGAAAAAGCAGTTTTCCTTCTACTAGGATTTGGTGAAATCCTTTAGCAAGGTCTAAGGAAGTGAAGTACTGTGCTTTGCCTAGTTTGTCCAAGATACCTTCGATATTAGGGATGGGACATTTGTCGCTAACGGTTACTTCGTTGAGTTTTCTGTAATCGATAACTGTTCGCCATTTCTGTTTGCCAGAGTTGTAAATTTTTTTTGGGACGATCCATAATGGGCTATTGTAAGGCGAGTTGCTGTTTCTGATGATCCCCTGACTAAGCATTTCGGAGATCTGTTTTTCGATTTCTTTCTCATGTGTTTGGGGGTACCTGTATATTTTGCATAAAATGGGTGTGTCATTTGTCGTTATTATTTCGTGTTTAATTTCGTTTGTTGCTGTTAGAAGATGTCCTTCTTTATAAAAGAGATGATTATACTGCGACAGAATTTTAGTTAGAGATCGTTTCTCTTCGGAGTTAAGGTGATCTATGTTTATGTCGTCTGTACTACTAGACTCTAAAGCGTGTATTTCATGTAAAGGATAAGGGAATTTACGGTTGTCGAATGGGATATTATGTTTGTTGATGCAGAGGTACTCATTTTCAATGTCTACTTTAGCATTGAGAGGGGTTAGAAAGTTCATGCCGATAATGGCATCGTATCTTCGACCACTAAAATCTACAACTTTCCAGGAGAGGGTTCCTAAGGCTTTAAATTCTTCGGGTATTGGTGTAATTATTTTGGTGTTTATTTTGTTTACACCGTTTAAGGTGCTGTACCAGAGTGGTTTTCCAAGTTTCTCTTCGGTCGATGTACTTTTATTTAATATGCCTGATCTAACGATACTCATATCTGAGCCTGTATCGATGAGGCATTTTATTGCTTTATTATTAATGGTGAGGGTTACTAGGGGTAGTTTTGAGTTGGGGGCTCCTGGGAAAAATTTACATCATCTACTTGGGTGTTGCCGATTTCCATAGTTTGTTCGATATTATGGGACTCTAACGGGTGATTTCTGGAGTTTGGAAAGGAATGTGAGTTGCTATTTCTACGTTGGTATTGGTGGCTATTCGTATTGGGATGACCCCATTTCGAGAAACTTTGATTACTGCTATTTCCGTTGTCTGTATTATAATGATCTCGTTTTGAGAGGTTATGGTTATTATTATTCGCATTATTTTGATAATTTGTCGAGAAGGTTGTGCCTTTTCTAGAATCCGAATGTTTTTCGGGGTTATTGTATTGCCTTTCAAGTATGTGTGTTGTGCTCTTAGAGTTTGTAGTCAATTTTTTATGATTAAATGATATAGCCCTTTTGTCATCAAGAAGTCTTAGTCTGGAATATTTCTGATATAAATCGTCTATACTTGCGTATTCGTCTATGTGAATTCTAAAATTACCATCGATTTTGTCAATTAAAATCTCCCTGAGATCTCTTTCTACGAATTGTGGCTTATAAATGCTTGGTTTGGTTTCATCGAATTCGTATATCTCGTTAATATTATACATCGCTTGTTTAAATAAATCGAACAGTTCTCTTAGATTACTGACCTTCGCAGTTCTGCATTTGTTGAATACTTCGGCATATGTCCTTTGTGGTCGGAATTGTTGGGCCAATTTCCATTTGATAGTGTTCCAATCACTGCAGTCTCCCAATTGTCGGATACACCTGGCGGCATCTCCGAGGAGTTTTTCGTTGATGACGATTTGGACTCCAAAGTCTTGAAGTTGCTGGTTGTTTCGACATAGTTTGAGGCATCTCTCCACTGCGTCGATGAATTGTAGTAGGCTGTATTCTTTGTTCATTCCGAATGCTTTGAGGTGTCGGAACTGGTTGATAACGCTGTCCTGGCTCAAAAGGAGTTCCCCGATGTTTTGGTAACTATGTTCAGTGGAACCATTGAAGTGTCCGTCTGCTTCGTTGTACATTACGTTGTTATTTGGATTGTGTTGTTCGCGGAGCTCGCGGAGTTGTTGTTCCAGGCTAGCAATTACATCCTCTTGGCGTTGAATAATGGCGTGAAGCTGTTGCGTTTCGACGTTGTTGTTGGGCATTATGCACTATTGGTGTTGTGTTGTTGAGATTTTTTAGTAATTCCTTCAGAATTGGCTTTCGTCCCTTGCTTTTGGGGCACTTTATACAAGTCTTCGGATTTGTAGCACTCCGACTGCGCCAATTACATACGTTGGAAAAAATAAATAAACACGATTCTTCAGATCTGTACTTTATTCATTCAACGAGGTCTTAAGACTAACTTTCCGAAATAGCGAAAGTTCGTATGAACCCAAAAGGTGATAATGCCGAGTAGGCATTTTGAATCAATTCCAGTACATTGACAGTTTGAATCAGCATGAAACGGTCAGTGCACTGGTAATTGCTTATTCGGTAAATTGCGAAATATTCGCTTAGCCAAAAGGTTGGTGTGGAATTGGGGCGTTAAGTCAATGGACGTAACTCGCGCGCACAAACCATGAAAACGCACTAAAATATGAATTTTTAAAAGAATGCAGAAATTGCATTTGCAACAGTTGTTGCAACGACAACAATTATGGCCATAATGCCAACAACTGAAAATTTCAAAATTATGAGTCGGCCATACATTCTGGCCATATACGCGGGCTGTTCAAATGGTTGACTAAAAGGCTGATGAAAGCCGAGCCTACTCGAGCCAATGTGTGCGTGCAATTGCGATGGTGTAAAAATCCGCAATTGGTCAGCGCGCATAAAACTGCCTTTTATATCCTGAGCTGCTGAACACTTTGCAATTGTCGCACATTACAGTTTGTCGCTGAAGTGGGACACGGCGTACACAGCTTTTATTCATATACCAGCGATTACTTGTTGAAAACGCGATACGAATATAAAATCGAAGATTATTTCCCTGAGCTGGCTCTCACCACCTCGTGGTACATCTACAGCGTGTTCTCCCTCCACCTGAACTGTCGCTTAAAACGGGAAGTGCATTCGACTCGGGATGTGTAATTATACCGTTTTTCCGTGTTTTCCCCATAATATGAATGTTCAAAGTATTGAAAACTGTCTTTAAAATTTCACTCTCAATATTTCAACTGCAATTGCTTACATTTCTGTTCAGAATGTCGGTTATATGACTTGCAGCACTGACGTTCTCGATTGTGGGAGAGCAGAATATCGATTTGGTTTTTCCTCGTTTTGCATTTCTTATTAAATGTTTTTAGAACAGTCGATTTTGAACCTACCTCATTTGAGAACGGAGACATTTTTTTTCTCAGTGTCACACATTTTGTTTTTTTTAATTTCAAATTTTGTAAAGGGTCTTAATCATGCCCGCCGCAGGGTGGTTTTAAAATTGTCTCCGCTGAAACACCACAGATGACAAGAAAAATTAAAAGAATGTCCTCCACCGGTGGAATGTCAAGTTGCAGAATGTTTCAATTAAATTAAAAAAATCAATTCAGCATATGTGTTTTACTACTATCAGCCTCTAACAGAAGCTCATATTTTTCATCTGTTTTCACCACCATACCCCTTCAATGAAATCGTCAGCAGAGACGAAGAGCATCTTCAGCAACTTCGCAGCGCACATTAGTTGGTCGCGCCTTTTCTGAGTGGCGGCTGGGATTTGCCGTTGTCTGTTTTAATTCGCCCGAATTTCATTTAATTTTTTACTTTTGCACTAGAAATTGCTAACAGAAGAAAGAGAAAAGAAAAGCCAAGTGCGGCGCAGTTCCACAGAGCAAGTTTACTTGATGCACTGTCAAAGTAAATAAATTAAAAACCTCTGGGTTCTGGGCAAAGCTAATGAATTTAATTTTTTTTAACAAGAAAATTACATCAGTCGTGAACAAGCGTTTGGTTTTACAAAGAAGAACGAACAGAAAAAGGAATAAAACATTTAACTGACATCACATGAAAAGGGCGTCACATCGGTATCCAGTCAATCAATCAATGGACTACACTGCTACATTCGTAATGCATTGAAAGCGTGGTATAAAAAGGGAATAGTCAAAGACCACGCTGGTCAAAGGGTGCAGCAATGGCGGCCACCGCTTTGGCGCGCACAAGTTCCGCAATTGGCAATTTAATTGCAATCTAACATTCCTTAATTAAGGTTAAACTTTGAAGTAATCGAAAAAAATGTTTAGAAAATAAACCGAAGTGCTGCCTCGTGGATTTTGTATTAAAACAACAAATGTGTCTAGAAGTGAATGTCGATATTTGCATTTTATATTTGAGAGCAAACTCGAATTTAGCAATTGAAAGCTTTTGTTGCTAATGTTTTTCCCCACTACCAACATTTGAATAAAAAAAATCTAAAATGTTTTCTATGCTCAGCTGACCACATTGAAACAGTAGCTGAAAATTCAGGCGCCCAAGATCATGGAATCAGGCGGACACCGTGTTTGTTGGTGGTGTGCGCAAAAAGCGCTACAATTGACTAGGCAATTTCGTTGCTCATTTTACGCACCACCATCAAAAGTGCATGTGGCAAGTGCGCACTGTTTGGGAGCTGCTCGACCGAACAACAGCTCGACTGACTGGTCAATTCGTTCGCAGACTGCATGCACGTAGGCTAAATTTGGCTCTGGCTGGAAGTGCGCAAAGTCCATGGTTAAATTGTTTCACTTTTTTATTGCGCACATGCTGCGTCACGCTGGCCGCGGGCACGTTTCACAGAGATTTAGCAAATGAATTTTACATTAGAAGATTTTGTAGCAGCTGCAGCCGGCGAACTGCTAGTTCTTTGTCTAATATCCTTTTGGTCTCTATGCCGTGCAAGCGTGGCAATGGATAAATGCACCTAGACATAGTTATGCGAAATAAGTAACAGTTGAGTATCCACCGCTGCTTGATTTTTTTTTTATTTTTTCACGGGCTTTTTGGAACGTTTATGACCAAATATAAACAAGTCCGTAACACCGGCAAGCCCAACGGCAGAACAATACGACTGTTGCGAACAGGAATAGTTGCCAGCACTAGCAGCACCCTATGGGACTTTCGGTCTCACCCGGTGGTAATTTTTACGCCCAACTACAGTCAACCCTTCCTATAACGCGGTGAGTGCGTACCGCGTTATATGGAAACCGCGCTATAAGAAACTCAGAATTAGTACAAATCACATCATTCGTACCGCGTTATATGGAAACCGTCTACCGCGTTGTATGGAAACCGCGCTATAAGAAACTCAGAATTAGTACAAATCACATCATTCGTACCGCGTTATATGGAGACCAATAAATACAAAAGACAAGATACATTATAAATTATTTTTATTGAATTCATATTTTATTTTTATTGAACGTTCTTTTGAAGGTTTAAACCCCTGAGCACGCCTTTGCTTACAGCTTATAATTTTCGGCATTAATTGAAACTTAATATTGTGCAATGTGTACCTTTTTTTTAGTTTTTCAAACCATTCTTTCTCGTACTGTGAAAGAGCTCTGAGACGATTGAAACCGAAGTCGTAAACGGCTAAGAGATAAGCGTAAATGTTTATATAAACATATCCAGTTAAAACCATTCATTGGGTGCACGGAAAGAACTGATGGGACGTTGTTGAACGGAAACCGCGCTGTAAGAGTACCGCGTTATAGGAGGGCTGTCGCAATTTCAGCTCCGCGTTCTGAGAGTACCGCGTTATAGGAGGGTTGACTGTACACTTTTGCGTCGACCCGATACCAACAGGAAAAACGGGAAAATATTCGCACATTATGTGCACTGCCTTTTGTCTGCAACATTTCCATGTTGCCGCTATCGTGCTAGGTCGCACTTGCGCACCGTAGACACATAACAAGAACAACTACGCCAACGCTGATGACAGTCCATGGCAGTAGCAACATTTGGCGCCGTTTTTTGCACTTAATTGTGAACACAAAAGTAAAAGTGTGTGTGTGTGACTAAAAAGTAAAAGAGTGGAAAATCTGCATCCATTTTAGAAAAACGTTACGTATATATACGTATGTACGCATGCACATAATATAAATATACGCCCATACCTCACTTTGCGTCGTGGTTACGTTCCAAAAAAACACGACGCAGATTGAAACGACGCCAAGTGAATTATGATTTTCTATAGCAAACCATGTAGAGATCGAAGATAGGTTTCAGGGTTACGAAAATACTGCTTTTTAAACAGAAAATTGAACAAAGTAAACATTTAAAAAACAAAAATAATATAAAATTTTATTACATACATACAAAAAACAAAAAAAAAACAAATTCAATTAAAACAAAATAAAATATTCAATTAATTTATAAGAACAAAATAAAAATTAATCACTGTCTGATGAATCCATAGTGGCTGTTGTCGTAAGTCGGCTTTCTTTCACAAAAGTTAGAAAGGAATCCCCGAGTTTTGATGGCATGGCGCAATTAGAAACAAAAGTCGTGTCATCTTTTACAAACAAAGAGAAAATAAAAAAAAAATTAAAGACTCCAACCCAAAACAACGCAACTTCGAAAATCTAACGACGCACAGTGAAAATTAGTACTAATTCAGCAGCGACGCAACTTCGAAAAAACGCAAAACGAAACGACGCAAAGCGAGGTATTGGTGTATGTATGTACATCTATGTGCGAATGTGTAGCATGTGCTGCGAAAAGCAAGGCGCATTTAATTTAGCATTGCAAGCGATGCCATTTTCATCTGCTGCTGCTACCAACTGTCGGTGTTTTTGCAGAGACCGTCAGAGTAGAGAGGCCGTTGAACAGAGACCGAAGTAATGGAGTAATGTTTTTACTATGCGCACGATATGTTCTTTGTAGCTTCATTATTGTTGTTCGTCATTCATTAACAAAATACAGAAATCCTCGTGCATTGGAAAACAAAGCAGCTTGAAATTTGAAATTGCAAATGTTTAGAGGCAATTACGAAAGGAATCCTATTTAATTAATTCATATGCAAATTATGTATGTATGATACATTCGCTTATGTGCACAGTGGTGAATGGTGCTTCTAACGTCCAAACAAATGCATCTATGCTCTAAGTTCTCACTTGCCAATACAAAAGACATCTTTCTTTGTGTCAGAAAATATTTACTTGCGAAAATAATATGCCCAACTTAAGCAAAACTTGTGATATTTGTTTTAAACGGCAGAGCCGAGCGCCATCTGCAACCGTCGGATATCCTGGCTTACGGAATACAATTTTGGGGCGTGTTCGGTGCCCACCACCACAATGTATGCAATGTTGAGAATTCAAAAGATCATAAAAATTTCGCATCTGACTGTAAAAGAAACAACGCAAATTATGTGAACAAAGTCAGTTGGCTGTTTTCGCGGTATTGAAATACGTTGGCGTGCCACAGCAAGTGAAAACCCAAACCAGCAAAGACAATACGATTTTAAAGCACGGGCTCTGGCTATCGTGTCGTATGTGCAATTAGAATTTGGTCTGGAAGGAACAGTTCATAAGCCCTTAATAAATTGCGGCTTGGCTGTCCACATATCTAAGTACTATAAATTATGGAAATTGCAGTAGCGTAAATGTATTTTTAATACACTGTCGATGAAATTAAATTATGCATGCATGGAACTCTCACCATGAAAAAATGTGGAGATATGTGAAAAATGTACGTATGTACTAGGGATTGCAATCCTGGGATCGCGAATCCCGGGATCCCGGACAATTTCAGTCCCGAAAAATCCCGGAATTGACAAAATCCGAATCGAAACAAAAAAAAGGTTACTTTTTGCTTTTGTCACGTCGATTTCGAAAAATGCAACCCTTCTTATTTAGTACAAAAAATAAATTGCAAACGCCCTGTGACATTTGAACTTGTTTCAATGCAACAATATTACTTTGCCGCAACGATGGAGAAAGGTAAGCTTATTTCAAAATTTATTTAAGTACCGCATTCTGTCTGGAACTATTTTGTGATAGAATCGAAAGGCGAAGCTGCTGCCAAATGCAAAAAGTGCGGCAAAATTTAAAAAACGAACGGCGTCTCAACAAAAGGTCTTCATACGCATCTCAAGGTATTCTATTAATTTGAATTTAAATTTACCAATTACTTATTAATTAATATTTCCCAGAAGTTGCACTCCATAAGTATTCCACGTACCGATGCAATAGAGGAGGCAAGAAATATTCCGCTGCCGAAGGTCGCCACTATTTCTTCATATTTTAATTTTAAAAGTGACAACTCGTTTTCTGCCGTTCTCACGCGGATGATAGCAGTGGATGGACTTCCATTTTCGGTATATATTACTTCTGACGAGTTGCGAAAATCTTTAGAATGTCGCGGATTTGACGTACCAAAGTCAAGCCATAGTATAAGGCAAAACGTGATGGGTTATTTATCACCGTCAAAAAACTCATTATGGAAGAAATAGGAAGAGTAAAACAGCGTGGAGGTAAATTTAGTTTAAGTTTCGATGAGTGGACCGCTGCGGCAAACAAGCGGTACATGAATATATTTGTTCGTAGCGGAGTCGAAAAATTGTGGAACATAGGTCTCATACGGTTGAGCAATTCTGGAACAGCTGAAGCTTGTGTTTCAGCATTGAAGGATCGTTTGAATGATTACCATTTATTGTTTCAGGACATTATAAGTATAACTACTGATGGTGCCAGTACAATGGTGAAAGTTGGAAAAATTATTAATACTAAACAGCAACTGTGTTTCGCACATGCCATTCAGTTAGCCATAATTGACGTTTTATATAAAAAAGCACAGGTTCAACCTTCATACGATTTAGCAGCAGACTAAAGCAAAAACGAGGATGGTGATGTAGAAGACGGTTTTCAAATGTGCCGCACTGAATCGTTTTTGCAATTAACAGATAATTATAATCTTAACCATGTTATTACAAAAGTAAGGTATATTGTTTGAAAATTTCGAAAGTCACCAACAAAAAATGACTTGTTACAACAATATGTTAAGAGGGAACATGGCAAAGAGTTAAAACTTATTCTTGATTGTAAAACTCGATGGAATAGTTTTCTTGACATGGTTGAGCGATTTGTTTTTTTAGAAACAGCAATAAAAAAGCAATAATTGATTTAAAAATGATTGGAATCACTGATGCAGATTTCGACATATTAAAAATGTAGTGAAGGGTTTTCAACCCTTGAAGCATTATGCAGAAGCAATATGACATTGTGTGTTTAGTGAAATAAAAAACAATACTTCTGCTTTGTTTGAAGCACTCTTCCGTTCATTAAAACGTCGAATCTGCGAGCGTAGAATCATATATTCGGTGATTTATACTTTTTTAAATAATCGTGTTTTATATAATGACGCTATGGGCGGAGTTGCTGTTTCTGTAAATTTAATTAAAAAATAAATTGAAGGAGTTTTAAATACCAACAGCACAAGGTATACTGAAGTTGAAAACGAACTTGATAATGACTCTAGTGATACAGACGGAAATTCGTCACTAGTAATGAAATTAAATAAAGCCATTAATAAATGTGACACTTAACTAACAGCGCCTATAAATGTAAGAGGTCGTCTTATTAACGTTATTCATACCGAGATTGACTTATTTTTAAATGGCGGAAACCGTGGCCAAAACTTGCAAAAAGTATATGAATATTTAGATACGATTTCACCTACTAGTATTGAACCAGAGAGATGCTTTTCATCAGCAGGCAATATATGCAGCAAGCTAAGATCTCATTTAGGAGATAATGCTTTAATAGTTTTAAGATATTACCTAACGTCTAATTGATGTAAGGTGTTTGTTTTCGCTATCGGCTACTTGTTTTTTTTCTTGTTTGGCAATTGAAATATTATTATTATTATATTGAAATGTTATTAACTTTATGTTATTTGCCATGAATATTTTGTTCTTAGTTTTAAGGAATACAGAAATGTATTTAATACGAAAATAAAATGTATTTGATAGAAAATTACGTCTGGTTTAGTTTCTTAAAATAAAATATTCAATCCCGAAAAAATCCCGGGATTCCGGGATTGCAATTTTCAGACCCCAAAATCCCGGGATTGTAAAACTGGTCCGGGATTAAAATCCCTAGTATGTACATATGAGTATTTTAGGTAAGTGTAAGTGCGAATGTTGCAAGGGCTTTTGTGAATTTATAGAATGTTTTAATAACAACATGAATGAAAATGAGCGCAAGGTTTATGCACTTTTCCCCTGTTCCTGCCAACAAAAGTAACAAATGGAGTGTAGAATGAACTGTGTACCACAACAATAACCCATATTCTTAAATAAAACTCAACTCTCCATTGACTAAATTTACACAACACATAATACCACACATGTACGTACATATAATTCGAAAGAATTGCTCAACTAATACTAGCGACCAGAACATAAAATACAACGAAAACAGTCGGAAAAAGAATGGCCAAAAAAGCAAAAACAAAAGCAAATTGCTGGAAACTTTCTAAGTACGAAGGACAACGAACAAAGTAGCAGCAGCAAAGCAAAACTCATTTAAAATCGCAATGAATGTGTGCGAAAGTGACAGTTGGCAATAAATCTTGGCCAGTTGTCAAGTGGTATAGCGGTCGCTGTCAAGGCGATCGCTAACAGTAATGGCTGCGGCGACGGAGGAACCGACCACGGAACAGGAAGGGAACAAAAGTCTGCCAACAATCCGAGACACCCGCTTGCTTAGCAGCATCGTAGCCTACGCGGCCGGCGAGTGTGTGGCAAAAGTTAATACCCAAAATGGTTTTACGCCGCACTTGTGGCTCAGAGTTGAGCACAGTTGCTGCAGAGTTTCTGTGAGCAGTTTCTTTTATTTATTGCAATAAAAGCAAAGTATGTCATCTTGTCCGTGGCACATACTTAAAAGTTGTGAATGGCTTTTCATTAGAATTGTGTAAAAAAGTTGTGAGATACGCACCGCGACAAAATGCAATGCCCTTGATTCTGATTACTTTTCAAAGTTGTAAACGAATTTCAGGACAAGATTTCGTATTTTGATAATCTACACAATTTCACATAGCTCCAAGTTGATAGCAACTCTTAATCGAGTTGTCTGACATTGCATTTTAATTACTGTTTAAAATGTGTATACAATATTCATCCGACATTTCCTCACTTATTAAATTCGCATTTACATATCAGCGGTGTGGTGAGTTGGCATTACGTTGTTTTAATTGCAAATTCTGCTTAATCACATTAGGCTCTTTTCCTTCGAGTTGCAATCCGAAAAATGTTGCTCACTAATTGCAGGCAATTAATATGCAACACTTTAAAGTATTTGGACGCTCCGCTCGATTGCCTTCCGTTTATTTCGGATCTTTACCTTTGCACAAACTCTGCGCTGATTTCGAATAATGCACCAACAGTTAAAAGGCAACAGAATGTAAAAAATGTTCAGGGGTTGCGGTCAAAATTCTGACAACGAAATACCCATTTACAATGAGAGCTAAAGCTGAAACGGTGCGCTGCTGGCGTGCTCAGCCGAATGGTTCCGAGCCCTTTCACTGCAGGTGGACAGTGTCCCACCGTCACACATTCGCTTTGCTCCAATAATACCGTAGCTAAGCACACCTTTAACCCTTTTCGTGTCACTCACTTTCAACATTGCTGTTGTTGTGTGGTGGAACAGGTGTTGGGTGTGGTAGAACAGAGGTCGGGTATATAGTTTGTTGTGACCGCTTTTGGTTTGTCCGACGTCAGTAGCGTTCGGGTTGACCTATTTGAAGCGGCGGGTCACGCCAATTATTTTATGGCCAAAGTGCCTATGTGTGTGAGCAACCAAGAGAAACGCACGGTTTGTCTATTCTCAAGAAGCTGATTTTATTTTTCAATTTCCGTGTCTTAAATACAAAATTTAGAAACTGTTATACGGCTGAGCATTTCCAATGCTCCGCCCGATTTTCCAGTGTCGCGGAAGTGTGACCAATCAGCGTCACGGGACCCTTTCGGTCAGTTCAGCACTTTTCCTCAAGTGCCATTGCCCTGCGGTAGGTGACATCACACAGAGTGCCGATCAGTGCATGTTCCATATGTGGGACACTGCACTGCGGTCAGTCGTGTCGGATGGCACGCCGCTGGCTTAGCCACTTGAGTGTCGCTTGTGTCGTGCGCGCGTTGCTATTTGACACTTTGACACATTTGTGCTTGAGTGCAGCATGACTTGTCAGGGTTGGCATAAGTGGTTACACGGTACCACTACACCATTGCCCTTAAGCGAAAAATTATTACTTGGAATAATTTTTTAAGATAGCGGTCGGGGTTTTCGGAGGTGGATTTGGAAATGCTTAGCTTACATTATTTATGATAATTTTGGTGTGTTTTGGATATGTATGTTGTGTTTCTATGCTTTTTTCAATTCTTAGGGCAATAAATGTATATATTTTATGTTTTTGGTCTGTACAATTTTAGTTGTTACTTGCTATGTCATTATTTCCTAAAAATTTCTTAAGATTATTGTTATGTAATGTCTTATGCTTACCATTTATATCTAGGGTGGAGTTTACTCCATTTCTATCTATAATCTTGTACGGTCCGTGGTAAGGACTTTGTAACTTCTTACTTGATTCTAATTTAACAAAAACTAAATCTCCTATCCTTAACTGTGTATTATTGATATTTTTATTATAATTAGTTTGTCTCTTATGTTTAGCTATTTCTATCATATTCCTAGCCTTATCTATGGATGTTTTCAGCCTAACTTTTAGTTCGTTGGCGTAGTTGTCAAAGTCATAAATCTTGTCGTGTTTGTTTGTTATGTCACTCGGTAATGACGGTAATTTGCCGAAAACTAACTCGTACGGTGAGTAGAGCGTTTCAACATGTGGTGTCGTATTGTATGCGAATGTATAGTATGGTACCCACCTATCCCATTCATGTTCGTCTGTGAATGCCAGTAGGTACTCGTGTAGTGTTCTGTGATTTCTTTCAAGTGCCCCTATTGTTTGGTGGTGGTAGGGTGTCGAAAAAATTTGTCGTATGTTGAGTAATTGGCATATGTTGTGCATTAGCTCGTTCGTAAACTCGGTGCCTCGGTCGGATTTCAATGTTTTAAAACAACCGTACTTGAGAATGAACTGTTCTACAAGCGTTTTTGCTGTCGAGCGTGCGTCCTTGGTTTCCATCGGGTGTGCAATAATAAATTTTGTTAAATCGCATTGCATTGTGAGTATGTAGCGGAATCCATTTGATATTCTTAATGGTCCGACTGTGTCAATGGTAATGGTTTCGAAACTTGTTGCTGGCGTGTCTGTTTTGACCATTTCTTCTTTTGTGTGCTTAATTGTTTTATTCTTGCAGCAGGTCAAGCAATTGTTTACAAATTCTTTTACCATTTGTCGCATGTTTTTCCATGCATAGCGTTGTTTTAATTTTAAAATTGTTTTTCTGATTCCTAAATGTCCGGCTGTGCTAGCGTTATGATATGCGTCTATTAGTTTATATTGTTGTAGTTTACTTTGAATATGTCGTGGAGCGTTGTATATTAGTATTTTTATAGGCGAGCATTTACCTTTATTTAATTCATTGTATTTCTTTTTGAATGCATTCATTGTAATATTTTCAAATTTAAAATTTTCTCTGCAAAGGGCTAGCTCCTTTATATGCAGGTTCTTTAGTGAACTGTGTAGTTTCTCCAACATTGAATCTAGATTCAAAGGGTCATCGCTACAAGTCACGTGCACTTCATAATTATCAATATGTATCATCGGCCGATGCTTTTCTTTTATTTCAAATTTCAATTTCTTCATATTCTTCACGTCGTTCATAGAGGTACATTCCCATATGTAGAGTTGCGCAGGCTCTTGAGATATGTCCTTCCTATTGTCGCGTGTTCTGGTACCATAGTCTTCATAAATATTCTCATTTTTTTCATTGTGCATAATATCTTCATGTATTGTAGAATTTTCTTTTGCTCTTAATGTTGCTGCCTTGCTCCTTGTAATCGCTAAAATTTCATTTTGTTTGCCGTCATTTACGTTATCTTCATGTGTTGGAATCATTGCTTTTAGTGTGTCGCTGTCGATTTTTATGCGTGATAAAGCATCTGCATTTGTGTTGATTTTTCCTTGTTTGTATATGATTTCAAAGTCGTAATCAGATAAGTCTAGTCTGATTCTTGTCATTTTTGATGATGGATTTTTGTGTGAGAACAGAGATACCAGTGGTCTGTGGTCTGTGACTACGATGAATTTTCTTCCGTAGAGGTACGGTCTAAAGTAGTTTATTCCCCAATGTATTGCTAAAAGTTCCTTTTCTATTATTGGTTTATTGATATCGTGTTTCTGTAGTGATTTGCTTGCATATGAAATGGGAAGGTCATGTCCAATTTCTCCTTGGGATAATACTGCTCCTAGGGCGAAGTCTGAAGCGTCTGTTGTTAATATGAAGGTTTTGTTGAAATCTGGATATTGTAATATTGGTGTGTTTGTTAACTTCTGTTTTAATGTTTCGAAAGCTGTCTTGCACTCGTCTGTCCAAATGAAAGGTGTACCTTTCTTAAGGAGAGAGTTAAGACATTTTACTATTGATGCGAATTCTGGTATGAAGCGTCTGTAGTAGTTGCAAAATGCTACAAATCGACGGACTTCATCAGCATTCGCTGGTGTTGGATACTTTAGTACTGCTTCGCATTTTGTTGGATCTGTTCTGATGCCTTTGTCTGTGATTAAATGTCCTAGGTAGATTACTTCTGGTTTTAGAAATTGGCATTTGCTTGCATTTAATTTCAAGTTGTACTGTTGTAGTCGGTCAAAAACTTTAATCAAATTTTCGTTGTGGTGTTTTAATGAACAACCAAATACGATTATATCATCAACATAGAGGAATGCTTCTGAGCTTAATCCACTTAGTGCTAGGGTTAGCATGCGCTGAAAACTGTTCGAAGATATCTTGAGGCCAAACGGTAGTCTTTTGAATTGGTAGTGTCCATCTTGTGTTGAAAATGCGGTGGGTGGTCGTGAATCTTGGTCCAATGGTATTTGGTGGAAGGAGCTGGTCATGTCTAATGTTGAAAAGTATTTTGCTCTGCCAAGTATGTCAAGAACATCTTCTAGGCGTGTTAACGGGAATTTATCATTTATTATTTTGTCGTTCAGTTTTCTGTAGTCTACGACCAATCGCCATTTTTTCGTATTATCTTCGCTTTTCTTTGGTACTAGTAGTAGAGGTGCGTTGTATGGGCTAGTTGATGGTTCTATGATATCGCTGTCTATTAATTTTTGTACTTGGTTCTTTATCTCTTCCTGCTGTGTTTGCGGTAATCTGTAGTTTTTTATATATACCGGTGTGGAGTCTTCTAGGTTAAGTTGTTGAGTGTAGAAATTATTTGTTGTAATTTCTTCTCCCTCCAGGTGGAAAACTGATTGATATTTTCGAAAGATGGTTTTAAGCTCTGCTTCTGTTTGTTCGTCTAGGTTGTCTAGTTTGAGTGTTGATATTAGATTTCTGAATCGTTCATTGTTTGGACTGTTGGTGTTGTAGTTTGTTTTCATTATTGTGTAATTAGACAAGTTTTCTGTTTCTGGTCGGATGTTTTTTACTGTTATTGTTTTATCTGTTGTATTGATTATTTTTACGTGGCATTTGCCTTTTGCTGGTGCGATGGAATTTGCCAAAAATACTCCGTTTGCAAGTTCTTGGTTTAGTATTACACTGTCTTCTTGAATATTCATGCTGATAGGTAGTATTACTTCACATCTTGGCGGTATTGTGTGTGAGGTGTGTGGCGGTGGTTTGGTTGTTATAGGAAATATGTGTTCTTCTTCATTTATTATCATTGTTAGTGTGAGGGTTTCGTAGTCTATTTTGCACATGTATTTGAGCAAAAAGTCTCTTCCTATGATTCCATTAGTTACGATTGGGAATTCTTCATTGACTATGTGGAAATTCAATTCTGTTTTTGTTTTTCGTAGTGGGAATGTCAGTTTTAATGTTCCCAGTGAGTCTATTTTATGTGTGGATATTCCTGTTAGTTTACATGTGTTTTCTGTGTTGATCTCAAGGCTGTCATCGTTGTTTGTTTTACACAGTGATATGTCTGCTCCGGTATCAATGAGGAATGTTAACGGTTTATTAAATTGGTGGCATTTCAGTGTGACATAGTTTGTTAGATTCTCTGATATTAGGTAAATTCTTCGTTCATTTGTTATTGCTCCCCCGGAGGAATGTGGTTGTCTTCCTCCGGGTCGCCCGGGTTTTCCTGAATATAATTGATGTGTGTAGGGCGACCATGGTTGTCGAAATTTTGGTTTCTGTTTGCATTGTTGTTGTATCTTGAGTTTTGGTTGAAGTTTCTGTTGTTTTGGCTATAGTTCCTTTGGTTCTGATTTCTGTAATTGAAATTCGTGTTAGCAGTGTGACTGTTTGGTCTGCCGTTGTTGGATGCGTTGCGAGAATTTGTTTGATAGTTGCTGTTGTTCTGATTGTTTCTGGGGTTGTAGTTAGCTTGTTGGCTGTTGTTCCTGTAGTTGTTGTTGTTTCTAGCATTGTTGTTGTTTTGATATCTGTTGTTGTCTTGTTGGTTAAAATTTCTGTGGTTTGCTCTGTTTTGGTTGTTGTTTCGATTGTTGCTGTTCCTGTTAATGAACATCACTCTTGCCCGTGTTTGTTTGTTGTCCTTTTCTAGTTCTAGGGCTAATTCGACTGCTTTATTAAAATTTGTTGGCATGGCTGCGAAAATGGTTTGCTTGTATTCGTCGTTTAGTCCATTTTTAAATACGGTGAGACTGTATTGCTCGTTGAGTTTTGTAATTATATTTCGTTCTATAGTGGTTAGTTCGGAGCCGGCTTGATCTGTTTGTAATTTGTTTAGCTCTGCTATTAGGTTAAGGATCTTGTTCTTGTACGTATTTATGTCTAGACCTCCTTGGACGAGGTATGATAGTTGGTTCTGGAGCTGGGGTATCGTGTTCGTACTCTTGTATCGTTCGTTCAGAAGTATGGTCAGTTCTTCAAGCGTTTTTGGTATGTTATGGCCGATTGCCGTTCTAGTTGTGAGGCTCAGTTTTGCGTAGAATACGAATTCTAGCAGTTCTGTTTTGCCAGTAGCATCCAATTTTTTGTATATTAGTTCTGTTATCTTCGTGAAAGTATCCAGCTCTTTGAAATTCCCTGTGAAGTTCGGGATGGCTTTCATAGCCGTTTCGATATTAAATGCTGCCATTGTGATTGGCGGATGTTTTTCCTTTGTATTGTTATCCGTTAGTTTCTGTTGTAGTATTTGTATGGTGTTTTCGTACGTTTTGTTGAAAGCAATTTTTATGCCAGCTATGTAGTCTTTATCTGTGTGTTCAATTATTAGTTCTTCAAAGCGTTGTTTTAAAGCGACTACGGCTTGTTGTTTTGTCGTTAATGTCTCCTGCGTGTATGTTCTTTTTGGTGTTTTTCTCTGTTTTTTTTTTTTTTTTTTTTTTTTTTTTTAAAACCGAAGATTGAACATGTTGAGCATACGTACTGTCTCCTCCTCTAGTGTTGGTGTCCGTGGCATTTCTATTGTCCTCCAAAGTTTTTCCAAATATTCTAACTGTTTATGTTCGTCTATTTCTTCAATTTCTAATACTATATTTCCTTGTGTCGAAATATTTTCGTACCTATGTTGTCTGTTTTTCCTGTCCATGCTTTCTATATTGTAAGATTACGAGCTTATGTGTAGATTTTGCATAGTGAGATATTTGTTTCTAAATCATTTATATTTATTTAAACCTGAGTTACATGTATGGTTTTTGTGTGTTTCTTAATGTAATTCTTATAATGTGCGTTGATTTGAATGAATACTAGTATTAATACTATGATACTTAAAATATATGTTAAATTTGTATTGTTTGTCGCTGCTGTTGATTGTGCTGCGCTCGCTGCATTATTGTTTGCAACAATAATCTCTTCCTTGCTTGGTTTCGTGCCCATTAGTGCAGGGTTTTCAATTTATCAATTAAGTTGCGTTTAAGGTCCCGGTCTGTTGTTACGGGGATCAGTTTGTACAATATTGCTTTCTTTCTTCTTGCTGCAACCTTTTTTCCGCCTCTGGCGCGTCGTTTCTTTGCTGTCGTTGGGGCCTCTGCTGTTTGGGGTTTTGTTTTGCAGTTCCTCGCCTTGTACTCTTCGATTGTGATGGCCCTCGGACCGGCTGATTTTGGTGTGGGCGTATATACGGGTGGCGTCGATGTTGTCGGTATGACGCTCTCTGGGACGTATTCTTGCTGCTGTACGGCTCGGACCCACTTTTCGAATACTGCGTCGATTTCTTCTTGCGTTGTCATTCCTGGGTGAATGATGGAGTTTGTGGATGTGAACGGTGGGTTTGCCTTTTTAAATTTTCAAATGTAGTGGTCGATAGTTATGGTCTGGCAGGACCGGTGTTACTGTGGGTTTTCATTTATTGGTGGGTGTTCCAGATTTGGTCGCTCCTGGCAGGATCGCCATGTGGTGGAACAGGTGTTGGGTGTGGTAGAACAGAGGTCGGGTATATAGTTTGTTGTGACCGCTTTTGGTTTGTCCGACGTCAGTAGCGTTCGGGTTGACCTATTTGAAGCGGCGGGTCACGCCAATTATTTTATGGCCAAAGTGCCTATGTGTGTGAGCAACCAAGAGAAACGCACGGTTTGTCTATTCTCAAGAAGCTGATTTTATTTTTCAATTTCCGTGTCTTAAATACAAAATTTAGAAACTGTTATACGGCTGAGCATTTCCAATGCTCCGCCCGATTTTCCAGTGTCGCGGAAGTGTGACCAATCAGCGTCACGGGACCCTTTCGGTCAGTTCAGCACTTTTCCTCAAGTGCCATTGCCCTGCGGTAGGTGACATCACACAGAGTGCCGATCAGTGCATGTTCCATATGTGGGACACTGCACTGCGGTCAGTCGTGTCGGATGGCACGCCGCTGGCTTAGCCACTTGAGTGTCGCTTGTGTCGTGCGCGCGTTGCTATTTGACACTTTGACACATTTGTGCTTGAGTGCAGCATGACTTGTCAGGGTTGGCATAAGTGGTTACACGGTACCACTACAGTTGGCTACCCTTCCACAACGTTCTATCGCACTATCCACATTGTCTTGGAAATTCACATAGCCCCTTCAGAAAGAAGCAAAAATGACGGCATGCAACTGCGGCACAAACGCACCCCTACAGCAGTGGCAACTTCTACTAACATACAACACCAACAAGAAAAAACCGAGCACAACAGCAATGTGCTTAAATTAATAACTACGTACAGCAACAACAAATTAAAATTCCAAAGCGTCGTATTGAAAGTAGTGATGAAGACAAAATGTCTTCATCAAAGACTAGAAAAACTTCTACTCATAATTTTTGGGCCCCTCTTCAGATGCTTTCTGATGAGGAGGACGATATGTTAAAAGTTCGAAAGACAATAAGTTTTTGATTTCTCCAATCAAAGTGCTTACACATAATAGTGCTTCTGTGCTTAAATTGCTCGATGATAAAAAAGTAAACAAATTCGTTATAAAAAAGATTTCACTTGGAATGAAAATACTTTGTGAAACAATTGAAACAACAATTCTTAAAGAAAATAATTGCCAGTTTTTCTACCACGACCAAAAACACGATCGCCCTTTTAAACTTGTGCTCCACGGCCTCGACAGCAAGTCAGGTGATGAGGTTAAAAACGAACTCATTATGCTCGGTTACAAATGCAAAGAAGTCAAAGTCGTGACTAAAAAGTACAACAACTATACTGACACTATCTATATAATCAGCTTCGAGAACGGCTCTGTTAAACTTCATGAGCTCCGCGCAAATGTAAAATCACTCTTTCGCACAATAGTAAGGTGGGAGTTAAAAAAAAAAACTCAAAAACAAACCTGTACAGTGCCGGAACTGTCAAATGTTCGGACATGGGAGAGGAATTGTAATGTGAGGCCTAACTGCTCAACATGCGCTGGAAAACATAAGTCATCTGAGTGTAAAATTCGCTGCGCAAATTGTAATGGCGACCACAAATCGACTGACATTTCATGTCCAAATCGTGAAGCGTACTTACAAATAAGACATAGAATCAACTCTAAAAATGGACAAACTACGCCTCAGCAGAATCGAACTAAGCATTAGCCTCAGCCTCATGTGTATAATATTTCTGCATTCCCATCATTACCTCTCCGAAATCACTCACAACATACTGAGAGAACAAATCTACCAGCAACTTCTGACTGGCAATGCCGTTCGAGTCTCGAAAAGCAGCCGAAAAACCTATTCTCTGAGAAGGAGATCACACAACTAACCATAGATATTGTTTCAAATTTAAAATCATGTAAATCTAAAGAAGATAAATTTAATGTTATCGCACAGGTAGCCATAAAATATCTATATAAAAATTGTTATTAATGCCTCTCACTACTCTTAATATTATTATGTGGAACTGTAGGAGTATCCGGAATAAAACCATTGAGCTATTTGACTTTCTTGTGAGGAACAAAATACACATCTGTTTGCTTTCCAAAACCTGGCTAAATAATAGTATCAAACTTTCTCACTCACACTATCACTGTGTCCGAAAGGATCGTGAAAGTAGGAACGGTGGCGGCGTTGCCATACTGGTACACAAATCAATAACATTTAACATTATTCCAAATATACTTACTTCTGCTATTGAGAACATCGGCATAGAAATTTTGTTAGAAGACAAAAAAAAACTTAAACTATTCAGTGTTTATTTCCCAGGTGGTTCAAGGACTGATGACCTAAGTAAGAAATTCAAATCTGACCTAAGAAAACTTCTAAATTCAAATACGAAATTTTTGGTCTAAGGTGATCTTAACAGCAGGCACAGAGACTGGGGGTGTCTAAGAGCCAATGCATGGGGAAATTTATTGCATGAAATATACACATTCTTGCCAATAACTATTCTACATTCGCAAACCCCAACCTATATACCTGCATCAGCAAGAGCTAATCCTTCAAATATTGATTTAGTAATATCCAATAGTCCTGAATTTATCTCACAGCCCATAGCAACATACAGTCTAAGTTCTTATCATTTGCCCGTCAAGTTCGAAATTTCTACTCTGGTACCATGTACAGCTCATCTTCAACTGGACTTTAAAAATGCAAACTGGAGCATGTACAAAAACAAGCTCAAAAGCTCATTAAAAAATCTTCCAACAGACTTAAACAATATAAATAGCAAAACTGAAATAGATGAAAATGTTAGCCAGTTTACGACCAAAATTATTGAAGCAGTCAGACTAGCTGTACCTTTGAAACCACTCAAAAAGTTGCATATCAAACTACCTCCCTACATTTTGAACCTGATAAAAACTAAAAATCATTTCCGTTGCCAATGGGGAAGATATCGAATATCGTCGGACTATATGACTGTGAAAAGGTTAACATCCCTAATTAATTCTGAAATCGCTCACATCAGGAACAAATCTTGGTCAGAAAAGCTCAGTAAACTTGAAAAAGGTTCAAACCCGTTTTGGAATTTGGCAAAAAATCTTAGGAAAAAATACCAAGGCATACCACCTCTTGTCTGTGGAAATAATATGTGGTATACAGCCGAGGAAAAGGCTGAAGCTTTCACTGGTAATTTCTTAAATTATCACAAAGTATCCGAAAACCTAGGAATACAAACAAATCATGACAGGAATTTTTTTTAATTTTCTGCGGTGTATTGTGCATTCAACAAGTGATTTTAATCGCGGATAGAAGCACGCTTTGTTAAAAAATAAAATGGATTCTGCGAACGAGTATAAAATACATATTTTGTATTTTTTTTATAAAAGTGGAAAAAATGCAACAACTGCTGCTGCAGAAATAAATGCAGCTCATTGGGAGAATGTCGTGAGTGTAAGGACTGCGAAACAGTGGTTTTCAAAATTCCGAAGTGGCGATTGTAAGGTTGAGGATGCTCCACGCTCTGGTCGCCCTGAGGTCCTTAAGTCCGCGCCTTGCTGGAACTCGTGGAACCAGAGCCAAGTTGGACAGTCGATAGGATGGCTGGAAGGTTAAATTCATCCCATAGAACAGTTTACAGGCACCTGGTTCAATTGGGCAAGGTTTTAAAGCTTGGAAAATGGGTTCCGCATAAACATCCCGTCGCAAAGAGTGTGAATATAGCAGAGAGTGAA
Organism: Melieria omissa; assembly: GCA_963971225.1. Lineage (NCBI taxonomy): Eukaryota > Metazoa > Arthropoda > Insecta > Diptera > Ulidiidae > Melieria > Melieria omissa. Next base: position 64,706,947 of record OZ020268.1, on the reverse strand, counting down.
TGTGTGTTCTCAACTGCTGCAGCGGCTTGGAAATTAGAGTTTTTTGAACCGTATTGTTACTGGAGATGAAAAATGGGTCCATTACAACAATCTTGTTCGCACACGCCAGTGGTTAGATAAGGTGAATCACCAGAACCAACCCCCAGAGATGGCCTTCACCCCAAGAAGATTCTCCTGCTTATTTGGTGGGATATGACCGGTATCGTTTATTTTGATCTGCTAGAACCAAACCAGACGATCACAGCTGATTATTATTGCCATCAGCTATCCAAATTGAATGAAGCACTTGAAAAAAATCGATCGTCTTTAGCCAATAGACGCAAAGTTTTGTTTTACTACGACAAGGTAAGACCGCATGCCGCAAGACAGACCTTACGCAAGCTGAATGAGCTACGATGGGAGCTAATGTCGCATCCACCATACTACTACTTACTTACTTACTTAACTGGCCATAACAACCCGTTATCGGGTTACGGCCTGCCGCAAAACTTCTCTCCAGGCGCCTCTGCTTCGCGCGCGCCTTCTCCAGTTGGTCACACCAAGAGATACCAGGGCCTCTTCCACTTGGTCCTTCCACCGGAGACACGGCCTCCCTCTTCGCCGTCGACCTCCAACCATCGCATCGAATACCTTTTTCGCCGGAGCTTCGTCATCCATGCGGCAGACATGACCGAGCCAGCGTAGTCGCTGGATGTTAATTCGCTGCGCTACGTCCATGTCCTTATACAGCTCATACAGCTCGTTATTGGTTCGTATGCGATAGTCGTCACCAACCCGAACAGGGCCGAAGATTTTGCGAAGCACCTTCCTCTCGAACACTCCAAGGGCCGCTATGTCGTTTCGTGTCATTGTCCATGCTTCAGCGCCATAGAGGAGCACGGGCAAGATAAGCGTCCTATAGAGTGAAAGTTTTGTCGGTCGAGAGAGGTCTCTACTTCTCAATTGCCTACCGAGACCGTAGTAGCACCTGTTGGCAAGAGTTATCCTTCGCTTTATCTCCAGACTGACATCATTGCTGCTGTTGATGGCGGTGCCAAGGTAGACGAATTCCTTGACAACTTCAAAAGCATACCTGTCGGCCTCGACGTGAGACCCTAGCCGCTGCGAGTCCCTGCGTGTAGACAGCATATACTTCGTCTTGCCCTCATTTACCACCAGACCCATTTTGGCAGATTCTCTTTCGATAGCCGCAAAGGCAGCGGTGACATCTCGCTTGTTACGTCCGATGACATCAATATCATCAGCGTAAGCAAGGAGCTGGACACTTTTGTTGAAAATTGTGCCATTACGATGTACACCGGCCTTGCGCAGAACACTCTCCATGGTGAAGTTGAAGAGGTCGCAGGACAAAGGATCACCCTGTCTGAAACCTCGAACGGTATCAAAGGGGTCGGAGAGGTCACTTCCAACCTTGACGGAGCTGCGCGTATTGCTCAACGTCGCTCTGCAAAGTCTCACGAGCTTTGCAGGGATACCAAGTTCAGACAATGCGGCATATAGGCGATCCCTTATCGGGCTATCGAATGCTGCCTTGTAATCGATGAAGAGATGGTGTGTATCGATTTGGTTCTCATGGGTCTTCTCCAGGATTTGGCGTAGAGTGAATATCTGGTCGATGGTGGACTTACCAGGTCTAAAGCCGCACTGATAAGGTCCAATCAGCGCCTTGGCGAGTGGCTTTAGTCTTTCACATAATACGCTCGTCAGGACCTTGTATGCAATGGGAAGTAGGCTGATACCCCTGTAGTTGGCGCATATTGTTGGGTCGCCTTTCTTCAGCACAGGACAAAGGGCACTGAGGTTCCAATCGTTGGGCATTCGTTCCTCCAGCCATATTTTGCAAATGAGCTGATGCATGCACCCAATCAGCTCACCGCCGCCGGCCTTGAACAATTCAGCTGGTAGCCCATCCGGCCCTGCAGCTTTGTTGTTCTTTAGTCGCTGGATAGCGACACCCGTACCTCGTCATGGCTGGGCGGTGGCACATCCACACCGTCGACGTCGATTGGTGCCATCTGGACATCTTCACCACTGGCGGTATTGTTCCTTTCGTCGCCTGCGAGCAGCTTGGTGAAGTGCTCCTTCCACAACCTCAGCACACCCTGCGCATCCGTAACCAGATCCCCGTTTTCGTCTCTGCAAGAAGATGCCCCAGGCTTAAATCCTTCCTTAAGACGCTTAACTTTTTGGAAGAATTTTCGGGCGTCATTCCTGCTCCTGCACTCCTCGATTTCCTCACGCTCGCGCCTTTCTTGCTCCCGTTTCTTGCGTCTAAAAAGGCACCTCTCTTTCTTCCTCTCCTCCCGGTATTTTTCTGTCATGGCTCGCGTGGCGGCCGACTGCAGGGTCTTCTTGTATGCAGCATTCTTCACTGCAGTGGCTGCGCGACACTCTTCATCGTACCATTGGTTTTTTGGTGGTGGGCGTCGAAAACCAAGGACATTTTCTGCGGCGGCGCGCATAGAGTGGGATAAGTGAGCCCATAATCCGCCGATGTCATCAGGTGGAGAGGGGGAGCGACCGAGCTGGTTGGAGAGTTGAGCGGAGTAGGCTTCGGCTACCCCTTGTGATCGCAGCTTACTGATGTCCAGCTTTCTTCGCAAACTAGGTTGTGCGGTCTTCGCTGCGCAAAGACGCATGCGTACCTTGGCTGCAACAAGGTAGTGGTCCGAGTCGATGTTGGGTCCTCGGAACGTGCGCACATCTAGAATGCTAGAAGCGTGCCTTCCATCAATCACAATGTGATCAATCTGGTTGCGTGTGGATTGATCGGGGGATAACCAGGTGGCCTTGTGGATATCGAGGTGCTGGAATCTGGTGCTACTAACTACCATGTTTCGTGCCGCGGCGAAATCGATCAGCCTCAGACCGTTGTTCGAAGTGGTCCCATGGAGGCTGAACTGCCCGACTGTGGGGCCAAAGACGCCTTCTCGCCCGACCTTTGCGTTGAAGTCCCCGAGGACAATTTTGACGTCATGGGCCGGGCACCTGTCGTAGACGTCCTCGAGCTTCGCATAGAAGGCATCCTTGGTCGCATCGTCCTTCTCTTCCGTCGGGGCGTGCGCGCAAATCAGGCTGATGCTAAAGTATTTAGCTTTGATGCGGATCGAAGCCAGCCGTTCGTTCACCGGAGTGAACCGAGAGACGTGGTGGCGAAGTCTCTTGCTGACCACAAATCCGCAGCTAAATTCGCGCTTCTCCGCATGGCAGCTGTAGTAGATATCGCAGTCTGCTCGCTTAGAGCAACCTTGTCCTGTCCATCGCATTTCCTGGATGCCGGTGATGTCAGCCTTACATTTCGTGAGGGCTTCCGCCAGTTGGATAGAGGCACCTTCCCTATAGAGGGTCCGGACATTCCAGGTGCATATCCTCAAATCATGGTCCTTGAATCGTTTGCTGTGGTCGTCAACATTGTGGGTTCCTTCCGAGGCTTGCTTTTTGGCTTTCATTGGTATTTGGTTTTCCGTGGCGGGCACCAAACCCTGCGCACAACCCAAATTTTAAGTCCTGGGGATAGGACTCGCTGCACACATTAGTTCACTATTCAGCGGATGCCAAATAGCTATCCAGAAGGGCCGCGCGGAGGCTGTGCATCAGCTTGGATTGGACAGGGACAAGGATCGTTCTGGCGTTCGCCAGGTTGAACGCAATCAGAGACTTTACCTTGTATGTCCGCTCCCTTCCTTCCGCATCCACCATACTCTCCGGATATTGCACCTTGCGATTATCACCTTTTCCGCGGACTTCAGTTCCATATGAGTAATAAGAGCTACACTTCAAAAGGAGCTATAAAAACGGATATCGACGCGTATTTTGGCTCCAAGGACAAACAAGTTTTTGAGCAGGGAGTTAAAAATTCGCCTAAACATTGGGAAGATATTGTAAATAATGCAGGAAAATATATTATTGATAAATAAATACTGAAAACTTCTTTTTTATTTATTTAAAAACCACCTCAAAAAAACGCACGAACTTATGGACTGACCTGATAGTTACTGATTATTTTTATAAATGGAAAAATAAAATCAATTCTGGAAAAACGCAAGCACTCTTTTTCACTAGAAAATGAAATTCTTGCTTCTATCCCAGCTCGAACTTAAATATCTGCAATGGCGATGTGCAATGGTCTGACAAGGTCAAATACTTAGGAATCGTCCTTGACAAAAAGTTAATGTACAGGGATTATATCCAGTACATAATTTCAAAATTTGATATTGCTATTAAGATGCTATATCCTCTCATCAATAGAAAATCAGTGCTGAATCACCATAATAAAATTATAATTGCAAAAGTTATTTTCCAGTCAATAATTCTGTACGGGTGTCCTGTTTGGGGTGGATGTGCCAAGTCACATGTCATGGCAGATCCGGCAAAATAAATTATTAAAAATGATGTTGAATTTGCCTTGGCACCTCTTCACGAAAGACCTCCATTCAGAAAATAAAATGGTTCTGCTGCAAGACCGCATTAACAAAATCACTGATAAATTCAACGGATTATGTGTCATATAAACAAACCCTCTAATCTGTAATTTAAATGTCTCCTAAAGCTATTATCCTGCTATTGTTACATATGGGGCATTCCACGCGAAGCGGACAAGTAAAAAACTCGATGTTTCCGATTTTGATAATATTTGAGTATGTTCTACCAAAGAATATGAAGTAATATAGAACGCGCATCTCATACAAGCAAACGCGTTGTATGGCGGGTACTGCTGGTAGTACCCTCTGTTATTGACAGCAGAACTCTCTGTTACTAATAGCAGAAATCTCTGTAACTTCGGCGTAACATGTGAGTAGAAGCAAAGAAAATAAACATACGAAGGCTTGCTTTTGGTTGCGCTCAGCAGCGAGTCTTCCCACGCCGCAGCAGTGTGCTAACGCTGATGATTGGGAGATGAGGACAATGTGCTGTTGTTGTTGTTGTTGCGCTGGCGAAATGCTGAAATTGTAAAACGATTTCTATTTTCTGGCGGCTGGCTTTTGTTCTTCTTCTATAAGCCTGCACGGCGTCGCATATTGCTCCTGAACTCACTGCCGACTGTAGTGTGCGCAAAATCATAGAAAAGAAAATAAAATATGGCTGGCATTGTGACCTATATGATCGCTACAGGCAATAAAAAATATATAATAAGTAATCAACAAAGACAATTAAAAAGGGAAATTGGAAAGAAAGGAAGACGTTTTTATTAGCCCGTAATAATTTTCCGTCCCGTTCTTTGGAACTATTTTTACTGCCCACATATAATGCTTGCTTAAAAGAACTAAACTAAGAAAATCTTATATTGTAAATTTATGGTCACATCATTCACCATGGAACCATTCAGGTGTAGAATATTTATACTATTTTTAAACGTAGGCATTCCTAAATCACAGTTTTCTTATGACAAAATACTTGTCTTATTATTAATTTCTTTATTTAGTGCTTTAGTAGTGCTTTCGACATATTGAAAGTCAATAGACCTATTTAGGTTTTTCCGTACAATCTTTTAACCCTTGGTTTGTCCGTTAGATTTCGATTAAAAAAAAAAACATTATAACACGTATCTATCTTTTACGAATTTTGAAGTCAATATAGCTATCAGTTAATTCTTTTTCGTAGTTTTTCTATATTCTCAAATTGTAATCAACCAAGTGAAATAAACAAATAATTTTATTTCGAACTCGCCACGTAAAAATATTTGTAAACATTTTAAATTGGGATCAACCGCCAAATTTTAAAATCAATCAAAGCGTTGGCCATCAAAAAGCCATACACCGCAGATTCGATTGATGGAAATATGATAAAAAAGCATACACACAATAATCGACAACAACAAAAACATTAGCGAATCCCGAGTCATCTTCGTTGAAACGATGATGACGATGCCTTGGTTCGTTGTTTGTTTTTTGCTTGCGCTTCGGCAAACAAGATCAAGAAACATGCATGCAAAAAATGATTGAGCGACCACTACGCTGCAACAACCGCCATCAAGTGTACACGAGTGAAGCCGTTGCGAACAGTAACATTGCTTTTTGCTGTTGTCCTATGAAAATCTAACAGAAAATGTTATGAACTTAACATTCTCAAATGCCTACGCTTCGCTCTTCCCGCTCGCATCATAGCAACCGAAAACACTTCTGTGCCCACATGCGCGTTCTATATTCATACTTTCATTCATACATACTTCATATTCTTTGGTATTATTGATACGTGTACCAAATATTTTTGTGATATAATGACTAATTAAAGTTATGGGACTTTGAAGTTTTCGACAACCGGTTGGCATGCAGTACTTCAAAGCCGATTATGGAGTCATAAAATTATATATTAAAATAATTAACCCACTGGATTTCTTACTTAATTTACTGAGCTTTTTAATTGTAGGGGAGATGTGGGGGTTGTGGGCATAGTTTTGTTTTCGGCTTATAATTACCGACCTAGTGCATATTATTTGGACATATGGGTATCTGTGTAAAGCTAGAGACCAAAGCTAACTAATTATAAAGTTGTGTCACCGAGTAATTAGGTGTTTCTTTATTTGTTCGTGCGCGACGCGTGCGCTGTTGGTGGCCGCTAAAACGGAAGAGACCTTACAATAACAGTGCGGCCATTACAGTATTATCGATGGTGCCCTTCGAATTGGCAAGCGTTGCCAATTCACAGGTGACAGTTCGGCCCTTCCTGACCCTAACTCGTCCCGAGTTCCTCTGCGTCGGCGTCATCATCTGCATCATCGAAACTGTCGAGTTCTGGGTACAGTTCACACCATGGCTTCAGCTTATCACTGCTTGCGACCGTACTGAACTTCCGCTGCTTCAACTGCTGTCCTTCGATGTCCCCCACCACATATCGATCGAACCGCAGGACCTTTGTGATTGCGTACGGTCCGCGATACTTGACCTCCAGCTTACGTGACTCGCCCGTACTTGGTATGGCACTCTCGATCAGGACAAGGTCGCCCACCTGATACTGATGTGGCTTCTTATACTTTGCGTCGAATCGGACCTTCCACTTTTCGCGCGCTCTGGTGATGTTTTCTATGGCTTCCTTGCGACGGTCGGCCAATTGGATGTCATCAACGATTGGGTGATCGTCATGGAGTGCTGCCAGAAGTCGATTTCCTCCGATATCTCGTAGTGGGAAGTCGTATATCAACCGGATTGGAGCATACCTCGTCGTCGCATTGACATTGGTATTTACCGTCCACTGCAAGCGATCCAGCGATATGTCCCAGTCTTTTGCGTCGGCAACAGATCTCTTCAAGTAGGAGAGAACCGATTGGTTCACCCTCTCGGCAATCCCGTTGGCTCTTGGCGTTCTCACAGCGACCTTGATGTGTTGTATCTCGTTGGCGTGACAAAACTCTGCGAACGCGGTAGAGGTGAACGAAGTTCCTCGATCGGTCACCATTGTCTTCGGTACCCCAAAAGACAGTGCGAGATGTTGTAAGGCGTTGATAACTGGCTTTGTTTTAGTTGACTTTACCGCAACGATAACCGTATATCTCGTTAGAGCATCGACGATTACTAAAATGTGTTCGTTTCCGCGACGGCTTCGAACAAATGGCCCCAGGTGATCCAAGTGGAGAACCTCAAACGGAACCGACGGTATCGGCATGCCGTACAGTTCGCACTCCCGTTGAGCAGGTTCTTTACAAAAACAGCATTCGACGCACGATTTTATGAAGCCCTTCACAAAGTTGCGGCAGCGGGGGAACCAAAAATGTTGGGCGATTCGTTTCAACGTGCCATCCACCCCTGGATGACCTACGTCATCATGGCATAACTTCACGATTCGCCATCTGACTCCTCGCGGCACGACCAAAAGCAAGTTCTCGTCGGCGGATTTCTTGAAAAGACGATTCTTTTTCAACACGAAACTTGCCCATATATGTCGATACTGAGCAGATTTCTGGTTACCGGAGAGCGTGTCGATCATTTCTCGTAGTTTTGGATCCTGCCTTTGCATTGATAAGAGCCAGTCGTCAGTAGAAATATTGACGACCATCACGCTTGACGCCACATCGGGGGGATCCACCGCTCCTTCCACCGGTGCTCTGCTCATCGCGTCCACGTGCCCCATTTTGACGCCTGCCCGATGGACTACCTCAAAGTCGTACTCAAGGAGCTTCAGGTACCACCGTGCTATTCTTGGAATAAGCGGAGTAGATAATTTCAGGCTCGATATCGCCGTGCAATCGGTGACTACCGTAAACCGTTTTCCTAATAAATAAACCCGAAACCGCTGGCAAGACTCGACTACTGCCAACACCTCTAGTTCATATGCGTGGAAATTGTGCTCTGTATCACTGCATTTGCGGCTGAAGTATGCTACCGGTTTTAAGGTGTCATTGCCTTCCTTCTGCAGTAGCACCCCGGCAATCCCGACTCCGCTTGCATCCGTGTGCACCTCGTGATGTTTCGTCATATTGTAGATCGCTAGCACCGGACCACTTGACAGTAGCGTCGACAACTTCTTAAACGCGTCCGCACACTCCGGTGACCATTCAAACAGAGCATCCTTGCTCGTTAGCCGCGTCAAGGGAGCTGCGATGTGCGCGAAATTCGGCACAAACTTCCTAAAGAACCCCGTTAGGCCCAGGAAGCGCCGTACTTCAATTGGAGTCGCCGGGACCGGGAATTGTTCGATTGCTAAAACCTTCTCGCGTCCTGGTTTAATACCGCTCGCATTCACCTCGTGCCCTAAGAATGCCACCTGATGTTTCATGAAGCTGCATTTTGACAACCTTAAGGTAATGCCCGCCTGCATCACCAACCCCAAAAATACTTCAAGGGTGCTTAACCCCTCACCAAACGACTTGGACGCAATAATGACCTCGTCCACGTAGCTCACTACTTTGTCCCTGATTGGTTCAATAATTTTTAGAATCATTTTCTGAAATGTGCTTGGCGCGTTTCGTAGCCCGAACGGCATTCGATTGAACTCGAAGTGACCGTGATGCGTCACGAACGCCGTGTACTGCTTCGACTCCTCCTCGATTTCGATTTGGTAGTATCCGGACATCAAATCGAGCGTAGTGAAAAAGTTGTTACCTGACAATGTTGATAGCACGCCATCGACAGTGGGCATAGGCCACGGTTGCTTGTCTGTCACAGCATTCAATTCTCGATAATCAATACACAGCCGGTCCTCGCCATTTTGCTTCCGTACCAACACAATGGGCGATGCATACTTGGATGTTGACGGTCGAATTATATCTAGCTGAAGCAACTCTTGGATTATCCGTTCTACTGTTTTTTGTTTTGGTAACGGAATCATGTATGGTTTTTTAACTATTGGTTTGTCCGACGTAACCGATATAGTCATTTTCACAGCGTCACATTTTCCGAGCTTGCTCAGCTCCTCACCGAAACACGATGCATACCGTTCGAGCAACCGCTCCAATTCTCGCACTTCACCTTTCGTCAGCTCTGTGCCGACACTGGCTTCGCTATTGTTAATTGCAACTATGTTGCACTGTCCACGCTCGATTACCACGCGCGCCTTATCTAAAATGTCTAACCCGATTAGAACATCGTAAGACATTGCCGTGTCGGCCACTATCAAAAATTTGCCACTGTATATTTCTCCATCGACCGCAACTGTTGTCGACAACGCTCTCTCGCATTGATACTGTCCGCCCGCGAACCCGTTCAAAATGTCGTCACACTTTGATATTGTCCCGATACAATGCTTTACACGATTTCCTTTGATAAGTGACCTAGCACTGCCCGAATCGATCATCGCAGTGAGGATTTCGCCGCCTATGCATACGCTTTTGGTTATCAACGACTCCTGCCGGCTCTGTTCATCGATTGAGTTTACAACTGTCTTCGTACAATTCACTGTCTCATGAGTCGTCGCAAAGCACTTATCACATCGCGGTTTCTTCTGCGCCCGTGCACAATCGCGCGCGATATGCCCCCGTTCACGGCAATTATAACACACGGGCCCACTCTTTACACTGTCATTGTTTTTAACGCGCACCTCTTCCTGCTCACACTCATCTGGTTTCACCGGGTGGGTTGCCCCTGTTACAACGCCGCTGGTTGTTACGCGACGATTATTCGCAACGACGCTAGTTAATGTTTTCAATAACTCAGCACACCGATCGAAATTCATTGCGGCAAGCGTTTTCCTTAGTCCACTGTCGTAAATCCCACCCACAATATACCGAATTATGGAGGCATCATCAAGGTTGCCGCGTCTGCCAATTGCTAGCATTCGAAAATAAAAATCGACGTATGTTTCGTTTCGTGCCACTCGCGCCTGCATCATCTCGATGTGCACATCCGCCACATTGACTACGGTCGGAAAATCTAACAAAAAGTCATTTACGAAGCTACACCAGTCGGTAAATACTGGGCGCGAATCAATCCACAACTTCGCGCCGCCTTTTAATCGAGTTTGTACTGCGAAAAGCAACGAGATTTCGTTCCAATTATACGCGCGCCTTAACTGCTCAATGCGATTAATAAAATTAATTGACGATATATTTCCACTACTTGGGTCAAACTCCGGTAGAATTGAAATTATTTCGCGAATGTTCATACTTTGATCTACGGACCCGTTGCGATTGCGTTCGAAATTATTTTGTGGTATGTTTTGCTCGTTGTATCCTTGTCTCCTGTCATCGTCAAAATTCGTGTTGCCACCCAGGTAGATTACCGGCCCAGTCGTATGTTCGACCGTCGGCATGTCGGTGCTTCGTGGCATTGCAGCCACAATTCGTTGTTGCCACTGCGCACTCGCGCTTCCGTTTTGCTCATTCCACTGCGCACACTCGTTCGCATTTACTGCATACGGTGTTACCACTGGCACACGTTGACACTGCACCGTCTGGAGAACTGCCGTACCAGCTCGCTGTAAAACCATCGACTCTGATTGGAAAACTGCTGTACCCCCTGAACCATCGACGACACACGACCGATCTTCCGGAATTTTCGATTGAGCGCCCTCCTCGCAAGCTGACCTTTGCGAGGTTAGGACAGTTTGCATCTGCTGTATCAGCGCCTCCATGCTCTTTTGGAGCCCGCTAATCGCCTCATGCAAACCCTGCACTGTCCTGTCTTCCCTCGCTCCTGGCGAGCCTACGCCGTTCCGTTCCTCCCCTTCGTCACCGTCAGCCACCGGCGCCATGTCTTTCATGACGCTAGCCACAGATGCAGGGTCCACTTCTCTGAGCCGCTCGATTAGCTCCGCCTTCGTGCCAGACGTCTTCCTACCCAACCGACGCAGGGCTTCCTTCAACTCCAATATGGTGTGGTGCGGCAGGTCCATCCCACTTCTGAATTTGTCACCGAGTAATTAGGTGTTTCTTTATTTGTTCGTGCGCGACGCGTGCGCTGTTGGTGGCCGCTAAAACGGAAGAGACCTTACAATAACAGTGCGGCCATTACAGTATTATCGATGGTGCCCTTCGAATTGGCAAGCGTTGCCAATTCACAGGTGACAGTTGTATACCCGATTTCGTCATTCAAAAAAATTTTATATGGACTTTCGTAAAATCGTTATTTTCAGCTAAAATTTTTTTTAGGGGGGGTTGTGGGCACCCTTGGAAAAAATGCTAAATATGGAAAAATATGAAAGAAAACAACAACTAATTTGAAGAAAATGACAGTTTATTATTCTGAAAGCCTTATTTCAGCCATGATGCAATTATAAAGGTGAGATCTTCCTTGACAGCTTGTTTTTGACACTGTCTTATACAACGAGAACCAATGTTGTGTAGTACACTTTCAAAAGAAGGGGAAAAACGACGAAGTAAATTAAAAGTTTCAAATACAAATTAATAAATAGTGATTGTAGCAAAAGGTTTAAGGTTAGTTTATTATTTTGCGCATTTTATTTGATTTTTTATATTGATTATTTTTTATCTTTATATTTAAATATTTTATTCTAAAATGAATGCGACATTTAAAAATCAGCTTCTTCAAAGTGATTTTCGCAAACCCGCGCACATTTGCTTAGCTCTACGCCACATACTTTGCTCCACACATCTCTGCGTTGCTCGTTTTGAGGGACGTGATAAAATTTAGCGCGATTTTGAAGTGCGCTGTGGCACAATGAGCAGCTAGAGCTTGGCCTTTTTTAAAATTTGCACAACGGTTTGAAAAATCTGATGTTTTTTGACAATTGAAATTACAGTAATACCAAATTTCAAAGTCAATATAACGATTAAAGGAAAGCAACATTTTTATTTGTATCGCCTATAGAAATGAATGCTGAAATTTTTTCCCCCTTTTTGTTTAAAAGCATTAAATACAACATTCTTTTCATCGACGTTTCTATAAGACAGAATGTCAACCAATTTTTTCAGTTTTCTGTCAATGAAGAACTCACCTTTATAATTTCATCATGATTTCAGCGTTATTCATCGTCGGAAACACAATTTCGACATGTATAATAACTGGCCCGCATGCTCGCACATTTCAAATGAAAAGCTCGATCGCAGATGTTACAATTGATGGAGTTAGCTGCGGTCAATTTACGTGGCAAAAACTGCAAGCAGATGAGACAAAAGTCCACATCCTCGTCAGACGCCGTGGACTCCATTGCTTTGTCATGCTTAGCGGAAGTTGGTTTTACGCATTTGGTTGATGGTTTAGCTGGAGTCGCCTTCGCCCGTTTAGTTGGTGTCACGTTCTTGGTCGATTTAGCGCGCTTGGTCGGTGTTGCTTTTTTAGTTGCCTTGGCCGCTATGTTAGCATCCCGTTCAGCTGCCTTTTCCTTCAAATTCGCAAGAACTTCCGGGGATGTCAACGTTGAGCTCTTCATTGGTTTGCGACCGCGATTTGAGGGTTGCTTCGGTGTTACACCGCGCGCTGGACCAATTTCATCAAAAATCGAATGACTGCTCGTTGATGCGGCGAGTGGAACCGAAGTGGATGGCTCTGAAGTTGATGGCTCTGTTGGTTGTGATTGTTCTACGGCTTCAATGAAATCAACGTCACTAAAAGTGTCCGGATTAAATGGCATGATACCCGTTGCACTGAAACCGGACTTTATTGTTTTCGGTGTCAACGCCAGATCAAGCGCTTTGCAGATCAACCCGGCAAGGTGGCGAATTTCTAAGCCCTGCAATATCGCAAACGAAGACATAAGACGCTAGTGATTCGAATTTTTATAAGAAAAGGCGAATTTTTTATAAAAAACAGAAATTTTTTATCAATATTCCGTTTTTTATAAAGTTGACCTTATGAAAATGAGATACAGTTTTATAAAAAATTTAACATTTTTTATAAACAAAAATTCGAGCCTATGTTTTATTAATAATTAATAATTGATATTTTTATAAAATTTTTCCAATTTTATAAAAAGTTTTTAACTAAAAAAAAAATTTTTATTTTATAAGAAATGTTTTTCTAGAAGAAAGTAGTTTTCACAAAATTAAAAAAAAAATATTTGTATAGTAAAAAATGCAAAAAATAGAACTTTATCTAACAAATATTCTGGAAGCCGAAAAATCTAGAATGTAGTGTGAAAATCTTAGTGATAATCCCTCACAGTGGGAGAGGATCCTTTTCCAAGAGCCAAAGATTTTCACAAGAATGTTCTAGAGGGTTCCGAACAAAAGTTTAGAACAATTTTACGAGAAACTGTAGGTATATAAAAAATTTTACGAAAAAAAAACGGGTGCCCACAACCCACCCAATTTGTGTGCCCACAACCAACTTTAGCAGACATTTTAAAAAGTAATTAAAAAATTTTTTCGCATAAATTTTTTGGTTCAAATTGATATTGTTTCGTTTAGTATAATACTTCGACTAAATAAAAATGCATTACACTTACCTTTCCAATCGATCCACTCTGATTAATACACTATTGAAAATGTTTGAAAGAAGTTTCACTACCTTTTCCAAGCACGAAAAAAACTGATTCGTTCATTTCCAAAAGCAAACGCGTCCGTTTACTTTGATATTTGGCATAAATCATACATAAGGTAATTGCTTGGGAATCACATTACCAACCGAACTCAATCTTCATTTTGTGAAAATATACGTAGGGGTGCCCACAACCGACCCATGCCCACAACCCCCACATCTCCCCTATTTTTGGAAAAGAAAAAAAAAATTGTTTTTCATAAAAAAAAACAATTAATTTTTTGTCTTTGATTTTCACTACTAATTTTCAAGTACTGCATGCCAACCGGTTGTCGAAAACTTCAAAGTCCCATAACTCTTTAACTAGTCATTATATCAAAAATATTTGGTACACGTATCAATAATACGCATAGGTAGAACATACTCAAATATTATCAAAATCGGAAACATCGAGTTTTTTTACTTGTCCGCTTCGCGTGGAATGCCCCATATGTTGTTATTCATGGTTACCTCATGGTTCTCCTTTTGTTATTAAGGTAAATACCCACTTTACACCTATTTATATAAACGTTTTTGTTTATAGTTTTTCCCTTTAAATGTAATCTAGTTTAAGCTCTGTAAATTATTTGTAAATTCACAATGCTGTAGTTGTAAGGTTAATTGTAAAACTGTGCGATAACATAAGATATTTTATAACGATTTCACTATATAAAAAATAAATTCTATTCTAAATCTTAACGTTTTTGAGAGGGATTGCTTACTGTGAAAAAAAAAGAAACTGACGCGTTGTTATTGTATGTATAAGACCGAATATGAGGGGATGAAAGGAAGTCGAAGCCAGCCTTGTAGGGAAGTCTTGAACAACGGTCAAAAATGTTGGAGACATCTTTGCATGTCATAGATATTAAACATACGTTTATAGCGTTTCCCCCTTCATTCAACTTCTATGATTCCACAGCAATTTCCCAAAACCCTCGCCGTAATTTTCAATTTTAATCACTTGTCAGAAGTTTTTCGGAAACAACACCAACAACAACAAAAGTTCAACATTTTTATCTAAGGGAAAAAATTAATCAAGGAACTTTTCATCACTTTCAATTGACAATTTAAACTTTTCATCACCAGTTTTACATAAACTTCTCTTCCTTCTGCCACGTCCCTGTCAACAGTCAAAATTTTCTGCGCACGCGAAACAAAATATCAACAAAAAGACAACAGCGAGCTTCAGAAGCAGAAAGTAGAAGTGGAAAATAGAAAATGTAAACTGAAAAATAAGAAAGGCCGGAGACAAAGGCCAAGCCCAAGCCGAACTTTTATCAAAACTTCGCACCCTATTGTTGTATTACAAATACACACTTCCACAATGTACATACAGTGCCTCACAAAAGTATTCGGAATTTCAATTTTTCTGAAAGATAATCAAAATATCTATCTTTAATCTAAATTATTATGTATAAAAGGTATTCATATCTTTTGATTGGTTCATTACCTTTCATTTTGCAAAAAATTTCATTTGAATTTGGATACAATGTCTTTACACTTGATTATAAACAGAAATACAACATAATGAACTTCACAAAAGTATTCGTAATTCCCCAATCATGGTATCCCTTGCGAAAATCCCGTCATGTTGTCAAACTGATTTTGCCGTTATTAAGATTTTCATTCCATTGAGCAGTAAAGTTTGACAAGTGTGCTTGTTTTTTGTTTGCATTACAAATTTTATTGACCAAATGGGCAGATAATCTAAAGAAACCACTTTGGAGGACAGAAAAACTATCTAAAACCTACGAGATGAAGGAAAAACTCTCAAAGAGATTTCGAAATCTACGAAGAGAAGTATATCTACCATCCACAGCATTCTGCAAAGAAATTCACTTAAGCTGGGTCAAAGATGTGGCAGACCTCTAAAACTAAAGCCCCGCGATAAAGTTGTTACCATTAGGCAAATCAAGGCACAACCACGAAATCCTGCTCCAGAAATCAATAGAAGTCTCGCTGAATACAGGGGAGTCCACGTCAGTAATGAAACCGTACGCAGAACTCTGCGAGCTGCTGGTTACAACGGACGAACCCCACGTATCAAATCCCTTATCAGTGCGAAGAACCGGAAGAAGCGTTTAGAGTTCGCGCAGAAGTACAAAAACCATGGAATTGAGTTTTGGGCCAAAGTAATATTTAGCGATGAAACCAAATTTAACATTTTGGACCTGATTGTGGAAATAAATTATGGTGGAAAAAAATATGGAAATGGATCCCAAAAACACATGCTCTTCGGTTAAGCACGCTGGTGGTAACGCAATGTTGTGGGGGTGTCTCGGTCTCAATGGCGTTCGCAATATACAGTTTATAAATGATACTATGGATCATCGTCTATATATCCAAATATTAAAAGATAATTTACAAGCCAGCGCTGAAAAATTAGGAGTTTTGGATGATTTTGTGTTTCAGCAAGACAATGATCCGAAGCATACGGCTCGTAACACGAGTCTTTGGTTCCTTTACAACAATATAAAGTTGCTGGAAACACCACCGCAGTCGCTGGATCTCAACCCTATTGAGCATATATGGGCATATATAGAACGATCGATCCGAAAATGTCACATAACTTCAAAAGACAGTTTAATGGATGTTATAGTTAAAGAATGGACCAATATTTCCCCTGAAAGAGCCCAAAAACTGATTGCATCCATGCCAAACCGCTTGAAGGAAGTTATAAGGATGAAAGCATATGCAACTCGTTACTAATTCGATACGTTTCTTGTATATATAACTTAAATATTTTCTCTTCCGAATATTTTTGTGACTTAAGTTTTGCTATGTTTTTTGTTAAAGAGTTTTTTGCCAAAATTGTTGTTAAAATTAAAATATGTGTTGGTGTTAAAATAAAAAGCAATGTCTATTTATACAATTTACATGGTTTTCAATCATAATTTTTTGCTATTTATAACTTTTTTTCTCAAATCATTCTGCAAATATTGAATTCCGAATACTTTTGTGAGGCACTGTATGTGTGTGCACATATACAAACAACTACAAGTATAGAAACTTAAACACCAAAAATAACGATTGTAGAGCAGAGCAGAGAAAAGAAATAAATTGCAAGAAAATGGCTAACATGGAGAAGAAAATTGAAACATGGCAACAGTGCATAAACCACAGCAGCAGCAACGAAACCAACAACATCCATTAGCAAGGACCTCTGCTTTTACCACAAGTCAGCGAAGGAGTAGAAAGGTTTGCCCTTCTGGAGCCACGCACACATACACACACCGAAATACCGACAGACACATCATACTGATGCAAACCCGCAGCCTAGAGAAATTTTTATTTGCCTATTTATTTACATTTGCAGCAACAAAACAGTGAGTTCAGCTCGCGCAGAAAATGGAAATATGACAACAGCGCAGTCATGGTTTCTGCCACCACCGCAACATGCCATCAACACTGTCCTCCCAGTACTCCCCAAGCTATAACTGCTCCATTTTGTGGAACAGCACTAGAACAGTGTTGCCATTTGATTTTCAGTCATTTTCCTGGAGGAAATGAAATTGTTTGGTTGATATTATTGTTTTTGTAGTTTTCCTCCTCATTGGCATTTTAGTTGTTTGAAATGTCAAACACATACTCAACCCCAACCCACTACGACTACCATCTGCCTGCTGGTCTGTCTGCCTGTGCAACTGTCGTTCTGTCTGCCGCTTTGTCTGAGTTTGCCATTACCACCGCACACCAACTACACCGGCAACACGACAACGCAAACTTGAACCGTCAGCATCAGTTGGTGTCAACGCATCCGAAATGTCAAAATACGCCAACACGGTTGGCCCTCGGGTGACAGGGAGAGCATATAAGGGATGAGTGCTGCCAACTAACTTTGCCATTAGAACGATAAATATGTTTCCCTTTTATGTTGTTCCACAGCAGCCGCCATTAGTGTTGCTGCCGTTGCCGACTGCTGATGATGTGGCACCGAGCGTTGATGAATCTGTGAAAGTGGAAACTTCACTTGTTTTCTAGCGCCCTGCACTGTTGCAGCAGATGCTGCTAGTACCATTGAAGTTGTTTTTTTTTGTTGTCAACATGTGCAGGAGTTTGTTATAGTGCTTATAGCAGCATTTTAGGCTTGTCTGCCATGGCGTATGCACCGCACGGCATGCATTCTAAAGAATTGTTGTTGTTGTTGAATTGAATGTTGAATGTTGCGACAATTATGCCAATGTGTTGTTGACAGAATCTTGTTTGTTGTTGTTTCTCTTTAATTTTTGTGGTTAGTTTCTACGTGTACCTTAAAACCAACACCATCTTGCAGCTATCATAAGCAGCAGTTGAAAGTGTGTGCTGCAGTGCCTTCCACAAAAGTTCATTTTGGGGGTTTTCTTATGTGTCTGTGTTTGGTTTATTTTAAAAGAGACAGTTTTATTTCTATTCGCGATAGATTAGATTAGATTTGGGATTCGGACAACAACTGCCCGAGACACTGCGTCCAAGTAGTGAACTATTGTGTCATGTCCCTCTACGTTACTGGAGGAGTTCGTGTCCTCCAATGTTATCTAGGAACTCCTTTAGTTTTCTTAGATTCATTGCAGACAAATCTCTCGTCTGTATTACCTCTTTCCCTAATATTCGCTTTCTTGCGTTTATTAGGGCAGGGCATTCAGTTATAATACGTACAGAAGTCTCTTCCTCTTCCATACAAAATCTGCAAAGCTCGCTGTCCGTTAGTCCCAGACGCGCTCTATGCATATTTAGCAGACAGTGTCCACTTAGCATCCCCGTCATAACCTTGAGCTCCTTTCTGCTTAGGTTAATCAGGTACCTGGATTTCCCTTCCGAGTAGGCTGGAAAGAAAAGCTTGGAGCATGGTTGCCCCATTGGGTTCGACCATTTGTGGTTTGCTCGATTAATGAATTCCTGTTTAACACAATGTATAGTATGTAATAAGACTTGCTAACACCTATGATTGGTTCAGGTCCGTAGGGCCGGCTAGCAGCCCCATCCTTTGCCAATCTGTCCGCTTCCTCATTACCATCGTGCCTACTGTGCGCAGGGATCCCGTGTACTATCACTTGGTTTTCCCTTGAGGGATCCTGGAGAACATTTGCTGCCTCCCAGACCAGTTTGGAGTCAAATGGCATCGAGCCCAGTCATCGAGCTGACATTATGATTATCCTTTTCCTTCTAACATTGAGTGTCAGTAATTTCCTGGCACACATATTTATGGCAAAGACCTCAGCCTGAAAAATCGAGGCTTTGTCCCCAAGACTTACAGAAGACTGGAAACCGGAGCTAAATATTCCTGTCCCTGTTCCATCTTCTGTCTTGGACCCATCGGTGTACCATACAATGTCATCACACGTGAGACTGATCTTTTTATCAGCCCAGTCCAACCTGTGAGGTATGTACGTTGTGTAACTTTTTCTGAAGAGGTGCTTCTGAGGCATCTGGTCCAGAGGCATCCAAAAGCCTCCATCCCGCCTCCTGTCCCTCAGCAGAGATCGGTAGCCGATTGCCTGTGCATCCCTTGGTATGAATCCATTATGCATCAGCCTGTGTGTGCTATTGGTTGCTACCATCTGCACCTTCAGTTCCAGCGGTAGCATTCCCAATATAACATTGAGAGCTGCAGTTGGAGTGGTTCTGAGACATCTTGTTATGCAGGTATTCGCTAGTCTTTGTAGTTTTTCTAGCTTAGTCGCAGTTGTTACTTCGGTGGTTTTCTTCCACCAGACTATCGCTCCATAAGTGATAGTTGGCAGAATTACTAGGGTGTACATTTTCTGAAGCCATTTCGGCCTCAGACCCCAGTTTTTCCCACAGATCCTCTTGCAGCTCCAGAGAGCATTACCTGCTCTCGTAAGCATGCGGTCTACGTGGGGTCTCCAGTTCAATTTACTGTCTAGAGTTACCCCTAGGTACTTAACCTCCTTCGAGTAGTTAAGTTCTTTACCAAAGATCCTGACCTGTCTTAGGTTTAATTTCCTTTTAAGAGTGAAAGGCACTACAATAGTCTTGTCTGGATTCACAGACAGTTTCTGTCTGACGCACCAGCACTCCACTGTGTTCAACGCGTTCTGGAGCAAGTCTGAGACGGTGTGTCCATCTCTGCCCCTGACTGCGATTACTAGGTCGTCTGCATATGCAATGACTTCATGTCCCTGCTCTGTAAGAGCGGATTAGTCCGTCAACGACCATAGACCACAGCAGCGGGGATAGGGCCCCTCCTTGGGGACGCCCCCTTGCTGTTTTTGCAGAGAGCTCTACCCCGCTAAGCTGGACCGAATCACCCTGCTTTCGAGCATTGATGATATCCATCTAATGAGAGTGGTAGGCACCTGGAAGTCTTCCAGCGCTGTTTCTATCGCTTCGAAGGTTGTGTAGTTGAAGGCCCCTTCAATGTCTAAGAAACCTGCCAGGCAGATCTCCTTCACTTCCAGGGACTTCTCTATCTTGCCTACCAGCACTGATGGGGCCGTTTCTGTGGATCTACCTTACTGGTAGGCATGTTGATTCGTGCTAAGGGGACACCGTGTTAGAGTTTCTTCCCTCAGAAAGCGGTCAACAACCTTCTCCAGGCCCTTTAGCACGAAGGGCATTAGGCTTATTGGCCTGAAGGATTTTGGGTCCTTTTTGTTGGATCTTCCAGATTTTGCCAAATAGATCACATTTACTGCTCTCCAGGCCTCTGCAACATATCCATATGCTAGACTGCATGAGTATATCTTTGTTAAAATAGGCGCTAGTGTATTCATTTCCTTCTGCAACAGTGCCGGGAAAATACCATCTCTTCCCGGTGCGTTGTAGGATCCATCTACATCCACCAGAGTTCCGATTGGACAGGATTTTTCCATCGAGAGGATCTTCTGTAGCCTGCAGCTGGAGGACTTATCTGATACGTCCTCACAGAACCGCCTAAAAGATTCTCTCTTGGCCTTCCTGATCTCTTGATTGTATATAGTGAGGGTCTGGGAGTAGGTCTGCCAGTCATTATTGCGCTTAGCCCTGTTGAACAGTTTCCTTACTTCCTTCCTTAGCTTGCTAAGGTGACCGTTCCATCATGGCGTCTGTCTCTTAAAGGTCTTAGTCTTTAGGGTACAGTTTTCTTCATAGGCATTGAGGATGGATCCCTTGAGCGTTGTCGAGGCCCTTTCCAATCTGTCTATGGTATCTATCCTATTCTCTATTCGAGAAGGAATAAGCTGTTCCAACTGGCTGCAGTAACTTCCCCAGTCGGTCTGTCTTTTTGGTCTAAATGACACCTTTTCAAGCTCCCGATTCCCTAATGTGAACCTGATCTGCCTGTGGTCTGAGCATGACGGCTCATCGGATACCCGCCAATTACTGACAAGGGTATTGTCATTGAGGTTGTCAAGGTCATATTCAAGACTTCCTCTCTGACCCTAGTTACAAACGTAAGACTATCACCAACGTTACATATATTTAAGTCTAAAGCGAGTGTAAAGTTGAAAAGTGACTCACGCTAGCGTTTACGTCGGAGCTGTCCCACATGGTGTGATGGGCGTTCGCATCACAACCAAGTACCAGCTCCATATTGTTGCCCCTAGCATAGGCAACTAACTGTTCTGCTAGCCTTGGAGGGCAGTGTTCGTCATCCCCAGGGAAGTGCGCGGACGCTATGATGACCTCCCTGGAATTCCAGACGATTTTTCCCACGCAGAGATCCGGTGTAACATAATCTGTTAACGGGAAAAAGGAAACATTATTGAATATGATGCAGCCTCTGGCTCTCGTGTTCGATTGGCAACATAGTACCTTACCTGCTTGGGATAGCCCTCGAATATGTCCATTGGTGCTGGTCCATGGTTCCTGTACCAGGGCTATACTAGGACCCAAGGTGTTCAGGGTCCGAGTTAAGACACCCGAAGCTGCCACCGCCCTATGGAGATTGGTTTGTACAATCTCCATCTAAGCTTGCGGTCCCTTCGTGTGGGATCCCGCACGCTTACCTCTTCTACCCCTCGTCTGCACCCGTTCAATACTGTTCGGAGTATTTGCAGACTTATCCAACAGGCCCAGTCGTATGGACGGATTTGCCACTCCAGTCAACCTTGTCTGTCGGACGGGCTTAGCGAGGTAGGCTTTGCGGGCCCCACCAATGCCTGTCTTAGCGTCCTGTTACTGGTCCGTTCGACTGTTTTGTCGGTCCGAGTGACGGTTTGCGTCCGTCCGCCAGCCGGCGGTCGGTCCCCGCTAACCCTCGCCAGTGCTTGTGCGCTGGCGGATGGTCTTGCCTCATCCGCCCTAACGTTTGACGTCGTCTTATCCGTGCCGCCACTCCTGGTCACCGATGACTTGGTCCCCTGATCACGCTTAACCCTGAACTGTACCCTTCCCAACTCAAAGAAGGGAAGGTCCTTCAGCGCAGAGAGTTGCGCAACTGAGGGATCATCGATGGCCAGTGTCAACGTTGTTCCCTGCGCCGCGACAGACCTGTTCAGTAGCTTCCAGTTGCTTGTTGGTAGTGAATGGTTCTGCGTATGGAGCATCCGAAGAATATTGTCGACTGAAGAACGCAGTGGCTGCGCTGGGTTTGGGAATTGCATTACCCTCCACCAGTTTCACCTTCTTCTCCGCCAGCTGGGGTTTCGACATTATCCCCCTCAGCCAATTCCTCGATGCCTCGTCGGCGGAGTTCACAATTATCCACCCTGGCTTGAAGGAGCATCCTTGGAACCGAATTTGAGGGCCATCAACTGGCAGCTTACGCAGCTCCTCTTTGATAGCCCCCTCTATCGCCCTCTGCTCCTCCAAGTTTAAGTGGACAGCCGGGAATTCGTCCGGCAGAATCCCTACCTTGATCGCTGCAGCAGCTTCAGCAAAGGACGGACTGAACTTCGTCCTCTTCGATGCGGGTTGCGCCGCTTCGATTCTGCTGCAGCCGTCAGCTTCGACCACCTTCGCTGTCTCAGCCAAGACAGCTTTGAGAGCCTCCTCGTAGGGCGTACCTGCTGCCATCAGCTTCCTCAGCCCCTTCTTCTGAGAAGTCGTCAACCGCTTTCTCTTCAGAGAGATGGCCTCGGTAGCTTCTACCAGCGCAGGTAGGCCCTCAACCTCAACTGCCAAAGTTGACGTGGTGGTCGAACTACCTTGTGAACACTCACTGTTCACCCTACTCCTAGTCGGTCGGTCTCTCCAACCGCTACGCAAAATTTCAGCAGATTGCTGATCAATGGCGTCAGTCTTTCCGACGTCCATACCATCCGAGGATGGTGTAGAAGAGCTCATCATCTGGTTCGTGCGGCCACCTACTCCGACGAGGCTTTTCGGTGGCCATTGCAAAGTGTGGGGACGGGAAGGTCGCCTATGACAGAGCCCCATGCCATGGGAAGTCCAAAATACTACCCGAGGTGGACAGGTATCGGGTAGGCTCCGTACTACTACAGCCGGTATACCCCCTGGCTGCAAACCATCCAATGGGCACGGGTCGCATAACACCCTGGATTAGGGGGAGGAAAGGAGGTAGGGGTAAGATGGAACTTGGGCATAGGGATGTATAGGAGATTGGGAAGTGACTAGTTAGCCAGCCACCAAGGGCATAGACAAGGCCGGACCCCGGTGGCTGTTTCCAGCGGCCACCACGAGTAGGTCTCATTCCGCCAGTTCTTCCGCCACCGCCATAGGCAGCAGACCGCCAATAAATTTCGCGATAAATGTACATATGTAAAAAGATTCTGGCATTAATGCTATATGGCTCGTGTGATATTACATTTTTTTGAAAACAAAATCCTTTAATTACAAATTCACATCAATTCATATCAAAGTTTGTGCAAAGCATTTGATTATTTTGGGAGATAAAAGATACTTGAATGAAAATTCATATTTATGCGACTGTTTGGCTTTATGAGGCAAGAAAATTACATTGACGCAATGAAATTACTTTATTTGAAAAGTTTAATTTTGTTCCACAAAGCGCCGAGAGCATGCTACATACTCTTGTTTAAAATAAATAACTTTTTTTGATGCATCAAAGCCATCGCTTCGTGGAAAGCTTCGCAGGTAGCTGGCCTAGTATTTACTTTTTGTATCCAAACAAATGCGACTTAAAAATGTAATTCTGAATCGGATAACACTTGTACATATTCCACAGCAATTAGCAGCTAAAACAGGCAGCCGTAACAACAGCACACACCATTATGACACGCTGACTTGACGCCAGCCGCGCCTGGCATTAATAAAGGTGAAATGTTTGCCAATAGCATTAATTGCGCCCAAAAAGAAAACATGGCAGAGAAACATGAAATTGCGTGAATTTATATTGTTCGAAAGTTCGCCAGCCTTGAAGGGCGTAAGCTGCAGAAACAGATTTCAACAGCCAAACGCCATGATTGGGACAATGTTCGCGGCAACGTAACTATCGACATCCACCACCACATCCACCGGCGCGATTATAAACTCCAAACACAAATCCGCCACGGCACATAAATATTAAACGTCAATGCGGCACAGTGCCCCTTACAATGTCCCGACTCCAAGCCAAGTCTTCGCCGTCGCCAACATAACAACCACCGTCAGCACCACCAGCGCCAAATTGAGCATTAGCCTTCCCCGTTTGCACTCATAAACTTCACGTTTACCACCGTCAAGTGTGTACATTGCTTCACACTCTCCCCAGACTCTCCGGCCGTCGGCTCTTCACAACTGTGCCCGATCTATGCTTAAGTGCCAGTCTAGCGCCAGCACTATGCCACCACCACACATAAACAAAATCAATACTTTGCCGGCAACCTCCTCCCCCTGCGTAAAGCACTGGCAGACGTAGCCGGCGGTTACCCCATATAACGTCAAATCTAGGTTTGCGCAATGTTCTCGTCAAAGTGGCAGCCTCGCCTTACAACGGTGCTGCCACATTGCTGACAGTTTTCATGAATACGAATTTTCCATAACTTAAGGACTGTATCGAAAAGAAAGTGCACACTTTCTAACTTAATTTTCTTGCAGCATATAATTATTTTTTTAATTCTAAAAATGCCGTTTAATAGAGTAGGCCTTGAAATACTGATTTCATACAAATTTCGTTTCATATATTTTTATATTACGAAAATTACGCGTATCGAGTTAGACATCCTCAAAAAATTTGTGTACAGTTGGTTCACTGAAACAGGTGCTTCGTACAGAAAATCACCCAAACGACATCGCGTGTCCATAAACTTCGCTAAAAAAAAATGATTCTTAAGTATGGTGAAAATTGCACTATCAACGACATACCAAAAAGTGACCGTAAAAAGGGTCCTAAAGACCCAAAAATGGAAGAAAAACTGAGGCATTAGATTGACGAAAACAAGTGCATTTGTATTGGAAATTTAGCTAGAACGAGTGTGACGATGGTGCAAAGAGTGAAGCAGAGGAATAACTTAAAAACATATAAAAAACAAACAATACCAAAAAGAAATGAAAATCAAAAAGTGGCTGGCAAAACGCAATGCAGAAAACTATACGCTCGTCTCTGCAAAGAAAAAATTTCGGGCATCATTATGGATGACGCGACATATGTAAAAATGAACTCAAAATCACTGCCAGGAAGAAATGAGAATCCGCTAAAATCACCAGAACTACGTCCAATAGAGCGCTACTACGCAATAGCCAAAAGAAACCTTATGAAAGATGAACAAGAAGCTAAAAATCTTAAGGAATTAAAAAAAATTGGAGAAAATCAAAAAAACCCATAACGCAAACAGCTGTACAAAATTTAATGAAGAGGGTCAAACAAAAAATTAGATATACATTTATTTGAAAAACAAATTTGTTATTTAAACAAAAATCCTTAGTCCTTAAAGTATATGCAACAAATGTTAAAACAAAAAATCTGATCAAAAAAATTTACATTAAAGTTATACTTCAAACTAAGCGTGCACTTTCTTTCCGATACAGTCCTTATTTTGTATGTGGGTTCCCAAATCCACATAAAATGTGTGAAATGTTTCAACGAAAACACGTAGCAACAATAGAGCAAAAGAAAACAAGTTCATCATCAAAAAACGGCCAACTTATGTTAGCTCCAGCCTGCCAGCAGGGGTGACATTTTCTGCCGCTCATTTCCTTAAATCGCTCTGCCTCGCTCGCGACGTTCGAGTGACGTGTTGCCACGCAATTTTTCAAGGGCGGCTTAGCTATGGGGCCAGCATGCTTTTTATAAAGGGAGCAAGTGGAAGCCGCAGCAGTGGCTAGACACACCGGGCAGAGGGGCACATTATTTTTTTTGGAGCAACGCGTTAGGCTGCAATTTCCGTGCCACCGCCGCCGCTATCGTCACCAAAGATTAATTACTTTTTTGACGTGGAAAAATTAGTGAAATGTGATTTAAGGGTTGTTCAGTAAGTTAGCTACCGTCTTCCAAGCAGGGTTAAACCTGGCACAAAAAATTATTATTGGTTAATAGTAATAAGGGTTGCGAACGGGTCAAATAGAACTGCAACTCTTTTACAATGCCAAGAATATTGGCCTGAATTATGCTTCTGCCTCATCTGAAAGAAGGCTTTCTTCAATTTAAAGAAAAACCAATGATTTAAAAAATTCGCAAAAAAACGTAGTATAACAGCCAGACAGTTACTTACAAATATTTACGCATAACATTACATTAAAATATGCAACGTTTTATAAATGAAGTCCTATTACATATTAGGAATACAAAAACAATATTTGCATCTTCCTTTTTGCATTGTTTGACTGATTCTAATGAAGTTTTGGTAATTGTCGTTACAAAAGTCGAGGCAATTTTCTTTAATTTTGGCACACATCAATCAATTATTTGTAATTTTTTTTCTTTCCACTTTTCTCTTACCACGTTCGCTATTTTTGTGGAAACTATAAGCACTATCTGAAATCTGATTACACATATATTATTAAAGTTGTCAGATTATCATATTTTAACCGTTATACATAACCATGTCAACTCGTTTTGGCTGAAAAGAAGGATAAATCAATTAGGTTTGACAATTTCGCGGGATTTTCTGAAAAACAATACATATTTTATTTATCCATATCAACTAGCATTGCTACAACTTCATCGTTGTCGTCGTCATCATCGTCTTCAAAATCAATCGCACACGCATTGGCATCACATATGGTGGAATATTTCCCCTTTTTAGCAATTTGGCGGAGTGAATCAGATTTCGTTTTCGAAAAGTGGTAGAACTCTACACATGAATATGTCAAGTTGCATTTCACCATCAGCATCGCTTTAAGAGTGTCGAGTTTTAGTCGGGACTTTTCTTCCGTCCAAGATTTATTAACGGCAGAAAACAGTCTCTCAACTGAAGCACTCGTCCCTGGCAAACACAAAATATACTCAATCAAACTGGCTATCTCGGTGTAGTCGCAGTTTTCAGCATACAAATGATTGAATCTTTCTGTCCATCGATCCGGAATGCAACCATTGTCATTTCTCCACTGTTTTATTTTATCATCGCCTCAGTAATTTTCAACGTATCCATATTGTGCGTGCAATTTCGCTGTTGTTTGTTTTGCGTCGTACAAGTTGAGCCCATCCACTTTTAACATCACCACTTTAACATCCTCCCATGTTGGAATCCTCATCATCATTGCTTACTCAAATATCTTCAGCTGCTTTAAAGACCATCTCCTTGTCATTTGTTTTTCAACAGTATACGTTGGGAATTTTGTATGAGAAAAGACGGATTTATATAAAAAAATAGGATTTCGAAAATGTTCGCGGGATTGGTTTTTAGAAGCTGAAAAAAAGGAGTATCCCGCGAAAAAAAGGATAGATGGCATGGTTATACACAATGAATGCTATAGCATTCACGACGATATGGATCAAATTTTTAAACTAGAGTGATGTGAATGCTATAGCAGTCATTCATAGAAAACATGAAAAGAATAGGTTTATTATATTTGTATAACTTTATATGTTCACCAGTAGTTCTCTCTTCGTGTATATAGAATAACTAGACGCGGACACTATACTCCAATCCATTTTGATTAAAAAATCTCTCATAAACGGACAAAATTCAGAAATATGCCCAACCAGTTTTTAAAAACCTGTACTACCCTATAATTTATTTATTTATTTAAGTCTATTGTACATTCAGTAGCTTACAGACTAATAGCAGATAAATACAAATTATTTGAAGTAAGTGTTTAAACTATTTTTAAAAGACAATTTAGAAGCTGAGAAATCAACAAAATTATAAAGCGAATTAACTTCAGCCAAAGTTCTAGCCAGAGGCGCAAATTGGTCGTAATTTGTACGACGGCGGGCAAGATTGGAAAATTCATAATTCCGTAACTGTTTGGCGGGACCATGAAAATTGATTCTATCAAGCAACAAGGGACACTCAATACCACCAGTAACTAGGCCGAATACAAAGGTCATAGAGAGAATCCTCCTCCTGTCTTCGAGGGACTTGATATGCAATAAGGAGCACATAGAATAGTTCGACGGAACAGGGTCAACGAATCTCAAAGACCGAAGTTCATATCTTAAAAACACTTTCTGGACTCGTTCAAGTCGTTTGATATGCATACTGTGATATAATCTCCAAACAAAAATCGCATATTCTAGCACTGAGCGCACATAGGCATTAAAAAGCGTTTTTAGGAGGTTTGCAGCGGACAATGAGACTTAGAGTAAGCAACATGGGATCATTTACTGATGTTCAATGATAAACGGTTTCTGCAACACCTAGCAAACACATTATCAAGCTCAGATTGAAGGTTTTGCTAACCAATAAAGTAAGTCATAGTAGAGTAAATTTTTAGATCATCGGCGTAAAGAAGAAACCTGGAGGTTGAAATACAACAACTAATATCAATAATGAATATTATAAAAAACAATAAAAAACATTGTCAATCATAACAGTACAACTGCGACTACTAAGATAGGATGTAATCCAGTCTAAGAAGACAGAATGAAAACCAAGTATAGCAAATTTTGAAATAAGAATACTATGGCTAACTTTATCAAAGGCCTTCGAAAAATCCGTATAAACACAATCCACTTGGAAACCGGAGTGAAAAGGTGATAGACAGTCTTCGGTGAAAATAGCCAAGTTTGTGACCTACAAATCTCTCTTATTTGAAAATGAACATTTTAAATTAAAACAATCAGTGTTTAGGCCAGTGGCGCACAACTTTTGAGCCGAATACCACTCGAAACCATATTTTGTACCAGATTTGTTTGTGTTTGGGGAGGGGTTTGAACCCCAAAACCCCCGCCTGTGAGCGCCACTGGTTTAGGCAATCAACCGTTACAAAATTTTTTCAACCAAAGTAGTACTAAAATTTAAACACCTGTACAATGTGTGTACTTTACCTATAAGTATACATGTAATAGATATTAATAAAATAATCAATATTCTTAAATTCGTACAAAATATTAAATAAATACAATGTTTTTAAAGCGCGCAGCAACTTAATTGAACTAAATGGTAATCGGTTCAAAACGGCTGCTAGAATATGCTCTCTGTGTAACAGAAAGGAAATTGAAAATATACAACATTTTCTAGGCTCATGCCCTGTATTAAGCGAATTTCGAAAACTGTATTTGGGGAAAAGCAGCTTCAATGAAGAATAAATAGTAAATATATTGAATTGTGAATTAGATGTAAGAATTATCGTGAAGTATATTAAAGTTTATTTAAATTATAGAAGCTCTCTTGTTACAGAGTTTAATTATTAATTATGAATAAGCAATATTAAATGTAATTAGCTGTAAGAATTCCGGCTGACGACATTTGTCATAGCTGTATGTTCGAATTTGTGCACTTTTATAGCAATAAAGAACAACTAACTAACTATTAAATAAATAACGAGAAACACTTGAATACACTTTCAACTAATATTTTGTGCCCCCCTCTCCTATAACACAGGGCAACAAATTTCGACTTTTGGTCGGCTTTTCTGGGTTCGACATCAGTTCTAGGGTAATTAGGGACCGCTGATTTCGAATCCACAAACGGTTTTTAAAACTTAGTTTCCATTTTCGCAAAAAATGGGCGTGTCACTTTTTCGTATTTTCCCTGATTTTTTTAACGTTTTCGATTGTAATTTCCAAATCAACCAACCGGTTGACATGGTTTTCTCTTTGTGGCATTTACAACACCTCACGACTTCTTTTCGAATGTAATTTATTTTTATAAGTTTTACGATTCCGCGGTAATAAGACCTCAAAGTCGGAAAATATGGAATTTCATGGCGGCACGGAAAATATGGAATATGGCCTATCATGTGTATTGCAGTGTGTACAATGAATTCGTCTTAAATTTTTATTTAAATCTCAAACGAATACATATTCAAGGCTGTATTTTCTAGTCACGAAAAAATAGCGTAGATTCCGCAGTTTTGGTCCAATTCAATAAAGCAATACACCAATTTGTTCGTAAACAAATCTTCTTTCAGAATATTACCTAACTTTATTAATTTTTTTGTTTCGTTATGCAATAAAAACTGGTTAAAGTTAAAAAAATTGAGAAAAAAATCACTTTTTCAAGGTTTATGCGATAAAAACTTACTACTCATTTGTTTAAACAATGAATTGACATACATCATTCGAAAGGTCTGACAATGCTCTTTCCAAAACATATTACATATTGAAAATCGTTAAAAAAAATGACTGAGATATTCATAGATTACCGCGGAATGTTTGTAAAAACGGTTTTCTGTAAATAAATAAAATTTGGAGGGTACAACAAATATAACAAAAATATTTTTATGCATTATTCGACCACATAAACAGCCTACAGTATGTTACTTGTCAGGTGTATTTCATTTTTTTTTTTGTAGCACAGTGTAATTAAATGAATACAAGAAAACAAATCATTGGATTGTATTGAGGTTTACATCACATTTCTATTCGACTCCTATCGCTCACTCATCGCTATCCAATGCCAATGCCGCGCTACCGCCTTAAGACGTCAGTCTGTCAGACTCTGAGTGTTTGGAGCGATTGCATGATCGGCTGTTTTCTCATCTCATTCACGTTGTTCCTAAAGTGAATTTTCCTTTTTTGTTTAAATTGTTCGACGCTTTTAACTTTTGGTTGAGTGCTTTCAGATCAAAGTGAAATAAATTGCAATCAATTCTTGATGCTAATATTGCCTTTTATTAAATTGTCTTAATCATTTTAGTGCTCCAGCTGTTGATGGAGTCAATATGACGAATGTATGTAGATAAATTTATGACTTAGATTAGATTAGATTTGCTCAGTTTTATGAACTTATCAAATTAGGATTATTCTTAGAATCCTAATATTTTTGAACACTCACTGAACTAATCATCATTTCTAGTGATTGTCGCGAATGCTATAACAGAGAGCATTACTTCACTTACCTCCTACTTAACTGGATACTCACACATGAGCAGCAACCACCCCGAGCTCGTAAACAAAATTAATAAATTAACTTTGCAGTATAAATCATTTTTCTTGTATCTGTCAAAAATGTCTTCACTACATGCATCCCAACGCTTCCAACGTCTGGCGCAGGCCGGAGCAGCTCCTATTTCTCTTTGGCCAAAAGGATGCCTAAAACTCTGCATTTTATCTATCTCTATTTTTTCTGGAATATTTAGACCTATATATTTATGTGTGTGTTTGTTAATGTGTGCATTAAGCCTTAATGTGCTCATAAGTTTTACTTTACATAATTTAATATCTGCTTCCTGATTTCTAACACGCCGCCAGCAAACCGGCCAGTACGCATGCCGACCCACACCATGAGATATTTTCGCACATAAATTTTCACAAGTTGTACGCTTTTTTATTTCTCCGTTCAGGTTTATGGCATGTTATGGCGAATTTATGTCTACAGAAACACACATGAAAACCAACGCAGCCACAAATGCAGCCGACAGGAGTCCTGTGCACTGACTTAGGGGTCAGGAAGCTTTTGGCTTGCCCGTTTTTATAACTATTTCTTGCTTCTTTTCTTGCTAGACTTATTAGCGGCCAAAATTGTATCTAACGCAGCGAAGAGAAAGCAGACGTGCAGTTCGAAGGTTAAACGGTCCTAAGTCTTTGTCCTGAACCAATTTTCGTCGCACGACTCTCTGCTCAAAACTACTTTATAAATGAAAATGTCGAAAAGCGCAGGAAGAAGAGGCCACATATGTTTAAAAAGAAATCAATACATGCGCCTTTATTTTGACTTGTCGTAATTAATTAGTGGCGTCAGGTCGTCAGCCAGGCAGCCAGTTTTTTTAATTCAGTTTATTTTCACACCAGCGTTGCATGCCCTTACGTGTGCCACTTCTACACGGACTGCCGGCAGGGTAATAAATTCGATTCTGCTGATGGGGGAAACCAGCCAACAAAACATTGAGTGGTACGATTGAACGCAGTGAAATGAAAGCGAAACAACATCAACAGCAGCAACAAAAGCAAAACAAATTTCTGTAATAAAAATGCAAACGTATAAGCATGCGCAGAAATACAACGAATTGTGTTCATACAGTGCTAACAACACTGTGAGAAAAATTTTAACTTCTTTAGAAACTTACCCATATAAATGAGAAACGTACCGTACACAGTGTATAGTTCCCAAGTCAGACTCAATAATAATCAATTTTGAGTATTCAAAAAAATTTGATACAATCGAAAATCTCTTAATGACTTACTCATTGAAGCATTGTCAGTAAAACTGAATAAAACTTGAAATAATCTTACAAATTAAATGCAACGAAATGCATTTCAGATTGAAACTGCTTTTTAAAGCACAATTCAAATCCGATAAATTTAATTTCTTGTGTTACATAAATATACACATGCTAAATTGTAAAGCTTTAAAATCTGGTTGACTTATGTGCATGCATGAGCATAATGATTCCAATGATTAGGTTGATGTTGCTGTCGATGATGTCGTAATAACGAACACAGTCCACGATGATGTTGATGCTGGTTATAACTATTATGGTTATTTGGTTGTTATGATTTTATTGTTGTTCTTACCCATCTGAGTAAGGTTGATTTTGTGGTTCAGCATTTGTCTACCACGTCCTGCCTGCTTGACTGCTTCACGGGCAATTGAGTGCAGCAGGCGGGCTGGGCTGCCCATGGATCCCGACGCAAGTCTATTAAAAGTGCATAAAAATAACTCTCGTTTCCGATAGTTCGTACCGGCGAATAGCGATGGCACGTTGCGACGCACAAAGCGATGTGCTGCCTACACCAGCACTCCGTGGCGACGCATGTCTTGATGTGTGGTGTGGAGTGGTGTAGTGTTTCGTGGAGTTCGTTGACGCGCATATATAGTAAGCGAGACCCGCGCTTTAATTGAACGGGGCCAGTAGAAAATGCATCAAATACGGGTTAATCCTTCTAGTTGTTGTTGACATTGTTTGTATCTCGAATAGCAATACATCTCTAAGTAATAAACGCTTCCAATTTAAGGATAACCGCGTAAATAAGTTGTGATCATTTTCGTATTGTCGACGTCAACATCAAGTCAAGCTTTGTCATGTCAGTGTGCTAATGTTGTTGAATTCAACGCGAATTTCATGAGTTTTCCGAAACGTTAATGTGTGTTTTCAAATTTTTCCGTGTTATTAATACGTCTACAATCAAAAATTTTAAGGACTATCACCAATGCACCCTGGTATATAACGAATGACGATATCCACCGCGACTTAAACATAGAACCCGTCAAAGACGTAATCGAGAAAAGCAGTACCAAGCACGCACTTAGACTCCTAACCCATTCAAACAAAGAAGTGCAACGAATACCTCAAATGGAACTAACAAAGGAGAGAAGACTGAAGAGAACCACACCGACAGCATTAACAGACACAAGCGCTATAATAGCAGAAATTACTAAAACATAAACCTAATAATGTACTCAAAATCGTTAAACATATTACTTAAGTATTGATTTAATGTAGTAACTATCTTCCCACCCCTGTTAACTCAATTACTAAGTGCCCACGGGCAGATGTAATCAATTTGGGATGTAAAAAAAAAAAAAAAAAAAAAAAAAAAAATTAATACGTAAAGTTTTGCAAGATTCAATAAAAAGGAATATGGGTTGTTGTACTATGAGCCAAAACTTTGATGACTGCCTTCTCATATTAAATCAATCCCTGATGACTGTCATTTCAATCCGTAAATATGCGCTTGAAAGTTATATTGCGCTCATGAATTTAGAAAGCAAAAACACTGAAAACATAATGCAGTTGTACATCGTACGTGACTTCCGTCAAAATAACAGCAAACACATAAATCCCCCTTTGCATCCATCCATCGAATTTCTGTTATCCACAAATTGCACGCAGCCGTCGAAATGCTTTATTACGCGCTAAAACAATAAGAGTTGGAAAAATATGAGTATTGTAAATAAACAAGAACATGCAGCGATCACATTGATGAGGTCTGGATAGCAGTGCATAGGCCGGAGGTAGCCGCAAATATTTTCTATGCTAAAGAGGAACCTAAGCGGCACTTGTCGATAGGTGAGGTGGTGTCACTAACAAAAGAGTAACGCATTAGTTAATTAAAAATTCCGTTAGCTACACGTTTGTGTGTTACACTAATGTCCAATGTTTACAGTTTTGACGTAGCCTAAACTCCTCATATAAATTATATAAAATAATATAAAATAAAATATAATAAAATTTGCACACCTTTGCAGTTTACTCGTCTCCATATTGAGAGTTATGGACGCTCGTAAACTGCTGCTTTCAAATACAAAAGGTATGCCGCTAACACATAACAGTTAATTACAGGCGCAGCTACTTCGACTATTCCATATGCATCACCTTTTGGCTGATATTGGTGTGCCGAGAAAGATAATCAGCCTGCAGCAATTTTTGTTTAGTAAGAGTGGAAAATCGTTCGAACTCAAGAAAAGCAAAACTTCATATAAAAAAAGCTCAAGAAATGCTCAATGAAATTTCCTTGAGTCAAATTTACTTGAGGTGTACGCACCTCACAAAAAAACTGATTCGGTTTTTTAATACTTTTTTTCATTTAAAAGTGAAATGACAACACTGATTTCGGCAAGAAACATATGTTTACCTATTTATTTCTCAAAGGAAAAGTGACAGCTGCCTGCCTTCCATGCCGGCCATGAAAATGCCGCAGTCCAACGTGAGCAATAGGCCGTCCCGTAAATATCTCAACACATGTAATAAAAGCGTAATCGGTTGAAATGTATTAAAAATTTACCAATCGTCGTCCATTTGGAGAGAACTGAATTTTATTATTAAAATTAAAATGTTTCCAATAGAATGCAAGCAACTTGTCAAAATGTCTTTCAAACGTCAAATTTACTTTACTACTTTTTTACGCTCAAGAAACATATGCTCGTTTTTTCTTGAGCGTTTTCTTGAGAGCTTCATACTGACCTTTATTAAATGCGAATTCCATTAGCTTTAATGCCCATAAATTCTTTCCTATTGCGAACTTTCAATAGCTTCACGCCTGTCACTTTGATGACTATTAACACTTCTTCAGACGCACGACACCAGATTGGCAATAGCTTCAGCGAACCATAAAAAATGGGTACGATTAAGATTTGATTAAAAACCGGTACAAAACTGTCCCAAAAACAGTTTTCTGTATAACGAAGTTTAAAAATTAAAAATGCACATAATAAAATCTACATAGTAAACAAGAAAATCAGTAATATACAAAGACAGCAAAATCCAACGAAAGAGGCCAACGCGCTGGCACAACATAAAAGAAAACAACAACAAAAAAAAGTTAAAGCACCACACCAACCACAAAAAGCAAAGCTACAAAGGCAAGCAAAGAAATTACAAGTAAAGATTTAAATGAGAAATCTCATTACAACAATAAAGCGACAGCCAGGGCGCAAAATGCTTCAAACGAAAAGATATTGAAAAACGAAAACCGTCGACCATTTTGACTTACAAATTACAAAACTGTCAGGCATCTAAAGCGGCGGAATAGCACTACAGAAAAAGGTAGCTTCAAGAGACGAAGAAGAACCCAAGCAACAAATTGGAGAACGACCGTAGCACGAATGGCACGCTGCAAAATTTCGAATTCGAAACATGCTGCGGCAACAATCGTAATAAATTTAAGTTACGATCACTTTGCTCTTTCAGTGTTGGTGCTGTGCCCGCGGATTAAGATATATTTTGCTTCGAATGCCAAATTTATAGAAATGCAAACGATTGGCGATAGAATAGACTAATTGACAAACGAATTACGTTATTATTATTAAATTATAAAATTATTCATACATTCTTACTTTACACCACCAATACTCATTTTGAACGCGATTTAAAACTGTCCTCTTCATTCCTCCAAAATGTTTATAAATATGCATTCAATATTTTCTGTAAATAGTTATGATTTTTGAAACCAACCATCCAAACAGAATGCTTCGTCAATAACAAATTTCGGCTTTCAGATTTCGAAAGTATGACTAAACAAGTCCACATAAAAGCCACAAAAAGGTGAAAAACACAGCAATTTCACTTTGCTTATTTCTCCAATTAATTTTATGTTAATTCATAAATAAAAACAAACACAAATTAATAATGCAGCAACGAAAATATCACATCAACAAAGACAGCACTAGCAGAGAGCAGCGCAGTGTGAAGAAAACCAATAGCCCGACATTCGTAGCATTTGCAGTACATTCCGCACTATAGTCCTAATGGCATATCACTTTAGCATGTTTATAGCTTTGAATGGCGTAGATAGATCGATCGATCGACACATAGATAGATCGATTCTGCATACATGTCTATTTGATTGGAAAAATCAAAGTGTAATTGATGTAAATGTTGTTTGTATTGGAATCCTGTTTGGGACAAAGCTCTTAGCTAAGATAAGAAATCTTGGTTTACAACTACTCTTGGATACAGCACAGCATCAATTTTTTATATATAATATTCTTAGCAGATGGAAAAACGGCAACGTACAAGTCGGTAAATACCGACTAAACTTTTGTTACGTCATATTTATTAGGAAAATCCTATTTCATAGGCAGAAACCAGTTTTTGTCATTTCTTTGGTTTTTTATATTAATTTTTGTATTGACGAGGTGAGACGGCAGCAACAGAGGAAAAAGTCCAAATTAATAATGTGTGGCGCCAAAAACGTGCGACAAAAGTGTTAAAAATGAAGCGGCAAATGCCTCATTATAAATAACGCATCACAGTGTAAATTTTTTATATAGTTTGTACGGGCGGTGAGCGGCTTAATTTTATGTTGTTTGATTTTATGCATTCGAAAACATATTAGTTTCAGAGTATTTTTTGTTGTCGTTCTGTCGACTATTTTCCGGTTTTCTGTATGCTTATGGGCGTTGTGGCTGTTGTTATTGTTCGCGCAAATACTGCCTCTTTGTAGATATGAAGATAAACAGACCTTAGTCGCTCAGATTCCAATTAAACCTGTTTTCAATTTATAGTTTTAAAATTATTGGCCAACGCCGAAACTGAGTGCAGAAACTTTTAATGCGTAGTAATGCAGCAGTCAATCAAATTTTGATCGGTTTTGACTTCTTTCGCCATCAAAGATATATCACACTTCACTCGGTTCTGAGAAATGCCATCCGGGCCATAAAACTATTTCAAAGACGGAGTAAAAAAGACGCAGACTCCATTTTCCCTTCCCCTCTTAGCCATATTTCAAACGAACACACAACAGCAACGCAGAAGCGCCGTGTCATTATGATGGCAATGACGTGCGGCGGCCGTGCGCTTGACCCACAAATCAAATGGCATTAGACGGCCACATTTTATTGCCTCGAATGGTTTTCTTCGCCTTCGATATTTTTTTGTTTAAATAATTTACAAACAAAGCCATAATGACAACATCCAAATTCGGTAATTCTGCGAAGGGGTGAGCAGGCGCCGAGAGATGCTGGGACGGTGGTCCAATCTAAACAAACAGATGCTGCTACGACGCACGATTAAATGAGCGTTGAAAGACGCATAAAAATGAAATGAATTTTTCCAAGACATGAGAAAACAATGTTGTTGTCGTTGTCGCTCAAGACACCAATACGGCGTTTTTACTCCGCTTTCAGCCGTTTGTAACGCTGCCTGCTTGGTGACGATTTTATAGGCCATATAAAATACTCAATTTCATTGCACAAATTAAACGCTGCTCAAGCATAAAATTACCAACTTTACACCCGCTTACATTTATTAATTTGTTGAGTCTCTCCTTTCACTCATTACCAAGCGACGGCATTAGCTTAGCATTAGTTTGGTTTTTTATCTTCACTACATCCCGAAATTTAACACATTGTAACCTGTGAAGTTATGTTTAAAATACGATTGCATATTAGAGAACCGCCGAATTGAGAAAATTCGAAGGTAATTCGCATGAAGAAAGTTTTCATACTCCTCACCTAATATGTAGTCAACATTTAAGGTACTTCAGAAATTATTTCCATTCCAGAAAGTAAAAACAGCACGTGG
Source organism: Melieria omissa (assembly GCA_963971225.1). NCBI lineage: Eukaryota > Metazoa > Arthropoda > Insecta > Diptera > Ulidiidae > Melieria > Melieria omissa. Next base: position 64,668,770 of record OZ020268.1, on the reverse strand, counting down.
GACCACCAAAAAGTACTTTCTGCAAGCGCTTTCTGACTTTTGCTGATATACCAGGATAATTATTGCCAAACTGATAAAAAAATGTGTATTTTCTCTCTAATTTTTTGAAAGTTGCAAATATTTGTTGAAACTAAGTATTAGAAATATTTATTTATAAAGAACAGCCAACTGAAATATTGCTACAAACAGATTAAATATGTTGATATAAGTACAGTCGTGTCTGGATATAGTGAAGTAATTACTGCAAGACCTGTTCACAGTATTGAGGTTGTTCACTATATCAAGGTTAAAATTTTTATTCGTTTTATTTGCTCAAAATAAACTTTGTGTATATAAATTCAAGAGATCATTAAAATTAATTATTAGGAAAACATAGGTCAAGAAACAGACATTTTTTATTCCTTCTTGTGTTTTTTGTTGCTCTTTGCTTGAAATTGGTTTTCGATTGTTCACTATTTAGATAACTCCATGTAAAAATTTACGTGTTCACTATACCCATACACGACTGTATTGTCGTTCGTCAGTGTGTCAAATTTTTTATGACGGTGGCAACACTGTGAGTGAGTAATCAAATTCGTATAGTGTGGATTTTCTCCACCGCGATGCCAAAACCGCCTCACCCCAAATGTTCTTGGTTTGGCTAAAGTGTTCTAAATATCCTGAGCACTGAACTATCTAACACTATTATCCTCATAAGGAGCAATTTCTTTTTTAATAATAATTGTTTTTCCATTTATCACGCTCAACACTCAAATTAGAAATGTCAGTAAAATTCTCAACCGCGTCGCAAAACCCACATTCGCAAAGTACTTTCAAAAAGTATTAGGAGAAATTTATTAGACTTGCACAGTGTGACTAGTCAAAAAGTATGAAATGTAAAAAGTACTTACGAAAATTACTTTCCGTGCAAGTTTCCAAGTGAAGTGACTTTCTGAAATTTTAGACTTTTAGTCGCATTCCGAAATTACTAAGCATACTTGCATAGACAAACGGTAGCTTTAGATTATGTTGCGCTACTTTTCCAGTCTTGAACCACGTTTTACTTTTGCTGTTAGTCAGGTGCCGATTGTTTTATGTTTTATTATTTTCCAAGCTCTGATCCCCTATTTTACAACTTTTTTAATTGCCGTCTGATATTTACTCTGAGGAGCAATGATGCGCCACACAACGCATGAATTAATGCAACGTATGCAAAAGTGCTGGTCCGAAAGCTGGAAGGTGACAGTGTTGCCAAAGTATTGTCCGCTTAAGGGGGTGTTCTGTAGTAAAATTTTCAAAAAAAATCGATTTTTTTTTGCATTTTTCAACAGGTAATGTTGTTATCTATCGTATAAAAAAAGGTCTTTGATGAATTCGGACCGGAAAGTCATTTGTAAAGGAGGTTTCGTCACGCGCTCCGCCAAATTTCCACAGTACTTTCAGTGAACAAAAAACTTTAAACGCGTTTTTCCTGAAACCATGTTTTTCGAACTGGTTCACACGATTACAAATGATTGAGTAGACGGATTTTGATAATTTTTTTTTTTAATGTTTCTAAAAGTTGTCGCTATCGTCCGACGAGCGTTTTTTCGATTTTGTTATTAGTTAGTGTTAAATAAATTTTTTTCATTTGTAAAAATGGGAAAAAAAAAATTTTTTACTTTCAAGTCGCGCCATTTTGAGAATTTTGATGAAAAACAAAAAAGCTCCCGTCGGGCGATAATCGCACTCATATAGATTACAACAAATAAAAATTTTCCGATTTCCATGTTTCAGACTGGAGCAATCGTGTGAACCGTCAACGCATGTTTTTTTGGAGGGCATCACTTTGCGGCGCTGCAGTGCAGCAACGAATCAATATTTTTTCAAACCTTATACTGAATTTTGTAGTTAAAAGTATAATAAAACATTGAAAAAAACCGCATAAAAAAAAATTGAATAGTTACTTCACACTAGAATTTCAAAAAACACCTAAGAAAACGAGCTGTTACTACAGAACACCCCCTTAAGGGGAGAGATCAGTTAAACTGGTCTTTTTTTCTTTTTTTTTGGTACAAATAATGTTCGAATCTTTCCAAACTTTTTTTTTACACTCCGGGCCACCAGAATAGGTTCACACTTTTTTCTCGAGGAAAATGAGTAGTGTTCTTACAAAACACCGTTTTACCTCATTTATTGGTATCAAGATGTTCAAGGCATCTATTGTGAACCTACATGTCCAAAACACAATTTGACATTTATTTCATTTTTCTTTTTTGGCCCAATTTTGTAAAGTGAACCCCAAAACTGAGTACATTTTAGTGGGCCACCAGAATAGGTTCACTCTGAAAATTAAGATTGAAACAGTGGTAAATGCAAATAATATGGAGTGTTTGGTAAACAACACTTAAATTTATTGGTTTTAAAAGCCACCTTTATTTAGTATGGCTTCAAAAGTTCGCGTCAACATTGACTCGTATAAAGACTTAATTAAATCTAGAGAAATAGTCTCCCACGCTGCTTCAATGGCACCAATAAGTTCATCGTTGTTGTCTAACTGGCGTCCGAAGGCATAGACCTTCCTCACCAACCATCCCCAAACGTTTTCAATGATATTAAAATCAGCAAAATAGGGGGCCCGCTCCAGCTGATCAAAGTTTTGCTGCATCAACCACTGCTTCACGACCCGTAAAGTATGGATGGGTGCATTGTCCTGCTGGAATATCCACTTAATAGGACCAAACAAGACAGACAATTGTGGAAAAACTCTCTCAAGCATGGTTTTATAGCCCATTACCGCCATTCTAGATGTTTGAAATTTCAGCTTGACAGTTCCGTAGTAGGAAACGGCTCCCCATACCATAATTCCACCTTCTCAAACGTGGTGGCGTGTTAAAAAGCGTTCATTTTTTCTAAGGTCATGGAAATACAAATTGTATTCATCGGGTCCATCAAGATTAAACCGTTTTTCGCCCGAAAACTCGACGTACTTCCATTTGTCGTTCCATGCCATATGATTTCTGCGAAATTCCAAACGGTTTTCTTGGCGCTGAGCAGTTAGCGGTGGTTCTTTTTGCAGTTTTTTTCTTTTTAGGTTGGGGACATTCCGAATGACACGTTTGATAGTAGAATAGCTTGCAGAAGTCCAGTTTTAGCCTTGATTTTGGCAACTGAGTCAGGGGAATTTGAAGCACATCGCAGTATGGCACGCTTGTCTGCAGATGTTGTCACCGAATGCGTGCAGCCTTTCATGTTTTTTCCATTAGTGCTTTTATTTCGCAAATAATTGCTCACCAAATGTTGACTTCTGTTTATTTTAAACGCTATTTTATGCAAAGAATAATTTTCACTTTCAAGCACTTTAATTTGAGCGATTTCTTCGGAAGTTAGAGCTTTTCCGTGACCCATTTTCATACAAACGTTAAGAAAAACATTTAATGGAATGATCAAATTTGGTTTTGCTCCCAAAAGTCCCGTTATTCGCCAAAAAAGCAGCGATTTTGAATGTGAACCTATTCTGGTGACCCACTAAAATGTACTCAGTTTTGGGGTTCACTTTACAAAAGTGGGCTAAAAACAAAAAATGAAATAAATGTCAAATTGTGTTTTGTACAGGTAGGTTCACAATAGATGCCTTGAACATCTTGATACCAATAAATGAGGTAAAACGGTGTTTTGTAAGAACACTACTCATTTTCCTCTAGAAAAAAATGTGAACCTATTCTGGTGGCCCGGAGTGTATTTAAGAGTATATTAATTGAATTTACAAAAAAAAAATGCACAAAATGGTCGACTTACAAAGAGTTGAAGTTACCCCTCATTTTGATTGGCAACCAACGTAGAGTCCGCAATTTTTATCTGAAATCAAAAAAATCAAAGTACGTTCTGTTAAAAATAGATAGAGCTATGAATCCCCCTAACAAAATATGCAAAAAAATAAATATCGCGGAAATGCCGACAAAGTAAAAAAACAGACTCGTTTTTGGACATAGACGTGATGCCAGAGGGGTTTTTTCGCGAGCTTGACAATTCGCTTTAGAACAGATTGCGTAAAGGAGTACATAAAGGTGTGTGCCAAATTTCAACTCAATCGGACATAAACTTTCCGAGTTACGAGGGTTGCCATTTCAAAAAGTGCAACTTTTCAGGAGACGCGGTTGAAGTTTGGAAACAGGGCCGAGCGGTAGGCGGAGCGCTTGCTTTGTTCTCGCATTATGAGAGAACGCGTTCGAATTTTGAAAAATCCTCTTAGGACGATGTTTTCAAGGCATTGAACTAACCGATTCGGAAAAAAAATTTAAACTTTCCAAAAAATTTAACTGATCTCTCCCCTTAAAGTGAAAAGTTCGTGTGTGGCGTGATTGAGTGTGGGAAAATTAAAAATCAACTTTCCGTTGCTGTTTTCACTCAGAATTGTCGAGGACTTGGTTTAATTGCAATTAAATTGGGGATTGTGGTGGATGTGTGGCAATGTGAGATTTTGCGCGATTAAGCAAACAATTTAATTTTCACGCATAAGGACGCATCGTTATATTTCATGGGTACTTCTTCCGTTTCCGGTCCATGTCAACAGGCTGCCACAAACACGTTTGTATGTGCGGTATCATCGTCACAGCGCGAGTTAACAAACGGCACACGGTGTTTGTGTTTTTTTTCAACACATGCGTGCTGCGTTTATTGAGTCGTGTAGTAAACTGAATACGTGTTTCTCTTAATGTTACTTACGATACCTAATACATTTTCTTTTCGTTATTAGTTTTCTCTGCTAGCAGGTAGCAGCTGGTGTTAGTTAGTTTAGTGTGCTGACAGATAAGGATATTTTGTGTTAGTTTTGTTTGTTTGTTCTATTTGTTTGATAAGAATATTGTTTGTTGCTGGCTGATATGTTGTTTTGGATTTTGAATTTTGGTGTGTCGATGTGATAAGCAATACATTCCTTAACTCGCGCGTCTGCCTTTTGTTTCCCATTTGGCAACTCTTGCCATTATGCGGTATAATAAACAAAATCTTGATCGAGTTATTTAATTTATAGTTAACAACCACACACAATCACGCTCGAAAAATCAAAATTCTACCTATTGGCGGCTGGCAGCCAATATGTTGTCTTTACTGCTGCGCCTCTGGCATGAGCGAAGTGACGAAGACTTGTCGCACATTTGTTAAACATTCGGAAAGAATAAACTGTAAATACACACAACATATGAGTGTAAATTTGCATGAAATTGTGTGAGCGCCGGCGTGCACCGCCGCGAACAAAAAAAAAGAGTAGACAAGACGACATCGGTCGCACAATTGCTGCAGGCACAGGGTTGCAACAGTGGATCATCATAAAATCTGTGGCAAACCAAAACGACGGTGGCTGTAGAAACAACAACGCGGCAAAACCAATGCCGAAAAAACTCCCAGAAAGCTAAATAGTACAAAATTAAAATTATTATAAAAGTTAAAATAAAAGTAGGCACTGAGTGCGCAAATCTTAAACTGACACCGATGCCCCCATGGAACTTAGCAGCAAGGGCGACTATGCTGCTTCTAAATACGTCTCAACTGCAAACGAGGGAAATGAAGGAGAGTTGCGCAAGGGAAAAGAAACGAGGCAAGGTTGAAGCGGGACGCATGTATGGCAAATAGGAGTGGGCATGGTGAGCCCTTTAAACATTTGGGGGAAACGCGTATGGTAAATTGTCCGTTGGAAACGAGAGAGGGTGCGGGTTGCGGGGCCGTAGGCAAAACGGCATTGGCGCAGTACAGCATCTGAAATTGGCAAGGAGTTGTGCTACATGCAAGGTGGCCATATATTTGAAATGTATCGAAAGCCCAATATACTCCAATGTACCCTTAGCTCGAAAGAGTAATTAATTTGTTTATTTTGTGTTAATCTCTACTTAGGGGAATTCTTTGTAAGGTGCCACCCCTGCTCGATTTCGACGTTCCAGCAATCCAAAAAAAAAAATTCCTATTGTCATTTAAGGTATATATGTCCACATCAATTTTGATGTGGTTTTTGAGGGAAAAGACGCAATAACACGTTCTGGGTAAATAGAAATGTCAAATTTGGTTAAGAAAAAACATAAAAATTAAAACTGAAGGTTTTTCTCGCGGTGAAAAGGAACCAAAAACTTATAAAAAACTAAGGTAAATATCAGTGTTGGACTTAGTTTTTAATGGTTTTTCATAATCCCAAATGATATCCGAGCATATCGTAAAAGGAACAAAGTTATACAATGATTTCCAAAATGGCATAAAAATGTAAAGTGCCACCTTTTTTTCTTTGTAAGATGCCACCCCCCTATTTTCATTGTTTTGTGGTCCTATATCGGTAAAATGACTTTTTATTGCTCGGAATCGTCATTACAATGAATTTAAAGTGTTCTTAGCCAATTTTGCTCTAATCCTATCATGAGAAATGAGTTAGTTCAGTTTTGTTTATTAATTTCCATACAATTATTCGTTTTATTCGTTACCATTCAATTTGCATTTTGCTTTCGGTCATTTTCTATTCAATTCAAATTAAATTCAAAAATCTTTCGTAAATTTTCTAAGTCATGCATATTTACTTGAGATTTTTACGTTTTTAGCGGTTTTTTAGGGGGTGGCACTTTACATTGAAAAATTTTAGGGTGTCGATTTTGAACACCTTGGGAAATTGGCTGTAAAATTCACATTTACAAAAAATTCAAATGAAGTGTTACCTTGGATCATAGCTCTTTTAACCATCTTTCCAACGGTATATTAACATTGGCGATACGTTAATTTTCTAACGAATTATGCGCAATAAAGCTATGGGGTGGCACCTTACAAAGAATTCCCCTACTATATTATATAAAAGCAAGTGTGACGTTTTTTGAGCCACAATCAGGCAAAAACCACTGAACCGATTTAGATGAAATAAGCACCAAACATTTTTGTATCTGTGGGAATGGTACATAGGCTATATGAGAATGACCACGCCCCCCTTCTTACGCCCACTATGGAAACAAAATTCATCTATGGTATGCTTTTGTAAGGCAATATGGGTATCAAATGATTCAGCTTATTATTGCGGCAAACATAGGCTATAATATAATCGGCCACGCCCACTTTCCGTGCCCTCTAAACTAACAAAACGAAGCTACGGTACATGTCGGTAAATTAGTATTAATATCGAATGATTCCGTGCTTCGTTGATGGTAACATAGGATATATAAGATTGACCAAGCCCACCCGATATGCCTTTTCGCCACGCCCACTATAATAACAAATCAGCCATGGTATATTTGTCTTTGCAATATGGGTATCAAACGATTCATTGCGGCAAACATAGGCTATAATTTAATCGGTCACGCCCACTTTCCGTGCCCTCTAAACTAACAAAACGAAGCTACGGTACATGTCGGTAAATCAGTATTAATATCGAATGATTCCGTGCTTCGTTGATGTTAAATCAGCCATGGTATATTTGTCTTTGCAATATGGGTATCAAACGATTCAGCGTGTCATTGCGGCAAACATAGGCTATAATTTAATCGGTCACGCCCACTTCCCGCGCCCACTAAACTAACAAAACAAGGCTACGGTACATGTCTGGAAATTAATGTTGATATAAAATGATTCTGTGTTTCATAGCGGTAAACATAAGCTATATAAGGTTGACCACGCCCACCTTTTACACATTCCTGCAATTCCCATGACGACAGAAATTAACTGTGCTATATTTGTGCAAAACAATATGGATATAAAAAAGGGGCGTGGCACCGCCCATACAACTTAAAATTTCAATATATCTTCGGAATGACAAATCGGGCAGCATTAATATTTGGTGCGGGGTCACCGTTTAGATGTGCCTATTCACTGGTAAAACTTTGTGAACGTTGGACAAGAGGTGTGGCACTTTTTGAGCAACTCAAATGTTTCAAATAACTGTGGAACTACAAATCACACATCAAAGATTTACGATTTAGATGTGCCCTTCGACATTGGGAATGGGTTGGGTATTGAACGAGGGGCATGGCACCGCCCATAGAACCCAAATTTTTAATGTGGAATAGCTTCGGAACAATAAGTTGGAAAGCTTTGAAGTTTTGTATATCATCGTCCCATAGATGTGTTATTCTACTGGCAAAATATTATGGGCGTTGAACAAGGGGCGCGGCATATTTTTTGTCACTGAAATTTTCCGCGTAACTTTGGAACAGAAAGTCGCATATTAATGAAACCAGGTCACACCCTTCGGCTGGAGGAATGGATTGGGCATTACATAAAAGAGGCGTGGCATCGCCCATAGAGTATAGTATGAAGAAACTTGATTTATTGGGCCCATTGACTTCAAGCTTGCGTGCAAAGCCGTAGGGCCCTACTAGTGTTTCAATAATCTGCGGTCGCTCAAATGCTTTAACAGAAACCTCACAAACGATTTACGCCTCGCAGTTCAGCCCGGATGATCAGTCTGGGCGTGTATTTATATGCGAATTCTGCATGTACATATGTATGCATGTGCGGTAAGGTGAAATACGATGTTAGGGCAGCAGGGAGTTGTGCTTGATCCACGCTTTCTAGAATTTTTCTACTTCTTTTATTTGTGAGTTATTGCATGTGTACATCAGAGTCCTGCACGAGTATGAATTTTTGCTATTCGAAAACATTCGAATGCTTTTGAATAGAATACTTCACTTCATCTCTGCGGACCGGTCCGAATGAATACGAGTACATTTCTCTTCGAGTACGAGTAAGCTCCGAACAGAAACGAGTAGACGTACACTATTTATTATTATTCGAATAATAGTACACACTGCTTCGAATATATTCGAATATACTCGTTTTATTATTCCTAAGATTATTTAGAAATATTTATGTTATATATAAATATTTATTAATTTTTTATGCTACTTTCTTCAATAAATTCCATTTTGCGTATTAACCAATAAGCCACTTCAACCGCAGCACAAGTATACACATGGAAAAGTGACATACTGCGCATAAAAATATTCGGTGAAACTGTTGAATTCGAATACTTCGCAAAGTTCTTGATTACCGAATACGAGCACTGCAGTATTCGCTTCTCACCGAATACGAGCACTGCAGTGTTCGCTTTCACCGAATACGAATAGAAACGAGAAGCGACGCTCGCTGGTTCTCGTTTCTATTCGTTTCGTTGTACGCATTCTTCGAATACCAAGTACCCGTACAGTATGTTATGTACAGTAGTGTAGCCGCTAAAATGAATATTTTCATGCAGGACTTTAGTGTACATGTAGGAGATTTTTTACAAGTCACATAAAAGTGTTTTACAAAACATTTGCTTCTGTTATGTGTCTCTATGTTATTTAAGTAATTCGAGATATTGCTATGAAAGCGTGGGTTTCCGTCTCTTGGGTTTGTTTTTTTTTATATTAAGATTGGCTACAGGAAATGGGCTGTGCTTTTGAAAGTTACAAAATAACTTCAAATGCATTTCGCTAACAGCCTTGTGGAAATTTGATGTTCACTTAAACTTGAAATCTTCATAAAATTCAGACACTCGTTATTCACCAACAATACTAAAAACTCAAATCAAAACCGCAGTAGCCTCCAGTTTCTGCCCGGCTTGCCGATCAAGAGTGGGTGGTGTTGTGAATATCACTAAAAATCTATTTCAACGACAACAATACTGAACTGACAACACCAGTGTCTAAAACACCAACCATGCAGCATTTTATTTGCTTCCTGCGCACGAAAAACGACGAAAAATTTATGTTAGTGACTCCCACGTAGGCAGAACAACAGATGGAAAAATCTTGGATAACATCATCGAATAGCAAAAGTAGCTATTAAGCTGTACCGACGGCTAGCTAGTTCCACAGTGGTAGTTTTTTTTTTTTTTTTATTTTAAAGAAGGGAAAAGCATTGAAAGCCGGAGTGTGAGACTTTCACCCACTAAAAACCCTTCTATCTCCTACATTGATATCAGGGAACGTCCTGCGAGGAATTACTTCCTGGTATCAGTAGGGTGCGGCACCGTGCCCACCACCTCGGACTACCTGTTTTCCCTACGTTGGCGTTCTAAAACGCGCAGTGTTTTCATAATGCTGGCTGCAGCCGAGCATACAGCTTCCCACTTGCGTGGGGTGTCACACATGTGTGCGGTCAGGTTGAAGACGGACGGATGCTCCCCAAGAGCTACTGCTAATTCCCTTCGGACGGACTTAAACCGCGGGCACTCGAACAGGACATGCTCTGCGGTCTCGTGCTTCGATGGGCACTGCGGGCAGGAAGGGTCGTCCTCATGTTTGAACCTGTGGAGGTATTGCTTGAAGCAGCCGTGCCCACTCAGTAGCTGCGTTATGCTGTGGTCTAACTCACCATGCTTACGCTCAACCCACCGTGCGATATCCGGGATTAGTGCACAAGTCCAACGTCCCTTGCTGGATCGATCCCATCTGTGCTGCCAGTCTCTAATAGTGGCGCATCTTTCCGCAGCTTTAGCGACGCTCGTCGGCTTGGTGGCAGCATTATATAAGCGTTGCATTTCGCACGCCAGCAGGTCAATGGGCGGCATGCTCGCTATGACTCCTATGGCGTCGTCCGACACTGTGCGGAAGGCGCTGGCAACCCGTATTGCACTTAATCGGTAAGTCGCCCTGATGCCTTTCGTGTATTCTCTCGTTTTCGTCGCGTCCGCCCATACTGGAGCTGCGTACAGGATAATTGACGACGTTACTTTAGCCAGTAGTTTTCGCCGGCTGGCGCGTGGACCTCCAGCGTTCGGCATCAGGCGCATGAGTGCACCGTTTACGCGTGCAGCCTTCTCGCATACAGTTTTAAGGTGCTCCTTGAACGTCAATTTCGTGTCAACGACGACCCCAAGGTATCGAAGATAGGGCTGGGACAAGATTTCGTGCTCTCCTACTGTGATGGTGAGCACCTCCCTCTGCTTTCTAGTGCTGAGCAGCACTGCTTCAGTTTTGTGTGCCGCCAGCTCCAGCTTTGCGTCAGTCAACCACTGTTTCACGCGGACTATAGTGTCGTTGCATCTTCGTTGTAGCGTCTCGGTATGTTTCGCCACAGCAACTATCGCGATATCATCAGCATAACCAATAATTTTCACATCCTCCGGCAGATCAAGGCGGAGGATGCCGTCATACATGACGTTCCACAGTGTTGTGTTCCACAGTGGTAGTGCACTGCGCTGCGTGCCACAACTGCTACAGCACTGCCATCTGCAGTGACTCGCCATACACCCTGCTACAAAAAACACAACACCACCTCACCAGTCGGCGTCTAAGAAAGCGGCCAATTACTGTGCGTTCACCAACTGTCGATGGGGCCACAGTGCCTTTCCGTTTGCTTCTCTTTGCAGCTTGCCAAGTTAACATTTGTTTTGGGCTACGACTGCCATCCTTTCGTATGTTTGTGTGCAAACTACCTGACACCGGTGCACCAAACAGGCCCAAAGGGCATTTTTGGCAAATTGATAAGCGAGAGTATACTTTATGTCGTGTAGCCGCACCTCATTCTATGATTAATGTCACGAGTATTCAGGCGGCAAATTCAAAAGGCTTACGAAAATCCAAATTAGATAATTTAAAAAGTATTTAGCATTTACATAAAAAATGATCATGCACAAACCAGTATGTAAAAGTGACTCAATCCTTAAACAGGTTTTATACTGAACGCAGGCTGTGCTTTACGATTTTTATTCTACAAAACAACGCAGACTTCCGATAGGATATAACCAGACACAATAATGTATGAAATGAAAAAATTGCTAGGAGCTAACCAGCTTGCAACGATAAATAAGTTGATACATCGCATATAAGGTCCGTTTCATAATTATAACGCCACTTGATTTTCCTGAATATTTCGAAAACCAGCAGTGCTATCAAAAAAACGTCTTCTCATGAAATTGCACTTGCTAATAGTGCAATTTGATAACAATAAAAAATATTAAAAAATCGTGGCTACTTCTTTATTTGAAAGCATTTTTTCTTTATTCAGTGTTTCATATTTATAACGCCACTTGTGTTAAGTAGGCAAAAAAGGTGTGCCGAACGGCAATTGGCAACGCCGATTGCAACCCTGCGCTGCAGGAGCGTGACAGCTGCCATGTCAAGTTCACGTTGGCAGCCTGCTTACCGTGGTTCCGGTTCGTTGGCGACACTTTGATTCGAGGAAGCCAACGGAACGGAACCGCGGTAAGTTTGTCTGCCACAAAATTATATTTTATAACTATTTTTATAATTGTTATTTTATAACAATTATAATTTCAGAAATAAATACTACTTCCGGTATTAAAAAACGAAGTTCTGATTCCTCGACAAATTTTTATTTCGCTCCAACTATGGAGCGTACTCCACGCCGGAGCTCCCGCCGCCAGAACAACAATGATTCAGCCGCCGCAGCAGATGTGAAGGGCCTTAATGCCGTCCTGTGCCCCATTGCCGACACCATCGCCGGCGCAGCCGCCACCACCATGCACTCCGTTTCGTGCACCATCGCCGGCGCAGCCGCCACCAATTCCGCTGCCACCATGCATGCTGGCGCAAACGCCGTCCCGTGCTCCATCGCCGAATCGCTCGCCAGCGCAGCCGCCACAATGCATGCTGGCGCAAATGTCGTTTCGTGTCCCATCGCCGGCACGCCCATCAGTCCAGCTGTCTCCAACGTCGCCGCCACTATGCACGCCGTTTCGTGCACCATCGCCAGCCCAGCTGGTCTCAATACCGCCGCCAACGGAATCGTTGCTCCGCATGTCGGCCCAGTCGCCTCTAGCGCTGCCGCCGGTATGTACGCCTGCCCAACGGCTTCCATGCGCACCAGCACAATCGCCGGCACGCATGTCAGCCCCATCGCCTCTGACACCGTCGCCAACATCTTCGCTAGCTCCACCAGCCCGGCCGTCGCCACATAAGTCAGCCCTTTCGTCGCCCCACACGTCACCCCCGTCGCCGGCCCACCCAGCACTCCAGCCACTGCCCCGTACAGTCCCACCGCCGCCAGTCCGTATACCAATACGTATCCTGGCCCGTACATTAGTACAGCCACAGCCGCCGCTTTGTACAGTAACGCAATCACCACGTCGTACAGTATCGCAGTCTCACCCTATGGTAGCACCAATGCTCGATACGACAGCGCAGTCGCAGCCCGTTACACAAGCGCCGCCACTGACACCGGTACAGTTGGCGTCGCTTCACCGTATTTTTCCACTGCCGCCAGCGCAATCGCGGCACAGTGTACAACCGTTACCGGTGCCCCCGCGTTTACCTACAAAGCCAGCGTCAACGGCTACGCTTCCACACCTACGGTTGTCTCACTCGCACAACCGCAACCACCGTATGTGGGCACAGGTTCGGTGCAGCCAGGCAACGCTATTCAGCAGTCAATACTATCAACGCCAAGCATGTTCTATTCAAACACACCGTGCGCTAGCAATATATTTCCAAACGGCGCAATGACGCCGCGCAAATTACAGGATCTCCCTGAGTTTAGCGGCCAACCTGAAGATTGGCCCATGTTTTTTACGGCGTTCGTGCAGATTCTAAGCTACCAATGAGCAAGCGATTGGAATGGGCACGTTTCGGAATGACGGTGCAGCCCTATCCAACCCTAGTCGAATTTAACACGTGGTTGACACAAGCAGTGAACCTGGTATGCGCCGTCCAGGGTTTCGACGATCGCGAGCCAAAACGTCGCGTTGTGCTGCATGCAGCGACGAAGCCGTTGGAGCAGCCAGGAAGGTGTTATATTTGCGAAGGACAACACAAGGTTGCGGAGTGCCCGCGCCTCATCAAGGCATCCGTAGCTGATTGGTGGAGCGAGGTCAAACGCCGCCGCCTGAGCTTTTCGTGCCTAAATCCGGGCCACAGTACCCATGACTGCCGCCGCCGCAAAACATGCCCTGTAGAGGAGTGCGAAAGAGTGCACCATAAGTTGCTCCACGACACTGAGAAACCGCCAACGCGCGCCACAACACAGGCTCCAACGACGCAACCAGGGCAACAACGCCAATCTGTGCTGAATTGCGCTAGTCGTGCAATTGAGCGCAAGGTGCTTTTCCGGATTCTGCCTGTGTGTGTCTACGGGCAAGGAAAGTGCATTGAAACATATGCACTGTTGGACGAAGGGTCGTCCGTGTCGCTTATTGACAGCATGCTGGTGCAGGAGTTGGGTTTGCGTGGCCAGAAGCGTGACCTCGACGTCCAGTGGTTCGGTGGTCAAGCAACACGCGAGCCAGCAGTTGCTGTGAACTTGGTCATCAGTGGTGCAGACAAGAAGAAGCATACGCTCAAAAACATCTATAGTGTCAAAAACCTGAACTTGCCGTTACAGAGTTTGGGCGAGGTGGAGCTGTCGAACATCGCTCGTCACAAACAACATCTATCTGTAGAGCCGTACAGTGGGGCCGTGCCCAAGCTGCTCATAGGACTCGACCATTGCCACTTGGGTCTGCCTTCTAAGATCCTGAGTCAAGGCAGTGGGCCGTACGCCGCAAACACCGAACTTGGGTGGACCGTATTTGGACCAACTGCAAAGACGCCGCCAATGCCGTCGCTGTGTCTGTTCGTGAACGCAGCCACCGACGCAACAATCCATAATATTGTTGCCGAGTACTTCGAAACCGAAAGTTTCAGAATGAGTCCATCGCCACCAATCGAGTCTGCCGTCGACATACGCGCTAAGGCCATCCTCCATTCAACCACACGCCGTGTGAATGGGAGGTTTGAGACGGGCCTATTGTGGAAACACGATAGCATCGAGATGCCAAGCAGCTACGAGATGGCACGCAAGCGTTTAATGAGCATCGAAAGGAAGATGAAGCGTGATGATGTGTTTGCCGCCGCCGCTGAAGTACAGGGTGTCTCGTTGAACTCGCAGTTGCTGAAGGGGCCGCAAGATTACCGCCCACTGCCCGCTGTGCTGTTCCATTTCCGTGAAGGAGCCGTCGCAGTGTGTGGTGATATCAAAGAAATGTTCCACCAGATCCTGATACGCCCCGAGGGCAGGTGCGCCCAACGATTCCTCTGGCGCGATGGGGATGCCGCAAAGGAGCCAGACGTCTACGAGATGAGGGTGATGACGTTCGGAGCTGCATGCTCCCCATGTGCCGCCCAATATATAAAAATTTTGAACGCGTTGGAACATAACGACTACGCCGGCCGGGCTGTGAAGGCAGTCCGCGATTACCACTACGTCGACGACTTCGTGGACAGCTTCGACAGCCCAGAGCAGGCCATCAGCGTCTCGCAGCAGGTGCGCGCAATCCATTCCCGCGCTGGTTTCGAGTTGCGCAACTTTACCTCGAACTCGCCAGAGGTGTGTTCCATGTGTTTGTCCACGCCAGTGAGGATGCATTCGTTGCCGCTGCGTACTGGCGAGCCGCCAATGCTGACGGTGAAGTTGGTGTCGCCTTTGTTTGCTCCAAGGCGAAGTGTGCGCCAATAAAACCACTCACAGTTCCACGATTGGAGCTCCAAGCAGCCGTACTAGGAACGCGTTTGTTGCAGACCATCATGGAGGAGCACACTGTCAAAGCGAGTAGCTACATCCTATGGACGGACTCCAAAACTGTGCTGCGCTGGTTGGTGAGTGAGCACCGCCGCTACAAACCATTTGTAGCCCATCGTGTGGCCGAAATCCTTGCCGCCACTAAGCCTTCGAATTGGAGGTGGATACCAACAGCCGAAAACGTCGCCGATGAAGCCACTAGGGCTAATTGCCAACCTGACTGCAGCTCCAATTCACGCTGGTTGAATGGACCTACGTTTCTACAAGCTGATGAGCAATATTGGCCAATTGCAGAGGAGATAAATGATCACCAGCTGGAGGAGGAAGAGTTACGCCCGAAGTTCGCATTGGTCATTACGAATCACAGGGTTGTTGAGTTCAAGCGTTTTTCATCATTTATTAGACTCGTGGGAGCAACCACATGGATCCAACGTTTTGTGAGTCAATGCCGCCGCCGCCTCCCCCCTGGTCACGAGTACGGCCTCACGTCGTTAGAGGTCGATGCAGCAAAATGTCTTCTGTGTCGCCTAGCACAGGAGGAAGCATTCCCGCTTGAGCTAAAACAAATCGAGGAGGGTCTCGGTGTGTCACGAACCAGCGACTTGTTCCAGTTAAACCCGTACATCGATGAATGCGGACTCTTACGCGTTCAAGGACGAATCGATGCTGCCAGCTGGTTGCCTATGACGACGAGGCGACCGATTATATTGCCGCCGAACCATGACCTGACGAGACTGGTGGTTGCCCATTACCACGGTAATTCGAAGCACCAGAACACTGAAGCTACTATCTGCGAAGTTCGCCGCCACTACTGGGTACCCCGCTTACGTCAGCTCTTGCGAAGTGTCATCGCTAATTGCCCTGTTTGCCGATTATACAAAACCACTCCAGTTACGCCGATTATGGGACCGCTACCCTCTGACCGCCTTACGCCATTTGTAAGAGCCTTTACTTACACGAGGCTCGACTACTTCGGGCCAGTTGTCGTCACCGTTGGCCGCCGACAGGAAAAACGTTGGGTGGCGCTGTTCACCTGCCTCACGGTAAGGGCTATACACTTAGAAGTTGCGCAGGATCTCAGCACGGATGCGTGCATCATAGCAATCCGAAACTTTATCAACCGACGTGGTGTTCCCGTGAGAATGCGTTCTGATAACGGGAAGAACTTTGTTGGAGCAGACCAAGAGGCCAAAAGGTTTTCCGAAGTCTTCGATTGCGAAAGGGTACAAGGCGAGCTGTCATCCAAAGGTGTTGAATGGCGGTTTAACTGCCCGCTGAACCCATCCGAAGGAGGCGTATGGGAAGGCATGGTCCAGTGTGTGAAGCGGGTGCTGCGCCAAACCCTCAAGGAGGTCGCGCCGCGTGAGCACACATTTCAGTGTTTCCTCATCGACGCCGAGAACGTGGTCAACTCTAGGCCGCTCAGCAACTTGCCGATTGCAGCCGACGAGGAAGAGCCCCTCACACCTAACCACTTCCTGCTTGGGTCAGCTAACACGGCGCAAACACCGAGTGCCGACGTTGGGCCGGAGAAACTATGCGCCCTAAGGAAGCAATGGCGCATTGCGCGCCAGTTGCGTGACCGTTTTTGGAAGCGGTGGATCGCGGAGTACCTGCCAACTCTGACGCGCCGGGCAAAGTGGTGCCAAGTCTCGTCGCCGTTGAAGGAGGGCGATTTGGTGTTCGTGTGCGATGCGAGCATTCCCAGGCGACAGTAGTGCCGAGGTGTCATCGAGCGTGTCTACCCAGGAGCGGACGGAACCGTGAGGCAAGCTGATGTGCGAACGGCACGAGGTGTCATGCGACGAGCGGCGTCTAAATTAGCCGTTCTACAGCTGGAAGAGAAGTGAATCAGGATGTTTCACGGGGGTGGGATGTGGCGAACGGCAATTGGCAACGCCGATTGCATCCCTGCGCTGCAGGAGCGTGACAGCTGCCATGTCAAGTTCACGTTGGCAGCCTGCTTACCGTGGTTCCGGTTCGTTGGCGGCACTTTGATTCGAGGAAGCCAACGGAACGGAACCGCGGTAAGTTTGTCTGCCACAAAATTATATTTTATAATTGTTATTTTATAACAATTATAATTTCAGAAATAAATACTACTTCCGGCATTAAAAAACGAAGTTCTGATTCCTCGACAAAAGGTTTCAAGAAGAAGAAAATCACATGGTTAGGTTTGCAACTGCTTTCCTTTATTTAACACAACATTGGATATTCAATCATGCTATGAATAAATTTTTGCATTACATTTACATCGATGTTGCATCATTCTTTGAGAATGGTAGCTTTTAGATCAACATCGGTGTTAAATTGCTTGTTTCCTGCGTAGACGCGACGAAATAGAATTCCCCACAAATTTTCGAAGGCGTTGAGGTCTGGGAGTAGGCCGGCCAATCCATAACTTCCACATTATTGGCTGAAAACCAAGTCATGGTTTCGTGACTTGTGTGGATGGCGGCATTGTCCTGTTGGAATACATAGCCATTGGGTGTCTGTTGACTCAAAAAAGGAAGTACTCATGCGCAGCACGCCAATGAAGTCACTGTTTTTCATTCGGCTCGATGCAAATTGTAGTTCGAGACATCCTTTGGATGAAATTGCACCCCAGACTATCACTGTTCTACTACCGAAATTCCATTTGGAATAAAATTCAAGTTCTTTCCGCAAGTCTCGCCAGTAGCCATGGTATTCGTCCGGCCCATCCAAATTCCATTCTTTTTCATCAAAAAACATCACCTAAAATAAGAAGCATTAGTGGTAAGCATAAACCAATTTAAAAAAATTTGAACTTACTTTTTTCCAATCGCGACCCATGTTCTGGAGAGCAATAGTGAGTCTAGCGGTTTTATGACGGGCCAAAAGTTTGGACGCAGCCTTCAATACGATGTTTTTACTGCGTTTGATGGTGCGCCAGACTGTTGTCCTAGACACACTGACGTCACAAGTCCTCTTTAGTTGACTCAGCGTTTGCGAAGAATTGCTTGCCTCGCGTATAATATGGGATTCGCTGCGTTGATTCGACATTTTTTTCGCCCAGAACGTTTCTTGGAGCCGTAGGAGTCTTTGTCCTTCAAAAAATGTTGGACAATGCTGTAACTCCTGTCAATCCTGCGCCCAATTTCGCGAGTCCCTACGTTTTCCTGTTTAAACGCGAGAATTTGTCCTTTCTCGATATCGGTTAAACGTTTTCTCGTGGCATCATACACAAAATTATTAATTCTTAACTAGCTAAATCAGTATGCAACCAAACTGCATGCTATGATTTGAAAAATTAGATTTTTCGCAAGTGGCGTTATAAATATGAAACACTGAATATATAAAAATTCGTTCTAATAAAGAAGTAGCCACGATTTTTGAATTTTTTTTATTGTTATCAAATTGCACTATTAGCCGGTGCAATTTCATCAGAAGACGCTTTTTTGATAGCACTGCTGGTTTTCGAGATATTCAAGAAAATCAAGTGGCGTTATAATTATGAAACGGTTATGAAACGGACCTTATGTACAGTGACTCAAACAATTGACCACGTGTTTGGATGTTCTGTATTCGAATGCTTACAGCAACAAAACTACTTATACGATTTTACTCGTGGAGCACTTGTTTTTTTTGTAGTTGTATTTGCTGTAAAATGAGTGTATTAGAAGAGCATTCTATGAAACCGTTGCTTTTTTATATTCAAACAAGTGCAAAATGGGCATGTGGTCAATTTTTTTTTGTTTATTTAAAACGTACAAAATTTCTTAAATAACGTAAATTAATATTTCGTGTATACACCGTTATAACAGCCTCTATTCTTCGTGGCATGCTTTCGACCAAGTTCTGGCAGATACTGGGTGATATCTTTCCCCAAGCTTTTACAGTATGCCCCACAATTCATTCAAGGAAGTTGGAACTCCCACTACACTCCTTTTCAGTTCTCAATCGGATTGAGACCATGAAAGCACTTTATATCCGCTATCGTTAAGCCACTTTTGAGTTATTTTGGCGGTGTGTTTGGGGTCATTGTTATGCTGGAACCCAAGATTTGGGGACTGTACATTTAATTAATTGCTGGCAAGTCGCAGGGAGGTTCGTCAACAGAATATTGACGTAATCCTTTGCAGTCATCTCGCCAACTATTCGCTGTGCAGTGCCAGCCCCCCCGCCATCATACATCCCCACACTATAACACTACCACCACCAAACTTCAAGGTGGGCTTAACGTGCCGTTCCTCTAAAGCGCTGCCAGGTTTTCGCCAAGTCCATTCCCTGCCATCTGATCCCATCCGGATAGTTTTGGTTTCGTCCGAAAATATGACCATTTTCCAATCCTCCACTGTCCAATTTGAATAGGTTCGAGCGAAATCCATGCGAAGTTTTCGATGACGTTTTGTGAGCAGAGGTTTCTTGACCTTTGCTCGACCTCACAGACCAGCAGAGCGCAATTTATTTCTGACTGTCTCGACAGACAGCCTTAAATTGTCGAACTGGATCAAATGTTTGTGAATTTGCACTGCCGTCTCGTCTTTCTGCTGGCGCAGATCTCGAAGAATCCGACGCTCTTGTTCCACACTCAAGATTTTCTTTCGCCCACTTGCACAAATTGGTGGCGGATAGGCCATATTTTTGCGTAGTTGCGTAGTTTTATAATGACGCTTTTGTGACGTCGAGGGTTGCTGCTACTGCACGACAGCTTTTACCTTCTCTTAAAAGCTGGTGAGCGCGCTCCACAATATTCTTCGGCAACGGACGAACCATTTTTTGTCTTTAAAAATAATAAATTTATTAGAATTTATTTAAAAAAGACTTACAAATTTACTTACCAGCTCCAAAATATTGAAAATGTTAATTTTTTTGTTAATTATTCTGTCTTTATTTGCTTCTATCTTCATTCACTCATGAAGAATAACTAAACACAAAAAATTTACCACATGCTCATTTCGCACTTGTTTGGATATAAAAAAACAACGGTTTCATAGATTGCTCTTCTAATACACTCATTTTACAGAAAACACAACTACAAAAAAAACAAGTGCTCCACGAGCAAAATCGTATAAGTAGTTTTGTTGTTGTCAGCATTCGAATACAGAACATCCAAACACGTGGTCAATTGTTTGAGTCACTGTATGTATGTATGTTCGTACTTGTGGCAAGTAAGAAAGAAAGAATTTACAGAGTAAATTTGCAAACAAAAATCAGCAAAGCAAACATAATTGAAATTGAAGCGCTCATCCAATCGCTGTCGTTGTAGCAGTCATCGCCGTGAGGAAGTGAAGAAACTTTGCACAATTATCATTGACAACATGGCAAAGCCTCTGCTTGGACCGGCAAATAGCAGGAGTAACATTGCAACAGTGAAAAAATGAAGAAGTAGAAGACTTACGACACGATGAAGCTGAGGCAGTGCACTCTTGCCAAGGCCAGAATTCATCGTATATGGAATGCGATTCAAAGTTATTTATTTTTAACACTACGCATGCATTAATTAAAAGAGCTTTCTCAGTTCGAAAATGAACTCGGAAATGAATATCGAGCCCTTCCCGCGATTTTATCGTATGAGCCATTTTTACCGAAATTTTTTTTTAACGAAAATGATAGCACTATAAACTAGCCATCAGTCCCTAAAAGCTCACTTCTCTACGATGAACCGTTATTAAGTTAGAGAAAAAACAATTTTATCGTATGTCCACTTCACATTTTTCCTTCATTTTTTGTGCCCGCGACTAGCTACGCGATACGAGAAAATTGCTCTATTTACAAAAAGTAAATTTTGAACTTTATTGCAAAAGTGTAAAATTGAAAATATTTTAATAGTGAAAAGTGAATATTACATAATTGTTGAAGGTGAACAATGGCCTATTTGCAGGAAAAGGTTTTTTTCTTAATTCTTTGCAGTGTGACGTGCGTGTTATAAAAAATAGGTGTGCAGTTGTTCGTAGTTACGTATAGAGTAAATTGAGGTGCAGTAATTTGATGATAAATTAAAAAATAATAATTAAGTTGCTTTGATGCTTTGCTTTGATAACAAAAAAAGTAAAGAAAAAAAATAAATAACAGTTCTAAAAAAAAATGTTCTGTTTCAGTGCCCAAACCGCAAGGCATTATCAACGCTGGTCCCTTATAGTGACAGCGATACAAGTTGTAATGAAGAACCAGAAATTTGTGTAGGAAAGCGGGGAAGGAGAAATAAGAATTTGCCAAAAAGAGTTGAAAATCAGGCGAACAGCCGAGTTGGCTCACGAATATTTAGATTTAAAATTTGATGGAATGATAGATGTGCTAGTCAAAACAGATGACGAATACAGTACAGTGGACGTCCAGTATAACGAACTTTCCATTTAACGAATTATGGATTTAACGTACGGCCAAATTTTCTCCATTGCTGGTTCTATATTAAGAACAAAAGTGAAATTTGCTATTCGATATAACGAATATTTATGCTGTTTTTCACCCTTCCAATTGTTTTTGTTTAAGCATTCACATTCTTTACAATAACAATGAATGTTTGGATTCGTCAAGTGAACGGTACCTCAATTGTTTTTGTTTTTGTTACGTTAAAACTTTCAAATTTACGTCAAGGTACCAATATTTTCAAATTCTGTTTGTATGCATTGCTGATCATTTTCACAGGATTTGTTTTGCGTTCGGTCGGCGTTTTTCTTTTAAAAGTTAAAATTTCAATAACCAATCAAGAAAAATGTCCAGACAGAAAAGTTTACTTACGGTAAAGAAGCAGTCCGCATCGAAGACTTTTCACATTAGCCATTTTGTATTTTGAAAATGTTGGAATAAAACATGATATTTTTTAACCTTCTGTCTGTCCTTTGCTCAAAATTGCTTTCGCTGTCCTTTGGGGTCAGGATGACCCCAATCAAACTGTTATATAATTTACTGACAAAACATGAAGAAATCTTACACATAAATCACAAAAGAAAAGAGAAAAGCCTCGAATAGTGTTTTTCTTGATTTTTTATTGGGTTGTAAGCGCGATTAACACCAAATAACACAAGTACACGAGTACACAAAGCCGCTCAACCTTTTTTTTGTTAATTCCGCCTGGGGTCAAATAGACCCCAAGGGACAGGCAGAAGGTTAAAAACTGAATATGTGAGATTTATTTCTTTAAGAAGGATGGTTTAAAACAAAAAAAAATTTCGATCGATTCTAAATTTCGATAAGATTCTTTATATTGGACGTCCACTAATTTAATTTTATTTAATTTTTTCTGAAATTTTTTTATTTTTTATATAAAACTACACTATATCACTATGAATTACACTATGTCAATCTGAAAGTAACATTATTGAGTATTTAATAAATGAAAATACATTATACCAAGGAAAACATTCTTTTTTTACTTAGAAACGAGTTTATCGTATGTGCCACTGCAATATTTGAATCGCTCATAATAGTGCCCGCACAAATTATCGTATGTCCAAAATAACACCGTTGCGCTTTGCTGAAGTTACTAAAATAACCTATTCCAAGTGTGTAATCCTAAATAAAGTGTGTATGCCAAAAATCATGCAGCTTTGTTGTGCCAATGCAGAGAAAACCAAAAAAAACGTCTCCTGTAAAATTTAAACCAAATTTGGCTCATACGATAAAAACGCGGGAAGGGCTCGATATGACTACAGATATCTGTTTGTTTATTGTATGTTTTATTTACACAACGCTGGAACTGGGAAGAGTTTCCGTAAAATACGAAATAGAATGTATGTGTTGCTGGCAAGTTGCAACTCATTACACACAAGTCATAAATTAATTTATGTAGTTTTTGTTTTTTCGTACAGTATGAATGCTCATCAAAATTGTTAAGAGAAATAATTAACGCATCGGAGGCGTCACCACTGTAAAATAAGTCCGAAATACAAATGGAGATGAAAAGGATATGGACACGGATTTGGCAGCAGAGCTGAGAGAAATGACGAGCATCTTTTCTCCACTCGGTTTTATTTTTCCAAACGATTAACGCCACATAAGAGCAGCTTTTATGTGATTATTAGGTGAAAACGCCCACACCAGTCACTCAGTCCACGGCGAAATGGAGCTGAACATTTGAAGAGGAAAATAAATCAAAAAAGTGCTAGCAATTCCTTCCCTGCAGGAAAGAAGTAGTCAGTTGGCAAAAGTAACTCATTTTAAACTAATTATTTGACAACTAATTTGTAACTGATTGAAAAAACATGCATGGCTACACAGTTCACGAGCGCATGCACCGTACTCGTTGCGTTGTTCGTATAAACGACAAGTCGCCAATGGCGTCTTCGCGTTTTCGATCCTTAGAATTTGTAAGTGAATCCAATGGGTTGGCAACATAAAGGACGCCATATTGTGTTTATTCGTCGAAGCGTGCTCGTGAGAGGTGTGTCAACCAAATTATTTAATTAGTAAAAATAAATGCCTCAAAATCAAAAAATATTTGTCGCAAAATAACAAAAACGGAAGTGGAAGTAAAAAATGCGGCTGAAGGAACGAGTGAAGACGTGCAAGTGGAACATTTGTGCAAATGCAGCGGATCCCATGGAAGAGCTGAGAATAGCTATTGCCGGCGTTAAACTTGAATTTATTTAATATCTTAGTGCCTTATATGGCGTTCAAACTGACGACTTAAACGTGTAATGTGCTTAAACAAGTTAAATGAACAAAACCAGTTCGAAAACCTGTTCATTCACATGCAATTGTTGTTGGAAATTAAACGTGTTAAACCATTTAACATGTTTTGAAACGAGTTTAACGCAAGGTTGCATCCGAAAGCTTTCTATGAAAACGCTTTTTTGTCAACTGAATACAGCGCACACCCTAAACACAAACCAGACAAAACATCCCTACAGATTCAGCTGTCAATTTATCACAACAAAACCAAACAAACATTGAAAATGTGAAAATTTTGAAATATATAAAAATTATCGTGTTGCTCGCACTGCTTTCATTCCATTCATCGCCTTTTTGTGGCATCTGAATACAAGGCGTCTAATATTGAATGAAGTTGAGTACGATGCCGTGGTTTATGAAATATTTCGCTCGAATTATGCTCCCAGCACATCAGTTTACAAAAATATTTGTTTGTTGTGTGTAAACAAACTGCTGTCATATTAAACTTCATTGAGCAGTCTGGACGGTTGTGTTCAACAAAAAGCTCTTTTTACTTAAACTAGTTTAAATGAGTCAGTTTGAACGCCATATTAAGTGAACTGGCTGAAGTATTTTTTCTTTTATTTCTTCTTTCTTTAAATTAATTTTTGTTGTAAAATTATTTGAACGGTTAATTTTTATGAGATGTTTTAAATTTTTTCTGTTTTGTTTGTAATTAGTTGTAAATATTATTCGTTTTGTTTGTTTT
The DNA here is from genome assembly GCA_963971225.1 of Melieria omissa. Lineage (NCBI taxonomy): Eukaryota > Metazoa > Arthropoda > Insecta > Diptera > Ulidiidae > Melieria > Melieria omissa. Next base: position 64,644,031 of record OZ020268.1, on the reverse strand, counting down.
CGAAAAAATTTAATGAAAAAATCTTTTGAATTGAATTCAGTATATTTGAAAATTAATTTAATGGGGTTATATGCAAGTAATTTTTAATGAGTTACTATTTGACTAGTTTTAAATCAGTCCATTGCGGACTCATGCAGAGGTAGACAATCTATGTGCTGCTAGGACTTCGCCACGTTAAAATAATCACTTCTTTTCAAGCAAAATAACTAATTTGTAATCAGTACTGTACAGAAAAAGACTAGTTATAAATTAGTTTAAAATTAGTTACATTTCCTGCAGGGTTGGAACAGCAACGAAACCAACCCTGTGGGAAATCGGACTGGTCCAAGTCTAGTTTTTCAACTAGTCGCTTGACAGTCACATATGACCTCAGAATCTACTCGTTTCCTTGGAGCAAACTCACCCTTTTAAAATGGCGGTGTCCTAGGCGAGGGTCAATTGTCCCCGTCTGCAACCAGTTGTCAAACCAGTTGAAAGCGACTAGTTTGCGAACTAGTTTATTCGGGGCTAGTTCTCTAACCAGTTGAATTGTATGTGGAAAATAAAGCAATACATTTTTAAAATAATTATTTTATTTTATAAATATTTCAAAATAATAACAAACAATCATAGGTAATAAAAAAATTGTTGGTGCATTCAAAGATGAACCTCGACTCGTTGACACACTTCGAAACTGTCTGACGCAGTTCAACATCCTGACTTCGCCTGCAATTAATAAAAAAATAAATAAATTAATAAATAATTACATAAATTTATTAATACATACCATTCGACTGTTGCTGTAATTCGTTGCTTCACGCAATCACGCAAAATTCTAACTGAAATCATTCAAGACAAAACGTGCAAATCGAGCGAACTTCGAGTCATAGAAACAGAAAGAAAAAAACATTTCTACGTTGTTGTTGTAACAAAAGCAAGATCAGCCGTAACAGAATAATTATTTCACCTCTGTTCCGTCTTTCGTTTCGTTTCGTTTCGTATTTTCATGTTTCTTCTCGCCTATGAACGCGCACGCAGAACGTGAACGATTAGACGCGAAGTCACCCACTTCTGCATCCGCTGACAGTCACTTGGACAACTAGTTGCCCAATTGACTACAAAAAACCAGTTGAAAGACCAATGAATTTTTGGAACTGGTTGTCTCAGGTCCGACAGGGAACCGCTCCAACAACTACAACAATAATAACCGACGTGAGTTTAAAATTTAACCCCAAGCAGCAGCAGCCAACATGTGAATACTTGTCTGCAGCGTTATTTCACATTAGAATATCTCCACAACGAAATGAAGTAACGCGTGGACGACCGTAGCATGGAATGCACGCGAGTGTCTTAAAAATAGTGCGTTCGCCGTATTCGCTGCGATTTGTTTATTTATTTATATTTATTTTCCAGTCAATATAAACGTCGTGAATTCTTCGAGTAAACAGTGTGCTTTTTATACATTTACCATACCTTAGTCAGGCGGGAGCGTGCACTTGAGGTGAATGGAACGCGCAGTTGCAGCCAAACTCTAGCGGCGGGCTGCATTTTTATTGATTCGGATATTTTCAAAGGCGTACTTGAAATAAAAATAAACAATCAAAAGGCCAGGAAGAAGTCCGAAATTAAATACTTCTTTCTAACGAAAGACGTCAATAAAACATGCATGAAGCCCTGTGCCACCGTTTTGCACCTGCATTCGCATTCAATATTTGCGTCATATACGCTTAGAATATTATAACAGTATAAGGTAGCTAAAAATAGATAGTAAAAGTAGATAACAATATTTGAGTATTTGCAAAACTCCTGGAATGAAAAAAACCGCTAATGTACCTAAAAAACTCGTCTATATTATTTTCATAGTACATAGGTGGAAGACAAAAATATGTAATATTACTTGCTACATACGATACGATAATCAGCAAAAGTACATATTGTCCTCTTTACACATAGGTATTTAGTGCATGTGAATGTTTGTGTGCGTAAAGCAAATGCTACAAAACCAACATACTAAATCCACTTAAATTAATTGCAAACGGTGATTACGCTGCTGTGTCTATTCACATCGTCGCCAACCGAAATCAACGCCAGTGTTTTCACTTTGCCTGTCGTCCAATGTCTCCTGGCCTTGCCCGCGCGCTTAATATGCTACAGCGCCCTCTCCCCTATGCTCGTTCTTGTGATTGCAATTTCATCTCCATTGCCTCTAGCAAAGCAAACAAATTCAGGCGACGCAGGATAAAGGAAAACAAAAATGTTACCGACGCTTTAGGCTTTAAAAGCGCTTCATTTTCGCAAAGTAATTTGCGCAAAAATAAGGCAAAACGTCATCAAAAAAAGAAGAAAGCGCCTCAACGCACTGAAGGATGCACCAAATACAGAGACCACTGTGCAATAGTGATGTTATTGTTGGTGTTGGGGTGCTGACAGCACTTTAAACAGCACATCAACGCATTCAACCTGGCATATGCTTAACACATCCCGGAGGCATTCTAGTTTACCGACGCTCGAGCCGAACCAGACACATCATCGGCGTAGATAATCAACCGCAAACCAATTTCATTTACTTGATGGCATCGATTGACATTAATCCACTTGGAAAAATTTGTTGATAAGTGATTATTGCAAAATCAAGCACAACGAAAAGGAGGAGAAAATTGAAAACCTAAAATTTTCGTCAAACCAAATTTTCACACATTTTTTTAAATAAACACCACCACCAGCAAGCGAGTGTTTACACATCCACTTGTCCACTCACTCCACTTGTAGAATACACATATACGAGAAACATAAACAAAAAGGAAGCGGCAAAAATGCAAATCTCGTGCTTTCACCTTTTCAGCTTTTAAATTATTTTCCAAGCACGAACCTCCGTCGGCTGTTTTCCATTCTAAATTTGGCCCTTAAGGGGGTCCTACCATGTAAACGCCGTTTTTCGAGGCGTTTTTTGGGATCATGCAGAAGGAAAAGTATTCAATATTTTCCAATGCGGTTTTTTTTTAATTTTTATTGGTCCTTTTAGTATAAAAAAAAATTTAAGTTCAAGAAATAAGTGTTATGCTGTAGCCACAGCACTCCTCCGAAATAAGGCCTTCCAAAAGTATGTGGGTTGATGGTACACACGATTTTGCAAAGACTGTTCGTCTGAAACACAAAAGGAAATGTTTTTTACTATCTGCAGACTTGCCGCTATCGTACGGTAATAATTCACATAATTATCTTTGCAATTGTCAAAATGGCGGATCATGAAAAAGAAGCCGGTTTTTTAAGCAGATAAAAACAATTTTTTTATTATTTGTTTATAACAATTGGAAGCTCATCTTGTACCGAACGATAGCGACAACATTTACACACATTTAAAAAAAAATTACCAAAATCCGTCCACTGGTTCCTTAGAAATGCGGGGTACCAGTTCGAAAAAAATGGTTCTGAGAAAACGCGTTTAAAGTTTAGCGCGCTGCGAGAACTCAGTGGAAAGCGTGATAAAACTTGCTGTAAAACCTGTTTTCCCTTCGGAATTCAGCAAATTCCTTTTTGTATCTTATTTTTAGATACATTACCTTTAGAAAAATGCAACAAAAAAAAAATTCATGTTTTGAAAGTGTTACATGGTAGGACCCCCTCAAGCCCTCCAAGAAAAAGAAAAAAAACCGACGTGAAAAATTACTGGTGAGAGGAAAATCCCTTAAAAGGATTTTCGCAATTGCGTGTTGACAAACAGTGCACTGTCACTTTAGTGTGCGTGCGTGATTTTTTTTCCTTTTCGCCCGCTTAGACGCGCAGACACGGTGCACAAAACACAGGACTAGCAGGACGTGGGTCGCAGCAGGCGAGTGACACGACTGACGATGATGAGAGCATTAAAAGTGTACGAATTGGTGTGCCGCCGTCGCGAAAAAGACGAGTAAAGTGACGCGTTGGAGTCAGCAACAAAAAATGCAAGCGAAAATGGTGGTAAATGTTTAACAACGAAGCTGCTTTGATTCGGTTGTTGATGAAGGGCGGCAACCGTGCCTTGCATGTATTGTTTAAATCTTAGTGGAACGGGTAAAAATGTCGTTGATGCTTCCTGACAACAGAAGGAACGGGGCATACATCAAATATTGGCTTGAACAATTATAATTATTAACAGAGTTTTTGCATATCGAGCCTATTGAACTACCCACCAATTAAAGCCGTATCTTGTTTAAAAGTCAAACCAAAAATCAATCATTAGAGCCGCATTATGACCAAAGGCTTAACCCTTTCGGGACTACTGGGATAATACGTCCGAGCAAGTTTTTAATGCCTCTCAAAAAAATTCTTCAAATCTTACAACCCACGCAAAATATTTTTTCCATTTCGGTGTTCCCGCATAAAAGGATGATTTCAGAATTTGTGAGCATCCAATATAATTTTCTAACCCCAACATTCATGGCATGAGAACATTTCTACTGAGAGTATTTTGGATTTAAAAAATAAACTCCGTCCCGAAAGGGTTAAAGCTGCACTTGACGCGTTTAAACAAAGCACCTAAACTATGATATCCACTTGAGCCGGAAAATGTAGCAATAAACAAATCATATAACATACCAACAATTGCGAGTACACAAAATGAACACAGTGGTAGAGTATTAGCAGCTAACCAACGAAGCTCCAATGCAATGGGACGCTGACCGTTGCAGGCGCACTTCGTGGTCCACACGTGCTACTATTACCAATAAAATCCTTTACAGTGCAGCCTCACACAAACGCGGTGCCCTACTACCCTCCCAAACAATAATATCCGAAATGAATTGTTTGTGGTACACGGGGTTGGACTAGGGCCTTAAGTGCTTCGTAAACGGAATTCACGTCCACGCATTTACATACACTAGTCAGAATAAGTTTGCGTACAGGCAAGTCAAAAATATTTTATGATTAATTTTGACCTCAAAAATGGGTTCTCTGTTTATAAAAACTTATCCACATTATTCATATATGCCTTAACTGCACTTTTTGTTCTGTTTTAGATGAATTAAAATAATAATTTTCCATGTATTCGTATTTATTGACAATATACTCACAAAACGGTGCAGAATAAGTTTGCGTACAAAACTAATAACGGGAACTTCCGGTTATGCTCTTTATTTTTTTTGGAAAATTTGTATTCCATTGAACATTAAACGGACTTGTAAGTTATTTGGAACCGTATATGTGCTTGAAATTTAATAGAAAGCAATAGAATTCAACAGAAAAATATTAAAAATGGATAAAGAATAATCTTACAAAAACTTTTCAAAATTGACAAAAAATTTCATGAAATTAGGGAAACTTTTGGGAGAGCACATTCGTCATTTCAAAAAGCCATCTTAAATCTAAAAAAAAAACAGAAAATCTTGTTTGGTTACTACGATCTGACCATTTTCTTAAGTTACCCGAGCAAGAGGATTCGATTGTTTGCGATCAGTGCATCACAATCTAAGGCTAGTTGCATCCAATATCTTCAGAAATGTACAGAAATATTTTATAAACCCCATTAGCAGTGACTTTATAAGAAAAGTTCTGAAAAAAACATACTTCCCCTACATAACAGCATGTAAGAAGCCCATATTTAGCTTACTTACAAGGAGCACAGAATTGCTTTCGTAAAAGAGTCCATCAAGGAGTCTAAAAAACCGGATTTCCGGAACGAAATGTTGTTATCTATAGAAAGTGGGACCTTTCATTATTATTTGATAATGGTTTGGCATATTTGGAATTAAAAAGCATCAACTAATTTGAACAGGATCCTGTTAATAACAAAAATCTGAAATTAACAGTGAAGCATAGCATATGTGGAGATATGGTATGGGGCTGCATGTCAGGAAAAGGAGTGAGCAGGCTGTGTTGTTTTATTCAGAAATGTTTCCGGGGGGTTATTTACATATTCTAAAAGCTTATGTAAGCCAAGGTTTCAAAACTTTGGATCAGATTCCAACATATCTTTTCAACCTTAGCGCGCAATGCATACGATGCGAAGCTATGTTTGCTATTAACTGGCTCAACAAAGTTGCAAAAGTCCCTCCCTAGTCACCTACCGTGCATCTAATTGAGTATATAAGGGGTTCAGTTAAACCCTGAGCCCAACAACACTCCATCTTCTAAGATATAGTTAACCAATACAACAATTCAAGGATATAACAAAATAACCGCTGAAAAAACACCGAATTTAAAAAAATTTGCGCCAAAACTTCTGCAGGGAGTTCAAGCGAGAAAAGAAAATTCACAAAGTTATTAATTTTTGGACAAAACTTAGTTTCAATTGAATTTTAACTACATAATCTCATCTTGTACGCAAACTTTTTCTGAGGTGAATTCATAACATATTTTGTTTTTGGCCCTCCTTTTACAGTTTGGTCAAGTTTTTGTTATTATTATCTTAATGGAATAAAAGAACTAAGTTTACGGAAAAAATAAAAAATATTTTGTTTTTGAAAAATTAGTTTAAGTGATTTATTTTTCATATGAAAAAACTACGTACCCCTTGTACGCAAACTTATTCTGACTAGTGTATGTATATGTCGTGAATAGCCATTGAACTCTTATAAATATTTCAATATCGTTTGGAGTTGCAGGAATTTCTCGCATTTGTTTCACACTTGGCCGGCCTTCGCTACCGCTAAATGCGGGAATTACGCACAGTCAAACTGTCCGCCCCTGTCGGGCCCCAGCAAGCGGCCTTGCTCAATTGCTCAAAATTGCTTAAACGATGGAAATAGGAATTTGTATTGTGTGAATGTGCGTTAATGAAAAGTTGAGGGAATATGGCAATGCGCTGCGTTGCGTTGCGATATTTTCAGAAAACCAATAGATTCAGCCAAACGAATATACATAAAACATATACTTACAGTAAACCCCGCTTAAGTACCTCTTCTAAACTGGGTTACGACTTGTTTTAATCGCCGTCAGAAAAAGTGAAATACAAATTGTTTCGTCGCCTTTTGCTTCTTATGTTCGCAATGCAAATTTATTAAAATGCTTTCAAGGCGGAAAACGCCAAAAAAATGAGTCTCAATCATGGTGGAAGCACGTGCCGTGCGAAGCTGTCGGGCGAACGGTGAATCTTCAAAATCCCAACACACATTCTCGTTTTACGCTTGTTCATTTCCGCTTAATAAACTACATAATTAAACTGGCAAAATGGGATTAAAGGATTCGCTGACAAACACACTAGCCAGTCTTCCTTGCCATTTATCCACTTATTTCCATTTTTCTCTGCAGTACAGCAAGCAGCAACAACGTTATTCAAACTACGAGCAACTCAGACAAGGACTTGTGCCGAACAATAAACATCGCACAGAACAATCCTTTTGCACTTTGACGCGCTACTTGCGCAACTCCAACCACCATCACTAGCACCGCCAGCTTCAGCCAATCTACTCCAGCGGCAACAGCAGCCGCTGAAATGAATGCTGTTTTAGTTGCTGTAGCTGTTGAGGTTATTGTTGCTTGCAGCTACTGCAACATATTAAGCCAAATTAATTTTTGCTTTTGCCTCTGCGCTGTCGTTACTTTAGGGAGTTGAGTGAACTTTAACTTTTGCCAACTGCCACTTAATCTCTTTACTTTTTGTTTACTGATCCTTTGATGTGCTTTTATTTTTTACTTTTGCGTGTATGCATACTCGTACGCCATTGGCAACACAACTTCATCGTTATACCTACGTTATTAATGAGCTATCTTTGTATCCCATATGAATTGTATCGAATATTAAAATATTATGTTTTATTGAGGTGAAACTGTACAATATGCAACTGGTCACGTCCATTTAAAACATCAACGAGCCACGCCCACTATAATAATAGGGTAATAGCGATATTAAATGATTCTATGTTTTATTGTGGCAAACATCTGCTAATAGAGGTAGATCTAGAATGTGATGTACTTTTGAACCAGACTTCTTGCAATTACTGAAACATCTTACTGTTTTCATTATGTACCATTGTGGCGTTCGACAGGCGTCTAAAAACCTAATTTGTAATGATACTACGTCGTATTTTTAGCAAAAGTGTAGTATCATGAAAACTAGGACATGTGCAGAAGTCGGGCAGTATTTTAACTTGGTGTACTTCTAAACAGGGTGCGGAGAACGATCAAAATACGATCTTTCTCACGAATAATCGCAACCAAAAACTGCGTGCTTCTAATTTCTCGCGACCGATAAAGTTGCGCTGCGAGCAAAAGCATTTACGATCTCTCACGAGAAATATAAATGTTCGGAAAAATCGCGAATGAGAAAATGTCGCTGCAAGCGTCGTCAGTTCGATCTCTCGCGATCGTTCGTTTGTTGCGAGCGCTTGTTGTAAAACTCAATCAGTAACTCGTATTGTGAAGATTGAATCTTTGAACGATCGCGATCGTTCGCCTGGGCAATAAATTATGTATATAGGAGTTTGAGCAGTTTGCTATTATACTTGGCTGCTACTGACTGAAACTTATGTATAGAAGTTTGTAGATTTTAAAGACCTTTTGTTAGGAAAATTATAACAAAAAAATAGAAAACTTTGTGTTATGTTTGTATATGGTCTCGTAATGCCTTTTAGTGTTTCCTTATATGTATCCTTTAAGTTGTTTTCCACACAAAATGCACTTTGAAAAATCTGTGTCTTTATTATATGTAACAAGTTTCGTCTTGTCAATATTTGACACTTTGCCCATATTGATATAAAAAAAGCAAACGCACAAGAAAATAATTTCACAAATCGTCCTTCGTCCGTATATATCGCAAAATAGACTAAATTCAATGATTGTTTGCAGCCACGCTCTACCGACGAACCTTACAAAAATTCGTTCGCGATCGATCAAACATTCGCTCGCGAACGATCGAAAATTCGATCTTCTCATATTAGCTCGTTTTGCGATTGTATTTTATCGCGAAAAATACTTGAGCAAACGAGCGGTTGCGAATGATTTTCTGCATCAGCGTTCTTCCCACGACCGATCGCTTTCGTACGCTCGTTCGTTTGAAATGTGTATACTAGGCATCGCAATCCCGGGATCCCGGACTTTTTCCAGTCCCGAAAATCCCGGGATTCAAATCTTTTAATTCCGGGATTTTCGGGATTGCAAAAGATGCTTCAAAGTTCAAATGAAATAAATTTAAAAGCACAAAAACCCAATTCCTTATCTGAAGGAGGAGGGAGGGGATAGAGGGCGTCTTTTGCAAAAGGCTTATAATTATTTACTAAGCATTCAACCAGCAAGTGTTGAATCTGAAAGATGTTTTCTCTCAGCAGGGTTTATTTGCAATAAATTTCGCTCTAGATTAGAGGGCAAAACATTTAATGCCTTAGTATTTTTAAGATCTCAGTTTTTAGTTAATCACAACGCTTAACTTTTTTATCGAAATAATCGAAGTAAAACTAAAAGTACTAACAATTTAACTATTTATTTAATTTTTTTTTACCAAATATGCGTATATATGTACTTTATGATACATTTGATGCAAAGCAATAAGTTATGTTTAAGTGTCATTTTTGGATAAAACAAAATGTTATCAAACTGAAGTTAAATGTCAAATGAAAAACTTTTAAGTTAAACAAAATGTTGTCAAGGATGACTATGTTTATTTATTTGATTTAAATTTAAACTGACAATTTTGAATGTAATTGACAACTGATTGTAAATTACAACTGGATTTTGGTGATGTGCCGCGCACAACCAACCACTTCGACGACTCAACACCGACTGCCTCCCTTTCCGCCTTACAATGTGATTAAATTCAAGATAAAAAATCTTAAAACTACCCCAAATGTGATTAAACTGTGTCCATTTTTATGGTAAATATATTATAAACAAGTATTTATGCAATTTGGTAAAATTGTTTTATTTAAAAAATTTGTTATTTGAATCCCGGGATTAAATCCCGGAATCCCGGGATTTGACTTTTCAATCCCGAAAATCCCGGGATCGCAAAATGGCAAAAAATTGCGATCCCTAGTGTATACATAAACTCGCTGCATACGATCTCTCACGAACGAATACGTAGGCAATGCATTCGCAACCGCTCGTTTGCTCAAGTATTTCTCGCGATAAAATACAATCGCAAAACGAGCTAATATGAGAAGATCGAATTTTCGATCGTTCGCGAGCGAATTTTTCCGCACCCTGCTTCTAAATACTAGAATATGACAGTTGTTGAACAAATCATCGGCATGAAAACATTGCGCAGGTTTCAAGTCATGAACTTAATTAAGAAAGCTAATTAAAATTACTGGCAGCCGCCGTGGCTCAGTTGGTTAGTGCGCGGTCCAGCGAGTCGCATGCAGAGCGACGCAAGATCGAATACTGCATGTAGTAACACCTAAAAAAAATAACGGGAAACTCGTTTTCTCTTTCGGTGGCTGTCCTCTCAGCTGGAAATGGCAAACCTCTGAGAGTAAAAATTGCCTATGAAAAAGCTCCCAACCTGCCGTTCGAAACCGGCATAAAACTGTAGGTCCCTTCCACCCGCGTACAAATTCACACGCACAACACGGGTGGCTGCGGGAAGCTAGGCCTTAGTCTCGCGTAAGCGGGCTGTCGTGCCAATCAATTACACCTAATTCTGTTTTTACACGGTCTTTTTTACACGGTTTTGATTTAACACGGTTTAAAAATAAAAAAAATTTTTAATATTTCGTGCTAAATGTAATAAAATCGTGTAAAAAAATTAAACATTTTTTTATTTTTAAACCGTGTTAAATCTAAAACATGTAAAAGAAGACCGTGTAAAAACAGAATTAGGTGTAGTATTATTATTAATTAAAATTACTTCAACTAGTTTCTTAAAAAATACAGAAATTACGGAATCGATCACAAGATGCATTTTCTGAAGTTTCAGGTTTGTATCTGAATTCAAGCGTGACATGTTACTGTACACAATCAAAATTTGGTTGCTTCAACTTTGATCTCAATCTGATTCCACGAACCGAATTCTTCGGCGACGTCACGACATCGCACGTAAACTCCATACAAAATCAGCATGGATCCATATACACACACATGTGTACAACCTGCATGTATGCGTGCGTTGGTTGCGAGTGGCTTCAACTGGAAATCAATACTTTCAGCCACATTTAATTTGTAGTAAATAATAAGAAAAAGGAAGGAGGGAACAGCGAAGCAGTAAACCCCTTAAACAAATACACGTTCGAGAATTTAAAAACGACAAAACGCCCCGCTGTTCCAAAGTAAATATTTATATTTCCCTTAAGAAAATCAGTGGAGTAGTTGAGGCTGCGGTGCTGTTGGAGACGATGACGGCTTTGGAAATGGTGATTGGACGCAAAGGCGGACGGGCACAAGCCGAGCCAACGATCATTCATTAAACAAGAAGGAAGGACGCCGAGCGTGCACCTCAGGCCTGCACAGCTGAGTATGCAAGCTATCTACCTAAATAAGCCACAGCAACAACAACCACAAAAAATAGCAACAACCAGCATCACAGTAGGTTGTTCGAGTGCACGGAATGAGCAGGCAAATGGACCAACAGACAAGCATCGAAGCACCTCTCAGCTTGTTGACTATTTGACTGGCTGGCTGGATTGCGTGTGCGTAAGCATGTGCATATCTTCAACATCTACTAAACATTAATCTGTCGTTGCAAAACAAATTTCTTTTCCTTTAACAAAGATTAAAAAAATCATCCAAACCAGAGATTGAAAAAAAATCAATGAAGGAAAAAATGAAAACGTAAGACGAAACCAACGCAGCACTCATTTCAGCTTACTGGCGACGTGATAGGGGTCTCGTTAGTGGTGGAAGGAGGCAAACGGCGGCAGCAAGGCGAGTGTGTCGAGCATTGAAATCGAACCCACAAAAATGCAGTAAAATAAATTTCAGTCACAAGTAACATGAAAAATATAAACATGTCGCAAGATTATCGCCTTTGGGCATCGCTTGTGGTGTGAAAGAAATGATTTTCGCCGTCCTGCCCTCCTCTCCCACCAGTCCCCGTTGCCACTTGTTTAGCACAACGCTTGCTTATTGATTTTCCCTACTTTTTTTTTAGCAGATTTAAAATAAAGAAAAACATAATGAGCCCGACGAGATGCACAAATCAAAGCCAAACGGCAACAGTCCCGAGTCGGATGTGAGGACAATGGAGCGTTGTGCACTTATCTTTTAAACTTTTTTATCCTGCTGCAGTTTTTTTGATAATGAAATAAATATCTCTGTTGCTGCTGTTTTTTTTCTTTTTATTTTTTCCTTTTTGGCGCTGTGTTTTTTAGTATAGCAGCTCAAGTTACCGGCACAAGGCGATAAAAACGTTGCTGGCTGACTAGTGAATGCTTGTGAATTATGTGCTTCGTGTGTGGGTTCCCTTCTTGGTGGATAAATAATTCATCGAATGATAAGGAGAAATGTGCAGGCCAATGGCAAGGAAAATAAATTCATTGCAACCACAAAATGCGGTGCGTGAAAATGTCTCCCGTGTGGCATCTAAAGTGCGAGAAAAATGCGGCGGATAAATATTTAAATTCCCACAACCAATTCATTGTAATTTCTTCGTAATTATTGATTTCAAATTTTCGGTCTTGAACCAATTTGAAAACCCGCTGTATAAGTTGTTTCTGACCCTATTGGTGTGGTTGTGGTTTTGGGAGCGCACGTTTTTGGAATGTTAATACTACTCCAAAAAATAAGGTGACCGGGGACACCGTTTTGATACGATAGAGGAGTTTCAACCCGCAGCGAAGACGGAACTGAAGGCCATCCCGGAAAGTGACTACAATCAGTGTTTCGAAGATTGGAAAATCCGTTGTCATAACTGCATTTCATCTGGAGGGGATTACTTTGAAGGGGATGAAATTGATTTGGAAGAATAAATAAAGAATTTTCAAAATAAATACAATGTCACCTTATTTTTTGGACACAGTAGTACATACATTCTGAATGTAGATACATTTTTCTCGCTTTACCTCGAAAACTGTAACAATCAGGAGCAGCGAACAGCAATACAAAAGTACGGAAAGATTTGCAGGGACAATAACAACATAAATGCAAATACAAATAAAGTTAAACTTTTTCGGCGTCTGTCGCCCAAATCATTTACATGCCATGTGCACATATGTGACTCAAATTTTCCAACACGCATCGCAATCGGCTGCTTTTTTTCTCTATATACATTTTTTATTTTTGAGGGATTTATCAACACGTAACCTGAACACAAATTACAGCTAAAAGCCATGTACATTGTATTTAAGTGCGAATGATTTATGTATCAATAAATTCAAAAACCTTGTAATTTTTGCAGCGATTTCGAATTAATTAGAATGTTTAAATTCTATGAGCCATATTAATATGCATTAATTTTTGATACAAGGAATAACTTGTCGTGATGAACCTTAGTCGCCACTACCAAATTTCGCTCGTATTTTACACACGACGCTAAGCCACTCGTCCAGCGTACACTAGTACAAAAAATAACTTTCCTTCTCGATGCTTTTTTGTGTTTGATGAAAGCAAAAAAATATAAATCAAAAGACATTTCCCTCAACTGTCCGGCAGCAGCAACAAAACTACTTGAATTTTTTTTTATTATCACTATTACGTATGTACATATTTGATTTAAGTACGCACACACAGGCAAAGCACTTGTATTCGTATTTGTGTACTGCTGCCACTGTTGCACTGTGCTTGATATTGCCCAACCTGGCCTGGTCTGGTCTGGTCTGGTCTGGGTGTAATGTTGGCGCTGCTTATCTTTTCGAGTGCGCATTGATTTATGTGAATTTCTTATAAACACTCAAACAGCATTGAATTGCGACTCGTAGATCTTTATATCTATAACGCACACACGCACTACTCGCAGCCATGCATTGACGTACTCGAAGTCGTGCTCTGGGTCGTAACTATTTACTCGCTTTTGAAAATGGAAAGGTGCCTACACGCGCACCTTAAGCGCATTAGCAACAACAAATGCATGAAAAAACTGTTGCAATCGCCGGTATTATTAGTTTTGTTATTGAAAGGCTCTTCTTTGCCCACCAACACGGTACAGCTACAAACAATGTTTCAACATTATTTCGATTGTCCGAGGAAATATGGTATCCTTATTGTTACAATATTTATATATATATATACAAAATATTTCTAGCAAGAGACTAAGCTGTTTTTGTTTTCATGACAAAAGCCCATAAAAGTACTCAAGAAAAGTGGAATTAAATGGTTTTAAACAGTTAATTAATTTCAGCACACCTTCAAAAAGTCTTAATATGACTCTTACGTATATTTTAAAATCTAAATAAATCAAGCATTGAATAAATTGAGGCTTTTCAACATTTACCGTCCCGAATATGTTACCAATACTCATTCTTGTCAATATCAGATATTTCCACTCATTGGAACGATTTTCAGCTCCGTTCAGTAATTTTTGTACACCACTTTAAATTTCGATGTGAATTTGTTTGTAGAGTAGCACGGGGTCCCCTACGTCCCTCCAATGCCAACATTATCACTCGGCTTTGGATTTATGGTGAATTGCGTTAATGTTAGCAGTTCATATCAACGATATGTATCCATACATGACGTTACGGCGGTTGAACGGACAGCTTGCCTAAAACTGTCAACACTTTGGAGCATTCTTTATGGCATTTGGCTGCCTTACTTTCCCTATTTTCAATTCCCAATCCACAGCGTGGTGCGATTTGGCTTAATTTGGTTTCCGTTTGTAAATATCGACAGGCAAACAAGCTGGCAGGCAGGCTGACGAACAAATAAACAGAGTGCACAATTGTTTACATAACTTTATTTGATTTGTTGGTTGCTTTCTGATGATTAACAAATTAGATTAAGATTATCGGTTACTGTATACTTCATGCACGACGTTTATGCTGTACACATATACATAATACGTTTTTACCATTTGAAAGAACGAGATTATTTTTAAATAAAAATTTAAATGTAAATTAAATTCTCTACACAAATGAAAAAGTGACTTCTTTTCGGCTGTGCAGGCTGTAGTAAGTTCTTCGAAATTGTGATACCTGTTTCTTTGGTTTTCGGTTTTTTCTTCAGCCCTCTACAGTTTCTTTTATTGTTCTTCACCCCTGTTTTGGCAAATGCAAACAGATGTAAGATTTTATTTCCACTCGCCGTTCTTCCCAACTCTTAAAAGCGGATATTCAAGTGACACCGAACAAAGAAACAATTCTCGAAAATGAACTGTTCATAGCAGGTCAAATGCGAAGACAGTGCAAAACGTGATGACACTGAATTGGCGTTTGACTGCTCTGCGGTTGATCCCAAACGCAAAGGGCAAACGGGATAGTGGGAAAAAGGACGACGACAAATGACAGCCTCATTCAAATCGTTAATAAATAAAAAGATTCAATGCATTTGAATTGATCTAGCGAAATATGGGAGCTCAAAAGAATACATATTCCATATTAGCGAGAGAGTACAATTTACGCATTTGGTTGGTCTAATTGTTTAAACTGTGGTTCATGTTTTTAAATGAAATTAAATTTCGTTAAACTTTGACGTTTAAAAAATTTAAAGATTCGCGTTAAATTATTTCTTATTTGAAGTATTTTCACTAAGTTTGAAGTCAATATACCTATTAAATCATGTTTCTTCATACCACACCTTAACTCATGTTTTACCCCTTCAGACCCGGAATTTAAAAAAATCCCGTCTTAAGTTTTCAAGATGTACCTACAGTTAAAAATTCATGTTTGTAGCATCAGCGTTTGAGCCTAGGCGATGATGAATCAGCCAGTCAATCAGTGACGTCAAATTATATGTATATAACATAGATGTCGTGCAATTTTGCCCAATCAACAACAACAAACTAAAGCTCAATAAACTGCTGGCTGAATAACCACAGAGCTGAGTTGCATTGTGCAGTGTATTTATGTATCTGTACATTTTCGTTTGACTGCGCTCGCGCCATCGGGTGCACGAGGATCTCGACGGAAACGAGTATTCCAAATCAAAAATGACTATAATGAAAATTAATATTTGCATGATTGGCTGATTGTACGATTGGTGTTCTTTTGTAATGGGCGTGCAATAGGTTAGAGAACGTCACTTTCCCAACCACCCACTTACACAGGTATGCGTGCGCATTAGCAAACTGCATAAACCATGCGGCAGTCAGAACCGCGAGACTGGCGAATACGTCGGAACGATTTTCTAAATGTATTCGGTGAAATTTGTGCAAAATGCTGATGTGCATGTCTATCAATAATGATGACAGCAAAAACATCAACAATCGCTACGTGCTCGCCAAGTCGCTCAACAATTACAATTACCATTTACAACAATAACAAAGCTTAGTAAACCATTATGCCATCCATTTAAGAGAAAGAGAAATGAAACTCAGACAATAACCAAAAATAACAGTAATGAGTAGAGTCCGACCGATTAATCGTCATCGGCCAATAAAATTGGAATCGGCATCGGCTAGTATCGGCATCGGCCAAAAAAATAAGTATCGGCATCGGCCTTTTTTTGGCTGATGCTAGTTCGGCCGTTTTTGGTAGATGATGCATCGGCCTATTTTTCTGCTTTCAATTTTTGTTTTCATTTTTTGTACCAACGGATTTTTATACCCCTTTTCAGTAATGTATTTTTAGATACTGTTTAATACAAATGTTTCCTAGAAATGTTGTTTTTTAAACTAGGTATTCTTAAAAACACAGATTTTCTGTCTGTCCATGCATTTCGTCTCTTATTGTGGATATCAGAAGAAGGGGCATGAAATTTTTCAATCTTATACTACGTTTACATTAAACCCAAATGCGTAGTTTCAAATGAGTCATTTCAAAGTGTTTACATTGCCTCATTTGCATTGCATTTCCGTTTGTTTGGCAGCTAATGTCAAATGCTCAATGTCCTCTTGTCGCAGCTCATAGATCAGCTCTTTTCCGGCTTCTGACTAAATCATTTGTTTCTTTTTTGCTGCCTCTATGCTCTACACACTGCAATATTTAAATAAAAATATATTTCATTTCTTACATTATAACAATATTCTACTTATTTCAAGAAGACGAAAATTTCAGTTCAAAATTTATATTTTGATAATTTTCGTTTGTTGTGATTTTGAACTCTCAAAAAGAGGTAAAAGCTTTTAAAAGTGCCTTCATTTTGTGATGCGCTCGATAAAATTGGTCTTGTTTTATCGCATTTGCTTCGTCGTTTGGTTGAAATGAGTCATTTCGTCGATTTGAATTTGTATGGGGAAATGCGTGATTTGGCTTCGCATTTGAGAATTTGTGCCCAAATCACGCATTTGGGCTCAATGTAAACGGAGTATTATCGTTCTTTTTTAATTATAAGCATTTTTTCAATAGGCCTTTTATTTTTTCCAAATTTATTTTCTAACTTTTTCCCACTGCATCTGTACAACGGGTCGCAATTTGAGAATACAAATTTTAATATAAAAATCGTAATTTTAAGTTGAACAAAAACTTAATTTGTATGCAATATTTACGTCAGTATTTTGCTTCTCTCTCAGTGGATAAATGTGATGTATTATTTTTTATAATACATGTTAATGTATTCGAATTCTGAATTCTCTTGTTATTTTATTTAGTTTTTAATTATTTCTTTTCTCGTTGTTTTGTTATTTTCTGATGAATATTACAACAAATATGTAATAGTTCCTTATGTTATTTTATCAAATAGATTGTGTTTTGGATTGAATTCATTCGTGTTATTTTTTCTATGTAATCGGCACCGACATCGGCCGATTTTCGCCCTTTCGTCCGATTAATCGGCATCGGCCAAACGCGCCCTTCCGACCGATTAATCGGCATCGCCCACAAAATTTGGTATCGGTCGGACTCTAGTAATGAGCGTTGACATATTTACATATGTGCAAATCAGGCATGTTGTATCAGTGCTGTCATCTGTAAAAAGTTGTCAGTGCCAAAAGCATACCATTGCGACCCGCCAAGCCCGTGACGCTACAATGCATGAAGTCCTCATAAGATTGTATGGGGTGAAGTATAGTGCTTATGGAAAATCACGAATACTGAGTATATATGTACCTACATTTATTTTCTTGTGCGGCAAATAGTTTCTTAAATTCCAAATTAATTAAGGTCAAGGCCCCTGTTAGTTATATTGCTTAGCAATATTACAATATTAATACTGACATATTTAGAAATGTATGTATGTTTGTATGCGCCTATGTGCGGAAATTGAACTTCCGCCGCGTCTGATCGAGCTTTGCATGCGGTTGAGTGTTGTAGTTTTTATATTTGCGTTGCATAAAATGAGCTGAGTAAATCTTAGAACTTCAAATATAATTTTTAGTTCTGCGCAAATTTTCAAGCAACAAAACTTGCTATCATCATTATCTTGCGGTTGCAAGGATAACAACAACAATAACATCGTCTTGTGTGCAAGTTCAGGTCAATGACGAAATAGATGAAGTTGGCTTGTGGGTATTGCCTTCACACTTGCGTGCAAATGAAACTTATTGCACTCGGCAATATAACTTGTTAATCGCAAAACGATGAGTGATTTGTTGCTGCGAGACTGCCGCTCCCAACTGTTTACAAAATGCAACCGTGGAAAATGTAGTGGTGAGATTAAACGATAAAAATCAAAGAAGATTGAATATGTATGCACACATTTGATTTCAAAACGCTGGAAACGCTGCTTTTTGGATACAGTAGCCACTCTTGTTATAATGCCTCCTACATAGCACATTTGCATTATCTTTCAATATTATATAAACTGTCGCCAGAGCGCTTTATAAGCCGCTTTCAACTCTGCATACGCAATCAAAGAGATTCAATTAATTGTATCAGCTGCTTGCTTCCTCCTGTCCTGAATGGAAAGTTTCGCTTCATTTTAATAAAAAAGTCTTTGCAAGAAAGTGTGAAGTGAATGTGCAAATTGGTTTTGATTTCAATTGAAAGCAAAAGCGGCAGCTGAAAAAACTTTCAACCAGTGTTACCACAATATTACGCAGAATAAATGTCACTCAATAGCGTGGAATTTGTATATGAATTTTCAGCAATTAAAAAATGTATTTATTCGAAATCGAAATAACTAGAGAAAAACTACATATCTGTGGGCAAATGCAATAATCGCTGAAATCCATAAATACTATCTTGAGCAGCGCGCTTTAAAGAAACATGCTAGCACCCTTAACTCAATGATGTCTTATGTCGACTTTAGCGTTTATCGATTTTGACCACAGCTATATACGTTCATATATTACGCATGCCTTTGGTCGAACTCCAAACTTAAATAGAAAATAGATTTTAAGCATTTTAACTAAAAATTATTTATAAATTACCAGAAGCTAACTAAGCATTCTGTCAATAACTTTAACTTTCTTCTATCTGGCAACTCTCTTTGAGACTACCACACTGGACGGAAAAACAGCAACAATGTGGCGACATTCGAAATGGGTACTAGTCCAAGTAAATTGAACAGTAGCATATCATCAATGGAGATTTATTGCTGCACACAAATGCAGCTTTATAGCAAAAACTACCGCTATGCAGCCCATGTGTCCACGAGTAGAGATACCAATGGCGCTTTTGTTTATTACTGTACATATTATCTACCCCCTATTTTGCATAATTTTTCACATCTACTCCTCTTCCATTTAAGCCAGCTTTTCTTTTCGATTTTATTTATTTTTGCTACAAAGAGTTCTCGTCCTTTTGTCGCTATGGCAAAGCTGCAACTTTGAGTGTCGATTAAAATTTATTGAGAAATTGTTTCGCGGGCAAAGAAGTAGACAAAGTCTTTGATTTGCGGCATGTTTGCATTGTTTATTTGAAGGCAGAGTGTTTCTTTTTATGCGCTTCACAGAACCACAATGGAATTATAAGAATTGACTGCCTTTAAAGTGATTTAAGGCGTTCAATCTTAAAGAAATGCTAAGATAGGAATCTAAAAATTGGGGTCAACGCAAAATGGTGTAAAGTGCGCAATGGCTGTTAAAGGACTGCTTAGGGGTAGAATTAAAGTGGAAAGGGACAAGGCGAACTTAGTTACAATGAAGTTTCCGTTTCGATTCGCATTTGAGAACATACTTTTTATCTGGCTATAATCCACTCCCCGTTCCAATAGCCAACTGTAGGGCAGATCAGAATCTTCAGAGTCCAAAAATAAAGTGATCGAATAGAAAAAATGTATATTCTACACCATACTTATTTGCCCGCAATGCTGGATCTACTTTTGTGAATACTTGCAGTCAAAAGAAAGACGAAAATGAAAAACATAAAACTTTTAGGACAAGACAAAAATCACAATAATCACAAAAACAAACAACAAAGTAACTCAAGCACAATAGCAATATTCTCTCAGTTTATGCAAAATACTCGCGCAAATGAAAACGAAATAAATATACAAATACAACAGTACAATACAAGAACCGAGAGCCACTTGTAGCCATGTTCGGTCGTAATACCTACCAATTGACCGCCCAGTCGTCCTCTGTCCCGAAACTATTTTGATTTACAGCCGCTGCTGCCAAATATCGTACTCCTGCACTGAAAGTTGCTTGTTTGTGACTTTCACTTTAACATCTCCGCTGTAGCGCTGTTTTCCTGCTCTTGCCACCTCTTCAGATGTAATTATTCTACACAATTTCACCCAGAATTGAACAAAACATACTAAAGATTCATTATTTGTTGCAACTTCGCGTAGTTGGCACAACTCAATTACGAGACAACCAACCTCATGTCTGCGATAAAAAACCGAACTCTTTCTAATTTAGTTGACGGACATCTTCCGAAACGAACTCAGTTGGTTGTTATACACACAAAAGCCTAAAAATGAACTAGTAATACTCCAAAAATGGAGTGGCAGGGCAAGTGGCAACAATATTGTTGTTGTTACGTCTGTTCCTCTTTCATGGTTGTTGTCAAATAGTTTGATGCTTAATCTAAAAGGCACGTGCACATAGTAGACTATCTGCCAACAAAAAGCTTTCAAGAAATGAGTTCTGAAAACAGCACTCAAATGTTGTAATTTTCGTATACTACTCACTTTTTAAGTATATTTAATCTATAAATTTCAATAAATTTTTTCCGTAATTTTGCTACATAAGTAGATTGCTGACATGAAGGAACCGAAGCATGTGGGGAAGTTTGCAACGATTTGGTCGAGCCGGATTTGCATGTGATTGCACCAGCTGCCAACGAACTTCTGTAATTTTTGTAGCGCACATGGTTAATTGCAAAAGAAGTTTAGAAATCAAAATTGAAGTATTTGCATATTTGTTTCGATTTTGCAATAGTTAGTTTTTCTGAGTTGACAAAGTTTCTTCAAAGTTTGGCCATTGGGAATTTATCTACTTCACCTACACATCGTTATTTTCATTTGAGTCAACCATATACTATATTATTTGCATGCAAAGTACACCCACATCTAAATACATATGTACATAAAACATAGCCTTCGTTCTTTGTAATTAAATGAACTGCTACAAATTGCAGGCCATAAAAGTACGAAAGTAGCTTCCACTTAGGGCCCCGGGTCGCGAACATCGTCCAGAGCGCCTTTATCTGCATTCTGCTGGCAAAGTGCGTTACACATTCCACAAAACATATTATAAAAATTAAAATCCACTAGCAACAATGGTAAATATTGCAATAGGAAGAGAGATTGAGCTTCACACATTTTTATTTTAATAGCGGCAACGACGCACAGTGGCTCAATTTATCATTTCAGGTTGCAAAATTAATAACTCCTGAACGAATAGAGATAATTGGAAAAAAAAACTCAACCGAGGTACAGGGTGCTGCGTAATACTTTGTCAAAGTTCGGCTTACTGTAAATAAGAATAATGCGAATAACAATGATAAGTTTTACTTGCAAAATTCATGAAAATTCATTAAAAAAGATGAAAAGTATTAAGAATTTTATAAAATAAGCTGAAAGAGTCGAATTTAAAGATACAAATTCATAAATTTTTGCTTTCAAAATGAGAACCAGAATTCGAAAAATTTACGTAAAAACTCAATTTTTGTTGGACAATCCTAAGTTCAAAAACAATGCTAAAGCTTAATTAGGACTATATTTGAGCGGTAGCACATTGCGTGGGGTGGGAATACTGTTTTTAATTCTTTTAACACGATCCGAGTTGGCTGGTAAAACTGCTTTCACTATAATGCCTTTAATTTTCTCCTGATCCTTATTTTATTTTATGGTCAAAGCTTCTGAAAAGTGGGTGGTAATTATTTTCCCCGTTGCCTCCATAAGTTGCCTTGTTTTAGTGAATGACGCACCGTCCTGAGTTGGCTTTTTCGGCCTTTCTTTTGTCGTCTTTGATGTCGGTGGTTGGTCATCGCAAAATTGTTTTTTCCAATCACTCCTCATTATTCTGGACAAAATTGAATTGGGTACGGTTTGCCGCAATCCATTTCAACTTTGTAGTGCGATAAGTCCTGGAGTCCTAAGTCCTTCTCTTTAGTCGAAGATGTGTTGGCTGCAGGCAAACTTTTTTCGACGTAACCAATTTCTTTAGCGACAGCCATTTCTCCTTTGTCTTCGAAATAGTAAATATTTCAAACGGCTTCGAATTTTTCAGAAACATCTTTGTGCTTCTTCTTCGGTTTAGTTGCAGTGGCGGAATTGAAGTGATATTTAGTTCAAATTAAATTCGAAACTAACTTTACTTACTCTAAAATTGTATGACAGACACAGTGTTAGTATTTTGTTAAAAACAAAAACATCACATCAAAGAATACATTGATGATTGACTGGTTGGCGGAAATGAAAGCCAACTTGCTTTTCATAAGTGCGAACTGCGCATCCAGTAAAAGTATTCTTTACTTCGAGCTTACAGCAATAAACGTAAAAAAAAGTCTACTTAATATGGAGTTGCAAGCTTGTATCACATCTTAAATGAAGCCAAAATCCAAATTTGCATGCCCTGGCAACAATTATAATCTCGTGTAATTGATTAACTATCAAAATCTTGACGAACTTGTTCGAACGCACGCACCCGAAAGCACAAAATTGGGCGAGGTGGCCACAGAAAAATCGCTGTAAAATCCAGTCGGGCAAAATCGGGCACCCGATCTCTTCAGGGCAGTACTCACAGAAGACTAGTGAACAATTTTCCCAAAGACGGAACCGTGGCAAGTATGGCCTTTTTTTGAAAGTCTATCGAAAGTTCAAAAAGAGTGATAAAAACAGTGCTTCAAGTGAGTGCCTATGAAAAGACAACAACAACAACCAACTTTTTTTTTCTATATTTAATTATTTACTACAAATGCCTTCTTTTACGATGCTGGTGCAAAAAGTTTCAATTAATTTGCTCCTTTCCGTATTTTAAAACTTCAGCTTTACCGGAAAAGTGCAAATTGCTGATATTATTTCACACTCTAAGAATTGCTCAACTTTGACGGGCTCACAAGCAAAACTATTTGTCCAATATAGTTAAAGTTTTCGGATTTCTTAGGTCCAAGCATTTATCTATCGGACAAGTATAACAGTTTCCCCCAAATCGAACATGACAAAATCGACTTTTGCAACCTACGTCGGCAGAATCAGCCACTGTGCGACGTGCCCGCTCCGCCGGCAGTGATTAAAATATGCTACCGTCCAGGTGCACGAAAAGAATTTATTGCTTAAAATGACGAACAGACTGACAAACAGTAGAACACATAAGCCAACAGAGCAGCAACAACAAATTGATAACCTTTTTCCACCGATAACCCGCATAGATAATTGAAAACAAACGCGCTCCCTTTAATGAATGCATGAATTTGTGTCGCACTGTTTTATTATTAGTGGAGATCCCTTGCGCCTGACGGTGCACTTACTGCTACATACTCGCATATTGAAATTTATTGCATTATAAATTGACAGTAACATGTGAGACAGTATTCGCCCTTCTCTCTTTCCGATCACCATTTTGCTTCTATGTATCTCTTTCTGCTTTTGGGCAATTTCCGCTAATGGCTCGGTATTTGAATTGGTGTTAATATTGAAAAATTTGTGCAAACGCTGCATTTTATACTTATATATGTATCTACATAAATGTTTTCCCTGAATGGTTGAAAAATTCATCATTGCCCAATCAAAACCGCTAAAACTACAAACATGAAATTGGAACTTGAATTGGAATTGGTTTTTTTTTTTTAATTCGGGGTCTAAAGAAGCAAAACATGGGTTAGCGCTGTATGAAGAAACGTCATTAAATAGGCCTATTGATTGCAAACTTGGTGAAAATACTCTAAATCAGAAATAATTCGACATGTATTTTTAATTTTTTCGAAAATCAAAAAATTTTACCGGGGGTGGCTTTCCGTAATTCGATACCCGACCGATCCGATATCGAACGCTCAACGAGACAGTTTCCTCGATATGGGAACTCTCGTTCTCATTTTTGGGGAAGTGTGTGGAAAGTACTTTGGAGCTCTCAGAAGCAGCAGGAAATAAACAAAACGAAGACAATTTGAAAAGTTAAGTTCTGAAAATAAACATATTTAAAAAATTTTCCGGAATACAAATGTACAATTGGCGCTTTTTATTGTTTTTGGAGGAGTTTGGTCCCTTCGTTGACTTCATTGGAGGCCCATTCCTTTTTAGCATTTCCGTCAATCTTAACCATAATTTTTTTTCTTGTTGCGGCCATTGTGCAGTTTTGCAAATTATTATTTGCTAATTCGTTATGTTACTCCATAAATTCTATTAACATCTTTATTTGAGCGTTCGTTTGTTGACTCCTAAAAAAATAAAAAAATATTTATTCACAACAAATTTTACATTTTATACTTACATTTTGTTACGGTTGACAACGGAGAAAAGGCAAAACTAGAGCATAATTGGTATGGAGCTGTTTGTATCGAGCGTTCGATACGAAACTACAACATTTTGTGCTACGGAAAAAAAAAACGATAGTTCGATACACGTACTTGCTCGATATTTACTTATGGGTTAAGGTTTGTATACGGGAAAACTACGAAAAACATATCGAGCCCTTCCCGCGTTTTTATCGTATGAGCCAAAAACCCAATTTTACAGGAGACGTTTTTGTTTGGTTTTCTCTGCATTGGCGCAACAAAGCTGCATGATTTTTGGCATACACACTTTATTTAGGATTACACACTTGGAATAGGTTATTTTAGTAACTTCAGCAAAGCGCAACGGTGTTATTTTGGACATACGATAATTTGTGCGGGCACTATTATGAGCGATTCAAATATTGCAGTGGCACATACGATAAACTCGTTTCTAAGTAAAAAAAGAATGTTTTCCTTGGTATAATGTATTTTCATTTATTAAATACTCAATAATGTTACTTTCAGATTGACATAGTTTTATATAAAAAATAAAAAAATTTCAGAAAAAATTAAATACAGTGGACGTCCAATATAAAGAATCTTATCGAAATTTAAAATCGATCGAATTTTTTTTGTTTTAAACCATCCTTCTTAAAGAAATAAATCTCACATATTCAGTTTTTAACCTTCTGCCTGTCCCTTGGGGTCTATTTGACCCCAGGCGGAATTAAAAAAAAACGGTTGAGCGGCTTTGTGTACTCGTGTACTTGTGTTATTTAGTGTTAATCGCGCTTACAACCCAATAAAAAATCAAGAAAAAAACACTATTCGAGGCTTTCCTCTTTGATTTATGATTGAGATTTATGTGAAAGATTTCTTCATGTTTTGTCAGTAAATTATATAACAGTTTGATTGGGGTCATCCTGACCCCAAAGGACAGCGAAAGCATTTTTGAGCAAAGGACAGACAGAAGGTTAAAAAATATCATGTTTTTTTCCAGCATTTTCAAAATACAAAATGGCTAATGTGAAAAGTCTTCGATGCGGACTGCTTCTTTACCGTAAGTAAACTTTTCTGTCTGGACATTTTTCTTGATTGGTTATTGAAATTTTAACTTTTAAAAGAAAAACGCCGACCGAACGCAAAACAAATCCTGTGAAAATGATCAGCAATGCATACAAACAGAATTTGAAAATATTGGTACCTTGACGTAAATTTGAAAGTTTTAACGTAACAAAAACAAAAACAATTGAGGTACCGTTCACTTGACGAATCCAAACATTCATTGTTATTGTAAAGAATGTGAATGCTCAAACAAAAACAATTGGAAGGGTGAAAAACAGCATAAATATTCGTTATATCGAATAGCAAATTTCACTTTTGTTCTTAATGTAGAACCAGCAATGGAGAAAATTTGGCCGTACGTTAAATCCATAATTCGTTAAATGGAAAGTTCGTTATACTGGACGTCCACTGTACTGTATTCGTCATCTGTTTTGACTAGCACATCTATCATTCCATCAAATTTTAAATCTAAATATTCGTGAGCCAACTCGGCTGTTCGCCTGATTTTCAACTCTTTTTGGCAAATTCTTATTTCTCCTTCCCCGCTTTCCTACACAAATTTCTGGTTCTTCATTACAACTTGTATCGCTGTCACTATAAGGGACCAGCGTTGATAATGCCTTGCGGTTTGGGCACTGAAACAGAACATTTTTTTTAGAACTGTTATTTATTTTTTTTCTTTACTTTTTTTGTTATCAAAGCATTAACTTAATTATTATTTTTTAATTTATCATCAAATTACTGCACCTCAATTTATTCAATACGTAACTACGAACAACTGCACACCTATTTTTTAAAACACGCACGTCACACTGCAAAGAATTAAGAAAAAAACCTTTTCCTGCAAATAGGCCATTATTCACCTTCAACAATTATGTAATATTCACTTTTCACTATTAAAATATTTTCAATTTTACACTTTTGCAATAAAGTTAAAAATTTACTTTTTGTAACTAGAATAATTTTATCGTATCGCATAGCTAGTCGCGGGCACAAAAAATGAAGGAAAAATGTGAAGTGGACATACGATAAAATTTTTTTTTCTCTAACTTCATAACGGTTCATCGTAGAGAAGTGAGCTTTTAGGGACTGATGGCTAGTTTATGGTGCTATCATTTTCGGGTAAAAAAAAAATTTCGGTAAAAATGGCTCATACGATAAAATCGCGGGAAGGGCTCGATATACTGATGGGCCTATCGACTTTTTGTTTCTTTAACTCGAACAAACGCGCAGGGGATAACCCCTATTAATGTGAAACATTGCGTTGGTTCAGAAGGATATCAAGTTAGGAGATAGGGTTATGAGTGAAGTGGTTGTGGACTCTTGCCTTGAACCCATCGAGATCATAAGTTCTGGGGAAAATATCCACAGGGAGGCCATTCCATAACCGCGCTGTGCGGGCCAGAAACGAACCTTCTCTGTAGTGCGTAGTCCGCTGGAACATTGTTTCAACGTGGAATGCATGGGTGCCAGTGTTCAAACGGGTTGCCCGGGGGAATACCCGGAGTGATGGCATCAAACTGCTCATCTCCACTGAGCAATTACCGAAAAAGTATCGATAAAATAACACCACATATGCCACATTTCGACGATGTTCCAAAGAGTCAATAGAGCTGGATACCCTACTGTCCCCTATAAGTTTGGTTGGTTGGTTGGTTCAAGTGGCGATGTTCCATGATCCAATTAGCGCGTTGGCGGCGTTTTGTTACCACTATTCCCGGTAGGTACACTAGGGTATGCTGTGCGGTGTCTTCTGGACTGTATGTTTATGTATATCCATATATATATATATATATCCTCTATATCCAGTCCGAGAGGTTAATGAAAGAGAGTAGCGAGCTTGCACTGCACTTTGCTATCTCCTCGAAATTCTGGAATGTCGGTTTTCCCAGCGTTTTCCATCTCCTT
Source organism: Melieria omissa (assembly GCA_963971225.1). Taxonomy (NCBI): domain Eukaryota; kingdom Metazoa; phylum Arthropoda; class Insecta; order Diptera; family Ulidiidae; genus Melieria; species Melieria omissa. Next base: position 64,616,387 of record OZ020268.1, on the reverse strand, counting down.
CTTGATAGCGCCGGGCAGTCGCAGAGGAAGTGGTGTACGGTTTCCTTCTCGTCCGGGTTTTCACAGCTGTGACAGCTGGTATTGTATGGGATCCCCATTTTTGCCGCGTGCTCGCCAATAGGCCAGTGACCAGTGATAACTGCCGTTAGTCTTGCCACATCCCGGCGGCCCTTGATCAAGAGCTCCGCGGTCTTTTTCTTGTCGTATGTTGGCCAAAGTAGTCTGCTGGTTTTACAGGATTCCGTCCTCTGCCATCTAGTGTCGGCTTTGGCGAAGAAGTCCTTCGAGACCTCGCTCTTGATGGAGCCCAGTGGGGCGTGAACCGTCAACGCCTCGCTTTCATCAAGAGCGGAGCCTCTCCGAGCTAGCTCATCGGCTCTTTCGTTCCCTTCAATGTTCTTGTGCCCTGGCACCCATATCAGGGTAACTCTGAACCTATGAGCCAGCTCTGTGAGGAGCTTCCTGCACTCCTGCACTAGTTTTGACGACAGAATCGGCGATCCCAGTGCCTTGATCGTAGATAGGCTGTCGGAAAGTATAGTGATGTGGCTTTTGTAGGATATGTCTGCCAGTGCCATCCTACACGCTTCCCTAATAGCAAGCACTTCCGCCTGGAAGACGCTTGCTGTATTGGGGAGACGGAAAGACACATTTAGTTTAAGGTGCTCCGAAAAGACTCCTGCTCCTACTCCGCATACCATCTTGGAGCCATCCGTGTAAATCGTGGTATGCAGGTTATTAAGGATGTTCCCTCTCTTCCATTCTATACGGGAGGGGGTACGGATATCGTAGTTTTTCCCAAAAGCAATGATGGGAATAGCGTAATCCGTAGTTGTAGGCAGGCTCCTTTGCCCTTGTAATAGTAGACTGCCGTGGCCATACGGTCTGTCTCTCCAGCAACCGGGTTCTCTCAGCCTGAGAGCACTTAGAGTTGCGGTTTTCATAATGTGCAGATCAACGGGAAGCAAGTGCGTCAGCACGTTAAGCGCCTCTCCAGGGCAGGATCTAATCGCTCCCGTAGTTCCGGCACAAGCTGTTCTTTGTAATCTACCGGGTTTGGTGATGTTATATTCCCTCCTGAGGGCTTTCCACCAGACAAGAGCTCCGTATGATAGTATTGGACGCACAACCATCTTGAACATCCAAAGCATTAGACTTGGTCGGAGGCCCCACCTCCTTCCTATCGTTCTCCTGCAAGAATAAAGTGCAAATCCTGATTTGTTTATTCTATGCTCTATATTTAGCCTCCAGTTCAGTTTGGGGTCCAGAATTACCCCAAGGTATCTGGCACTGGACGAGAGGGGTAATGTAACGTTCCCAAGATGAGGTCGTCTAAAAGTTGGTATCTTAGTGCGGGTGGTAAACAGCATCAGTTCAGTTTTACTGGGGTTAATGCTTAGTCCACGTCCCGTACACCAAGCACTTAACCCGTTCAAACTACCCTGAAGGATTCCGCCAATCACATCAGGGCTCATTCCTGATGCCATTAAAAAAGTTTAATCACACGGTTTTGCACCCGATAATGGAGCTCCAAATGGAGTTTTGAAGCCCCCGCCCATACGTGCGAGTTAAACTCCATTTTAGGTCGGATATAGGTAGTATAAATCTGTGGCATTTTGACAAAACAACCTAAGTCTAATTTTCAAAATGTTCAGGAGAGCGAAAAAACTGATGAGGTGCAGACCAAATCTCATACAAAACTCGAGAAAAGTTGAAATTATACACGTCATATCTCTGTAACTAAATGTCATAGAAACAAGTCGATTACACCAATAGAAGCGTCTTTAAATTGTTTCTTTATGATTAAAAAAATTGAAAATTTGACTTAAGTCGACTTAAGTGCTTTTGTCAAAATTCCACAGAAATATTTCGGAGATCAGACGGAGTGAAATATTTCTTGCACCGCTTTAGGAAGCCGAGGCACTTGGCTGCTTCTTTCGACACGCCAAAAATATGATCGTTCCAACGAAGATCGTTTTTAATGGACATGCCCAGAACATCAAGAGCTGCCGATTCCGCAATACGACCCAGGGATGTGGGGAGACTCATTTGTGGGATAACAGGCAGCATTGGGTCTTGCGGGGATTAAAATCGACCCTGTTCGCTTGACCCCACTTGGAGATTGTTTGTAGGTCGCTAGTAAGTGTGTCATTCATACGACGCCGTTCGCTCTCAATCTCCACAGAGCTGGGACGCTTTGTGAAGGAGTATGAATGACAAATGGTGCTGTCATCCGCAAACGAGTAGATGGGATTCTTCGTCGACGACAATAAGTCGTTGATGAAGATCAGGAAAAGGGTTGGAGAAAGGGCCGAACCCTGCGGTACTCCCGCGCTAAGGGAATGCTTTTCCGACGCTATGCCGTCTATTACAAGACGAATAGAGCGATCATAGAGGAAGTTCGTAATCCAACGAGAGAAGATACTACCAACGACCTACCTACAACCTTGCTTTCATCGAGGTTTAGAATGCTATGGTTCCATTTCTCGGTGAGGACCGCCATAAGGTCTCCCGTGGATCGCTGTCTTCGGAAGCCGTATTGGCGGTCACTTAGCAGTCTATTGTGATATTTCACAAGGTTGAAGTTTGCAATGTTTTCCATTGCTTTGGAAAACACCGAACAAATTGCTATAGGTCGGTAGTTCGCAGGGCCAGTAGTCTTGCCTTTTTTGGGAACTGGTTGAACTACTGGTTTACTACCTTCCAACATGTCGGAAATACAACTGTGGTGTATGACATGTTGAAAAGTTTGCGTAATGGACAAGCCAGCGCAGTAGCGCACTTTTTCAAAACAAGGGCTGGAATGCCGTCCGGCCCTGAAGCCTTATTTGCATCGAGATTTGCAAGCACTCGTTTAACTACCCGTGTGCGAAAGTGTATTTCTGGCATGGAGAGAGTGACATTATCGACTACGGGTAGAGGTTGATCGCTGGGGGGCAGAGAGGAATTATCTGCGAAAATTTTAACCAACAAATTAGCTTTATCATCCGAGTGAGTGATGATTTGATCATTGTTAAGAAGAGTTGGAATTGAAGAAGATGTTTGGTTCTTCACCTTCTTAACGACTTCAGAATTGGTGCAAACACTGGAAATAAAATATTAATAAATAAATAAATATACAATTTATCAAAATCTAACGAGTTAAGTAGATTAAAAACTTGACTTTAATTATAGTAAAAACACTTCAAAAGAGAAATAATTAGACAAGTATTTTTTCATAAAAATCTGACAAGGTTAACAAAAATTTAAGAGAAACTTTATTTATTGGGCCCATTGTCTTCAAACTTGCGTGCAAGACCGTCAGCCGAAAATTTTCCCAAACTAGGTGAATGTAGACAGAAAAACGAAAACTATTAAAGGAATGAATCATAAAGATGATGATTTGTGTTCAAAACGCCGAATATGCAGAAAAGTCATTGTTCAAAGAGAAACCAAGTTACGAGCGCAAAACTTCTAAAATTAGGCATCATTATGGGACATCACAGAGAGATACAATGTAGCACAGAAGTAGTTTTTTCTCCAAAATCGGTGTGAAACAAACTTTTTTTTAAATGCACAATTAACAATATCGCATACACATTTTTAAACTTTGCATGTGCCCGTCAATACTTATCTTTATTAATTAATAATTATCCTTTAATCGTACGATAAAAATTAGTATTTTCAACTTATTTGCATCGAGATTGTCCTTGAGGCTCTCATGACGTTTTCTATAAATGCACAGTCACGACAAATTCAAAAATTTTAGCAAACACATAACAAACAACAACGCGAAAAACAAAATGCAGATAATTTCTACTACAAAGCAACTGGCTGAAACTGAACTGGTTGCTTCGAAATTCCCATTCAACAACAAAATTATAAACAACCAGTGCCGCAGTGCAGGTTTCAAATGTAAGGAGTGAACCAGAAACAAATTTGGAATTTTAACGAATCCAGCATTCGAAAATCCCAAGAGTTAGGAGGCTGGTATTTGCGAATGAAAGTATCTATAAACATTGCAGTTTCTTGCTATATTAGTCAATTGCATCTTGGATCTAGTTTAGTCAACATGTCCAGCCCGCAAAAGCGCTGCCGCAAATTAATACTGGACATTTACTTGACTGATAAGAAAAAGTCTAGACTAAGCATTGCAAGGGAAAGCAAAGCGAGCGTAGCGACGGTTTATATTGTTATAAACAACTACAACGTGGGAAACTCCATCTACACAACCGAAGGATCAGGCAGAAAAAAGGGTCCAAGTAACCGAGGTCGACTCGAGATGTTGCAGCTACATCAGGCACATCGCAATCAACGGAGATGCGATATAAGCGAAGTCAGGGAATAAGGACCTACGAATAGCAGAAAGTGCCTGACCGGTCGGAAGCAAAAGAAAAAACTTTATGACGATTACGTAACCAAGTTCAATTGCGTGATTCTCGATGATGAAACCAACTGTAAGATGGACTTCAAGCAGTCAACAAGCAGGGATGCCAATTTCACTACAAACAATAATAAATACACCAAATTTCCAAAACGCTTTATGGTTTGGCAAGCTATTTGCTCCTGCGGTCTACGGAGCAAGGCGTTCATTACGACAGGAACAAGTAACTCTAGAATTTATATAGAAGAATGCCTGCAAAAACGTCTTCTACCATTTATTGAATAGTCAAAAGAGAAAGTTTTGTTTTGGCCAGACCTAGCGACAAGCCACTACTCCAGGTCAACTATGGAATGGTATGAAGGAAATTGTATCACGGTGGTCCCAAAAGAGCCAAATTCTCCCACCTACCTGGAACTTCGGCTAATTATATTTCATGAAATTTTTTTCTGAATTCAAGTTTGAGAAGTGTATAATAGACTCCAGTTTATTTTAGTAAAATCAGACTATTATTTTTTTTAATGTGTCCTTAAAAATTCTTTCTGGTTCACTTCTTAATTTGGCTCAAAAGTTGTGTACAGAACCCTCCAAAATAAAATCATGTATACGCCACTGAAAATGTGTGCATGGATGTGTGTGTCTGTGGATATCTGATGCAGACGGTCCATTATCCAGCCGTGTATTTAGTGTTACTCATATACAATGTTGTGACTAATATATTGAAGTAGTGTAACTAATTACGTAATATATTACTTTTGCTTTAAAAAGGTAGTGTAACTAGTTACTTTTCCCATAAGTAATCACCTTCAGTAATATTACTACTTTTATTCAAGTTACTTATTACAATATTACTTTTTAGTCAACAAAGTTCTAATTTTCATGTAAAACAGCAGCACTGATAACATGATTAAAATATATTACAATTATACAACGCTGCGCTTGTTCATACTAGACATAGCTCGCGTCTTTCATTTCCAACTGAGTTTGGTAGTGGAAAAACAATTAACATTTGCAAGCAAATTGAAGCGGTTTCAACAAAAAATGTGACGAAATTAAAATTGTAATTCAAAATGAAAACATTTAACCTGATTTTTTTGTTGCAGAATGACTACTTTTAAAAACTGGGAATTCCGCAAATATTTCGATTTCTTGACGGAAAATAATATATTACTTTTTGTGATACATTACTTGAAATTTCCAGTAATAAGTAATGTAACGATATTACTTTCAAATGTCAGTAATGTGTAATAAATAATATGTTACTGTCAAATTAATAAGTCCCAACACTGCTCATATATGTAATACTTCTATATTGGCAGTAAGCTCAGGATACATTCGCTAACATCACAGTACAGCAATAGTGGAATATGAGTGAGAAAGCATGTAAACGAATGTACCTTGACAGCTGTCAAATGTGGCAAAAAGTCAGGTGCGTTCATGCGGGAAAAAATTGACTGGAAAAAAATAAAACTTTGTCGAAATTTACTGAAAATTCTACCGTTTTCTTCAACCGCCCCTGGAGCAGTTTGACAGTTGTTCATGTGTAGAAGTGCTCATGTATACACGCATAGAAATACATACAAAAATTTCGTGTTTTCTGTCTCATCGCATTTCCGAATGAAAACACATTGTGAAGATAAGTTGCTGCCAATATAGAAGTATTACATATATGGTGTTACTGATCATACCCTAATCATAATTTTTTCGAACTGAAAAAAGGAGTTACTCAACGGCTCTTATTTTCTACTAAAATCTCCCAAATTGCATACAACGGACGTCATGACGTCGGGGTTTGGCCCACTCCCCAATACTTATGCCTCGTTCTGACTATGTCATATTCACTGACGACAAACCCTACCATATATGTCATGTTCATCATATCTCGTCAAATGCGTTCTCATTGCACGGCAAAAACTGACGAAAAGTACATAAGACAAGGTTTGCCATCGATTGAAGTAAAATTTCGGTGTCAGTCGATAGTCAAATACAATTTGACGTCATATTTTCAAAGTAAACAAATGTTATTCGAAAATAGGAAACGAGTGAAAGTGGCCACCGCGGCTTTAGGATCAGGGTATCAGGGTATTCAAAAACCAAAAAAAAAAACAGAAGACGTAGTGTGAAAAAGCGCTGGTGGATTCGACCTGGGCTTACCCACAGATCCACCAGTGGATTTTACGAAACGCTGCGGGCAAGGATGTGGGAGCAGGACCCTCAGTGGTTCCGCAACTTCGTCCGGATGAGTGTGGACGACTTCGACTACCTTGTGACACGTCTATCGCCACACATCAATAAAAAAACACACGGTTTCGGCAAGTGATTACGAGGCGAAACATTATCATTTTCAAATGCAAACACAAACGATTTGCCAGTATGTTGACATTTTTTGTTTTGTCGTCAAACGTAGTCAAATCGTTCGTTCAACACAAATTCTATCGTTTTCATTTGATTGTAATTTCGTATGACAAATCGTAGACATACATGCAGGCAAACGCAAATGGCACCCGTTTTCATTTAACTGGCTACAAATGACACCAAAAATGATATACATAGTCAGAACGGGGCGTTAGTTTAAGATTTTGCTTATTTGACAGTATTCGTAGCACGTTAACCCATTAATGCCCACAGCGATCTAGCAGTGCTAGGGGCCTGAAATTTAGAGACGTATGTTTTATGATGCACAGGAACGTAAATAAGAAAACAAATTTTTGGTACCTTGTATGGATTGGTCTCTGGAAGCCGTTACATATATGTAACAGTGGGCTATTTCCAGTACTTTTTTGTGGAACAAATGTTTTTAGTTTGAATGACAATTTTACAGCTTAGTACTTAAAAATTCATGAAAACTTTGTATAAATTGAACTGTGAAGGTAAAGGTGAATGAAATACATATGCGGTTGATACAATAAATTATGGATTTGTAGCATAATGGTACTTTTCGGAGCATTTGATGCACAAACCAACATTACACTTTTTGCACAAAGAAGTGGGATGCGATTTGCAGTTCATTCCAGCGCAGCGGCGCTTTTTATCTATTGTTTCTACAATAAAATGCCCAATGCAGTAATAGCGGCTTGAGAAGTCGGGCTCAGCCGCAGTTGTTCGACAAAAGCTCTGGAGTGGTCTTATTGTGCCAAGAATTGTGGAATAGCGTCCGGCAATGGCTCTATGGAAATCAAGTTACGTCATACTGCTTCCTCCTTTACGATGCAAGATCCACGCTTTTTGCATTAACACGTCATTGAGCCATGAAAAAATGCAAAACAACCACTTCTTTCCATGAGCGCCAATAAAAACTCGCATCTCTTCAACAGTTATGTTTGGGTTTGTTTGACCTCAACACACAGCACAGCTATTACTTTCATCGCACAACAACTGGATCAGTTCGTCGTCGAAGAATTTCTCAACAGCTGATGAGGATGTAAATTACTACAATCAGAATAGTTCGGCTCCGGAAAAATTTCCGGATACCTAATGTCATCATCTTCCAACCACTAAATAACAGGTTTACAAGGATTGTAGCAGAGCTGTTAAAGAATGCAATCATTTGCGAATAATTAGTCAGTTGATTCTTTGGCAAAAGAGTGCATTCATTTTTTGTATTCAATGAATAAGAATAAAAAAATGAAGTCATTATTCAGACTAAACATTTATGAATAATTATTCATTTTTACATTCATTTTTTGCTAGTCACTTGATTGCAGTCATTTGATTGCAATATCAAAATGAAGTCAATTGAAGTCATTTGAAGTCATCTGAAGTGATTTGAAGTCATTTGCAGTTAAGCTAAAGCCAGCGACTGAAGTTAATGATTTTGTAAAAAATTTAATTTCAAGTGAATTTATCTCCGACGATGCACAGTTAGGATGCGGTAGTCAATTTGTTGATTTTTCATCAACAGGTGATATCAAATAAATCAATATATTCAACAGGTTTTTACTACAGATCTTATATAATTTTTTTCTAGATGAGTTATCGCTGGAAACTTCTTGTTCTTCCATTAAAGATGAATTCCTTTCATACATGGTTGATAAGTCTTCATCGATAACAATGCTGAATCGCTATCCAACAATTAAAAAAGCGTATTTAAAATATAACACACCGTTACCTTCTTCATCTGCCGTGGAACGGTTATTTTCGTTTGCAACACTATTAAATACGCCTCGTCGAGGTTCCCTTTCGGACAAAAATTTCCAAAAAATTATTATTGTTAAAAGTAAATCATGTCGTTTGAATGAATTTACATTCATTTGATTGCTACCTTTTGTTAGAATGAATTATTTTAATTTTAATTTTGTTAATATATTAACAGGGCTATTCTGGCAACTATCTTTCAACTCACCTCAATCTTTCGAAGTACAAAAATCTTTCGAAAGACAATTTGCTATTCTAGCAACTATCTTGAAAGCTTTTTTCCGTAACATGAAAGACAGTTTGAAAGATGTGCTTTTGGGGTCGTCTTTCAGCTTGCAAAAAGTACGTGCGTTGTGTTTGTGTTATGAAGAGAAACGATATACGTATATATATAATATATATGGACATATTTTATAAAAGAATGCAATTACTTTTTTAATTTTTACTTCAGCTTGGTTTCTTCAGCCATTGATTGAAATTTTTGAAATTTTGTTTGAATTTTTCATTTCACGACGGACGGTTCGTTTGCCAACAGTATTGCCAGCATCGAACAGAGCACTTGGTTTACAAATGTGAGATTTTTATGAAGGATGAAAGAAAACGTAAAAATACACCAATTAACAGCAAAAGTACATAATATAAATTGGCCGAAAGTGTTTGTCTTCATGTGCTGTTAATTGCCTTAAGGTTAAATCTGACAACATCATTAACATCACATAAAAAATAAAAAAAATTAATTTGAATTCATATTTTTACACCAGTTCTTGTCTTTTCTCAAAAGAAATACGTAACTGCAAAATAATCCTGATAAACACATCTGTAATTAAAAAGAAAATCATAACGAAAATTGGAAAAATAATTTTCTTTCATAATTGCAAAAATGCTTCAAATTTCACAGAAAAAGAGTTGGCTGGCAATGCTGTTCGCCGAAAACAGCTTTTCAACTCGAGTGTTGAATTTTAGAGCTTTTTCCGAAAGATTTTTTCGTTGGAATAGCCAAAATCTTTCATTCAGTCTTTCAAACTATCTTTCAATAATCTTTTGAAAGTGTTTTAACAGTCTTTGCCAGAATAGCCCTGTAAATATTTTTCAAAAAACGCTGATCTTAATTTAGTGACTTCACTGAAAAATGAAGTCATTAAGTGATTTCACCAAATGACTAATTAGTCAGAATAACAGAAATGACTTCAGACTTCAAATTTTTAGTCTTTAGTCAAAACGCTAGTCAAAGACTGCAATCAAAAATTGAAGTCATTGATTGTGACTTCAACTGATTTAATTCGCATTTGATTGCATTCTTTAACAGCTCTGCAATGATTGTAGGTACGTTTTACTTTGGTACACTTTCCATTCATACATTTTGCCAATGGTTTTTCTACTGTGGACGTACTTGATCCAGAATTTTGGTGATCAAATGTAATACAAGCACTAGAAGTTGTGGCATGTTGAGCATGAATAGTTTTTGAGCGTTGAGCAGCTTTTAACGATGTTTTTTTTAATAAGAATGTTGACAGTTGGTGTACATATTGCTGTTGTAGCCGAAAAAAGTTCGTCACTAGGCTCCAATGGCTCTTCTTCTGAAACATAGACAGTGAAATGGCTCCTCCACAAGAGGGCGACCCGAAAGACGTTCATTGTGTAGTACTTGGTGACTCTATAAGATGTATGTATGTAAGTTTGCGAAGGAATTATTTATCACGTCTTGAAGAGCTTGCTGTTTCAACCTCATTTGTTGTCAATTGCCGCACAATAACCTCACATGGTTGCATTAATCATGTTCTCTCTCAAATTGTTTGGCACTCCACCGCCATCTTCTTCCTCAGAATCCACTTCAGATTCCAAAATATGGGCACTAGGCGGCTCAATTGTCAACTTTTCCACTGTATTATCTGCTTTCTCATCACTTGCGAGCTCTTGCAAATATATAGTGGCCTCATCCAGTGTCAAATATCCGTATCTAAGCATACGAAAATCTTACGTTTACATTTGTACTTACGTTAAAAAAGTACTGAGAATAGCCCACTGTTACGTATGTGTAACTTAGACAAGAAAGACAAAAGTACTGAGAATGGCCCACAGTTACATATACGTAACAGTGCAATTGCATGCTGCTCAGAAAAGCCCACGGGCCTTAAACGTTTATTTTAACATTTTTTAATAAAACTGTAGATATTTAAGAATCACTTTTCATAAAAAGTTTTTCACAAAATACTTTCACTAAATTCTTATAAATCTTTTTTACCGTTTGCGTGTCGCCATATCGCTATTTTTACTGATTTCAAATTTACCTCATTACAAAACTTGTGCTCACAAAGAAATCAAAAGAGTTTCTGACTTAATTTGAATTTTACAGCATTCGCTAAACTATTTTCAATGTCATATGGGGTATAAACATGAATAGGAATGTACATGCAACCTGTAAATAACATTTTAAAATATCGTTGCTGCCGTTACGTATATATAACTGTGGGCATTAATGGGTTTATTAGATTTTACTACAACGTTATCCTCCATCTTGTTGCTGCCACCATTGCAGACCGTTGCAGACCTGATGCATGAGCTCGTTCAATAAGCTGCACAAGTGCACACGTGCGTGCGGCGCTATCCTTCCTCCTTACCATCCTACAATTCCGCAGTCAAAGAAGTAGGAACAAGCAACGGTTGCAATCGTTGAGATGCTTCTGGTACATGCCACGCTCTCTGGTGCGCACCGGGTGTATTGAACTTGTGCTGTATGACGGCAAGGAAGGGAAAGACGAGCCGCTTCAAATGGGCAAACAGTCACAGCAGTCAGAGTTGCTATGGCAAAAGTCAAAACGTGAGCTACACATGCGCAGCAAACAACAGACACGCTTGGCTGGGTTCTGCGCACACCGCTGCTAGCTGTGCTATTTCTTTCTTCGTTATTATTTTCCGTTTTCAGGTTTTTTAGCTACCCAACTTCGGCCATTGCTTACAGGTTCGAACCTCAACCACGTTAACAAGGCGATACGTACGCCAAAGCATAAACAGCAGTCCGTTGGACTCGCAGCCGTCGGCATTATCTGGTAACAACGTGTTACGAATTACTTTTAACAAGGCCCTTAAAAGATAAAAACCTTGGAATGAAACTTGAAATGGAAGACGGGAGTGGGGACAAACCAAATACATCGAAAAAGGAGGCAAATATGTATTTGTAGCGAACGAGCGTATATGAGAGAATAATGAGTTGTGTGCGGGAGCACGAATCATTTTTTGGGTCGTTTATAAATGCATGCTCAAGAGAATGAAGGAGCTACCGATATTCAAAAGTAAAAATGTGTACATGCTTTTGCAGCATTGACACACTATTAGTGGTATCGTCCGTTTGGGCAGGGTACAAATTAAAAAAAAATTTGTCTTTTTTATTCAAGTTGGAGACTTATTTATATTTATATTTAAGTTTATAGTAAATTTAGTGACTGGCTGAATTCAGTTAATATGCCTTTGCATATTTAATACAGTCGGCAGGATGTAGTCTTAACTTGTAAACTGATTCTGATGACTTGATTCTGATTGTAAACGAAATATTAAAACTAATTTTACTACAGATAATAACTAAATCATCTATTTCATCTACATTAAAATTGTTTCCCTTCCAACCAATTCATTTTGCATATGTAAGTTTCTAGGAATGATAGAACACAGATTGCGCAAACAGCTGAACAAAAGTTCTCTCTCTGCGCATTACGTCGCAAGTAACATATTTGCATTTAAGAACATTGATAATAATAGTTTAATCACAAACGAAATATATTTTTAATTCACAACTATTGTCATTTAAATTCGTCGCTCTAATTTTTGCTGAAGAGAGCTGTGTGAGAGAGGCAACGTACCTGTAAAATATTGTTGCATTCTATAATTCTTGACTCAGTACTGAATGCTCCATGCATATTTGAAAAATAAAGCAGTTTTAGTAAGCATCATGATTGTTTCTACCAAAATACTCTTGCCAACTCATTTCCCCTTTGAATTGAAAACGTTAAAATCTACTCTCTCTTCCCCGCTCTCTGTATGTCAGCTCTTCACAAAAATTTAATCTCTCCGCCACTAACTATTTGCTATCTTAAACAAGTGCTGCCAGATCGTCTCTGCGAAAATGCCGTTTTCTGCACAGAAACTGAACTGAACTTATACTTTAATAAAATTTGTAAAATTGTTGGGTTTCATGGTTACAGAAGAAAGCCACAACATGTCTCGAAGCCAACCGTTTTTAATACCATTTACCACTCATAAAAATGGTTATATGGGAACTGCATGAAATATTTCTAAAATGGATCTAATTGCCAAAATCGTGTCAATCTGGCCGCAATGCCAACCCGTTGTAAATTTGTATCTTTTGGTCGGCGTACATTTCAGGTTTTTCCTTGTATCTGTGCTGAGAGCACTCGACCATCGCAAGCAGCGCAGTGAGACAGCGAGCCATCAACAACACTGTACCACCATCAGGCAATTCCCACTTTAATTCAGTTCACTTCTGACGATCGTGCGGTGTAGTGGTGTTGGCGTCGTACTTTCCGGCACTCATTTCGGGCAACAAATTCTGTCTTCTTTGGCAATCAGAATCCAGCAAAGAAACCCGGTTCATCGATTTCTACTCATGGATACTTGTGTTTTTGGTTTGTCGTGTTGCTCCGATTCATAATGTTGTTTACGCCTTATGTGCGCGACGTATTATTGGTGTTCCGCATCCATTACTTACCGATGTGTTAGCGTCATTTTTGGAGACCATGCGGCCATTGTTGCCATTTCGTTCCGACTCGTTTTTATAAATTATTCCCATAAAAAATTTGTTATGCTTTGTTAAAAGCTATTTAAGGCTAAAGTGAAGTTACGAAAAAACGTCGATGAAACAAAATAACTCTCCATAACCAAAACAACAACTTAATAAATATAGTAAAAGTATTGGAAAGCAAGAAAAAATTATAAAACAAAATTCACTAAGCAGGCAACAAATTCCTACAAAAAATACCAAGCAGAAATCGCTGTTTACGTTGCAAACACGTCGGCCGACAGTCATGGCCGCAGCGGCGACGTAGTCAATGGTAAAAAGCACTGCAAAATGTCCAAGTGTTCATTAAAACAAACTGATAATGACTTTTGATAACTTGGATTACAGTTAAAGGTTACAAACCATTGGCTGGTATGTACAAAATCTACAAAAGTGTGATTTAATATTAACACCTTATTATGAATATTTGGACTGATTTACCAAGATACTAGCTGACCCGGCAAACTTCGTCTCGCACAACATTTGCATTAATTTAAGTATAACGCCACATGTTGTGGTCTAAACCTAAACTGACTCAAGACGAATCTAACAAACAACGCATGCAAATTGGACGGTCCGTTTGAGTGTGATGCCGTAGCTCACATACAGCCATTTTCTTTTATATGTAGAGATTTAAGTTATATGGTTGGTGCCACGCCCCCTTATTCAATACCCGCACCATTCCCTCTGTTGAAAGAGCAAATGGGAGGCTCGTGCTGAGTTTCATTGCAGAAATAGTTCAATAGTTTGTTGAAATAGTTCAACAAAATATTTGGGTCACAAAAAATGTTCCACGCCCCTTGTCCAAGTCCCATAAAATCTTAACAGTAGAATGACACATCTATGGGACGACGCTATACTAAATTTCAATGCTGTGCACCTTACAATTTCGAAGATATTCCATTATTAAGATTTGGCTTGTATGGGTGGTGCTACGCCTCCTCGGCCAATACTCTGTCGAAGTACATGACTAAATAGTAAGTTCGTAGTGAATTTAATTGATGTGTGACTTATGGTTCGAACGTTACCGTCTCAAAATTTTAAGAATTCAGTGTCAAATATAGCAGGGATTTTCCGACTTTTCCAATAGATTTTGCGGAATTTTCTTTTCACACGAACCTGAACTGACTCAATACGAATCCAACAAAAAAACTCAACGAAAATCGGCCGGTCCGTTTATGCATGAATCGCTTACACACATACATCCACTTTCTTTTATATATATAATATATCATTTCAAACTTGTTCCGTTTCCAACGAAATCACAAAAATTGAATTGCGGCTATAGGTTCGATTCCTAGTTTTGGTTAGTTAAGCGCCCGTCTACTTTAAGCAGCAAGACACGAGTGCGTTCTTGACTGGCAATGGCAAAACGTCCAAGTGTTTAAGAAAGAACTGCCAACCTCCATTTGGAGCCAGCGTTCAACTGTATGTCCAGTTCCCCCATCCGTTTAAAATGTGTGTTATAACACATGTTGGAAAAATAGTGTAGCATACACATTTCAAACAGGTGGAATTTGTGGCATCGCAGTGGGCCATATAGGCCTTAGTGTGTCTCATACAAAGGCAGTTACCCTAATGTAACCATACCCAGAATAATCATTTGATTATTTCAGAACAAATTATACCCTAGTTAAACGAATTGTGCTATGCTATAATAATTGTAAGCTTAAGTTAATCGCTTTTCCAAGCACACAAAATATCACAATCCTCCATCCTGATGGATGTAACTTATGTATTTTACGCATTACCGCGACAGCCCTCTCAGCAGGCTATAGCTAGCCCCTGTGAGACCTTTCTTGTTTTATACTTGCATGTATTTTAATATATATTTATAATCTTGTTTAAAACTTAAGACCTTCTTATTATTTGTAAAGTCACCATAATTGCCTTTAATGAATTTTTGTTTTTGTTTATTTATGTATTTTTTGTTTCATACGGTCTACGGAATAAATTCCTTATACTTAGCTCAGACAACATTCCAAAGGCAAAAACACACAAAATTCAGCACAAAGGCAGTGCCTTTCGTGGTAGCAACAATAACCACTCAAGCATTTAATCTAAAAATTTAATCTAATTGAAGTTTGTGAAAAATTCAGAAAAAATACAAAGCAAAACAAAAAATTAACGTAACATTTTAAGAAATTTAATACTCGCTTGCAGCTCGGCTGAGAACAATTCGTAAAATTTGACTGTTTTACTCGTGCAAGAATTTCTATTTTTTACATTTTGAAGCACTTGACTCTGCTCTCATGTACATGAGTGTGTACGAGTATGTGTGCCGTGCTGTCACATCGGTCGACGCTGAAGGTATTACCCATTACCTCCTGCGCATACAAAACTAAATCACTCAGTTTTTACAGTTTCGGCTCAGCGTCACCAGCGACAGTAGTTGTCGAGACTTATTACTGTTTTGTTTTCGTTGCTCTGCTCATATTTTTTTCATTGTACTCTTTGCTGTTTTGGGTGATATTTTTGGTAGTTAGTGAATATGTTCGACCTTTAGTGTTTTTTGGTTTTTGCCGATGTTGTGTACAATGAAAATTTGATGTACGCTCTACATGCTTCTACGGTGAGCGACGCACATGTGTCACTCTTATCTAATGAAGGGAAATGGTGCAAAATGGCTAATTAGTTGGCATTATTCGGCAGCTGGCAAGCAATTTATACGTACTAAATTCAGAGGAGTGCATTTTACATGAACTGTGACAACGTCCATCCATAAATGTATATTCCTGCTTTTCAAGCCTGAGTCAAATAAACATGACATAAACCAATAACAACCTAGGGATAACTATACAACATTCCAGCGATCGATAGGCTTTGTTCATCCATTCATAGTTAGTTTGTTTACTCCGTATTAAATACAATTTTGTGTTTTTATTTCAAAATTGAAAAAAAAATATTCATGGTAAATAACATAACATACTACTAGCTGGGCCCCGCGGCTTCGCACGCAAGCTCTCTTGTTTCACCCGATACAAATTTTGAACTCATTGTTGACCCAGTCAGATTTTGATTAAAACAAAAAACATATGTATATTATCTTTGATGTCAAGTGGTTTAACAACTGTGAAGTCAAAAGGCTCTTTAAATCATGAGTTTTCACATTTACTCTAAACAAATTGTTAATCCTTAGTTTACCACGGTAGATTAAGATTTTCAAAAATTTATATTTTAATTATTTCCCGATTGAAGTGCTTTTTGTCTCAGTTTGAAGTCAAAAGGACCAATAAGTCGTGTTTCTCCATACAAACTGTTAACCCATTGTTGACCCCGTTAGATTTTGATTTTCAAAAAAATGAAAAACACGTGGCAAATTATTTCTTATTTGGAGTACTTTCACAAAGTTTGAAGTCCGTTAATTCATATTTTTTTACAGTTTCTCTTTACAAACTTTGAACCGGTCGTTGACCCCGCCTGATTTTAATATTCGGAAAAAATGAAAAACACGTATCGAGTTATTTTACATTTAAAGTACTTTCACCAAGTTTGAAGTCAAAGGGCTAAAAAAAATTGTTTCTCCATACATCCATCCATCCATACATATGATCCAGTTAAATTTCGATTTTGAAAATAATGAGTGTATAATTTTTTTTTATTATCGGCCTATCGGTTCATGTTTTTTTCGAGTCTACCCTTAAACAAATCTTAACCCATTATTGGTGCAGTAGGCCGGCCTCGATAGTCAAGCGGGTAGCGCGCTGGCTTCTCATACCAAAGGCTCCAGGTTCGATTCCTGGCTCGGGCTGGTGAACAACTCATCTACTTCTATCGCTATCCACATGAAGGGAATGAGAATTACAAGAATCGCACAAGTACGCTCTTGACAGGCAATGGCAAAACCTCCAAGTGTGAACGAAAAACTGCCAATCGCTGTTCGGATTCGGCGTTAAACTGTAGGTCCCCCCCCCCCCTTTCCCCATCCGCTTGAAATGTGTGCTGTAACATATGTTGGCAAAACAGTGTTGCATACACAGTTCAGAAAAAACGGGTGAAATACTACATGGGCTGAAAAGTCTTTGGCCTGACATAGAGATGGCGCCAAAAATTAAGAATTATTGTGTTGTACATGGAAAACCATCCTTAACTTAGATTCTGTCAAAGTTTCATGACATTTGGTTGACTCGTTTTCAAGTTATTGCTTTCGAAGTGACGCTACCTCTGAATTTTTGTAAACAATGGAAAAAAGTGAATTTCGTGTTTTGATAAAACATTGCTATTTGATGGGCAAAAATACAGATGTATTATAACATTTATCAAGCCATGCTTTTGTTTCCACTGTATTTTTGGCGCCATCTCTATGTCAGGCCAAAGACTTTTCAGCCCATGTAGTATGTGGTATCACAATGGGCCTTTCAGGCCTCCGAGTGTGTCTCTTATAGAGGCAGCCACCGCAACCTAACCTAACCATTGGTCCAGTAAAATTTTGATTTTCGAAAAATTATAAAATACTTCCTTCCTTAACTTAACGCACCTTCTCCAGTTGGTCACACCAAGAGATACCAGGGCCTCTTCCACTTGGTCCTTCCATCGGAGGCACGGCCTACCTCTTCGCCGTCGACCTCCAACCATCGCATCGAACACCTTTTTCGCTGGAGCTTCGTCGTCCATGCGGCAGACATGACCGAGCCAGCGTAGCCGCTGGATGTTAATTCGCTGCGCTACGTCCATGTCCTTATACAGCTCGTTATTGGTTCGTATGCGATAGTCGTCACCAACACGAACAGGGCCGAAGATTTTGCGAAGTACCTTCCTCTCGAACACTCCAAGGGCCGCTATGTCGTTTCGTGTCATTGTCCATACTTCAGCGCCATAGAGGAGCACGGGCAAGATGAGGGTTATAAAATACGTGTCAAATATGTTTTGGTTTAGAGTATTTTCAGGAAGTTCGAAATCAATATGTCTCTTAACCCTACTTCCTTATAGTGTAATTTTTGACCCTTTTTTCGATCTTTTTTAAATATATTTTTTTATTACAACCGGTTTGTTCATGTAGAAATTACAATCGAAAACGTGAAAAAAGTCAGGGAAAATACGAAAAAGTCACACGCCCATTTTTTGCGAAAACGGGAACTAAGTTTTAAAAACGGCTTGCGGATTCGAAATCAGCGCTCCCTAATTACCCTAGAACTGATGTCAAACCCAGAAAAGCCGACCAAAAGTCGAAATTTGTTGCCCTGTGTAATACAAATGTTGTTACTCTATGCAGCTATGTGCCGAAAAAAACCCGTGTTGTCCTTTTGTTATGCACACAGCACCATACAAAAGATGTCAGTATTGAAAATCATAAAAAACCGGTTATGATACTTGATTATAAGGAGGTGTCGATACGTGTGACCAAATGATGGGAACTTTTTCATGCAAACGAGCTGTTGGTGTTGGCCAATGGCCTTATTTTCTTATATGATACATATATCAGGTATAAATGCAATCCTTATTTATACAAATATGAAATCAACTTCATCAAATGAAATATGTCGCCGGTAGTTTCTAAAAAAGTGACAAGTGAGCTAGTAAAGCCATGAAAAAATGCCACATACTGAAAATGCCATTGCTTTAATCAAAAAAATTCGAAATGACTTGCCATCTACAAGTCGTAAACGGTTATCTGAAGAATCAGATATTCAGGTACCCAAAAAACGAGCTAGATGGAACTTGTGCCCATATAAATTAGGAGGAAACCAGTAGGGCAACTTTTGTTTTTATTGCAAGAAAGCTCACTGTCCAAAACATTACAAACGTATTAATGTATGGAATGAATGTGAAAAAGAAAACTTAAATGTATAACAACTTAAAAAAAAACTAAATAAATATAGTTTTTGTTGAAATAATTTTGAATAGTGTCATATATGACCCTAACAAGGAACTAAGGTGGGTTTTCAAACAAGGAAATCACATTTAAATCACTTTTCTTCATACAACACCTTAACACATGTTTTGCGCCCAGAATTTCAAAAAATTCCGTCTTAGCGAAGGTTCATTTTTCAAGATGTATCTAAAGTTCAAATTTCATGTGTCAGTTAGGGCAAACAATCTATGTATATAAAAATGGAGGCGGTACCACGCCCTCTTGTCCAATGCTAACAACTTTCTTCAAGTCGAATTGTGCTACTAAGTGGGAAGTTCGTACCAAGTTTAACTGATGTGTGTGTGTACTGCATAACTGTTGGATCATAAAAAATTTGCCACGCCCCTTGACCAACGCCAATCAAGTCTCATTAGTAGAATAACACATTTATGGAACGGCGGTACACCAAATTTCAATGCTATGCGGCTTACAAATCCGAAGCTATTTCATTTATAAGATTTGAGTTGTATGTTATGGGCGAAGGGGGTATGCCCTTGTTCAATACAAACCCCATTCCCTATCGAAAGATATGATTACGAGAATTACACTTCTGCTGCATTAAAAATGTGCCACGCCCCTTGTTCAATGCCCATAAAATTTTAACAGTAGAATGACACTTCTATCGGACGATGTCATATCAAATTTCAATGCTGTCCGACTTACAATTCCGAAGATATTCCATTTAAAAGATTTGAGTTGTATGGGCGGTGCCACACCCCCTTGTTCAATACCCACCCCATTCCCTCGGTCGAAGGACATGATTAAATAGTAAGTTTGTACCAAATTTAGTTTATATGCGGCTTATGGTTCCGTTTTCCCGACTTTTCTTTCTTCCTAAACCTTCGCGTAACAATTTCGAACAAACCCGCCGAAAGAAGTATCCACGTTGGCCGAGTCGTTTTCAAGTTTTAAGCGGCCGAACAGCCCACGATTCATTTTTATATATAAGTAGGTATAGAATAGAATAGATTTGGAAGTTTTGGCCAAGGTTTCCGCCATTTCAAAATTCAAGTCAAATTCAGTATGAGTGGCATCAATAATTCATAATTTATATCAGCTGTTTCTTTCATCAACCCTCTTCTATACACCCTTTTGCCAGCGTATTCTAAATGTAACAAGTCACACTGGTCTAGACAAAAGTTGAACTTGCAAGTTTTTTATTTTTTCAGTTTGTTGACTTTTTTTGATGATTTCAGTTGCAGAAGTTTGCTCACGCTCCTGATTTTAGTTAGTTAGTTAGTTTGGATTGAAACTTATTCAATCGTCACAGGCAGTATGCAAATTATTTTTTGTGTTAAATAAGGTGAGAAAAGTAAAAATTAAGATATTTTTATGTCTCGTTCCCGGGAAAGGATTTTGTCAATCTCGGGATTTTACGGGACTGAAATTGTTAGGGATCCCGGGCTTGCAATCCTAATATGTACACATTTATACTAGAAGCCTAGCAAAGGAGAGTTTGGGTCTTAAAATATAGCCTATAATTAATCAACATTTTTTATTACTTTGCTAAATTGCCGCATTAGCGAAAATGTATTTTTACCTATTAATTAATTAATTTATTAATGCAAACCAGGTATATTCATCGAGCGCTGAAGGACCGAATTATTTTTAGCACCGCAACCATCTCGGCTAGCGTGTTTATTTATTTATGTATTTATTTATTCATTAAATAATCTGAAAATACATTATTCCTTACAGATTATGTAGAGCTAATTAATTCATTTAAAATTAGCTTAAAGTTATTTTTAGAAGTGGAAAAGTCAATTGCCAAAGAATTTTAGAGAAAATTCAATTCTTTTAAAGCTCTATATATAGGAGCATGAGAAGCGTTCACAGTTCTGACGCATTCAAGTAAGAATATATCATTACTCCGAAGGCTTCTAGTAGGAATATGAAAGAAAATGCGCTCAAGCAGGCATGGAGAATCAATCACTCCACTTATATTGTCGAAAACAAAGGAAAGTGAAAGAATAACCTCCTACTCTCTAGCGATTTTAAGTTGATTAACAGACATCTTGCACCATAAGAAGGAATCGGATCGAAAAAATGCAACGATCTCAATGCAAATTGTACAAACGATTTCTGAATGCGTTCGAGTCTATTGTAATGACAAACATGATACGGTCTCCAAATAAAGACGGCATATTCCAGCTTAGACCGTACCAGAGAATTGTAAAGTAATTTCATAGTATATGGGTAAGTGAAATCAGAACCAAAGCGTCGAATGAAGGCTAGTAAAGAATAGGACTTAGCAATGGTGTAATTTGGGTGACTATGAAATACGAATTTGGAGTCAAAAACTACACCAAGATCAGAGATTTCATAGGAAGATTTTAATCATGAACCATGAATGAAATACGAAGTATGAATAACGGAACGGGATTTGGATAAGAGAGAGAACACTTACTAATATTTAGGAGCAATTGATTTTGATGACACCAGGCAATTATATTGTTGAGATCTGATTGGAGCTTAACCGAGTCAGAAGGGCTCGAAACACAATTACAGATTTTCAAATCATCAGCATACAAGAGGAATTTCGAAAACTTAAAGCATTCAGAGATATCGTTGGTAAAAATGACGAAGATCAAAGGACCAAGAATACTTCCTTGGGGGACACGAAATGAATGGGAGTAAACTAAATACCTTGCATGTATTTACATAAACAATCAGTCTTAAAATTCCCAAATTACTGCCTTCATAGAAAAGAATATTACCAAAACACAATATTTCATAGCATTGGGCCTAATGAATAAAAATGAAGCACTTGCTAGTAAGCAATTGTTGACTAGCAAGAGTAATTGCTTAAAAAGCAATTGCTTGAACCAAAAATCAATTGCTTATTTTTGTATGAATAACAATTTAAGTCATTGCTGCTCTTGCTATCCAGTTTATGCTAGATCGTTACTAGGCAACACATACGAGTCAAAGGGTTCGTCTTTTAAAAATGTTGCAACATTGTATAAAACAACACAACATATAATTGATGGTATTTTTTCGATTTTGCTGCTAACTTTGTATTGTAATATCGGAAGCCTGGCTTTTAACTATCCGAAACATCGTTCAATTACAACTCGATCGCTGCAAAATATTTTGTTGTAATGTTGCTGCTCAAGTGTTATTGGATTTCTCCACGATGTCATCAAAAAGGGCGATATACCATAACAATCTCCAAGGAGTAACACGTTTTCTGAAGAGTTTTGAAGTACATGATAAATGTCCGAATTTTTTAAAATGCGGCTGCACGAAGCCCGGCCACTGGCAATCCGCACTTGTAAATACTTCTTTTTCATTACAAGTAGCCTGCACGTTTACGCTTGTAAATCCCTTTCTGTTGACGTACTCGTTACCAAATGCTTCTAATTTCGGAACTCTCACATGTGTGCAGTCTATCACACCGACACAATTTGGAAAAGAGTATACTTCCCTCCATCCATTTTTAGCTACGATCATTTTGCAACAGACTTTGGAAATTTAATCCACACGTGCGCTTTTTTCAAAATGTCAGTCATTACCAAAATAAAAGTTTTGCACACAGTCGTTTGATAGATTCCAAGCTCTTCTGCTACGCTATTCTGATAGCCTGGATCGGAAAATCTCCGCAGAAACACGCTTTTCAAACGCTGTTAACGCACCACCTCGTTTTTCGCCTGTATTTTCCAAAAATAGGTAGCCAACCACTCTACATTTTGACGATTGAAGTGATATAGCTTTCGGAAGTCTTCAGTTTTGCATTCCTTTCGCCCATTATAGTGCTTTTTCTTGCGAATCGTCAAAAACTCCGACATTGTTATTTACGAGAGCAAAAAAACCCGTACAGAGACTAATTTCAGCAAAAGTTATCATGCTTACAAAAAAAGCAATTGCTTAAATTTTTATTCATACAAATTTAAGTAAAAGGCCAGAAATCTTAAAAAAAAGCAATTGCTTATAGTTTATTCATAAGGCCCATTATTTCAGTTTGTTTGCTTTACATTTTGTGGTTAGTCGATTTCGATCTACTTATTCATACCCATTAGCCAGATCATGAAGATCTTGAAAATTGTCTGTGCTTTTGTTCTCGAAACTGTTTATATTGAATCGCTTTTCTAAATTTTTCAAAACAAAACTTAATAAGAAAAATTGTGTAATGTAATATTCAAATGCACGCCGTCTACATACATTTTCGTCATATGCACCCATATACTACTAAATTGTTTTAGTTAACATCGAAAATTTCGTATTTTGAAAATTACTCTTATATGACCAATCTGTTCAACTGGCCATTGGGGACCATGCCCATGTGAAACTCAAAATTAAATAATATCATCGTTAACTAGGGTATACACAATTAAACATTAATGTGTTTTCATTTCAATGTCATCAATAACAAAAAATATAAAATATATAAAAATTCACTTAAATTTACAAATATAGCGCCTAGCTCCCCCCCCCCCCCCTCTCTGAATTCAATACCCTGAGAACGTGATTTCATCAAGCCGTCTATAGTACAAGCACTCGAGGCGGTATTCGAATCCGTAGACATTATTAAGAGAAACAACAAAAGTGGAAGTAGCAGCAAGAGAAAAATAAAACTAACCACAACCACAGAAGCCACAGAAACCAGTGGTGGATACCAATACTCAAGTACATTTGTACCTTTATCATAACACTACACCAACAATTAGAGTCCGACCGATACCAAATTTTTTGGCCGATGCCGATTAATCGGTCAAAAGGAAAAATAAAAAAATTGGCCGAAAATCGGCCAATGCCGATTCCATAGAAAAAAAACACGAATGAATTCAATCAAAAACACAGCTTATTTTATAAAACAACAAAAGGAATTATTACATATATAGTAAGGGAGAGGGCTGGGTTGTGAACCATTACTGTTTTTTCTTTCCCTAATTGACATATCGCCAATCTTTCAACTGTCATGTTTGTCTTATGATATGACTCTGCTTTTGTGGTTACACGAAGTACAAACATGTATTGCTTGTGGCAGCAATCGAGTTTGAAAGACATCGTGTTTGAAAATCGACTGCTATCCAAGTGACTGAAGTTGTTGCAAAAATGTAAGTGTAACACATATTTATTTAGGGTATTGATTCTATTTTACGATCCAATATTTGTTTATGTTGAAATATGATTGGAAGTGTCGTTATTTTAAAAGTTTACAAAATGGCATCGTGGTTGGGCTGTGAACCACTGTGGGGGCTGGGTTATGAACCACCTGGTTTTCCGACTACATTTGCACTAGGACGGTCAAATATCGCCGGATTTATTAAAATCGATTTCGGTGAGTTCATTTGAAGTGGGCCAATGCAAGAACGCAATCGTATTTCATATGCAAACATTGCGACACCGATTAGGATAAAAAAAACACATATAGAGCACTTGCATTAATTGCGATTTTTTGGCCTAAGTGGCGTCATTATAACCTTTTTTCACGTCTTGAGCCTTCCTGATTAAATAAATTTTCAACTTATTTCAAAATTATGGGTGTTTTCTTCGTATTTTTCGACTTTAATTGCGATTTGCCAGATGGTTCACAACCCAGCCACTTTTTTGGAAAAGCGAAAAATCACATCCTTAGAAAATTGGACGTAGAGAGTTAAATGTTAATAAAAACGGTAATCTGTCTTCATAACAAATTTGCGCGTTATATTTACCTTTCCAACGGTATCTTCGATTTTTGATATCTTTATTCTGTGAAAAGTTAGAGCCAAAAAACAAAACCCGGTTCACACCCCAGCCCTCTCCCTTACATTTCATCACATTCATCACAAATTAACAAACAAAAACGAGAAAATAAACAACTAAAAACTAAATAAAATTACAAGAAAATTCAGAATTTAAATACATTAAACTAAAATTTCCCCCAAATTTATAACACATAAAATTAATATTTCATGAAAATTGCTCATTCTATTTGGCACAACCAATTAACAAAAGACCCAATAGCCAATATAGCTGAACAAGGTGTTGATGTAGCAAAATTAGATTAAAAATATTTCTAAAATATTGTCCCCTTAAATATTTGTCATAAAATCCAAATAAATCTAAGGAGAAACCCCCTAATCAGGCAATACTGGCTTGTAACGTATAATAAAAATGTAATAAATATACAAAGCGAGATATGAAAAAGAAAGACAGTGCGATTCAGCTGCAAATAAACAAGAAATTAAAGCAGGAAAATCGACCAAAAAAACCGATGTGGCATCGGCCAAAAAAAGCCGATGTGGCATCGGCCAAAAAAGGCCGAAGCCGATGCCGAGTCTTTTTTTTTTTGCCGATGCCGATACTAGCCGATGCCGATACCAATTTTATTGGCCGATACTAGCCGATGCCGCTGCCGATTAATCGGTCGGACTCTACCAACAATTACATAGGCGCAGTGCATTCGGGCAGTATAGAAAAGCTGACAATTTGAAGCACAATATGCGCCATTGGAATAACGCACTGTTAACCGCCCGGACGCCGCACAATGGGGTAAACATGCCAAAAACCCGCGCATTGCCTATTTTATGCTGTAGTATCTATACGGTTAAAGATAAATTCCTCAAATTTGGACATCACCTTCAGGACTCTTCAGAGAGTCGGCATTAGGCATTTTTAAAATATTCATTAGTAAAAACAAAACCAAAGTTATAGTATATAAATCAACCCAAGCTAACTTATGGATACTCTAGATTGTAGCCATGCCCCGATTTTTCGCCTCCTTTCATAAAACACCCACATAAAACACATACATGTAGGGTAACTCGTATTTAAACAAAAACCATTTAATACGGGTTGACATGGCTCATAACGAGTTAATGGGGAGTACCACGCTCACTTGGTTATAAATAACCACAAAAGTGCAGATGACGTTGGTTAGTATATAAATATAATACATTTTCCCAATTTAACAAAGTATGCTTACATGGAAACCCTACTTAAAAGTAGGCGTACCATGCCCATTTTCACGTCAGAGTTTAGTTAGACCACTCACATTTATTTTTACTTTATTTATTTTTAATACTATATACAATGCGGGACACTTGATTACCCTCACTTTATTTTGTTAGCTAAGATTTTTGTTATGAAGTCAAAAACTTTTTTTTAATGTCAAAATTTTCTGGACACTTAGTTACATGTGTTCCTGTTTTTGAACCGTCAAAATTGTATGCAAAATGATGATGAACCACATTTTTACCCTTTCAAGCCTATTTCAAGTGGGACACTTGATTACCCTCATTGCAGTTTTAGACCTGTAACAAGTGTTAGAAGCTAGGATTAGTGTAAATTGGTTTGAAAAACTAAATTGAAAGTATTAGGCATATAATTTTTGCGAAATTTAAGACGACAGATGCAATGGCTCGCGGTAAAACCTTAAAAGAATTGGAAAGGGGACGAATTTCGGCGTACAAGGAGGAAAACATAAGTAACCGCGAAATCGCTCACAGAATCGATCGCGATCCATGGGTGGTAAACCATTTTCTTAAAACACCCACAACTTATGGCAAAAAACGCAAAGGTCGTACCGCAAAAGCAACTTCTCTTAGAGAGAGAAGAGCAATTCTTCGTGAAGCGTCCAATTCCTCTGCGTCTGCGGGTCACATACGAGGTCTAACCAGGACGACAGCCAGTGTCAGCACTGTC
Organism: Melieria omissa; assembly: GCA_963971225.1. Lineage (NCBI taxonomy): Eukaryota > Metazoa > Arthropoda > Insecta > Diptera > Ulidiidae > Melieria > Melieria omissa. The sequence continues at coordinate 64,589,627 of OZ020268.1, read as the reverse complement.
CACAGAGTAATTAAGCAGTTTCCTTACATCAAACGCAAAAGACTGCAAAAAAAACCACGTATACTGCAAAGTCACAAAACGGTACGCTTAGAGTTCGCGCGAGCTCATTTCAGTTGGCAGCAGGAGTGGAAGTCAGTCGTCTTTTCCGACGAAAAGAGTTAATTTGGACGGACCCAATGGCTTCCAACACTATTTTCACGATCTAAGAAAATCTGAACGATTTTTGTTGCGGCGTCATTCAGCAGCATTCTCAGTTATGTTGTCGGCAGCAATGTCGGCCCATGGCGCCATTAATTTAACAATATTGGAAGGGCGCCAAGTTTCACAGAATTATATGGAAATGTTGGAGATTGAATTTATAAACTTTGACGAAATATTCACGGGGAAACGCTGGATTTTCCAGCATGATAACGCTGCCATTCACAGCGCTAGTTGGTGAAGTATTGGTTTGAAGCGGAAAATGTAAATGAAATAAATTGGTCTGCATTCTCGTCCGATCCAAACATAATCGAAAATGTTTGGGGATGGTTGACACGTAAAATTTATGCAGATGGGGTCTTATAGACACAATTGGAAAAGCATTTTCCGAAATCCCTGAAAATTATCTTACATCGTTGGACAACTCTTCGCCTTCTCGTCTTTTTAAGGTTATTCGCAGTAATGGTGTCCATACAAAACATTAGTAAAAAAAAATTAATACATGTAATGAAGAATTACATCTAGTTTCTTTGTTATCTATGAGTGAGGGTAATCAAGTGTCCCACTTGAAATAGGCTTAAAAGGACAAAAATGTGGTTCATCATCATTTTGCATACAATTTTGACGGTTCAAAAACAGGAACACATGTAACTAAGTGTCCAGAAAATTTTGACATTAAAAAAAAAGTTTTTGACTTCATAACAAAAATATTAGATAACAAAATAAAGTGAGGGTAATCAAGTGTCCCGCAGTGTATATGCACCAAATGTTATAAACATACCGACCCATACGCGTGTTAAAAAGTTTTCGGTTCTAATATATGTATTTATTTTCTTACTAGGAGAAGTGAATAAAAGTCCAAAAATCACAGAGGGCGAAATGGTCAATCTAGCGGAACTTAATTCAAAATTTTAAGTTTCGATTTGCTCAATTTTTTTATTTTTCTGATTACTAATACCCTATAGAGTTTATCGATGTTTTCCATTTTGCTTTGCTTTCTATATTCGCACAGCTGTGAGCTTTCAAACACAACATATGATGGAGCAAGTGCACCAACATAGTTTCGCGCGCTTTTTGCACAGTGTTTTATTCCAAAAAAGTATTTCGTCAATTATTGAATAATTAAAGTTGTTCAGATTAAAGTTAAAGGTATGTACTTTTCATAATATAAATGTTAGTAACCTATGTTTATTTTTTCTAATAAAAAATCGTGGTTGAAGTTATCATTTGTGATAGAGTATTTTGAGTGGCAAACACTAGTCTTCCGTGGAGTACATCTTTTGAAATTCAGCCGTATTTAATCCAGTTCTAATTGTTTTTGTTTTCGTGATTGATTGTGATTGTGGCACAATGAAAACGACTCTTCAAAGAAATTTTCAGTATTGGAGATGCATGCATTTGCTAATATTATTAATAAAAACAGATATAGTGATGAGAAATTCCACGAAATCAGCAGAAAATTGAGAAACTTCGTAAGCCGGTTAGTGCAGAAGTGGAAAGCATGTAAAAGGAACTTAATGCATTTTGAAAAACAAAACTGCGATTGGTTAGATGGGAACCTTGTGTTAGTTGAAACAGATTTTTCGTAAAGGAATATGCGTGGATTTATATGCCTTCTGCCATACATAAAATTTTAATACATGGTGCTTATATCACATAGAATGTTTCGCTGCCAATTGGTATGATGTCAGAGGAAGCAAGAAACAAATTCTTCCGAAATTTCCGGCTGCACCATACACGTAAAACGTCGCGACAAAATACAATGGAAGACTTGGTGCACGCACTCTTGTTTTCGTCTGATCGACTAATATCATCATTATCTAAAAATTCTTCAAGCTACGCAAAAACGAGCATTCTATTGGATCAACAAGTAATAAATCTTCTTTCAGATACAAATTTACAATCTGAATTGTCAAATTGCGATAGTAACTCAGATTTTGATCAACTTTTCTTTCTTGCAATAGTGTTAGGTAATGTAAGAAAATAATAATAAACATCATTTAACTGCCAAATTATTTCAATTAATAAAAAATATAGGTAGTTTGAGTTTCATTTCGTAAAATTCTTTTACTAATATACTTTTAATATTTTTTACTACCACTATATAATTGAGACCCACAAATAAGCAATGTTGCCGCCAAGTTTCAGTGAAGAAATGGACTGCGCTTGAACCCAATTTAAATTATATGGGCGGGGCCACGCCCCCTTATCCAATACCCGCACAATGCCCTCTGTCGAAAGACAAAATGGTAGGTTCGTATTATGTTTCATTGCCGTGCGACTTATAGTTCAGCGGAATATTTAGGTCCCAAAAAATGTGCCACGCCCCTTTGTCCAACGCCCATCAAATATTATCAGTAGAACGACTCATCTATGGGACGAAAGGTTACTAAATTTCAATGTTGGTTAAAGACAGTTGGACAGGTTAAAGAAGTTGGAGCATCGCTGGTTCAAGTGTATCGAGTTGAAAGGAGACTACGTTGAGAAATAAATCACTTTTCCAAAATTTTCGTTTTTCTTTTGTAGGCTAAATACTTATCGGACCACCCATGTATATTAAATATATATTAAATATTTGGCTTTATTGGTGGTGCCACGCCCCTTCGTACAATACTCGCCCCATTCCCTCTGTCGAAGGACATGACACCAAAAAGTAAGTTCGTAGTGATTTTTATTGATGTGTGACTTATGGTTCCACAGTTATCGTCTGAAAATGTTCAGTCTTCAGGGTCAAATATGGCAGAGATTTCCGACTTTTCCAATAGATTTTCCGGAATTTTCTTTTCGCACGAACCTGAACTGACTCAATACGAATCCAACAAAAAAAACAAAAAATCCATGGAAATCGGCCTGTCCGCTTGAGCGTGATTCGCTTACACACATACATCCACTTTCTTTTATATATATAGATGGCAACCCTACTTTAAGTAGGCGGACCATGCCCATATGCATACTAATTCTCAGGTGAAACACCAGCAGTATCTGTACAAAATTTCACCACGATATCGTTACGCATTCAAGAGTTATTAATTAAGTTCCGCTAGATTGACCATTTCGCCCACTGTGCATTCCGCAGCTTTCCGCAGACTAGTTGGGTATCATTTTTTTTATGAAGGTTCCTACTTACCTTCCCTAAAGATGAAATTGAGTATAAAACACCTAACTTTGAATGGCTATTTAGCAGTCAGTTTTGGTCCAACTTACATGCAAAAAGCGTTTTCTGACTACTACATGCATTCAGATTACGAAACAATCAAAAAAAAAGTTAGGGCCGTAACTTTAAGATTAGCCGTAATGGGCGGGTTTTTGGCATGTTTATCCCATTGTGCGCCGCTCCGCCATGCACCGAATCACACAAATATCGGTATGTTTGTAACGCGCACACATAAACACACCTGCGCGAAGGTACTCGTATACCGTTAGCACTGCAATTGCATTTGGGAAGTATACCGCTGGATACATACCCATACACAAGAGTATGACAGTGTGTGCGTGCAAGCAACCTCATAGGTAAATACTATACAACTATAACTACCTAAACTGCGCTATCTATCAAACTGATGATGATTTATGACTGCTTCGAATCAAGTAGAAAATTACCAGACAGCCGTAACAATTAAGCAACAACCCGCACACAGTACAAGTAGTTTAAAGAACGAGAGGAAGAACGAAAGCAAGTCGTCGCTACACTACACTGCACAATACATAGGGACACCAAGCTGAAAGATGCCCTCAAGCTGTGCCCATGTCCTTTCTTTAGCCTCCACCTAACGACATCGCATTTACTTTTAAATCTATATCGAAAGTGTGTCTTTAACTGCTCGTTAAATGGTAAAATAATCACATAGGTTTTAGTTTGTTTTGCAAGTGAAGAAGCTCATTTATGCAGCTGCAATTTGATAGAAATCCCAACTTCATCCAAAATTAGTGTTTGAAATTTCCAGTCTGTTTCACATAATATTATTTGTAATGATGCCGGTACGTTCAGCTGCTTGTTATTGCTGTTCAGTTAATGCTAAACTCGCTGGCAAGCATGGCTCATTTGAATTGCTTCGCAGGCAATTAGCCGGCGCGGCGGGTCAAGATTGTTTTCTCATCATCATTTGTTTTGCCTTCACATAAACACACGCACTCAACCGTGTGCCTTCAGAGATTTCTTACATTCTCTGCCCCTTTCATTTTATCTGCAACAACAGCATCAGCATCAACAGCGAACCATATGTCATAAACTCATTTTTTATAGCGTACTAGCTGGGCCCCGCGGCTTCGCACGCAAGCTCTATTGTTTCACCCGATACAAATGTTGAACGCATTGTTGAACTCGTCAGATTTTGATTTAAAAAAAAACATATGTCTATTGTCTTCGATTTTAAGGTTTTTCTAAAAACTGTGAAGTCAAAAGGTTCTTTAAATCATGAGTTTTCACATTTACTTTAAACAAATTCGTAACCCTTAGTTTACCACGGTAGATTTCGATTTTAAAAAATATGAAAAGCACATTTTAATTATTTCTCGATTGAAGTACTTTTTGTCTAAGTTTGAAGTCAAAAGGACCAATACTCCATTGGACTGTTTCTCCATTGTTGACCCCGTTAGATTTTGATTTTCAAAAAAGTGAAAAACACGTGTCTAATTATTTCTCACTTAGAGTACTTTCACAAAGTTTGAAGTCAGTGACCCCATAAATTCATGTTTTTTTACAGTTTCTCTATACAAACGGCAGCCGCCGTGGCTCAGTTGGTTAGTGCGCGGTCCAACGAGTCGCATGCAGAGCGACGCAAGATCGAATACTGCATGTACTAACACCTAAAAAAAATAACGGGAAACTCGTTTTCTCTTTCGGTGGCTGTCCTCTCAGCTGGAAATGGCAAACCTCTGAGAGTAAAAATTGCCTATGAAAAAGTTCCCAACCTGCCGTTCGGAACCGGCATAAAACTGTAGGTCCCTTCCACCCGCGTACAAGTTCACACGCACAACACGGGTGGTTGCGGGAAGCTAGGCCTTAGTCTCGCGTAAGCGGGCTGTCGTGCCAGTCAATTATTAATTATTCTATACAAACTTTTAACCGGTCGTTGACCCTGTCTGATTTTAATATTCGGAAAAAATGAAAAACACGTATCGAGTAAAATAACATTTGAAGTACTTTCACCAAGTTTAAAGTCAAAAGACTCAAAAAAATTTGTTTCTCCATACATACTTTTAACCCGTCGTTGATCCAGTTAGATTTCGATTTTGAAAATAATGGGAAACGCGTGTATAATTTTTTTTTTATTTCAAGTATTTTTAAAATTGTTTAAGTCAATAGGCCTATCGTTTCATGTTTTTCGAGTCTACCCTTGAAAAAATCTTAACCCATTGTTGGTGCAGTTAAATTTTGATTTTCGAAAAAATACAATATAAAATACGTGTCGAATTATTTTTGATTTAGTGTATTTTCAGGAAGTTCGAAATCAATATGTTTCTTAAATCACTTTTCATCACCTCAACATATGTTTTGCCCCTTTACACCCCGAATTTCAAAAAATCCCGTCTACAGTTCAAATTTTATATTTGTTGCTTCAGCGGTTTGGGCTGAGCGATGATGAATCAATCAATCAATCAATCAGTCAGTCAGGACAAATAATCGATGTATATAAAAGGACATTGGACAAGAGGGCGGTACCACACCCCTTGTCCAATGTTCACAACTTTCTTGAAGTCGAATTGTGCTACTAAGTGAAAAGTTCGTACCAAGTTTCACTGATGTGTGTGTGTGTACTGTATAACTGTTGGATCATAAAAATTGTGCCACGCCCCTTGACCAACGCCGATCGAATCTCATCAGTAGAATGACACATCTATGAGGCGACGGTACACTAACTTTCAATGCTGTGCGACTTACAATGCCGCAGCTATTCCACTCAATAGAATTGAATCGTATGAGCGGTGCCACGCCCCCTTGTTAAATACCCGCCTCATTCCCTCTGCCGAAAGATATGATTAAATGGTATGTTCATACCAAGTTTCATTGATGTACAACTTACAGTTCTGCTGCATAAAAAATGTGCCACGCCCCTTGTTCAACGCCCATCAAATTTTAGCAGTAGAATGAGACTTCTATGGGACGATGTCATACCAAATTTCAATGCTGTGCGACTTACAATTCCTAAGCTATTTCCTATAAAATATTTAAGTTGTATGTGCGGTGCCACGCCCCCTTGGTAAATACCCGCCCCATTCCCTCTGTGGAAAGATATAACTAAATGGTTAATTCGTACTAAGTTTCATTGATGTGCAACTAACAGTTCCAAAATTATGCGAATAGTTTGGGTCAAACAAATGTGCCACGTCCCTTGTCCAACGCCCATCAAATTTTAATAGTAAAATGACACATCTATGAAACGACAGTACACAAAATTTCAATGCTGTGCGACTTACAATTTCGAAGCTATTCCATTTAAAAGAAATGAATTGTATGCCCGGTGCCACGCCCCTTTGTTAAATACCCGCCCCATTCCCTCGGCCGAATGATATGATTAACTAGTAGGTTCATACCAAGTTTCATTGATGTACGACTTACAGTTCTGCTGCATAAAAAATGTGCCACGCCCCTTGTTCAACGCCCATAAAATTTTAACAGTAGAATGACACATCTATGAAACGACGGTACACCAAATTTCAATGCTGTGCAACCAACAATTCGGAAGCTATTCCATTTAAAAGATTTGAGTTGTATGGGCGGTGCCACACCCCACAGTGGCTCAATTTGTCATTTCAGGTTGCAAAATTAATAACTCCTGAACGAATAGAGATAATTGGAAAATTTTTTTTGCTGTTGATTAGAAATTCATCAGGCTATTGTATTCTCAAACCTGAACTCAATCGAGGTACAGGGTGCTACGTAATACTTTGTCAAAGTTCGGCTTACTGTAAATAAGAATAATGCGAATAACAATGATAAGTTTTAGTTGCAAAATTAATGAAAATGCATTAAAAAAGATGAAAAGTAATAAGAAATTTAAGAAATAAGCTGAAAGAGTCAAATTTAAAGATAAAAATTCATAAATTTTGCTTTCAAAATGAGAACCAGAATTCGAAAAATGTACAAAAAAAGTCAATTTTTCTTTGGACAATCCGAAGTTTAAAAACAATGCTAAAGCTTCATTAGGACTATATTTGATCGGTAGCTTATTGGGTGGGGTGGGAATACTGTTTTTTATTCTTTTAACGCGACCCGGGCTTGCTGGTAAAACTGCTTTCACTATAACACCTTTCATTTTCTCCTGATCCTTATTTTATTTTATGATCAAATCTTCTGGAAAGTGGGTGAGAGTTATTTTTCCCGTTGCCTCCTATTTTTAGTGAATGACGCACAGTCCTGAGTTGACTTTTTTGGCCTTCCTTTTGCCGCCTTTGATGTCGATGGTTGGTCATCGCTTATTCTATATGCATCTCTTGCATCGAAGTATATATTTTTTCTAACCACTCCTCATTACTCTGGACAAAATTGAATTTGGTACGATTTGCCGCAATCCATTTTAACTTGATAGTGCGATAAGTCTTGGATATCTTCTCTTTAGTCGTAGTTGTTTTGGCTGCAGGCAAACTTCCTTCGACGTAACCAGAAGGAACTGTTCCTTTGTCTTCAAAATAGTAAATATTTCAAACAGCTTCGAATTTTTTAAAAACATTTGTGTGCTTCTTCTTCGGTTTAGTTGCAGGGGCGGAGTTGCGGTGATGTTTAGTTCAAATTAAATTCGAAACTAACTTTATATACATTCAAATAGCAGGCACTAAGCTTCTAGTAATAGCAGGTACCTGCAGTTCTTAGGTTTTTACCCGTTGTGAGATTTTTGAACAGCACAGACACATAAGTGGATTTTAGACAGTACACATAGATATAAGTCTGCTTTTTGTTTTTCAATAACTAATTGTTTCATTGTCGCGGTTGAACTCAAAGACTAATGGCGACTGACTGAGTTTTGCTCAAATTAAAAAAACAATGGATGAGAGACACAGTGTTAGTATTTTGTTAAAAAGAAAAGCATTACATCAAAGGATACATGATAGCTGATTGCCGGAAATGAAAGCCAACTTGTTTTTCGTACGTGCGAACTGCGCATCCAGCAAAAGTACTCTTTACTTCGAGCTTACAGCAATATTCGCCAAAAAAAAAGTCGACTTAATATGGAGTTGCAAGCTTGTATCACATCTAAAATGAAGCCAAAATCCAAATTTGCATGCCCTGGTAACGACTATAATCGCGTGTAATTCATAAACTATCAAAATCTTGACGAACTTGTTCGAACGCACGCACCCGAAAGCTCAAAATTGCGCGAGGTGGCCACAGAAAAATCGCTGTAAAATCCAGTCGGGCAAAATCGGGCACCCGATCTCTTCAGGGCAGTACTCACAGAAGACTAGTGAACAATTTTCCCAAAGACGGAACCGTGGCAAGTATGGCCTTTTTTTTGAAAGTCTATCGAAAGTTCAAAAAGAGTGATAAAAACAGTGCTTCAAGTGAGTGCCTATGAAAAGACAACAACAACAACCAAATTTTTTTTTCTATATTTAATTATTTACTACAAATGCCTTCTTTTACGATGCTGGTGCAAAAAGTTTCAATTAATTTGCTCCTTTCCGTATTTTAAAACTTCAGCTTAGCTGAAAAAGTGCAAATTTCTGATATTATTTCACACTCTAAAAATTGCTCAACTTTGACGGGCTCTACAAGCAAAACTATTTGACCAATTTAGTTAAGGTTTTCGGATTTCTTAGGTCCAAGCATTTATGTATCGGACAAGTATAACAGTTTTCCCCAAATCGAACATGACAAAATCGACTTTTGCAACCTACGTCGGCAGAATCAGCCACTGTGCACCCCTTTGTTCAATACCCACCCCATTCCCTCGGTCGAAGGACATGATTAAATAGTAATTTTGTACTGAATTTAATTGATGTGTGAGTTATGGTTCCAAAATTATTGTCTAAAAATGTATTCTGGTGGTGGCACGCCCCGTTTTCCCGACTTTTCTGTTTTCCTATCCCTTCACGTAACAATTTCGAACCAACCCGCCGAAGAAAGTATCCACGTTGGTCCAGTCGTTTTCATGTTTTAAGCAGCCGAACGAACCACGTTTCATTTATATACCTATATATAGATTTGGTCAAATGAAAAATAACAAAGATTTGTTTGAAACATTGTCCGCAACGACAGCAGCTATTGATTATACTGATCACAGCGATAAGGTTGATGCTAATGAAACCTGCTGGAAACCTCAACTTAACATAAGGCCAGTGAAGACGAAGTGTGTTTGGGTGCCTGTGGTGCCGCATTAATTGATTTTTCGGTGACAGTTGGCTTATACTTGAACACACAACCTTGAGGCATACTACTTCAAGCCTCCGTTTCTGTTATCAGTGTTTGGCATTGGTGCTGCAGCTTTTAAGTTCAGAAAAGACGTTAGCTTTAGCAAAACTTCCAATACTTTCTATTAAATATTATATTATTATAAGTACTCGAAGATTTAGAAAATCAATCAACCATTAGATGCACGTTGTTTGGATATATGTATGATAGGGCGGGTTACTTTTTTTTTTGATGAAGCGTATAGCAAAAACGTAATCTATAGGTGATTCTGAGAAATTTTGCTCAAGAGACCATAGCTTTATGTCGGATTTGGAGCCCCCAAAAATTTCAAAATAGATATTTTTCAATATATACATAGAATAATTTAATTAAATTCGTCATAAAATCAGATAGAGTTATAGTAGATTTCTCAATCTGAGCTTGTTTGAAAGGTATTTTTATCACCTTTCAGAATCTGTATTGATACCAATATTTTTTTTATTTTTAGTAGACATATTAGGAATTTTTTGTCGAAAAATAGCCTAAAATGAACTTTTAACTAATAAATTCCGAATTTTCTTCGATTTTTTTCGATAATTTTTTTTTTTGGCAGATTATGAAAGTTCAGATAATTTCCAACAACTTTTATTACGATCAATTTTTTTTTTCGAACTCCTTTTTGTAGGAAAATCGATCTGAAAAAATCTACATTTTCAAGGTTTCAACAAAAAAACACTATTTTTACATTTTTAATTCAATTTATTTTTAAATATTGTTCTCGACCTACAATTTAATGTTTTAACGTGGTAATATTATGTTTTAAGGTCCTTTTTAGTTTCCATTCGAGGAGTTTTCTTTCGACTTTCTAATGTCACTGCCATAACTCCTTCACGATTCTTTTCTATAACTCGTTTTGAAACACTCGTTAATAATTGTACATTCTTTCTGTTCCTTGTATGTGCATTGGAATTTGTGGATCAGCCAATGGTGGTTCATCGAAATCTAAGTATTCTACCAAGTGATCATATGGAATCTGTCGAGTAAATGCTGGTTCAAATAATATATCGTCGTTATTCATATCAACCATATTGACACAATCGGTAGCATCGAAATTTAAGATATATTTTTTGTAAACTCTGAGTTTAGTTGGATCGTAAAATGTTTTCTTGATAGTGTAAAATCTTTTGATAGCTCTATCCCGTGTTGCTTTTCGAACATCAAATAACATTGTTAATAAGATATTTTCTGGATGTGCGTAATATGAGTTGTTTTGAATTACACCATCTACAATATTACGTAAGTTTGGTTGTAAGTATCGTGTCCAACGTATAAATTTTAATAAAAGTGCACTGCTGTACACAACAGAGTTATAAAACTTCACATTGAAGTACATTGGCACATAAACTGTAATAATATAAACTGCCAAAGTTTTTAAATTGGTCGATGGTGTATTAGTTGTTACATATAATCGTAGTAATCTCCTTGCTTTGGTTAACCAAGGAGAATGTGCAATTGGTCCTGGTTTAATGTTAGCTAAATCAACTGGAAGAATACCATTCGAAATTGCTATAGCTATTTGATATCAATATTTAACATCTGTTGATAGTTCGAGCTCATGTTCATGATCCATCATTGCAGGCATATTCTCCAGTGGTATTGGATCAAAATCAGCTACTACCTGAAAAATGAAATGTTTAGATCAATTAAAATGCAATTATTTTATTTTAACTTTATTCCAATCGAAAAAGTAAAATAATGACAATAAATAATGATAATAAATGATGATATTAAATAAAATAAAGTGTTACATACCTGCAATTTTTCACATTCTTGAATAGCTTTGAATAACTTTCCACTTGCTGCTCGTGGTCCACTAGTGACTGTTTTGTCCAATGCTTCATATTGAAACGAAAAGGCACTCTGTGCTGTGCATGAACGCTTTTGCAAGCATACTTTTAGACATGCACTGTGAAGTACAGCAAACTGGTATAATTCGCTTGGTATAGTATAGGTGAGCAAGTGTAAATTTGTAAATATAGCGATTGTTAGTTTGACTACGTTGCGCTAAATAATTGAAGTTGTTTTATTTTCACACACAATCAAAACGAACCTTGGAAGACGAGCTTGGAATTTTCGGAACATTTGGTGTCAGAAGTCAGGATTGTGTTACTGAAAGTAAAATAAAATTATAAAGACGCGGACATGGTTAAACTCGAGCTGCTGACGGTGGACCAGCTGAAGAAGGAGCTGGCTGCCTGGAATTTGCCGGCTGCTGGCGGTAAAGTGGAGTTGCAGTTGCGCTTGGGAGGAGCATGTGAGGCACGAGGCGTCGATTGGACTGTGCATGAGTTCGGAGTGCAAGAACTAGAGGTGTCGGCTAAGGTGGAGGAGTCGCCTGCTGGTGCTGCTTTGCTACAGAGTACAGCCGCAGCGGCTGCGCCAATACAAGCGTTGGACATGAGCCAACTAATGGCTGCACTCAAAGGCATGTCGCAAATGGAAACGGCGAATCGAGAAATGGCAGCGAAGCTGGAAACTGCGAATCTCGAAATTTCGGCAAAAGTTGAAACAACAAATCTAGAAATAGTGAAAATGGAATCGGCGAACCGAGAAGTAGCGGAGCGAATGGAAACCAAGCTTCAGGAAAATTCTGCGCGCTTGGAGCTGAAAGTGGAAGAAATCTCCAACAAGCTTGATGTGAAGGTGGAGCACCTGGGAGCGCAAGTGGAACACTTAGATAGACGAGTCGACGGCCTGGATGATTCTCTGAACAGACGAGTTGACGACTTGGATGATTCCTTGAACAAACGAGTTGACAGTCTGGAGGATTCGGTAAACAGAAAAATCGACGAGCGACTTAGAGAGGTACAGCTGCGAGCAAGGGTGCAGTCGGTTAAGGAAAGTTTTGCCATAGAAGTGCCTACCTATGACGGTACTACGTCGTTTGACACGTTCAAACTACAATTCGAGGTGGCTGCTTTGGAGAGTCAGTGGACCAATGTTAGGAAAGGTCGAAGGCTGATACTGGCTCTAAGACGTCCTGCGGCTGAGGTAATAAAAACAGTTCCGGAAGGTTTGAGAGGTGATTACGAGACCGTCATAAGGGCATTGGCAGCCAGATACAGTGACGAGCACAACAAAATGCTGTATTATTGCGAGCTGAAGAGCCGTAGGCAAAGAGCCAACGAGGCGCTGCAGACATATGCAGCAGACATTGAGCGACTCGTACAGTGGTGTTACCCGAAATTCGGCGCTGATGACCTCGAGATGATGAAGATTGAGGCGTTTATTGAAGGTCTTCATGACACGGAGACATAACGCAGTGCATTGATAATGGGCAAGCCGACGTTCCGTGAGACGGTGACAAGCGCATTGACGTATGAGGCGGCCTGGAGGGGAAGTTTTCGACATTCATCTGCGGAGATGCCTGGAGTCCAATCTGGACGTGTCACGCAAAGCCAGACAGTGAGCTTAAAAGCACCAGCGGGGCTGCGGGCAGTACCATCTAGAGTCAGTTGCTGGCGATGTGGCAAGCAAGGCCACATATCACGAGACTGCCATCTGCAAGAAAAGCGTTCCGGACAACAGACGTCGCCAAGAAGGGCTGACGCTCTGCCACACCATTCGTGCAAAACCGAGCGCAGGCATAATTCGCAAGCCGAAAACGAGGGACACATTGTGGATGTTCGGTGAGAGTTCTACAAGAAGATTGGCTTGCGGGAAGGCTACAGAAGGACCAGCGCGAGGATACGGATCTCGCGAAGATCATCAAAGGCAAAGCGCAGAGGTTACGGCCGGACTGGCTGGTGAGAGCCCGGTCGCGAAGGCTTACTGGGCGCAGTGGCAAAGCCTACGTCTGAAGGATGGCTGCCTATACCGCGAGTGGGAGAGCAGGGATGGCAGGACCAGAAAATCCCTAATAGTGGTCCCAAAAAGCCGGATCGACGATGTCGTCAAGGCAGACCATAACGACTCCAGTGGAGGGCACCTAGGCATCGCAAAAACTGTCGCCAAGATAAGAAGGCGGTTCTATTGGGTAGGATGCCAGGAGTCTTTCGCTTAGTGGATCAGAGGCTGTGATCGGTGTGCGGGCGCGAAAAGGCCGAGGAGAAGATCACGGAGCCGCACTCAACTAGTTGAAAGCAGGTTGATAGCGAGCTATGGTCTACGAGGTAACCCTTCTGGTTCCAAGAAGGCGATCTGGTAATGCTTTACAACCCGCAGCGGAGGAAAGGTTTGTCTCCGAAACTTCAAACGTCATGGGAAGGGCCGTACAAGGTCGTGACCAGGATTAATGACGTGGTGTACAGGGTTCAACGCTGCTGCAGCAGAAACGCCAGGCTGAAGGTAGTCCATTTGGAGCGCCTGGCGTCTTACTCCGGCCTCGGTACTTGTTCGGGACGAACAAGTCTAAGTTATGGGCAGTGAAACGAAAAGGCACTCTGTGCTGTGCATGAACGCTTTTGCAAGCATACTTTTAGGCATGCACTGTGAAGTACGGCCAACTGGTATAATTCGCTTGGTATAGTCCGATATGGCAAGGTTCGCGAGAAATGGGCTGTGCGAGAATGGTCGAGCATTTTTCAATTGGAAGTTGCAAGAAACTTCGGCGCGATAAGAAAACTGGTATAAAAGCAGCAGTGTGCGGCGCAGGGTGTCGAGTCTGTGTTGAGCAAGCAATGGGGAAGCATGCAATAGTAGTAGTGTAAAGTAGAGCAAGTGTAAATTTGTAAATAAAGCGATTGTTAGTTTGACTACGTTGCACTGAATAATTGAAGTTGTTTCAACCCTGGAAGACGAGCTTGGAATTTTCGTAACAATATAAATGACGAAATGGCAGTTCATTGAAATGAAGCAGACATATAAACCAGTGAATTGGTCTATTTAACTGTTTTTCAAATAATCGTAAAACACCATTTTCTGTTCCAGTATTTGCTGGCTCACCATCACTGCATATGCCAATTAATTGATCAACTGTTAATGTTTTATTGTTGAAAAATTCATTCAGTTTTCTGTGTTTGGTTTTTGCATCTTCTTGACTACCCAAATTTACATATCCAAGTAACTCATTATAGGGCTCTTTCAGAACAACTAAATGCAGTTTTTTTACCATAGTGGTATGAAATTTGTCATTAATTTTCTCTGTAGTTAATGAGTCATCTTTTCTACCATCGAAAGAGAATGCAGTTATGGAAGAATTTGTATGTCGTGTACGAAGCACTGCATCTCTAGATTTAACTTTTTCTCTAGCCACTTTTGATTTATCCATAATAACAAGATTACCATGAACATCTCTAAAATTTATATCTTCGAATAAAGCTGTTGCTAAACATGAAGCGACTCTATCTGAAACACCGAATCTATCACACATCATAGCAAAATTTAAGGCATCGTATCTTTGAGTATAATGACCTCGTCTCATTTGAACAGTTGCTTCTGGAACTACTGTTGTTTTTTTTTTCCTTTGTCGGAACGATCTAGCAAGCGCAGCACTCAGACTCATTGTACTACGACTTGTTGTTCCCTGTTAATATGCTTTAAATCTACCCGATTTCCGAAGAAACCTTGATAGATCCTGGGGTGCCAAGGAGCCAAGGTGGTCGCTTCTTAGCACATCAGTGCCAAACGTCTCAAACCTGATACGAGCGAACGCGGGGCAGAGACACAGGAAGTGTTCCGCCGTCTCAACGTCCTCCCCACAGGCAGGACATAGGGCACTGTCAGATATGCCTACCATTTCCATGTGCTTCGCCCATAGGAATGGCCCGCCCTGCAGTCTCTTCTGCCTAGTGACAAAAGAAACTGTGAGCATTTGTCGGATATGGCGGGAAGCATAAGTTTCGTCCACCTGCAGCCGCTCTCAGCCTGCCATGCTCGCTCCTGGGTCATAGTGACCCATTCGTTAACTGTGGCTTTGATGGCTGCAGATGGGAGTGGCAGAACAGGCTCAGGGCCGACAAAATCAGTATCAGAGCCCATTCTAGCTAGGGAATCCGAGGTCTCGTTACCCACAATTCCTGCGTGTCCCGGGACCCAGGTGAGCATCAGGCTATTGTATTTTCCAACATAATTAAGCCTGGATTTGCAGGACCTGACTAGCATAGAGGTGGTTGGAGGGCTGTCCAAGGCCATAAGCGCAGCTTTGCTGTCGCTACAGACACAGATAGACCTGCCTTTCCACTTACTCTCTACGACAAAGTTCATCGCCTCAAGTATCGCATGCACCTCCGCCTGAAACACAGATGCGT
Source organism: Melieria omissa (assembly GCA_963971225.1). Lineage (NCBI taxonomy): Eukaryota > Metazoa > Arthropoda > Insecta > Diptera > Ulidiidae > Melieria > Melieria omissa. The sequence goes on along the minus strand of OZ020268.1, from coordinate 64,573,853 downwards.
GCGAGCCTAGGGCAAAGAACCGTCTAGTCCCCGTGGATTCCACGAAGACCCCAGAGCCAGAACCATCTTCCGTTCTGGAGCCGTCCGTGAATATACGGAAACAGTGTTTACCGGGCTCATCCTTAGGATACAACCAAGAGTGTGCCTCAGGCATCAACACCATGTACCGCTTTTTTAGTATGACAGTTGTAGGCATGGAGTCGGGGGGCATGGACATGACTGTGAGGTCTATGTCGGTGCCAGCACAATTATCCAGTGCCGGAGAAGCGCCATACCACTGGCCACTGTGTTTTAGTCTTCGGATGGCCTTTAGGGCCTCTCCTTGGATGAAAACATCAAGTGGAGGAAGGCTCACCAGGGCATCTAGCGATGGGCCAGAAGTAGTTGGAAAGGCTCCAGTACAACATATGGCCACAGTGCGCTGCACTACTGTTGTTGCTTCATTTTCATCTTCATCCATGAGTATTTCAGGTGGTTCGTATGTTGTATCATCGGTACCACTTGTAAGTGTTGGTATTGTTGTAGCTACTTCTTCAACGTCTTCCGTATATTCAGGTATTGCGAATTTTCTATCATTATGCTGGTCCATCATAAATTCTTTTAGATGTTTTGGAATCAATCCACACGAGCATTCTGTTGTTTTTAATTTGCAATTACATTTGCCAATATAAAATAATTCGTTTATTGAATCAACAAATGCTTTAAATTCATCTCTTTTGTTTCTATGTTGTACATGTTTCTGGTATTTATCAAGCAAACCAGTTAATTTTTTGAAAACACTCTTTCTATTAATGATTTCAATATTTAATTTACACCAAATTTGGATCAATTTATCTGTTACGTGAGGAGTAAAAGTTTTATACGAGAACATTTTGTTTTCATATTTAGCACGATCACTTAAAAAAAATAATATTTTAAAATGTCACATTTAGTAGGCAAACTAAGATCATTTAAATCACTTGATAAACCAAAAACAACAATATCTTGATGATGCATGTTAATCAATCTAGAGTCAAAACTTGTTGATGTTGTTGCTTCCATTTGCGAAGACAACGCAGACGATGTTGATGATTCTTGATTATCCATAATAACTTTGATATTATCACTGCACTCTTTGATTGTGTCACACTAAATTTAAAAATTAAAAAAATATTGGTATTGTGATAACCGAGTTTTTATTTAAGTATTTTGGCAAACTGCGTGCGCATTGCACAATGAACGATTAAGGAAAAGCAAGCTTGGCAACGTTTATTGTTAGTAAACGTCATTATTTTGTAACGTCATTATTCAGTGTTACAAAGTTGTTCAATTGAACAATCCTGCCATTGACGACTTATTCTACAGGTATCAATACAGATTCTGAAAGGTGATAAAAATACCTTTCAAACAAGCTCAGATTGAGAAATTTACTATAACTCTATCCGATTTTATGGCGAATTTAATTAAATTATTCTATGTATATATTGAAAAATATCTATTTTGAAATTTTGGGGGGCTCCAAATCCGACTTAGAGTTATGGTCTCTTGAGCAAAATTTCTCAGAATCACCTATAGATTACGTTTTTGCTATACGCTTCATCAAAAAAAATCGTTCCATACAATTTGACCCGCCCTAATGTATGACCATCACTTTCGCATCCAATTTAAAATGTGAAATTTGAATAAAAAACAGAAAACAATATTTGAAGACAAATTAATAGTTTTCGCAGTACTTGTATGGCTCCTAAAAAATTGCACTAAATGTAAAGGTAACATTGTATTATTGAATTGGTGGACGTCGTACAACAAAGTTAACAAGACAACCACCAGTTTTGATTTGAATTGTCTGATTTTAGATTGAGTATAAACCTTTCGTGCATTTTTTTAATACATACAAATACAACCGGCACGTGAGCTCAGTGAGAAGACTAAGGTCTAGGTTCTCGCATCCGTGTTGTGCGTGTGATTCTGGAAGGGACCTATAAGTACATATGTGTTTGCTGATTCCGAACAGCGTGTTCGTTGCTTTTTTATAAGTAATTTTACTCTCAAGTTTGACAAATTTTTTCCGTTTCTGTTATCGGCTACGACGGAAAACCGAGGATGGAAGACGAAGACGCTAACTTGACGATATCAATCTTTTTGCTCTGTAGTCACTGTCAAGTAGAACAGTCAGCAACATTTTAAGAAACAAAGTGTTTCGATCGCGGCGGAGCGGATAATAAAAATTGGTTTATTTCGGGTTTGGGGTGTTTATTGTTTGAGGTGCAAAGAACAAGTAACAAAAGAGTACACGAAACATTAAACGATACGACCGGCTGAAGCCGGGGAGCAGAAAATAGTGGGAACATTAGTACAAGAGGAGAAGGAAAGATTGGGATTAGTGATGGGATTGACAGATCACTAAATACAGCACAGTACATCTGAACATCACGCCCGCCATTGCAGATTGCAATTATATTTTGTGGGGGTGCCGGGGTCTCGTCCAGGGTTGCGGCGGACGGATGGCTGGTCATGGTTTGGCGGTGATGCGCGGCTGCCTGGCTGTAGGATGGGCTAACGGCTGGGGGGTTGCCACCGATCCGCGATGCCGTAGCGCTGGGGAGTGCGCTGAGGGCCTCTTTGCTGTCGATGCTCCGTGCGGACGTGCAGGGCAGTTTGGGGGGCAACTGCTGGGGGCTTCGCTAGCGTCGGATCTGCAAAAGAGATGTCAGTTGTGAGAGATGATAATTTTGACATCGTTTGTGCGGGGTGTAAGCGGTTCGTCAAGCGATGGGGTTCGCATGAGTTGCCGTTGGAGTAGTGAGTGAGGCGCTTGGGACAGGTCGCACGGGAATGGCGATTGACTCGGACCCGGGATGGGTGCGCTCGAGGTTTGTTGTATGGGGGGTGCAATGTGGAAATGAGAGGGGGCTGCAGTTTCCATCAATTGCTGTGCATATTGACGAGTGGCGCTGAGCCAACGCTTGTTGTGTACCTTTTTTCGCAGTCTCATTGGGAGCGATAGACATCCTGCGGGGGGCAAAACGTTTGGCGAATGGGGGTGTTTGCCATTTTGAGTTTGAGTGTGCAGGGATGGTGGGTTCCGCGAGATTTGCCTTTTTTTCCTTGGGTGGAAACCCTACGGGATTGAGGGCGGCACTCACGTCAGAAAGAGATTCCTTTGGAGTAGGAATGTTTTTTCGAAGGGCGGGACCAGTGTGCGTATGGTGAGGTGGCACCGCGGCGACATTTGTCAAATATGATGACAGGGGTACTGGACCGCTTAATATCCAACCGAATACTGTGTGTTGAGCGAGTAAGCTGCCACATACATTTCGGTGGAAACCTTCGAGCATGATCTGCGGGATGAGATCACTGCCAATCACTATATAGATCTGCGCTGCCTCGAAGGGGTTGGGATCAGCGAGATCTAGCGTGGCAAAATCGTTCAAATTTGGGGGGTTTATTTTGGAAGGGGGGAGAAATTCCGTTAACATTGGCAGCACGATTGCTAGCACGGGGAGGTTTGTGCTCGTTTTAGGGACTGCCAATGTCAAGAAGCATATTTGTTTGGCGGTTTTCACAATCTGTCCACCCATGCCCGAGATCTGGAGGTTAGATTTCTCGATTGGCAATTTTAGGTGTCTCTGGACCTTCGCGGAAATGAAGGTGCGCTGAGAGCCTTGATCGATCAACGCTCGAACTTTGAACAACTTTCCTAAATGTATAATGGACACCCGTGCCGTAGGCAGAAGGGAGTGGGTGCCATTATTTTGTTGAAGGGCTGGTACTGGGAGCGTACTTTGCCTTGAAGATGTGCTGGAATGCGCTTCGAAATGAGAATGAGTGTTTGAGTTGTTGCTCGGTTGTTGGAGAACTGTTGAGACCAGCGAAGTGGTCGAATGTGATCGATTGGGGGAGTGAGTGGGTTGCGCATTGCCTTTGGGGAGATGAAGCAAAGAGTGGTGCTTTTGCTGGCAATATACGCATGTGAAATTGCTTGTACAGTCCTGAATTCGGTGAGATGTAGCAAGGCAATTAACACAGAGCTTGTGCTTCTTCACATATGTTAACCGACACTGGGGGGTGAGCTTTTTAAAGCTTTGGCAAGTCCGTACGGAATGATTTGCGTTGCAGAGCTTGCATGCGAAGTCCTTTTTCACTTCAGTGTGAAAATTTAGGGCTCTGGGGGGTCGGACATTGGAAGATGAGGATTGTGGTTTCGACTTGGTAGGCCGAAAGAAATTCAGCCGTTCCACTATCTCGTATCTGCAGGTCAAGAACTCATTCATTTGTGACCAGGGTGGCAGATCCTTCCGGGATGTCAAAGATTGTTCGCATAAAGCTAGAGTTGCTTCGGCAATTTTGTAGAGCATATATATACCAAGAGCGGATCCCAATTGTCCGTGTCTACGGCCTGAGACTTGAGTACGGACAGACGATTGTTTATAGAATTCTGGATCCGCTGTAGTGCCTCACTATTTTCGGTGTGGGCAGGAGCGATATTCAATAGAGATCGAATTTGGCTGTCAACGAGGATGCGTTTGTTTTCATATCGGGAACTTAGGGCTTCCCACGCGAGTCTGAAATTCTCATCGGTTAGAGCGTATTGTTTAACAATAGCACCGGCTTGGCCTTGCGTTTTGTATCGGAGGTGATACAATTTCTGGGCTGGAGTGAGCTGGGGGTGGTTAATGTATACCGCAGTAAACATGTCCCGAAAGGACGGCCACTGCTCATAGCCCCCGAAGAATGTTTCGGTGTCGCAAGGAGAAACTTGGAGGCAAATGTAGGAAGTATTTGCTGGTTCTAGGGGTTGAACCGGTTCCATACGCGTAGCAGGCTGGGGGGACTGAGATTGGAGCATCTTAATGATGTCCAACATCTTTGCCATGCACAACTCGTATTTATCTGTGCAGGCGTCGATCTTTTGCCTAGCCGACTCTTTATAACCGTCGGGCTGGCTGTTGTCCTCAGCAAGGAGCGCATTAGCCTCTCCCATTGGGCTTGCAGATTTTTCTGTTTAACCCTTATTCTCATACCCGGGTACCCGGGTGCCCACTGCGATGTATTTTCGTGAAAAAAACTGACAAATAATGAAAATTTTTTTTTTACCTTCCAGATCCTCGTTATTTAGGTGAAAAGCGAACAAATCATATCAAAATTTTATAAACACTTTTTAATTAACAAAATATTGAAAACTTAAAAATTTCATGAAATGGGTACCCGGGTACCCCGGGTGCCAAACGACGTTAGTAAGTGTGGGTATGAGAATAAGGGTTAATTTGGACCAGTGATGTGGTCAAATCCTCAATGGGAGCCGATGAAAATTGTGTGCATAATTGCACGAGTCTCTCGGACTCAAAACCAAATGTGGCAACACTGGGATCGGTTGCTTTGGGACTAGGGGGCTTGGAGCGAGTTTTGAGTGCCTCGCGAGTGACAGGAACTGTCAAATGTGCCTCAGTCGACTTTGAACATCTTGGAGAAGGAGACTCCGTTTTGTTTATTTGACGCTTAGGGGATCGCTCAACAGGCATTTTAATGGCTTAAAAAAGCTCGAAAGGGGGTTTAAAATTCGTTTGAATATAAATATAAGGTTTATGGGGAATAAACCTGAAGTATTACCACGTCCGCGCGAACGATAATTAAAGAATGGGGAAAAATACACGAAAGTGTAAAAAATTTTCAATGCGAATTTGTATATCTGTTGAGGATAGAAGTTTACAACTGTATGTGTAAACGCGTCGAGAAATTGGTATATATGATATATATTTGGACTAAACAAGAAATATGTAAATAAGGATTGGGGATATTATTATTAAACAACCAAATTTTTAATATATAGTCAAATGTGCACCTTAATCTGTCTTTATTTGTGTGCAAACGTCAATAAATGTTTGTTTGTAAAGAGTCAGTGTTTGATAATATATATGTATATTAGTTTATTAGTGTTTACGGGTAATAATAATATTTAGTTCTTATTATATTTTGTGTTAGGGGAATCCAACAATAATAGTGTGAACGATTAAAATTTTTGAGTACAGGTGGGGTGTTTTTGGCCCACTGTATTCGCTTGGGGTGACAACAGCTGTGCACTGAGTATGTATGTGCAGCACTATTGAAAATTTTCTAAGTCTCAGAAAATTGTTCAATGTGCTGCGAAAAAAGGCTACTCGTCCCACTGTATTCGAGTTTGCTTACTTCTGCCAGCGAGAGTGGTAAAATTGCTTAGGCAGAAGTACGAATGTGCACTTGCACTTGGAAGCAGCAGCGGGAGTGCTCGCTGCCCACATTAGCAAAAATCTCTTTTCATCTTTAAACATTTAAAAAAATAATAAAAAAAATTTTAGGCGAAACTAATTTGTTTTTTTAATAGTCTCGTTTGCGCTCAATACAGCGAGTTGTATGATCTAAAAATATGTCTAAAGAGTAGTTTAGTTCGTGGACCAAAATGTCCTTCAGGATGTCGGTACAAGCCTTTTGGATGGTTTCTACGTTCTCAAAAGGTTTTTTTTTCATCGGCAAATGCATTTTTTGAAAAGGTGAAAGTCGCACTGTGCCGCATCAGGTAAAAACGAGGAGAGGTTGATGGTTAAAATTCGACTTTTAGTAAACAAAAAAAACCGGCAAAACAAGTGTCGATAGATGAGATGGCATCCTTCGATAGCCGAATGTTCAGTTAAAATGTGATAAATTTATGCTATTGACATGCTTAACCTTCGCCTAACCAAAGATTTTTGTATACGTCGCACAGTGGCTCAATTTGTCATTTCAAGTTGCAAAATTAATAACTCCTGAACGAATAGAGATAATTGGAAAATTTTTTTGCTGTTGATTAGAAATTCATCAGGCTATTGTATTCTCAAACCTGAACTCAATCGAGGTACAGGGTGCTACGTAATACTTTGTCAAAGTTCGGCTTACTGTAAATAAGAATAATGCGAATAACAATGATAAGTTTTAGTTGCAAAATTAATGAAAATGCATTAAAAAAGATGAAAAGTAATAAGAAATTTAAGAAATAAGCTGAAAGAGTCAAATTTAAAGATAAAAATTCATAAATTTTGCTTTCAAAATGAGAACCAGAATTCGAAAAATGTACAAAAAAAGTCAATTTTTCTTTGGACAATCCGAAGTTTAAAAACAATGCTAAAGCTTCATTAGGACTATATTTGATCGGTAGCTTATTGGGTGGGGTGGGAATACTGTTTTTTATTCTTTTAACGCGACCCGGGCTTGCTGGTAAAACTGCTTTCACTATAACACCTTTCATTTTCTCCTGATCCTTATTTTATTTTATGATCAAATCTTCTGGAAAGTGGGTGAGAGTTATTTTTCCCGTTGCCTCCTATTTTTAGTGAATGACGCACAGTCCTGAGTTGACTTTTTCGGCCTTCCTTTTGCCGCCTTTGATGTCGATGGTTGGTTATCGCTTATCGCATCTCTTGCATCGAAGTATATCATTTTTTCTAACCACTCCTCATTACTCTAGACAAAATTGAATTTGGTACGATTTGCCGCAATCCATTTTAACTTGACAGTGCGATAAGTTCTGGATATCTTCTCTTTAGTCGTAGATGTTTTGGCTGCAGGCAAACTTCCTTCGACGTAACCAATTCGACGTAACCAGAACGAATTGCTCCTTTGTCTTCGAAATAGTAAATATTTCAAACAGCTTCGAATTTTTTAAAAACATGTTTCTGCTTCTTCTTCGGTTTAGTTGCAGGGGCGGAGTTGCGGCGATGTTTAGTTCAAATTAAATTCGAAACTAACTTTATATACATTCAAATAGCAGGCACTAAGCTTCTAATAATAGCAGGTACCTGCAGTTCTTAGGTTTTTACCCGTTGTGAGATTTTTGAACAGCCCAGACACATAAGTGGGTTTTAGATATAAGTCATAGATATAAGTCTGCTTTTTGTTTTTCAATAACTAATTGTTTCATTGGCGCGGTTAAACTCAAAGACTAATGGCGACTGACTGAGTTTTGCTCAAATTAAAAAAAAATTGTATGACAGACACAGTGTTAGTATTTTGTTAAAAACAAAAGCATTCAAAGTATTCATGATAGCTGATTGCCGGAAATGAAAGCCAACTTGTTTTTCGTACGTGCGAACTGCACATCCAGCAAAAGTACTCTTTACTTCGAGCTTACAGCAATATACGCCAAAAAAAAAGTCGACTTAATATGGAGTTGCAAGCTTGTATCACATCTAAAATGAAGCCAAAATCCAAATTTGCATGCCCTGGTAACGACTATAATCGCGTGTAATTCATAAACTATCAAAATCTTGACGAACTTGTTCGAACGCACGCACCCGAAAGCTCAAAATTGCGCGAGGTGGCCACAGAAAAATCGCTGTAAAATCCAGTCGGGCAAAATCGGGCACCCGATCTCTTCAGGGCAGTACTCACAGAAGACTAGTGAACAATTTTCCCAAAGACGGAACCGTGGCAAGTATGGCCTTTTTTTTGAAAGTCTATCGAAAGTTCAAAAAGAGTGATAAAAACAGTGCTTCAAGTGAGTGCCTATGAAAAGACAACAACAACAACCAAATTTTTTTTTCTATATTTAATTATTTACTACAAATGCCTTCTTTTACGATGCTGGTGCAAAAAGTTTCAATTAATTTGCTCCTTTCCGTATTTTAAAACTTCAGCTTTGCTGAAAAAGTGCAAATTTCTGATATTATTTCACACTCTAAAAATTGCTCAACTTTGACGGGCTCTACAAGCAAAACTATTTGACCAATTTAGTTAAGGTTTTCGGATTTCTTAGGTCCAAGCATTTATGTATCGGACAAGTATAACAGTTTTCCCCAAATCGAACATGACAAAATCGACTTTTGCAACCTACGTCGGCAGAATCAGCCACTGTGCGTCGTTTACCAATGTCGTTCACTCAAATGACCCCAGGCACTTCCGCCGCTATTTTGAGTAAAACTCACAATAAATATACAGTAATATATAAATTTTTTTCATATTCAATATTTAGGATCTTCCTCTGGTGATAGTTCGTTTTTCGAAAAAAGGCCTAAAGATTAATAATTTATTTTGCGACTATGAAAAGTATTAAAAGCTTTCTTTCCAGAGGGTTTATTGAACACATAATTCGGTACGTAAAAAAAATGTATTGTGAGTTTTATTCAAAATGGCAGCAAAAGCGCCTGGGATCACCCAGATAGGTATTTTGGATACAAAATGACATAATTCAATTTTAAACATGAAAAAAATTTATAAACAAAATATGTTTTCATGTAATTGAAAATTATCAAATTTGTGGTTAATTTGAGGATTTGATCGAATTTTAAGAATTTCAATGAAGATTTTGGCTAATCTTGTATGAATTACCGCCAAGTTTTGATGGAATCTGCGGTGATCGCGGAATTCAGTTGGCTAACACGTTAGTCATCATTTATCAATCGTTTTTAAATCGCGTTTACCACTTATGAACTCCAGCACGGTATAAACAATCATCATTATAAACTTGGTTCATTAATTTAAATCGGTTAAAGTTTAAACATTTTTAAAACAAAAGTTAATATTTGATCTTTGTTCAATGCTCATTTTTGTACGACGACACAAACATACTTTCACTTCAGATGCAATAACTTCGCTTTCAGTGCACCGAATTTCATGAAATGTTTACTAAAAATCGGGAAATATATTAATTTCCAATGCAGTAAGTAACATAAGCCACCACAAAATGCCCTATTGGGAAAGTGCACTTTACTTTAAAAAACCCGTAATACTAAACTGGCAAAAAAAAAATTTTAAACCCCCTCCCCCCCCATGACCAAGTTCTGGCTACGCCCCTGGGGGAGTGGGTATATATTTCGGGGAGATATATATTTATAAATGTTTTTTATATATAGTGAATATAAATGCTTCGGTTATCTTGGTGGGCCCAGTGCCCGAGATTGGAGATCACCTTTCTGGAGCTGGGTGTCCGCTGCTGTGCTGTGATGATGTTGTTGTTTGTGGAGTTCTCTTCCTTCCTGTCTTATGTTCTGCGTTGTGGGTGTGTGTTGTTGTTGTGGTTTTGATCTGCGTGTTTTTGTTGTTATAGTTTCTGCACTGTCTTTGTGTCGCTGTGTTTTTTTTTTTTAATATCAATTTTTGTTTTTTGTGCACTCTTTGGTTATGTATGTTTGTAGCACTCTTTACTTTGTTTCTTGTGATTAGTTAGTGTTTCGTCGCACTTCTTTGTTTGCTTGCGTTGTTACTGTTTGTGTATTATTATTATATGTTAAATTTTTATTTTGAGTTTGCACAATTTTATTTTGTTTGTAGTTTTGTATTTATCACTTTATTTAGTACGGGTTCACCTTTGTGTTTGGTTGTTTTGTCACTTTAAGTGTTTGCATTTTTTTTATTCTTTTGTTTTTGAGATTGTTTTTTGTTCACTGTTTTTTAAAGTTATTTGTTTTGTGTTTCGCGGCGCGGGTCCGCAGTATTTCGGGTTTGGGGTGTTTATTGTTTGAGGTGCAAAGAACAAGTAACAAAAGAGTACACGAAACATTAAACGATACGACCGGCTGAAGCCGGGGAGCAGAAAATAGTGGGAACATTAATACAAGAGGAGAAGGAAAGATTGGGATTAGTGATGGGATTGACAGATCACTAAATACAGCACAGTACATCTGAACACAAAGTAAAAGAAAAATCATTAAATATGTGAAGCTAATTTAAATTTAATCAAAAATAAACAACCACAGTAGTATCAACATTCAACGGATGCAGTGTTTTTGTTAAATTACTACTTGAAGTGCAGTCATACACCGCAATATAGCATTCAGTAATCATACCACAAACGATTTGAACACATTTTCACCAAAAAAGTGAAGTCAAGAGGGACGAAGAAAACAGCATACACCATTGCATTAATTTTTCGCCTAAAAAGCACATTCCCGATTTAATGAAACGAAAATATAATAATATACGAAAATATATTATATAAATACTAGTAGGGCCCTGCGGCTTTGCACGCAAGTTTGAAGTCAATGGGCCCAATAAATCATGTTTCTTCATACTACACTCTATGGGCGATGCCACGCCTCTTCAGTCGAAGGGTGTGACCCGGTTTCATTTATATGCGACTTTCAGTTCCAAAGTTACGCGGAAAATTTCAATCACAAAAAATATGCCGCGCCCCTTGTTCAACGCCCATAAAATTTTGCCAGTAGAATGACACATCTATGGGGCGATGGTATAAAAACTGCAAAGCTTTCCAACTTATTGTTACGAAGCTATTAAACATTAAAATTTTGGGTTGTATGGGCGGTGCCATGCCCCTCGTCCAATACCCACCATACTCTCCCTGTCGAAGGGCACGTCGAAATCGTAAGTATGTGCCAAATATCTTGATGTGTGATTTGCAGTTCCAAAGTTATTGAAAACAATAAGGTCGCTTGAAAAGTACCACGCCCCTTGTCCAACGCCCATACAATTTAACCATTTGAACGACACGTCTAAGCCATGATGCTATATCAAATTTCAATGCTGGCCGACTTATAATTCCGAAGATGTTTCATATTAAAAACTTGGTTTGTATGGGCAGTGCCAGGCCCCTCGTCCGATACCCACCCCATTCCCAATGTCGAAGGGCACATCTAAATCGTAAGTTTGTGCCAAATCTCTTAAGGGGGTGTTCTGTAGTAACAGCTCGTTTTCTTAGGTGTTTTTTGAAATTCTACTGTGAAGTAACTATTTTTAATTTTTACTAATTTTTTTTATGCGATTTTTTTTCAATGTTTTATTATACTTTTAACTACAAAATTCAGTATAAGGTTTGAAAAAATATTGATTCGTTGCTGCACTGCAGCGCCGCAAAGTGATGCCCTCCAAAAAAACATGCGTTGACGGTTCACACGATTGCTCCAGTCTGAAACATGGAAATCGAAAATTTTTTTTTTGTTGTAATCTATATGAGTGCGATTATCGTCCGACGGGAGCTTTTTTGTTTTTCATCAAAATTCTCAAAATGGCGCGACTTGAAAGTAAAAAATTTTTTTTCCCCATTTTTTCAAATGAAAAAAATTTATTTAACACTAACTAATAACAAAATCGAAAAAACGCTCGTCGGACGATCGCGACAACTTTTAGAAACATTTAAAAAAAAAAAATTATCAAAATCCGTCTACTCAATCATTTGTAATCGTGTGAACCAGTTCGAAAAACATGGTTTCGGGAAAAACGCGTTTAAAGTTTTTTGTTCACTGAAAGTACTGTGGAAATTTGGCGGAGCGCGTGACGAAACCTCCTTTACAAATGACTTTCCGGTCCAAATTCATCAAAGACCTTTTTTTATACGATAGATAACATTACCTGTTGAAAAATGCAAAAAAAAATCGATTTTTTGAAAATTTTACTACAGAACACCCCCAGTTAAGGGGGTGATTTGTAGTTCCAAAGTTATTCAAAACATTTGAGTTGCTTAAAAAGTTTTACCAGTTTTACCCCGCACCGATTTTTAATGCTGCCCGATTTCTCATTCCGAAGATATTCCATATTGAAAACTTAAGTTGTATGGGCGGTGCCACGCCCTCTTGTCAAAAACCCACCCCATTCCTCCTATCGAATCGCTAAATCGTTTGACACCCATATTGCTGTGACATATATGTATATCATGGCTGATTTGTTATTATAGTGATCGTGGCGAGAAGGCGTATTAGGTAGGCGTGGTTAATCTTCTATATCCTATGTTAACATCAACAAAACACGGAATTGGTATTAATACTGATTTACCGAAATGTACCGCAGCTTCGTTTTGTTAGTTAAGTTGGCGTGGAAAGTGGGCGTGGCCAATTATATTATAGCCTATGTTTGCCGCAATGACACGCTGAATCGTTTGATACTCATATTGCTGTGACAAATATACTATGGCTGATTTGTTATTATAGTGGGCGTGGCGAAAAGGCATATCAGATGGGCATGGTCAATCTTAAATATCCTATGTTAACATGAATGAAACACGGAATCACTTGATATTAATACTGATTCACCGACATGTACCGTAGCTTCGTTTTTTTAATTTAGTGGGCGCACAAAGTGGGCGTGGCTGCTTATGTTATAGCCTATGTTTGGCCGCAATGACACGCAGAATCGTTTGATGCCCATATTGCCTTACAAAAGCTTACCATAGATGAGTTTTGTTACCATAGTGGGCGTAAGAAGGGGGCGTGGCCATTCTCATATAGCCTATGTACCATTCCCACAGACAAAAAAATGTTTGGTGCTTATTTCATCTCAATCGGTTCAGTGGTTTTTGCCTGATTGTGGCTCAAAAAACGTCACACTTGTTTTTATATAATAGTATAGAAGTATAGATAATAATATCCGAAGAAAACGGCCGCGCTCGGATGCAGCTGTGTTAGTATTTCTTGTGCAGCGCGCCTGCACTGAGAGAAATATTTCAAATTTAAATCAAAATAATAGTCAGTACGACAACAGCATAGAAGGGCGTACAGGCAGAATGGTAGCAAAGTATTCACAATTACAAACTTTTCAATGAGTGCATGTAGTATACACCTACCAGTGTTGCCACTTGACAAATTTTTTTCCGACCAAACTTCTGGCCAAATCTGACCAAATTAAAAATTTGTGTTATCTTAAAATTAATTTTTAAGTAACAATTTTATTTGTTTCCAATAAATTTGTTGTATTGGGTGTACAACTTAATAACCGGAATTTTTCAGCGAAATTTGATGTTTTATTGTGGAAAAATCTTACAATATATTTTATTCAAAGTATTGTCCCTCGGAAGCTACAACATTTCCGCATCTTTCAGGCAATTTTTGAATTCCATCTCAAAAAAATTGCGCCGGCTTGGCGGCCAAAAACGAATCTATCCAATTTCGGATGCCTTGCTCTGAAGTGAAGCGTATTCCGGTGAGGGCGTTTTGCATCGAGCGAAATAAATGGTAGTCGGACGGGGCAAGGTCTGGGCTATAAGGCGGGTGAGGTAAAACTTCCCAGCCATTGTTTTCCAAATAGTTCTTAACCGGAATAGCAACATGAGGCCGAGCGTTGTCATGATGGAAAATTATGGCCTCGTGTCTGGTCGCATATTCCGGGCGTTCTTCGATGATGGCACGCTTCAAACGAATCAATTGTGTTCGGTACAGGTCGCCATTGATTGTCTGGCCCGATTTCAACAACTCATAATATAACGGCCCCTTCTGATCCCACCAAATACACAGCATAACCTTGGCGCCATGGATATTTGGCTTCGCCGTTGATTTGGCAGGTTGGCCGGGCTTCACGTATGACTTTTTGCGCTTGGGATTGTCATAATAGATCCATTTTTCATCCCCAGTCACGATCCGATGCAAAAATGCTTTCTTTTTATGGCGCTCAAGCAGCATTTCAGACATACAGAAGCGCCGTTCAACGTCTCTCGGCTTCAACTCATAGGGGACCCAATTACCTTGCTTCTGAATGTATCCGGCGGCTTTCAAACGTTTCGAAATTGCTTGCTGAGTCACTCCCAACGATTTAGCAAGTTCTTCTTGTGTTTGACACGAATCCTCATCGAGTAGCGTCTCCAATTCTTCGTCTTCAAACTTTTTTGGCTGTCCTGGGCGTTCTTTGTCTTTGATGTCAAAATCGGCACTTTTGAAGCGTTGAAACCATTCAAAACACTGTGTTTTCTCTAAAGCATCGTCGCCATAAACTTCTACAAGCAAACGATGACTTTCCGCAGCAGTTTTCTTTGCAAAAAAATGACCCAACAGAACCTCCCGCAAATGCTGTATTTTTCTCCAATTTTCGAAGTTATTCATCGTGAAAAATAATAATGATGCACACAAGATAAAATTGTTTTGTTGACTGATTTTGATAGCTGTCAAATGTACCTTCAAAATGACATATAAGGTTAGAGCTTTCACGATATTTGTTAGTACGGACATCTAGCGTCAAATTCCGGTTAAGTTGTACACCCAATACTAATGAAAAGATATTCACATCACAAAACGGATCAAAATTCGTTTAAGGGATCATTCTCATGCGCGGACAGGAAAAATGGACATTCTTCAGAAATTATTTCCTTTGTGAATACGAGGAATTATCAAACAAAGATATTCCACTTTAATTTATTCATTGTTATGGTACAAAAATAAAATTAAAAAAATTTTTTTTTTAATTTTTTCAAACATTTTTTTTCGATTAAAGACACGGCTTCTGCCGCGTCATGGTCAGCTGGCGGGGATTGTTTTGAGTCACAGGATTATCTGAAACATAAATTTCAAAGAAATTCTTAATCAGTATGAACGTACCTCTCGCCCGTAGTAAATTTGAAATTTTTCATAAGAATCTCACAAAATAGCAGGCATTGGAAGTTAGAACAGCAAAAATTGTTGTTTTTGAAGATTTTATCAATTAAAAAAATATGAAATTTTTAACATATCGGAGTGAATTTACTAGGGGCGATAGCTAACAGTATGTAGAATGACGTGACAAAATCGCAGAGAGATCGGATGAATGGTTTTTTTTAAATCATCCCCGCCATTTCAAAAAAAGGCGTTCCGAGAAAAACACGTTTAAAGTTTTGACTAACCGCTAGAATCCTTGACCGCTCGTTATATAAATGTCTGTAGAAGCCGAAATACTTGAAATTTTCCAATAAAATTTTGACAGCACCTTCTTCAAGGATGATACATTCCAAATATGTTTTAAAAAAATTTGATTTTTACAAAATTTCACATGAGAATGACCCCTTAAGCGGACCAAAGTGATAAATCTGACCAATATTGGTCCGAAAAGACCAAAAGCGACAACCCTGGCATATGTATATACATATGTGTGTGTTCCGTTGTATGGGCGATGTATCAGAGTTAGTTAGTTAGTTAGTTCAACTGCACGTGCTTCGCGTTCGGTATGTGTAGCATGAGGCTGAGTCCGAGTGTGATGTTCATCTCTAGTTATTGCTAATTTCACTGCTAATCTCTGTTACTTTCCTGTCAGACAGAGGTAACCACTTCACCAACACTGTTACAAAATTTTAAGCTTAAACTAATACATGGACAAACCTATCTTGGACCATTTCTTCAAGAGCAAAAGAGACGCTTGGACATTTTGCATAACCCCTATGTTAGAATGAGATAAATAACAATTATCAAAACACATTTTCAATGTGGCCAACCTTTCTTGTGTAAAAAATTGGCGAACTTTTGGTGAAAGTGAAATACTATAATTTGCCCCCGAAAACCACTAAAATTTCCTCGACAAATTATAAATATTAACAGGATCCAAAATTTGGCAAGCTGACTTCTTGACTTCTTCATAGTCAAGATAACTCTTAGAGGTTTTCCATTGCTTGCTGAGGACAGCCGCCGAAAGAAAAGTTGCGTTTTCTGTATTCGGTGTTTAGCAGCAACTGGATTCGAATGCGAAGCCCGAATGTTGCGTAGGCTCACGGTCGCACACACTAACCTCTGAGCCACGGCGGTCGCACTCAATTTTACTTAAAAAACATATTAAAAATGTATTAAATCGCTCTAACATCAATCATTCCGGACATGTTATTCACAGTATATAATATTTTTCCCAGCTAAACTTTCCACGGGAAATGCATCCACGATGTACGTAATTCATTTTTAACTAATTTATTTATCCTTCAGTCGATTAACCAATCCAGATCCTGTCATTCTATAAGTCTGTTTGTCTAGTCTACTTTTGTAAACTATTAATTTATTTAATTATTTATTAATTTTAATCAAAATTGTACCCTTTTTGCCCTTAAGTTTGCAAAAATTTAACTCCGCAGGAGAAATTTAGATAGACAATGAATTTGCAACACTGAATACAACACGTATGACCGAATGAAACAGCAATATGCGAATATTCAATTCAAAACGTGGGTGTTAGAATGAAACAGCAATAATCATATTATCAGGTGCTCGTCGCGTTTAAATTTGCACATTTATACACAAAATTGTGGAAAACTCGTAAAAAGTGAAATCAGTAAAATATAAACCCAGTGAAATTTGAAAGGGAAAAAAAGGAAAACAGATAAGTACCACTTTTATTACAATATTTATTTAACTTGCTAACTTAACCGGTATATTTTTAGTGAGTTTCAGTTCAGTTTAACTGGAATGGAAGGTGCAGCAAGCGGGCATTGGAGTAACTTCGTTTAATGGATGACATTTTGTTTGGTAAGCACACTAGTTTCCCAATTCGTTACCATCATTTGATTGTTATTCCTTTTTCAAATACTTTTTTTATATGTTTTTAGATGTTTTCAAGGCGCCTGGACGGTCGGCATTCGAAAAAGCCATACAAAAATTTATGGAGCGGTGGAGGAACCGGTGAAACAAAGGAAATTCTACTTAAAACAACAACTTTATTCAGCTTAAAAATTAATGTATATTTCTGTATGTTGTCCGTTTTACGTTATGTAATGTTTTGTTTATTGTTATTAAAAAAAATGAAACCGAAACCATAACAAGTTATTACTCAGTTACTATTGGGGTAGGCATAACCGTTACCACATTAGGTATATTACCAGTTAAATAACCGGTACTGGTAACGAATGAGTGAGCGAGACAAATATATGATATAATTAGCTTTTCTATAAGCTACATGAGTGGAAACGAGATGGAAGCTCACACGTATACAAGACTTTCGGTTACTTTTTTCCCACCGCTCTTAAGAAACTATATAGGGGAGGTAACTGAAAGCGCAGTGAATACAAACGGTTACATATACGGTTATATAACCAGTTGCTGTCTGACAGGGTTTGATATCAAAAACGGCTCTTCCTTATTTCTTGTGCATATTTGTGAATGCGAGTATATTCAGCGGATACACACATGCCACATCCACATGTATCTGCTTTGTGTACATTGCTGGGAGCATGCTGTGAGCCAAATACGCGTAGGGAGTAAAAGCACACACAGTGGCAGTGGCCAAGGGGCTGAAGGAAACAAACAAAACATTTTTTTATAAACAGTAACGCAGTATTGAAACACAATAAATTTGTATTTGTTTTTCAATGCACGCATTCCAGCCTGCCCGCGCCTTTACTGCCTCCCCCTCCAGTGACGTCCCTCTATCATCACTTTTTACGTTGTCTCTTGCGGCACTGGCAGTGCCTGTTGTTAACCGTTGTTGTGTCGGCTTCGAATTCTTTGAAATTCAAAATTTGTGTAATCACATAAACACAGAAGCACAAGGGTCTGTACGTTCACATATCCATATCCAAACATCCACGTCATATTCATTATGCCATCAATGCACATTTAAATTAAAAAGGAGAGGAGCAGCAAAAATTGCAAATAAACCAGGTTGTCCGAAAAAATTTTCCGGCCATGGCTGTGCTGTTGAGCGTTACTTAACCTTTGCCTATTTGTTTGTTTGATCAAAACGGTCATACATTTCGCAAAGCTTATAAAATATACATTTCATATCAATTCGTTGTTTGACGCTCGTCCCTCTGCCCTTAACAATACATATTTACTATTGGAGCCTGCTTCCTGCTTCTTATTGCGTTTTCCCACCTGATTTCCCTGTTGCTGCTACTCTTACAGCAGTACACATACAATCAGTGTTGTGACTAATATATTAAAGTAGTGTAACTAATTACGTAGTATATTACTTTGGCTTTAAAAATGTAGTGTAACTAGTTACTTTTCCCCATAAGTAATCACCTTCAGTAATATTATTACTTTTTTTCAAGTTACTTATTACAATATTACTTTTTAGTCAACAAAGTTCTATTTTTCATGTAAAACAGCAGCACTGATAACATGATTAAGATCTATTACAACTATACAACACTGCACTTGTTCATACTAGACATAGCTCGCCTCTTTCATTTCCAACTGAGTTTGGTAGTGGAGAAACAATTAACATTTGCAAGCAAATTCAAGAGGTTTTAACAAAAAAGGTGACGAAATTCAAATTGTAATTCAAAATGAAATAAACATTTAACGTGATTGTTTTTTTTTTGCAGAATGACTACTTTTAATAGCTGGAAATTTCGCAAATATTTCGATTTGTTGACGGAAAATAATATATTACTTTTTGTGATACATTACTTCACATTTCCAGTAATAAGTAATGTAACGATATTACTTTCAAATGCCAGTAATGTGTAATAAGTAATATGTTACTATCAAAAGTAATAAGTCCCAACACTGCATACAATGCAGTGCCACCTAATTTTGAACACCATTGTTTTGTACGTAACTAAGAAATTGACTTCGTGTTTATTCAAAATAAATGTATGTTCTCAATAAAGCTAACTCATCAGTATTTTATAGCCTATTTCCACCGGGCCTTAAATGCATTTAACGCTTAAATGTATTCAACATCGCATTTAAATGCTCAAAATCCCATACAATTGTTTTTGTATCAAAGTGCGTGAACTCACTTTCTAAACTGGGTTAACTCAGTTTTGCCGTTTAAAAGCGGGAGGAATATTCACAAATGTACAAATTTGTATAGCATGCTTTCAGACGCTGCAAGAGCCGTACGAACACAAACGAGAGAAGGGATTTGAATTGCGTTCGTTGTGGTAGATTTCTTGCCAAGACAATTACTTTTTACTGCATTTTTCGGATAAATACATATCGTCTGTCATTATCAAAGTAGAAACTTCTATTATTTTCCAATAATAAATGCTGAAAAAGAAAATAAAAAACGTGGAATTTCTCATGAACCCTCTTAACATTAAAAATTCAGTCAGCTCTGATATCAAACAGCCGACAACTTTTACAAATGAAATAGCCATTGACAAATGATAAATAAATTGATCAAAAAATTAATAAATTTATAAATTTTCACAAATATGAAAACGCAGACATTCCTAGACTGTTAAGAAGGAAAGCAGAGTGGTTTTCATGTACTAGAGAGGCTACAAGAAACCACACATACGTTTACAAGGAGATGGCGGCGATGGCGATAAATGCAGAATTTGATTTTTCCAAATGAAAATGTCAACAAAAACAAGCTTTTGGAGTTAACTCAGTTTCGTTGGAAACGCACGCATATTTCGCACTAGCAATTTTTTTATTTGGAGTGTTGAACCGCTGTACCAATGTACCTGTTAAAAAAGAAAAAAAGAAAAATTCATTGAGCAGTACATTTTGGCCAAAACCAAATTATTGGCACACTTATGTATATTATTATTATTGTTATTATTATTATTATTAGAATTTCACATTCACAGGTTTTTTGCTGGAATTTACCCACTTCGGGTATTGCTACCAAAGAAGTTGGGCTCGGCTACATGTTGTGGTTTAGGAATTTGCGTGCTATTGTTGATATTTTTAGGATTATTGCTTTTTGTATCGTTGTGTGTATTTTTGGGTCTATGTCTATTGCCTTTAGATGTTTTGTAAATTATTTGATTGTTATTCCTGTTACCGACATGACTATTGGTGTTACGCTAACTTGATTGTGACGCCATATTTCTTTTATTTCTATTGCGAGTTGTTCGTATTTTTTTATTTTTTCTTCTTCTTTGTATATTATGTTGTGGTCGTTGGGATGGCTATACACCAATACCTCGCTTTGCGTCGTTTCGTTTCGCGTTTTTTCGAAGTTGCGTCGCAGCTGAATTAGTACTAATTTTCACTGTGCGTCGTTAGATTTTCAAAGTTGCGTTGTTTTGGGTTCGAGTCTTTAATTTTTTTTAAATGTTATTTTTTTTTTAAAAAGATTGCACGACTTTTATTTCTAATTGCGCCATCAAAAGTCGGGGATTCCCTTTCTAACTTTTGTGAAAGAAAGCCGAGTTACGACAACAGCCACTATTGACTCATCAGACAGTGATGAATTTTTATTTTGTTCTTATAAATTAATTGAATATTTTATTTTGTTTTAATTGAATTTGGTTTTTTTTAGTTTTTTGTATGTATGTAATAAAATTTTATATTATTTTTGTTTTTGAAATGTTAACTTTGTTCAATTTTCTTTTTAAAAAGTAGTATTTGCGTAACCCTGGAACCTATCTTCGATCTTTACATGGTTTGCTTTAGAAAATCATAATTCACTTTGCGTCGTTTCAATTTGCGTCGTGTTTTTTTGGAACGTAACCACGACGCAAAGTGAGGTATGGGTGTATCTATTAGATGCGTTATTTTTTATTCTTTGTTTTGAATAATTATGTCTGGTCTATTGTGTGTTATTGTTCTATCTGTTAGTACTGTGGCATCCCAATATAGTTTTATTTTGTTATTTTCTAAGATTTTTTAGGGTTTATATTTATAGTACGGTGTGCATTCTGTTATTAGTTTATATTTTGTAGCAAGTTCTTGGTGGATTATTTTTCCTACTGTGTCATGTCTATCGGTGTATTGTGTTCCTACCAATATATTGCAGCTCCCGATGATGTGTTCTATTGTTTCTGTATGCTAAAGGCATCTTCTGCACATGTGTGTTTCTATGTTTTCTTTCAATATAAATTTACGGTAGTTTCTGGTGGCTATAACCTGGTCTTGCATAGCTAGAACGAATCCTTCCGTTTCTGGATAGATTTGTCCTTTTTTAACCCATGTATAGGATAGTGTGCTATTTATTTTGTTGTTTTGCATTATGGACATGTGTGTTCCATGTAATTCCTTTCGGGTCCAGTTTGCTTTTATTATTATTATTATGAATTGTACATTCTCAGCCGTCGCACAGTGGGGTAATTGATGCCGAAAGTGCCGATTAATTCCCCCAGGCTATTTAGATATGAAATAACTACTAAGTTTAGTTAACTGAACATTATAAAGTAAAAAACAAATGTTTTTGGGTATACTTTAGTGGACATTTTTTTAAGAAACTGTAAAAAACTAACATAGTAAAAAAAAAAATTTGAAAAATTAAATTTAAGTTGAACAGTTTAATTAAAACATTTCATCGCCGTCTCTTGCAGCCAATTTAGTTTCATCATTAAAATCATCATTATCATCATCATCATAATCTTCATCAGCATCATAATCATCACCGTCACCATTATCATCATTCGTCATTTGTCAACTCCATAGCATCTTTGGGCATATACTGCACTTTTTTTTTGGCAATTTTCTTATTTCGTCATTGACTCTTTATTTTTCGTTTTTAGAAACTGCTACCTTGACGAATTCAATTTTTAACGGCCTACAAAATCGTGTAGATGCGGGTCGCGGGTTTTGCCATATAATTTTTTTTTTCCACAAAACATTCGAAGTGGAACAATTTTGAAAACACGCAATGAACACATTTTCAGTTTTGGCTTAATTCTGGAGTTCAAGTTAATTTCTGAGCTTTCCTGTATTCATAGACCTATAGTAGAATTTTATGGCGAATATTTTCGTGATACATTTTGTCCTTAAAAAGTTCTGTTTTACAGGACATTTTTGACATTGTAGAAAAAAAGGGTCAAATTGACCCATAAAAATAGGAGCTACAGGGTTGAAATGCTCCACAAAAATGTTCCTCGTAGTGTTTTACACCAAATTGCTGAACACATCATATACCTAAAATGTGTTGTTACATGGTTTTCGTATGCCGAATCACCATAAGAATGCGCGAAAAGGGGAAAACTTTGACCCCCCCTAAAAAAAAATTCAGACGTAAACTTTCAAAACGCCGATACACGTATATTTTTTTTTTGGCCCCCTCTACCAGAATCCGTTGTCAGAACCTTGTTATTTTGAAAAAAAATTTGATTTCGTTGTGCAGTGTTATCAATTTCGTTTGCACAATGCATGCATGAGGCCCTTGGGTGCGCAAACAAAAATCGAAATGCTGGAAAAGTGCGCAACATCGCGCAACTTTTTTTTTCATAAAATGTTACTGAAATATCTAAGCTATATGCTAAGGAAAACAGTTTTGCCCGACCTCACAAGACTCACAACTATATGTCTATGAAAAGGTAAAAAATTAGACAATTATTATGCTTTTAAACAAAAAATTAAATGAAATACTTATAAACATTTTTTAGCAAAACCAAATACACATTGCATTGCTGAAATACCTGAACATGAAGGCTGCATCATTAATTTTTCAATAGTTTTTCAAATTCACACAAAGAAATCGTTTTTAAGTGACGACAAAAACACGTTTATCGCTGTGCGCACAAAAACTGAAAATAAATGTCAACTTTCAGAGTGCTTTGCGGGAAAACGGTAAACTATTTTGCAACAACTCTTACACATAGTGATACAGAATTTTATCCCCTTTAACCCGGTACCAAAAACATAGTTGTATCTTGATTTTTCATTTTTGAATTAATCGGCACTTTACTTATATATTACCCCACTGTGCGTCGGCTGGAATTCACCTATTCCGTGTTATTACCAAGGAATTAGGCTCATCTGTTTTACGTGGTTAGGTTAAGGAATGCTCGCGTTATGTTACATATACTTAGAATTACCGCTTTTTGTATTGTTTGGTGGAGCGCTGGGTCTATATTTAGTTCTTTAAGTGTGGGTATTAGGGAGTTGTGGAGCATTTTGGTTGCAGATATTATTATAGGTTTTATGTATGGCTTTATGTTTCCATATTTGTTGTATTTCTTGTGTTAGGTCTATGTATTTCTCAATTTTTTTTGTGTACTTTTTACGTATGTTGTTGTCGGAGGGTACGCTTATTTCAATTAGTGTTGTGTTTTGTTTATTAAGGTTATGTCGGGTCTGTTAATAATTTTAATTAATTGACTGGCACGACAGCCCGCTTACGCGAGCCTAAGGCCTAGCTTCCCGCAACCGCCCGTGTTGTGCGTGTGAATTTGTACGCGGGTGGAAGGGACCTACAATTTTATGCCGGTTCCGAACGGCAGGTTGGGAGCTCTTTCATAAGCAATTTTTACTCTCAGAGGTTCGTCATTTCCAGCTGAGAGGACAGCCACCGAAAGAGAAAACGAGTTTTCCCGTTTTTTTTTTTTTTTTTTTGTAGTTGTTATTACAGGCAGTATTTGAACCTGCGGTTGCTGCCTTCGACTCGCGGTCCAACGCACTAACCAACTGAGCCACGGCGGCTGTTATGGTGGGTTTTTCTATCTGTTTGTATGGTCCTGTCCCAGTAAATTTTGTATTTTTCGTTTTCTATTATGGATTGCGGCGTTGTATTTGCAATATGGCTCGTTTGGTTGTTGTATCAGGTCAGTCCATAAGTTCGTGCGTTTTTTTTCAATAGTTTCAGAATAGGCGCTTTTTGCATACAAAAAATTATTCGTGGTAGATAACGGAATTTTTTCAATTTTCTCTGGTGTATTGTGCATTCAACAAGTGATTTTAAACGCGGATAGACGCACGCTTTGTTAAAAAATAAAATGGAATCTTCGAACGAGTATAAGAGGCATATTTTGTATTTTGTTTATAAAAGTGGAAAAAATGCAACAACTGCTGCTGCAGAAATAAACGCAGCTTATTGGGAGAATGCCGTGAGTGTAAGGCTTGTGTTAAAGTGGTTTTCCAAATTCCGAAGTGGTGACTGTGACGCTGAGGATGCCCCAAGCTCTGGTCGTCCTTAGGTCCTTAACTCCGACGCCTTGCTGGAACTCGTGGAAGCAGAGCCAAGTTTGACAGTCGATATGATGGCTGGAAGGTTCAATTCATCACATGGAACAGTTTACAGACACCTGGTTCACTTGGGCAAGGTACCATAGCTTGGAAAATGGGTTCCGCATAAACTTCCTGTCGCAAATAGTGTGAATACAGCAGAGAGTGAATGTGTGTTCTCAGCTGCTGCAGTGGCTTAGAAATGACAGCTTTTTGAACCGTATTGTTACTGGGGATGAAAAATCGGTCCTTTACAACAATCTTGTTCGCAAACGCCAGTGGTTAGATAAGGTGAATCACCAGACCCAACCCCCAGAGATGGCCTTCACACCAAGAAGATTCTCCTGCTTATTTTGTGGGATATGACCGGAGTCGTTTATTTTGATCTGCTGAAACCAAACCAGACGATCACAGCTGATTATTATTGCCATCAACTATCCAAACTGAATGAAGCACTTGCAAAAACTCGACCGCCTTTAGCCAATAGACGCAAACTTTTGTTACTACGACAACGCAAAACCGCATACCGCAAGACAGACCTTAGGCAAGCTGAATGAGCTCGGATGGGAGCTAATTCCGCATCCACCGCATCTCCGGATATTACACCTTGCGATTATCACCTTTTTCGCGGACTTCAGTCCCATATGGGTAATAAGAACTACACCTGAAAAGGAGCTATAAAAAGGGATATCGACGCGTATTTCGGCTCCAAGGACAAACAATTTTTTGAGCAGAGAATTAAAAATTTGCCTAAACATTGGGAAGACATTGTAAATAATGCAGGAAAATATATTATTGATAAATAAATACTGAACACTCCTTTTTTATTTATTTGAAAACCACCTCAGAAAAACGCACGAACTTATGGACTGACCTGATATATTTAGTACAGTGATTAGTTCTTGGTGTATGATTTTAGCTACCGCATTATGTCTGTTTGTGTATTTTGTTAGCGTTAGTATCGGGCATCCTGATGTTATGTGTTCTATGGATTCTGTGTGAATGTGGCATTTTCGGCATTTGTCGGTTGCTGTATTGCGGTCTCTTATGATGTAGTTAAGGTAGTTTCGTGTGGCTATTACTTGATCTTGTATTGCAATTGCGAATCCTTCTGTTTCTGGTTGCAGGTCTCCTTTCGTCAGCCAGGTGTATGAGTTTTGTTGGTATATGTGTGGATTTTCAATTATGTGTGGGGATCGTCCGTGTAATTGTTTTCCTTTCCAGCTTATTATTTTTTGCTCGTTTGTTTCTAATGTGAGGGTGTATTGGGGGTTGTTTAGCTTAAGTGGTGTGTAGTTTTCGTCTAGTTGCATAATTGCCTTATGTAGTAGTTTATTGCTACTGCTGAAATGTTTTCTGAGTGTGTCTATTTGTTTGCTGTGTAGGTTTTTGATATCTATTAGTCCCCGTCCTCCCTGTGATCTGGGTAGTGTCATTCTTTCTTTGCATGCGTTAGGATGGTGCTTTCTATATTTTGTTAGCTTCTGCCTTGTCAAGGTTTCGAGGTTATTTAGATCTGTGATTATCCCGAAGGAGTATGTTAATATTAGGATTGCGTATGTATTTATTGCTTTGGTTAGGTTTCTGGCATTTAGTAGTGTTTTTAACGTTTTTGTTAGTCTATCTTTAAACATTGTTGTAAGTTTGTTTTTGACTTGTGTATGGTTTGTTTTTATATCTTCCTAAGTATTTATATAGTTCATTTTCTTCTAATTGGGTTAGTATTTGGGCGTTAAGTGTTTCTATTGTTTCGCGTTGTTTTCTGCTTCCGCGTTCTATATGTTGTGTTTTGCATTTTTCTATTCCAAATTCCATTTTGATATCCGAGGTAATTTTTTTCTAATACTTTTATTAAGCTATTATTATTATTATTATTGCGAATTTCGCATTCACAGCCTTTGGCTGGGTTTTACCTACTCCGGGTATGCATACCAAGGGAGTTAGGCTCGGTCGTTATTGTGTGTTATTTAGTCGTGTGTTATTGGGTGTTATTTGGGTGCTATTTAGTCGCGGTTCATGAATTTTCGGGCTATTGTTGCTGTTTTTGTTATAACTGCCTTTTGTATTTGTGTGTGTGTGTTAGGGTCAAGATCCAGATTTTTTAAATATATTTGGAAGTTTTTTGTGGTTATACCTGTTACAGATACTATTATGGGGATTATTTTAACTTGGTTCTGTTTCCATAGTTCTTTAAGTTCTATTGTTTATCTTTTCGTCTTCTTTCTGTATTATATTATGGTCATTTGGTATTGCAATGTCAATTATATATGTGATTTTTCACATTTTGTCTGTTAGGGTTATGTCTGGTCGGTTATGCATTATTGTTCTATCTGTGTGTATTGTGTTGTCCCAGTATAATTTGTGATATTCATTTTCTAGTATTCTGTGCGGTGTGTATTTGTAATATAGTGAAGTATCGTCTATTAAGTTGTGTTTCATTGCTAGTTTTTGATGTATGATTTTAGCGGCTAAGTTGTGTCTTTCTAAGTATTCAGTTCCTACGAATATTTTGCAGCTGCCTATGATGTGTTCAATTGTTTCTGGCTGTTGATGGCATCTTCTACATGAGTCGGTTTTGGATTGGTTCCTTGGTTATATATTTTCTGTGGTTTCTAGTAGCTATGACTTGGTCTTGGATGGTAAGCAGGAATCCTTATGTTTCTGGTTTTAGTTGACCATTTGTATGAAAGGCGTTTGTCAATATATTGGTGTTGCATTAGGTTATAGTGTCGTCCATGGAGGGCTTTATTCGCCCAGTTGTTTATTTTTTGTGCGGTTATTGTTGTGTATGTTTCTAGGTTGATGCTAGTGTTGCGTAGGTTGAGTGGTGTGTATTGTTTATCTGCTTTGACTATTGCTCTATATAGCGTGGTGTTTTTTGTGTGGAAGTATTTTCTTAGGTTTTCTATTTGTGCGTTATGTAGTGCCCTGATGTCTATGTATCCTCTTCCTCCTTCTGTTCTGTCAAGTGTGATTCTCTCCACGTAGGAGTTTGGGTGTAGATGTCTTTATTGTGTTAATTCTGTTTAATTTTTTTAGGTCTGTGTCTGTCCATTTGATGATGCCAAATGTGTATGTTAATATTGATATGGCATATGTGTTTACTGCTTTAGCGATATTTTTTGCATTTAGATAAGTTTTTAAAATCTTGTTGAGTCTACTTGTGTATTTTTTCTGCATTTGTTCCTTTATGTATGAGTGGTTTATCGTGTTGTCCTGTTCCACACATAAATTTTAAATAAAACGCAAAATTCTTAATCTTCATCAATATATATTTTATCTCCTTCAAAATATGTTCCATTAGAAGCGATACACATATGCCAACGTTTCTTCCAATCATCAAAACATTTTTTATAGGCGCTTTCCGGTATGGCTTTGAGTTCCCTCTGCGAATTCTGTTTTACGTCTTCTATGGATTCAAAACGCGTTCCTCTGAGTGGTAATTTGAGTTTGGGAAACAGGAAAAAGTCACACGGTGCAAGATCAGTGAATACGGTGGCTGTTCGATGGTATTTATTGAATGTTTGGCCTTAAAATCGTTGATAATGTTGGCTCGGTGCGAGGGAGCATTATCGTCATGAAAAATCCATGAATTATCCTTCCACAATTGAGGCCGTTTACGGCGGATATTTTCACGCAAACGTCTTAAAACAGTCAAATAATAGTCTTTACCGACTGTTTGTCCTTCAGGGACGAATTCATGATGCACCACACCACGAATATCGAAGAAAACAATCAGCATTACCTTGATTTTCGAGCGACTTTGGCGTGGTTTTTTCGGTTTCGGCTCGTCTTTTCCTCTCCATTCCGATGATTGTTGGCTTGTTTGCATGTCGTACTCGTAGACCCATGTCTCGTCACCAGTTATGATGCGTTCCATGAAAGTTGGATCGGAATTGGCACGATCAAGCACGTCCAAAGAGTCCTCGGTACTCATTTTGAAGAAAATTCCCAACAAAATCGCAACGCACTACTGAGGTGAACTGGTTTCAACAGCTGCCGTAAACAAAGTGTCTGACAGATCGCGGTCATTTTTGGCATAGTAATTAAGGACAGTGCTACCAACCTACAGAAACTTAAAATATTGAAAAATATACAGCGCGCGAATTTTAAATGAGAATTTCCGGAAACTTTTCGGTCACAATGTATATTGAGTAGTTTGCATTTTTCTACACCAAACTCCATGCATGTGTCAAGGGTGAATTGTTCTGTTAATGTCAAGAGGCTTTCCATTTGTTGTGCTGTTGCGGCGTATATTTTTATGTCATCCATGTACATCAAGTGGTTTATTGTGTGTTGCGTAGTGTTATTGTATTTAATTTTGAAACCTGTTTTACAATCGTTCAATATATTTGAGAGGGGGTTTAGGGTTAGACAGAACCAGAGCGCGCTAAGGGAGGCTCCTTGGAAGATTCCTCTCTTGATTTGTATTTCGTTTGTTTCTATTTTTGTTAGATTTGTTTGTACAGTCTGTCCAGTGGAAACTATTTGTCCGATTCGTTTCAAACAAACTGCATTTTATGCGTTTATAATATTTATTGTACGCAATATTTTTAATAACATGTATAGTCGTCGCCATTCGCTATTATGGCCTCAAACCTCCGACCCATATTTTGCGCTAAGATCTGAGCAAGCTGCAGAGGCAATCGACTTCAAATCAGCCGAATTTGTCTCGATAACTGTTTTGCTGCCATATAGTATTTCCTCTGAGTTTCTGCTTTACAATTGCCTCCACATTTTCTATCGGGTTGGCATCAGGCGACTGTGAGGGCCAATTTAACACTTCTACCCCATTTTTCTGTTTCCACTCAGCACACATTTAGCTGCGATGTTTGTGGTCATCGTGTTCTTGTATTATCCAAGCGAGTCCTTTTCTCCCGAACATCTTCGCAGCTGATGGTAATAAAGCTTTTTCATAAATTTTGTTCATCAAAACCGCGTTCAAGTTGGTGGTAATAACGAAAAGTCGTCCAAATCCTTTTTCTGGGAAGCAGCCCCAAACATGGACCTTTACTGGATCTTTAAAAGTTCGTTGGAGCAATCGGTTGATGGCGGCACACTAAGATCGATTTATGCTACTATTTGCCCAAAATTAGGATTCAGCCGTGAATATTACATTATTCCAATTCCGATCTGAATCGACATAAGCCAAGCCAAGCCGTTTTTGAAGGTGTGATGATGAGAGCAACAGTTTTTTCAAAGAGCTCCGGTATTTAACGTCGTTAGCTCTTAAACGTCCTCGAATCGTCTCTTTTGATATTTCAACACCACTTTTATTTCAAACTGCTTTAGCTTTACGCAACGATAATTCCGGCTTTGTCGCAAGCAAATCAATGATTTTCTTGTCCTGTTTTGGGAAGATCTTTTTTCAAGGCACCGCCCAGCCAAATCGTCGAAATTTTTTGCCACCATATACCGATTCGTCCACCTCGTTACGAACGACTTCGACTTCTTCATATATTTTGCTAAAGCTAAACGTGGCCAGCCGCCGTGGCTCAGTTGGTTAGTGCGCGGTCCAGCGAGTCGCATGCAGAGCGACGCAAGATCGAATACTGCATGTAGTAACACCTAAAAAAAATAACGGGAAACTCGTTTTCTCTTTCGGTGGCTGTCCTCTCAGCTGGAAATGGCAAACCTCTGAAGGTAAAAATTGCCTATGAAAAAGCTCCCAACCTGCCGTTCGGAACCGGCATAAAACTGTAGGTCCCTTCCACCCGCGTACAGTAAAGAGTAAAAATTGCCTATGAAAAAGCTCCCAACCTGCCGTTCGGAACCGGCATAAAACTGTAGGTCCCTTCCACCCGCGTACAAATTCACACGCACAACACGGGTGGCTGCGGGAAGCTAGGCCTTAGTCTCGCGTAAGCGGGCTGTCGTGCCAGTCAATTATATTATTAATTATTATTAAACGGTTTCAAGTCGCTTCTCTCACGCGGAGCTCATCTTGTTAAAACACCCTGTACTTTGTAATTGTTTCACGAGACCGACAATTTTGGCAGTGCGTATTAAAAAAATGATGAGGCTTCTTAGGTGCATTCAAATTTTTTTGATAACGGTACTCTAAGTGAAAATTTGGGCGATCACGCTTCTACTGGACAGACTGTAGGTATATTTTTGTCCGCCATTTGAGCATTGTCACGTTTAGGAAGTTTCGGATTTTTGGGTCTATTTTATATATTTCTAGGATTTTGCGGAGCCAGCTATGGGAGATAGAGTCAAACGCTTTCTTATAGTCTATATAGCATGTAGTTAGGTTACGTTTAGAGTCTTGTGCTTGCTTCAATATTATGCTGTCTATTATTAATTGTTCCTTGCATCCTTGGTTGTATTTTCGGCATCCTTTTTGTAGTTCGGTAAGAATGTTATTTTGTGCTACTATGTTTTGTGCTAGTATGTGGGTTTTTTATTTTTTGCGTTATTAGGGATATGATTATTTTATACATCGTTGGTAGGCATGTTATTGGTCTATAGTTCGATGGGTTTTGAGTATTTGTGTTTTTGGTTTAATATATGTCTTTCCTATAGTTAAAAATAATGGTGTGTTATGTGGGTTTTCAATTATATTGTTGATTTGTTGTAAAAGGTTTGGATATATTGATGTGAATTTCTTGTACAAGATATTTTGTATCTGGTCTATTCCGGGGGCCTTCCAGTTTTGTGTTCTATTGTATCTTTAAGATCTTCCATTGTAATGTTACAGTTTTCTTGTTCTGTGATGTGGTGGAACCTTTGTTCTTCATTTTTTATCCAGCCTGCATTGTTGTTATGTTGTTTTTGCTGAGACCAGATACTTTCCCAGTAGGTTTGGGTTTCTGCTTGTGTGGGTGGTGTTATGTCTGAACTTGCTTCTTTTTACAGTTGTTTATAGAATATATTGTATAGATATTTGTATAGATATTGTATAGATATAGAATGACTTTTGATTTGTGTTGAATTTTATATTTTGGAATTTTCTACTACACTACTCGACACGAAAAATGCTCCTAAAAATAAAAGTATTTTTTAGACTAATTTTCGGCTGCTGAGCACGAAACTGAAAATCAAAAAATTTTCTTAAGAAGCGTTTTCGAAAAATCTTCGAAAAACACTTTTTCCCTCTTATTTCAGTTATGAGCACATATCTCGTAAACCAACCATCCGATTAACACTTGTGGCCCGTCGAAGGTAATTAACTAACCTTTCCAACAATATATAGATTGTTCAAATCCAATAAGATTTGGGGAAGTTACTCAAGATGAAAGTTGTAAAAAAGTGAATTTTTTGACCATTTTCAATAATTAGATATTTTCGAATGGTTTTTTTATAGATAAACTAAATGAGCTCCTTTGGTTTTAAGATCTAATATGAAAGATATATTATTTGAGCAAATATTACGCCTAACATCAATAGAATTGAAGGAAAAATGACAAAGTTATAATGCACGGAGTGAAAACACCAACTTTTCATTTATTACACCGTGCGAACAAATATTTTTATTTTTTACGACACCCATCCAAATGTTGATATAACGTGAAACTAGAGATAATTTATAGTATCCTGGCATAGTCAGTTTTTCATTTTCTAACCAAAAAACCTTCTTAAAGGACTTTAAAATTTTAAGGATATACACATTTAAAATATTTTTTTTTAATATTTGCGATTGTGCAATGATGAAGATATGGGTATCAAATAAAAAAGGAAAATTGTCTCCTTTAAACTAAATTTTCCATTTTGAACTTTCAGAACTTTGAAATAGAAAAAAATTTAGATGTATGAATCTACAGGCTGAGATCCAAAACATTTATGTTTTCCATACCTGACATATTTTGGTCCTGAAAGTTCAAAATAGAAAATTTAGTTAAAAAGATACAATTTTCCTCTTTCATTTGGTACCCATATCTTCATCATTGCACTACCGCATATATTTAAAAAAATATTTGAAATGTTTATGTCCTTAAAATTTTAAAGTAATTTAAAAAGGACTTTGAGTCAGAAAATGAAAAACTGACTATGCCAGGAAACTATAAATTATCTCTAGTTTCAAGTCTATAGCAACATTTGGATGGGTGTCGGAAAAAGTAAAAATATTTGTTCGCACGGTGTAATAAATGTAAAGTTGGTGTTTTCACTCAGTGCATCATAACTTTGTTATTTTTCTTTCAATTCTATTGATGTTAGGCTTAAAATTTGCTCAAATAATATATCTTTCATCTAAGATTTTAAAACCAGAGGAGATCATTTATTTCACATAAAAAAAAAGTATTCGAAATTTTATGATTTTTGAAATTGGTCGAAAAAGTCACTTTTTTACAACTTTCACCGTCAGTTACTTCCCCAAATCTCATCTGATTTTGACAGTCTATTTATCGTTGGAAAGGTTAGTTAATTACCTTCTGAACGACAGGCCACAAGTGTTAGTCGGATGCTTGGTTTACAAGATGCTCGTATGTGCTCATAACTGAAATAAGAGGGAAAAAGTGTTTTTCGAAGATTTTTCGAAAACGCTTCTTAAGAAAATTT
This sequence comes from Melieria omissa, assembly GCA_963971225.1. Taxonomy (NCBI): domain Eukaryota; kingdom Metazoa; phylum Arthropoda; class Insecta; order Diptera; family Ulidiidae; genus Melieria; species Melieria omissa. The sequence continues at coordinate 64,540,917 of OZ020268.1, read as the reverse complement.
TGTGATTTTCAGATTCGTGTTCAGCAGCCGAACATTAGTCTAAAAAATACTTTTGTTTTTAGGAGCACGCGATGAACCAATTTTTTGTCGAGTAGTGTTATTGGTTTCTTTGTATCGTTTTAGTCTGGTTGAGTATACGGCTAATTTTTGTTTCAGGGTGTCTAGAATTTCTATTGTGTTTTTGTTGTTGTGATTAGACGTGAGTTTTTTTTTATTAGTTTATTTAGCTTGTGTGTGTTATTTCCTTTATTGTATTGTGTCAGTCGTGCTATATCTTTCCTTATTGCTGTTATTTTATTTTCGATCCTAATATGCCACTTTGGTTTAGTATGTGGTTTTCTGGTAAAATTGGGTAGTTTCTGTTTATTGTGTATAATAATGATAACTGTTAAGGCTGCTGCGTATATTAGTAGGTTTATTTGTTTTAGGTCATTAGAGTGTTGTACCAGTAGGTTGTTGACATCTTGTATCAGTTTGTTTGTTTCAGAGTTGAACCTTAACCTTTGTATTGGTGTTCTGTGCTGAGGGCTAACGTTGCACCACTTTGTTATGTGGGACTCTAGTGTTGAGTTTATATTGTTTATTCGGTCTATTGCCTCGTTGTTGGTTGAGTTTTCTGTAGTGTCAGACGAATTTTGGTGTGGTGTTGAGGGTTGGATGTCATTATTTTCAGGGTGGTTATTATTGGGTGTTTCAGTGGTGTTATTGTTGTCGTCGTGGTTAGTATTAATATGTGTGGAAATATTGATAAATTGAGTATTTAATTCGTTTGCTATTTCTTCTTTGATTGTTTGTATTTCAAGATTTGTGAGCCTATTGTTACTTATAATTGTTCTTTTTTGGTCAGCTAGTCTTTGTGATGTAATATTATTATATTGTGGGTATCTTTCTAAGAAGAGCTGGTGGAATTCCTCTCTATATCCTGTTTTTAGAGTTTCGATATGTGTACTTTTGAAATAGCAGCGCATGACGTCGATGTTCATTTGTCTGGTCTATGTCATACGTTGTCTAGGTTTGCCGGCTTTAGTGGTCGTTGGTTGTTCCAATGAAGCACTTGTTGTCGGTAGGGTGTCATGGTTATTGATGTCCGGGTTGTCAACTTGGTCGGTGATTGTATTCCCGCGCCGTGTCCGACCGTGGCGGCGCTCGTCCGAGGCTGTATTCCTGTTTTGTGGAACCTTTTCTTCTCACCGTTGGGTGGTTAGCCCGTTCGGTGGGTGACTAGGGTCCGCGGGGTTGTCACTCTCCGTCATATCTCTTTTGATATGCCCTCGCGGGCTTATTATTACTCCGAATTTCGCATTCACAGCCTTTGGCTGGGTTTTACCTACTCCGGGTATGCAAACCAAGGGAGTTATTGTGTGTTATTTAGTCGTGTGTTATTGGGTGTTATTTGGGTGCTATTTAGTCGCGGTTCATGAATTTTCGGGCTATTGTTGCTGTTTTTATTATAACTGCCTTTTGTATTTGTGTGTGTGTGTCAGGGTCAAGATCCAGATGGATGGATGGATGTTAAGTGCGGTCAAGAAACGTTTGCAGCTGCTTTAAATTAGCATTCTTAAATTTCAAAAAGACTCACCCTTTTCTACTTAATTATTTAAGAATAATTATATGCCAGTATATAAACGAAGAGCCGCAACAAAAGGCAAACTCTAAAGTTTATCTCATTGTATTGGATGAGTGCATAAGTTCGTGCCCGATTTGAAGTCAAAACTCAAATTGAAATTTTTCAAAACAAAATCTTTATTAATCAATTATATATTCGCCATCATTTTCGTCAATCCACTCCCAACGATCAATCAACTTACGGATGCCGGATTCATAAAAATCACGCGTTTTTTTCGTTAAAAAAGAGGACAAGGTGGTTTTTAACGTCGTCCACGGTTTTAAATCTTTTTCCCTTCAAATTGTTCTGCAATGATCGGAATAAGTGGTAATCAGAAAGCGCGATGTCTGGTGAATATGGAGGATACGACATGATTTCCCAGTTCATCTGCTTCAGTTTGGATAGAGTCGGTTTTGCAACATGTGGTCTGGCGTTGTCGTGGTGGAAGAGGACTCCTTTGCGATTGGCCAAAATCGGACATTTTTCTTCAATTACTTTCTTTAAATGGGCAAATTGCTGACAATACTTATTCGCGGAAATCGTTTCGCCAGCGGGCAAGAGCTCAAAATATATCACTCCTCGGATATCCCACCAAACACACAGCAACACCTTCATCGGATGCAATCCACCTTTGGAGACCGGTGCCGCGTTCTCGTGTGCCTGTTTTCATGTTCGTTTTCGTTGGACATTGTTGTACAGAATCCATTTCTCGTCACCTGTCACAAACCGATCCAAAAGGCTCATTTTTGATACGTCGAAGCAAAGAAATGGCTGTTGTTACACGGTCCACTTTATTTTTTCACTCAACTGATGTGGCACCCAAGTATCGAGCTTCAAAGTGTACCCAACCTTTATTAAATGACGAAATGCAGTTGATTTGTTGACGTTCAGTTCTTGGGCAACCTCTTCCGTTGAAATGCGTGAATTGTTCTCAACAAGAGTGCGAATAACGTCGTCGTCAAGGTCGGAAGGCCGTCCAGCGCGAGGTTGGTCTTTGAAGTTAGAATCACTAACTCGAATTTTAGCAAACCATTTCTTCACTGTGCGAAGCGCTGGTGCACGGTCCAAATAAACTGCTTGAATAGCTTTCGTTGCGGCGGCAACAGTTTTTCCCTTCCGAAACTCGTATAACATAATATGACGGTAATGTTCGTTTTCGTTATCCATTTTCAATGCGCTTTTCCAAAAAGCAAACTGAAAGAAATCAAAATGATTTGACGCTTAATTCAAAGTTTGATTTGTCACCTTTACAAAGAATTACAACAAGTATACATTTCAGTCATGAGTACCAACCGTGAACGATTGAAACGCCACATAGTAAAATCGGGCACGAACTTATCCACTCATCCAATACATACAACAGGAATGACAAAAGTCACTTAAAGTGCAAATAGTCAAATTCAAAGACTTGGATGGCTTTTACCGCTCGCTCGAGCTACCACCCTAACGTTGCTATGTGCACATCTTATCAGCCGAAAACGCACAACTCTTCAAATAGAAACCACTCGCAGCCGCTGCCTGCTGGCAGCCTCCTGCTCCAATCAGTCGACTACCCTTTGTAGCTCTAAGTATTCCAGTCCAGATGAACAGTTTTATTTTGATTGCGCATTGTTTAACCATTACTTACAACAATAACGAGGACAGTTAAAAAGTCAAATAAGTTGTATAGTTGTTGTTGCGTCTAATCTCACAAATCAAACTAACTTCTCGCTCAAGCCAGTTACGCCCACGATGCGGATATGAACCTCGCCAACGCAGACACACAAACACATCACTATCGTTTGTTTCCTTCGCCTCATCACCTTTAGGAAACGGGATAGTTCTTCTGCTCCAGCCTTGCTCTAGAATATCTCCTGCAATCGATGTCGAGACTTTATGGTGATAAGCCAACATCTGAGGCTCTACAGACGGTTTCATTTATCTGTGAGTGCATGTGGTACATATTTAAACACTCGGACCACTGTTGCCGCCTACTCCCTTTCACAATGCTCGCTTCACTCCGCTGCAACTCAGCCAGACAATTTATGAAGTTAAGTTTAATGTAAATTAGTGTCGCATTTATTTGATTTCACTTAACTGTCACGACAGTTGCACGGGCTGTCGTTTGCATTTTTTGTTCTGCTTTTCATTTTGCCGCTTCATGTTTATATTTTTAACTTGGCGCGGAATTAATAAAAAAAAACAGTACTCTGTAGTCCACCCACCATTACCAGGTGCGAATGCTGACTGCGGAGTGTCGGTGATTCACTGATTGTTTTTTCTGCTTGCGTTTATTTACGACAGGCATATTTTGTTATGCATAACTGAGACATTTTTTTATTCATAGTCTTTTTTATCCGCCGCAGTTTGCTTTCGGATCTGTTTAGTTATCTTTCGAGTATGCAAGTTATAAGCTTATTTGCCTCTGTACTACATAGTGTAGCGCGCATTTCCCGACACTGGATGCGGCTCTGCCAATTACTTTTGTTTAACGACGTAATTATAAAAAAAAACTTTGGAGAAATTAATTATGTAGATGGCAAATTGGAAAGAATTGAAAATAGAACCAATTTGTTGATTCACTAACAACTCTGGACTCTAAACTCTGCAGAACAGGGAAAGTTTGTCGGAAAGTAGGCCTTAGGGACGCCGAGTTTTCCTTTGTTTCATGTATGCGTTGGATAAGTGGCAGAGCCCTCGGAATATAGACACAACTCAAAACCGTCGTCCCCTTCTATTCAGGTGCAAAAGTCGCAGATAGAAAGCTCCTCTTACGCCTCCATGAACCTATTGTCTCATTTACATACATTTTTAAATAAGATAACCTTTACTATTACTCTTAAAATAAAATTTCTACAATTTGTTTGCATTTTCTTTTTTGCAGATTGTTTTTCCTCATTTTTGCTGCAAATGCAGCATCATAATTAAGCTCTTCTGGAAAAATGGACAAAATGGTGAGTAGAGTAGGCAACTTCTCGAAACTGGAGCCAACAGCAAACTGCAAAATTACCAGCCCTAAATTCTCTTCTCGATTAATGTTTAAAGTTTATTCTACGAACGCCCATTTGAAATTAATTTTTAATTCACTTTCGTAAATTTTTCTAAGACTGCGACTTAACATAACTGAGAAATTGTCCCATTCAGCAAAATCCAGCGACTTGTTTTTACTCTTCGTTGAAGGGCATAGCTGACTACCCTTCGCTGTCACCTACTTCTAAGTTTCTCCAGCTTTTACGAGTTAATATCCGACTACCGCGTTGACTGAGAAGAAAATGGAAAAAGTGAATTTCGTGTGCTCATTAAGCAAATCTCTTTCCGCCGAGCCATTTCTTCAAGTTTGGGAACAAGAAATAGTCACTTGGGGCTAGATCGGGTGAATAGGCGGGATGAGGGAGCAATTCGTAGCCCAATTCATGGATTTTTGCCATGGAAACTGCACATGAGCACACGAAATTCACTTTTTTCCATTTTCTTCTCAGTCAACGCGGTAGTCTGATATTAACGGCTGTCAAAAACAAACTAAATGTCGCAGCTTGTTCAATTTTTGACAAGAGTCAACTGACAGATGACTTTTGACGGGAGCAGTGTTGCCATTTCAATTAAGAGGCGGGAAATTCAAAAAGTCACGGACTTATTGACCCGCCCTCGTATCCTCCACATCTCAAGCACCGGGAACCATTCAGCGTTGCCTCATTCTGCCGCGCTGCATTTCAACACGGCATCAGTTGAAAAAAACTGAAACACCCGAAAATACCAACGGGTTGTGGTCGTATGACCGTTCAACATTCAACACTGTTGCGTTTGCGCCGATCTTGTTTATTTTTACGAATCAGTACTCGCCCTCCCCTTTCGCCATTCACAAAAGCAAAAAAGTATACTAAAACAAGAATATATGCTTTCGCAGCGAATCTGCGCCATGTGTATTTTCCGCCAGCCGCAAGTTACGAGTCGCGTGGGCCATAATTCTATTTACATTTTCTACCATGTGTGTAAATAATTTAATGAGGCTTTCAAACAAGTTCTCAAAAAATGCTGGCATACACGCATGCACATACCTACTCACAAACACGTGTCAATTCGCATGTGCATGGGCGCAGTTCCAAATGAAAGAAACGATTTTTTATTGTGTTATTGAAAAGTTCCGTCCAGCAAGAGTGTACTTGTAAATTAATATTGTGAACTAATTTATAAATGATACAGACTTGCACAAAAAGTTTCAAAGAGTCGATTTTTTGTATTGAACCTAAGTGTTTTATTTATTTTTTGTATCCAATAAGTTACTCTATGCAAAACTTGTTAACGTATTTGTAAAAATCTACATAGGTATGCATATAAATCAACTTCCATACGTTAATCTTGCTGAAAATCGGAAATGGCTTGACCTATTTTAATATTTCTTTTTGTTTTTTTTTCAAATCAGGGGTGGTTAAAAAAACTGGAATTTCATGGGTGTTAGAAAAGGGGCGTGGCACTTTTTTTACTCAAATTTTTCACATAACTTTGAAACTTTTCCACTAAATTCCATTGCATTAGTTGCAATGCGATATGTTCTTGGATTTGTTCACTACCACCTAATAAATGCTTTATATGCGGCTTTATATGCCACTAAATATATATATATCTGTGGCATTTTGACAAAACAACCTAGTCTTATTTTCAAAATGTTCAGGAGAGCGAAAATACTGATAAGGTGTAGAGCAAATCTCATACAAAACTCGAGAAAAGTTGAAATTATACACGTCATATCTCTGTAACTAAATGTCATACAACCGATTACACCAAAAGAAGCGTCTTGAAATTGTTTATTTATGATAAAAAAAACTGGAAATTTGCGCTATTTCGACAAAAGTTGTTTTGTCAAAATGCTACATATATGTATTAGTTACTAAAACTGATTATAAGTAAATATATGCACAGAAGATCATAGAAGCTTTTAAAGCCTAGCCCCTTCTCACGTCCAGTTCGTGCACTACAATTCGTATGCGAATCCCCCTTCAGGCATTACGTCCGTTAATATAATTTACTAGCTGACCCGGCAAACTTCATCTCGCACAACATTTGAATTAATTGAAGTATAGAGCCACCTGTTGCGGTCTAAACCTGAACTGACTCAAGACGAATCCAACAAAAGAACGCGTACAAACCGGACGGTCCGTTTGAGTGTGATGCCGCAACTCACATACAGCCACTTTCTTTTATATGTTTATATATAGATTTAAGTTATATGGGCGGTGCCACGCCCCGTTGTTTAATACCCGCACCATCCCGTCTGTCGGCAGGGAATATGGAGGTTCCTACTTAGTTTCATTGTTGTGCGACTTTTAGTTCAGCAAAATGTTTGGGTCACAAAAAATGTGCCACGCCCCTTGTTCAGCGCCCATCAAATCATACCAGTAGAATGACAAACCTATGGGACGACGCTATACTAAATATCAATGCTGTGCACCTTACAATTTCGAAGTTATTCCATTATTAAGGTTTGGCTTGTATGGGTGGTGTCACGCCTCCTCGTCCAATAGTCGCTCCATTCCCTCTGTCGAAGGACATGACTAAATAGTAAGTTCTTAGGGAATTTATTTGATGCGTGACTTATGGTCCCAAAGTTATCGTCTGAAAATTTTCAGAATTCACGGTCAAATATGGTAGGGATTTTCCGACTTTTCCAATAGATTTTTCGGAATTTTTTTCGCACGAACCTGAACTGACTCAATACGAACCGAACAAAAAAACCTCCATGGAAATCGGCATGTCCGTTTGAGCGTGATTCGCTTACACACATACATCCACTTTGTTTTATATTGTTACGAATACTAGGTTTAGTGGGCTGTTACGTATCTCTGGATTGTGTAATTTGAAAATAAAACACAGTCAGTTTCTTACACGCAGACAATAAAATCAACCAACAGTCACTTTATTATTCACAGTTTACACTTTACTGTTCGTACACTTAAGTATTTGCTTAATTATTTCGTGTGACAACTTCACTTGTCAAAACCAGACTGACTCGCTGCGCCGCATCCGGCCGCCTTTTATACCTGCCAGGCCATCGCGCAGATCGTTCCCGCACATTCCGGAGTGGACTAAAAGTTTCCATCATTGTCAGGTTGGACTAAAAGTTATTATCGCGGCCGTCGTTGCCAGATTGGATTATAGCACGGCACGTAGCGGCAGGGTTGCTTTGCACAGCGACAGACTGTCTTATCGTTACACTGCCCACCACTTAGACTTGTTCGTCCCGAACAAGTGCCGAGGCTCCGCTGTGATGAGGCGCCAGGCGCTCCAAATGGACTACCTTCAGCTTAGCGCCTCTATTGCTGCAACGTTGAATCCTGTATACCACGTCGTTAATCCTAGTCACGACTTCGTACGGTCCTTCCCATGACGCTTGAAGTTTCGGACACAAACCTTTCCTCCGCTGCGGGTTGTAGAGCATTACCAGATCGCCTTCTTGGAACCCTGCTGAGTTGGCCCGTAGATCATATCTGGCCCGTAGATCATATCTGGCTTTCGCCTTATCGCTGACCAGTTTGGTGCGGCCAAACTGGTAAATTGGTGAATTTCCTCCAGTTCCGCCCGCTTATTGGCCACGTAGTCCGTCTTAGCGCCTCCCGTTGTGCTGACTACGCCGAACTTCAAGTCAGCGGGTAACCGCAACTCTGTGCCGAACACTGCTCGGGCTGGAGTGAGTGATGTTGTGTCGTGCGGGGCTGACCTATACGCCATCAGGAACAGGGGGATATGCGTGTCCCAATCCTTTTGATTCCTGCCTACCACTTTCCGCAGGTATTCCTCCAGTGTCCGGTTAAAGCGTTCCACCATGCCGTCGGACTGTGGGTGCAAAGGCGTGGTACGAGTTTTCTTTATCCCCAGTAGCCCACACACTTCCTTGAATACCGCAGACTCGAAATTCCGGCCTTGATCTGAGTGCAACTCCGAACCGGGCTACCCAGTTGTTTACCAGCTTTTCCGAGATCGTAGTGGCCTCCTGGTTAGGAATAGGGTACACTTCGGGCCATTTGCTAAAGTAATCCATAACAACCAGCACATATTTGTTGCCTTGAGTGCTAGTTGGGAATGGGCCGGCGACGTCCATAGCAATCCGCTCGAAGGGCGCTCCCACGTTGTACTGCTGCATGCGGCCTCGAGATTTTCTTGTCGGCCCTTTCGCGGCTGAACATCGGTCGCAGCTCTTAATCCACTCGGCAACAGACTCCTGACATTCTACCCAGTAGAATCGTCTTTTTATTTTGGCGACGGTTTTGGTGATGCCTCGATGACCTAGTTGATTCTGCATTTCGGCACTACCATTAGGGAGACGCTGGTCCGACCATCCGCGCTCTCCCATTCGCGGTACAGGCAGCCTTCCTTCAGCCACAGACTTTTCCACTGTGCCCAGTAAGCCTTAGCGATCGGGCTTTCACAGGCCATCTCCTGCCAGTCTGGACGTGCGCCTTGCTCCTTGCCTTCGACGATTTTCGCAAGATCCGCATCCTCACGCTGGTCTTTTTGTAGCCTCTCCGCAGACCACTCTTCCTCTGGCATGACGCTTACCAACCGGACGTCCACTATCTGTTCGTTGCTTTCGGCTCGCAAGCATTGCCTGCATTCGACTTTACACGGACGGCGGGACAAGGCATCGGCATTTCCATGGCTACTGCCCTTGCGATGCTCTATCGTGTAGTCGTAGCTCTGCAGTCGCTCGATCCACCGCGCCAATTGCCCTTCAGGATCTTTAAAGTTCAGGAGCCATCTCAATGCCGCATGATCTGTGCGCAGGCGAAACCTTTGTCCATACAGATATTTGTGGAAGTGTTTCACGCAGTCCAATACCGCCAGCAGTTCTCTCCGGGTCACACAGTAATTGCGTTCCGGTTTCGATAAAACCCTACTGTAGTACGCTATCACTTGTTCCTGGCCGTCTATTATCTGTGATAGCACACCGCCAATACTATTCCCGCTTGCATCTGTATCCAGCACAAACATCTCCCCAGGCACGGGGAAGGCCAGAATTGGAGCACTGCACAGTTTTTCCTTCAGACGTGCAAAAGCCTGTTCCTGCTCCTCGTTCCACTCGAAAGCTTGGCTCTTTTTCGTCAGTTTGTGCAAGCTGCTGGCTATGTTCGCAAATCCCGGAACAAATCGGCGGTAGTATGTGCACAGGCCCAGGAAACTGCGGAGTTCGTGTAGATTGCGTGGTCGGGGCCACTCCTTCACCGCCGTGATCTTGCCTTCGTCCGTATGTACTCCGCGAGCGGAAACCGTGTGACCCAGATAGTTGACCTCTTTTTGAAACAGCGAGCACTTCTTTGGGTTGAGTTTAAGCCCGGCTTTCTGTATTCGCTCAATTACCTCCTTCAGCTTTTCCAGGTGGTCGTCGAAGCTTTTGCCCATCACGATTATGTCGTCGAGGTATACCAGACACGTCCGCCAATGCAGCCCTTTCAGCACACGTTCCATTAGCCGCTCGAATGTTGCGGGTGCGTTGCAGAGTCCAAACGGCATGACGGTGAACTGCCACAAACCGTCGCCAACACTAAAAGCCGTTTTCTCCTTGTCCTTGTCTGCAAGCTCCACCTGCCAATAGCCGCTGCGTAAGTCGAGTGTGGAGAACCACTGCGTGCCTGACAGTGTGTCCAGGGTGTCATCGATCCGAGGTAGTGGATAACTGTACTTCTTGGTCACATCATTGAGCTTCCGATAGTCCACACAAAACCGGGTACTGCCATCTTTTTTCTTGACTAGCACGACCGGCGAGCACCAGGGGCCCGAAGAAGGCTCTATGACCTTGTCTTTCTGCATGTTCTCGATCAAATTTGTGACCTCCTCCCTCTTGGCCAGAGGAACTCGTCTTGGCGGTTGGCGAATCGGTTTCGCACTTCCGGTGTCGATGTTGTGCTTCACTATGGCTGTTCTTCCGCCTGCTTCTGCCGCAAATATTGACCCATAGTGCTGCAGGAGTGACCTCGCCTTCTTTTTCTGCTTGGCCGTCAACTCGCTGCTCCACTGGTTCTCCTGCGGTATGGCGGCCATGTTAAAACCGCTCTTCTTATTACCTCCAGGCGGGCTACTCTTACAATTGACCACTGCTACAGCTTCCTTACACTTGCCAATTACCTCATCTTTCCCGACATATCTGGGTGCATTCAGGGGGTTCAGTATTCTGACTGGTATTCTAGGTTCCACTAATGTACGTCCGATGATGATGTTGTCGTGTCCTTGTTTCGGTGCTTCTACTACCCACAGCCGACTCGTCCCATCGTCCTCGTCCACCTTTGCCCACACAATCGCCTCAGAATTCGCTGGTATCCTCCTGTGTTGACACGATACGACCTTCCTTACCGCCACGCTTTGCTCATAGCCGGTGTGCAGCGGGAATTCAACGTTGGCATATCTCAGCACATTTTCCTTCAGGTCCAGCGTAAAACCGTGCCTTATCATGCAATCCACGCCGATAATCACGTCGGCCATTATATCCGCGACGATGAACTCATGTTCCAGGCTGCTGGTGCCGATAGCAATCGTTTTTGTAACTTTCCCTCTCACCGGCGCGCGCTCGCCAGTCGCAGTCCGCAGCTGTATGCCATGCAGCAGTTCCCAGTTCTTCAGCAGCTTCCTTTTTATGATCGAATATGACGCTTCAGTATCCAGTGTCAACACGAACAACTTTCCATCTATCCTTCCTTCAATTGTCAAGCTGCTGGGCTGTCGTTTCAGCTGTGTGACAAGAATGGTGGGGCGGCAGATTGTGGGGATCAGCTCACGCCCCTTTGGGCTGACCCGTTTTAGTTTAACGGCTCCTCGTCCTCAGCCCTGCGCTTGTTGGCTGAGCCTCGATTGTCAGTATTCCTTGCTTCAGGCGATTGCGATGGAGAACGGGAACGCCTCTTTCGTTGGCGGCAGTCTCGTGATATGTGGCCCTGCTTGCCACATACCCAGCAAACAATTTTAGAGGAGACCACCCGTGGCCTGTCCGGTGGCTCAGAGCTTATGGCCTGGATCGTAATGTCGTTGTCCGGCTGGATCTGGCGTATTCTTGCTGGTGCGTACCGAGTGCTCCCAATCCATGTCGCCTCATATGTCATCGCGCTGGTCACCGTCTCCCTAAAGGTCGGCTCGCCCATCATCAAAGCACTGCGACGTGTCTCCGGATCATGAAGACCTTCAATAAACGCCTCAATCTTCATCCTCTCGAGATCCTCAGCGCCGAAGGACGGGTAGCACCGCTGCACGAGCCGCTCAATGTCTGCTGCATATGTCTGCAGCGCCTCGTTGGCCCTTTGCCTGCGATTCTTCAGCTCACAGTAATATAGCGTTCTGTTGTGCTCGTCGCTGTATTTGGCTGCCAGTGCCCTTATGACGGTCTCGTACTCACTTCGTAAACATTCTGGAACTGATTTTATTACCTCAGCCGCAGCACCTTTAAGAGCCAGCGCCAATCTCCGACCTTTTCTTACATCGGTCCACTGATTTTCCAGAGCAGCCAGGTCGAATTGTAGCTTGGAGGTATCGAACGGCGTAGTCCCATCATAGGTAGGCACTTCTGCTCGGGTGGCAACACTTTCCGGAACCGGCGGCAACCATTCTCGCGGCTGTACCTCCCTAAGCCGCTCGTCCATTTTTCTGTTCATCGAAACTTCCAGACTATCAACTCGTTTGTTCAGGGAATCATCAAGATCGTCAACACGTCTGCTCAGGGAATCATCCAGGTCGCCAACTCGTTTGTTCAGGGAATCATCTAGGTCGTCGACTCGTTTATCCAAGTGCTCTACCCGCGTCTCCAGGTGCTCGACTTTCCCATTAATCCTGTCTGAGATTTCCTCCACTTTCTGCTCCAAGCGCGCAGAATTTTCCTGAAGCGTGACTTCCATTCGTTCCGCCACTTGCGCCGATATTTCCTGGGTCGCCGTTTCCATTTTCGCTGCCATTTCTCGATTTGTATTTTCCAGCTTCGCTGACATTGCTCGATTTGCAGTCTCGACTTTTGCCGAAATTCCGAGATTCGTAGTTTCCAGCTTCGCTGACATTTATGCCGCCATTTCGCGATTGTCATTTTCCATTTTGGCTGCCATTTCCCGGTTGGAAGTCTCGAACATGCCTTTAAGTGCAACCATTAGCTGGCTCATGTCCAATGCTTGTAGTGGCGCGGCCGCTGCGGCCGTACTGTGCGGCGACGCAGCAGCAGCAGGCGATTCCTCCACTTTGGCCGACGCCTCTAGCTCCTGCGTTCCGAACTCGTGCGCAGCCCAATCGATGCCTCGTGCCTCACACGCCTCTCGCAAGCGCAGCTGCAACTCCACCTTTCCGCCAGCAGTCGGCAAATTCCAGGCAGCCAGCTCCTTCTTCAGCTGGTCTACCTTCAGCAGCTCGAGTTTAACCATGTCCGTGCTTTTATAATTTTATTTATTTATTTACTTTCAATTTTCCACAATCCCACTTCTGACACCAAATGTTACGAATACTAGGTCTAGTGGGCTGTTACGTATCTCTGGATTGTGTAATTTGAAAATAAAACACAGTCAGTTTCTTACACGCAGACAATAAAATCAACCAACAGTCACTTTATTATTCACAGTTTACACTTTACTGTTCGTACACTTAAGTATTTGCTTAATTATTTCGTGTGACAACTTCACTTGTCAAAACCAGACTGACTCGCTGCGCCGCATCCGGCCGCCTTTTATACCTGCCAGGCCATCGCGCAGATCGTTCCCGCACATTCCGGAGTGGACTAAAAGTTTCCATCATTGCCAGGTTGGACTAAAAGTTATTATCGCGGCCGTCGTTGCCAGATTGGACTAAAAGTTATTATCGCGGCCGTCGTTGCCAGATTGGATTATAGCACGGCACGTAGCGGCAGGGTTGCTTTGCACAGCGACAGACTGTCTTATCGTTACAATATACTCATATAGATTTTGGGCATTATCTGTGCCGTAAAAGGAAGTAGACATCGCTTTTATATCGCTAACTCATCCGTTGTGGACAGCCATACCGCACTTTCACTGCCGCGTCTGGACTTTGCTGCATTGACAGTTGGGAGTAAATTGTTTATTGGGTGGTTGGCTTCTTGGTGGGTGTGTTGTAGTTTAACGCGAATTTTATAGCACACAATCAATAACAACAAGCAATCAAAAGTACGGCACTTAAAGATGCAGCCGGATAGGCAGAAAGATGGGCACACACAGCATGCAGCCCATTGCAGTGTGCAAACACAAAAAGACCGCTGCTCTCCTGATTCTAATAGCCACTTACAGCCGCAATATATAGCGTGAGGTTGCAGTCGCGTTGTATTCATCCACAGAAATCGCAATTACGACTGGCACTCGTAACGTTTCTTTTTCTTTTCAGCTCATTTTAGATGCTATTTTTATTACACTTTTCTCTAACGTATTTCGTTTTCGTCTACACACTCCATCAATACTAGTAGTATCGAACTTTGACACTTTTTATGGTCGCGCTTGCCACTTTTTACGGTTCACTCAGTAAACCAAATGTTGTTTACCGGTAATATTTAAAATTTCAGGTACACGTTTTCTGAGATGTGATACATACCGTAATTATTAATACACCTCTTTATTGCACCGAAAATAAATTGCGTCAATGAAAAAATTTCAATAACTGTAACAGCAGTTACTTTCGGGACTTCATTGATGTATCCTTAAAACCTATCGCGAAATGGCTATTGGAAAGCGTAGTACTCTTACTTGATGCATTGTTGGAATCACCCCTTACACGCCTGACTTTTTAATGATTCCACTATATATACACTATGTATACTATAGAAGGGTCATTCGTGCAATTCATGTTTTAATTTTTATAACATTCATATAGAATCGGCTTTATACAGTGCAGAAAATCCCGAAATTCGTTTATAACAAATAACCACAGGTGCAGCTACAAAAGCCCCGCCGGCAGCATTGAGTAGCGAGGAAAATTTATTTATTTTTTTTTATTTTATTTTATAGGGGAATTCTTTGTAAGGTGCCACTCTTTGTTAGGTACCACCCCTACTCGATTTCGACGTTCCAGCAATCCAAGCAAAAAAATGCCTATTGTCATTTAAGGTATATATGTCCACATCAATTTTAATGTGGTTTTTGAGGGAAAAGACGCAATAACACGGTCTGGGTAAATAGAAATGTCAAATTTGGTTAAGAAAAAACATAAAAATTAAAACTGAAGGTTTTTCTCGCGGTGAAAGTAAGTAACCAAAAACTTATAAAAAACTAAGGTAAATATCAGTGTTGGACTTCATTTTAAATGGTTTTTCATAATCCGAAATGATATCCGAGCATATCGTAAAAGGAACAAAGTTATACAATGATTTCCAAAATGGCATAAAAATGTAAAGTGCCACCTTTTTTTCTTTGTAAGGTGCCACCCCCCTTTTTTCATTGTTTTGTGATCCTATATCGGTAAAATGACTTTTTATTGCTCGGAATCGTCATTAAAAGGTGTGTTCTTAGCCAATTTTGCTCTAATCCTATCAAGAGGAATGAGTTTCGGTCATTTTCTATTTAATTCAAATTAAATTCTGTAATCTTCACACATTTTTTAAATCATGCATTTTTACTTGAGATTTTTACGTTTTTAGCGGTTTTTTTAGGGGGTGGCACTTTACATTAAAAAATTTTAGGGTGTCGATTTTGAACACTTTGGGAAATTGGCTGTCAAATTCACATCTACAAAAAATTCAAATGAAGTGTTACCTTTGATCATAGCTCTTTTAACCCTCTTTCCAACGGTATGTTAACATTGGCGATACGTTAATTTTCTAACGAATTATGCGCAAAAAAGCTATGGGGTGGCACCTTACAAAGAATTCCCCTAATAATATTTGTACAATAGTTAATATTCTACAAATAAGTACCTAGCAGGAAAATTTAATTATTTGTTGCAGTTTGTCTTTTTTCTCTTCTTCGAACAGTCATGGCACGGTTTGGCCTGGCACAATATTCTTCTTTTAATCATTTAAAATTCAAATTGTAAACAACATGCCTCCTTCCCCATTCAGAAATGACTATACCTTTACACTCGACTCAACTACGTAGTTATTGCTAGTAATTGTATTTTACTCCATCCATACGTACTTTTCGCGCAGAGATTGGAAAAATTTAATTAATGGGGCGAGCTGTAACTGTGCATCAGTAAACGGAAGCAAAAACACAAAAAAACAAAGATGGTGGCGCAAATATCAACGCATTTAAAAAGTATTGATGGAAGAGGAAAGAAAGCTTACGAAAGCTAGTGGGAGCACAGCAAAAGAAAAGACCACCAGGCCGTGTATGCATGAATAGTATTTATGGGCTATGCCCGAGAGGGCAACACTTAATACAGGTTGTACGCGTGAAAGCGAACATGAGCGTCACATCAAAAGCTGAACATTGTACGCGTTTAACCTCTTTATATTTGATGCTTGTAAGAAACAAATACATATTTGAAGGGATTGACCCATTTAGCCATAGATATAGTAGAGTGTGTCAGACGGAAGAGAGGCCGAAATCCGGTAGTCTTCTTGGACACGACGAGACTACTTCCCCCCCGTTTTCGAGGGTGCAAACTGCTTTTTGGGCGGGGGAAGACCCTCAAAAGGGTTAAAACCCACCCTAAAAGGGCAAAACGCTAGGGAGCCGCCTTTCGGTCGGAATACTTCTTACACCCGTTTTTAAGGGTGCTGAGACCGATGCCCTCGACGTCAACCCACCCCTCCAACAGGCAAACACACCACTCAAAAGGGTTGAAACGCATATCATAAAACTCGAATATCATAAAATCTGTGTCATCAAGTTCGCTACCATTTTCGTCAAAATTCACAATATTCTCCTCTACGTCCTGTAAATTAGTATTGTTACATGTTTCTCCCCGGCAGTTTTTGCAAAAAATACTACAGGGCATCCCAAGGCTTATGCACGTACACCTTTTTGAACAAATAATTTCACACGAACAATTGTATACCTTGGCAAAAAAATCCGGTACCAAAGGCTTTAACGAGTACTTAGGCTCTATGCATCCATTACGCTGTACCCACCCCCAGGCGAGAGGATTCAAGTCGTTGGACAACCAGCTTTGGCATTTCAGGTATACGCGTAATGTGGTTTACTATGTGGTTTACAGAGACTTAGTCAAGCCGAACATTCCGTGAAAAATTCAGCTAATCGGCAGTCTTGGGACCAACAAACAAACATACATTAATTTTTATATACAATATTTAGATATTTGCTGCAATGACACAAAATTTTTTTATATCCATATTGTTTTGCACAGTTAATTTCTATCATCATAATGGCATTGCAGGAAGGCGTAAAAGGTGGGCGTGGTCAACCTTATATAGCCTATGTTTACCGCTATGAAACACAGAATCATTTTACATCAACATTAATTTTCAAACATGTACCGCAGCTTTGGTCGATTATATTATAGCCTATGTTTGCCGCAATGACACGCTGAATCGTTTGATACCCATATTGCTATGACAAATATACCATGGCTGATTTGTCATTATAGTGGGCGTGGCGGGAAAACGTATCAGGTGGGCATGGACAATCTCATATAACCTATGTTTAGCCCTATGAAACACAGAATCATTTTACATCAACATTTATTTACAAACATATAGTGTAGCTTTGTTTTGTTAGTTAAGTGGGCGCGGAAAGTGGGCGTGGCCGATTATTTTATAGCCTATGTTTGCCGCAATGACACGCTGAATCGTTTGATACCCATATTGCTTTACAAAAGCTTTCCATAGATGAGTTTTGTTACCATAGTGGGCGTAATAAGGGGGCGTAATAAGGGGGCGTAACCCTTTTGTGGCCCGAAAAGCAGTTTGCCCAGCACCATCGTCTTCAGCACCCTCCAAAACGGGGGGGGGGAAGTAGTCTCGTCGTGTCCAAGAAGACTACCATGTTCTTCCGTCTGACTCACTCCACTAATAGGGGTTCTTTTTTTTGGAGAAGTACACAATGCTCAAGGCAAGGTAGGCGAAATTGTACTCCAGTCGGATGCAAGTGGGGCAATACGCCGCTGTGCGGTTTAATTTTTTGTAAGGTCATAACACTTGTTCTATGTTTTCACATTTTAATTTCCGCGTTTTTAGTTAACCGGCACTTGAAATGTTTCCCAACTTTGCAACCCTCTGCTGTCATACCGAATACTTGCTTACTATCTTGCATATAATTGACCAGAAATTAATTCCATAAATTGTTAGGTTTTACGCATTTTGTAATTTTTTTAACCCTTCTGTCAATACGAAGGTACCTGGCTACCTATTGCATTTTTGAAGTAAAAATATCCTACTTTCAGCCAAGGAACGTTACGCTGGTATTTTTAGTATATTTTCTGTATAACTTTTAAAACCGATTTTTGAACACTACCCCTTTGTTCTATATGAATGTACCCGGGTACCTTCATACAAAATACAGTAAAACAATACAGTTTCAGCGTGAAATTACTCATTGATATTCGAGTGGACCAAATTTTAAATTTGAAATAAAAGTTGTATTCAAATATAAGTTAAATTTAGGACATCCGATCGAAGTCTTCGACTTCACATGCGTGTTACTCCAAGATATTTTACCCTTTGAAAGGAGAAATTTACTCTGAAAAACTAAAAAGACAATTGCCACCGTATGTAAGACCCAAGTAGGCGCAAAAATCTTACAAATATGTATTCAAAGCTTTAGACCTTCCGTCCGCAATGCTGCAGCGGATAACATTTTTACTTCTGAGGCGCTGGCGGAATACTTTTTTGCAAAAAAATCTCACTTTGGTGTTAAAAATTACTGATCGACCCCTAATAAAGTCGTCTATGCGACACGGCAAAGCAGTGCCAGGGGACAACCCGAAACCAAAATTCTTTCGCATTTACAATAGTACAAAAGTCGATAGACGTTATAGCTCAAATATTGACCCATTGCATTACTAAAAGTGGTACGAAAAACTGGTAAGTGATGGCATGCTCAATATTTGCACCTTTTCAGCAAACATGATAAGATACCACAAAAAAGCTAGATGCTGTGAAGAATATCTTGAGAAGGTGACATGAGGGGGTATTGGCAGTTCAAACTCGCCACATATTTGCTAGCAACAAAAGTTATGTGTGACGCATTGATTTCAAATGGTATTTTGGTCAAAAGTTGTATGCGAACGCCTTCTAAAATGAAATCCTGTTTTGAAGCAGTTTGCGGAGCACAGAAACACTTAAGTTCGTTTCTGTAAGCATCTGTAGGAACAAAACGAGACTTGGACCACTGGCCAAAAGCCCATTAATCATGCTATATCTGTTTCGATTAACGTAAGCAAAAACGTAAAACACGAAAATGCTTAAATTATTGCACTATTAATATGTGTTTAATATTTTTAACTTGAATTATCAATAAATAACGCTTTGTTTTAAAAGCCAACAACGATTTTTAACATTTTTGCGCTATTATTTTTACTTTTCCCATACAAATTGTATGAAGGTATCCGGGTGCCTTCGTATTGGAGATAGGCGGACATTTTTCGTATTGACAGAAGGGTTAAATAAGTAACGGTCGATTGCTGCCAAATTAAATAAAAATCACTGATTTTTATTGATGTGGGTGGCATTTAGTACGCCGGATAAAAGCAAACGCACACAGTACGTGCCAACATTTTGTTTAAGGGTTAACATCATGTTAACCATGTCGAGGAGTTTAATACGACCTCTTTCCAAATGGCACATACTTTCATACAAAAGCACGTGAGCATATACATATGAAACCCCTATACTTATATATCCGTATAAGACAGCGCAAGTCACTTGTCACCAAGTGTTTGTATTCAATTGACACAAATGAAGAGAAAACAGGGAAGGGAGTTTCTGAAACGATAATACTTAGCAATATTGCAAAAGTATGAAACGCATCCACTTTGACCACTTTTGACTGATTTCAAATTTATCGCAAAATTTTGCTTTTTATGTCATGGTATGTTTATAATATATTTGGGATTATCTGTTTCTCTTTCTAGATATCCTTAAAATTTCGAGACCCGCGGATTTGACGTGCAGCGTTGCAGTTTGTGTACCCAACACAATTGTTGTTCTTCTTCTCGTTTCACCTCGCCTACACTCTCTCTCTGCAGCTATCCAAAATCTTTGTCTATCCGACCCATTCAGTTTAAACTGAAGGTTGCCAAATCGAAGTGCGCATATTTATTTGTCATTAACAGTAAGCGCAACATGACTAGCTCACTACATTTGTATATGTGCACGCAGAGCGCGTGGCATCGCTCAATTCTCACAAACCTTGTCATGCTGCTTCTTCTACACACGCACAGCTCTTATGCTGACAGCATGCAGCACATGACTGATAGTGGTGGTGGTAGCATGAGTAGCGGTAGCAGTCACATGGACCTTAGCGGACATTCCATGGAAGTAAGCCCTGCACCCGGTTATGGGCTGCCGGTCATTCCCAAGGATCCCAATTCCCGCTGCGAAGAGATTACGATACCCATGTGCCGCGGCATCGGCTATAACATGACGTCATTCCCCAATGAAATGAATCACGAAACGCAAGACGAGGCCGGGCTTGAGGTACATCAGTTCTGGCCGCTGGTTGAGATCAAGTGTTCACCGGATTTGAAATTCTTCTTATGTTCAATGTACACACCCATTTGCCTTGAGGATTACCACAAGCCACTGCCCGTCTGCCGATCGGTATGTGAACGCGCCCGCGCTGGCTGTGCACCCATTATGCAGCAGTACAGTTTCCAGTGGCCCGAACGCATGGCCTGCGAGCACCTTCCTCTGCACGGAGATCCCGAAAACCTCTGCATGGAACAACCATCATACACAGAAGCAGGCAGCGGCACTGGAGGTTCAAGCAGTCGCGACTCTGGCAGCGTCACCGGTGGCTCTAGTGGTAGCGGCAAACGTAAACAATCCGGCGCTGGCTCTACACCGCCGAAATGCAAGGGCAAAAATTCAAAAAACTGCCAAAATTCCCTAGGAGAAAGAACAAACGCAAAGGATTGCACGTGCTCGTGTCGCCCTCCGCTCTTGCTCCTGGGGAAAGAAGCGCTGATGCAGCCGCCGCACATGCACTACCCTTGGTACATAAACTCGACTGTAACAAGAATCGCCGGCGTCCAAAATTGCGCCATCCCGTGCAAGGGCCCGTTTTTCACAAACGACGAAAAGGAGTTCGCCGGCATATGGATAGCTCTGTGGTCGGGCCTGTGTTTCTGCAGCACTCTCATGACGCTAACGACTTTCATCATCGACACCGAACGTTTTAAGTACCCCGAGAGACCGATAGTTTTCTTATCTGCTTGCTACTTCATGGTAGCGGTAGGCTACCTCTCCAAGAACTTCTTGCAGAACGAGGAGATCGCATGTGATGGGCGTTTCCTGAAAGAGAGCTCAACAGGGCCGCACTCGTGCACTATGGTATTTTTACTGACGTACTTTTTTGGTATGGCATCTTCCATCTGGTGGGTGATACTGAGCTTTACCTGGTTTCTGGCAGCTGGCTTAAAGTGGGGTAATGAGGCTATCACCAAGCACTCACAGTACTTCCACCTGGCTGCTTGGCTCATTCCTACCGTTCAATCAGTAGCCGTATTGCTGTTATCTGCCGTCGACGGCGATCCCATACTTGGCATTTGCTATGTTGGCAACCTCAACCCAGACCATCTGAAGACATTCGTGCTAGCGCCACTATTCGTCTACCTAGTCATTGGCACAACCTTCCTCATGGCAGGCTTTGTATCCCTCTTCCGCATCCGATCGGTTATCAAACAACAAGGTGGCGTTGGTGCCGGTGTCAAAGCCGACAAGCTAGAGAAACTGATGATACGCATCGGCATCTTTTCCGTCCTCTACACCGTCCCAGCTACCATTGTAATTGGCTGCTACTTGTACGAAGCAAATTACTTTGAGGATTGGATCAAGACACTTGCATGCCCGTGTTCTCAAATCAAAGGTCCCGGAAAGAAACCGCTTTACTCTGTACTCATGCTGAAGTATTTTATGGCGCTGGCGGTGGGCATCACTTCTGGTGTATGGATTTGGTCGGGCAAAACGTTAGAGAGTTGGCGGCGTTTTTGGCGAAGACTGTTCGGTGCACCCGATCGCACCGGTGCCAACCAGGCACTCATCAAACCTCGCCCACCCATACCACATCCGTATGCCGGCTCAGGAATGGGCATGCCGGTGGGATCTGCCGCTGGCTCACTGCTCGCCACGCCTTATACACAGGCAGGCGGTGCCTCGGTGGCCTCTACCAGCCACCACCACTTGCACCACCATGTTCTGAAGCAACCGGCGGCTAGTCACGTATGACATGGAGAGTCAGGTGGAGCTTCAACGATGGGTGGTGGGGGTGGCGGCGGCGGCAGTACAATTGGCGGCGGCAGTGTGTTAGGCGGACATGGAACTCTAATGAGCACAGCGGGTATGAGCAATAGTACGGTTGGCGGTGGCATGGGTGTTGGGGCTCCTCCTGGTAGTATATTGCATGGTGGTAGTGGTGGCGGCAACGGTGCTGGCGGTATAGGCACACCAGGTAATGTGGGCAATGTCTATGGCAATGGCAATGGAGGCAACGGACAAAACACGGCGCCTGGTTCGGTGATTGACTCACGCGCCGTATCGGTAGTGGTGACACTGCCTGGTGGGCCTGGGTCGCAGCATCCTGGGCAAGCGTTGAGTGACTATGGTCCTATATAGTTAATGGTACGACCAGATACGACACACTGGGTGTCCACGAGCAGTTTTAGCCAGTTGTAAACGCAAACACCAGACTTACAGGTTACGTAAGCAATAGCTCAAAGTAGCGTGGTTGAATATTTGAATAGATTCGAAATAGAACACGTATACTTATCTAAAATTTATATTTAGATGCAAGTTCATATTTTTGCTATTATGCTTAATTGAAGTGCTTTATTCGTTTTGAAATTTAAATTTTTACTTTTGCCAATAGTTTGTGTAAAATATTTTTGCAAAATTCAAAAAATAACAATTTTAATTATCTTCCAATAGTGAAACATTTATTAAAATAATTTTTTTTTCAAGAAATGTTAAATCTTAAAGTTTCGCGTATAAAAATCGCCATCGAATTTTTACATTTCTTAAATTGGGATTTTGTTTCTATAATTTCTAATCTATTTAAATTTGCAAGTATGAAAGTGCGGTATTTGCAGCCGCTGCATTAAATTTTACAAACAAAGAAGTTGTCGTTCGCATTTTTAATATTTACA
Organism: Melieria omissa; assembly: GCA_963971225.1. Lineage (NCBI taxonomy): Eukaryota > Metazoa > Arthropoda > Insecta > Diptera > Ulidiidae > Melieria > Melieria omissa. Next base: position 64,518,116 of record OZ020268.1, on the reverse strand, counting down.
TAAATATAGAATTTCCATCACGAAAAATGTCGCCATATTATTTTTTTGTAGTAGTAGCTCACTTTATTAATTATAAGCAAATATTAACAACTGAAGCCATTACAAAGCAAACGAATAAATAACTTCAAAATTCTAGTCCATTTTCAATGAAAATAAATCTAAACTCTATATAGATATAGAATAATATATGGCAAAAGCAACAACAAAGCACAATTTATATAGCACGTAATGCAGACTATTCGTAACAGATAGTGAAAGGCGAAACGCATTCACATACATTTACTTATATAATAACAACTCAGTTTTCTACAATTAATTTATTATTAATAAAACAAAAATAAACACGTATGAATGGGTTAATGTGCGTGAATCCTACTTGTTTTCAAAATAATTTCCTCTACCTATATAGACTGATTTATATTTAACAAAACCACAAAAACGGAATGGAGAAACATAGAAAAGTAAACAGAAATTAAATTGCCACTGCCAAAGCGCCAATGCCATACGCGAAATCGTTTAAGCCAATAAACCACCAACAGCAGCAAGCAAATTCGACCCAATGAATGAATATATACACACAGCATTGCGTTACACTGGAAGTTGCAAAGGCATAAATCGAATAAATATCAAAACTGCATGAAAGTAATTTAGTGCAAAAATTTAAAACGAATTCATATGTAATATATTTCATGTTTCAGCGCTTAATGAATTTTTAGTTCTAAGCTACATTTAAGTTCCCCTCATATGCACAATCGCATTTTACTGTATAACCAACCAGGAAATTGTAAATACTGAATGTCACATTTGACGCCATCTCTACAGAGGCTCACAACTTATTTCGTGTGGTCAATATATTTCAAAAATCCACTTTTGCGTAATGGAGGGGGCTGAGTTGTGAACCGGGTTTTGTTTTTTGGCTCCAACTTTTTACAGAATAAAGATATCAAAAAACGAAGATACCGTTGGAAAGCTAATAAATAAAACGCAAATTTGTTATGAAGACAGATTACTGTTTTGATTAAAATTTAAGTCTCTACGTCCAATTTTCTAAGGACGTTTTTTCAAAAAAAAGTGGCTGGGTTGTGAACCATCTGGCAAATCCCAATTAAAGTCGGAAAATACGAAGAAATCACCCATAATTTTTAAATAAGTTGAGAATTTATTTAATCAAGAGGCCTCAAGATGTGAAAAAGTTATAATAATGCCACTTAGCCTAAAAAATCGTAATGAATTGAAGTTTTCAATTTTTTAATTTTCATCCTAATCGGTGTCGCAATGTTTGCATGTGAAATACGAACGCGTTCTCGCATTGGCCCACTTCAAGTGAACTCACCGAAATCGAGTGAAATTACATAAAACTACTTTATTTTAATAAATCCGGCGATATTTGACCGTGCTAGTACAAATGTAGTACGAAAAGAGGTAGTTACACTTCGGTGTAACCACAAAAGCAGAGTCATATCAAAAGACAAACTTGACAGTTGAAAGATATGTAAATTAGCGGAAGACAAAACAGTAATGGTTCTTGGGTGGTTTCCTTTCCCTTATATTTTAAAGACATATTGTTGTTTATTGTTACCACAAAACAGATTTGAACTGAACTTCCTTAAATGAGCTACGTAAATTCTCCATAACATTAAGATGAATGGGAATGAATTATCAATTATTGTTTTAGGGGTGAATTGGATATAATTTAGTTTTGTAGATTTTCATTACGCAACAATATATCTTTTATTGTCCCATTACTTTTTTAATATACAATAAATGCAATTAAGATTGGATGTTTTGTTCTTGACAGGTGACCACACTAAATAAGCTATTAGCCACTGTATGGAAATAAGATGGTGCCGAAGCAGAAAGGCATCAGCATGAAAACAAGAAATTAATGTTTGAATGCATTCGAAATCGCATTTCTGCACTCGTTTTGTACGTTAGAATCAATTGTGTTTGATTTAAGGAGGTGGAGTTATATTGCATAATGCCAACAGACAAATTATATATATACATTATGAACACATTGTCAGTAAGGAAATGAAACTAGATAAGCGATAAGAAGCAAATATGAGAAAACAATGTAAATGCGATCTGTTTTAGTCCTTGTATAAAGTTACATTGTAAACTGCGTTTACAAGCAGTTGAGAAAGAAATAGGAATAAAAGCAAGCCTATTTAAATATTTATAAAACTAAAAACATGTAGACATACAAATAACTATTAATCAAAAACTGTGTAGCCAAGTACAAATGTGGACGAACCTGTGCATTTGGCTAGCTTTCTGCAAGTTGACGTAGTTAAGAGATGTAAATTTTATTATAATATGAATATTTTTATTAATTCGAAATAAACAACCACATTTATTTGCAACATTTTACGTTTTTATTCATTTCATTTTTAGCATTCAATGTAGTTTCTACGCTGATGTCAATTCAATTTATTTCAGTTTTCTGCAGTTATCGTTTTGATTTCTTTTTAATCTAAGTTAAAAAACTAAGCAATTTTTTGAACTTGTGAGCTGTTTGTTCAAGCGAACACGACGTAATAACTTTTCATTTAGATTGACTGTCGATAAGGCCCACAACGTACTTGTCCTGGATATTTCGAAAAATGTTCAATGCAATCACTAAATTCAAGAGATTCGCAAAATGCTATTCGCAAATACAGTTTCTACTCAAGCTATACTACCGAACCCCGTATTGCATAATGTACTCGTACTCGTGGAGAATTATTGTTAACGCAATAATTTTGGTAGTTTTCAACAAAAAAGAAGCTTGCAATAAAAACTAAAATTTTCGCATGCAAACTTATGCGTGTTAGGGACAAAATATGTTGATACGTCTTTTATAGTGATTCGAGAACACAGAGAAACTACAGTTCTTGAAGCATCTTGTAATATCAACAGCCCTAGGTAGAACATATTTGCTTGCATGGCCAAACAAATCTACAAAATTTGAAAAATAAAGGCAGCCATACTTATAGATGTATACATGCTCACAAACATATATGTATAAATGGATATATTTACAAATACAAATTTAACGTAATTGATATTCAATATATATTTTCCATTTCCATATATTTTGTTCCACATTTAACAAGACAAGCTTTAGGTTAGGTTAGGACAAGCTTTGAATGTTATTTTTTTTTTAAGCGCACCTAACAACCACGGACATGGTTCGTCGCATTTCCGCGAATGTAAAAAAAAGCAACGACCGCGCAAGCTGTATAAAGCAAAATTGATTTTAAACTGCAACAAATATACGTAAATAACAAGACAAGCCAGTGAAAAACAGGAGTATTTTAGATTCAAAAGTTTATATGAATGTAAGTGACTTTTAAGTGAAATAATTACTGAAGAACGCATTTCGATTTGCACATGAATTAAAAACAAACAATTACAAAGTTGCTCCCGTTGTAGTCTGAGAAGACAAACAAAATAACTTTGCTACTCGCTGTGTAAATTTGTACTTTAACGAAAATTTAGCAAGTTGAAAATTAAAGTTAATAAGAGATGTTAAGAGGAAAATAAAATCAAAGCAACCAAAACGAAAAACGTATCTGGTTTCGCCGATTTTACAAATTAATTCAATTCAATATGTATACGATACTAGAGTTTGATTTTGTACTCAGTAATCATTTAATTTTGAAAAAGTGATTTCGAAACTAGAAAGGAAATAAATTAAAATGTAATTCGATGCCAAGCGCGAGAAATCATCTAAAGTAGAAAATAACATCGGAATGGTGTAGAAATATTGGTCGAGAGTAGTTAGAGCTCAGTCGACTTAGCAGACGTGGTGGCTCAAAATTGCAGTTTCAGACTTGAGCGGTTACTGCTTTTAACCATATACATGATAGGGTAGTCGGTTGACCATTGTGTTTTTAACATAATACTACGTTATAAGGTCACAGAGAAGCATAAACTAGTTGTGAATTGTATTTTGTGAATTTTAATTACAAATTAAAAATATAATATATACATACACATATTGAATAATTAATATTTAGTAATTAAAATGCCATTACAACAATTTATTTTATTTACAACCACAAAAATATACACATAACAAACGTAAAATCAAAATGCTTAATACGCGAATACATGAAAAGCAAACAAATAAACCTTGTAAATGTGAGAATTTTAAATAAATTAGAAATAAACAATGGAGGCACGAAAATGTCAACATGCGGTTGTTGCAATAATGTGCAGAAATGAGGATCGAAAATAACAACTGAAGTGAGTAATCAAAGGAAAGCTTACTTCTGGGTTGTGAAGCAAACAACAAGCACAGACGATATTATTACAGAATATTCCATTAATTTATAATTAATTTAATTTCCCAAAAAGTGAAAATAAAAACAACATACGTGCAACAAAAAATCAATACAATTCAAGTCTTTTACATTTTTCACTTCAAATATAAAGGGTAAGTAGTATGAGCTGGTCCCAATGTGAGCTTGACAAGTGACGATGTGAAGTTCATCATTCAACTTCCTATCCCCTTCACCTATCTGTTTATCTCTAGAACCTACACAATTATGGTATTCACAGTTTGTGGGAAAATTTATTTCGGGCAACTTTCCCTAAAAAATAACGATCAAACTGTGAGCACCCCATATGTTTCAAAAAATTGTAGAAAAAATTCATTAAAAAAAAAATGCCTCGCTCGAAAGGCAAACAAGCGTTACTAAACGCATTCTGTTACAAGGAAATGCTAGACATTACAGCCTGTGATTCAAGTATGTATATCTTATTATCTTATCAGTTCTCCAAGAGCATTTCTTGAATGCTTTACTTGCAGGCAGTGATGATGAGGACGAAGATAAGTATTATAATGAGTTTCTCCGCTGATGTGGCGCTCATTTTAGCGAATCGTAGAAGCAGCCATTTGGAGTGCCAAAATCCTCACAATGGGTCGAAAATGTTCTTCCAATGTTTGATGACGGCCGCATGTGCCAAATGCTGCGTGTGGATTGTAAATGAATTTAACCACATTTTGTGTTTTATCAAGCAAGACCCTGTTTTCCAAAACAAAAACTGTGTGCCACAATTGCCAATCGCTTTGCAGTTAAAAATAACCCTTTTTCGTCTGGGCTCTAGCGGAGACAGTGCGTCTATTTGAAAAATTACAACATTGGTGTTGGCGATGGAGGAACAGTGATCAAAGTAACAGAACGAGTCTTCGCCGCACTCATAAATTTGAAACCTGCCTTTCAGTGGCGTCCCCAGGATTTCGGGAAGGGGGGGGGGGGAGATGCAAAAAATCCAGTTTAAAGCAATTTTTATACTTTCATCTTTTCGTATTTTTTTTAATACATGTTGCATAAAATTGTATGTTTGAACATTAGGGCGGGTTAATTTTTTTTTTATGAAGCGTATAGCAAAAACGTAATCTATAGGTGATTCTGAGAAATTTTGCTCAGGAGACCATAGCTCTAAGTCGAATTTGGAGCCCCCCAAAATTTCAAAATAGATATTTTTCAATATACATTGTGACCGAAAAGTTTCCGGAAATTCTCATTTAAAATTCGCGCGCTGTATATTTTTCAATATTTTAAGTTTCTGTAGGTTGGTAGCACTGTCCTTAATTACTATGCCAAAAATGACCGCGATCTGTCAGACACTTTGTTTACGGCAGCTGTTGAAACCAGTTCACCTCAGTAGTGCGTTGCGATTTTGTTGAGAATTTTCTTCAAAATGAGTACCGAGGACTCTTTGGACGTGCTTGATCGTGCCAATTCCGATCCAACTTTCATGGAACGCATCATAACTGGTGACGAGACATGGGTCTACGAGTACGACATGCAAACAAGCCAACAATCATCGGAATGGAGAGGAAAAGACGAGCCGAAACCGAAAAAACCACGCCAAAGTCGCTCGAAAATCAAGGTAATGCTGATTGTTTTCTTCGATATTCGTGGTGTGGTGCATCATGAATTCGTCCCTGAAGGACAAACAGTCGGTAAAGACTATTATTTGACTGTTTTAAGACGTTTGCGTGAAAATATCCGCCGTAAACGGCCTCAATTGTGGAAGGATAATTCATGGATTTTTCATGACGATAATGCTCCCTCGCACCGAGCCAACATTATCAACGATTTTAAGGCCAAACATTCAATAAATACCATCGAACAGCCACCGTATTCACCTGATCTTGCACCGTGTGACTTTTTCCTGTTTCCCAAACTCAAATTACCACTCAGAGGAACGCGTTTTGAATCCATAGAAGACGTAAAACAGAATTCGCAGAGGGAACTCAAAGCCTTCCGGTATGGCTATAAAAAATGTTTTGATGATTGGAAGAAACGTTGGCATATGTGTATCGCTTCTAATGGAGCATATTTTGAAGGAGATAAAATAAATATTGATGAAGATTAAGAATTTTGCGTGTTATTTAAAATTTCCGGAAACTTTTCGGTCACAAGGTATACACAGAATAATTTAATTAAATTCGTCATAAAATCGGATAGAGTTATAGTAGATTTCTCAATCTGGGCTTGTTTGAGAGGTATTTTTATCACCTTTCAGAATCTGTATTGATACCAATTTTATTTATTTTTATTTTTAGTAGACATATTAGGAATTTTTTGTCGAAAAATAGCCTAAATTGAACTTTTAACTAATAAATTCCGAATTTTCTTCGATTTTTTCGATAATTTTTTTTTTGCAGATTATGAAAGTTCAGATAATTTCCAACAACTTTTATTACGATCAATTTTTTTGTTTTCGAACTCCTTTTTGTAGGAAAAGGTTTTTTACAATCTGCAGACTTGCCGCTATGGTACGGTAATAATTCACATAATTATCTTTACAATTGTCAAAATGGCGGATCATGAAAAAACCCGATTTTTTAAGCAGATACAAATAATTTTTTTATTATTTGTTTATAACAATTGGAAGCTCATCTTGTACCGAACGATAGCGACAACAATTATCAAAATCCGTCCACTGGTTACTTAGAAATGCGAAAAAAGTGGTTCTGAGAAAAACGCGTTTAAAGTTTGGCGCGCTGCGAGAACTCAGTGGAAAGCGTGATAAAACTTGCCGTAAAACCTGTTTTCCCTTCGAAATTCAGCAAATTCCGTTTTGTATCTTATTTTTAGATACATTACCTTTAGAAAAGTGCAAGACAAAAAATGAATTTTTTGAAAGTGTTACATGGTAGGACCCCCTTAATTATTCTAGTATATTTTTACCGTTTTACGTAAATAAAATGTAGGCAATCAAAAGAAATAATTGTGTTCCCACTTTCTGGTTTTTTTATATCCTTAAAAACTACAACAAAGGTACAACTTTTATGTTTTAGGTGGGTGCTCACAGAAGAGATAAAGCAAATAGGAAAAATTGTTCACAATTATATATTGTTACATCAAATTGTATAAATGAATTTATCCACCAAGGGGGGGATCCATCCCCCTAATCCCCTCCCCTGGGGACGCCACTGCTGCCTTTTTGTGTTGGCCATCTAAAAAAGAGAGACGGAAAATTGTCGCAATAACCATGGATGAGCTTCCAGGATGCATTGGATATGTCGATGGTACCGAGATCAGATTAGCTGAGTCACCTGTCAAAGATCACGAATTCTACTTCTCTCCCAAAAAGAAGTATGCGATAAAAATGCAATTGGTGTGTGACCATGCATTGAAAATTCGACAGGCAACTATTGGATACAGAGAAAGTGTCGGCAAAACAGCGTTGAGCAATCAAAAGAAACAAGGGACCGATTTAATCAATACTTTTCTAAATACAGAGTCCGTGTAGAAAACTGCTTTGGCAAATTAAAAGAAAGATTTAGCAGTTTAAAAGAACTACGATTTCGATTAGCAAACGAAAGCAATTATAAAAGCTGTTGCAGATGGATTTTAGCATGCTGCATACTACATAATATTTTACTAGACTTGAATTCTGTCGAAGACTCCAACTCGGAAGATGAAGATGAAACCAATTATCCACAAGAAATGGATGAAAACAACGACCTAAGAACTGCACTAGTACATTTTGTAAGCAATAAAAATTAACGCTGTTTTGCCGAAAAAGTGTAATAACATCATCGCATCATGGACACCTCCTCTGTATCCAATAGTTGCTTGTCGAATTTTCAATGCATGGTCACACACCAATTGCATTTTTATCGCATACTGGTTTTTGCGAGAGAAGTAGAGTTCGTGATCTTTGACAGGAGACTCAGGTAACCTGATCTCGGTACCATCGCATATCCAATGCATCCTGGAAGCTCATCCATAGTTATTGCGACAATTTTCCGTCAAGCTTCTTTAGATGGCCAACACAAGTACATTTTGTAAGCAATAAAAATTAAAAACATTAAACATTTGTATGTAATTTTTATTTATTCATTTTCATTTTTCCAATTTCAATTCTCTCTTTCATTTCAAGTTCTTTCAAAGCTATTCTCTCTTTCATTTCTATTTCTAAAATTTTGATCCTTTCTTGACTACGAATCTCAGCCTCTCTATAACATGCCTCTTTGAAATATTTGTCTTTATCGAATTGAAATTTTTCATATTGCAGCTCATGCTCTTTTTCTTCCATCCATCCAGCTCTCCTTCTTTTATTTTAATGCCCATTTCGAGTTTTTCTTTTTTAAAGGCAATCAAACCAGAATTTAAGTCAAGTACTTCCGCAAGAGCAGTTCTTGAAAAAATTCCTTTGCGACCAGTCCTTGTTGAGCTGCAAGTGACTTCTGGGGATATGGCACCACTTTCCTCGACTGAGTTTACAATTACCTCACACGTGGAGTTTGCATCCAAAACAACTGTGTCCAAAAGAACTGTATCCAAAACAGCTACATTTAGCGTTAAGCTGTCGAGCGTGCTGTTGTCTTCGGTATCCAATACAGAGTCATTGGATGCAAACTCCCTAAAGCCGAAGATCTCTTCCAGCTCATCGTAGAAGGGGCACATCTTTGGAAGTACACCTGGGAAACATCAAATGCTGTGAAATTAAAAATTAAATAGAGACAAATGCAAAATCACTTTTTGTTGTTTCGCCATTCTGCATAGCGCCAGCTCCTGTAGAATTTTGCCAAGAACGCGCTTTATTGTAGCATTTGCGCAAGTATCTCACTTTGAGGCGAAGCAGTGACCAATCTAGTTGGAGGTTATGTGCCTCCAAAAAACGCTTGTAAAAGACTTGCGCAGTCGGCTTTTCCATAGGCTGATTTTCGCGCAAGAAATTCAACAACTGCCGCTGTTCCTGCTCGCTCCACTTCCTGTACGGTACCTTACGCACACGCTAGGGTTTAATCTGAAAGAAATGTATTATCTAATTTGTTTTAATAAATTATTACAAATTTACTTGCACTTACGCCTTGTTCTCCAAATTCCATTTTTGAATCAAAAAATTATTTGACAATAAAAATACTCAGCAGTGCGGCAAATTTCGAAGCTACCGGTATCTCAGTTTTTCATATAAAGCAAAAACAACTGAGATACCATATAGGAAAATTCGGGAAAATTGCCAGGTGGGAAATTGAACATGCTAGATACCGCTGAGCTGTGAACGCCATAAATGCTCTCACATGTATAGAGGGCGCACATGGAATGGTAGTCGAAGCATGAAAAGCACATTAAAGTCTAAACCCTTAATCGCGTACACATCCGGTATATGTATATGCGATTATAAAAGATTCTAATACTATTGAAAAACCCTGAATAAGAACGTAACGATGGAGGAACCATTAACTTTTTATCCTATGTTCCAGTGGTATTGCTATAAGCAAGGCTCAACAACAACACTATGGGAAACGTGAAAATGCATTACTTTTTTTAATCCAAGTGATGAACACTGTATGTAGTTCGCGGGATTTTTATAAAGATATTTTTATATATGGGTATTTTTATAAATAAGATTTAGCACGTCAAAAAACAGTTACTCGGATAACCCCCAAAGCATTTACTAAAAATTTAGAACTTTTTTTGGTAATCATTTTAAGGAATTTAACTCGATAACTATTTTATTGACATGTACATTTGATATATAAGTAAGATTTAAGGTACATTTTAAGTTACTAAAGTCGCGTTTAGCCATACCGACTGTTGTTCTCAATCTCATTGCTGCCCTTCTCACAATTACAATCATCGTCAAGGCGACCATTTTTCGAGGTGAGGATGCGAATACCTTCTGCGAATTTTGGAAAACCGGACATGGTCTCTTTGAGTGTGGTCATCATCACCGGTAGATACATAAAGAAATCCTTAAAGTGGCCAACTACTGTATTATAATCTACGGGAGCATTATTGCCGCCGCCACTACCGATGCCGCTGTTGTCACTTCCATAGTAGCTGTTTATATCGTTTTGGGGCAAAGGAGCTGCCAAAATCAATTGCAGCGCTGTGATACGAAAACAAACAAAGAAACATTTTTTTGTATCCACTTAAAGGGTACATTCGAAACGTACATAAAAGCGACACTACCGTGCAAACAAAAATTATATTCCGCATTCTCGATGAAATGCTTCGAATTTATTTGTTGCCAAAAATACACTCTTTATTGCTATGACGGTTCTCGATGCTAAATGAACTAAAATGGCACATGGCTATGCGGTTGGCTTTTTATAAAGTGTGCGCCAGTTGAAATCTTGCTAATTTAGCACTTTTGTTTCAATCGCCAGCCACCAGTTGCTGCTTACACATTTCGCAACTTTAGAATGTAATACTTTCATTGGTCATTGTTGCTGAAAAAATGTGTAAACAATATGGTCTCCAGTGCTGTTTGTATAGGTAATGTAAGCAATAATGAGTTCAGGTGACACCTGATAGTCTTACGATTTGCATGCCGGATTGGGTCACCCTACTCGTCGAACCATCGGTTTCGTTGACGTTGATACCTTTATAGAATTATTGTTAATTGCTTCAGTTTTCCTTGTGCTGCGCCTACTACATTGACTACCACTAGTCAAATGGTCCAAAAGCTTAGTGATAAACTGTAGTTTTGATACCGTGGATTAGGTTGGAAAATTTGAATCTAAATTAATAAAAAGTAAAATTGCAATGATATTAAATTATAAAACGTAGTTATTAAACAACAATTCATATGTGTGCTTCCGACGAAAATATGTACCTATATATCATATATAAAGTATATATATTTTGTTTGCAGTTATCTCGCCAAAAGAATTAAAAAATTGATCAAAAATATTAAAACCTATGTAACAAATATTATAATACAACTACTGCGACCATTAGCAGAATTGTTACATGGTAGTTAAGTGAAGACTAGTGAATATCTGTTTAAATCACATATTCCAAACAACCGACACTAAAATCGAGGTGTAAACAGATGCAATAGGGTGCGCCTGAAAACAACTATTGAATATATATGATATATATTCAGCTAACTTAAGAAAATGTGTAAGACTGCGCATTTTAGATATGGAGGCTTGTTAAAATTATACTTTGAAATGCGAATATTTTAAATTTATTCGTCATGTTTCAATACATCATAAATAACAAATAAATTTCAAGATTATTTCAATTAATACAAGTATATTTTTACCATTGATCGATGTTCTCATTACATTACCCAATGTCTATTCAGACACATAGCATATTAAATCTCGGATTTTTATCCCTGCAAATGTTATTTTTGTTACTGGGTTTGCTGCTCAACCCAAAGAGGATTTAAAGAGCTATGATTCAAGGTAACACTTCATTTGAATTTTTCGTAAATACGAATTTTACAGCCAATTTCCCAAAGTGTTCAAAATCGACACCCTAAAATTTTTTAATGTAAAGTGCCACCCCCTAAAAAAACCGCTAAAAACGTAAAAATTTCAAATAAAAATGCATGATTTAGTAAATTTACGAAATATTTTTGAATTTAATTTGAATTGAATAGAAAATGACCGAAAGCAAAATGCAAATTGAATGGTAACGAATAAAACGAATAATTGTATGGAAATTAATAAACAAAACTGAACTAATTTATTCCTCATGATAGGATTAGAGAAAAATTGACTAAGAACACTTTAAATTCATTGAAATTACGATTCTGAGCACTAAAAAGTCATTTTACAGATATAGGACCACAAAACAGTGATAAAGGGGGGTGGCACTTTACAAAGAAAAAATGGTGGCACTTTACATTTTTATGCCATTTTCGAAATCATTGTATTAATTTGTTTCTTTTACGATATGCTCGGATATCATTTCGGATTATGAAAAACCATTAAAAATTAAGTCCAACACTGATATTTACCTTAGTTTTTTTATAGGGTTTTGGTTACTTTTTCACCGCAAGAAAAACCTTCAGTTTTCATTTTTATGTTTTTTCTTTACCAAATTTTACACTTTAATTTACCCAGACCGTTTTATTGCGTCTGTTTCCTAAAAACCCACATTAAAATTGATGTTGACATATATACTTTAAATGATAATACGAATTTTTTTCTTGGATTGCTAGAACGTCGAAATCGAGCAGGGGTGGCACCTTACAAAGAGTGGCACCTTACAAAGAATTCCCCTACATACAGATGTTGGGAGTTCCCGTTTTATCGACAAGTAAATTTTAGGAAAACTATAGTTTTTTAAATCAAAGCCAATTCTTCCCACAGAACCAAATTAACACTTGACCACATTTAAACCGTCAATCTAGAGCGACGTCCGGAACGCCGCGGCGCGCCGTCAAAATGGAGAATTAATGCAACGAATTGGGTTTGGATACAGAATACTTTGCTGCTATTGATGGCAAGTGCGGTACACCCTCGTTTCAGAAACCATAACTCAAATGTTATACAAAGCATGGACATTAAATTACTCACGGGCTATGAAGATCCGTATCACCATCGCGAAATGACCATGGGGGAGATAGGTTCCTTTCTGAGTCACTACCGCGCCTGGGAAAAAATAGTCGAGAAGGGGCAGAAAGAAGTGCTCGTCCTTGAGGCTGACGTACGCTTCTCATCATACTTAACCCTTTCAATACGACTTTTGGCCAGTGAAGATATTTCTGTAGAATTGAACTAAATGTGCTGTAAATAAGTAAAAGAACATGTTTACATACTTTCAGATTTTTAGAAAATATGGTATTTGAAAAAATGCCTTGGGACATATGAGCCCTTGATTTTGAAAGTGGTGTAAGTCATATTTTCCTTGTTTCGAGATATTTAGAGTTTTGCATTTTAAAGGATTAAAAAATATTTTTGTATTATGGAATATGATTTTTCGACAGTAAAGTAGTGCCAACAAACAAGTATTTATGATGATTGTGAAATTTATAACCATTTTTAAAAGGAAATGTGGTTTTGAAAGGTTGAAATGACTTATACCACTTTCAAAATTAACTGCATGACTTTATAAATGACTTACACCACCAAGGAAACATTTTTATTAGTAATTAACATTTTATTCAAACTAATTTCATTGTAACCAAGTAAATTATTTATTAGTATTTAGGGAAATAAAGTGTTTGTGAAAAATTGGTGGGATGTAGGGTAGTATGTAAATCCATCATATATTTACGTTTTTCTTCTGTTATTGGTCTAATGGTTGTGTATAATGGAAGCAAATCAATATTTTCGAAATGAAATCTTTCTGAGCCATTTGTACTACCAAAAATGGGTTTCTCTTTTTACATAATTCTATTAAATTATAATAATGCTCAGGGATGTATAAATAATTCGATTTTTTAATTTTAGTTTCTATCAAACCAAAATCGCGACCATTTGGCAAAAAAGAATGGCCGGATACCATAAATTTATGATCAACTGTTTCAACATTATTATCAGATGACTGAACAATTTTTAACCATATTAAAGCTATGTTAATGTTACGATTTTGTCCTGAGCAGGCATTACTGTAAGCTATTTACCACTCATATGCTTAGACTCTTTTGTTTCATATTCCTCTCCACTATTTCTCTTCATTTTTCTTATATTTTGTGCATAATTCCGTTGATTTCGTGTCCTCTTTCTTGATTTCGTGTCCCCTCTCTTGATTTCGTGTTACTTTCTTCCATTTGTAAGGGTTCCGAATTCACTTTTAAAGTATGAACTGATTCATCTGAAGACGATATTAGTCTTATTCGTTTCCATTTCTTGGGAGCATTACTTATACGAGGGGCTTTCAATGTATTCTCGGTATTGGGGTGATTTGATATTATTGTGGGTAATTAAAATATATCATTAGCTAACAACATTATCTGAGGGTATTTATATAAAATTTCATGTTGATAACTTCATTAGTTTGTTTGCTACCTCCAGTCAGCAACGACGAAAATGACTGACGCGACGTGATGTGTTGCTTCTTCACGACAACGCACCGGTTCACACTGCGCGGCTCTCCAAGGCTGCTGTACGAGAGTGCGGGTTCGAGGAAATTAACCACCCACCCTACAGCCCGGACCTGGCCCCCAGTGACTACTTATTATTCCCAAATTTAAAAAAAGACTTCAGGGGAAATCGTTTTGCTGACGATAATGAGCTCAAGTCCGCTGTAAATGAGCATTTTTCGGGCATTTCGGGCCATGAAGAAAATTATTTTTTTAAGGGAATAGAAAAACTTATTTCGCGATCAAACAAATGTATTGAAATCATGCGAGACTATATTGAAAAATAAATTTTTTTTAAAGGTTTTATCTTTTTTCTAACCTACCCATACCGAGAATACATTGAACGCCCCTCGTATTTCTTCGCCGTATAATGTCTACAATTAACTATAAATAGTACGTTTTTACATTAAAAGGATTACTTGATCATACCTGAACCGCTATCTGAAGACATGACAAAATTACTAATTATTTAGCCAAACTTTGTGAACAGACTGACTTATACCACTATCAAAAAAAACAGTAACTGTATTTTGTTTACCAACCAAAAAATAAACACATTTTATCGACTTAATTTTCATGGCATACTGCCAATCTCTTCAGATTATGTTATTTTATTAGGGTTTGATATGAAATAGCTGATAAACTAGATTTTTAAAATTTTTGACTTATACCACTTTCAAAATCAAGGGCTCATATATATCCCTGCAGTAGTTTAATTATGGGATAAATATATCCCAGCAGTAAATAATCAGACTTCAAATTTAGGTATTCAAGAGTACAAAATATTTATTTTTATTGAAACTGTTATAGCCTATTTCCACTGAGCGCTTAACTGCAGTGAAGGGCTCTGTTAAATTCGAGAACAGTCAAGCGTTTCCACCGGAATCGAATTAAAAGCAACAGCTGTTTTTTGTTTACGTTTTTATTTGGTCAAGCCAAATTCTGCATTTATTTCTTGGCAGCCACAACTTACCCATCGCCGCCTTCTCCTTGTATACGTATGTATTGGTTTCTTGTAGCCCCTCTACTGCATGAAAACCACTCCGCTTTCCTTCTCAACAGTCTAGGAATGTCTGCGTTTTCATATTTGTGAAAATTTATTTCATTTATGAAAATGTATTTCATTTCTCAATGTTTATTTCATTTCTGACAGTTGTCAGCTGATTGATATCAGAGCTGTCTGAATTTTTAATGTCAAGCGGGTTCATGAGAAGTTCTCCGTTTTTTACTTTCTTTTTCAGCATTTATTATTGGCAAATGTTTATGCGTATCGTCGCGGAGCGGGAGAAATAAATAAAACGGGTCAAATTTCGGACTTAGGGTTCTTTATTAATCGCCGTACGGATAACGACTGTGTACAAGAAGTACATGAAACATTGAACGAGACAAACGGCCGAAGCCGGGGAGCATAAATAGGGGGAACATCAGTACAAGAGGATAAGGAAAAGAAGGGATTAGAGGTGGGAGCGACAGATCACTAGACAACCACAGCACTCATTTAGCCATCGCGGCCGCCATTGCAGAGTGCAATTGATGAAGTGTCCGGGTGGAGGGTTGCCGCGACGCGGCTGAGGTCTGGCTGGAGGTGGTGCGGCTCACGACTGGCTGGCTGTGAATGCGCTTGGGGTGCGCCGATAACTTCCTTGCGTGGGATGATCGGTCCGTGCGGAGCAGTCTTGGAAGCAGCTGCTGCCATAGTCGGCTGATCTGCAAAAAGATGAGATGTCCTTTACTTACAATAATAATATTGAGGTTGACATCGGGGCATGAGAAATTGTGGCTAAGCTGCGGGGCGTGCTTAAGCTAAAGCCGGGGGAATATGGGAAAATACACATATATATTGGCTGCATTGCCATTTCTTTAGGGGGAATGAGAAGCTCGAGCGAGAGTTATGAGGGGGTTCGAGGGGTTGTTTATACACAAGGGCAACTCCGCTCGGGATACGTATGTGCTCGTAGGGCTCGAACGAAGCAGGAGACCCGACCGAGAATGTCGGTTTGCTCTTCGAGAGGGTGGTGGCAGTCAACCGCTCTTTGATCCGGAGTTGGAACTGTTCGAGCATGAGAATGGCTGGAGCCGTTCCACCCGAGAGGGAGATCTTATAGATCTTGGAGTTTATACCCGATCAGTTCGACGTCTGCGTGATTTGCAGCGTTTGGAGCAAGTTGCACTGGAGTGGCGACTGTCCTCTTTTTGGACCCGGGATGGAGGAGGTGCAATAAGGAACTGCGGGGGATTGCAATTTCCGTCAGTTGCTGTGAATGTGGGCCGTTTTTGGCGAACCCTTTTGGGAGACCTCATTAGAGGCGAAAGCCATCCTGCGGGGCCGAAACGTTTCGCAACGAAAGGGGAAATTTGCCGGTTTGAGAATGAGTTTGCAGGATTGGTGGGTTCGAAGTGATTTTCCTTTAATTCCGGGGGTGGAAACCCTACGGGATTGAGGGCGCCAATCACTTGCGAAACGGCTTTCTTTAGGGCGGGAAGATTATTTCGAAGGGCGGCTCCAATATGCATATGGCGACTTGGTACGTCTGTGGCACATGTCAAATGCGAAGGGGGTACTGGACCGCTTAATACCCACCCGAATACTGTATGCTGAGCAAGTAAGCTGCCACATACATTCCGGTGGATACCTTCGAGCATGATCTGCGGGATGAGATCACTTCTGGGTAAATAAAAGTGTCAAATTTGGTTAGGAAAAAACATAAAAATAAAAATTGAAAGATTTTTCTTGTGGTGAAAAATAAATCAAATACGCGCAAAAAACTTAGGTAAATATAAGTGTTGGACTTAATTTTAAATGGTTTTTCATAATCCTAAATGATATCCGAGCATATCGTAAAAGGAACAAAGTTATACAATGATTTCCAAAATGGCATAAAAATGTAAAGTGCCACCTTTTTTTCTTTGTAAGGTGCCACCCCCCTTTATCACTGTTTTGTGGTCCTATATCTGTAAAATGACTTTTTATTGCTTGGAATCGTCATTACGATGAATTTAAAGTGTTCTTAGTCAATTTTTCTCTAATCGTATCATGAGGAACAAATTAGTTTAGTTTTGTTCTTTAATTTCCATACAATTATTTGTTTTATTCGTTACCATTCAATTTCGGTTTGCTTTTGGTATTTTCTATTCAATTCAAATTAAATTCAATAATCTTTCGTAAATTTTCTAAATCATGTATTTTTACTTGAGATTAGGCATCGCAATCCCGGGATCCCGGGATCCCGGACTTTTTCCAGTCCCGAAAATCCCGGGATTCAAATCTTTTAATCCCGGGATTTTCGGGATTGCAAAAGATGCTTCAAAGTTCAAATGAAATAAATTTAAAAGCACAAAAACCCAATTCCTTAACTGAAGGAGGAGGGAGGGGATAGAGGGCGTCTTTTGCAAAAGGCTTATAATTATTTACTAAGCATTCAACCAGCAAGTGTTGAATCTGAAAGATGTTTTCTCTCAGCAGGGTTTATTTGCAATAAATTTCGTGCTAGATTAGAGGGCAAAACATTTAATGCCTTAGTATTTTTAAGATCTCAGTTTTTAGTTAATCACAACGCTTAACTTTTTTATCGAAATATTCGAAGTAAAACTAAAAGTACTAACAAATTAACTATTTTATTTTTTTTTTATCAAATATGCGTATATATGTACTTTATGATACATTTGATGCAAAGCAATAAGTTATGTTTAAGTGTCATTTTTGGATAAAACAAAATGTTATCAAACTGAAGTTAAATGTCAAATGAAAAACTTTTAAGTTAAACAAAATGTTGTCAAGGATGACTATGTTTATTTATTTGATTTAAATTTAAACTGACAATTTTGAATGTAATTGACAACTGATTGTAAATGACAACTGATTGTAAATGACAACTGGATTTTGGTGATGTGCCGCGTACAACCAACCACTTCGACGACTCAACACCGACTGCCTCCCTTTCCGCCTTACAATGTGATTAAATTCAAGATAAAAAATCTTAAAACTACCCAAATGTGATTAAACTGTGTCCATTTTTATGGTAAATATATTATAAACAAGTATTTATGCAATTTGGTAAAATTGTTTTATTTAAAAAATTTGTTATTTGAATCCCGGGATTAAATCCCGGGATTTGACTTTTCAATCCCGAAAATCCCGGGATCGCAAAATGGCAAAAAATTGCGATCCCTACTTGAGATGTTTACGTTTTTAGCGGGTTTTTAAGGGGATGGCACCTTACATTAAAAAATTTTAGGATGTCGAGTTTTAACGCTTTGGGAAATTCGCTGTAAAATTCGTACTTACGACAAATTCAAATGAAGTGTTACCTTGGATCATAGCTCTTTACACCCTCTTTCCAACGGTATAATAACTTTGGCGATAAGTTAATTTTCTAATGAGTAATGCGCAAAAAAGTTGTGGGGTGGCACCTTACAAAGAATTCCCCTATGGGAAGAGTTTGCCGCCCCAAAATCTTATGTTTTAAAGCCATGGTCCTGTAAGTTGGCCCAAGATCGTAAAAGTAAGTAAAGAACTAAATCTCAAACCACAAATCAAGCGTCACATTGGAGTTGTTATAAGAAAATTAGTTGTTATAAGAAAATTAGTTATTTCCAGAAGTAGCGATACGATTTTTTTTCAGAAAAGACAACAACAATTGACTAACTGGAGAGCCACATCAATTAAATCATTGGGAGATCAAGCTCGACAGAATCATGTAAAATTGGACCTCGGATCACGGAGGCCCATTTTGAACAATACCTTCTTTAAAACAAATTGGTAATGAATTAATTTCAATTTTCAAGTTGAGACATGCTTAACCCGGTACCGTCTAGCGTAACCTATGGTCCATGGTTACACTAAACATGCACTGAAAATATGACATTTTTCAATTATACTTAAATCGCTCAAGAAATGTTTCGCAAAATTCGAAAGAAAAAGAATTCCGGCACATAAGGGTTAACCTTTAACTGCTGACATGCGGTCTCACTGGGCGAGTGAAAGTTAAAAACCGTAAAATCATCCCTAAACACGGTTGCTGCTGTTTCAACCAAAATGGGTGAATTTTTTACGTTTGCTTACTTCATTTTGTTTGTTACTTCATTTTCTGACATTTTCGACAAACATTAAAGCAAGACCTTTTTTCTTGTTTCTCTTTTTCTTTATAGCCATGTAGAAAACACTCTCTTGAGTTGTTGAATGCGGCAAGAAAAAATTCTAAGTAGGGGTTTTGTTTTGTTTTGTTTTTGAACTTGGTTACATTTAGGTTACATCTTGGATCAGCGGGTTCTAGCATGGCGAAATCGTTCATATTAGGGGGTTTATATGAGAAGGTGGGAGCAATTCCGTAAGCTCTTGGAGCACGATAGCTTGCACGGGGAGTTTCGTGCTCGTTTGAGGGACTGCCAAAGTCAAGAAGCATGTATGATTGGCATTTTGCACAATCTGACCGCCCATGCCCGAGATTTGAAAGGGGGATTTCTCGATTGGCAATTTAAGGCGTTTCTGGACCTTCGAAGAAATGAAGGTACGCTGAGAGGCTTGGTCGATGAACGCTCGAACTTTAAACAACTTTCCTGAGTGCTCAATAGACACCAGTGCCGTAGGCAGAAGGGATTGGGTCCCATTATTGGAATGTAAGGCTTGTACTTGGGGCGTACTTTGCCTGGACTGGAGGGAATGAGTTGTGGAGTTGTTTTTCCTTGGGTTTGGAGCTGTTGCGACCTGTGGAGTGGTCGAATGTGACCGATGAAGCGATTGAGAGAGCTGCGCATTGCCTTTGGGGAAATGAAGCATGGAATGGTGCTTCTTTTGGCAATATACGCACGTAAAATTGCTTGTACAATCCTTAGTGAGGTGCGATGTAGCAAGACAATTTACGCAGAGATTGTGCTTCTTAACGTATTTTAATCGACTCTGGGGGGTGAGTCCTTTGAAGTTCTGGCAAGTCCGTATGGGATGATTTGCGTTGCAGAGTTTGCACGCGAAGTCCCTTTTCACTTGAGTATAATAAATTAGGGATTTGTGTGGCCGATTTGGGAGGACATTGGAAGTCGAAGGTTGAGACGGTTTCGGCTTAGAAGGGCGAATATTTTGGAGCCGTTCAAGTACCTCATATCTGCCGGTCAGGAGCTCATCCATTTGCGACCAGGGTGGCAGATCCTTCCGGGATGTCAATGATTGCTCCCAAAGAGCGAGTGTCTCTTGGGGCAATTTGGTACAACATATGTAAACCAATAGCGGATCCCAATTGTCAGTGTCTACGGCCTGAGAATTGAGAACAGACAGACAATTGTTTATAGTGCTTTGGATCCGCTGTAGCGCCTCACTATTTTCAGTGTGGGCAGGAGCGATATTCAGAAGGGATCGGATTTGAGTATCAATGAGCATGCGTTTATTTTCGAAGCGGGATCTTAGGGCTCCCGACGCGAGTCCGAAATTCTCATCGGTTAATGCATATTGCTTTACAACAGCACCGGCTTTACCTTGCGTTTTGTATCGGAGGTGATACAATTTTTGGGCTGCAGTGAGCTGGGGGTGGTTGATATAAACCGCGGTAAACATGTCCCGAAAGGACGGCCATTGCTCATAGCCCCCGAAAAAGGTTTCGGTATCACAAGGTGGAACTTGTAGGCAAATTTCTGGTTCTAGGGGTCGAACAGGTTCCATATGCGCAGCGGGCTGGGGGGACTGAGTTTGGAGCATCTCAATGATGTCCGACATTCGAGCCATGCACAACTCGTACTGGTCTGTGCAGGCGTCAATCTTTTGCCTAGCCGACTCTTTGAAACCGTCGGGCTGGCTGTTGTTTTCAGTAATGAAGACTGCCTCATCTGCGCGCAAAAGCCTCTCCCATTGGGCTTGCAAATTTGTTTGCTTAATTTGGACCAGGGATTTGGTCAAATCCTCAATGGGAGCCGATGAAAATTGTGTGCTTAGTTGCACGAGTCTATCGGACTCGAAAATGAATTTTGCAACACTGGGATCGGTTGCTTTGGGGGTAGAAAGTTTGGAGCGCGTGTTGGGTGGCTCCCGAGTGACAGGAACTGTCAAACGTGCGCTGGGTGACTTTGGGTATCTGGAGGAAGGAGTCTCCGTTGTGACAAGTTGACGTTTGGGGGATCGCTCAACGGGCATGTTAATTGGATTGGAAGCTCGACAAAGGGTAAAAAATTTAAATAAGTATATGAGTACAGTATTCCCTAATTGGCAATTCGGCCAATTGAAGATAACTAGTTTCACATTCTTCCGGCTTTAGCTTAAGCGAACCCCGCAGCTTAGCCGATTTCCCATACTCACGATGTCAGCCTCAAAACTTGTATGCCCAATTAACTGACATCCACCTTCTTTGCAGATCGTACGCTAGATGACCATCGCAGCAGCTGCCCTCGAGTTTGTCCCGCATGGTCGATAGGGATCCAAGCATCCGCAGCGGCTACCATCCTGCAAAGAGGTCATCGGCGCACCCCTAAGCGCACCCACAGCCAGCCAGCCGTGAGCCGTACCACCACCAGCCAGACGTCAGCAGCATCAAGGCAACCCTCCCCCCGGCTACTCCATTAATTGCACTCTGCAATGGCGGCCGCGATGGCTAAATGAGTGCTGTGGTTGTTCAGTGATCTGTCGATCCCACCACTAATCCCTTCCTTTCCTTATCCTTTTGTACACATGTTTCCCCTATTTATGCTCCCCGGCTACGGCCGTTTGTCTCGTTCAGTGGTTCTTGTACTTATTGTTATTCGTTATTCATACATCAAAGAATAAATACCCTAAAACGAATCTAATGCTTTTAATTCCACCGCTC
This sequence comes from Melieria omissa, assembly GCA_963971225.1. Classification (NCBI taxonomy): domain Eukaryota; kingdom Metazoa; phylum Arthropoda; class Insecta; order Diptera; family Ulidiidae; genus Melieria; species Melieria omissa. The sequence continues at coordinate 64,496,052 of OZ020268.1, read as the reverse complement.
CGCGACGATACGCATAAACAGCAAATAATATAAGTTTTGACTTTGATTATGACATAAAATATATATTTTTGCGAAAAATGCAGTAAAAAGTAATGGTCTTGGCAAAAAATCTACCACACCGAACACAATTCAAATCCCTTCGTTCGTATGGCTCTTGCAGCACCTTGAAGCTTGCTATCAAAATTTGTACATTTATGAGTATTACCCCCTATTTTAACATAACATTTTCTGTTAGACGTCTGTAAATGGCAAAACTGGGTTAACTCAGTTTTGAAAGTGAGTTCACGCACTTTGATACAAAAACAATTGTTTGGGAATTTGAGCATTTAAATGCGATGTCAAACTGCAGCTAAGCGTAAACTGCAGTTAAGGCCCAATGGAAATAGGCTATTACATTATGTATGGTATGGTGTAAAACAATCAATACATAAGGCTACTTGACATTTTTGGCAAATGATTTTAGTCCTTTTTTCAAATTTCCTGGACTGGCATCTTATGCATCTGTTTCGCGTGCCTTTTTCAACTGGAAGATGATCTCCAACATATGCGAAAACTTTGACATTCTTTGAAACCCTGTCCTGTCTTCTTAGAAACACACAAAATTTTCACCTAAACACATAAAAAAACTAAAAGTTTTGCTTCCACGTGTATGCACAAAGAGCACGCTTACACTTCTGAACGTATACCAAGTATGAATTAGTTAGGTTATGCTAACCAAAACACGTGCTGTGAAGTACTGACTACAGACTACTGTTTAGTCCCATCCCAGCACTTTAAAAGCGAATACTTTTCTTACCAGTAATTTTTGAACATTATCTGGGACTTATATATCCCCGCAGTATTGAAAGGGTTAAGGAAAGTGCTCTTCGTGTTTTAGAACAGCAAAGGAGTCGATTTTGTTTTATTGTGAGTTATTAATTTCCTGTGCTTCCTAAGTTCATCTTTTTAATTCATTGTCAGATTCTTGGGTCGGAAACGCCTTGAGGAGCATGAATAATGGGTCAAAGGGACCAAGAATCGCGTTCATCCCGGCTACTCCTATTGGACGTTGGGCTACGTAATAAGTTTGAGGGGCGCAAAAAACGACTGCCTGACAAACCACTCGAGAAACTGATGCCGGTTGGTAAATTCCGACGCATCATGTTTAACCGGCACCCGAATAAATCTTGGAGTTCAGTCTTTAGCAAACGCAATTTAATCGCCTTTAGAGCTGCCCTGGTTATTCTCTATCCCTCACACTGTTGGGACTAAATAGGATGCTTTTCGGACACCGGAAAACACTCAGACTTAATTCAACACTCAAATTTTGAAACGATTTAAAAATTCTCAGTGCTCAATGAAACAAAACAAGCCATAGAAAAATATTTCTAATTAGCACTGTTTAAATAGCGATGAACCTTGCGATTAATTTTACAAAACCACATACAGCCGTAGCTCAGCTGGCTGATTCGTTGGGCCGCGAAACAAATGCGACGCTCGAAACCAGGTTCAAGACTCCTTTGCTGCTAACACCGAAAAAAGAAAAACAAGAATTTTTCTTTCGGCGGAAATGGCAAACCTCTGAGAGTAAAATTGCCTATGAAAAAGCTCCCAATTGGCCGTTCGGAATCGGCATAAAACTGTAGGTCCCTTCCAACCTTGTGCAAATTCGCACGCACAACACGGATGGGTGCGGGTAGCTAGGCATTAGTATCGTAATCGGGCTGTCGTGCCAGTTAATTATTATTATTACATACACGCACGCTAGGGACTGAAATTCCGGGATTCCGAATCCCAATGTACTGACTAGCTGAACCACAGCGGCCAACTTGACAAAGTTTCTATAAGTGAATAAAATTTGCAGTTAACGAAACCCAAATTAAATATGCGTAAAAGTTAACTAATTCTACAACGGAAATAGCTAGTAAAAAAGTAACGCGCCCTGAATTTGTTCCCCACAGAACTCTAAGTCGAACGATTTAATCAAAATAAATTAAACTAAATTCAAGGAATGTGGTGATGTTATACACATTTACAGCACAAACTTTCGGTATCGATTTCATTAAACATCAAAAAAGAAGTGTGGCTAAGTCTAATTATGAAAACAATACGCGTGGACCAATTTAAAAGGCATTTTCACAGTGATACATTTCTTTATTTCATCAATATTTATTTGCCAAATTATTCTACAGCAACTCATTAACTTCATGTAACAGATCAGTATTGAGATTATGAAGTGCTAACTTTTTTGAATCATCATCCAAAACTGATTCTGCCCAAAAGTCCATATTTGTTGTCGCTTTCATTTTCCGATACGACTCAGCTATGTTTACGTCCAACATGCGGTCAACAATATTACCTCGCTCTAGTAAATGTCTTAATTTCAAATCATTCTCTGCATAGTTCACCCTTTCATCGGTCCCGTTCGCCCCCGTATCTACGTCATTTACCACGTCACCAACGTTCACGTTAATGGTGTTAAACAATTTCGCATTTTCTTCATCACGATCACCCAGTTTGCAAAGCGTACATTTTTTATCGACTAGACGCGATTTCAAATTTTGAAGAGCTATGCGATCCTGCGTCAATAATAAACGTTCCTGCGATAAGTTTGCTTCTTTCTCACCAACTTCACGCATACGCTCTTGTAACAGTAGAATCTTCATATGAAAATTTTTCTCGATAAGCTGTGCTTTCTGCTGTGATTCTAGTGATTTACTCTCTGCCAGCCGAAATGAATTCAACTCTTGGTTGAGTTCATCCTCCTTGGCGTGCAACATGTGCTCCTTGTCCACAAATTCACGTTTTTGTTTTTCCAATTGGCGTTGTAAATTATGGTAACGTTTGCGCTCAGCATCCGCCTGTCGTGCAGCGTCTTGTGCCACCTTTACTACCGCTTCCATTTCTAAGCGTTGATTTTCCAAATCATGATCCACATGCAACTTTCGTTCTGTTTCGATTTTTGCACGTTCGACAAAGATCCGTGCTCGTTCCTCTTGCAATGTTACAAGAGTACGTTGCGATTCTGCCAATTGCTGTTCCTTTAAATCAGCAATCCGTTTTTCATCACGCGCAAACTGCTCGCGTATAAATTCCTTTTCCTTCTCAAATGCCGCCTTCTCAGCATCTAGTGAGCTCATTTTCTTCCTCAGTAACCAGTTTTCCTCTGCAGAGTCCTTAGACAACTTATTAAGTTGCTGCTCCAAATTACCCACCAAATTCATAAGTCGCGTTTTCTCTTCATCTGCAGCCTTTTCGGCAATCTTCAGATGTCGTTCGGCATCTTCGAGTTTTTTCTCGCGTAACTCTATTGTTTTTTGTTGCTCTCTATTAAGGGTATCGATTTTCAGTTGCATTGCAGTTCGCAAATCTTCTAGACCTCCGCTTAGATTTTCCAAATTACTGGAAGCCAACTTTAAAGTTTCCAAATAGGAACCACTATCCTGCACAGCGGCAAATTCTAATATCTTTGCTTCGCGCACGTTTTCCAACATTTGTCGGTGTTCTTCTTTCAGCATCTCTAAATGGTCATCGTGTAATTTCTTAAATTTTTTAAAACTATCGTTATGACCCAGTTTTAGCGCAGCAATATCTGACTCATATTCGGCCTTCTGCTTGTCTTTCTCATGTTCAAGAACCTCAACTTTTTTTTCATAATATATTCGCAACTCATCCAACTCTAATTTAAGACGTGTTTCTATCGCATTTAGATGCCCTTCCAGCACTTTTATCTGTTTCCTACAATGAGACTTTGTCATTTGGAACGAACGTAGTAGAAAGAAAAAATTGCACTTGCTTGTATGATGACTCCATTAGCTCCATTTCCCTCTCATAGTTCGTCTTCAAACTCTCCACCAATTCCTCTAATCGAAGTCTTTCTAATTCTAAACGCTTCGCATCGGCCTCCATTTGCACCAGGTTTATTGCAGCGTCCTGTGGCGTTGTGGAGCGACTGCAAGACATCTTTGTAGCAGCGTCCTCACCTCGTACTTCCTCGATACCTGACATACTGGGAGGCAACATTGCTGGCTGCGTCATCATCAACTGTATATGTGTATTAATCCTCTGCTGCTGCATTTTTATGTGCTCCTCCATTTGTTGTTGGCGTTGTATCTGCTGCTGTAGTAGAGCTTGAAACTGGAGCTCTTGTTGATGCAATAATGAGTCCTGCTTGCGGTGCATTTCCAGTAGTGCTTTTTCCTGATTCTTCATCTGAACTGTCAACGACAATTGCGATTCCTGCTGCTGTAACGCATTGAATGCATTTTTCGTTTCCATGTGCAAACCATTTAACAACAAAATGTTTTGTGCTGTGTTGTTTGCACTTGATATTTGTGCAGCTGTTAATGACTGCTTACTTTTGACTTCCGGCCCTGACCCTTCAACTGTGGCTCCAATTTCTAAATCGTTGTTGGGAATTTTCAATATTTCGACCGTTTTTTCACCGGTTAACGTAGTCGCTCTGGATTTTGTAGGTTTTATCGGGGATTCTAATTGTTCTTTACATTTATCTGTGCTGTCCTCTGCCTCAGCACTTATGCCCAGCCAATCAGCCGTAGTTCCCCGTTTTCCCGTTTTTGGCGTGGACATGCTGGGGTTTCCCACAGTTACTTCCTTCTCCCTATTTTGTATACTAAATAAATCCAATGGGTCGCTATTAGCGGCAACTGATCCACCCGAACTGCGTCGTCCAGCTGACGTCTTGCGCCGCGCTTGGGATAACACCACGTTTGATGCATCTGTGGTGGTATCCGTCGACTGTCTAGAAACCGATTTCTCCTCACGCCGTAAAAATGTCGGCACTGCAGTGGCAGGCCTTTTTGCCTTAACGGGATCCAGTAAGTCGTCAAAGATGTTCAATCGCGCACCACTTTTTGGTTTTTGTGGATCGAAACCTAAATCGGAATCTTCATCGTAGGCTGACAACGATGGTTTTTGCTTTGCAATGCGTGGCGTACTTGTAATTGGAGATGGCTTACTACTTGTTTGCATGGTTGTTGGATTACCAACTGAATTTTGCATTGATTTTCGCTGAATTGACGCAGAATATGGCAATTCGTTCTCCTCCGTTATGCCAAATAAGTCCTCCAACTTACTCCTTCCTTTGTTCGCAAGCCGTTTCGATTGGTTTCCGGTGGGGTTGTCAAAGAAGCTATCATTATCTATGCTGTTGTCGCTGAGCAAATCTGCTAACGGGTCCTCGGAATTAAAGTTCATTGCGATTTTAATTTCACCAGTTATTCGATACTTCAATATCTAACAATACACAAAATTTTATTTTCCACCCACCTTTACAAATGATTAACAACTTTTATCACCGCTTTTATATGTAAATGAACAGTCACAACACAGCCAAACATTTGTTGAAAAAAAGCATGCAAACATTCGTTGCCGAGCAACAATTTAGAAGCATTTCAATGAATCTCAAACTGCACAACAGCTGTTTTCCCACAACCAAGAAGCAAGACTGAGCAAAACATCACCGTACTGTGGGAAAACGTAAATATAATGAGCTCTTTACTAGGAAAAGCTATAGATTGTATTTTTTTAATTGAATTCCAGAACAATTGCTGTACAAACAAGCATATTGAGATGCTTCGCAACATTGTAAATCTTTGTTCGAGATGCAGCAAACCATTGTCGCGTCGCTTCAGCATTACTCAGAGTAAGAACCAAAACAATTCTGGCCAGAATGCGGAGTACTTGCGCAAAAAGAAGTTAAAATCAACGCTTTACTATGTGACCGCTGGTGGTGTCCTAGTGGCAGGCTGCAGCTACGCTGCCGTACCACTTTACCGAATGTTTTGTCAGGTACTTGGACTCCAAAACTTTAGCTGATTATAACCCGTTGCCAAATTCTGATTTGCTGAACACCCAAGCAAGCGCCTCTGTGTGGTACGCACCTTTTTCATTTGGTGCTTAATAATTTGTAAAATTTCATGGCCAGCCCATCAGCTAAATAATCATTCGCTGAGTTACATCTATGTGGTTAACCCTTCGTTGCATGATTTAATTTCCGTGAAGAAAAAACATTTTTGCCATATAACTATTGTTGCTTGTTAAGCTCTGATGGTAAAAATGAAATTTTGTTGAATTCCTGTGTCTATGAAAGAAGTTCTGCGGGCATATTCCGTATCCTGGCTAGAACGCTACCGCCGAAATAAAAGTCGGTTTTATCTATATTTTAGTGCTGACTACTACGAGGAGTCGAACAGAGGTCAGGCGTCATTGTATACTCACACTAAACAGCTGAGCAACGGCGGCCGCCATATAACCATCGCCATCAATAACCAAAATTATTTCACCAAATCGAAACACTTGTGGTTTTTTCGATTCTTTTGCACATACTTTCAATGTCATTCGCAAAATTCCGTTAGTAGTCAAATGTTTTAACACAAAAGACACAACTGAAGAATGAATAACTGTAAAATTCTGAACAGAATAATTTCAAAATATATGAAAAGTTAAAATTGCATATATGCAATGCCATGCAGCGAAGGGTTAAGCAGCTAATAAAGCACTTCCTAACTCATCCTAATAAAGCAGTCATCATCTACCTAAACAGGGTCGAAGATTTTGTGCAGAAGTGCAGAACGCTGAAGCAGGAGTAGGAATGAACGTCCTACTCGTGTATCCTTCAAAAAAGTCATAATACAACGACGAATGACTTTCTTTGCAGGCTTATAGCTATGGTGGCACCACCCTACAAGGGCATGATGCCAGCAAGATTGAACATATGCAAAAAGTTGAAGACCGTATTTTAAAAATTCACTTCAATGCTGACATTGGGGCTTCAATGCGCTGGAATTTTAAGCCACAGCAGTATGAAATTAAAGTGGTTCCCGGTGAGACGGCCTTGGCATTCTACACAGCAAAGAATCCCACAGATCACCCCGTGGTTGGCATTAGCACGTATAACGTCATACCGTTTGAGGCTGGAGCGTACTTTAATAAAATTCAGTGCTTCTGCTTCGAAGAACAACAACTTAATCCGCACGAGGAGGCATGCTTTCAAAATTGCATGGAGCTCACTTTTAAATGAAAATATTTATTTGTATATTTTTTTGCAGGTCGACATGCCAGTTTTTTTCTACATTGATCCGGAGTACACTAAAGACCCTAAACTGGAGAATGTCGACACTATCACATTGTCATATACATTTTTTGAAGCCAAAGAAGGATTGAAGCTTAACTTTCCGAGCTATACAAAACCGCATATAGCGTGATAAATAGTCCGGATTCTGATTAATGTTTACGAAGAAGTGATTACAAAATGGTTTGTAACTTAATGTAGCTAAATAGAGTTGATGTTATTAAAATAAAATAGCCGATTTTTGAAATTTACTTTAGTTAGGGCAGTTGTCGAAAATTTAACTATTTCAGCCACAACGTATTTAAGGGGGTCTTCTGCTTACGCGGATTGAAAAAATCGATATTTTTTTTTGCATTTTTTGAATATAGAGGATATAAGGAATACGTCTTATAAACGGTTTCGTGAAAAACACATTCCTTCTTGGGTTTTCGAAGCCGGAAACATAGCCGCCTCCAGCCGTTTCGAGCTTTCCGTTATCTTTAAACGCATTTTCCCGAAAATCACCGTTTTTATACTTTGTGGTATGACTTCTACTACTCGGAGAAGCATAGAGAAGTGTTTTATGAAGAAGTGAAAAAAAAAATTAGTCAAATCCGATGAAAATTACTTGTAGAAGTCATACCACAAAGTATAAAAAAGTTGATTTTCGGGAAAATGCGCTTAAAGATAACGGAAATGCACACACATAAGGCATTTGTCATTTTTCAAGTTTAAACATGTACAAAAATAATAAAAAAAAAAATTTTTCAATTATCTTGTATAGTTTCCTTACAATTAATTTCCAAAAATAGACTAAAATTCCGGGCGCGTAAGCAGAAGACCCCCTTAATAGTTCAACATCGTTATAGTCAAAAGCCAGTAATCGAGCTGTTGTACCAGTTATATTTACCAGATGTTAGAGAAAATGAACTTTAGGTATGTTTTATTCACTGGACCTTATCTAATATTTTATTAGCTACCACTGGTATTTCGAACATCGCCATTGTAGCTTTTAAAAAGGTGAACAAAACGAGTTGCCATAATTCGAAAATATAAATGCATCCGTGTTGCTACAGTTTTAAAGGCATTGTCATGGAGTCGTACCAGTCAGTCGCCTTTATGCAAGGTGTATTAATAAGGTGATGGCACTACGATTCCCATGTATTTTGTTAGTGCTTTTGGGCATCCTGCTTGTCAAAATCAAATCAAAAGACAAGCAACACAAAAACAATTTTACCATTTTTTGCCCATTCGCGAAAAGCCAAAAGAGAATCAGAAGAAATCAAAAGAAAATCAGAAGAAAAAAGTTTAAGCAGCTGTGTTGCCACCACTACCTTATTAAATGTGCCTTGCCTTTATGCTTATTTAGGTTGCGCGGATTGTTTATGATAAGAAATGTTCTTTCGAAAAATGAGAACAGCTCGAATTGAATTATTCATTGTACTTCGAACTAATGACAGATACAGCAATGAAAGCGAATAAGTAGAGCAGATTAGGATTCCAGTTTCCGGTCAGGTCGTGACATCTGCAGTTCTAAAGAAAGTTTAGTGAACGTGGCTGAATGAATGAATTGCGTTTACCTTTTTACATATAGAACGGAAAGTGAAGTTAAAAATATGTATAAATTCACAACATTTCTGCTTTTATGTGTGTTATGGACATACTTTGTATCCACTGCATTGGGCCATACGACACCGCCTGAAATTCAAGAGCTGCACGCATCACTGCCTGCTGATTTGGGGGAAGAGCCCCCCACGATCCTGGTGGCGCTACTAGTGCGCAACAAGGCACATGTGTTGCCACTTTTCCTCACCTATCTGGAACGTTTAAGTTATCCAAAACAGCGTCTAGCTTTATGGTAAGTTAGTGTCATAATGGCTTTTATTCTTTAACAAATACGATCGCTTCTGCAGGATTCGTTCTGATCACAACATTGATTCGAGTGGAGAACTACTGCAGCTCTGGCTAAACAACACTGCATTTCTGTATCATAGCGTTGACTTTTCGCTTGACAACGACACGGAGCGTTATCAGAACGAGAGCTCTCCGTACGACTGGCCAGCTGAGCGCTACCGCCACCTTATTCAGCTCAAAGAAACAGCGTTCACTTATGCTTTTAAAATCTGGGCTGACTTTATTTTCGTAAGTAATCAAGCTAGCCCCTTTTGTATTTTAAGCAAAAATTCATTAGTGATTTAGTTCCTTGACGCAGACGTACTGCTGACTTACACCGACACCCTGCAACATCTGACCAGCCTAAGATTGCCGATAGTCGCCCCCATGCTACTGTCTGAGGGTCGTTATTCTAATTTCTGGTGTGACATGACTTCAGACTACTACTATCAACGTACCGACGAGTACATGGAAATCTACAACGTCGATAAAAGTGGAATTTTCCAAGTTCCCATGGTAAATAGTGCCGTTCTCGTTCATATGAACTATATGGGAACGCGATACCTAACCTTCGATCGAGAACAGCTTATCCAACAACAAAAACATTTAATGGAATGGGCAACTGTTGAGGGCAAACAGTGTCGTCCTTACGATGGTCCATTGGACGACATCATCGTCTTTGCTATATCCGCCAATTGCTCACAGATCCCACAATTTGTCAGTAATAAATATCCTTACGGATATATTTTGCAACCATTAGATACAAGTGACACCCTAGAACAGGATCTACGACAGCTAATCAATATTCGAACAAATATCGTGCACGATCATGACGCAGTTGAACCCGTAAATAAATACTTTTCTGAGTTTATGAGTTATCCCGAAAAGTAAGCGCACAGTTTTATCAAAGCTTTAATTTGCATGTAAAGTTACACTTTTTTGTCCCAGAACAAAACTAACACTTGACCATATTTATATGATAAATTTGGAGCGACGTCCCGAACGGCGTGCCAAAATGGAGAATCTCTTTAATGAGTTGGGCTTGGAGGTGGAGTATTTTAGTGCTGTTGACGGCAAGTGCGTTACACTTTTCTCTCAAATGAATTCAACTGTGCCTCCATGTGAAATTTGAACTCGTTGCAGAAATCTTAACTTAGAGATTATACAGAGCATGGACATTAGATTTCTGGCCGACTACGAAGATCCATATCACCACCGCCAAATGACCATGGGCGAGGTGGGCTGCTTTCTGAGTCATTACCGCATTTGGCAGAAAATAGTCGAGAAAGGGCAGGAAGAAGTGCTCGTACTTGAGGATGACATACGCTTCTCATCATATTTTAAAGAAAGTGCTATCCGTGTTCTAGAACAAGCGAGGAGTGTGGTCGAATATGATCTATTGTAAGTTATGCACTAATTATCTGTATTCCTTAATATAGACTTCTTAATTCATTGCCAGATACTTTGGTCGCAAACGACTAGAAGAGAATGAACCATGGGTCAAAGGGGCTAACAATTTAGTCCATCCCGGCTACTCTTATTGGACGTTGGGCTACGTGATAAGTTTGCAGGGCGCAAAAAAACTATTAAATGCCATACCGCTCCAAAAGCTGGTACCAGTTGATGAATTCCTACCCATTATGTTTAATCGTCATCCAAACAAAACTTGGAGTTCAGCCTTTCCGACACGCAATTTAATCGCCTTTAGTGCCGCACCAATCATTCTCTATCCCTCACATTATACAGGTGAAATTGGATATATTTCAGACACCGAAGACTCTGAAATCACCACACAAAGCGAGACACACAACATGGGTGTTCACCCCAAAAGCGATCGTGAATTAGACTTTGCTACAGAAAAATTATCCAGGGGCCAAGAAGTTTCACAGTTTAATTTACACGATAGTAACGACGTGCTAATTCTTGATTTACATGTTGGTGAGAGTCATGATGAATTTTGAAAGGCACACCCTTTGTGCATTGTCAAGACCACAACATAGTTTTATGATAGAATCGTAGCAGTCTTTTCCGACTACATTTAGATTATAATGTGCCCACTTGTTGCTTTTAGAGCTCTTTTCTATAAACGCTCTTAATGTGCCTTATAATTGTAAAGTAAAATTATTTTTATATTTTTATTTGGTTTTTTCTTTACATATGATTTCGAAATACTTTTATATTACAATATAAGACTTCTTACTTGACACCAAAAAATACTCCAAACTCGAATTTTAAATTTACATTGAAATAAATGCAATATAATATATAATAAAATCATAATTTATATTTAGAGTGTACTCGTAAAAGCAAACTGTTACACATGCGAGTTTTATTATCCAACCGTCAGGTATAAAACTGGCATTTATTCATAATCATAATTTGTACGCACAAATCTAAGTGTCGGATATTAGAAAGCAACTTATAAAATACCAATCATACATATTTTTACTACTAATTTGTTTGTACTGAAAACCTTTACACAATATATCGTCAAATCTTAAAACAACCAAGCCGAAGATTAGAGAACAAATAACAATGCTTTGCCACCAAATAAAGACGCGTTCTTATTTTGACGATTATCCATTCATCACGCAATTGTATAATCAGCTCTTTTCTGCACTACCATCTAGTATCAGTTGCCACAATGTGGTTATTGTAAACTAACACAGCAATAAACGTGCATCAAACCCGTTAAGATGTCTCTTATTTAAAGGTACCTTTTGGTATCTTTTGTAGTAGCATTGACCAAAGAAAAAAAATAAACTTCTAATCATCAAATCCTACAACGAAAACGAACGCGTAATTTCAGGATAAGTATACTTAACACTATTTCTACCAAGACTTTGTCTATACCTATTTCAACCAAAAGGTGTCTTTTGACACCTTAGCCAATTACTAACGACAAATCTTTTAAAGTTACTTTTTTTTGTCAAAAATAATATTTATTTATTCTTATTTATGAACTTAGCTATATTCAGGTATGGAAAATTAATAATAAAAAATAATGATATAAACACCATGTAACAAAAAATTTTCCTTATTCAATACTACACTTTTTATAGATCAATGGCTGGTCTTTTAAGCATTTGCCACACGAGTATTTTTTACACTGGGAACAAATTGTAATTGCTCTATTACCGGAACAATACTTTACTTGGCACTTTTTCCCCCTTTTTGTAAAGGAACCGATTTTACATGACGATATTGCCGTATTTGTTGTTCTCTCATGGCATTCTTTGCATGCAGTTGATAGTTCCTCTCCTTACTGGAATAAGAAATCTCTACGTGAAATTTTTTTCACCTTTCGTTTCTTTGTAAACATTTCTTTTTGCTCACGTACATATAAAACGCCTAGAAATGCCTCTAATTTATTTCGAGATAAGCTCCATTCTTTTCCCAAAACTCCTCTTGCTTCCGATTCAGTACATTTTATAATGTGTTCCATAATATGGTTGTCGAATAGTAAATAAAATGCTGATCTGACACTTCCTTTCATAATATTTCTTTTGGCGTGTCCGGTTGGACCCGATATACCTTTGAAAGTAATATGGTCTGCCAGGAGAGGAACCTGTTTCGATCTTTTTCCATACTGTCCCATCCATTGCATTTTCAATATGATCATGTTCATTGTTTTTTTTTTCTTTTTCGTCTTGAGAATCGGATATCAACCTCAGTCTTCTATTTGTAATCGAAATTTTTTCTTTTTCGGTATTTGAAGATTCATTTTCATATTCGCTAACGTTTTCATGAATCAAAATTTTGGAAAATTCATCAAGCTCATCTTCTCTTTCAGATTGTGTGTCTTCACTTTTTCTACTATAAATGAAGTAGGGATGCCAAAATTTTTACTACAATTAAAATGGTGTCATGAAATAGTTATGAAAAAATACTTTATAAATGAATAATGTTGTAAAATCTTTAAGGTGTCAAAAGACACCCAATGGTAGAAATAGGTATACCATGTACGTATCTTGAGTTTCAGGATGAGTACGAGGATTATGATACCACTAAATTAATTTAACAACTATTATATGAATTTTCAAAAAATAAAATTAGAAAAAATTATTCAAATTAGAAAATAATTTCAAGTCAAAGTTTTAAAAGGTGTCTTTTGACACCTTTGGTAGAAATAGTGTTACATATATGTACATATATATACACATATGTACATATCTACTACGTATATAGATACTGTATATAAAACTATCAAGTTTATATTGCTTAACAGCATAACATTATATCACTAAATTATAAACATTATATCGCAAAAAAACAATATCGAAAAACTTATTTCATTCATTCTAAGATAATATAATACTAACTCCGGAAAGACTACTTTCTACTTCATTTCGCTTTATACATATAGTTAACTACTGCACTACACAAAATCAAAATTGAAATCGTCGCAGCCTCCTCAATGACACAAACAAATAAATGCAACTGCAGCATTTTAATATTATTTTTATTGTGGTATGAGAAAATCAAAAAACAACAGTTCTCCAACCGTGATTAACGAACAAAAAATGCCGAACACAGAACCGGCAATTACAAGTTTTTAGTTTTGTTCTGTTTTGGGTAGAACAAAACCGGCTTAAGACAAACTACACACGAGTGTACTTCGATACGAAATGTCATACTTCAAAACACTACATTGTAGTTGAGAGAATAAACAATGCATAGAGCTAAATACTACCCTTGGACTTGGCACTAAGGCTAGGTCAGTGTCGTATATGTAGTAAGCAGAACCGTTTCCACCGGTATTCGGCATTGACTTTGACCGCACTGCACTACCAGGTAGGTGAACTCCTAAAAACGTGTTAAATAAATGTTCGTGTCGGTTAGTCACCAAAAATATATTTTACAGTTACTTTTAGCTCTCCCTATTCATAAAAAGTAGCACTTTTATACATGTGCTGTTACCATCATAGATTGCATAAAACAAATAGAGTTTGTTACGCAGCTGCTGACGGGTCACGGGTGCTTCAAGGCATATCTGCATCGCTTTGGGCACGAGGCTGATCCATACTGCACCGTGTGCACAAGCGAGGTGGAGGATGCAGAAGACATAATCTTCCATTGTCCTCGATACGAGACGCAGCGACAGGCGCTGCAATCAGCGCTAGGCGGCCAGATCTTCGTGCGGAATCTGGTCCAGCACATGCTGGATTCAGCGGAGAAGTGTGGTGAGGTGTGCAGTTTGCGGCACAACTCATGACCGAGCAGCGACGAGTGGAGCGAAAGCGTAGGGCAGAGGGCCCCAGCAGTAGCTACGAGCCAATCAAGGCTGGAAACCCGCCCGGCAACGCAATGTCCACCGGTAGTCACGAGGTGACCACGGGTTGGAGAAAGAGGGTGGTTTTTAGTCGGTAAGAATCTGGTATACAGCTGAAGACGGGTTCCACGGGTTTTCCACCACCTCCGAGAAAAAAAAATGCAGCCAATAATACTTTTGCCCCCCTTTTTTTGAACCCCTTTCAAAACCATGGGTTCATTCATTTTGTGCAAAATTTTCTGCAAAACAAAAAGTAAACAAGTTTTCGAAGAATAATACCTAAATGTAAACAGAGAGATTATTTGATGTTTAGTAAAACTATCTGTATAAGAACTTTCAGTTACCGAATTAAGTATTTATTGTTGGTTGTATATTTTAAGCCCAATTCAAGTCGCGTTTTTTAACGAATAGTTTATACCTTTCTTAAAAAAGCATAAATACATTGACTTGGACCGTGACAGTGAAGTGACATTGAAAACGTTAAGTGCTGTCTGTAGGAGTTGAAATGCTTAAGTGTATAACTTTTGCAGAACTGTTATCTGGGTCCCTAAGCATTGGGATATATAACAACTGTTTGCAAAAAACTGCTTGTTTAAATTGTTGTTACATTAAAATCCTCACAAACTCAACATATCGAGCCCTTCCCGCGATTTTATCGTATGAGCCATTTTTACCGAAATTTTTTTTTACCGAAAATGATAGCACTATAAATTAGCCATCAGTCCCTAAAAGCTCACTTCTCTACGATGAACCGTTATGAAGTTAGAGAAAAAACAATTTTATCGTATGTCCACTTCACATTTTTCCTTCATTTTTTGTGCCCGCGACTAGCTACGCGATACGAGAAAATTGCTCTATTTACAAAAAGTAAATTTTTAACTTTATTGCAAAAGTGTAAAATTGAAAATATTTTAATAGTGAAAAGTGAATATTACATAATTGTTGAAGGTGAATAATGGCCTATTTGCAGGAAAAGGTTTTTTTCTTAATTCTTTGCAGTGTGACGTGCGTGTTTTAAAAAATAGGTGTGCAGTTGTTCGTAGTTACGTATTGAATAAATTGAGGTGCAGTAATTTGATGATAAATTAAAAAATAATAATTAAGTTAATGCTTTGATAACAAAAAAAGTAAAGAAAAAAAATAAATAACAGTTCTAAAAAAAAATGTTCTGTTTCAGTGCCCAAACCGCAAGGCATTATCAACGCTGGTCCCTTATAGTGACAGCGATACAAGTTGTAATGAAGAACCAGAAATTTGTGTAGGAAAGCGGGGAAGGAGAAATAAGAATTTGCCAAAAAGAGTTGAAAATCAGGCGAACAGCCGAGTTGGCTCACGAATATTTAGATTTAAAATTTGATGGAATGATAGATGTGCTAGTCAAAACAGATGACGAATACAGTACAGTGGACGTCCAGTATAACGAACTTTCCATTTAACGAATTATGGATTTAACGTACGGCCAAATTTTCTCCATTGCTGGTTCTATATTAAGAACAAAAGTGAAATTTGCTATTCGATTTAACGAATATTTATGCTGTTTTTCACCCTTCCAATTGTTTTTGTTTGAGCATTCACATTCTTTACAATAACAATGAATGTTTGGATTCGTCAAGTGATCGGTACCTCAATTGTTTTTGTTACGTTAAAACTTTCAAATTTACGTCAAGTTACAAATATTTTCAAATTCTGTTTGTATGCTTTGCTGATCATTTTCACAGGATTTGTTTTGCGTTCGGTCGGCGTTTTTCTTTTAAAAATTAAAATTTCAATAACCAATCAAGAAAAATGTCCAGACAGAAAAGTTTACTTACGGTAAAGAAGCAGTCCGCATCGAAGACTTTTCACATTAGCCATTTTGTATTTTGAAAATGCTGGAATAAAACATGATATTTTTTAACCTTCTGTCTGTCCTTTGCTCAAAAATGCTTTCGCTGTCCTTTGGGGTCAGGATGACCCCAATCAAACTGTTATATAATTTACTGACAAAACATGAAGAAATCTTACACATAAATCTCAATCATAAATCAAAGAGAAAAGCCTCGAATAGTGTTTTTCTTGATTTTTTATTGGGTTGTAAGCGCGATTAACACTAAATAACACAAGTACACGAGTACACAAAGCCGCTCAACCGTTTTTTTTAAATTCCGCCTGGGGTCAAATAGACCCCAAGGGACAGGCAGACGGTTAAAAACTGAATATGTGAGATTTATTTCTTTAAGAAGGATGGTTTAAAACAAAAAAATTCGATCGATTCTAAATTTCGATAAGATTCTTTATATTGGACGTCCACTGTAGTTAATTTTTCTGAAATTTTTTTAATTTTTTTGTATAAAACTACACTATATCATTATGAATTACACTATGTCAATCTGAAAGTAACATTATTTTGTATTTAATAAATGAAAATACATTATACCAAGGAAAACATTATTTTTTTACTTAGAAACGAGTTTATCGTATGTGCCACTGCAACATTTGAATCGCTCATAATAGTGCCCGCACAAGTTATCGTATGTCCAAAATAACACCGTTGCGCTCTGCTGAAGTTTCTAAAATAACCTATTCCAAGTGTGTAATCCTAAATAAAGTGTGTATGCCAAAAATCATGCAGCTTTGTTGCGCCAATGCAGAGAAAACCCAAAAAAAAACGTCTCCTGTAAAATTTGGTTTTTGGCTCATACGATAAAAACGCGGGAAGGGCTCGATATATATATACGTGGGTATATACATGCACCGATTTACTATTTAATACTTACATGTTTCTTTCATACTTACGCAGCTTTGCACAATTTTACTTTTTTGCACATTGTTTCATTTAATTTACATTGAGTAACGTAAAGCATATATGTTGCTATTTTTAAATCAGCTTAATGATAATCATATTTATTAATACATCCAAATTATACACGACAGCCGCCGTGGCTCAGTTGGTTAGTGCGCGGTCCAACGAGTCGCATGCAGAGCGACGCAAGATCGAATACTGCATGTGGTAACACCTAAAAAAAAAAAATAACGGGAAACTCGTTTTCTCTTTCGGTGGCTGTCCTCTCAGCTGGAAATGGCAAACCTCTGAGAGTAAAAATTGCCTATGAAAGAGCTCCCAACCTGCCGTTCGGAACCGGCATAAAACTGTAGTCCCTTCCACCCGCGTACAAAATTCACACGCACAACACGGGTGGTTGCGGGAAGCTAGGCCTTAGTCTCGCGTAAGCGGGCTGTCGTGCCAATCAGTTAGTTAGTCGCATGAATTAGCGAATCAACACAATATTTTTTATGGAATTTAGAACAAGTTTTCCATATCCAACTTTTTAAGTAAAAATACATGGATTTATTTTTTAGTTGCTTTAAATACTGAAATATAACAAATTTTTCGTTCATAAGTGTAGAAAGCATACATTAACCAGAAAACCATTTAAATTGGACTGACACATTTTTATCAATGTGTCCTTTGACCTTATCTGTGCGCAATAGCAAAACGCCACTATTTTGAACTCAAGCCGTAATTCAAAGACTCATTTTGTTTGAGGATCACTTTTAACTTAAGGTTTCACTCTTATGAATTTTAAAGGTTATATTATTTTCCATGTAATCTTTGACCTTACTTGTGTACAATAGTGAAACCTTATATGTATTTAAAGAATTTTGTAATCCGACAGATTCATATGAATACTTGAAATAAAGGAACGTAAACCTCGAATGCACATCAATAAATTAAAATGTTCTGGTAAATATCACATGACTATGTATAAACGATAAAACTATGATTCATCTGGTTCAAGCTCTTTTGTTCTAATCTATCACAGTTACATTGACATTATTATTTTCAATGCGCTATTTTCAAACATATAGCATACTTTATTATACTATAAAATCGGTTTTGCTATTTACTCGTGTAATAAGATATGGACGTTCTTGTGTTGGGCAAAGGAATTTGTGAAAAAGCTTTGGATTCTCCATTACGCTTTTGTGATTTGGGTCTTCCATCATATTATTCCAATACGAATTTGCAGCTGTAGTAAGTAAATATTAACGCGAATATAATTTCTTGGTCAAGCAATGGCTACCACTTAGCTGTTACATACCTATCGCTTGACCCTTTTGGCTTAAATGAAAACAGTCTTCTGACAGAAATTGAAGCTCCGATTTCCCATTACTATTGCGGAAAAAATCTTTAAACTGAGTGAAGGGTTGAATGTTTATGGTAAAACTCTGCAGAAAAAAATCAAATTTGTAAGCCAATAAATCTTTGCACAAAATCAAATTGAATAACCTCAGTATTAAACTCATCTCTTGCCGCTATCTCAAAGTCTTTCGCAATCCATTTCTTTATGATATCCTCGAGGTAATCCAAATATGTATTGCTCTTGCCCATTAGGCAAGGACACTCGAAAGTTAATGTTGTGCGACATCTGGGAGGTATGCCAGAAAGGCGTGTCAGAAAACGTAAGTTCGGCGACGGCACCACATTTAGCATAAGGCGTGGAACGTTATCACGTAGGTAGCGATATGTCTTTAACATATTTTTTTTGTGTAACTTTATTGTATCTTCCAGATGTTGATGAAAGCAAATGTCAGAGCAAAAATCGTTATTGCCGATCAATAATGTGATTAACTTCCAATGTGTCGTCATGTTCACCTTGGGATCACGTTGCAGCCGTTTGACAAGCACCTTCGCCTCATATGGTACATCACGTGACATAGCACCCAGTTCAGCTACGTTGAATCTTTTTGATGAGACGTTTTAGAAACAACCATCAACCAGCTGCTATAGGCAAAGAACTGCTATTACGTAAGTCAATTCGCTTACTTGGAGCTTCTATCGGTGGATAAACCGTCTTTCAGAGAGTATCCGTACAAATCTCGATTGAACTCTTTCAAAATATTTGGCAGTGTTAAAAATTGACGCCAAGTGCCCTGCCCTCCAATACTCCAAACCATGCCTTTGTTCTCTACGGTCACATGCAACAAATTTGAAGCAAATATTCCATTACCAGCCGTCAGTGAATCTCCCATCGCTCCAATAATGTCAATATCACCAGGTCGTAGCCGGTGCACAGATGTGGGAAAAGAATCACTGCGACGCCCAGGACCATTAAGTGTGTCGCAAAATTGTACTAACGAACGCGTGCGTGTATTCAAATTTTGCGTTTTCTAAAAATATAAATTACATGATCAACAGCAAAAAGGCTTTTCTGGGTTTGACATCAGTTCTAGGGTAATTAGGTACCGCTGATTTCGAATCCGCCAGCCGTTTTTAAAACTTAGTTTCCGTTTTCGCAAAAAATGGGCGTGGCACTTTTTCGAATTTTCCCTGACTTTTTGCACGTTTGGGATTTTAATTCCTAAATCAATAAACGGCTTGACATGATTTCCACTTTGTGGCATTTACAACACCTCACGGCTTCTTTTCCAATGTAATTTATTTTTATAAGTTTTACGATTTCGCGGTAATTGGACCTCAATGTCGGAAAATATGGAATTTCAAGCCGTTTTCTTGGATGGTCAAAAACATGCACATTTTTCTTAAATTTATTAATGAGTTAGCTGTTAAATGAAAGCGGAAGCATCAAATAATACAACACAGCCAAATTATTTGACGTGGTTCCCATTCTTATCGAAATAATAGGAAAAATGTGCCATCGTGATTTTCATCACTTTTCATACTTTATCCTTAAAAAATCAACGGCCTCAAAATATGCTCTTCTATATGTTCCATTTACAGTCTGGAGTACAAGCAAACACAAAACAAATTTTGAATTGTTCAAAACAAAACAAAAATTTAAAACTGCATATTTTAAGGCACCTAATTTTTTAAGGAAAAAGTATGAAAATTGATGAAAATCACGATGGTACATTTTTCCTATAATTTCGATAAGAATGGGAACCACGCCAAATAATTTGGCTGTGTTGTATTATTTGATTTTTCCGCTTTCATTTAAGGGAAGGCTCCCCTGGATTTGGGCAAAAATAAGGCAAAGTTTGTAATTTTTTTGTGGGATAATGAAAAGGCGTACAAACTTCCGGTTTTGACTATTAAATTCGTCTATTATTTAGGAGTTTAAAAAGTTAAAAAACTTGATGAAATTCAAAATGGCGGCTACAAAATGGCGATTTCCGTAGGCCTCTGCGCGCCAAACATCGCTCGAGAACTGTAATCCTGCAGCCTCTTGTAGTGGACTGAAATCAAAAAGCATTGTCATTACTTAAAGATAACAAAATTGTCTGTGCATTGAACCAGACTCAAAAAATTGAAACGAAAAATTCTTGCACAATGAATATTTGAAGAAAAAAGTTAAATTTTTTGCACCTTTTTTTAATTTCAACCACATTTAAAAATTAAAAATAAATAACTATTTATGCAAATTGTAGGTTCAAGGCATACAGAAAATCAAATACATTCGAGCAGTTTTTAGATGAAGAAAATCGGATCATTAGATCAAGTCCGGTGATTTCAGTTAGATTGGAAAAAATGGTTTTGAGATAAACGCGTTTGAAGCAAATTAGAGCAGTGGAGCGTCCCGTAGCGCGCGTGAGACAGGTGTGTTCTCCCATGAAAATACGCGTCGTATCAAAAAATTATTTTACACACATATTCTACATATATGTAGCCTTCGTTTTATGCAAAAAAAAAAAACCATTTTTCGGTCCAAATCCAGGGGAGCCTTCCCTTAACAGCTAACTCATTAATAGATTAAAACAAAATGTGCATGTTTTTGACCATCCAAGAAAACGCCTTGAAATTCCATATTTTCCGACATTGAGATCCAATTACCGCGAAATCGTAAAACTTATAAAAATAAATTACATTGGAAAAGAAGCTGTGAGGTGTTGTAAATGCCACAAAGAGAAAACCATGTCAACCGGTTCGTTGATTTAGAAATTACAATCGAAAACGTGAAAAAAGTCAGGGAAAATACGAAAAAGTGACACGCACATTTTTTGCGAAAACGGAAACTAAGTTTTAAAAACGGCTGGCGGATTCGAAATCAGCGGCTCCTAATTACCCTAGAACTGATGTCAAACCCAGAAAAGCCAACCAAACGTCGAAATTTGTTGCCCTGTGTTATTAATGGAGAGTTATCGTCAATTAGATAGAGGCAATACTTACTCCTAATCTCCTTACAAGCTGCACATTGCTCTGGTCGTCGCCGGAGCGACCCGCAATATTTAAACCCAACAGACGCAGCGGTCGGTAAATATCACGAAAAGCCACATCCAACGAGGTGCGTTGCATTAAAACAGGATATATTATTTGGTAAAAACTATATGCAAACAACAGCCAACTACCAACGTTGAATTGTGCGAAATGCATTAGCCGCATTTTCTCTTTAAAATAAAAGAAACATGAATAAACCAATAAAAATATTTAGGTAATGAAATTTAAAGTGATTTGACGTTGTAACGGTAACTGCTTGAGCAGCAGTAACAACAAATTAAGTTATGACTGCAGTTTATTAATCCCATCTCCACTTTGGCTCCTTTAGTTATGTATATATATGTAGCAATCATTGTCACATACGCAAGTATATACTCGTACTACGGCAAGTGGTCAGACACAAAGTAAAAAATTAGAAAAACAAGTGGACAACCGTAAGCTCCGCTTGTTTTTCTTATTATTTTTAGTATGCATATACATATATGTATGTGTATACGAGTATGTGCATGTTGCCGGTGGCTTCTTTGCTCGAACAATAAGGTATAATAAAATAATTGCATATAGATTGATATGATTCCAGTTTTGCTTTGTTTTTTTTAATAAAAATATATTGTTTTGAAATTTTGATATTTAGGTATCGTTATAATACGTAAGTAGGTTTTAACTTAAGCCTAATTATTTTATTTGGATAGTTACATTACACTATCATATGTACTTATAATTTTGCATAAGAAATTATAGAAATAAACACCAAAGAACAAATACTTCCCAATTTAAATATTTTGTACAAAGTAAAATTTATTAAAACTATTGAAAGTGTTATGACATCACATAAATACTTATCTGGCCAAGTAAGGAACTGAGTCTAAATGATTATTTTTATAACATTTATATCATTGCAAACCGTGTATTCCAAGTCAGAGAGAGGTATTCGCATTTAGCTCAGCTTGTTTCAAAGCAATGTCAAATTTTCACTTTACTAAATTCTATAATAACAATTTCATTTCTAACGTATGCGTTTTTTCAGATACTGAAAATCACAAACAAAATCCATCTCAAAATGTATGTCATACAGTAGTTCATATCTGCAAGTATTGAATTCTTGTAAATTTCTTTAAATTTACACATTAGTCTTAAAAGTCACTTTTTTACGCGTACATATGCACATATTGGCCTAACTGAAATAATTGACACGACAAAGCGATTACAAGCGATTTGAGAACTTTTCATATGCAATTAAGATTACTGTCTCTAAAGAAAACTTATATAGCCTGAAACACACAAACAGGATCTAAGCCACAATAATATTAACAGAAGATAGACTTACCTTTGTTCATATGAATTTTAATCTCACAGGAGAAATTTTAGTTCCATTTAGAGAATTGTGTTTTCTTAAAAAACCTTAAAAAGCAAAATACACAAACATTAGCCGTTTTCGTATATTTTAACTCAAGCTCGAATGTTTCGCGTTTAAATACAAATTTTACAATTGCACCTTTCGCACATACAATTCAGAAGTACTGGAATTCACAAATCACACGGATAATTAGCAATAAACGCTTTTGAATAGAATAGAAGAAACTGGAATGGTGCGTCCCAGTAAACACAACGTCTCATTCCACGCTCAGAATCAATAGTGATTCGAGAATTCTGATTTTGATTATTTTATATCAGAACGAGACTACAATTCACACTCAAAGCTCGATAATACTACGGTAAACAGGTAATGTGAGCAAAAGTATAATGAAAAACGGAGATAGAACCGGCAAATGATGTTCATTCGCCGTTATAGCGTCATTCAGCTCATACTATAAAAGAGCTTAAATCGCACTTACTTTTAACTACAATAAATACATAACTTGCCAATTCCTTTGCGTTCTATCAGGTATTGGCTCAATAAGAATCGTTTACATAATATGAATAAATAGTAACGACAATGTGCCTAAGAATAAGAATATCTTAAGCTGCCATGCTGAATGATGCAAATACGTGTAACGTATGTAGCATATCCGTACTTATATATGTGTACATTGAGTTAAAAAGATTGCCCGGCGATTGGCATGCTGCTGACTTAGGGCGTTACTAGGAAGGCAAAAGAATTCACAATAATACCGCACCCCCGCTGCGACTCATCATCAACGTATTACACATTAATATCGACAAATTATGCCAGTTCTAGTTCAGACTGGGCTACCAATAACGTTGTACTGTTTCGTTTTTAGAAGTAGATACCAAGACAGAGATGCCTGAAGAATTTTAATTTGCCATGCAAAGTGTTTAATAGAATACAGATATATATATGTGATATATGATTATATATGTCATGCATATAGACGTCAAATTACTTTGGATATTACTTGGAATCAAATACACATACGTGCAAACATGTTTGAAGTGTGAAGCGCGTAACGTTCAACAATTCAGAATTTGTTAAAGAACAAATCAGTTAACAATGACTTCCTTTGGTAGTAAGAAACGATCATCCGTGTTCAAATGGCCCACGGATAAAGTTGACTGTTTGGTCAGAGTCTGGTCTGGAAAACTAATCAATAAGAAATACAAAAAAAGCATTTCGTGAAAAATGATTTAAATTACGAGACAATGAAAATTCATATTATGAAAAATAAATTGTCATTTCCAATAAATTTTCAAAATATTTTATCACCATACCCCCTTAAAACAGATATCTTAATTTCTTGACCCCAAAGACCCCAAATTAGCTCATGGCAGCCTCTTATATTTTTTTTAAATAAATAAAATCTTATACTTACACACAAAAATCCTGAAATATTTGAACTTTGGATTATGCTTTCTATTATTAAACTTACGAGTATATGCATATAAAAACTGCCAGCGAGAAATCATGTACACATTTTACTAAGTAACATAAATCCGATAAAAAAATATGTTATTTGATAGGAGCTTTAATTAAGCATCTCAATTCCGATTCCGCACAATCGGCGGTGACTGTGTCATACGACCAATCGAACAATATAACACGTGCGGATGAAGAATATATAAATGTTGTAGTGGCAAATTACAAACAAAACAATAATGAAACAGAAAGCAGAAACGGCGCAACCGAAAAATCTTATCAGCCACGTTAGATCGATCGCCTCTACATGCGTCCCCCGCACGACAACGTAGATATAACATAAAAGTCGCGCGTCTTGTTCTGTTTCCTTTGTTTTATTTGCATTTGAGAGCAACAGCAATCAAGTTATTTGCATATGTTATGACAAACGAAAAAAACAATAATACAAAAACAACAATACGCCTCTGATTTTGCTTCTAAAAAAAATTGAAAAAAATTAGAAAATAGAATTTTTGTTGCTGATTTAATGGTATGTATTCATAATAAGATATTCTTTAAGTTTGTTGAATTTTTTCAATGCATGCCAAACTTATTTGATAAATTAAGACCAAAGCCAAACATTTGTCAAATACATTTTAGTTTTATGTAATAACTTTAACGAACTTGATTTATCAATTATATATTTCTCATCATTATTACATTTCGTTTATTACTATAAATTTGATTATTGCACGATATTTTTCATTTGGTTAGAGTTACAGTTAAGTTTTATGTAAAAAAGTTGTTAATACTGTTACGAAAATTCCAAGTTCGTTTGGATCCTGGCATCCTACCCAATAGAACCGCCTTCTTATGTTGGCGACAGTTTTTGCGATGCCTAGGTGCCCTCCACTGGAGTCGTTATGGGTTGCCTCGATGACATGGTCGATCCAGCCTTTCGGGACCACTATTAAGGATTTTCTGGTCCTGCCATCCCTGCTCTCGCACTCGCGATATAGGCAGCCATCCTGCAGACGTAGACTTTGCCACTGTGCCCAGTAAGCCTTCGCGATCGGGCTATCACCAGCCATCTCCTGCCAGTCCGGCCGTAATCACTGCGCTTTGTCTTTGATGATTTTTGCGAGACCCCATCCTCGCGCTGGTCCTTTTGTAGCCTTCCCGCAAGCCAATCTTCTTGTAGAACTCTTACCGACCGAACATCCACAATCTGTCCCTTGTTTTCGACTTGCGAATCATGCCTGCGCTCGGTTTTGCAAGAATGGTGTGGCAGAGCGTCAGCACACCTTGGCGACGTCTGCTGTTCGGAACGCTTCTCTCACAGATGCCAGTCTCGTTATATGTGGCCTTGCTTTCGCACATCGCCAGCGACTCTAAATGACACTGCCCGCAGCCCCGCTGGTGCCCCCGAGCTCACTGTCTGGCTTTGCGTGACACGTTTAGATTGGACCCCATGCATCTCCGCAGATGAATGTCGAAAACTTCCCCTCCAGGCCGCCTCATACGTCAATGCGCTTGTCACCGTCTCACGGAATGTCGGCTTGCCCATCATCAATGCACTGCGTCGTGTCTCCGGGTCAAAAATGCCTTCGATAAACGCTTCAGCCTTTCCAAAACTTTCACGCTGAATTCTGGGTAGGACAGTGCTACTAACCGCTCGATATCTGCCGCATACGTCTGCAGCGCCCCGTTGGCTCTTTGTCTACGGCTCTTCAGCTCACAATAAAACAGCATTTTGTTGTGCTCGTCACTGTATTTGGCTGCCTGCGCCCTTACGACGGTCTCGTAATATCCTCTCAAACCTTCCGGAACTGTTTTTATTATCTCAGCCGCAGGACCTCTTAAAGCCAGTATCAATCTCCGAACTTTCCTAACATCGGTCCACCGACTCTCCAAAGCAGCCATATCGAATTGTAGTTTAAATATGTCGAACGACGTAGTACCATCATAAGTAGGCACATCTATAGCAAAACTTTCCTCAACCGACTGCACCCTTGCTCGCAGCTGTACCTCTCTAAGCCGCTCGTCGATTTTTCTGTTCACCGAATCCTCCAGACTGTACACTCGTTTGTCTAAATGTTCTACTCGCGTCTCCAGGTGCTCAACTTTCACATTAATCCTGTCTAAAATCTCTTCCACTTTCTGCTCCAAGCGCGCAGAATTTTCCTGAAGCTTGCTGGACAACTCGCGATTCGTATTTTCAAATTTTTCCGCATTTTCCTGGAGTTTTGTTTCCATTCGCTCTGCTACTTCTCGATTCGCCGATTCCATTTTTGCTTTTTCTTGATTTGTGGTTTCGACTTTTGCCGAAATTTCCTGATTCGCAGTTTCCATTTTCCGGTTGGAAGCCTCGAACATGCTTTTCATTGCGACCATACGCTGGCTCATGTCCATTGCTTGTGGTGGCGTAGCCGCTGCAGCCGTACTTTGCATCGACGCAGCACCAGCAAGCGATTCCTCTACTTTGGCCGACGCCTCTAGCTCCTGCGTTCCGAACTCGTGCGCAGTCCAATCGACGCCTCGTGCCTCACACGCCTCTCGCAAGCGCAGCTGCAACTCCACTTTACCGCCACCAGTCGGCAAATTCCAGGCAGCCAGCTCCTTCTTCAGCTGGTCCACCTTCAGCAGCTCGAGTTTAACCATGTCTGCGTTTTTATAATCTTATTTTACTTTCAGTAACACAATCCCACTTCTGACACCAAATGTTACGAAAATTCCAAGTTCGTTTGGATTGTGTTTGAAAATAAAACAACTTCAACTATTCAGCGCAAAACGCAGTCAGAAACCAACAATCACTTTATTTACACATTTACACTTGTTCTACTTTACACTACTACTATTGCATGTTTCCCCTTTGCTTACTTAACACAGACTGCCTCTTCGTTGCAATACAAATAAATAAAATAATATTTCGTCCACACGAATCAACTACCATCGCCGCCAAGGTTTCAAAATAATAGTACAGTCGTGCCTGGATATAGTGAACTAATTATTGCAAGTCCTGTTCACAGTATTGAGGTTGTTCACTATATCGTTTTATTTGCTCAAAATACACCTTTTTCCGTTTTGCTTGAAATTGCTTTCAAAATTGTTTTGAATATGTAGAGGCTCCATGTAAAAATTTTGGGGTTCACTATATCGAGGTATTCACTATATAAGATGTTCACTATACCCAGACACAACTGTATATACAAAATGATACTAATTTTTCATATGTCAAAGTATCATTGTAATAAATACATAAATATGTCAAAGTCATCAAAGTAGTTTATACAACAATGTTTACAATGGCATTACATAAATTTGATTATGATATTGTTACGAATACTAGGTCTAGTGGGCTGTTACGTATCACTGGATTGTGCAATTTGAAAATGAAACAACTTTGTTTATTCGAACGCAGCCAATTAAAAACCTTTACTTTATTATTCACAGTTTACACTTTACTGTTCGTTCACTTAAGTATTTGCTTAATTACTCCGTGTGGCAACTTCACTTGTCAAAACCAGACTGACTCGCTGCGCCGCATCCGGCCGCCTTTTATACCTCTCAGGCCATCGCGCAGATCGTTCCCGCACATTCCGGAGTGGACTAAAAGTTTCCATCATTGCCAGGTTGGACTAAAAGTTATTATCGCGGCCGTCGCTGCCAGATTGGACTATAAGTTACTATCGCGGCCGTCGTTGCCAGATTGGATTATAACACGGCACGTAGCGGCAGGGTTGCTTTGCACAGCGACAGACTGTCTCATCGTTACACTGCCCACCACTTAGACTTGTTCGTCCCGAACAAATGCCGAGGCTCCGCTGTGATGAGGCGCAAGGCGGTCCAAATGGAATACCTTCAGCTTAGCGCCTCTATTGCTGCAACGTTGAATCCTGTATACCACGTCGGTAATCCTAGTCACGACTTCGTACGGTCCTTCCCATGACGCTTGAAGTTTTGGAGACAAAGCTTTCCTCCGCTGCGGGTTGTAGAGCATTACCAGATCGCCTTCTTGGAACCCTGCTGAGTTGGCCCGTACATCATATCTGGCTTTCGCCTTATCGCTGACCAGTTTGGTGCGGCTCCTTATAAACTGGTGAATTTCCTCCAGTTCCGTCCGCTTATTGACCACGTAGTCCGTCTTAGCGCCTCCCGTTGTGCTGACTACCCCGAACTTCAAGTCAGCGGGTAACCGCAACTCTGTGCCGAACACTCCTCGGGCTGGAGTGAGTGATGTCGTGTCGTGCGGGGCTGACCTATACGCCATCAGGAACAGGGGGATATGCGTGTCCCAATCCTTTTGATTCCTGCCTACCACTTTCCGCAGGTATTCCTCCAGTGTCCGGTTAAAGCGTTCCACCATGCCGTCGGACTGCGGGTGCAAAGGAGTGGTACGCGTTTTCTTTATCCCCAGCAGCTCACACACTTCCTTGAACACCGCAGATTCGAAATTCCGGCCTTGATCTGAGTGCAACTCTAGCTACCCAGTTGTTTACCAGCTTTTCCGAGATCGTAGTGGCCTCCTGGTTAGTAATAGGGTGCACTTCGGGCCATTTGCTGAAATAATCCATTACCACCAGCACATATTTGTTGCCTTGAGTGCTAGTTGGGAATGGGGCGGCGACGTCCATAGCAATCCGCTCGAAGGGCGCTCCCACGTTGTACCGCTGCATGCGGCCTCGAGATTTTCTTGTCGGCCCTTTCGCGGCTGAACATCGGTCGCAGCTCTTAATCCACTCGGCAACAGACTCCTGACATTCTACCCAGTAGAATCGTCTTTTTATTTTGGCGACGGTTTTGGTGATGCCTCGATGACCTAGTTGATTCTGCATTTCGGCACTACCATTAGGGAGACGCTGGTCCGACCATCCGCGCTCTCCCATTCGCGGTACAGGCATCCTTCTTTCAGTCGCAGACTTTTCCACTGTGCCCAGTAAGCCTTAGCGATCGGGCTTTCACCGGCCATCTCCTGCCAGTCTGGACGTGCGCCTTGCTCCTTGCCTTCGACGATTTTTGCAAGATCCGCATCCTCACGCTGGTCTTTTTGTAGCCTCTCCGCCGACCACTCCTCCTCTGGCATAACGCTTATCAACCGGACGTCCACTATCTGCTCATTGCTCTCGGCTCGCGAGCACTGCCTGCATTCGACTTGGCACGGACGGCGTGACAAGGCATCGGCATTTCCATGGCTACTGCCCTTGCGATGCTCCACCGTGTAGTCGTAGCTCTGCAGTCGCTCGATCCACCGCGCCAATTGCCCTTCAGGATCCTTAAAGTTCAGGAGCCATCTCAATGCCGCATGATCTTTGCGCAGGCGAAACCTTTGCCCATACAGATATTTGTGGAAGTGTTTTACGCAGTCCAATACCGTCAGCAGTTCTCTCCGTATCACACAGTAATTGCGTTCCGATTTCGATAGAACTCTACTGTAGTACGCTATCACATGTTCCTGGCCCTCTATTATCTGTGATAGCACACCGCCAATACTATTCCCGCTTGCATCTGTATCCAGCACAAACATCTCCCCAGGCACGGGGAAGGCCAGAATTGGAGCACTGCATAGTTTTTCCTTCAGACGTGCAAAAGCCTGTTCCTGCTCCTCGTTCCATTCTTTTTCGTCAGTTTGTGCAAGCTGCTGGCTATGTTCGCAAATCCCGGAACAAATCGGCGGTAGTATGTGCACAGGCCCAGGAAACTGCGGAGTTCGTGTAGATTGCGTGGTCGGGGCCACTCCTTCACCGCCGTGATCTTGCCTTCGTCCGTATGTACTCCGCGCGCGGAAACCGTGTGACCCAGATATTTGACCTCTTTTTGAAACAGCGATCACTTCTTTGGGTTGAGTTTAAGCCCGGCTTTCTGTATTCGCTCAAATACCTCCTTCAGCTTTTCCAGGTGGTCGTCGAAGCTTTTGCCCATCACGATTATATCGTCGAGGTATACCAGACACGTCCGCCAATGCAGCCCTTTCAGCACACGTTCCATTAGCCGCTCGAATGTTGCGGGTGCGTTGCAGAGTCCAAACGGCATGACGGTGAACTGCCACAAACCGTCGCCAACACTAAAAGCCGTTTTCTCCTTGTCCTTGTCTGCAAGCTCCACCTGCCAATAGCCGCTGCGTAAGACGAGTGTGGAAAACCACTGTGTGCCTGACAGTGTGTCCAGGGTGTCATCGATCCGAGGTAGTGGATAGCTGTCCTTCTTGGTCACGTCATTGAGCTTCCGATAGTCCACACAAAACCGGGTACTGCCATCTTTTTTCTTGACTAGCACGACCGGCGAGCACCAGGGACCCGAAGAAGGCTCTATGACCTTGTCTTTCCGCATGTTCTCGATCAAATTTGTGATCTCCTCCCTCTTGGCCAGAGGAACTCGTCTTGGCGGTTGGCGAATCGGTTTTGCACTTCCGGTGTCGATGTTGTGCTTCACTATGGCTGTTCTTCCGCCTGCTTCTGCCGCAAATATTGACCCATAGTGCTGCAGGAGTGACCTCGCCTTCTGTTTCTGCTTGGCCGTCAACTCGCTGCTCCACTGGTTCTCCTGCGGTATGGCGCCCATGTTAAAACCGCTCTTCTTATTACCTCCATGCGGGCTACTCTCGCAGTTGACCACTGCTACAGCTTCCTTACACTCGCCAATTACCTCACCTTTCCCGACATATCTGGGTGCATTCAGGGGGTTCAGTATTCTGACTGGTATTCTGCCATTTTTAGGTTCCACTAATGTACGTCCGATGATGATGTTGTCGTGTCCTTGTTTCGGTGCTTCTACTACCCACAGCCAACTCGTCCCATCGTCCTCGTCCACCTTTGCCCACACAATCGCCTCAGAATTCGCTGGTATCCTCCTGTGTTGACACGATACAACCTTCCTTACCGCCACGCTTCGCTCATAGCCGGTGTGCAGCAGGAATTCAACGTTGGCATATCTCAGCACATTTTCCTTCAGGTCCAGCGTAAAACCGTGCCTAATCATGAAATCCACGCCGATAATCACGTCGTCCATTATATCCGCGATGATGAACTCATGTTCCAGGCTGCTGGTACCGATAGCAATCGTTTTTGTAACTTTCCCTCTCACCGGCGCGCGCTAGTTATAATAAAACACGGTTTTGATTGTGTAAGACTCAACTCTTTACTGTCTAATTATTGAATGACAAAATGCTAACTGACTTAAGGGGGTCTCCTCATCAGTAGCTTGGAAAAAAGGTAGTTTTTCAGGATTTTTTTTGAACATGAAAACAACAAGAGAAACAAATGGTCTTTTGCATATTTTTTAACATACGTTTATTCAACAAAAAAAAGTTTATGTAATTTCAAAATAAATAAAAATGGCCGATTTATGAACAATCTTGCGCAGCAGCTCGACGCGGACAACTCAAACTCCGTGCAAGACTCAGCCCGTAATTTTTACCTGAAACAAGAAATTGAAATACTTTTTTATTCAGAAGGCTTTCCTGCATAGACTATTATGGTGCTTAAAAGATGTAATTTAAATATTTTTGTCATTCTTTAAAAAAGTACTCGATTTTTCGGCCTTGTATTTAAGTAAGCGCGTTAACTACATTGTAAAATAAAAATCTTTTAGAAAATTTTTTTAGTTCAGTCTATGCACAATTAAATAATCTAAAAAACAGTATCTTACTTGTATACATAGCTTTTATGGTTTATTTTAAATCGTGCACGGAATTAAAAAAAAAATGGTTTTCAGAACGTGGGCTGTAAAGTTTTCACTTGGCTCGCGCTTGCCCCGCGCGAGACTCTCCCCGAACCTGTAACTCCTAAACTAGTTTGAGTTGAACTCTTAAACTTTGCAAGAATATTCTCAGATAAAAATTCTAACGATTGAAACAAAAAAAAAATAATCGATTTTTTGAAACTGACTGATGAGGAGACCCCCTTAAAGTGGTGAAAAATGAAAAATCAAAGATGAGAGATTACATATACTCTTTTTAACTTATAATAATGTGTGTAATATGTAACTCTTATACTATGCATATATATATATGTATGAATATATCTACAATAAAATGTAGAATATGTAACTTCTCCATCGCTAGAATTGAAGATATATCTTAAATTCTAATTTAGTATAATTTCAATTTGATAATACAGGATCGTTAGGTCTAAGGTTTTAAAGTAAGATTTTTTTTTTAATATAATATACACAAAAGAAATTTAAACTTGTGTTTCGATAATATTTTCGTATTTGAGTTTTCTTTTAATATTAGAGCTATGAATATTTTGTGGTTTAGAATTTTTGTACTTCGGCTGTTCCTTATGCCGTACAGATTTGTAATTTTTTATGTATCCATCAATCCTTTCCTCTTCATAATTTTCTCTGCATTCATTTCTTTTATTGATATAATTTTGTTTTATTTTTAGAATATTGTCATATATTTTCCTTTTATTACAATTTCCAAGTTCAATATTTATTGGTTTCTCTTTTGTAACTGAATGATATGTATTGTTATAGTATTCTATTGCTTTGCTTATTTTATCTTTAATATTCAGAGAATTTTGCTCTATCATCAGTACTCTTATTTTTTCGGAAATGGTATTATGAAGCCTTTCAATATCGGCATTGCCAGTGTGGTTGTTAGGTTTCACTAAATGAAGATCTATATTTTCTGTTTTTAAGTATTCTTTTATATTTATGCTTTTGAATTCATTATCGCAAATTATTTTTTGGAAATGCCCCTTTTGTGATTTATAAAGTCTGATTTTTTCTATTATTGTTTGGCTAGTTCTATCTTCTAGGTAATAAGCAACAGCAAATTTTGAAAAGCGATCGATAAATGTTAAAAAATTTGCTTTAATAGGATTACGGTCGAATTTAGATTTAGTGCATGTAGAACAATTATTTATATATTTTTGAATTAAAACTTTTAAATTAGGAATATAAATTAGTTTTTTTAAACCTAAATAGTTTTCATCAATACCAGTATGGCCAGTTTCGTTTTATGATAGTTTTGAATTTGTTTATAAGCTTCTTCCTCCGAGTCAATATCTTTTGCATGGTACGAACACCGAACGAATTTGATATTTCTAAATCCCCCATACAACTCTAGTATTTTATTTTGCAATATGCTGTACTGATTGTCATCTAACTCAGTGTATATACCTATTTTACCTTTAGTTATATATTTTTTAGAATATCTTCGAAATTACTTTCTAAGTTAGAAGCACAGGGGAATGTGGTCGTGAGCATCTTCTTTTTGTGAATGCATAGTATGTAAATCGTCCGATGTATTATTATATAAGGAACCTGTAGATGTTGTAGCTAGGGATCGCAATTTTTTGCCATTTTGCGATCCCGGGATTTTCGGGATTGAAAAGTCAAATCCCGGGATCCCGGGATTTAATCCCGGGATTCATATAACAAATTTTTTAATAAAACAATTTTCCCGAATTGCATAAATACTTGTTTATAATATATTTATCATAAAAATGGACAGATTTTAATCACATTTGGGTAGTTTCAAGATTTTTTATCTTGAATTTAATCACATTTTGTTTAACCCTTCAATTCCCATGTCCAAAATAGTGAAAAAGAAAATTTTCTTTTTAAATAAAAGAGCTTAGATACGTTTGGATAAGACAAAAAAATACATAAAAAATGTTTAAACTACCCTCATTTTTATATTGAAAGAAACCACACAAACTCGCACTGCTTTAATTACGCGTGAAACAAATTAATAAATTTTACAAATGACGTATCGCTAGTGTTGGTAGGAAAATTAAATAAACAAGTACTACTAATTGACTTTGCTATACAAGTGTTAGAATTTTAAAATAAAAACCTATGTGGTAGGAAAACAAATATTAAGCATCTGTCACCTACAGGTGACACTGGGAATTGAAGAGTTAACTTAAAAGTTTTTCATTTGACATTTAACTTCAGTTTCATAGCATTTTGTTTTATCCAAAAATGACACTTAAACATAACTTATTACTTTGCAACCGATGTATCATAAAGTGCATATATATGCATATTTGATAAAAAAAAATAAAATAGTTTATTTGTTTGTGCTTTTAGTTTTACTTCGATTATTTCGATAAAAAAGTTAAGCGTTTTGATTAACTAAAAACTGAGATCTTAAAAATACAAAGGCATTAAGTGTTTTGTTCTCTTATCTAGAGCGAAATTTATTTCAAATGAACCCTGCTGAAGAGAAACATCCTTCAGATTCAACACTTGTTGGTTGAATGCTTAGTAAATAATCATAAGCCTTTTGCAAAAGACGCACTCTATCCCCTCCCTTCTCCCTCAAATAAGGAATTGGGTTTTTGTGCCTTAAAATTTATTTCATTTGAACTTTGAAGCATCTTTTGCAATCCCGAAAATCCCGGGATAAAAGAATTTGAATCCCGGGATTTTCGGGACTGGAAAAAGTCCGGGATCCCGGGATCCCGGGATCCCGGGATCCCGGGATTGCGATGCCTAGTTGTAGCTAACATATTAATTTCATTAGTGTCTGTGTTGATTCGGCTCACAAAGTCTGCTACTAAATTTTCCTTTCCTTTGATATAGGTGACATTGATATTAAATTCGCTTAATTTAATAAGCCAACGATGGAGTCTTGGACTCATCTTTCCCTGTGATTTAATGAAAAGCCATTTTAGAGGCTGATGGTCTGAGAGAATTTCGAATTTGGTGCCGTACAAATATGGCCGAAAATAACTAGTTCCCCACACGATAGCAAGTAGTTCTCGCTCGGTAGCCGAATAATTTTTTTCATGTTCATTCAACGTCCTGCTTGCGAAACATATTGGATGACCATTTTGTTGTAAAACGGCACCGAGAGCATCACAACTTGCATCTGTGACGAGCTGAAACTCTTTACTGAAATCTGGATACTTAAGTACCGGCGGTTCTGTAATTATTTTTTTAAGCTTTTCGAACGAATGTATGTAGTTTGAATCGTTAATATTTAATTTAACTCCTTTCTTCAGGTATTTTATCATTGGATATGCAACATTTGAAAAATCTTTTATAAATTTGCGGTAATAACCAGCAATGCTAAGAAACGATTTAATCTGTTTCACGGATTTTGGAAGTTCTAGTTTCAAAATTTGCTCGACTTTGGCCGGATTGGGCTTAACACCTTCTGGTGTCAAAATATGACCAAAATACAAAGTCTCTTTCGCAAAAAACTTACATTTGTTAATTTGAATTTTTAAATTCGCTTCACTGAGTTTCGTAAGCACTCGATTAACATCATTTGTGTGTTCTTGGAGACTTGTGGAAAAAATCAAAATGTCGTCTAAATAGACAACACATATTTTATTGATTAGGTCTCGCAAGATGCTGTTAATGAGTCTTTGAAAAGTGGCGGGCGCATTCTTCAGCCCGAATGGCATACGAATGAACTCGAAGTGCCCATACGGAGTGGAAAATGCAGTCTTCATCCGGTCTTCTTGCTTAACCCTCAATCGCCCACCCTGAGTCCAGGGGACTCACTACGAACTTTAATAAGTTGGTACACGTTGTGTTTTTATGTTTCGGCGCCCAGCTTTCGTATACCTTCCTAAAGGGTCGCTCTGAACGCGAAGACGATCGGAAGTTAGCGCACTAAAATTACAAGGCTGAGTTTTGGCACAAAGTGAGTCCCAGGGACTCAGGGTGGTGTTTTGTGTTACAAAAATTGTACTTATAATTTTTTTAAAATCGTGTTAATTTAAATTGAGGATGCCAAAAATGGCCGCGAAAAGTTTAATAATTGAGAGTGTTAACCATTTGAGAAGTTTTGCTACTAACAATTTGCCTTAGTTGTGCTGGAAAAGTATGTGAGGTATGTGCACAACATATGAAATTCAACCTGATGCACGTTTTCTTATTTTATATAATGAAGTATTGTTTAAGTTTTTTTTCTGAACAGTTATTTAATTTTTAGGTTATTTATGTAAAAACAATTGTTTTTGTTAATTTATTTATATCTTTTATTTTTATAAAATGCTTAGTGTATGTTTTTTAGAGTATGTTTTTTTCTGTCAATTAAAAGGTGAATTTTTATTTGAGTTATGCAAAAAAATTGAATGATATCTGTAACAAGAGATCTTAATGTGTCCTACAAAAATATAAAAAAATATAAAAATTTAATAGATGTTGCGTTATTTCGTAAACAAAAATTTTGAGTCCCGGGGACTCAGGGTGGGTAGATACGTGATTTTAATAGGGGTGGGTGATTGAGGGTTAACAAGAATTTGGTGAAACCCTTTTGCTAAATCAATTGTGGTGAAATATTGCACTCGGCCTAATTTGTCTAATATATTATCAATATTTGGTATCGGAAATTTGTCGTCAACCGTTACACTATTTATCGCCCGATAGTCGATCACAACCCTCCATTTCTTTTCACCTGAATTGTCGACTTTCTTGGGAACAATCCAAAGCGGACTATTATAGGGCGAATTGCTTACCTGAATAATTTTTTGCTTAAGCATGTCGTCAATTTGCCGGCAGATTTCCTTTTCGTGTACTTGTGGATAACGATAAAGTTTTGAGTAAACTGGTCTGTCTGTTATAGTTTTAATTTCATGTTCAATTATGTTTGTATTAGTAAGATTTTGCCCCTCTACGTAAATCAGGTCTTTATACAAATCAAGAATTTTGTTAAGTGCTTGTTTTTCTTGTACATTTAAACCATAATATAAATGGTCAAGAACTTGCTTGTCAATATCGATTCCCTCTAGGATATATATTTCATTAAAGATATAAGGATATGATTGGTAGAACCTTATTGAATGGCCGTTTAACGTAATTGTTTGTTTAGACATATCTATTATGCCATGCATTGATGTTAGAATATTCTGCCCAATAATTGCATCAAAATTGTTTCCTTTAAAATCGGCTAGCTTCCATGACATAGTTGAATTCTCATTGAATTCTGTAGGAATACTTGCGATTATTTCGTGTGTAATGTTGGTAATATTATTCAATGATGTAAAATAAATTGTTTGCTTAAGTGGGTATCTTTTATATTTTTGTAATTTATTCATATCAAGTAAAGAAGTAGTTGCACCTGTATCTATCAACGCTAATATTTTTTCATTACCGATCGTTAACTCGATCAATGGTAATGATTTTCGGAGGCTGTTGTAAAAAAATTTACCTGATCGTCATTATTTGGAACATAAGAACCACACTGTACTTCTGTCTGCAAATGGTATACTTCCATCGGCGGCATATTATAATCGTTGTTGTTTCTATTGTGATATTGAGCAGATGGAACTTGTGTTGAATAATTACGATTGTTACTTCGCATTTGAGAAGGTTGAGGCTGTGTTGAGTAAGACTGATTGTAATGTGGGTTCGAAAATGACTGCATATTGTAACTTCTATTTTGATTATTATAGGAATGTGGATTCGTTTGTTGTGTATATGATTGATTAACTGAAGAAGACTGTCTATATGGCAATGTTGAACTTGGATATTGTTTATAATTTTCATAATTTTGTTTATTGGTTTTCCTAGAATTTCTTATATCAGTTTTATTCTCATTGCGAATTAAACCATTTTCTTCTAATATTTGAAAAGCGTCTCTTATATTAGTTGATTGAGAATTTATAATGACAGAAGCTCTATTGATGTCAATGTTATTTAGAAAGGCACAGCTGCACGAGCCGCTCAATGTCTGCTGCATATGTCTGCAGCGCCTCGTTGGATCTTTGCCTCACAGTAGTACAGCGTTCTGTTGTGCTCGTCGCTGTATTTGGCTGCCAGCGCCCTTATGACGGTCTCGTACTCACTTCGTAAACATTCTGGAACTGATTTTATTACCTTAGCCGCAGCACCTTTAAAAGCCAGCGCCAATCTCCGACCTTTTCTTACATCGGTCCACTGATTTTCCAGAGCAGCCAGGTCGAATTGTAGCTTGAAGGTATCGAACGGCGTAGTCCCATCATAAGTAGGCACTTCTGCTCGGGTGGCAACACTTTCCGGAACCGGCGGCAACCATTCTCGCGGCTGTACCTCCCTAAGCCGCTCGTCCATTTTTCTGTTCATCGAAACTTCCAGACTATCAACTCGTTTGTTCAGGGAATCATCAAGATCGTCAACACGTTTGTTCAGGGAATCATCCAGGTCGCCAACTCGTTTGTTCAGGGAATCATCTAGGTGCTCGACCTCTTCCCTTTTTGTTTATCTTTTTGTCCTCACCGCTCGGGTCAGGGTTGCGTTGTGTTGGCGTAACAGAATGAATACGAGTACAGCTCTCTTCGAGTACGAGTAAGCTCCAAGCAGAAACGAGTAGACGTACACTATTTATTCATATTCGCTCGAAGCGGGAAAACGAGGACAAAAGCATTCGAATAATAGTGCAAACTACTTGAATATTCGAATATACTCGTTTTAGTATTCCTAAGATTATTTAGAGATATTTATGCTACTTTTTTCAATAATTTCCATTTTGCGTATTAACCAATAAGCCACTTCAACCGCACCACAAATATACTCATGGAAAAGTGACATACTGCGCATAAAAATATTCGATGAAACTGTTGATCTTCGAATACTTCGCAAAGTTCTCAATTACCGAATACGAGCACTGCAGTATTCGCTTCTCACCGAATACGAGCACTGCAGCGTTCGCCATTCACCGAATACAAATAGAAACGAGAAGCGACGCTCGCCGACGCTTCGAATACCAAGTACCCGTACAGTATGTACAGTAGTGTAGTCGCCAAAATGAATATATTCATGCAGGACATTAGTATACATATTGTATATACATAAGATCAAGCCCCCCACAAAGCTTGGGCTTAATCAAGAAAACATTTTGTTATAGGTGTCACCGAATAAGCGCTGACAAAGCGAATTTTAATTTTCAGGAAAATGAAAAGAAATCAATACTTATTTTAGATATGTACCTTTTGCCTTTCTAAATAAAGCTTATGAAAATTTTCACATTACTTGTAATCGATTTCAAATGATTTAAAATATAGTTTTCACATCTCTAGATCAGACTCTCATTGTTTGTTGTTGCTTGTTGCAGCTGTCGTTGTCGCCGGCTGCTTCTTGCCATGGTTCAACTACAAGGTTGTAGCACTAAGCAAATAAACACATGGAGGTGTCAACTGGCACAAATTTGCGTACCAGCGCAGTAGGTCCCATACGCACTTCGGCTATTCGAACATATTCGCGATGACTTCGGCAAACTTCTCAATTCGAAGTCAGCTTTCATAATTTGCTTTATGTTGATGTGGTCAGTCGCACATCAACTGTGCGCTGTGATCAGTGTTGCCGTTGTGCGACTAAAGTGTCAAATTGACCCTTTTTGGAGACCGATGCCACCTGACACCGACTTTTTAAAAATAGGCTTATTTTGACACTTTTCTTCCAAATCATGCGACTTTTGCCCCCTTTTTTTATCAAAAAGTTTATATGTAAAGGAATTCTATGTAATGTGCCACCACATGGTGGCACTTTTTGCGTATAACTCGTTAAAAAATTAACTTATCGCCAATGTTAATATACCGATGGAAAGATGGTTTAAAGAGCTATGATCCAAGGAAACACCTCATTTGAATTTTTTGTAAATACTAATTTTCCAGCCAATTTCCCAAAGTGTTAAAAATCTACAACCTAAAAGTTTTTAATGTAAAGTGCCATCCCCTAAAAAAATCGCAAAAGACGTAGATATCTCAAGTAAAAATGCATGATTTAGAAAATTTACGAAAGGTTATTGAATTTAATTCGAATTGAATAGAAAATGACCGAAAGCCAAATGCATATTGAATGGTAACGAATTAAACGAATAACTATATGGACATTAATACACACAACTAATTTTTGCCTCATGATAGGATTAGAGAAAAATTGACTAACACTTTAAATTCATTTTAATGACGATTCCGAACAAGAAATGTCATTTTACTGATACAGTATCACAAATAAAATTGAAAAAAGAGGGGTGGCACTTTACAAAGAAAAAAAGGTGCCATTTTACATTTTCACGCCATTTTGGAAATCATTGAATAAATGTTCTTCTCTTACGATATGCTCGGATATCATTTCGGATTATGAAAAAGCATTACAAATTAAGTCCAACACTGATATTTACCTTAGTTTTTTAGACGTATTTGATTTATTTTTCACCGCAACAAAAACCTTCAGCTTTATTTTTAAGTTTTTTCTTAACCAAATTTTACATTTTTTCCCCTTAAAAACCGCATTAAAATTTATGTTGTACCTTAAATGACGGTAGGAATTTTTTTGTTTGGATTGCTGGAACATCAAAATCGAGCAGGAGAGGCACATTACAAAGAGTGGCACCTTACAAAGAATTCCCCTACATTTTGAAAATTGTTTCGTAAAGTTAATTTTTTTTATTTTTGCGTGGTTCAAAATACTCAATACTCAAATATGCCTTCCGTTTAGTATTCACTTTTCAAAGGTGACACTTAAGTACTTAGATATTATACGTCTGGCAACATTTAAACTACTTGCAACCCTTTTATAATGTCAAAGTTTTCCCGCAAAATGTACAAAACTAATCTGAATTAATGCGCTATTTTGTGGCATTGCCTAAGTTATTTGTGCCAAATAAATTTTGATGGCTCCCAATGGATAAGTAAGTAATAATAATAATTGATTGGCACGACAGCCCGCTTACGCGAGACTAAGGCCTAGCTTCCCGCAACCACCCGTGTTGTGCGTGTGAATTTTGTACGCGGGTGGAAGGGACCTACAGTTTTATGCCGGTTCCGAACGGCAGGTTGGGAGCTTTTTCATAGGCAATTTTTACTCTCAGAGGTTTGCCATTTCCAGCTGAGAGGACAGCCACCGAAAGAGAAAACGAGTTTCCCGTTATTTTTTTTAGGTGTTACTACATGCAGTATTCGATCTTGCGTCGCTCTGCATGCGACTCGCTGGACCGCGCACTAACCAACTGAGCCACGGCGGCTGCTGGATAAGTAAGTATTCACGTAAATACGAAACATGCATATTGGGCCTTGGATTTATTAAAAGTAATGAGTTTCGAAATGTGAAATAATGAAAGTTTATCCTTATATACATGGTATAACAAAATTGGATCACTTGACACTTTTTTTGCGGCTGTGACACTTTTTCTGCGACTTTTTAAAATTTTTCAGCGGCAACACTGGCTGTGATGATGTTACTGCTGCTGTTATGCGCCTTGCTTTCAGCGCAACAGGTCCCATACGCACTTCGGCTAGCCGAAAATATTCGCAAAATTGTGTGCGTTGCAGTGCTGCCGAACGTACTACTATAGTAGTATTTTGCTACTATTTCGTCATTTGTACTACCGTACTACCCACAGACCGATTATACTACTATTTTCTGAGATATAAGCGTACAAGAAAAAAAAATTACTACAAATTATTAAATCAAAGTTATGTTTTGCTTCGATGTTAAAAAACAATTTGGCGAACATAAAATGGTCCTTTCGCTTTCACTTTTGGCCTTTTTTGAGAAAATTTTGGTACACAAAATTTTAGTTGAGTGGCAACCGTAATTTTAAGAAAATAATATACAAACATGTTACCGAACTAAACATTGCCGAAGGACGAAATTTAAACCAACGTTGTCGTTGTCAATATAAAAATAAAGAATGTACGACAATGACTTTAAAAGTCGTATTTGCCGTTTTTTGTTTCTAACCAAATATTCTTGGTTTGTGAGCAACTCTATCACTTGTGTTTCAAGGTGACACCTTTTAACCGCGTTGCCAAACGCAACGGATGCGATACCCAAAAAAGAAT
The DNA here is from genome assembly GCA_963971225.1 of Melieria omissa. NCBI lineage: Eukaryota > Metazoa > Arthropoda > Insecta > Diptera > Ulidiidae > Melieria > Melieria omissa. The sequence continues at coordinate 64,454,160 of OZ020268.1, read as the reverse complement.
AATAATTTAATAATTGACTGGCACGACAGCCCGCTTACGCGAGACTAAGAGCCTATTTACACGAAGGCTTTTTCCCCCTGCGTTTTTTGCAACTCTCTTTTGAAGTTGCTGCGTAAATCTTCATGCATTTACATGAAGACTTTTTACTTGCAATTTTGCTTGGCTTTTTGGACGTTTAAGCGGCCAATCTTCTTTCATTCACATTTTTGCGTCTTTTGTGATATTCTCATTATTAAAAGAAAATGGATTTAAACAAAGAAGAAATTATTGAAAATATTTTAGAAGTCACTGAAATGGCTATTAACTGCTCAAATTTAAATAATAGGGAAGATGTAAATATAATTGTTAGCAAAGCGTCCGGCCGATTTGAAATTTGAAGAAAAGTGCGAAAAAGAGCAAAGCAAATGTCAAAAAAACCCCTGGAATTCGCTGACCGTGCGTGCTTGCCTACCCCGCTGACTTCTCACCACTTCTAGCCTACAAAGTCGTCACGCATGACTTTTAACGCAGGGGGAAAAGCCCTCGTGTAAATAGGCTCTAAGGCCTAGCTTCCCGCAAAGAACATCATGAAATAATACAGTTATATTACTGTATTTAAATACAAAATAACTCAATATTTTAGCATATTCTTGTAGGAATCTTTTAAAATTTGATAAAGACAATAAAGTGGTTGTTGGGACGTCGACAAGTCAGAAAAAATTAAACTGAGATGAAACGTGTAATTCGCAATCATTGGAATATGCTGATAAAAGTGTATAAAATCTTCAGATTTCTTTTGGGCTTGGCATTTTATTCAAACAGTGCAAATGAGGGCCAAATCCCGCTGGATTATTAATCATACAAATTAATTTTTAAATTACAAATTTTAGTTTAAAGTATGCTCAAAATTGTGTAATTTTTAAGAAAATATAAATAAAAAATATTGTTCGTCGTGTTTCGTTTTTTGCTGTTAATTGGTTTCTCTTATTTGTTCTCTTGAAGTGCTAAAAGTAATATTCGAGCGATATTAATAACATAATTTAATAACACATAGTTTTTGTTATGGAATTTTAAACTTCAGGTGTTTTAAAACCCGTCTACCAAAAAACCTTTAAAAACAAATTGCAGTATATTTTTCTTTATTTTTTTATAAAAATATCTTCAAAATGGGGTTTTTAGAGTAGACAAATAGTTATAAGTTGGGCTGCATTAGGCGAGAACTTGTACGTATTCTAGATATGCAAATATTAAGCTACTATATTGTTGAAAAAATCCTGTTTGATGCCAGTTTTTCCCTATTTGAGAAAATATCGACAAATATGTACATCATGCTAAGCCACGCCTACTAATATAATTCGACTATTATATAAAGTACATTTTGGTTAAGATTAAGTATTGTATCAAAGCTTTATAAATTTTTTCCGTTGAAGTCCATCGAAAAAAAAGTATTATTAAATCTGTGGTCAAAAACGATTATCGCTTAGGACTTAAGCGATTATTGCTTTGCCACCAAACAAATTACTATTAGTATATAATAAAAACATGTAAATTACATGAATTACATTGTTTCTTTCACTTTTTTATAAATCAAATTCTTAATGTGTTTTGAAACTTAGTACATATTTGATTTAGTAGTTGATGAATCCGCCGTGGCTCAGTTGGTTAGTGCGCGGTCCAAGCGAGTCGCATGCAGAGCGACGCTAATTCGAATTCTGCATGTAGTAACACCTAAAAAAAATAACGGGAAACTCGTTTTCTCTTTCGGTGGCTGTCCTCTCAGCTGGAAATGGCAAACCTCTGAGAGTAAAAAATTGCCTATGAAAAAGCTCCCAACCTGCCGTTCGGAACCGGCATAATACTGTAGGTCCCTTCCACCCGCGTACAAAATTCACACGCACAACACGGGTGGTTGCGGGAAGCTAGGCCAACAAAAAGCCAACAAAAGCAACAACACAATTTCACTTGTTCGCGCTTATTTTTGTGTGTATACCTTTTTTTCGTTGACGATCGCTTTCGCTTCAACAAATTTGCTGATGATGAAACTTCGACTGATGGACATATTTCTTGGTCGATTATTTGCAGGTTATATGAATTGGATAAAAACAATTCAACCCGCCTCTGTCCCAAATTGACAACAAAGCATATTCATCCTAATTCATTTGAAAAAATGAAGGTTAAATACGCAACTCATATTTAGCAATACTGTATCCGCAGCCATAAAATCTTTCGTTGAAAATGGCTGTTATAATGATTGCAAAGAAAAAGCTTCGTCCACAGCTACTGCATGGGCTGAAAAGTCTTTGGCCTGACAATGAAAAAACGATATTTTTAGTGCAAAAATGATTTTAATCTTCGACATAATCTCCATTTAGAGTAATGCATTTAGTGTAACGGTCTTCCAACATTTCGATGCCTTTCTTATAGTGGTCCGCGTGAAGCTCTTCAAAATAGGCGTTTGTTTCCAACTCGACCTCCTCATTTGAGTAAAATCTTTTTCCGGCGAGCCAATTTTTCAACCTGGGAAAGAGGAAATAGTCGCTGGGTGCTAAATCTGGTGAATACGGTGGGTGTTTGACGACTTCGTAGCGTAATTTCTCTAATTTTTCGGTCGTATCGCGAGCAGAATGAGCTGGTGCATTTGGTCAATTGTCAGCAAACGCGGCACCCATCGCGCGCACAGCTTCCGCATGTGTAAATGTTCATGAATGATATGACCAACGCGTTCCTTTGAGATGCCTATGATGTTAGCTATCTCACTCAATTTTATTTTGCGATCATTTAACACAAGGTCCGTGATTTTTTGGATGTTTTCCGGATTAACTGCCTCATTTGGCCTCCCTGAACGCGGTGCATCACTGGTGCTCGTACGGTCACGACGAAACTCAGCAAACCAATACTTGATAGTTGAATTTGGTGGAGCAGATGTATTATAACACTTATCAAGCCATGCTTTTGTTTCCACTGTATTTTTGCCCATCAAATAGCAATGTTTTATCAAAACACGAAATTCACTTTTTTCCATTGTTTACAAAAATTCAGAGGTAGCGTCACTTCGAAAGCAATAACTTGAAAACGAGTCAACCAAATGTCATGAAACTTTGACAGAATCTAAGTTAAGGATGGTTTTCCATGTACAACACAATAATTCTTAATTTTTGGCGCCATCTCTATGTCAGGCCAAAGACTTTTCAGCCCATGTAGTATATTTATTGAAAAAACAAACAGACTTTTTGATTGTTTGAATAGCCATGTTATTTTTGATAAAAAACCTTTCCGATCAGCTCTTCGTGAGAATAACAATATCCAAAATTATTTGAAGGAAATGAAAAACTATGTCAAAAGTTGTCAGTATTCTAAAACTGTATACTGTTGAAAAGGTATAGTTTTATCAATTACTTCCGTTTTGTCTCTTTCACAAGATATCTGGGCGGAAAAATCCAATTTTCTTTTATTATCAAGACTTAATCAAGAAAATCTTGATTATTGAAAATCTTTTTTATTTGGTAAGAAAAAGCGGAGTTACAAACAATAATCCTTCACTTTTTGAGTTTGACCATATTCTTGCGTTAATGATCTCAATGAAAATAATAGCATTTAAGGCAGGAACCTTCAATTGTGAACCAACTGACGAAGGTTCATTTATAATAATTGACAATAATACCAGTTTGTTTGAACATATGAGTGATGGTTCCCTTCGTTATTCCTCTGGTTTCATATTGATGCAAACTATTGAAAAATTTGACCGTCATAACTGCAAAAAGTTAATAAAAGATGAGCTTTGTAATTTACAAAGAAACGAAATGTTTATATTTTTCAAAAATTTCAACTATTTTAACAGTAGTTTAAAACTAAAAGCTCCAATCGACTAATTTTTTTTGTTTCAAAAATCGTTTACAACACATTTCATACGTTTTTTAAGGAAAACCCTCATTCCTCCAATATAAAAAAGCTTTTGTACAATCTGTGTGTTGCAAACGTAACAAAGTAAATGAATACAAAATGGGATTTTCAGAACCGTCTACTTATTGGGAACATGAGCAATTTATATTAGACTAGCTGACCCGGCGAACTTCGTCCCGCACGTAGGAAAATATTAATGTATGCTTATTGAAAGAAATGGCGAATAGGCGTTTGCTTCTTGCGTTCACAAAGTTACTTTTGAACCGCTTTTTCGTAGATTACGCTTGTATACCAACATATTCAGTGCTGTTGTCCTCAGCCCATGCTACTCCATGTAAAAATTTGGGCGTTCACTATATTGAAGTGTTCACTACATAGGGTGTTCACTATACCCAGACACGTTTATATATAGATTTAAGTTATATAGGTGATGCCACGCCCCCTTGTTCAATACCCGCACCATCCCCTCTGTCGAAAGATTTGAATAAATGGTAGGTTCGTAATTAATTTCATTGCTGTGCGACTTATAGTTCAGCGAAATATTTGGGTCACAAAAAATGTGCCACGCCCCTTGTCCAACGCCCATCAAATCTTACCAGTAGAATGACTCATCTATGGGTCGACACTATACCAAATTTCAATGCTGTGCGCCTTACAATTTCAAAGATATTCCATTATTAAGATTTAGCTTGTATGAGTGGTGCCACGCCCCCTCGTCCAATACCCGCCCCATTCCCTCTGTCGCAGGACATGACTAAATAGTAAGTTCGTAATGAATTTAATTGATGTGTGACTTATGGTTCCAAAGTTATTATCTGAAAATATGCAAAATTCACGGTCAAAGATGGCATGGATTTTCCGAGTTTCCCAATAGATTTTCTGGAATTTTCTTTTGGCACGAACCTGAACTGACTTAATACGAATCGAACAAAACAAACCCCATGAAAATCGGCCATTCCGTTTGAGCGTGATGCGGTCACACACATACTGCCACTCTCTTTTTATATATATAGATTACTTTTAATAATTTTGCTAAGAAAAAATTGCACATGGTTAAGCGAGCAAATTGCAAGTAAAACGAAAAATAAGAATAAAATAAAAATACTAAAGAACACATAAAATTACAAAATAATATAAATTTTAAGGAAATGATAATAATAAATAGTAATATGTTGCTGTTAATATATGAATTTGAAAAATTTATCGGTATGAATTTTATTAGGCCAGAAGGCAACGTAGCCTACATGAATGCCAACATTGCACAGCAGAAATTCATGGTTTTAGTTTTTTTCAATAGGAACGCACACTCTACTGTACGCCTTTGCGAATTCACATGGTTCATTTTTCATAGCAGAACCGAAAGCCATGGAAATTCAATTTGCTTTTTATCTTGTGCAGTTGCTGGTATTGTTTTCATTCACCTCAGCGCATACACAAGCAACACGCACATTTATTTTCACACGGACACACACCCTTGCATATTCGAATTTGCAAACGATACGCCGCGGCGCGCCGTGTCGTGCTGATCAGCACAGCACAGCTTGCAATTGATGTTCCTTGTCGAACATCCCACAAAGAATGAAGATGAACTTCGAAAATTGAAGTTTGGCGAAGCCAGCGACAAAACTTCGTATAGCCGAAGTACGTGTGGGACCTACTGTGCTAGATTTGCGTGACCGAAAAATTTTGTACTGCGTGGTACCTCTATGTGTTTATTTGCTTAGTGGTTGTAGCAAGCCACCGGCTGATCGTTTATCGCTTCTGTCAAAATCGTCGGTGTCAGCAGTGGTGCGGTGTTGCCGCATCAGTTGAAATGAAAATACCTGACTGAAAACAACTGACCTGAGCACTTTTCCCGTTTTTTCACACAAATACAGCACCGTCTGGCAACAATCACTTTTGTCTGTTTTCAGTTTCTCCCTCTTTCGTCGGAAAATGACAGCTGAATTTGACAGTAGCGATAAACGATCCTACCAACAAAATGCTTGTGGTTTTTGGTGTTGCGGGGATGCTATTACCTTGTTTATTGTGCCATGCTTCTTGCCATACTGTGATATCGTTTTTCTAATGATCAAACTCCATAAAGCGCGTTTCAGGCGTTCAGGGTTTGTCGCGTTATGGCGTTTCTCGCGTTATTCGCGTTGCAATGTTCTATGCTCCATAACACGCGTTTCACGCGTCAGCTTCTTCTTCTTACGTCAGCTGATGCTAAGTTTTAGTTGTGAAACTGCTGATTGATTTCGTTGTGAATTGTGAAAAAGAACGAAATGAAATTGCTATACGACGTTATAGACTTTATAGAATTTACTGATTTCATTTTAAACACAATAAATGCATATCAGGCATTGCAAAAATAAAAAAGAGGTTCAGTTCAATTCAACTTGTAGCAATTTATTTCACAGGGATGAGCAAAATTCGATATACACCGAATAAGCTATCGAATTTCCAATACAGCGAAGACTAAGTTTCGTCTGTTAAAGAATTATGCTAATTTTTAGGAATTTCGTCACATTTTATGTTAAAATGTTGATTTTCAAATGTTTCTGAAATGTATTTAAAAGCTTTTGCGATAACACAAATTTGTTATCGGCATTACCATTTAACCATTTCAGCAGTTTCACAACTAAAACTTAGCATCAGCTGACGTAAGAAGAAGAAGCTGACGCGTTAAACGCGTGTTATGGAGCATAGAACATTGCAACGCGAATAACGCGAGAAACGCCATAACGTGACAAACCCTGAACGCCTGAAACGCGCTTTATGGAGTTTGACCATAATTTCTTCAGAAATATCAGACTTGTTCATTGCCAAAGTGACGTCGGTGTTCTGTAGTATATAAACAAAGTAAATCCTAAATCCTAAGTAGCGCCACTCTTAGACAACCAGACGTCGATTCTGTATGACAAGAACTGTCAAATTGTTGTTCACGTATAAAATTGAAATCGTGGTGAATAAGTACGGAATGTGGCAGTACTGCGTGCACATGAAAATTACTGAAAAAACTGCGGTTTACATAAAGTCCTTAAATGTAATTACACGATTTTACTTAAGAAGCGCTGATATTTGATATTGCTGTCACCAGGGAAAAGAAAGTTAAACGAAATTCCCATAAATTAGTTGATTTTCAGCAAAATTTATGAACAACTTTTAATGTATTTTGTTGGCTCTTCAAAAACAACTCTGGCTGGACATATATATTCACCACAAATAATTGTTGGCTGAAATTTGACATTTAATTTAAAATTTTGCTTAGAACTGGAATTGGTACATGATAAAATAATTTCAACAATAATTTAAAATAAATAATAGGCTATTTCATCATGGAATTGGTATAAATGGCATAATGACAAGACTCAGCGAGCCAGTCTGCTGGCTGCACCGGCGACTGGTGCGCAATGAGGCTGACATGAAAGTGATAATACGATTTAGATATGATACATGATTGCAAACGATGTGGCACTGAACCATTGGCAGGCAACGCTGCAATCACTGCGTTTTGGGCCAGTTTGCAAATTTTCCTTGATTTTGCGCGACTTTCCGTGACATTTTTTCAATAAACAAATGAGGTTATTTGCGCACGGTGGTGAAAAATTGCACAGTGTGTGATAAAAGTTGTGAAATAATTATAAGACAGGGATACAATTTTTGCTATCGATGGTGAATATAGAAATGTATTTAAATGAAAAATATTTGTAATGGTTATGATTTCATTTAAATTATTTCGGTCAATGCAGTCGCTTCAAAGATACTTAATAATGAATACAAAAATGTTGTCCTGAACACATTCATCATGTTTTGATTAAATCATCGTGTAGTGCGTTTGTGTTGCCAATAAAAATGAATAAAAACATATTTTTAATACTTATTGTGATTTATAAAGATGCACAACATTACTATTACGTTAAAGCTTTGAAGTAATTTATCAAAAGAAACTTTTTTCTGGGCTTTTTAACTTGTACAAGAAGAAAATTACATTAATATTGATTCGGAACGTTTATTGTTTTCATTATAAAATAATTTTTACACAGGCAAAATCCAAATTAGTATTCATATGTTCTCTATTTTAGTGAATTATGATAACAACTATTGTATTTTTACAGTAATTGTACAGTTATCTTAAGATATTTGATCTGTCAAACATTTCTTTAATACTTGATTGGCAAAGTAACCAGAAAAATAGGCATAAAATTAGCTACCTAAACCTACCTAAGAAAATGGTGTTGGGGTAACACTACCACATTCTGTACTTTGCGGCAACACTTCCACATTCTGTACCACTGACAGCTCGAAAAGAGTGGCGCTAGTTAGGATCAGTGATGTTAACTCTAGGGAAAATTCCCTACATGTAGGGAATTTTAGCGTGCGTAGGGAAAAAAGGACAGATATTTTAAAATTCACTAAATGTAGGGAATATTCAAACAACCCTGGTTATGGAAAATTTTGAAGTCAAATTAGTCAAACTAAAAATTTTAACGATCAAATGTTGTTTCCCAATTTGTCAAAGTTGGCCAAATATGTTTCGGCACTACCACATTCTAATGCAGACTCTGAAAGAATATTTTCGAACAAAAAAGGAACACATGGAACACAGGAAGCCATGACAATTTGACTTCAATTTGTATAACTCGCTCTTACTTAGAAGACGAAGATATCACCTGTGTAAATTTTCAATGGAAAGAACAGCACTTTAAGAAAATTTCATACACTAATTTTTGTACTCATTTTTTTAATGTGATGAAATGGTATCTCAGTGCAAAGCACAATTTTTTTTATGTTATTATGTTTCCATGTTTTAAGGGGACCCGGTAGTCTAGAAATTTCAGAAATTCGATTTTTTGTTTTTTCAATATTTTGAAAGTATAGTATCTTAAGCATGTAAGAGTGAGCTTTTCATGCGGAAATTCCCAATATTATAGCTTCTACAGCCCATTAACCAGGTACAGAGCGGTCCCCGCGCGCTCATGGGTCTAGCTAACTAACTCATTTATCTCGAAACGACTTTTTCGGCACGCCGCGGATGAAAACAAAAAAACTATTTAACCGAATCATTTGAAATTTGGATATGTTGTTCACAACATGTATGCAGCGCCGTAGCGAGGGTCTCGGGGGCCCTTGTGCAAGATTTCGTAAGGGGCCCTTGAAAATGAATTTCTAAAAAAAAGGTGATTTCGAAGCCTTTTCGAAGTCCATTAAAAAAAGTGTTCAAAGGTCGTGAGAAATTGAAAACAGCATTATACTTTGGTTTAAACAATTTCTTTATTTCTCATATGTGTGCACATACTACTACACTATATTCTGTATTAGGTAGATATTTTTACAGCCAAATATTCTAGACTGCACGTAATTATTTGTAACTTACAAATAACGAAATCACGTTCTCAGTTTCACATCATGTCATCATTGCTCGAAGTTAGTGTCGCTCGTACAATGCGAGAGCACGAGAAGTTTAAAACAAAAGAGCGTTGTGCCTAACGGTGAAATTTCATGTGGGCGTCAAGCGTTGAGCGTCAAGTGTTTTCAATGCAACAGAAAGGGAGCGACTATATTTCTTTCTCTGTCTGTTGCATTGTAAAAACTTAACGCTCGACGCTTGACGCTCCCATGAAATCTCTACTTAAACGTCTTATTCATAGGGGCGTCAAGCGTCGAGCGTCAAGTTTGTACTGGTTTTTACGATGCAACAGAAAGAGAAAGATATATTTCTGCACTTGTCTGTTGCATTGTAAAAAACTTTACGCCCAATGCCTGACGCTCATCCCATGAAATCGCTACTTACTGCATGTAAGTAATAAAATTATAAGCTCTCAAACAAAGCAGCGTTCATAAAAAAAAGGGTTCTCGAAAACATTTTCTATTAGATACTAATAAGAGCGTTCTAGAAAAAAAAGTTTCCCAGGGGCCCTTTCCATAAAAAAGTAGATCCAATTTTATACAATGTTATAAAAACGTTATCGAAGATCTTTTCTAGCTCATACTTTAAAACGAATTCTAATTCCTCAGGGCCGGGGGCCCTGGTGCGCCGCACCGCCTGCACATGCCTAGTTACGGCGCTGCATGTATGACTATCGTCGGAACTAGAATCATAATTTTATTTAAATAATTTCTTATTGTTTACACTAAAAAACTAGTGAAAAAAGACCCGATTTTACGAACTTGTTTTCAAAAGCGCGCCATTTTGTCAATTTTTAATTTTTTCGATTTGTTCTAGTTCCGACCATAACTGCACTCTTTCTGATTAAGAGTTTTCTTGAATTTTGTGTTTCAGATGAGTAGAAGTCTCGAAATCACGTACGCCGTCCGGGTCCGATTTTTCGAGAGGGTCATCTTTAGCATTAAATTAAAAAAAAACCTTAAATATTACAAAATACTTGGAAAATAAGTGTAGGGAATTTCGTAGGAAATTGCTGGACAGCGTAGGCAAAAGTAGGGATTTTTTTCAAGTCGCGTAGGGATTTTTCAAAAAAAGTTAACATCACTGGTTAGGATTTACTTTGATATAAAGATATTATTGTTGCTGTATGGCATAGGACGCGTTAACATTCGAATATTTAATAGGCTAGTTAGAACTTAATTGTCATCCGATGCGTTTAATCAAGAAAATCAGTAAAATCGGACAATAAAAACAAAAAATACAAAGTCGTTCATGCAATACGTTGTCCAAATTGCTATTGCAATCCACCCTTTCGATTATGACTGTGATGAAATATATGTCGGTATTGACCGCCTGCTCCGTGTTCGCGGCATTGATTTCAATTGTTCTAGAAGCGTTTCGTTCGCTACAGCAGCTCAAGAAGACTACCCACATTCTCACTGGACTCTTGGCCGTAGAGGGGAGCTTTAAGCAACCGTTACACCCCAAAGTAGCTATCGGTTATGGAGCGTGCACGGATTTGTTGGTTCACGGGACCCACTTTCTTAATTACACAGAAGAGCAAACGGTTGGATTGGGGACGGAATTCGTGGTGGATGAAGTGAAAGATGAACGAGAGCTGTTAAGCAGCTTCGCTTACTACTTCCAAAATGGAGCTGCTGCGGAGTGAGCAGCATTTGCAAAGTAATTAATTGTAAACCATTGAAATTATTTTTTTTTACTGCTCCCTAGACGAGTCATGCCTAACGAAAAGCTCTTTCGAGAACTTATTCAGACCGCCAAGTGGAGACATCGGAATAGTATTCAGTGGTTCCTCGGTGGCAATGCGCCACTGATGGCGACACGCTTCCACATGGAAGGGGCTTTGGTACTCCTGGGTGCACATATGTCTCGAAAGTAAGCAGAAAATACATCTCGCTGAAAGTTGAGTGAATGAAACGAAAATAAATTACAGATTGCGGCGGTTAGTGTCGCCGGAAATACAAATCGCAGGAGAAGAAATTGATGAAGACGACATTCACCTGATATTAGAGTATAATGCAGGAGACCAGTGGGGTCCGTACACAGCGCCTCGCGCCAACCGCTTCATACTACATAACGATCAAAACAATCCACATTTGAATTCCGTGGAGCGCTTTGATGCGGCGGTAAAGCTTTTTGCACCACGTCTTCTAGTTATAAGTGGTCTTCAAATGATGGACAGCTACAGGTTTTTGGAAGGTTTGTAGTACTTGTATATTTCCAATCCCTTTTAATGCCTCATCCCACAACAGGTGTGCGAGAGTCTCGGCTACTCAAAGTGCAGAAGCAGATATCCTCTCAACCTTCCACTACACTACAACATTTCGAAATGGCTAGCTACGTGGAAATTAAATTGCTACTATTACTATGGCAGCACGTCCTACCTCACGTGGATTCGCTGGGTATGAACGAGCAAGAACTCGAAAACTTGAGACAAGTGCTACTCCATAAGCGCACTACTCTAGCCACTGATTGGAATCCTCGCGTTGCCACGACGCTTGATCAGATGCGGTCCGTCTTTCAAATGCTGGCGCGGGAGCACTACCACAATGCATCTGTCATTCCTAATCGCCGATTACTAACGCGTATCCATGTGCACACACTCGCCTATCAAGCATTGCTTACTGTGAAAAACTCCGTGTGGCGAAACACCAAGGGAGCGGCTGCGAAAGCAGCCCTTACTGCACACCGCTATGTTTGTCAAACCGAAGAGGTAAATCTCAAATAGAAAACCAGTACAGAAAGTGTGAAAAATCTAAACTAGTATCCGGTTAATTAATAAGCATCGGCCGGTTGGTCAATATTTTTGTAATCGGCTTCGGTTCAGCATGGGTCAAATATGGCCGCTTCTTTTTGTGTAAATTGTGTACACAAACAAATCACATTCAAGCGCTGCCATAAACGGCAACGCCGGCAAAACGGCATTCGTAATTTTAATTTTCTGATTCTTCAATTTTGTTAAAGAAAATTACTAAGAAATCACAATATTGCGTACAAAAATCAATAATATTTTGTTTGTGCTGAAAGCTGTTTTCATTAGATAGAAACTTTTTAGTTTTGATTATAGATATCTCATTGAACATTAACTCGGTAACGCCTAGCCAGTGTGATGTATATAAAACCTTAATATTACTTTTTGAAAACACGTTGGTTTTTAGTTAAGTAATGAAATATATGTAAATATTCACTCCTCTTCCCCGCAGACCCCTTCATTTCGCATTATCGAATGTGGTATACCTATTTTCACGGTTGTAAGCCAATTTGACTTTGATAGAATAGTTTAACAGTTAATCGCATAACATGAAATTTATTGGTCCTATCAGGCCTGGGCATCAGTCAAGTCGCTCGTGATTTGTTTCTCTTCTCATTTGGCATTCCTCACAGACAATATTTGTGTGTATGTGGGAGCCATTGCCACTTGTTTTTGCTGCTCCGCTACATTATTACCCACTTCTGTTATCATTTCGATTTACACATCGCGTGTGAGCAGTGGAGTGAAGTAATATATAATTTATAATTTTATAAAATTCATTTTTTGCCAGGAAAATCCACAAAGGTAATTTAGTAATTTATTTGTAAAAGGTATTCCAATTGATATTGATTTTATCTGTCTATATTAATTTCTCTATTTTGTCTATTGTTTATTTATCTATTTTGTTTATCTGTCTCCTTATCTATTTTAAAATCAGAAACATAGCCTTTTGTTGAAAAAACTAATCAAAATAAAGAAAGACCAATCAGATAATGAATCGGATGCAATTGACAACCAATGTGATAACGTAATTGAATTAGAGGAGGAAACCAATAAAATTGAATCTGCAAGCAGTGAAGATGAAGATCTCTGTTATATAGCTCCTAACAAAAAAAGGGCCAAAGTTATTTCTGATTCTGAAACCAAAAGTCAAGATGAAATTTTTCGTTACACAGCTCCTAGTAAAAAAAGAGCTAGAGTTATTTCTTATTCTGAAACCGAAAATGATTAGACGCTATCGACAAATCTTCTGATAAAGAAATTTCAGCCGAAAAAGCTGCTGATGGTACTTCATTAAAGCATTGAACGAAGGCAGCAACGTAGGTAGATCACCGATTTATACCATGTTGAAAGACATTTCTGGTCCAACTGCCTATGCCTATACTTACTTTGCCCATAAGTAATCACCTTCAGTAATAGTTTTTAAGTTACTTATTACAATATTACTTTTTAGTCAACAAAGTTCTTTCATGTAAAACAGCAGCACTGATAACATAATTAAGTAAACATTTAACCTGATAGGTTTTTTGTAGAATGACTATTTTCAATAGCTGGAAATTCCGCAAATATTTCGATTTGTTGACGGAAAATAATATATTACTTTTTGTGATACATTACTTCACATTTCCAGTGATATGTATGTCAGCGTGTTTGTTCCAGAGTAACTTTGAGTCTAGTGTCACGCCTAGGTACTTCACCTCTGTTTTGTATGCTATGCTCTTACCGAGCAAGCGTATTGTACGCATGTGTGGCAGTTTTCTTTTCCACGTAAATGGTACTATGGCGGTTTTGTCAGGGTTTATCTTTAGACCTACCCGGACGCACCATTCTTGCGTTAGTTTCAATCCCCTCTGGATTATATCACAGAGAGTGTCCTCAAATCTTCCTCTGGCAATAATGACTATGTCATCAGCGTAGCCCTGACAATTTATGCCATTGCTTGACAGAAGTTCAAGGAGCTCATCTACCACAAGGCTCCACAGTAGCGGTGACAGTACCCCGCCTTGTGGGCAACCTCTGCTAGTGAGCACGCTCCTAGTGGTATTTCCCACTTTTGTTACTGCCGATCTGGTGGAGAGCATGGCTCTTGTCCAGCGGCTGAGGGTGGTTTCTACCCCTCTTCTGCTGAGCGCCCTCTCTATCGCCTCATGAGAGGTATTATCGAAGGCTCCTTCGATATCCAGGAAGGCGCACAGCGCTATCTCTTTGTTTTTAAGAGTATCCTGCATTAAACTCGTGAGTTGGAATAGGGCAGTCTCTGTCGATCTGCCTGCCCTATACGCATGCTGTTTAGCATGCAGAGGTTGTCTCTTGAGTGTCACGGTTCTAATGTACTGATCTAACACCTTCTCCATGGTCTTCATGACGAAGGATGTTAAACTGATTGGTCTAAACGACTTCGGCTCTGTATAGTCCTTTCTTCCAATCTTCGGTATAAAAACTACCAGGGCACTTCTCCAGCTAACGGGGATGTATCCTGTTGCTAGACAGCTCCTCATAATACCAGTTAACTGCCTTAGCAGGACCCCCCTGCCCTTTTGCAAGAAAACAGGAAGGATCCCGTCTAAGCCTGGCGATTTGAAGGGTTGAAAGGTGTTCAAGGCCCAATCAACCTTTACCTGGGAGATGACTTCATCTGCCACCTCCCAGTCCCTTCTGTTCGGATAGTATATTGTGCACTCGGCCGGCGCGTTCTGTATGGTTGCGCCGGTAAAGTGGGCACCTAGAAGAGCTAGAGCCCGTTGCTCCTCATTTCGCGTATAGCTACCATCCGAGAGTTTGAGTGCCATCTTAGTCTCCGTTCCCCTCTTCGCAAGCGCTTTATAAAGCCTCGCTGCCTGAGGAGTGGAGGAAATTTCTTCGCAAAACGTCTGGAAGCTGGCCCTTTTCGCTTTGCGTACTTCCTTTGTGTACTTGGGAGTGACGCGGTGTATTCCCCCCCATTCACCGGTCCGCTTTGCCCTATTGAAGAGTCTTCGCGTTTCAGTTCTAAGTTTTGCCAGGGTGTTATTCCACCACGGTGTGGATTTTTTCCTGGACCCTCTACTGTCCGGGCAGCTTGAATGGTACGCATTCATTACTCCCTTGTTAAGGATTTCAACCGCTTGCTCGACTTCTAAGGGATGCCGCATCCTGCTTCGAATGTCAAGCAAGCGTCTATCCTCTACTAGCAGAATGGTGTATTTTTCCCAGTCAGTTTTCCTGGGGTTCTTGGTTGGAGGTATCTCCATAATGTCACCTGCTAACTTGAATTCAATAATCCTATGATCTGATAGGGAGGGTTCGGTAGACACTCTCCATTCAGACACATAGTCACTGATTCTACTATTACCTATGGTAAGATCAAGGACCTCCTGCCTAACCCTAGTGACGAATGTCGGGGAAGATCCCGTGTTAAGTACGACTAGGTTAGTGGCTAATATGTATTCAAGCAGGTACTCACCCCTGGTATTGTCGTCGGTGCTGCCCCAGATGGTGTGGTGGGCGTTCACGTCGCCTCCTATGAGGAGCGGCAGGTCATTTGCCCTGCAGTGCTCCACTAGGCCCTGCACTTCGTGGGGGGGCACCGTCCTGTCCTCGCCCGGAAAGTAAGCTGACGCCAGGACGATGTCGAGGTCACGACCCTCGGTCTGTATCGTCAACGCCACTGCTACTAGATCCCTGGACATGTACTCTGAAATACAAAAATAGTTAGTATTTTTCTCAATTATGATGCAGGCACGAGGTATCTCATGCCTTGTATCATAAATTACCCTGGTATGTTGCGAGTTCAGTCCGCAGACTCTTCCGTTATGGCACCAGGGCTCCTGAACTAGCGCCGCCCCGATGTGGTCTCGGGTGAACTTATGCGCTAGGACGGCCGATGCCGCCTTCGCGTGATGAAGGTTGATTTGAACAACCTTCATGTCCCGAGGGCTAGAGTTTAGGAGAGGCATCAAAGTCCATCTCCAGCAGCGTCGTTATCGAAATTTCGTCCGACAGCTGCTCCTCTTCCTCGTTCGTACTACCTTGAAGCCCCAGCGTTTCAAGGTTTAGCTCCTCAAGGGAATCTTGAGAGGCCTGCACTTCTGCCGCTACTTCTCCTCCGGCTACCTCTCCGCCTTCCGGTGTCTTCCCGGGTTCGGCAGATTGCGCTTCGCCTGAGGATTCTGCTTCCATCGGTGTATTCCCGGTTTCAGCTGATTGTGTGGGGGGGCCAGCCGCACTATAGAGGCCTCCAGGACTAGGGGCATGGACTGGGATGCTCCCATACCTGAAGTTGAGGGCGTTGCCGTTTTCCCTGATCTTGGCGAGGGATTTCTCGTCAATCACCAGGTTCCACAGCACACCCTTGCCCTCCTCCTTGGAAGTAACCACCTTCCAAAGATTTGTGTAGATCCCAGCATTTTGCGCTTGTAGCAGCACAAAAAGTTTGCTGGGTTCTTGTCCAGTGCTCCTGGGAAGGAATAAGGTGACGTGGTGTGTCTTGGGGACATCGTTGCCGAGGCACACACGAAGCCCTACCCCCTTCCAATCCTCCAGCTTCGGGACTGCCTGTTGAAGCCAGTCTGCAGTACCTTTGTTACTGCAGTCTAGAAGCAGGTGTCCCGGCCGGAAGTGGATGCCACTGAACACTAGCGGAGTAGCCCACCCTTTCGCTATCTCCCCCACGATAGCCTCCTCGAGAAAAGAGAGCTCCTCCTTACTCAGTGTCTTCTGGGGATATTCCGTAAGCAGGACCGCCACTCGAATGGCCTCAGGTGTTCTGAGGACACTCGAGTAGGTTGTGCCCGCCACTGGATGACCCCCAGACTGACTGCTATTTTGGGGCTTGCCCATCCTAGCAACCGGTGCCTGAGTGTTGGTCCTGGATTTCTTAAGCTCAGGACGTTAGGGGGGAGTGATGTTATCGCTCCCTCTCTTTCTCGGCAGAGTCGGTTGAGCTGCTGTGGCCGTGGCCGCGGATATCCCGCCATGCTCTAACGCTCTACTCCTCGCTTCCTCCTTGCTCAGGCCTTGCCTGAGGTAGCGGAGGTACCACTTTACCCTCGCACCGCTTAAACCGCGTCTTAGGGGGTAATTCTAAGTTTTGCCTTTTAGGCCTCCTTTCCAAATTTGCGGCCCGCTCTACTGCCGGTGAAGTCGACGGGGGTGTTCCCCGCGCGACCGCAGAAGCACTAGTACTAGTAACTGTAAGAAGTAACTGTACTTACAGAAACAAATCTTCAGGATCTCCACTTAAGCGTGACAATTTTTTTCAACTATTTATTAAGGAATTTATTATTTTCAATATCATAGCTTTAAATATCTACAAAAATATGTGATTAATGTTTTCTTTTTATTTTTTTATGTAAATACTTATTACATTTATAATTTTAAAATATAGGTATCGGTAGGGCTTGTATCCAAACTACTACGCTTTCAATTGCTTGGCCAATCCTCTTCTTACACAACACTAAAACAGTTTTTTGTAATTTGTCTTCTTTTAACCCGAATTGCAACAATCTAGACTCCAGTTCACTTGTAATTTTCCAATTGCAGATCAATCCTGAATCGGCTTCCCTGGTGCTGGACGAAAGTTTTGCGACGTCTGTGCACTTTCCCGACATTCCAACCACCCGCATCAGCTTCGATCCTCAAAACCCAGTGGCTTGTTGGAACGAAAGTATAGTCATTACAGTGAAAAAATCAATTGAAATTGAAATTTGCATAGCACCGGTGCTTGTGTGCCGCATTGCAAAAAAGACAGCTGGCGCTGGAGACAATATTTCAGCTGCCGCTCTATCTCAGCAGTTATGAAGCATAAACGCAATATTCCGTTTGTTAATGAATACCCACACAGTTTCTTAGTGTATTTAAAAAACCTTTAGGAAAACAAAACATTCGACCTGGTACATTCCCTACAATATATTTGGTTCCCGTAATTCAGTCCCAAGGACTGAATGTACTTGTTCGTAGAATACGTCGCAGAGTGTCGGCAACCTATAATAATTTCACGTTTAAGATTGTAGCTTAGTTTAATGTAACGTGATGTTCAAAAAATATTCTGCTTATGGATTTTTATAAAAGATTTAATTCTAATTTCACATTAACTCAATAAAGCATTTGGTTTTGGGTCTCGAGGAGCGTTTATTTCGCGTCGCGTGAAGTCACAAAGCATTTAAAAATCCAAATAAACACTTGACGTAGGGCAAATATGTGCATTTTGTTGGAGTTTACTATCTATATTTGTCTGCATTTCTACACTGTGCGTTTAATATTGTTCTTAATTATCTAGCATAACGTCCCCCATCTAAAATTAAATATCTATTAACAACACTGCTTCTACGTTTCACAGTCCAGGCATCACATATGCTATATTGTCTAACGTAGCTGCAAGATTCTCGCTCAACTGTGGTTTCTTTTCCAAGCCTGGAATATTTGTAGTCAGGCAAAGTAAAGGCCCCAGCGAACAAAGTAAACTGTCAAGTAACACTGATAGGCTTCCCGAAACAGCTATTTGACCTTCGTGCTCTTTTAGACGCTCTCCGATAATTGTAAGACTCTCGCCAAGTAATTTCAGGTGTGCAGCGGCATCAATAGGCTCAATACTGGCCGTTGGTAACTTCTTTGGGAAGTTCACATTGGAAGATATGCCAAATAGGCTGGCCTCAGACGTTGAGCTAGTTGATTTGTTGTTAACTACGCTGATAACACTTTCAATAGCAGCGCTACTATTGCTGGACCTATTATAAGAGCTGTAACGTTTACGTTTTATCACTGCTGTTACTGGAGTAACAGCAGCATTTTTAGGTATTTTAGATTTAGCAACCGCTGCTGGATCTGCTATTTTTTGACGGTCTGCAGCAAGTTTCTTAGTTCGACTCGTTGTAGCTTTAATGAAGGATACATAAGATGCGCCACCAATCAGAGATCCAGTAGTAGGCGCTTTTTCACGTGCTTTTGCTTTGGTTGCCTGAATTTTTGCTTTGCGTCGCCAAGCACTTTTCTCCTTATTTGACACGTTTGCCCAAAGTTCACCCAAACGTCGAGCTGTATTGGAAAAATCTACAAACACAT
Organism: Melieria omissa; assembly: GCA_963971225.1. Taxonomy (NCBI): domain Eukaryota; kingdom Metazoa; phylum Arthropoda; class Insecta; order Diptera; family Ulidiidae; genus Melieria; species Melieria omissa. Next base: position 64,435,099 of record OZ020268.1, on the reverse strand, counting down.
TTATACATATATGCCTACCCGTAATATTATAAAATGTTTACCCAGGTCCTGATTCTTGCTAAATTTCGATGTTTTCCGCAGTTCCCGCGCCCACATGCTGTACGCCGTGTACCTTGACTTCCCTTTATCTTTACGCTCCAATTTCCCGGTGACAACTTTTCCATCTCTTAGTATCTTACGTTTATTCGCCTTCTCAGTCATATACAGGCTCTGGCGCACCTTGGACTCATTGGCACCTGCTCCTGCGATGGGTTCACCATCCACAATGCCTGCCACCAATTCTTTCAAATCCTCGTCTGAGTCGCCAGGAGGCAAGTCAGAGCCAACCGCATTTGCATCCGAAAATTTTTCAGTTTCCTCATCTACTACCATATCATTTAAGTCAGCATCGTTCCTAGGCACGTCAACTGCACGACGTCTTCCGTTGGTTGAAGATGGATGAACGCGATTACCACTTCGCATCGACTTTGGTGTTCGTCTCATTTTTTTTTCCACTTCATCAGGTGACTGGAAGTCTAACAATTTGGAAGATTTCTTTCGGACGCGCCCGCTCCGCGAAACTCCTGTCACTTGAAATTCTACAAATGTACAGCTAATTTGATTATATGACAAATCGTCGATAATAAATGTTAACCTTTCGCTGCTGCCGCATTTTGTGGTGTCTCCATTTTATTCCTTTACAAATCTTGGTTGTAATTTATTTGGCAGCAGTTAACTTTGCTATTCTTCCTTCGACTAGTGATGGCAGTAAACAACTGAAAACTAGCTATTACCATCTATATGAGAACGATATACCAAATTTTAATCCTGTACTTCTTATAATTCTGAAGATACTCCATATTGAATATTTCGGTTGTTTGCACTTTGCCATGGCCCTTCATCCAATGCCCACCCCAAGTTCGTACTGAGTGTCACTGATGCTAACGTTTTCTCAAATTTCGGGTCGAATAAAGTGCTAGGACCCATCTCTAGCGTTCACGAATTTGAATGACATTCATTTGGGGCACGTCTACGGTTTCCGTGGCGCCGCGATTTGATGATGGTTTTAGATAAATTGGCCGAAAATAAATCGAAAATGTAAAATAAAATTTTTTGATATCTCGCTTCGTTTTCGAGATATCGAAGTTCAAAGTGAAATTCACAACGAATATGAGTTCAATATATATAACTGTAAATTTACTGTTATATGCAATCTTACCAGATCAGCGCTTTTTTTTCGCAATCCCAGAGATGCATACAGTTTTCCCGAGTGGCCGGCCTTCGGTCGGGCGCTAAAAAATAACCCTCCACATAAGCCACCACATCAGGCAACAGTCAGGTGTGAACAGTATTTTTTGTTCAAATCCATAGTTCCAAGCCATAGTTTTTTTAGCAATAAGTTTTTCCAGGTGGTCGGTCTTCGGCCGGGCGCTAAAAAAATAACCCTCATGGGAGTCACCACCACATCAGGCAACAGTCAGGTGTGCACAGTATTTTTTGTTCAAATCCAAAGTTCCAAGCCATAGTTTTTTTAGCAATCAGTTTTTCCAGGTGGCCGGCCTTCGGCCGGGCGCTAAAAAAATAACCCTCATGGGAGTCACCACCACATCAGGCAACATTCAGGTGTGCACAGTATTTTTTGTTCAAATCCATGGATCCAAGCCATAGTTTTTTTAGCAATAAGTTTTTCCAGGTGGCCGGCCTTCGGCCGGGCGTTAAAAAAATAACCCTCATGGGAGTCACCACCACATCAGGCAACAGTCAGGTGTGAACAGTATTTTTTGTTCAAATCCATAGTTCCAAGCCATAGTTTTTTTAGCAATAAGTTTTTCCAGGTGGCCGGCCTTCGGCCGGGCGTTAAAAAAATAACCCTCATGGGAGTCACCACCACATCAGGCAACAGTCAGGTGTGCACAGTATTTTTTGTTCAAATCCATAGTTCCAAGCCATAGTTTTTTTAGCAATAAGTTTTTCCAGGTGGTCGGTCTTCGGCCGGGCGCTAAAAAAATAACCCTCATGGGAGTCACCACCACATCAGGCAACAGTCAGGTGTGCACAGTATTTTTTGTTCAAATCCAAAGTTCCAAGCCATAGTTTTTTTAGCAATCAGTTTTTCCAGGTGGCCGGCCTTCGGCCGGGCGCTAAAAAAATAACCCTCATGGGAGTCACCACCACATCAGGCAACATTCAGGTGTGCACAGTATTTTTTGTTCAAATCCATGGATCCAAGCCATAGTTTTTTTAGCAATAAGTTTTTCCAGGTGGCCGGCCTTCGGCCGGGCGTTAAAAAAATAACCCTCATGGGAGTCACCACCACATCAGGCAACAGTCAGGTGTGCACAGTATTTTTTGTTCAAATCCATAGTTCCAAGCCATAGTTTTTTTAGCAATAAGTTTTTCCAGGTGGCCGGCCTTCGGCCGGGCGCTGAAAAAATAACCTTCATGGGAGTCACCACCACATCAGGCAGCAATCAGGTGTGCACAGTATTTTTTGTTCAAATCCTTTCATAGCAAAGGATCGTTCTTAAGCAAAACCTTCATAATTCTGTGATTTCGTCGCATAACATTGCATATAACGGTAAATCTACAGTTATTTACATTGAATTCATATTCGTTGTGAATTTCACTTTGAACCTCGATATCTCGAAAACGAAGCGAGGTATCCAAAAATTTTATTTCACATTTTCGATTTATTTTCGGCCAATTTATCTAAAACCATCATCAAATCGCGGCGCCACGGAAACCGTAGAATCCCCTCATTTGGAATACTAAAATGTTTATATCGTGGCAAAATTGCAAGCAAAAAATATTTAAATGGTATTATCGCCATATCACAAAAAGAGTAGTCGTGAATATATTATGTAATATTTTACAATCGTTTGTAATTAAATACCAGCGGTGTCATTGCCAACTCAAAGCTATCGATAGTATCATCGATTTTTTTTGCAGTCATAGCAGGAATAGCTCTTACATTTTCTGGGCGCCTGTTACAAATTTTTGCGCACTAAAGGTCAAACTCCATGAAGTGCGTTTCATCCGTTCGGGGTTTGTTGCGTTATTGCGTTTGTTGCGTTATTCGCGTTGCAAATGGTCAAACTCCATAAAGTGCGTTTCATGCGTCAGCTTCTTCTTCTTCCGTCAGTTGATGCTAGTTTTTAATTGGCAAACTGCTGATTGATTTCGTTGTGAATTGTGAAAAACAACGAAATGAAATTGCTATACGACGTTATAGACTTCATAGAATTTACTGATTTCATTTGAAACACACATTAAATGCATATCGAACATTGCAAAAAATAAAAAAAAGATTCAGTTGAATTCAATTTGTAGAAATTTATTTCACAGGGATGAGCAAAATTCGATCGACAACGAATAAGCTATCGAATTTCCAATACAGCGAAGACTAAGTTTCGTCTGTCAAAGAATTATGCTAATTTTTAGGAATTTCTCCACATTCTATTTTAAAATATTGAATTTAAAATGTTTCTTAAATGTATTTAATAGCTTTCGTGTAAAATAAATGCATTCGACTTTTGCGATAACACAAGTTTGTTATCGGCATTACCATTTAACCACATAATTTATGACATCTTTAGGAGCTCTGTCAGCTGTTTGACGGCGTTAACGCAACAAACGCAAGAGAAAGTTGAAAATAGTTCAACTTTTGGTGCGTTTGTTGCGTAGTCATGGAGTTTGCTTCATACAAATACACTGATTCAACTTTTTTTTGCAACGCGAGAAACGCAAAAAGCAACGAAACGGATGAAACGCACTTCATGGAGTTTGACCTTAAAGGCATGATACAAATATAGAAGGTAGAACCGCTGTAATTTGTTTTGACACTAAACGTGCTTATTGACGTTTCTCGTAATTGTCAAAAGCTAAGGTCGTGATGCCACTTCGTTGTAATACTAAATTAGGGATATTTAAGGTTCTAAGGATTTTTAGATCTTTTTTAAAATAAACACGAACATTTCAATGTGACTAGTACATTTTGTTTAGTAGTATTATTGACTGTTAGACAAGCAACAACGCAATAAATAATACAAAGGTAAATTATTATGTAATTGTTTTTTTTAATTTCTTACTAATATTCATTTTTTGTGTTTTCAAATTGCTGTTTAAAAACCGCATCCTAAAAAATGTTCAGCCTAAAAACGTTTCGCAACACGTTGCTCTAAAACCGTGCAATTTTGACTGTTAGCACAGAATAAACAGTATACAGAAGGCGCATCTGAAATAATTTTGCGATTTCAGTTCAGCCGCGGGCGGGAATCAACAAAGGTGAGGAAAATGCAAAGGGAACCAAGAGAGTAAGCGCGAATTGATGTACACGCATAGATTCGATGGTTTTCTCATCTCGACAACAACACGCAATGTTGTTGCTTTCCGCAGCAAGCCAGCTTGGCTTTGCTCGTGCACATTAAAATGGTGTTTGATTTGGCAAATCTATCGCCAAGGCAAATTCAATAGGTAGTTGCAGCACCAGAACTGATTAAACTTTTTTCTTTGATAATTAGCACAACATTGTGGCAATAGTTTTCCACTTATTAATACTTTCTTAATGCGTCTTGGTTGTTCCAATATTTTGACACATATATTTATTTTCATTGTAGCCATTTGTACTTTTTACAACTTCTATTTTACAAGCAGACCAAAAGAACTTATAAAATCCATTGAATTTTTGTTTTTCCCGTAGTGCTACCACCTTATGTGCCTTGGCGATCGCTCAATCAATTTTTCTATGAAAACTGCCTGTCCACTTCTTGTTCTTGCAAGCCATGGTTTAACTACAAGGTTGTAGCAAGCCACCGGCTGATCGTTTATCGCTTCTGTCAAAATCGTCTGTGTCAGCAGTGGTGTGGTGTTGCCGCATCAGTTGAAATGAAAATACCTGACTGAAAACAACTGACCTGAGCACTTTTCCCGTTTTTTCACTCAAATACAGCACCGTCTGGCAACAATCACTTTTGTCTGTTTTCAGTTTCTCCCTCTTTCGTCGGAAAATGACAGCTGAATTTGACAGTAGCGATAAACGATCCTACCAACAAAATACATGTGGGTTTTGGTGTTGCGGGGATGCTGTTACCTTGTTTATTGTGCCATGATGCAAGCGGCACATCGCTTTGTTGCCCAACAACAACAACCACAGTGTGTGATGCGCGGTCGCAGCTTCTCAGCTTACGCTCTCGCGCTCTGTGCGTTCTCGTCTCTTTTGCTGCTTCCCCCGCATCAACAAACGGGTCCTACCGCTGGAACCCGCAAAGAAATTTTTCTTTATACCAGATGCGCATATCTGTATATTGTTTGTTCTGTGGTACTACTCAAAGTCCGTAAATACTACCCAAAATTCATAACATGTATTACTGAAACAAAATTGAAAACGGCAGCACTGCTCCGCCTAGCAAACAAAATGTGATTCTAGTGACTCTTTCGCACCTTTACTCGGTCAATCAACAACTCGCCTTATGGCCAAACTCCATAAAGCGCGTTTCAGGCGTATCGTGGTTTTTGGCGTTTCTCGTGTTTCGAGAAAAAGTTGAATCAGTGTATTTGTATGAAGCAAACTCCATGACTACGCAACAAACGCACCAAAAGTTGAACTATTTTCAACTTTCTCTTGCGTTTGTTGCGTTAACGCCGTCAAACAGCTGACAGAGCTCCTAAAGATGCCATACATTATGTGGTTAAATGGTAATGCCGATAACAAACTTGTGTAATCGCAAAAGTCGAATGAATTTATTTTACACGAAAGCTATTAAATACATTTAAGAAACATTTGAAATCCAATATTTTAACATAAAATGTGGATAAATTCCTAAAAATTAGCATAATTCTTTGACACGCGAAACTTAGTCTTCGCTGTATTGAAAATTCGATAGCTTATTCGTTGTCGATCGAATTTTGCTCATCCCTATGAAATAAATTGCTACGAATTGAATTCAACTGAATCTTTTTTTTATTTTTTGCAATGTTCGATATGCATTTATTGTGTTTAAAATGAAATCAGTAAATTCTATAGAGTCTATAACGTCGTATAGTAATTTCATTTCGTTGTTTTTCACAATTCACAACGAAATCAATCAGCAGTTTGCCAATTAAAAATTAGCATCAACTGACGTGAGAAGAAGAAGCTGACGCGTGAAACGCGCTTTATGGAGTTTGACCATTTGCAACGCGAATAACGCGAGAAACGCCATAACACGACAAACCCCGAACGCCAGAAACGCGCTTTATGGAGTTTGGCCTTTACTGTTTAGACGAAGCGAGTACTCGTTCGAGTTGCTGTCTCGTCATTCTACTCGTTACGTGTAATCAACCCTTTAATACTACGTTTACACAGCGAGATTAGCTCATCGAGATTACGATAATCTCGTTGCCCGTTTACATAGAGATTAACTTGAATACGAGATTAATTTTGACGTTTCACATTTTCTCTTTGTTATTATTTTGCAAACGACTGAAATTTTTAATAAAAATGTAGAAACGGATATCGAAGAAGATTTTCTAAATGTTTTAATGCTTTTCACTTCTACGAATGCAAGAAAGTCTGAGCTACATTGTTTTACATCCAAATTATACATCCTTTTCGCGCTACAATTAATTTTTTTTGTTTATTTTTGCATGACATTCGCTAGTGATGATACAAAAATAATCGATTTCAGCCCAATTTGCAGAGATTACCTTGTGAGATTAAATTTTAATCGCGCTTTTTGCGAGATTAACTTTGTATGGGTAATTTGATACGAGATTAACGACTTAGGGCCAATTTTTCAGTGCGAGTTTAACTCAGTTTCTAGTTTAAACTTAGTTTAAACGCAAAAACGAATTTTTCAGTCATATTTGACTTAAGTTTAAACTCAGTTTAAACGCCCAACCATGCACGGTTAAACTAAGTTTAAACTGTCAACTACCAGTTGACAGTCTGACAGTTAATTTATTTTGGAAATTTGCGCAATTACAATTTTTCGGTAAAAAAGAAATATAATTCGATAAAAAATAGAAATGAGTGGGCCAATTCGTGACGAGGAAGATGATAGCGATGCAGAAATGTTTGATGTGTTACATAATACGGTGATAAGAAGATTAGAAATCGTTCCATTTATTTGGGGGACAAGGACTTTCACGGTCGCTTGCGCATGAGCAAAGCTTCTGCTTATAATATTTTACAGCTCATCCGTCCTCATATAAGGCATCCTACACTTGTGTATTTTCCCTCACAAGTACAAGAAGCCTTTCCTTTTCCCGAGACGGAAAATTTGCGCTACGTTTGCTTATTTTGAATTTTTTGATGAAATAAATTTTTTGAGCGCAAAAAATTTATTTACACAAATATTTGCTCCAGTTAAACTCGCACTGAAACAATGCTTTGTCGTTTAAACTAGGTTTAACTTTAAACGAAGTTCAAGCAATCTACGTTTGAACTGGGTTTAAGGCAGGTTCTAACCTTGTGGATCCGAAAAAGTGCACTTTTTTAGGATTTTTTTTTTAGAAAACGGTTAAAGATAAAACGCTTTTCTGGATATGAACACACATTTATTTAGAGAATACAATTTTTCAAATTTAATGAATCAAAGAGGGGGGGCGTCCATCAGTGGCGGCATGTCGGCGAGGAGGTGTCCCGCTACCGGAAGTGATTCCGTCAAAATCCGTGATCTGAAACACAAAAATCGAACACATTCTTAATGTGTACCGTATTATCTATTGAATGAACTAAGATCATGAAAAAAAATCAAAATTACAAAAGTTATAAGGTTTTGAAACAAAATTACGATTTTCGCATATTTTTGTTCACTTAAATAAACAATTTTCAATATTTCTGGCTGATCGTAGTTCGTTTATTAGAAAAAACCCTAAGGAATTTGGTGACGATTGGTTCATTCCAGCGCCTTCAATCACTTCCGTTACGTCCGAAAATGTGGTTCTCAGAAAAACGCGTTTAACAGCCCTATTACCGTTCGCGAATCGCCTGAAAATTTAAGCGAGTCGCTGCATTTCGTATTATGCTTTGCGAGTCGCCGAATTCGATTCGCCTGAACTGTCAAAATCAATCGAATGAGAAAAAATTCATATTATCGTAAGCGAATCGCTTGAGTTTCGTTCGCCACAAACGTCAAATTCGGTCGAATCAACATTTCATTCGACAAAATTCGAAACAAGTAGAAATGGAGCTCATGTGAATGTGAATCCAATATTTTATCACTGATCAGTGGGTCTACCCATGGCACAATAAACAAGGTAATAGCATACCCGCAACACCAAAAACCACATGTATTTTGTTGGTAGGATTGTTTATCGCTACTGTCAAATTCAGCTGTCATTTTCCGACGAAAGAGGGAGAAACTGAAAACAGAAAAAAGTGATTGTTGCCAGACGGTGCTGTATTTGAGTGAAAAAACGGTAAAAGTGCTCAGGTCAGTTGTTTTCAGTCAGGTATTTTCATTTCAACCGATGCGGCAACACCGCACCACTGCTGACACCGACGATTTTGACAAAAGCGATAAACGATCAGCCGGTGGCTTGCTACAACCTTGTAGTTGAACCATGGGTCTATTGTATGGGTATGGGTCTATTGTATGGGTATGGGTATTGAAACTATGTTACCTGTATATTTTTGTATCATGGGTCTACCTATCTTTCAACTTCATCGGGATTATCCATTCAGAAGTGCATGCAAATATTATGCAAAGCACAAGATGTGTTGATTATTTGTATTGCCTTTTGTGGGAAATAGTGTAACTTTCTCCCGCCTAACAGATATCAGAAACGGCACTTTAGCACACCGATTTTTCTTTCTACAATACAGTCTGTCCAGTAGAAGCGTGATCGACCAAATTTTCACTTAGAGTACCGTTATCAAAAAAATTTGAATGCACCTAAGTAGCGTCATCATTTTTGTAATACGCACTGTAAAAATTGTCAGTCTCGTGAAACAATTACAAAGTACAGGGTGTTTTAACAAGAAGAGCACCGCGTGAGAGAAGCGACTTGAAGCCGTATTCCTTTGTCTACCCCCTAGAGGGTCGTAAATGTCACGTTTAGCTGCAGCAAAATTTATGAAGAAGTCGAAGTCATTCGTAACGAGGTGGACGAATCGGTATATGGAAGCAAAAAATATCGACGATTTGGCCTAGCGGGGCCTTGAAAAAAAGAACTCCCCAAAAGAGGACAAGCAAATCATTGATTTGTTTGTGACGAAGTCGGGCTTATCGTTGCGAAAAGCTAAAGCAGTTTTAGAGAAAAGTGATGTTTAAATATCAAAAGAGACGATTCGAGGACGTTTAAGAACTAACGAAGTTAAATACCGGAGCTATTTGAAAAAAACTGTTGCTCTCATCAACACACGTCCTAAACGGCTTGCCTGGGCTTATGCCAATTCAGATCGGAATTGGAATAATGTTATATTTACGGATGAATCCCAATTTTGGACAAATAATAGCAAAAATCGATCTTGGTGTGCCGCCATCAACCGATTGTTCCAACGAACTGTTAAGGACCCAGTAAAGGTCCATGTTTGGGGCTGCTTCTCAGAAAAAGGATTTGGGCGACTTTTCGTTATTACCACCAAATTGAAAGCGGTTTTGATGAACAAAATTTATAAAAAAGCTTTATTACCATCAGCTGCGAAGATGTTCGGGAGAAGAGGGCTCTCTTGGATTATACAAGAAGACAACGACCACAAACATCGCAGCCGAATGTGTGCTGAGTGGAAGCAGCAAAATGGGGTAGAAGTGTTATATTGGCCCCCACAGTCGCCTGATGCCAACCCGATAAAAAATGTGTGGGCAATTGTAAAGCAGAAGCTCAGAGGAAATACTATATGGACAGCAAAACCGTTATCGAGACAAATTCGGCTGATTTGAAGTCGATTGCCTCTGCAACTTGCTCATATCTTAGCGCAAAGTATGGGTCGGAGGTTTGAGGCCATAATAGCGAATGGTGGCGACTATACCTGTTATTAAAAATATTGCGTACAATAAATTTTATTAACTTATAAAATGCAGTTTGTTTGAAACGAATCGGTCAAATAGTTTCCAAGTTACGACGGTCACGTTTCTACTGGACAGACTGTATATCTACCCTAGGCATGTTTTTGTTATAGACTGACTCTCTGCATTACGGAATGGTTTCATGAGATATGTCATCTTATCACCATATTGTGGTCGCAGACCTTCATCATTGAAGTAATGTAAATTACAGAGGAGGTGCCCCTTACTTCTACTGAAGACCCTTTTGGTTCAAACATTGTGCTTCAAGTGATTCGGAGAAACAATACCAATATGCGTTCTATCAACGCATCCAAGAACACCAGGCAATCCGCATTCAGTGCAAAAGAAATTTCTTGCACTGTGATTCTCAGCTTCTCTCATCCTGACCTTAATCCTTTCAAGGCAAATTGAAGATTCTCTTAAGATTTTCTTTAGCACAATCGATACCGTGGTCTTTTCAAAGCCCAGCTCAAAGTCTTTACCAACACTTTTTTGCTAACTGCCATCAGCAAAAAATCGTAAAGCGCAGGACAATGTCAATGCTGCTTAATTTGTGTTATATTTTATCCAATACAAACACAAAAACTTTTCTGCAAAGCCAAAATTTGAGATGAATCTTTAAATAAATATGTAAATAAATTTGGATGCTTATCACCCATAAAATTCTTTCATAACCAATTGGTGAAGCTCACATCTGGTTCGGCAGTTCAAATGGATTGGAACTGTTCCTGATGCACCGCCGCATCCTTAAAAGATTTTAGGGCACTATCATCTCTGAAAAATAAATCTTCATACATACATATGTACTAGGGATCGCAATTTTTTGCCATTTTGCGATCCCGGGATTTTCGGGATTGAAAAGTCAAATAAGAAATTCATATAAGAAATTTTTTATTAAAACAATTTTCCCGAATTGCATAAATACTCGTTTATAATATATTTACCATAAAAATGGACACATTTTAATCACATTTGGGTAGTTTCAAGATTTTGTATCTTGAATTTAATCACATTTTGTTTAACCCTTCAATTCCCATGTCCAAAATAGTAAAAAAGAAAATTTTCTTTTTAAATAAAATAGCTTAGATACGTTTGGATAAAACAAAAAAATTCATAAAAAATGTTTAAACTACCCTCATTTTTATATTGAAAGAAACCACACAAACTCGCACTGCTTTAATTACGCATGAAACAAATGAATAAATTTTACAAATGACGTATCGCTAGTGTTGCTAGGAAAATTAAATAAACAAGTACTACTAATTGACTTTGCTATACAAGTGTTAGAATTTAAAAATAAAAACCTATGTGGTAGGAAAACAAATATTAAGCATCTGTCACCTACAGGTGACACTGGGAATTGAAAAGTTAACTTAAAAGTTTTTCATTTGTCATTTAACTTCAGTTTCATAGCATTTTGTTTTATCCAAAAATGACACTTAAACATAACTTATTACTTTGCAACCGATGTATCATAAAGTGCATATATATGCATATTTGATAAAAAAATAAAATAGTTAATTTGTTTGTGCTTTTAGTTTTACTTCGATTATTTCGATAAAAAAGTTAAGCGTTTTGATTAACTAAAAACTGAGATCTTAAAAATACTAAGGCATTAAGTGTTTTGTCCTCTAATCTAGTGCGAAATTTATTGCAAATAAACCCTGCTGAAGAGAAACATCTTTAAGATTCAACACTTGTTGGTTGAATGCATAGTAAATAATTATAAGCCTTTTCCAAAAGACGCCCTCTATCCCCTCCCACCTCCCTAAGAAAAGCAATTGGGTTTTTATGTTTTTAAATTTATTTCATTTGAACTTTGAAGCATCTTTTGCAATCCCGAAAATCCCGGGATTAAAGGATTTGAATCCCGGGATTTTCGGGACTGGAAAATGTCCGGGATCCCGGGATTGCGATGCCTAATATGTACATGTATGGTTCGTTGGCGTTTGGTGGCAAAACTTTTTACATAACCTATTAGTTGGATTTACAGTTAGGAACTCCGTTCATTTACAATGCTATTTAGTTTGTTAAATCGTTTAAGCACGCACGAAACCGCATGGAACGATTTGCAAACGCTTAAGTCATGCTTAAGGTTCATTGGCGTTTCGTGCTTTATCGATCAACGAGTGTTGAGGGCAAACGTGCGCCACATACATATTCATATGAAAAAAGCAAACAAAACATTTTTATTTTGAAATTTGAAGTAAGAAATGACAGCTCTCTCTGCGACAATTTATTTCATACGGCGAATGAGAACGTTCGCCAACCATAATACCTATTGACAGGCGATTCGCCAACTCTGTCGACTCGCCACATTGCAGCGACTCGCGAACCGTAATAGGGCCCTAAAGTTTAAAGCGTGCTCGGCCGGTGCTCGACACTGCTCTATGTAACGGCCTGTAACTTTTGTAATTTTTCAGATTTTGATCTGAAATTTCTGGAGCACATTTTTGAAACATATCTACACGATAAGGCAAAAAACATTTTTTTTCCCACAAGGTGAGAACCTGCCTTAAACTCGCACTGAAAAATTGGCCCTTAATCGCGCAAATCGATAAAATCGAGTGAAAATACTATGGTATTTATATTGGTATATATTGGTATATATATCAATCTGTTAATATTTTTAATTTAAAATAATTTGACTTGTATAATCATCATATACAGCCCTGTCCCAGAATCCGAATTGGATCGGAAATGGATTTGATTCCGACCGTCGGTGTTCTACATTCCGATTATCGGAAATATTTTCCAATGCAACCCTGTTCTCAAATCCGATTAAGCCCGAACGAATTTGAATCGGAAATTTGGTGTTCTGCATTCCGATTGTCGGAAATTGTTGTCAAAAATATTCCGTTAAACAAAAAGCTGATGGAAATGAAATCGGAAAGCAGCAAAACGAAAACAAACACCGAAAACGTAAGTAAATAATTTAAACGTCGCACACTGGGGTAATATATAAGTAAAGTGGCGATTAATTCAAAAACGAAAAATAAAGATACAGATATGTTTTTGGTACCGGGTTAAAGTGGAAAAAATTCTGCATCACTACGTGAAAGAGTTGTTGCAAAATAGTTTACCGTTTTCCCGCAAAGCACTCTGAAAATTGACATTTATTTTCATTTGGGGTGCGCACAGCGTGAAACGTGAATTTTTCAATTATTTAAATCAAATATTTTTTACACGTTTTTAAAGTAGCATAAAATTGATGATGGAGGCTTCTTGTTCAGGTATTTAAGTATTTAAATAAAATTTTTTTTTTAAGTGTTCGTAAATATTTTTGTTATTTAAAAACAAAAAAGCCAAAAAATTGCCTTATTTTGACCCTATTCATAGACATATAGTTGTTTGTTCAGTGATGTTCACCTAAAATATTGTCATAATCGTAATCTGTGGATATTCTAGCAACTTTCTATGAAAAAAAAGTTGCGCAATTGTTGCGCACCTTTGCAGCATTTCGATTTTTGTATGTGAATAATTTAATTTAATAATAATAATTGATTGGCACGACAGCCCGCTTACGCGAGACTAAGGCCTAGCTTCCCGCAACCACCCGTGTTGTGCGTGTGAATTTTGTACGCGGGTGGAAGGGACCTACAGTTTTATGCCGGTTCCGAACGGCAGGTTGGGAGCTTTTTCATAGGCAATTTTTACTCTCAGAGGTTTGCCATTTCCAGCTGAGAGGACAGCCACCGAAAGAGAAAACGAGTTTCCCGTTATTTTTTTTAGGTGTTACTACATGCAGAATTCGAACTAGCGTCGCTCTGCATGCGACTCGCTTGGACCGCGCACTAACCAACTGAGCCACGGCGGCTGCCGTGTGAAGTCTTTGCAAAATATGCACGCGGTCCGTGAAAGGAAAGACAAAAAATAAATGTAAATGCACAAAAAATTTGAGGAAAGCAACAAGCGATATGTTTATGTTAGTTTCGTTGTTGTTCAATGTATGGTTTTTAGTATTTCTTTATGCTTTTTAACCTAATTACGGGGGGGCGGCATGTAAGATTTATATTAACCAGCATATTAGACGACATATTAGGCGGGATATCGCGACACGTGAGTATTTTTGGTTTTTAAGATATTTACGAAACACAATACAAAATCATCTCAAATGATGCAGAACCAAATAAAATTTCGAAATCTTAGACTAATTCATTTGTCTTTGTTGTAGGGTGTGTGCAAAACTAGGTCAGCTGACCTTATTTATCAGAAGTTGCAGTATTGGGCATTGTTATTGTTTGTATTACTCATGATACAAATATAGAAGGTAGAACCGCTGTAATTTGTTTTGACACTAAGGGCCGTTTTCTCATCTTCCCGTTAAAGTGACCGGTAGCTAAAGTGAACTTTAGCTAAAGGTCACTTTAAAGTGGCCGGTAAATATTTTCGTTTTCTCATCTTCCTGATAAATATAAATTTAACAGGTCTGATTTTTTGGCATCACTGGTCAACATTGGGCAGCACTTGGCGGCGCAATTAGCTGTTTGTGAAAAATTGTAATTATTTTTGAAGGAAAAAATAAAAATTTTGCTTGGCAAAATCTTGTTGATGCTTTTACTGCCAAATGGGGCGTGTCCCGGCGTTGGAAATCGCTGAGGGACAAGTTTGACAGCTTGAAGCGTAAGTCCAAGCTGGAACTTGCAGCGCAGAAGAGCGAGACGTATCGCACAGGTGGCCGCCCAGCAGCGATTGGACATGTCAGCAGTGCAAAGCAGTGAAATAGTCCAATTGGCTGTTATATGTTATATTTGCCGCATTTTGCGACTCCGTACCTTCAAAAGCGTCTTCCAGTGCATGAATTTAAGAAACACACACCTATTTTCCATACCGAAAGATCTCAAATTCAAATTTCATTTCAAATTGTAATTTCATCATCAGCTGTTTTTTGTTTGTAAACAAACATATGCATGTACTTGGCACCATTTCCACTTAAAGTTCACTTTAAAGTTTAACAGGCACTCAATCCTCCCGGTAAATTTTATCGGGAGGATAGCTTAACGGGCAGATGAGAAAACGAAAATGCGTTTATCGGCCCGTTAAAGTGAACTTTAAAGTTAACGGGAAGATGAGAAAACGGCCCTAAACGTGCTTATTGACGTTTCTCGTATTTGTCAAAAGCTTGGCTCGTGATGCCACTTCGTTGTAATACTAAATTAGGGATATTTAAGGTTCTAAGGATTTTTAGATCTTTTTTAAAATAAACACGAACATTTCAATGTGACTAGTACATTTTGTTTAGTAGTATTATTGACTGTTAGACAAGCAACAACGCAATAAATAATACAAAGGTAAGTTATTATGTAATTGTTTTTTTTTTAATTTCTTACTAATATTCATTTTTTGTGTTTTCAAATTGCTGTTTAAAAACCGTATCCTAAAAAATGTTCGGCCTAAAAAGAAACGTTTCGAAACACGTTGCTCTAAAACCGTGCAATTTCGACTGTTAGTTAATATCTGTTCCATGTGGTTTGGTGTTTCCACCAAACTTTCACCGTTAATGTTGGTGAAAATGGTATTTAAAATTTGCAGGAATTCCGAAGTTGGCTTATGTAATCCCCCCTCTGAAAGGAGATTAACGTTCAAGGGATTTTCTAACAACAGTACGGTAGCACATTTTTCAAAGAAGAACGTCAAAAAGACCTTTAGTGTCAGGTGTGCAACATGGCGGCTGAGAAGAAGCAACGGCTCTACCTTCTATTTTTGTATCATGGTATTACTTATGTGTAATCGATTGAAATAACCGCAGTGATGTGCATTAAACTAATTAGGTAAAGGGTAACTGCAAAAGATTACTTTTTCAAGATATTAAAAACGGTGGTTGTTTTCATTTAGGAACGAAATCCAATGTTATTTGGTATACTCCTTAACTCCAACTCTCTCTGACCAACTCTTTGCCTTAAATTGTGCCAAATCTTTCGTTGAGTACTATCCCTGGTATAATATGCCTACGACTGTTCATAAATATTTAATTAATGGACCAAAGGTCATAGCTCACGCCTTGTTGCGAATCGGTGAATTATCTAAAGAAGCGCGGGAAGTGAGAAATAAAGATTTTAAGGCTTTCAGGAAATATTTGTCTCGAAAAAGTAGCCGAGAAAAAACCAACGAAGACGTTCTAAATAGACTGCTTATAAATTCTGATCCCATTGGATTTGTTGATAATTGCGGAAGAAGAACGCGATGATATGAACAATTATGATGATGATAACGATGGATGCGAAGGTGAAAGTGTGGGTGAATACGATGTGATTGCGATAGTAATTAATAAACAAGCGAGGAATTCTGTATAATACCCTTTTGTAACAATTTTGCATTTTTGGTCAAAAAAAACCAAATATGTTCAAATACATTTATTTTCTACTTCTCTATCTATAATTAACTAAACCTAATACTTTTTTCAGGTCTACATAGTCCGGGTGAATTAATCGCCAAAATCTGCATGAATTACCCCAGTGTGCATCGTGTTAAATGAAACTAATAAATTCAATTTTTATCAGCGAAAAGCATAAGACTGCTGACCAGAGCGAAATACTCTTGGATTTCATGGAGGACAATGCGGACATCTCGAAAGGATTCTGCAAAGACGACAAAGTCGAGGTGGAAAATAAATGGAAGAATTTAACACAGTCGCTGAACGGGCAAGGACCACCAAGAAAAAATATAACGGAATGAAAAAAGATGAAAGTTGTTCACGTCGTTGCTGCCGTCACCGCGCATCACCTAAAATAGAAAATAAATAAAAAATGATATTTTGTACATATCCTCCGCCTAATTCGTATACCTACCTCGTTCACTTACCTCCTTACATTCCTATATACTTACCCTTATATACCTACTACCTACCATTTGTTACTTACCTCTATTCCTTATCCTAGCTGTCCAAAACGGTGCTTGCGCGGCTGACGGCCAGTCATCCTTTGATCCCCGACTTGAGCACACAACGCGATCCGAAATTGACACCGTTCAACATTCAACACAATTCCAACGTTTAAACTAACCACAAACATCGTCAACTAAACACATATTTCGTATTAAACACACTGTAAATTGTTTCAAAACACGGTATACAAAATAACCAAAACCATACGTTTGTACATTGTACACAAACATACCAATTAACTTTTTTTATTTTCCCATCGACAAATCACCAAATCACGTTGTAACATTGAACTGAAATACACCTGAAATAAAATTTTATAACGTTGTAAAAACCACTCCATCTATATTTTTTCTTGCGCGATAGCCATTCTCATCGTGACGCGTAAATTGGTCCTTCGAGCCGCTCAAAAAGAC
Organism: Melieria omissa; assembly: GCA_963971225.1. Classification (NCBI taxonomy): domain Eukaryota; kingdom Metazoa; phylum Arthropoda; class Insecta; order Diptera; family Ulidiidae; genus Melieria; species Melieria omissa. The sequence goes on along the minus strand of OZ020268.1, from coordinate 64,417,835 downwards.
CCGCCGGAAATAAAATCAGTGCAGTGAAGTAACATGAGCTAAAGTAAAAATCAACAAAAATATACACATACTTACCAAACCTAAAAACAAAGCAAAAAAGTGATTTAAAGTGACAAGCAAGAAATCTGTAAAATATAAGAAGGAAGTTAAAAGAAAGCGAAAATAGAAGTAATAAAACAAAAACCGAAGAATAAGTGAAAAGAAAAATTAATCTAAACTAAAAACTGTGAATAAAAAACCAAAAGCTACATACCGAAGTGTTACCTAGAGGAAAATCTAAAAAGGCGAAAATACCAAGTGAGAATCAAAGTGGGAAGTGAAAAAGGTGCAAAACCTATAAAACCAAACAAACCAAGAAAAATTAAACCTAAAAAAAGGGGAAAAAAGCAAGGCACAAACTAAAAGAAGAAAAATTTAATAACTTACCTAAATCCAAAAACCCTAAAGTAAAGTGTAATAAAGCGCGCACCAACAATAACAACAGCATCGACGAATATCACCAGACCCAGCTGGTGTACATAGCACCGACAACAACAACCACACAGCAGAACGGCGCGTACTGCAATAACCAGTGGGGCAGCAGCATAGGCGTTCCGATCGTTCCGATTTTCTCATTATTTTATTAAAAGACGGTTGGAAAAATTTCTTTTCTCTTCTCTTTATATCATCTATATACAGAGCCAACCCATCATACTCATATAGCGGATACTATATATCCCATTTATAGTACCCTGCAGGAAAAAATAAATGCTGCTAGTGTATTTACAGCCCATAAGTACACTACACAAAATTAATTCCGAATTCTTTGGAAGATTTCTATAAAATATATATATATATATACAGTATTGTGCAAAACCTAAGCAACTTTTGTATTACTCATGAATAAAACTCCATATTTGCTAATAGTTCAATTCGAAGTGGGAATAATTTTATATTTATGTAATGCTCAGAATGTAATTACAACAAATATATAAAAAACCAAACATATTAATTCATTAACGGTAAAAACATTTACGAAAACGAAACAAACTCCAAAATTCAGCTGTGCAAAACCTAAGCAACTTTATACTAGTATTTGGTGTAATACCCTTTGCTTTGTATGACTGCAGCACATCTTTTAGGCATTGACTCAATTAGGTTTAAAATTGTGGTTTCAGGTATTTTTTCCCATTCTTCTTTTAACTTAAAAAACAATTCGCCCCTATTACGAAAGCGTGATCCACCCAGACGCTTTTTAAGAATGCCGAACAAATTTTCGATGGAATTCAAGTCCGGTGATTGGGCCGACCAATCAAGGACTGTAATCCCATTTGAACTGAGCCACTCTTTTACCAACTTCGATGTGTGTTTCGGATCATTGTCGTGTTAAAACACCCATCGAAGTGGCATATTGTCTTCAGCATAGGGCAGCATCTGGTTTTCTAAAATATCCTTATAGACAAAGCGATCCATTTTTGTCGAAATTTCGTGTACAGGGCCAAGACCAAAACCAGATAAGCATGTCCAAATCATAACACACCCACCACCATGTTTTACAGTTCCTTTGCAGTAACGTTATGATAACCGTTATTCTAAAACAGTAGCTGAAGCTAACAGAGTTGGTTACGTTTTGCACAGCGGTATATCTTTAAATTTCGTTGATTTTTTTTTGTTAGTGAGGTTATATGTATTGCTTTGTAAAGATTTGTTGTAATTACATAATAAGCTTTAAAAAAATACCCCAATTTTTCGAATTTATCTCAACTATTTGAAAATATTTTGTTCATAAGAAATGAAAAAGTTGCTTAGGTTTTGCACAATACTGTATACATATATATATATAATTTTTATAAAATAAATAATATATAATAATAAATGAATAAAGACATAAATTTTTTCGTTTTCCTTACTCATTGGTTTTTACGTGCTTTTCCCAATTGCTGAAATTTCTTTGTTTATCTTGTTGGACAAACTCGCGCGGTCAACTCGTGAATCGTACATCTCGTTCTATAAATTTCGCTTTTCAGAGTGGACTGTTAACTATCGTTTATTTTTTTCCTAATAACAAAACGACATGCCAGTGAATAGGTCGCCCGACAGATCCACCAGCAATAAAGCTGAGTCGGATCCCCTCTCGGTACCATCAGAGCCACCTACAAAATTCGTTAGGACGCCTGACACCGAGTCGGAAGGCCTTGGTTCAGACTTATTGGGTGCAATCCCCAAAAAACGCACCACCAGAGCACAAACAGTCGAGATTCGAAAATCTCAAAAGGAAGTGGCTCATGATCCTTCCATGAGTGCTTTCATTTTCGAAGCGGAAAACTTAGTCCACTTTTGCACACAATTCTGCTCGCGTGCAATCGAAGACTTTACGGTGCCCATGCTCAAGGCAGCTCTAGCCGATTTGAACGGCTATTATGAAGATGTGAAGGCAGCGTATAGAAAAGTCGGCGTCACCCCTGATGGCGACCTGCCAAGCAACTTCAAGCTTCTGCTCGAAGCAAGTTGGAGATATGCCGAGAACGAGCATACTAGACAATCGCTCAGATCTCAGATCTTATGGACGTTCAGCAACCTCCCCCCGCTGAAATACGAGTAGCACGTCCAGCTGAAATTTCTGCAAATTCAGCGTCTGAGCAGGCAAATAATTATATTTGCGTGAATGTGACACAGAAATTTTCTCCGGTGGGTACGAAGAGTGGCCGTCCTTCCTTGACATGTTTACGGCGGTCTACATAAACCACCCTAAACTCACCTCTGCCCAGAAACTGTATCACCTCAGATACAAGACAGCCGGAAAAGCTGGTGCGATTGTGAAGCATTACGCATTAAGCGATGCTAACTTTGAACTGGCATGGAATGCGCTGAGATCACGATTCGAAAATCGGCGCATTCTAGTTGACAAACAAGTCAAAACGCTCTTGAGCCTCCTTCAAGTAGCAAATGAAAATAGTGAAGCACTCCAAAGGCTTCAATCGACCATTAACAATTCTCTGTCCGTCTTAGCATCGGCGTCTCGACAGAGAGTTGGGATCCAATTCTGGTATACATTTGCTCCACAAAACTTCCAGAGGAGACTTTATCTCTATGGGAACAATCCCTCAGTTCCCGTAAAGATCTCCCTACTTGGGAGCAAATTGATGACTTCCTCACCAGAAGATATGAGGTCGTGGAACGGCTCAACACCGTCAAACCAATCAAGTCCGGGTTGTCTCCGAACCGGGGTTTCAACAGAACTCAGAATTTTTTGGTCGACATCCTACAGCGAACGGCCCCCTCCGGACGGAGGAGAGGAGCCAGAACGACAAGGCGCCGCCGCCGTCGCAACCCTCAGGTTTCAGCCAATTCTTCACGCCGCCCTACTCACCCCCGCCTCTCGTATTGCGCATCCCTCGCGCACCCGTCGGGGATCGGTCCGCTCAACGGCATCGGCTCAGGCCGGTCAGACACGCCCAGCTTCCACCAGAGACGCCAGCAGCAAGTCCCGTCGCCATCGGGCTGGATCCAGTTCTGCCCGCCAAGGGATCACCACCAGTCAGCTACGGGGACGCAAGGGCCAGGCGCTGTTGACACAGGCCATCAAATCTTTGACAGAGTTAAGGGGAATGGTTTAAATGCACGAGTGCATCCGGCCCCAGGATGTTCACGTCGTTGCTGCCGTCACCGCGCATCACCTAAAATAGAAAATAAATAAAAAATGATATTTCATACATATCCTCCGCCTAATTCGTATACCTACCTCGTTTACTTACCTCCTTACATTCCTATATACTTACCCTTATATACCTACCATTTGTTACTTACCTCTATTCCTTATCCGCTATCCTCTCTTTCCATATGTACTTACCGACGGCATCCCTAGCTGTCCAAAACGGTTCTTGCGCGGCTGACGGCCACTCATCCTTCGATCCCCGACTTGAGCACACAACGCGATCCGAAATTGACATCGTTCAACATTCAACACAATTCCAACGTTTCAACTAACACATATTTCGTATTAAACACACTGTACATTTTTTCACAACACGGTATACAAAATAACCAAAACCATACGTTTGTACATTGTACACAAACACACCAATTAACATAGTTTTTTTTACATCGACAAATCACCAAATGCTTGAAACGAGCAGTCCGCCGTTGAAACAGTGAAGCCCAGAATTTTGCAAGAGCCCGATGAAATTGCCGGCACGACTACGGTTTCCGTGGTGCCGCCATTTGAGGGTGTCTTTAGATAGATGGACCAAAAATAAGTCGAAAATGGCGAATAAAATTTTTCGATATCTCGCTTCGTTTTCGAGATATCGAGGTTCAAAGTTTTTATATTGCCATATTGTGCACACCTGACTGTTGCCTGAAGTGGTGGTGACTCCCATGAGGGTTATTTTTTTATCGCCCGGCCGAAGGCCGGCCACTCGGGAAAAACTTATTGCCAAGAAATGGCTTTAGGGAAAACTGTATGCACCTCTGGGATTGCGAAAAAAAGCGCGAATTTTAAACTTTGAGCGAACTTTTAAACTTTAAACCTCGATATCTCGAAAACGAAGCGAGATATCGAAAAATTTTATTCATCATTTTCGACTTTATTATTTTTTTTTTGCCGGCCTCGATAGTCAAGCGGCTTCTCATACCAAAGGCTCCAGGTTCGATTCCTGGCTCGGGCTGGTGAACAACTCATCTACTTCTATCGCTATCCACATGAAGGGAATGAGAATTACAAGAATCGCACACGTGCGCTCTTGGCAGGCAATGGCAAAACCTCCAAGTGTGAACGAAAAACTGCCAATCGCCGTTCGGATTCGGCGTTAAACTGTAAGTCCCCCCCTCCCCCTTTCCCCATCCGCTTGAAATGTGTGCTGTAACATATGTTGGCAAAACAGTGTTGCATACACAGTTCAAAAACGGGTGAAATATGTGGTATCACAATGGGCCTTTCAGGCCTCCGAGTGTGTCTCTTATAGAGGCAGCCACCGCAACCTAACCTGCGACTTATTTTTTGTCCATCTATCTAAAGACACCCCTCAAATGGCGGCGCCACGGAAACCGTAATCGTGCCGGCAATTTCATCGGATTCTGTGCTCTCGCAAAATTCTGGGCTTCACTGTTTCAACGGCGGACTGCTTGTTTCAAGCAATGCTGCCAATAAAATAACCGAACCCATTTAATAAAATAAAAAATCTCGCAAAATTTTAAAATTGACTTTTTCATTTGAACATTTCAAGCAAACAGTTGATTGGAGGTTTGTTTAATTTGCTAACAATCGGAGTCGAAATAAACTTCGAATACTTCTATATTGGCAGCAACCTATCTTCACAATGTGTTTTCATTCGGAAATCAAAGGGAGACAAGCGATGAGACAGAAAACACAAAATTTTGTGATTGTATTTCTATGCGTGTATACATGAGCTAATTCCATGGTGGAATTATACAGGTGGAGTAATAATTGACAGTTTGTATTTGACACTGCCTTATTTGAAAGTTGCATTAAAAGGTAGCAAGAAAAGGGAAATAATACGGCCTTTGTCACTAGATGGTGCTAATAATTATGTATTGTCCGGAGCAGCTCGCGACTTATTTTGCTGCCGGAAAATGATAATTAGTTTTCAACAGCAATCGGAAGCATCTTACTGTATATTAATCAACAAATTATTCATATCTAAGAAAAACGCGATCATAAAATTGCTTACAGCTCAATCAATTTTGCTATTATTTTGCATTGCTTGTTGGCTATTTTTCATACAAGTTTCAATTAAGCAATGCATTTACAATTCGTGGTGAAACCCAATCATCTGTTTCTTGTTTGGAAATGTGTCGCGAATGGAAGTTTGTGCACAGAATCAAGATTCACTTTTAAATCGCTGCCGGAAAAGCAATTTGTACTGCCTCTGTAATCTAATTGTGATTCCAATAAGTTTGCCAGCTATCAAAATTGTTCTAGTTTGTTCATATTGCTATATTTTTGCATGGTTCTGCCACCACTTCGCATACAAATTTTATGATGCTAATAACTACATATTGTGGTGAGAAAATACCAGCTGTTGCTTTTGGTGCTTCATGTTGAACCTGATATTGCTCGGGACAATTCTAAAATTACAAATTTAATCATTTTTATAAATTAACAAAAGAATTATTTTAAGTAAGCATAGCGGCACGCATTACTACATGTCGTTTTATTTACAATAGTGTTGTGAACTTACAATTTTATGACGATCTTGAACTCGTCATTCGAGGCTTTTTGCTTTAAGTTATGTAGTAGAACAAGTTATGAATGATTTGATATGTATACCTCTTGTATTTCCATCCAATGGTTTTTAGAAAAAAATTAACAACAATTGTTTAAAAGAAATGTAAAAATGTTGTTGGTAGTAACAATCGTATAAGAACAGTTAGACAAGCAAGAAATGAGTCTGTATAAGTGAGAACAACACGAAGTGTAAAGTCTTTATTGTCTCTGGAGTGTATTTCACGATTCTGACTTTATCCATTAGTTTTTTCCTTCTTTTCGTTAATTTTCGATTGGCTTCGTGTTATGATTCTTGCAGAATGTTGTTATTGCGTTTTTTTTTTTTTGTTTTCTAACGGAGGTGGAAAATCTTCGAAAGATACCGGGACATCAATTCCTCGGCATGCCGGATTTTTACCGACTAAAAACCACCCCCCACCTTCCCCGTTATTGCTGTTGTTGCTGTCGTGAAAGGTCTGCTCTAATCGGCGGTTCAAATTATATTTTAAAAGTAACTGTCAACGGTGTTGATCTCTTTATGTTTTTGAAATAAAGTAGTATTCGTCGATCTGTTTTTTTGTTTTTCTTTGAACAAAAATCGGACTTTTGCAAAGAAACAACATTGTTTCTTCAAGGCAGCATGAACTGTCATAATCAGAAAAACTGTCATCAGGTTACTCCACCTGTATTATTCCACCATGGTATTCGTCGATCTGTTTTTTTGTTTTTCTTTGAACAAAAATCGGACTTTTGCAAAGAAACAACATTGTTTCTTCAAGGCAGCATGAACTGTCATAATCAGAAAAACTGTCATCAGGTTACTCCACCTGTATTATTCCACCATGAGCTAATTCTACACATGAACAACTGTCAAACTGCTCCAGGGGCGGTTGAAGAAATTTCAGTTAATTTCGACAAATTTTTATTTTTTTCCAGTCAATTTTTTCCCGCCTGAACGCACCTGACTTTTTGCCACTTTTGACAGCTGTCAAGGTACATTCGTTGATACGCTTTCTCGCTCATATTTCACTATTGCTGTACTGTGATGTTGGCGAATGTACCTTGAGCTTACTGCCAATATAGAAGTATTACATACATGGGATTACAGAACACCTCTTCAAATCGGATTTCATTTCGATTTGAATCCTATTTGGATTCTGAAACAGGGCTGATAATAAACATGAAATCGCCTTACCTAAAAGTATTTTTAGTTTCTACATTCACACGCACTTGAACCGCCGAATAGAGCAGATCGTACAGTACTGGATACTGTCTGCCAAAAGATGCAAAGCAAGGTTGACGGGAAGGTGCGATGACCTGGAGGATGCATGGCAGGAGCAGGTCAGCTGGGGAAAAGCGGTGAAGGAGGCGAAGAAAACCAACTTCCTGGAGGCAATCGAGGACCTAAGCAACAATCCAAACACAAAGAAAGCTTTGTGTTTTGTTAACAACATGAAAAATGTCGGCAAGGAGCAAAATTGCAGGTGGACAGACGAGGACAACTTAAATTTTTTGCAACATTTGAAGGCTTAAATAAGTAACCCATCTGCTCCCCCTCCACAGGTGTTTTTGGGCAACCTGGAGACGCACGCGATCTCCGCACGCACCCCTTTTCTGCTTTCTGTTAACGAATATGCCAATGTTATAGGAAGGAAAAAGTCGACTGCTGGTGGAGCGGATGGGATTACTTATAGCATGTTGAACGCCCTGCCTATGGAGGTTATCCAAAAGCTAGCTAAATTGCTTGAAAACTGTGTAAACTCCAATTGTTTCAAAGATAATTGGAGACTCATTGCGGTCGTACCGATACCAAAGGCAAACTGTTGCCGTTACAAAATTCTAAATTATAGGCCAATATCGCTCATCTCGGTATTGGTAAAAAGTCTCAACATGGTGGTAAAAGATCGGTTGGCTGACTTTGTTGAAGAGAAAAACATAATCAGCCCTAGATGTTTTGCACATAGAAAGGGAAAATCGGCGGCGATGTGCATCAACAAGTGCTTCACACAATTGAGGTGTCAAAGCACAGGAAAAAAAGTGTTCGTATGTGTGCTCGATTTAGCAGATGCGTACAATTGCGTAGACATTGTGCGACTCACTGAGCTACTTCACAGCTTGAAGGTTCAACCCACTATTTATAATTGGATATATAATTTTCTCTACAAGAGAGTTTTAAAGTTAGGGAGTTGTAGGATAGAAGTAAATAACGGTCTCCCGCAGGGAAGCTGCCTGTCACCCTTGCTTTTTAATATTTATACTGCTACCTTGCACGACCTGTCTGACGGCAAAACGCAATTGTACCAATTCACCGACGTTTTTCTCTTCATTTCTGCTGATACCACGGCGGAAAGTAGTTTGATTAACTTGCAAAACAAAACACATGAATTTGAGGAGCAATGTAGGGCTTTGGGTTTAAGCCTAAACGCAAACAAGTCCAAATTCATGTACATGACCAGAGGGTGCAAAAAGGCTTTCCAACTCTCGATAGGGCAAGAAACAGTGGATTAGGTGACACTGATCAAGTTTCTGGGGAGGGTAATCAGCGCCAATTTATCTGTGAAAGACCACATTACCAAGGTCAAACAGGAAATAGTTCCTGCCAAAAATCTCATTACCAGGCTGACCACGATCAAGGCGGGTCTAGCGCCCAAGACCGCCTTAAACCTATACAGATCCTTTGTAAGAGCCAAACTGGAATACGGTTGCACTACATTAGCCAATGCGCCTGCCGGATACAACAAAAGACTGCAAACTATAGTCAACGACACGATCAGAAGGTGCATCGGAGTTCCCCCTAGTACGCCTACCCATTCCAGGTACGCCCTAGCTGGACAGCTGCCCCCCATGCACAGGGCTTTATGGTTGACGTGTAACGAATTAGTTACACAATGGTTTACTAATGTAAATTTAAAGGAGCAATTACAGCAGGCAATCCCTCTGAACACAAGCTACGGCACAGCCTACTTAAAAAACAGGGAGATCTACGACCGGATCAACACCCACACACAGTTTGAAAGGCATCCGAGATTGGTGGTAGAAATGTCTAATTTAGAAGGGGCTAAAAGAAATTGGGCAAAAGCGAAATTATTCGCGATATTCAATGAGAAAATTGACAGATTGAGGCAAGAGAAGTTTCTTATTCTAGCCACGGATGCGTCGGTAGCTGAGAGTTCGGTAGGCTGTGCCGTTTATAATGAGCGGAATAATTTTTCGCTTCTTTTTAACCCATTAATGCCCACAGCGATCTAGCCGTGCTAGGGGCCTAAAATTTAGAGACGTATGCTTTATGATGCACAGGAACGTAAATAAGAAAATTGTTGGTACCTTGTATGGATTGGGCTGTGGAAGCCGTTACATATATGTAACAGTGGGCTATTTCCAGTACTTTTTGGTGGAACAAATTTGTTAGTTTTAATGACAATTTTACAGCTTAGTACTTAAAAATACATGAATACTTTGTATAAATTGAACTGTGAAGGTAAAGGTGAATGAAATACATATGTGGTTGATACAATAAATTTTGATTTTGTAGCATAATGGTACTTTTCGGAGCATTTGATGCACAAACCAACATTACACTTTTTGCACAAAGAAGTGGGATGCGATTTGCAGTTCATTCCAGCGCAGCGACGCCTCTTTTTATCTATTGTTTCTACAATAAAATGCCCAATGCAGTTATAGCGGCTTGAGAAGTCGGGCTCAGCCACAGTTGTTCGACAAAAGCTCTGGAGTGGTCTTATTGTGCCAAGAGTTGTGCAATAGCGTCCGGCAATGGCTCTACGGAAATCAAGTTGCGTCATACTGCTTCCTCATTTACGATGCAAGATCCATGCATTTTGCATTAACACGTCATTGAGCCATGAAAAAATGCAAAACCACCACTTCTTTCCACGAGCGCCAATAAAAACTCGCATCTCTTCAACAGTTATGTTTGGGTTTGTTTGACTTCAACACACAGCATAGCTATTACTTTCATCGCACAACAACTGGATCAGTTCGTCGTCGAAGAATTTTCGAACAGCTCATGAGGATGTAAATTACTACAATCAGAATAGTTCGGCTCCGGAAAAATTTCCTGACCCCTAATGTCATCATCTTCCAACCACTAAATAACAGGTTTAGAAAGTTTGTAGGTACGTTTTACTTTGGTACACTTTTCATTCATACATTTTGTCAATGCCTTTTCTGATGCAGAATTTTGGTGATCAAATGTAATACAAGCACGAGAAGTTGTAGCATGTTGAGCATAAATAGTTTTTGCACGTTGAGCACGAGGTGCCTTTAACGATGTTTTTTTTAATAAGAATGTTGACAGTTGGTGTACTTATTGCTATTGTAGCCGAAAAAAGTTCGTCCCTAGGCTCCAATGGCTTTTTTTCTGAAGGTTTATAAAACATAGGCAGTGAAATGGCTCCTCCAAAAGAGGGCGACCCAAAAGACGTTGATGGTGTAGTACTTGGTGACTCTATAAGATCTGTATCTAAGTTTGCGAAGGAATTAATTATCAAGTCTTGAAGAACTTGCTGTAGTATGATGTTTTTGTCGTTGTCTATTTCAACCTGGTTTGTTGTCAATTGCCCCACATAACCCCACATGGTGGCATTAATTGTGTTCTCGGAAAATTTGTTGGCATTCCACCGCCATCTTCTTCCTCAGAATCCTCTTCAGATTCCAAAATATGGCCACTAGGCGCCTCAATTGTCAACTTTTCCACTATATTATCTGCTTCCTCATCACTTGCAAGCTCTTGCAAATATATAGTGGCCTCATCCAGTGTCAAATATCCGTATCTAAGCATACAAAAATCTTACATTTATATTTGTACTTACGTTAAAAGAGTACTGAGAATAGCCCACTGTTACGTATGTGTAACTTAGACAACAAACACAAAAGTACTGAGAATGGCCCACAGTTACATATACGTAACAGTGCAATTGCAAGCTGCTCAGAAAAGCCCACGGGCCCTAAATGTTTATTTTAACATTTTTTAATAAAACTGTACATATTTAAGAATCACTTTCCATAAAAAGTTTTTCACAAAACACTTTCACTAAATTCTTATAAATCTTTTTTACTGTTTGCGTGTCGCCATATCGCTATTTTTACTAATTTGAAATTTACCTGATTACAAAACTTGTGCTCGCAACGACATCAAAAGAGTTACTAACCCGATTTGAATTTTACAGCATTCGTTAAACTATTTTCAATGTCATATGGGGTATAAACATGAATAGGCATGTACATGCAACCTGTAAATAACATTTTAAACTATCGTTGCTGCCGTTACGTATATGTAACTGTGGGCATTAATGGGTTAAGCTCGAAGAGAGGTACACGTCAATGACAGGGGAACTGGTTGCTATCCAGCAGGCGATTGTCATAGCCGCGGACCATAGAATCGCAAAACTTGCGATCCTTACGGACAGCCTGTCAGCCCTTCAAGTCTTGGCTATGGACCAAACCAATAATTATTTGGCGGCTGAAATACATAACCACCTGTGCTATGAAAAGCATAGTACTAGAGGTTCATTTAATATGGGTGCCAAGTCATGTTGGCATCCGTTTAAATGAACAAGCGGATCAGGCTGCCAAGACAGCGGCTAGACACGGCCGCTGTCTTAAGATTGATTTTGCTGCATATGAAGCCTTAATCCGGTTGGAGAACAAGATTTGGGAAGAGTGGAACAGGGAGTTCAAACGAATAAGCATGGGCAAGGGAAAGGTACTAGCGGACATAATGGTGGATGTGAAGAGGAAGCCGTGGTACAAAAACCGAAATATGACGCCGCACGAAACGAAACTGCTAAATAGACTTCTGACGGGACACACATACTGTAAAGCTTACCTTAGTAAATTTATTCCCAATTTCAGCGACCTCTGCACCCATTGTGGCGCACCGGAAATCCCGAATCATTTGGTCTTTGATTGCCAGGCCTTAAACCTGGTAAGAAACGGTTTCGACTTCTTTAAAAAATATGACAATCTCATGGAGCTACTAAAATCAGACAACTTGTTGGTCTACAAAGCCTTGATACAATTCATAAAAGCAGAAGAGCTAGAAAATTCCTTGTGAGCTGGTAAGACACTGTCAACACTGGTAAGTAAGACATTTGGACAAAAAGTCCCCTCGTTAACATTTTAAGTTCAAGCGCTCAATGTTTACTAATTGCTCGTGAAAAATTTTGTTTTCACATTTTTGTTCAATTTTTGTATTCTTCGCTGAGTCTGTGCGTTCATGGGCGTTTGGCGAGCGAACTGGACATCCATCATTGAGAGTGGTAGCGTGCGCAAAGCACCGCACGTTCAAGCAAGGTTTCATTTTAACGTTGTACTGCCACCGCGCTCTTGGATCAGCAACATCCCACACCCTTGAGGTGTTTTCGACAAGCAGTAGCACTTGATAATAAGGAGTGCAAGGGATAAGGAGCATATATACCTCTCATCGTATTATGAAAATTTTAAGCAGAGTGATAGACAATATACTGGATTGTGAAATCTACTCGACTAGTTGAAGGATAACCTGGCATTTTAAGGGCCCATATAGGTTCCTTGCCATCAAGCACTGGCATCTTAGTGCTATCGATAGTTAAAAAAAAAAAGTTTCTACATTCTGTGCAACTCTGCTGTTGCAATTAGTGTAAGCTGCATTGGCGCAAAAAGAGGAAATCTAATTTTTCAGTAAACAATAAAGTGCTAAACAAAATAAATCTTTTTTGTGTTTTCTTAAAATAAATTCACTCAACCTTCCAGTCATTAATTTGATTATATTCCTGACTTAAGCTGCAAGACAAGATGACAGCACCGCCGCAGCAGACACGCATAGTTCTTTCAGAAATTTCTGGCCGCCTGGATATTCTTGGCGTCGCTACAACTACACCAGCCGTTACAAACCATCGTTCACGAAATGATTTAACGAATTTAAATGCGGTTCATCTACTGGACAACACGACGAATATGGCGCTTGCGCAGGAGTATATTCTGTCACCGGCTCCATCACCCGATGAACTAGTAATACGCCAACGCGGCCGCCGCCCGGTTGTTACGTGGTCCCCAGAAAAGGCAGCAGCCGCCGATAAAGCTACAACTGCTCGTAGCCCTTTTCAACGCACACCGACCAAAATGCCACTTTCCAGGAGCATAATACTCCGCAACTCGCCTCGCAAACGATTAACCATGGGAAGTGTATCTCCTCTCCCCGAGCCACCCATAATGCCGTCACCTACTAAAACCACACAACTACTAATGGACAATCCATTAAAAAAGCTACGACTGGGTGATGAGGAACGGTCCTTGGCTCAACAACATATTGAAACACCACTGGCTGTACTATTGCAGGGCATGTCACGACAGCAATTAATCGGTCTAATCATAGGCGAACTAATCAGTGACAATAAGCAAATTGAGGGGAACCTGCGTGCCCGTCTGCCATTGCCCGATATAATGTGAGTAATTACCTACCCATAGTTATTTGGTGGCTCTGACAAACATATATGCGATATTTTAATTGCAGTTCCATGGAAGAAGAACTACTGCATGCCAAACGGAACATATTTCGGTCGCTACCCACATCACGACTATGCAGAAAAACTGACAGCAGCGCGTACTCTCGTGCGGCAGTACATCTGAATGAATTTAAACGTCTCCTTAGCATGCACACCAAACAGTTGTATGACGCTACACATTGGGACGCATTGCTCGACTACGTGACCTTGGCATGGCCATGTGTGCGAGCCACTCCACATTGGGATAACATCGTACATAATGCTGTGCGGCGACAATGTTTCAAGTTACTTTCATGCCACTGCGGCGCTGCCATAAAATACGGAGGGCTGCGACTGGGTGTGGCACGTTTGCAAACGCTGGAAAGCAATTTGCGTGCATGGGTACAGGACTCTGAGGAGATTTTGCCATGTCTAAATGCATTGAACAAAAACCTAACTAAAGGACGCACCACTTTATAGAAAATATAAACAATTTTCAGTGTATCTTGAACGAATTTGTTATTATTGTTGTAATTGTTATTAATTACATATATTCGACCATTTTATTATAATTCATATGCAAAGTATTACAAAATCAAATAATTTGTAAGGGTTAAAAATTTTAAGTTTAGTCACTGGGTTAGTGGAAGATTACCGCAAGCAAAAAAAATTATAACAATAACATACAAGCTTCCTTGCTTGCTAACATTTAAATATTACTACAGAAATGTGTCAACATATTTTGCACCTAAAATTTTACCAATTATTCAAAATTTAATTTGCAATAATTTTAAGACATGTTTAAGAACGATAAGTCATGTTTTCTACATCTCAAGTATCTACGTATACAATTAAAAAGCAAATGTATTGCTAAAAAATTAACTAAGCATCATGAATTGTACGAAATCATTTACACTTTTATTATATGCCCAAATGCATCATACCAGTTTTCCCAAAACTAAATTTATTACTTACCCGCCATCATTTCAATAAATCTTCAATAATCTTAATCTTATTAACATTCAAATTTACTTATAGTAAATTTACTAAATTTAAATGTTTAATTTATTTAATAAATGTAAAGAGAGACTGTGATGCATTTCGTACATTTATTTACAGATGTGTAAAATTATCGGATAAATCGAGAAATTACATTTAACATCAATATTTAATATAATAGCCATATAAACGGAATCGTATTGGAAATTTTTTTTAGCAATATGAGTTGGGGAAACAACTCATAGAAAACAAAGTTCAGTTTGACGCACTTAATATAATAATAATAATTTCATGACTATCTTACAGCAAATCACCAACACTATGTTTAGCAACCGCAAGTAATTATAATCCCTCTGCTGAGCAGCTACTGAAATGTGGTGCCCTGCAAAGAAAATTAATTTTAATCCTTTATTATTGTTTTTTTCATTTTATATAATTGCTTGAATTTTAAAATCGTAACTATGTCGAAGATGTGGAACCCCATTTTAGGAATTTTAAATATGAAATTTTTATTTTAAAGTCTGATAAAGTTATATACAGCCCTGTTCCAGATTCCGAATCGGATCGGAAATGGATTTGATTCCGACCGTCGGTGTTCTACATTCCGATTATAGGAAATATTTTCCGATGCAACCCTGTTCTCAAATCCGATTAAGTTCGAATTTGGATCGGAAATTTGGTGTTCTGCATTCCGATTATCGGAAATTTTTGTCGAAACTAATCCGCTAAACAAAAAGCTGGTGGAATTGAAATCGGAAAGCAGCAAAACGAAAACAAATAACGAAAATTTAAGCAAATAAATGAAACATCGTGTTAAATAAAACTAATAAATTAATTCTTAATCACGGGAAAGCATAAGACTGCTGACCAGAGCAAAATGCTCTTGGATTTTATGGAGGAGAATGCGGACATCGAGAAAGGTTTCTGCAAAGGCGACAAAGTCGAATTTGAAAAAAAAATGGAAGCATTTAATGCAGTCACTGAACGGGCAAGGACCACCAATAAAAAGTGTAACGGGGTGGAAAATGGTGAGAAGTAAATTAAATCAATTCATTTTGTAAAATTTGAAGAAGTGAAATAAGAAGGAAACTGGCGCATAATAGAATAGAAGCTTTAGCGTCCGGCGGTGGACCTCTTAAGAAGCACACACTTTCCGAAATGGAAAAAGCGGTTGCCTTTTCTATCGATCGTTGATAGCCTCCTTCGGCAAGAAATTGCAAAGCCGTCGCCAATTCCAATTCTGGCGGAATGGAGCTTTGCCGAAGAAACGGCTTCACTTCGGTCAAGATCATGTTGAATGCTGCTTTGGTAAGGCGGTACTGAGCAATAAACCTTAAATAGGAAATTTTGAACATACCTGAAATGACTTTTAATAGTTACGAAGAATCTGGCAATTCCATCGGATTGCTGCGGTCTCGCAAAATTCTGCGATTTACTTTTTCAACGGCGGACTGCTCGTTCTCAAGCAATACTGCCAATAAAATAACCCAACTCATTAAATAAAATAAAAAAACTTACAAGATTTCACAATTACCTTTTTCATTTGAACATTAAAAGCAAACAGCTGATTGAAGGTTTGTTAATTTGCTAACAATCGGATTCGAAATAAACTTCGAATGAGACAATTTCGCTCGGATTGCAGAACACCTCTTCAAATCGGAATCGGATTTCGATTCGAATCCGATTCGGATTCTGGAACAAGGCTGATAGTTCGAAAGACCGGCCAACAAAAATTATGAGTGGAACTAGCTTTTTGTTGTATCAAGAAGTCTCTCTGAGCAAGCAACTTGTATACATATCTCTAATTATGTACATTTCGATGTCTAAAACTTGTCAATTCAAAACATTAAAACATTATTAGACTTCTGGATTTAAACAATGTTACTGAACTCTAATGAAACCATTTAACCAAGGTGGTCAATGTCAAATTAAAACTTACATTGCTTTGCAAGAGCTGGCGCACAGCAGCACTCCTTTACCTCCTCGTAAAAGTAGCATGAACCCACTGAAGCGGTGTATACCTTCTCGCCAACATAGCAGATGTGAGGAATGAAAGGAAGACCCTCTGAAACAAAAACGTCGAAATCTTATTAATCCACCAAATGTATTTCTTGGTTTTACAAAATCTTGGTACGCATACTCATAAACGAGCAGTACGTAAAATATCCATTAACACAAATTTCCGTTGAAGCCAATTTATTTTTCTAACACAAAATGTGCCAAATTGTTTACTATTTTCTCTCAAAGCTGTTGAAACGCTGAGAAATATTGACTCAAGCGAAATATGCCCCACCCCTTTCTGCGAATTGTGTGTTTATGCTAATAATTAATTAAGTAGTTTCAGACATTACTCCAGCAGCATACTCGTATTTTTACTCAATGTTTATGAAGAGGACTTACATATTACATACACACATGCATAGCTACTTATGTATACATATACAAGCATGTAAACAAATATACGCTTTGCAATCAATAAACGTATCGGCAAGATGGTTTTCGGCTTCTCGTGCAAACTATTGCGATCGCACACATTTTATGGCTTTAAAAGGGGTTTTAAGCAAATGGGCGTTGGCTCCAGATAAAAGTAAATCTCTACACTTACATTGGTATAAGCTCACGCATTCGTTACCAACAATTTATAATATGTGATGCAATGTTGAATTAACTGAGTAGACCACATAAAAAGTTCATTGACCTGTATGCGTCGAGACGAATTTTATGTATTCTCAAACAATCGAACATTATTCATATACCACGTGCCACATTACTGCGATTAAATAACTAAGCGCCCAGTATAATGTAATATAAGTGAAATGCCATTTGTCTTGCATGAACTTTTAAAAGTCATAGAGTGCCCATTGCTGGTCATTGTCATCGTATCCTTTCCCTATGACGCCTACCATCTCTTTAGTATGCAAAAAGCATATCAGAAGTTTATTAAATCTACAACAGAAAAAGCAACGTAAAACCCGTAGCATGCAAATTGATTTCAGAACACCATTACCAACATTTCGCCAGCCACCTGGCGAATCAATGTTCTATTCGAAAAATTTTAATATGTATTTATTCATGGTGGCATATACTTCTGAGAATGCTGATGTACGTTTGTAATGTGTCACAATTACTTATTTTTCATCAAGAATCTACCCCAACGGTTTTATTGTAGCGCAATTTTATGAAATATGATATAAGTATGATATAAGAATAAGTAAATATGATATAAGAATAATATGTGTAAATATATATATATATACTCATATATGAGTAAATTATAAAGACAACTATTAATTAACTGAGTATTTTTTCCAATTGAAAGATTATAAGTAAAACTGAAACTTAAAGAAACAAAGATTTAATCCGTAGGTCTATTGATCGCATTTTATATAACTTCGAACTAAACGCATCGTCGAGTAACGAGATGTAAACTCACAAGTGCATTTCTTTCCGCTTCTAATGATGCATATTTTGCAGTTGTGTACTGCAAATTTTCGATTTAAAAATGCATCGAACAACTATTACACCGCCAATCCCAATGCTTATGTACACACGGAAACTCATTGCAATTATCCATGGCATATTGACTTTGATGTGGAGATTGTAACAAATAGAAGAATTGTATGGCTGGGACACCAGTCGGGTGTTCTGAATCTCACTTTGAACTCATTTACAATGTATATTTCTAATTAATAATTAATTCGGCGAACTTCATTAACCTAAATTAAAAAATGAACTCGAATTTGGTTTAATTAAATCATTATGACAACAGCTCATTTAAAGCCGTTAGTATTAGTGAAAAATTAAAGAAAAATTGCATATCTGACTGCAGCCACACGCAACGCAAAATGCCCATGTCTGCCTCGCGAAGCTTTTCAATGAACAACAGCTACATTAGCAGTACATAAAAAAAAAATAATAATGATATAAACATTTTTAAAATTACAACAATTTGTGGCAATTTAGCAGAAACGCAATGAACGTAGGTACTACGTGTTTAATCAGCATGTGGTACTTGGTATGCCCATGTTTTTGTGCCATGGTTGTGCCACCCAAAATGATAATCTATTTAAACTGCATCGTAACAATGAATTCCCACCGATTTTGTATTTTTCTGGGCTTTGCATGGAAACAAACTTCAAATTCTGCTTCCATTCAACACAGTTTAGTCTGACAGGCTGATGGCAACTTTGCTATTCTATCCGCAATATAACTATTTGAAAATAATTTATTCAAGCCCGTGAGTGCCATACATTTTGTAACAGGAAATTCAATTCGACTCTCTTTGCTTTTCTCTGCATGATTGCACAAATAAACAATAAAAGTAAGTCTTTAATACAAAATTTATAATTGTACTCGTAGTTATGCGTACAATAGCTGTTTATGCTTTAGAGCGCAATATGTGTGTAATTCATATGCACAAATAACAATACCGTTTCTGCTTAGGAGTATTACAAGACGCGACTGCAATCTTACAAGGTAATGAGTCATGTTGCCTACATCTCGACATGCAGCAGCAAGCAATTATATATATTTAATAGCAACCTCAATAAATCAGTAAAGTGGGGCTATATCAATGAGCTATGGCCTGAAAGAGGTGCTGAAGAAACATTTTCATACAACTGATGTATGAAATATTGCTTTAGGATAACTTCATACAAATCTTCATTATGTGTCGCAGCATGGCATAAACATTTATGTACGGAATAAATAGTATGCGTTTACAGACTTACCATCAGTATGTCCCAGCTCACACCAGCAATGATCGTTGATAAATTGTGGACCCAAACAATACTTCATTACCGTTTCCGTGCAGATGACGGCGCAACCGGAAGAAGCTACAGTTAAAATATTTCAATACAGTGGTGGCCGGCTATTGGAATTCAATCTCTGTGCAACATACCATCATAGAATGTTTCGTTAAGCCTCTTTAACGCATAAATGGCGTCCATTCGCGTCACTTGGTGCTCGAAAAGAAATTCTTCATAATTATTATGAGGATCTTTGGATTTCAAATCTTTTTTATCACAGAGTACGCAGGATTGCGGAGCACCACACACGCTGCCTATGCAGTTATGCCAGACCACCAGGCTTATGGTCAGCAGCGCTACGAAATGGCAAAAACTTCGCCCGTGACAGTTGTAAACTGGACATGAGCCACTTGCAGTTAGAGACATAGGCTGGGATAGTTTTGTGATTGCGGAAGCATTTGAACTTTGACGATAACCTGATTTGCGTCGCAATTGATAATACCAACTGTCTAACAATATGTGAGAAGTGGGAGCTGCTTGCTCTTTCCAACGGTCAACGCTTGGTAAATTATAAATAGTTTTTGCTGTTGTGAGCTGCTTGGAATTCTTATAATATTGCTGCGGGAAGAATACGATGTTGTTGCTGGTAGGTGCGCTTCGAATGCTATCAATTTTTGAGTATATTTCTCGGTTTTTGCTTTCGTTTTCATTGTAGTAAGTTTTGTTGGTGTTCATGAATAAGTTTTTCCTTAACACTTCAAAAACAATGACTACGGTTTCTCAAAACTTTCCTGTTAGAAAAAACAAAACATTTATTGTTTTCTCTTACTTGCAATAGTAATATTTATAAAGCTAATTCTGTTTTTACACGGTCTTCTTTTACATGTTTTAGATTTGTAGATTTAGAATTTTTAATTTTTTTACACGATTTTTTTTCCATTTAGCACGAAATATTTAAAAAAATTTTTATTTTTAAACCGTGTTAAATCAAAACCGTGTAAAAACAGAATTAGGTGTAATTACACTTAGGGTTTAAATATGTAAAACAATAATAACAATAATAATATCAAATAAGTACGTACATCTACATACATACAAAGTGCTTAATATATTCTCTTGTCATCGTCTTTTTTCGAATTTATTATAAAAAATTAACAATTCTTTAAGTTTTATATATTTTTTTCAATGTCCACTTTATATGAGTCCACTGATTTTTGTATTAATTGTTAGCGATTATTACCGTCACTCTTGTCGATACTCATTGACTTTATTACTTTCATTAACTTTTTGACATATAAGCCTTTAGTAATATTTATACCATAGCAAAACTAATTATGAGAATTTTATAACTAATTTTAAAAAGGAAGTGCAGCGAAGACACTTCGTTAGGCTATTTTGTATTGGTAAAACATATTCCGTTAAATACACGCACGTCCGTTCGACTTCATTTGTAAATATATTCTGAGCACACGAACGTTGTATGTGTCATTGCTGTGCACTGACAACCAGTGTTACCAATACTTTTTGTTATTATTTCAGTATTGATTACCATCATGGCTGAACTACAAGGTTGTAGCAAGCCACCGGCTGATCGTTTATTGCTTTTGTCAAAATCGTCGGTGTCAGCAGTAGTGCGGTGCTGCCGCATCGGTTGAAATGAAAATACCTGACTGAAAACAACTGACCTGAGCACTTTTCCCGTTTTTTCACTCAAATACAGCACCGCCTGGCAAAAATCACTTTTGTCTGTTTTCAATTTCTCACTCTTTCGTCGGAAAATGACAGCTGAATTTGACAGTAGCGATAAACAATCCTACCAACAAAATACATGTGGTTTTTTGGTGTTGCGGGGATGCTATTACCTTGTTCTTGTGCCATGATTACCATCTTAGCAAGGCACATTTAATAAGATAGTAGTGGCAACACAGCTGCTTAAACTTTTTTCTTCTGATTTTCTTTTGATTTCTTCTGATTTCTTTTTGGCTTTTCGCGAATGGGCATGCTAATTGTCAAAAATTTTTTAAATTGTTTTTGTGTTGCTTGTCTTTTGATTTGATTTTGACAAGCAGCATGCCTAAAAGCACTAACAAAATATATGGGAAATTTGTTTTTGCAGTAGTGCTATCACCTTATTAAATACACCTTGCATCTTAGTCTGGTCTTTGTTTTAAAATTAAAATATTTTTCCCCATAATTTTTGCGGA
The DNA here is from genome assembly GCA_963971225.1 of Melieria omissa. NCBI lineage: Eukaryota > Metazoa > Arthropoda > Insecta > Diptera > Ulidiidae > Melieria > Melieria omissa. The sequence continues at coordinate 64,396,198 of OZ020268.1, read as the reverse complement.
ACCCTTTTCTTTTCTGCTCTTTTTGTACACATTTTCATACAAAATCAATGTAGGGTAGTTGCACTAACTACACTGATCAACAGCAAAATGGCTTTTCTGGGTTTGACATAAGTTTTAGGATTGTTAGGTACTGCTGATTTCGAATCCGCAAACCGTTTTTAAAACTTAGTTTCCGTTTTTGCAAAAAATGGGCGTGTCACTTTTTTTGATTTTCACAGACTTTTTTCATGTTTGGGATTGTAATTTCTAGACCAATACACCGGTTGACATGATTGTCAGCTTATCGCATTAACAACACAACACGGCTTCTTTTCCGATGCTACTTATTTTTATGAGTTTTAAAATGCCGCACTAATTCAAAGTCGGAAAATATGAAATTTTAATTCGTTTTCTTTGATGGTCAAAAAAATTCCACAATTTTCGTAAAGCAATTAACGAGTTAGGTGTATAATAAAAGGCGACACATCAAACATTACAACACAGCCAAATTATTTGGCGGAACACACATTAGCATCTAAATAATACCTTAAATGTACCATAGTCATTTTCATAATTTTTCATACTTTTTCTTAAAAAAACTAGGAGCCTCAAAATATGCTCTTTTATATGTTTCTTTTATAGTCTGAAATACAAGCAAAAAACAAAAAGATTTTGAATTGCTCAAAACCAAAAAATTAAAAACCTTGCATATTTTTAGGCCTTTAATTTTTTAATGAACAAGTATGAAAAATGATGACAATGACTATGGTAGATTTTTGCTATTATCTCACAGAGAATGGGAACCACACCAAATAATTTGGCTGTGTTGTATTATGTGGTGTTTCCGCTTTCATTTAACACCTAACTCGTTAGTTGAGTTAAGAAAAATGTGCATGTGTTTTGATATTAAAGAAAACGCCTTGAAATTCCATATTTTCCGACTTTGAGGTAAGATTGCCGCGGTTTTTTTTAACTTATATAAATAAATTACATTGGAGAAGCAGTGAGATGTTGTAAATGCCACAAAGTAAAAATCATGTCAACCGGTGTATTGGTTTAGAAATTACAATCCCAAACGTGAAAAAAGTCAGGGAAAATCCGAAAAAGTGACACGCCCATTTTTTGCGTAAACGGAAACTAAATTTTAAAAAGGTTTGCGGATTCGAAATCAGCGGTACCTAATTACCCTAAAACTAATGTCAAACCCAGAAAAGCCGACCAAAAGTCGAAATTTGTTGCCCTGTGTTATCGGCCACCCTCCAGTAACCGGCCACTTTCTCCTTTTTGCTCTTAAAATAAGAAAACGGTTGCATTTGCTTCATATTTTAAAATATTATTTAAAACTATGAAGTTTTCCAAACACATGCAGGCAGGTTGGGAGCTTTTTCATAGGCAATTTTTACTCTCAGAGGTTTGCCATTTCCAGCTGAGAGGACAGCCTCCGAAAGAGAAAACGAGTTTACCGTTATTTTTTTAGGTGTTAATACATGCAGTATTCGATCTTGCGTCGCTCTGCATGCGACTCGCTGGACCGCGCACTAACCAACTGAGCCACGGCGGCTGCTGTCCTTAATTACTATGCCAAAAATGAGCGCGATCTGTCAGACAGTTTGTTTACGGCAGCTGTTGAAACCAGTTCACCTCAGTAGTGCGTTGCGATTTTGTTGAGAATTTTCTTCAAAATGAGTACCGTGACTTTCATGGCACGCATCATAACTGGTGACGAGACATGGGTCTACGAGTACGACATGCAAACAAGCCAACAATCATCGGAATGGAGAGGAAAAGACGAGCCGAAACCGAAAAAACCACGCCAAAGTCGCTCGAAAATCAAGGTAATGCTGATTGTTTTCTTCGATATTCGTGGTGTGGTGCATCATGAATTCGTCCCTGAAGGACAAACAGTCGGTAAAGACTATTATTTGATTGTTTTAAGACGTTTGCGTGAAAATATCCGCCGTAAACGGCCTCAATTGTGGAAGGATAATTCATGGATTTTTCATGACGATAATGCTCCCTCGCACCGAGCCAACATTATCAACGATTTTAAGGCCAAACATTCAATAAATACCATCGAACAGCCACCGTATTCACCTGATCTTGCACCGTGTGACTTTTTCTTGTTTCCCAAACTCAAATTACCACTCAGAGGAACGCGTTTTGAATCCATAGAAGACGTAAAACAGAATTCGCCGAGGGAACTCAAAGCCATACCGGAAAGCGCCTATAAAAAATGTTTTGATAATTGGAAGAAACGTTGGCATATGTGTATCGCTTCTAATGGAGCATATTTTGAAGGTGATAAAATTAATATTGATGAAGATTAAGAATTTTGCGTTTTATTTAAAATTTCCGGAAACTTTTCGGTCACAATGTAAATCTTCAAAGTGAATTGATGTGCTAGTGTGCGGACACGGTATTTCTATATTTTTGGTTAAAGTGCATGTGGTGAACAAATGTAAGTTTAATATAGTTTTTACAAGAAAAATGCAGTGATAAGTGTTTGTGTAATTAGATAAAACTATGAGTAATGCATTATGTGAAAAAAATATAACAACATTTCTATATTTAGATGAAAAAAAGAAGCGGCCGGATAGTGGACCACATTGTGCCCTGTTTTCAGTTACCGGCCGGGGCGGCCGATAATTAAAATTTGCAAAATAGTAGAAGTTTCCGTAACCGTCCGGCTTCAATTATACATCCAGCTAGTCTCACACAAGATTTCTAATACTATAATATTGTAACGATAAGACAGTCTGTCGCTGTGCAAAGCAACCCTGACGCTTCGCGCCGTGCTATAATTCAATGTGGCAACGACGGCCGCGATAATAATTTTTAGTCCAATCTGGCAACGATGGTCGCGATCATCAGGGAAACCTTTAGTCCACTCGGGAATGTGCGAGAACGATCTGCGCGATGGCCGGACGGGTATAAAAGGCAGCCGGATGCGGCGCAGCGAGTCAGTCTGGTCATGGTTCAACTACAAGGTTGTAGCAAGCCACCGCCTGATCGTTTATCGCTTCTGTCAAAATCGTCGGTGTCAGCAGTGGTGTGGTGTTGCCGCATCGGTTAAAATGAAAATACTTGACTGAAAAGAACACCTGAGCACTTTTCCCGTTTTTTCACTCAAATACTCAAATACAATACAAATACTATTCTTTATCTACGCAAATCGCCTTTGGAATTCACTGCCTCATTACTTGCTAACTTTTAGTAACGCTTTGAAATTTAAAAAAACTCTCTACGTACTTAAGTTCGATCGAATAAAAAACTAAACATACTTCTATAATAGTTCAATCTAGCTTTCCTCTTATTTTTCTCTCTTCCTCCTTCCTTCTTTCCATACTTCCTGCCTTAGTTTAATTAAATAGTTTTATAAGAATACAAATTTTCAAAAATATTAAATCTGTTAAAACAATGTAAATGACTTAAGCTTGTTAAATTTAAGATATCTTATTATCTTGTAGCTTAAGGATCTGTAATAATAAATAAATAAATAAATAAATACAGCACCGTCTGGCAACAATCACTTTTGTCTGTTTTCAGTTTCTCCCTCTTTCGTCGGAAAATGACAGCTGACAATCCTACCAACAAAATACATGTGGTTTTTGGTGTTGCGGGGATGCTATTACCTTGTTTATTATGCCATGAGTCTGGTTTTGACAAGTGAAGTTGCCACACGGAGTAATTAAGCAAATACTTAAGTGTACGAACAGTAAAGTGTAAAACTGTGAATAATAAAGTGACTGTTGGTTTTGAATTGGCTGCGTTGGAATAATTAAAGTTGTTTCATTTTCAAATTGCACAATCCAGTGATACGTAACAGCCCACTAGACCTAGTATTCGTAACATTTGGTGTCAGAAGTGGGATTGTGGAAAATTGAAAGTAAACAAGTAAATAAAAGCACGGACATGGTTAAACTCGAGCTGCTGAAGGTAGACCAGCTGAAGAAGGAGCTGGCTGCCTGGAATTTGCCGACTGCTAGCGGAAAGGTGGAGTTGCAGTTGCGCTTGCGAGAAGCATGTGAGGAACCAGGCGTCGATTGGACTGTGCACGAGTTCGGAGCGCAAGAACTAGAGGCGTCGGCCAAGTTGGAGGAGTCGCCTGCTGATGCTGCTTCGCTACAGAGTACAGCTGCAGGGGCTGCACCAATACAAGCGTTGGACATGAGCCAACTAATGGCTGCACTCAAAGGCATGTCGGCGCAAATGGAAACAGCGAATCGAGAAACGGCAGCGAAGCTGGAAACTACGAATCTCGAAATTTCGGCAAAAGTCGAGACTGCAAATCGTGAAATGTCGGCGCAGATGTCAGCGAAAGTGGAAACGGCGACCCAGGAAATATCGGCGCAAGTGGCAGAGCGAATGGAAGTCAAGCTTCAGGAAAATTCTACGCGCTTGGAGCAGAAAGTGGAGGAAATCTCAGACAGGATTAATGGGAAAGTCGAGCACCTAGAGACGCGGGTAGAGCACTTGGATAAACGAGTCGATGACCTGGATGATGCCCTGAACAAACGAGTTGGCGACCTGGATGATTCCCTGAACAAACGTGTTGACGGTCTTGATGATTCCCTGAACAAACGAGTTGTTAGTCTGGAAGACTCGATGAACAGAAAAATGGACGAGCGGCTTAGGGAGGTACAGCCGCGAGAATGGTTGCCGCCGGTTCCGGAAAGTGTTGCCACCCGAGCAGAAGTGCCTACTTATGATGGGACTACGCCGTTCGATACCTTAAAGCTGCACTTCGACCTGGCTGCTCTGGAAAATCAGTGGACCGATGTAAGGAAAGGTCGGAGATTGGCGCTGGCTCTTAAGGCTGAGGTAATAAAATCAGTTCCAGAATGTCTACGAAGTGAGTACGAGACCGTCATAAGGGCGCTGGCAGCCAAATACAGCGACGAGCACAACAGAACGCTGTACTACTGTGAGCTGAAGAACCGGAGGCAAAGATCCAACATGAGCGGCTCGTGCAGCTGTGCCACTCGTCCTTCGGCGCTGATGATCCCGAAAGGATGAAGATAGAGGCGTTTATTGAAGGTCTTCATGACCCGGAGACACGTCGCAGTGCGTTGATGATGGGCAAGCCGACATTTAGGAAGACGGTGACCAGCGCGATGACATATGAGGCGACATGGATTGGGAGCACTCGGTATGCACCTGCAAGGATACGCCAGATCCAGCCAAACAACGACATTACGATCCAGGCCATAAGCTCTGAGCCACCGGACAGGCCACGGGTGGTCTCCTCTAAAGTTGTTTGCTGGGTATGTGGCAAGCAGGGCCACATATCACGAGATCGCAATCGCCTGAAGCGAGGAATACTGACAATCGAGGCTCAGCTAACAAGCGCAGGGCTGAGGTCGGCGAGCCGTTAAACTAAAACGGGTCAGCCCAAAGGGGCGTGAGCTGATCCCCACAATCTGCCGCCCCACCATCCTTGTCACACAGCTGAAACGGCAGCCCAGCAGCTTGACAATTGAAGGAAGGATAGATGGAAAGTTGTTCGTTTTGACACTGGATACTGGAGCGTTATATTTGATCATAAAAAGGAAGCTGCTGAAGAATTGGGAACCGCTGCATGGCATACAGCTGCGGACTGCGACTGGCGAGCGCGCGCCGGTGAGAGGGAAAGTTACAAAAACGATTGCTATCGGCACCAGCAGCCTGGAACATGAGTTCATCGTCGCGGATATAATGGACGACGTGATTATCGGCGTGGATTTATTGATTAGGCACGGCTTTACGCTGGACCTGAAGGAAAATGTGCTGAGATATGCCAACGTTGAATTCCCGCTGCACACCGGCTATGAGCGAAGCGTGGCGGTAAGGAAGGTTGTATCGTGTCAACACAGGAGGATACCAGCGAATTCTGAGGCGATTGTGTGGGCAAAGGTGGACGAGGACGATGGGACGAGTCGGCTGTGGGTAGTAGAAGCACCGAAACAAGGACACGACAACATCATCATCGGACGAACATTAGTGGAACCTAAAAATGGCAGAATACCAGTCAGAATACTGAACCCCTGAATGCACCCAGATATGTCGGGAAAGGTGAGGTAATTGGCGAGTGTAAGGAAGCTGTAGCAGTGGTCAATTGCGAGAGTAGCCCGCTTGGAGGTAATAAGAAGAGCGGTTTTAACATGGATGCCATACCGCAGGAGGACCAGTGGAGCAGCGAGTTGACGGCCAAGCAGAAACAGAAGGCGAGGTCTCTCCTGCAGCACTATGGATCAATATTTGCGGCAGAAGCAGGCGGAAGAACAGCCATAGTGAAGCACAACATCGACACCGGAAGTGCAAAACCGATTCGCCAACCGCCCAGACGAGTTCCGCTGGCCAAAAGGGAAGAGGTCACAAATTTGATCGAGAACATGCGGAAAGAAAAGGTCATAGAGCCTTCTTCGGGCCCCTGGTGCTCGCCGGTCGTGCTAGTCAAGAAAAAGGATGGCAGTACCCGATTTTGTGTGGATTATCGGAAGCTCAATGATGTGACCAAGAAGGACAGTTATCCACTACCGCGGATCGATAACACCCTGGACACGCTGTCAGGCGCACAGTGGTTCTCCACGCTCGACTTACGCAGCGGCTATTGGCAGGTAGAGCTTGCAGACAAGGACAAGGAGAAAACGTCTTTCAGTGTTGGCGATGGTTTATGGCAGTTCACCGTCATGCCGTTTGGACTCAAGGTCAAGTATCTGGGTCATACGGTTTCCGTGGCCCCGGCCACGCAATCTACACGAACTCCGCAGTTTCCTGGGCGTGTGCACATGCTACCGCCGATTTGTTCCGGGATTCGCGAACATAGCCAGCAGCTTGCACAAACTGACGAAAAAGAGCCAAGCTTGCGAGTGGAACGAGGAGCAGGAACAGGCTTTTGCACGTCTGAAGGAAAAACTGTGCAGTGCTTCAATTCTGGCCTTCCCCGTGCCTGGGGAGATGTTTGTGCTGGATACAGATGCCCGCTTGCATAGTATTGGCGGTGTGCTATCACAGATAATAGACGGCCAGGAACAAGTGATAGCGTACTACAGTAGGGTTCTATCGAAACCGGAACGCAACTACTGTGTGACATGGAGGGAACTGCTGGCGGTATTGGACTGCGTAAAACCAAAGAATATGAAGTAATATAGAACGCGCATGTGGGCACAAAAGTGTTTTCGGTTGCTATGATGCGAGCGGGAATAGCGAAGCGTAGGCATTTGCAAATGTTAGGTTCATAACATTTTCTGTTAGATTTGCGTAGGACAACAGCAAAAAGCTATGTTATTGTTCGCAACGGCTTCACTCGTGTACATTGAAGTGGTGGTTGTTGCAGCGTAGTGTTCGCTCAATCATTTTTTGCATGTATGTTTCTTGATCTTGTTTGCCGAAGCGCAAGCAAAGAGCAAACAACGAACCAAAGCATCGTCATCATCGTTTCAGCGAAGATGACTCGGGATTCGCTAATGTTTTTGTTGTTGTCGTTTATTGTGTGTATGCTTTTTTGGTTTTGCTGTAATGTCACTATCAATCGAAGCTTTGTGGTGTATGGCTGTTTTCTTAAATGCTGCGCTTTGATTGATTTTTAGAACCTGCAAATATTTAGAGGTGGTTGAATCCAATTTGAAATTTTCACAAATATTTTTACGTGGCGAGTTCCAAGTAAAATCATTTGTTTATATTTTGACGTGGTTGATACCAATTTTGAACCTTTTGCAGCGGTTTTTTTTGACGTGGTTGAATCCATATTGAAATTTCTACAAATATTTTTACGTGGCGCATTCAAAGTAAAATTATTTGTTTATATTTTGACGTGGTTGATACCAATTTTGAATTTTTGTAAGAAGTATTTTAACGCCATTGTCCAACATTGTAATTCTATTTTGTGTTTCGGCTTGTTACAATATGGCTACAAATATAAAGACAAATAGAAATTCCTCAACGTCTGGAATTCAATGTTGTGTTCGCAGTTGCAACAAATCGAGACGACAATGCGAGAATCTTAGATTATTTAGATTCCCCGCTGCTGATTTCGTGTTTGGCCAAATTTGGCGCGAAAAATGCAATATATCTTATGACGACTATAACCGAAAACTGTATATTTGTGAAAATCATTTCTCCAGTACCTACTTATGTAGGAAAAAGGTTTCTAAAAAAGGATGCGATTCTAACCTTAAACTTAGACGAAGATCATGAGATTTCGGATGAAGAATTTTTAGAACCAGATTCTTCATTGAAACGACCACGTTATCATGACATAGTATGCAGTAATTGCGAAAAAAATACAGCGACCTATTAAAAGAATTCAAAAAAATTAACGAAAAATTACCAAAAGAAAAGCGCTTTATTTCAAAATCCAAGAATTGTTGTTCAAAGACTTTAAAAAATTCAATTGATTCTTTAAAACATATCAACTTGGAATCCAAAACATTTTGTAAACTTTTACTTAGCACCCGGCCAAAAGAATATTCTGACGAAGTGAAATATTTAGCGCAAAATATTTTTTATATTTCACAATCAACATATTCTTTCCTAAGAGATAAGTTAAATTTCAATTGGCCACATATCAGCACCTTAAATCGGTGGGCTCCAATAAAGTTCCTTCAGCCCGGTATCAACAATGTGGCTTTTGAATTCATTAAAAAGATGTGCTTAGAGTTGAAGGAAAAAAATGAAAATAATATGGTTCTTTTAATGGACGAAATGGCAATACGTAGAGAATTACGATACAATCAAAAACTAGATTTAATTGACGGATTTGAATGCACAGGCTTCGAAAGAACAAAAAAAATTGGTAAGCAAGTATGTGTATTTATGTTGAAGTCCATGTTCTCGAGTTGGTGTTCAATTTTAAACTATTTTGTGTCAGAGAATGGATTAACAGCAGATACGTTGTGCAAAATAATTAAAGAAAATCTTAAAATGTTAAGCAATTTTGGTATAGTAGTGAACGTTTTGGTTTGTGATCAGGGGTCTTCTAATAGAAAGTGTTTCTCCGACTTAGGCGTATGTATAACCATACTACTATAACCATACTTTCAATTTCAAAATCAAAAAATTTATTGCAAGTTCGATTTCCCACATTTAATCAAGTCATTGCGAAATGGTTGGCTTAAATGCGACTTGAAAACGCCTGATGGTTTAGTTAGCTTTAAAGTAGTTCAAGAGCTTTGGGAGAGGGAAGAAAATTGTAAAACCAAAATGTGCCCAAAATTGACTAGACAACACATATTTCCAAATTCATTTGAAAAAATGTGTGTTAAATTTGCCACGCAAGTGTTCAGTAAAACAGTTGAAGCTGCTATCAGAACAATTTCAGACAAAAGTGGATTTAAAAAAATTTCACAAGAGGTAGCGTTATCCACAGCTGATTTTATAGCAAAAATTGATCAAATATTTGATTGCATGAATAGTGGATCTTTGTATGCAGACAACTGCTACCGATCTGCTCTTCAGATTAAGAAAGAATCGCACACATTTATTTAAACATTTTTATATTATCTAGAGGAAGTGAAATTTTTTGATGAAAAAAAACGAGTTTTCTTCCTAGATGGCATGAAACTATCCTTAAAATCGGTCCTTCTACTTGTAGATGAAATATTAAAAGATTATTCGGACAAGTTTTTTATTATGACAAAGGCCTTTAACCAGGACAAGTTGGAGAATACGTTTGCTGTGTTAAGGCAAAAAGGAGGTAATAACTGTAACCCCTCTGTAGCCGAACTTAATGATATCTTAGCCAGGTTATTAGCCTTTAAAATAATAAAGTTTAGCTCCTCTACCAATTGTGAAGAGACGCAAGATTCAATGACTAATTTAATTTCAAGCGCTTCTTTTAATGAGGATGTTTTGCAGGCTAATGGCGATGATAATGACAATGAAATCCTGGAAAATCTTGATCTAAGTAGTGAGATGCACGAGGAGTATTTTGTAGGTGACACCTTTTGTAATCCGAAAGATATTAACTTAGAGCTGGTTTCCATGAGGTATTTTGTTGGATACGTAGCGTACAAAATCACTCCTAAATTAAATTGTGAAAAATGCGGTGACGAATTGAGAAAAAGGGATGAAGTTTTGACTGCTCCAAGAGAAATTTTTGTTTTTCACAAAAATTATCAGTCAATTTCTGATTTTGGTAATCTTTTTGTTCCTTCCAATTCCCTAATGAATGTATGCATAAACATATTTTAATTTTTCATAAAATCTTCGAAGCAGAACCTGAAAAAATTGGTATTAAGGCACACGTTTTACAATCTTGTAAAAATTCTACACCTGAATGGTTCCATGGTGAGTGTTGTAACCATAGAGTCCAAATTTGAGATTTTCTTATTTTAGTTCTTCTACGAAAACACTGCATGTGGGCTGTGCAAAAAGGAAGTTCGAAAGAACGAAAATTGAAAATAATTGTTGGCAAATAAAAAAATTCTTATTAAAAATTATTATTTATGAAAGATAAATTTAAACGAAAGTAAAACAATAAACATAAAACCTTACAATAATATTTTTAATAAATAACTATAAACGCTCTTGTGCAACCCATATTTTACTACACCAAGTTCACGCATTTTTGTTGCTAATTGTAATTTGCTTGTGATTATAAAAAAAAAGCAGAAATAGCGACGCAACAATTACCAACAACATCAATGCTCTTCCGCCTGCACGGCACAGCGCAAAAAACAGTATACCGCTAACTTTTTTGTGTTTGCCAATACACCTAAGTCTGTTTTTACACGGTAGATTGGTTCCAGAAGAAGCCGTGTAAAAAAAAACCGTGTAAAAAAAGACATTGATCGTATACAAAAATGGGTGATTTGTTCCTAATCTCTAAAACCTATTAAAATTTCTTTACCAAACACGTCTTATTGCATTGACAGTTCACAAAATATTAACACGTTTCAATTGCTCTGACCAGTAAATTTTATTGTATGCACATAAAGGGAATTCCCCTAAATTAGTGCTATTCACATTTGCTTTGACCAGTAAAAATTGCTTGTACGCGCTAAAAGGGAATTCACTTAAATCTTTAAGCTAGTGTTCGCAAACTATCGATAGCACTATCGATACTATCGATGGTTTCAGACTTTTTTCTTTCATAAATACTTTTTTGTGATATGAACATACTTCGCAAAAATTAAATTTGACAAAAAAAATTTAAGTACATAAAATTTCAAATCGTGCTAAATGGAATAAAATCGTGTAAAAAAATTAAAAATATTCAATTTTCAAACCGTGTTATATCAAAACCGTGTAAAAAAAGACCGTGTAAAAACAGACTTAGGTGTATAATAATGCTATTCCCCGCGACAACAAAAGCAGCATTCATCGTTATGTTTATCAAGTGGCGCAACAGCAGCGAGAATACGAATAAGTACAGAAGCGACTTCAATTCCCATGTTACGCCGAAGTTACAGAGATTTCTGCTGTTAGTAACAGAGATTTCTGCTGTCAATAACAGAGGGTACTACCAGCAGTACCCGCCATACAACGCGTTTGCTTGTATGACATGCGCGTTCTATATTACTTCATATTCTTTGGTAAAACACTTCCACAAATATCTGTTTGGACAAAGGTTTTGCCTGCGCACAGATCATGCGGCATTGAGATGGCTCCTGAACTTTAAGGATCCTGAAGGGCAATTGGCGCGGTGGATCGAGCGACTGCAGAGCTACGACTACACGATAGAGCATCGCAAAGGCAGTAGCCATGGAAATGCCGATGCCTTGTCACGCCGTCCGTGCAAAGTCGAATGCAGGCCGTGCTCGCGAGCCGAAAGCAAAGAACAGATAGTAGACGTCCAGTTGGTAAGCGTTATGCCAGAGGAAGAGTGGTCTGCGGAGAGGCTACGAAAGGACCAGCGTGAGGATGCGGATCTTGCACAAATCATCGAAGGCAAGAAGCAAGGCGCACGTCCAGACTGGCAGGAGGTGGCTGGTGAAAGCCCAATCGCTAAGGCTTACTGGGCACAGTGGAAAAGTCTGCGGCTGAAGGAAGGATGCCTGTACCGCGAATGGGAGAGCGCGGATGGTCGGACCAGCAACTCCCTAATGGTAGTGCCGAAATGCAGACTCAACGAGGTCATCGAGGCATACCACAATGACTCCAGTGGAGGGCGCCTAGGCATCACCAAAACCGTCGCCAAAATAAAAAGACGATTCTACTGGGTAGGATATCAGGAGTCTGTAGCCGAGTGGATTAAGAGCTGCGACCGATGTTCAGCCGCGAAAGGGCCGACAAGAAAATCTCGAGGCCGCATGCAGCAGTACAACGTGGGAGCGCCCTTCGAGCGGATTGCTATGGACGTCGCCGGCCCATTCGCAACTAGCACTCAAGGCAACAAGTATGTGCTGGTGGTAATGGATTACTTCAGCAAATGGCCCGAAGTGTCCCCTATTCCTAACCAGGAGGCCACCACGATCTCGGAAAAGCTGGTAAACAACTGGGTAGCCAGGTTTGGAGTTCCGTTGGAGTTTCACTCAGATCAAGGCCGGAATTTAGAGTCTGCGGTATTCAAGGAAGTGTGTGAGCTGCGGAGGGAAGGGAGCGGACATACAAGGTAAAGTCTCTGATTGCGTTCAACCTGGCGAACGCCAGAACGATCCTTGTCCCTGTCCAATCCGAGCTGATGCACAGCCTCCGCGTGGCCCTTCTGGATAGCTATTTGGCATCCGCTGAATAGTGAACTAATGTGTGCAGCGAGTTCAATCCCCAGGACTTAAAATTTGGGTTGTGCGCAGGGTTTGGTGCCCGCCACGGAAAATCATCTACCAATGAAAGCCAAAAAGCAAGCCTCGGAAGGAACCCACAATGTTGACGACCACAGCAAACGATTCAAGGACCATGATTTGAGGATATGCACCTGGAATGTCCGGACCCTCTATAGGGAAGGGGCCTCTATCCAACTGGCGGAAGCCCTCACGAAATGTAAGGCTGACATCACGGCCATCCAGGAAATGCGATGGACAGGACAAGGTTGCTCCAACGAGCAGACTGCGATATCTAGCAAGAGACTTCGCCACCACGTCTCTCGGTTCACTCCGGTGAACGAACGGCTGGCTTCGATCCGCATCAAAGCTAAATACTTTAGCATCAGCCTAATTTGCGCGCACGCCCCGACAGAAGAGAAGGACGATGCGATCAAGGATGCCTTCTATGCGAAGCTCGAGGACGTCTACGACAGGTGCCCGGCCCACGACGTCAAAATTGTCCTCGGGGACTTCAACGCAAAGGTCGGGCGAGAAGGCATCTTTGGCCCCACAGTCGGGCGGTTAAGCCTCCATGGGACCACTTCGAACAACGGTCTCAGGCTGATCGATTTCGCCGCGGCACGAAACATGGTAGTTAGTAGCACCAGATTCCAGCACCTCGATATCCACAAGGCCACCTGGTTATCCCCCCATCAATCCACCCGCAACCAGATTGATCACATTGTGATTGATGGAAGGCATGCTTCTAGCATTCTAGATGTGCGCACGTTCCGAGGACCCAACATCGACTCGGACCACTACCTTGTTGCAGCCAAGGTACGCATGCGTCTTTGCGCAGCGAAGACCGCACAACCTAGTTTGCGAAGAAAGCTGGACATCAGTAAGCTGCGATCACAAGGGGTAGCCGAAGCCTACTCCGCTCAACTCTCCAACCAGCTCGGTCGCTCCCCCTCTCCACCTGATGACATAGGCGGATTATGGGCTCACTTATCCCACTCTATGCGCGCCGCCGCAGAAAATATCCTTGGTTTTCGACGCCCACCACCAAAAAACCAATGGTACGATGAAGAGTGTCGCGCAGCCACTGCAGTGAAGAATGCTGCATACAAGAAGACCCTGCAGTCGGCCGCCACGCGAGCCATGACAGAAAAATACCGGGAGGAGAGGAAGAAAGAGAGGTGCCTTTTTAGACGTAAGAAACGGGAGCAAGAAAGGCGCGAGCGTGAGGAAATCGAGGAGTGCAGGAGCAGGAATGACGCCCGAAAATTCTTCCAAAAAGTTAAGCGTCTCACGGAATGATTTAAGCCCGGGGCATCTTCTTGCAGAGACGAAAACGGACGAAACGAACATGGTTACGGATACGCAGGGTGTGCTGAGGTTGTGGAAGGAGCACTTCACCAATCTGCTCGCAGGCGACGAAAGGAATAATACCGCCAGTGGTGAAGATGTCCAGATGGCACCAATCGACGACGACGGTGTGGATGTGCCACCGCCCAACCATGACGAGGTCCGGGTCGCTATCCAGCGACTCAAGAACAACAAAGCTGCAGGGCCGGATGGGCTACCAGCTGAATTGTTCAAGGCCGGCGGCGGTGAGCTGATTGGGTGCATGCATCAGCTCATTTGCAAAATATGGCTGGAGGAACGAATGCCCAACGATTGGAACCTCAGTGCCCTTTGCCCTGTGCTGAAGAAAGGCGACCCAACAATATGCGCCAACTACAGGGGTCCTGACGAGCGTATTATGTGAAAGACTAAAGCCACTCGCCAAGGCGCTGATTGGACCTTATCAGTGCGGCTTTAGACCTGGTAAGTCCAACATCGATATTCAGATATTCACTCTACGCCAAATCCTGGAGAAGACCCATGAGAACCAAATCGATACACACCATCTCTTCATCGATTACAAGGCAGCATTCGATAGCCCGATAAGGGATCGCCTATATGCCGCATTGTCTGAACTTGGTATCCCTGCAAAGCTCGTTAGACTTTGCAGAGCGACGTTGAGCAATACGCTCAGCTCCGTCAAGGTTGAAAGTGACCTCTCCGACCCCTTTGATACCGTTCGAGGTTTCAGACAGGGCGATCCTTTGTCCTGCGACCTCTTCAACTTCACCATGGAGAGTGTTCTGCGCAAGGCCGGTGTACATCGTAATGGCACAATTTTCAACAAAAGTGTCCAGCTCCTTGCCTACGCTGATGATATTGATGTCATCGGACGTAACAAGCGAGAAGTCACCGCTGCCTTTGCGGCTATCGAAAGAGAATCTGCCAAAATGGGTCTGGTGGTAAATGAGGGCAAGACGAAGTATATGTTGTCTACACGCAGGGACTCGCAGCGGCTAGGGTCTCACGTCGAGGCCGACAGGTATGCTTTTGAAGTTGTCAAGGAATTCTCTTGGTGTTACTAACTGGAGAAGGCGCGCGCAAAGCAGAGGCGCCTGGAGAGAAGTTTTGCGGCAGGCCGTAACCCGATAACGGGTTGTTATGGCCAGTTAAGTAAAGTGTGAGCTGCTGGGATAAAGAAAACTCGTACCACTCCTTTGCACCCACAGTCCGACGGCATGGTGGAACGCTTCAACCGGACACTGGAGGAATACCTGCGGAAAGTGGTAGGCAGGAATCAAAAGGATTGGGACACGCATATCCCCCTGTTCCTGATGGCGTTTAGGTCAGCCCCACACGACACGACATCACTCACTCCAGCCCGAGCAGTGTTCGGCACAGAGGTGCGGTTACCCGCTGACTTGAACTTCGGGGTAGTCAGTACGGCGGGAGGCGCTAAGACGGACTACGTGGTCAATAAGCGGGCGGAACTGGAGGAAATTCACCAGTTTATAAGGGGCCGCACCAAACTGGTCAGCGATAAGGCGAAATCCAGATACGATCTACGGCCAACTCAGTCCCGCTTACGCGAGACTAAGGCCTAGCTTCCCGCAACCACCCGTGTTGTGCGTGTGAATTTGTACGCGGGTGGAACGGACCTACAGTTTTATGTCGGTTCCGAACGGCAGGTTGGGAGCTTTTTCATAGGCAATTTTTACTCTCAGAGGTTTGCCATTTCCAGCTGAGAGGACAGCCACCGAAAGAGAAAGGTGTCCTAGGCGACGGGCAATTGTCCCCGTCTGCATCCATTTGCAACTAGTCCAAGGTTAGTCCGAAGCAAACCAGTTTTCAAACCAGTTGCAAAGCGACTAGTTTGCAAACTAGTTTATTCTGGATTAGTTTTCTAACCACTCGATTTTTATGGAGAAAATAAAACAGTGCACAATTAATTATTTTATTTTCAAAATATTTAAAAATATTATGTTTGGGGTCTGACGCAGTTCAACATCCTGACTTCGCCTGCAATTAATAAAAAAATAAATTAATAAATAATTACATAAACATAATTACATAAATTTTTAACCCTTTGCACTCGAGGCCTTTTTCGCTTGCGCGAACCAGCAACTCGAAACGATTTCGGCCAAATTCGGTAAACACATTACAAGTACTTTAAAAACAGTTATAAACAAACAAACGTATACAAATAATAAAATTTCACAAATTTTTAACAACAATTTTTTTCGGCCGGGCGCCGAAGCAGCGCCGCTCGAGTCGACACTTCAAATTGGCCGGGCGCCGCTCGAGTGCAAAGGGTTAATACATACTATTTGACTGTTGCTGCAATTCGTTGCTTCACGCAACCACGCAAAATTCTAACTGAAATCATTCAAGACAAAACGTGCAAATCGAGCGAACTTCGAGTCATAGAAAGAAAGAAACATTTCTACGTTGTTGTTGTAAAAAAAGCATCGCAAGATCAGCCGTAACAGAATAATGTTGATTATTACACCTCTGTTTCGTATTTTCTCGCCTATGAACGCGCACGCAGAACGTGAACGATTACAGTCAAACCTAAATTGGAGCGTTGAGCGTTGCGTTTTCTGACACAACGCTCTCGCTCAGTGCGGCATACCGAAATTGAAGCGTTACGTTGGGATTGTCAACATCATGAAATGAAAACAAATGTCAAAAAAATATCTGTTTAGTTGCCAAAAAACCAACAAACTATTATTATTTTGCAAAACTTAGCTCTTATTTGAATAAATTCCTCACAATTTAAATCAAATATAAATCACAGGCGTTTTTGTTTCTCGCAGCCAACTTCAACTGCTTACGCGCTCAAAATTGGAAATTCGAATAGCTCAGCGTCAGAGCGTTTCAATTGCGGTTTGCCCTATACAATTTGTGTGGGCATGAAGCAATTTTGACGGTTGCTTGCCGCTGACGCTCCAATTTAGGTTTGACTGTTAGACGCGAACTGACCGACTTCTGCATCCGCTGACAGTCACTTGGACAACTAGTTGCCCAATTGACTACAAAAAACCAGTTGAAAGACCAATGAATTTTGGGAATTAGTTGTCTCAGGTCCGACAGGGTAAGTTCTGCATTGATAAATTCAGCAACAAAAGCAAGGATTTACTTTGAGCTATAATATCGGAGCACAATTTTAGGCAGCGGTATGAAAATGCTCACATTCATCAAATGCCCTTGATTCATAAAATATGTCGCAATGAAATATGGAAAAACAGCAAGTAGTTTACTAAGTGTGTGTGGTTGTAATTTTTACTTGTGTGATGCAACTCATTTTAGAATAGCTCCTATAGTAATGAACCAATTCAAATTTTGTTAATGCCCATGAAAAGAGAAATATTGACGTTTGCGAAAATACTTTAGCTACTTTCGTCAATGACGTGAAAAGCATTAGGAGATTTCAATACAAACACGTGTTCAGAAGATGAAGTCGCATTTACACTCTAATGAGCATAGGCCGAGAATGGCACATACAATAAAAAAAATCGGTTCTATAAGGTTAAGTTACAACCTTACACTATATATTGCACACTAACTCCTAGTTGAAAATTGCAACACCGATTTTAAATGAATTTTTATGAAAAATTTGCGAAAATTGAACTTTGAAGGGCCATAGCCACCAATCGAAATCCACTATGGTCAGAATTGTAGCTTGAGGATTCGTTATTGTGTTATAAAAAAATTATCGTGTTTTTCAACATATTATAAATGCAATAAAAATTCAAAGATGAAAAAACGTGGAAAACACCTCCTAGCAAAAACCACCAATAACTTACAAGCCGCTCAAACAATCAAAAAACTAAGTACGCAGTTGTGATCAGCGTCCAAAAATCCTTTAGAAAAGGTTAACTAGAACTCGGAAAAATTTTGGCTGTTGCTCAGTGTAATTTGTTACACTTTTCGCCCACCTTCGCGTCGGTAAAACATCAGTCTAGCCTTACACCTCACTTTATTTGACGATAGCCCAAACATTCACATCATTCTTTACATAAGTTCTGACACTACCTTCCTCCTGCATAGTACTCCAGTTCACACATAATTTATTTACCGTTTAACGCTTACCCAGTGTCCTAATACTACAAATCCCTTGTTAATAATAGAACACATTTTTATATGCAGCATCGATTCATAACTCAAATTCTTCTTTTTGGCTAAAAATAAGTAGCCAAAATAAAATCAGAAGCCGGTTGTTGCCGGAATGTGCATGCTCATGTGTCGTGTGGCTTACAGTCGCTATTGGTCCCTGTATTATGTATACATATATTTTCAAATGCCACCTGCTGATGTAATTTAGAGAGCCTATACTAAAAACTTACAGGAGTTTGAGTTGGATCATGGACATGTGGGGACTAATTGTGGACTACTTACAATCAAGTGGAGAGAATTACTCAAGATAAAATAAGAAATTAAGTTAGAAATCATCAAGTCACACGTGTATACAGTGGTGCACACTAGAGAGTTTTTGGGGAGTTCTAGTCTTCAAAATATCTTTTTGTATACATAAATTAAAATGTAGCAATGACATCGTCTCCATATTACATAGCCTAAAGATGAAAGTTAAAAAGAGTTTAAATTGTTTTCACAATACTAATAAACTCACTCATTCACATTGCAGCAATGTATTCAAATAATTTCGCAACTCCCCCAGCACTAAATTACATTTTTCATCCAGCGTAATTTGCATCACATGTGAATATCTGATTAATTAATCATCACTTGCAACTGAAGAAGGGAAACAATGCTCGTTTAGGTTTTTTTTTTAGCAAAATTAAGCAAATCTTACAAGCAACACATGAAACGGCTTTTAATACTTATGCAATTCGACACCAAGACATTTGCGTATTTTTGAACATTTTCTAAATAAATGCATGCATATTAATGTTATATATTATTTTCACTTCAGCTAAACATAAACGTTGTTTCGCCTTTCACTCCCTCTTGCTGATTTTGTATATTAGCATTATTTTAATTCAGTAGTATGGATACAACTACGTTGAAATATGTATTAAAATCGTGCGTCAGTGAACTGTTCACAGAATTGAGTGCAACACAACTAAAACTTTTAAGGAAAACACCGACCACCATATCCTGTACATAAAAGTCTACACATGAATGCGGAGTGAAAACGGAATGAAATGCAGAGAAGAAAAACTACCCTTGAAACTTCCATTGACTTGTTTGAAGCTACTTATTCGTTAGTTAGTTAAGTTATGCTTCTACACTGATGCTTCTCTCTGGTTATATGATAGTGAATAAGGAAAGTAAGAGAATAATAAAAGTTAGGGTGCAAAATTTCAAGAGCATAAAAATCAATCGTTTCTTCAACGAAAACGTAATGAAGAAATAATGAAAACCATTTATTATTTTCTACATATAGTGCCATAGGGGGTGTCCATAGTTGGATACGCAGACGATATAGCAATCATTGCGGTAGCGAAAAAACTGGACGAAGTAACTGACGCTTGTAACGCAACTATACGTGAAGTAAAATCATGGCTACTGGCAGCCGGACTAGAACTAGCTGACCACAAAACTGAAGTGGTATTACTGTCCAGTCGAAAGATAGTTGAAAATGTCGTGATTAGAGTCGGTGACCACGATATAAAGTCGAGTCCTTATATAAAATACTTAGGAATGCTAATAGACCACAGACTAAATTTCAAACAACATCTTACATATGCGAGTGACAAGGCCAGAAAGGTGAATGCTGCTATGAGCAGACTAATGCCTAACATTGGTGGACCCCGACAGCCGGCCAGAAACTTACTAGGCATAGTAAGCACATCAATCATGACCTATGGGGCCCCAAATATGGGTGTCAGCCATGGAAGTAAAAGCATATGCGTATCCACCTATAGACTAGCATCTCTGCGAATCTGCAGCGCTTTTCGCACCGTATCTAACGACGCAGCAAATGTGATAGCTAGCAGACTGCCGATTGACATACTAGCTAAACAGATGACAACAATATGGAAGACGGGCAAACAAGACAGAGAAGCTACAGACAAAATAAAACGAGACTATATAACGGAATGGCAGACGAGATAGGACTCTAGCTCGAAAGCACGATGGACCTGGAGCCTAATTCCAGACATAACGAAATGGATAAATAGGACCCACGGAGCAACGAACTATTACTTGACGCAAATATTATCAGGACACGGATGCTTCCGGTCATATCTCCATAAATACAAACATGTGGACGACCCCTATTGCCTTTTTTGTGAAGGAAGAATTGAAGACGCAGGACATATACTGGTGGAATGCAACCGATTCACGGACGAAAGGTTACACCTGGAGCGAGAAATGGAAAAACGCATTACCCCACGTGGGCTAATAGAACACATGCTGACTTCACAGGAGGCATGGAATAAGTGCAATGCGGCACTAACGACGATAATGCAGCGACTACGACGCGATGAACAAGCAACGAGACAAGAACCATAAGCGACAAGACAAAACTATATGTGCCTGACGCAAGGTCAATCCTCCCCGCGAAGGAATGCCCTCACCGGCGGTACCGCGGGGAATCCAAGGAGAGTGAAGCCTACGGGAGTTGGTTTTAGCCGGTAGAAATCTGGCATAACTCTGGAATACGGGTTCCAGAGTATCTTGAACGAAGATTTCCAACTTCCGACGTAAAACAAAAAAAAACATATATTGCCATACGAACAGTTTCTTTATTAGCCAAAATAGCCATACTATTTATATTAGCCATATTTATAATGCCAAAAAATATGTAGGGTAAAAGGTTCGGTTGTGGGCATAGTTCGGTTGTGGGCACCCCTTCGTATCTCTTGATAGAAAGCAGGCTGGGTTTTTTTGACTAAGGCCATTTGTTCATTATGGAACCACGATCTTTTTGTGCCAAATACTAAGTCGAACAGACACGCCTGCTTTGTGCTGGGACCATATATATCTTTCTGTGCTTAAAAAATAAGACAAAAATTTTTTTACACATTTTAAATGGTGTCATAAACCGAAGTGAATCCATCGAGAAGGCGAGTAAAATGCATTTTTATTTAGTTAATTTTTTATACTTTGTGATCCAATATTGATTACAACCAATATGTTTACCCCGAACAAATTTTTCACTACTTCTCAAAATGGCTGCCAAATTCGGTTGTGGGCACCGCAATTAGTTCGGTTGTGGGCACCCGTCTTTTAGTGATTTTGTAAGTTTTGGTAAGTTATTTCATCAAAAATGGTCTTTTAACGCATTTTTTGGTTGTTTTAGCTATATCTTCCGAGGGTAAATAACAAAAATCCTCCGATATTTTTTTAATGTGTTGGATGTAATTTAACATTGTTCTGCAGATAAGCTAACCACAAAATCGACTGCCGCAGCGTATGCGATTTCCCAACGCTACAAAAAGAAGGTGGAAGAAAATTTCGGAGACATCAAAGCTGTCGACGGTGGTGTTTTCTTCTTTTTCTTCTTTTCGTGGATGTTATCGAATCAGGTTGACTGGTGTTTTCCACCTTCTTCAGGTCACAACACTTGAAGAGTGTTGATTAATTAGGTTGAATTTCATTTTACTTTAGGTCTTCTTGACAGCCCAGGAGAATGACTTGGTCACTTACATTTTGAAATGCCCGTCCATCTAAAATGTGCCCACATGCGTACCAGCTACTTCACATGCGTGCATTGTGCCTCAAATAATTAAAACTTAATATTTTTCTATATTCGTGTTGGTTTTTCTTAATATTTCCTCGTTTCCAGCAGATTTTCCAAGGGTGCCCACAACCGAACCAAAAAAAAATTTTTGTTAAAAATGACTACTTTACAAAATTAAAAAAAAAAATTTTCTATTTGACGGAATCGATTTACTTTTGTCCATAGATGTCCATATGTCCGATTAAGAAGAACTTGGTAAAAAGTTATGAGCCAAAAACAAAAAGGTGCCCACAACCGGACCCATTCCCCTACATATAAAAACAACTAGGATATTTAATGGTTTATTTAATCTATAACTACCACACTGTCAAAAGTACCAAGACTTATCTGGTTACATATTGTTACGAATACTAAGTCTAGTGGGCTGTTACGTATCACTGGATTGTGCAATTTGAAAATAAAACACAGTCAGTTTCTTAAACGCAGCCAATAAAATAAACCAACAGTCACTTTATTATTCACAGTTTTACACTTCACTGTTCGTACACTTAAGTATTTGCTTAATTACTCCGTGTGGCAACTTCACTTGTCAAAACCAGACTGACTCGCTGCGCCACATCCGGCTGCCTTTTATACCTCTCAGGCCATCGCGCAGATCGTTCCCGCACATTCCGGAGTGGACTAAAAGTTTCCATCATTGCCAGGTTGGACTAAAAGTTATTATCGCGGCCGTCGCTGCCAGATTGGACTAAAAGTTACTATCGCGGCCGTCGTTGCCAGATTGGGTTATAGCACGGTACGTAGCGGCAGGGTTGCTTTGCACAGCGACAGACTGTCTCATCGTTACACTGCCCACCACTTAGACTTGTTCGTCCCGAACAAGTGCCGAGGCTCCGCTGTGATGAGGCGCCAGGCGCTCCAAATGGACTACCTTCAGCTTAGCGCCTCTATTGCTGCAACGTTGAATCCTGTATACCACGTCGTTAATCCTAGTCACGACTTCGTACGGTCCTTCCCATGGCGCTTGAAGTTTCGGAGACAAACCTTTCCTCCCCTGCGGGTTGTAGAGCATTACCAGATCGCCTTCCTGGAACCCTGCTGAGTTGGCCCGTAGATCATATCTGGCTTTCGCCTTATCGCTGACCAGTTTGGTGCGGCTCCTTATAAACTGGTGAATTTCCTCCAGTTCCGCCCGCTTATTGACCACGTAGTTCGTCTTAGCGCCTCCCGTTGTGCTGACTACCCCGAACTTCAAGTCAGCGGGTAACCGCAACTCTGTGCCGAACACTGCTCGGGCTGGAGTGAGTGATGTCGTGTCGTGCGGGGCTGACCTATACGCCATCAGGAACAGGGGGATATACGTGTCCCAATCCTTTTGATTCCTGCCTACTACTTTCCGCAGGTATTCCTCCAGTGTCCGGTTAAAGCGTTCCACCATGCCGTCGGACTGTGGGTGCAAAGGAGTGGTACGCGTTTTCTTTATCCCCAGCAGCTCACGCACTTCCTTGAATACCGCAGATTCGCAATTCCGGCCTTGATCTGAGTGCAACTCCAACGGAACTCCGAACCTGGCTACCCAGTTGTTTACCAGCTTTTCCGAGATCGTAGTCGCCTCCTGGTTAGGAATAGGGTACACTTCGGGCCATTTGCTGAAGTAATCCATTACCACCAGCACATATTTGTTGCCTTGAGTACTAGTTGGGAATGGGCAGGCGACGTCCATAGCAATCCGCTCGAAGGGTGCTCCCACGTTGTACAGCTGCATGAGGCCTCGAGATCTTCTTGTCGGCCCTTTCGCGGCTGAACATCGGTCGCAGCTCTTAATCCACTCGGCAACAGACTCCTGACATCCTACCCAGTAGAATCGTCTTTTTATTTCGGCGACGGTTTTGGTGATGCCTAGGTGCCCTCCACTGGAGTCGTTATGGTATGCTTCGATAACCTCGTTGATTCTGCATTTCGGCACTACCATTAGGGGGTTGCTGGTCCGACCATCCGCGCTCTCCCATTCGCGGTACAGGCAGCCTTCCTTCAGCCGCAGACTTTTCCACTGTGCCCAGTAAGCCTTAGCGATCGGTCTTTCACCGGCCATCTCCTGCCAGTCTGGACGTGCGCCTTGCTCCTTGCCTTCGACGATTTTCGCAAGATCCGCATCCTCACGCTGGTCTTTTTGTAGCCTCTTCGCAGACCACTCTTCCTCTGGCATAACGCTTACCAACGGGACGTCCACTATCTGTTCTTTGCTTTCGGCTCGCGAGCATTGCCTGCATTCGACTTTGCACGGACGGCGGGACAAGGCATACGCATTTCCATGGCTACTGCCCTTGCGATGCTCTATCGTGTAGTCGTAGCTCTGCAGTCGCTCGATCCACCGCGCCAATTGCCCTTCAGGATCTTTAAAGTTCAGGAGCCATCTCAATGCCGCATGATCTGTGCGCAGGCGAAACCTTTGTCCATACAAATATTTGTGGAAGTGTTTCACGGAGTCCAATACCGCCAGCAGTTCTCTCCGTGTCACACAGTAATTGCGTTCCGATTTCGATAGAACCCTACTGTAGTACGCTATCACTTGTTCCTGGCGCTCTATTATCTGTGATAGCACACCGCCAATACTATTCCCGCTTGCATCTGTATCCACCACAAACATCTCCCCAGGCACGGGGAAGGCCAGAATTGGAGCACTGCACAGTTTTTCCTTCAGACGTGCAAAAGCCTGTTCCTGATCCTCGTTCCACTCGAAAGCTTGGCCCTTTTTCGTCAGTTTGTGCAGGCTGCTGGCTATGTTCGCGAATCCCGGAACAAATCGGCGGTAGTATGTGCACAGGCCCAGGAAACTGCGGAGTTCGTGTAGATTGCGTGGTCGGGGCCACTCCTTCACCGCTGGGATCTTGCCTTCGTCCGTATGTACTCCGCGGGCGGAAACCGTGTGACCCAGATATTTGACCTCTTTTTGAAACAGCGAGCACTTCTTTGGGTTGAGTTTAAGCCCGGCTTTCTGTATTCGCTCAAATACCTCCTTCAGCTGTTCCAGGTGGTCGTCGGAACTTTTGCCCATCACGATTATGTCGTCGAGGTATACCAGATACGCCCGCCAATGCAGCCCTTTCAGCACACGTTCCATTAGTCGCTCGAATGTTGCTGGTGCGTTGCAGAGTCCAAACGGCATGACGGTGAACTGCCACAAACCGTCGCCAACACTAAAAGCCGTTTTCTCCTTGTCTGCAAGCTCCACCTGCCAATAGCCGCTGCGTAAGTCGAGCATGGAGAACCACTGTGTGCCTGACGGCGTGTCCAGGGTGTTATCGATCCGCAGTAGTGGATAACTGTCCTTCTTGGTCACATCATTGAGCTTCCGATAATCCACACAAAATCGGGTACTGCCATCCTTTTTCTTGACTAGCACGACCGGCGAGCACCAGGGGCCCGAAGAAGGCTCTATGACCTTGTCTTTCCGCATGTTCTCGATCAAATTTGTGACCTCCACCCTCTTGGCCAAAGGAACTCGTCTTGGCGGTTGGCGAATCGGTTTTGCACTTCCGGTGTCGATGTTGTGCTTCACTATGGCTGTTCTTCCGCCTGCTTCCGCCGCAAATATTGACCCATAGTGCTGCAGGAGTGACCTCGCCTTCTATTTCTGCTTGGACGTCAACTCGCTGCTCCACTGGTTCTCCTGCGGTATGGCGTCCATGTTAACACTCCGATAACCGACAAATTTTTAAACGGCCAACGCCCAAGAAAGACCTGTATAATTTAGTGTTACATACTGTATCTAGATGTGTTTGGAAAGCAAAAAGCTAAGCTTCGTGTATATTTTTTAGTAAACATATGTGTATTTTTTACCACAAACAGATAGGCAAAAACGTATACAATACAAAATAATTGCTTTAAAAACGCCACAGGTCCCTATGGACCTTGTTGGGCATCGGAGGGTTAAAGCCGCTCTTCTTATTACCTCCAAGCGGGCTACTCTCGCAATTGACCACTGCTACAGCTTCCTTACACTCGCAAATTACCTCATCTTTCCCGACATATCTGGGTGCATTCAGGGGGTTCAGTATTCTGACTGGTATTCTGCCATTTTTAGGTTCCACTAATGTACGTCCGATGATGATGTTGTCGTGTCCTTGTTTCGGTGCTTCTACTACCCACAGCCGACTCGTCCCATCGTCCTCGTCCACCTTTGCCCACACAATCGCCTCAGAATTCGCTGGTATCCTCCTGTGTTGACACGATACAACCTTCCTTACCGCCACGCTTCGCTCATAGCCGGTGTGCAGCGGGAATTCAACGTTGGCATATCTCAGCACATTTTCCTTCAGGTCCAGCGTAAAGCCGTGCCTAATCAATAAATCCACGCCGATAATCACGTCGTCCATTATATCCGCGACGATGAACTCATGTTCCAGGCTGCTGGTGCCGATAGCAATCGTTTTTGTAACTTTCCCTCTCACCGGCCCGCGCTCGCCAGTCGCAGTCCGCAGCTGTATGCCATGCACCGGTTCCCAGTTCTTCAGCAGCTTCCTTTTTATGATCGAATATGACGCTCCAGTATCCTTCCTTCAATTGTCAAGTTGCTGGGCTGTCGTTTCAGCTGTGAGACAAGGACGGTGGGGCGGCAGATTGTGGGGATCAGCTCACGTCCCTTTGGGCTGACCCGTTTTAGTTTAACGACTCGCCGTCCTCAGCCCTGCGATTGTTGGCTGGGCCTCGGTTGTCAGTATTCCTCGCTTCAGGCGATTGCGATCGAGATCGGGAACGCCTCTTTCGTTGGCGGTAGTCTCGTGATATGTGGCCCTGCTTGCCACATACCCAGCAAACAACTTTAGAGGAGACCACTCGTGGCCTGCCCGGTATCTCAGAGCTTATGGCCTGGATCGGAATGTCGTTGTCCGCCTGAATCTGGCGTATCCTTGCAGGTGCATACCGAGTGCTCCCAATCCATGCCGCTTCATATGTCATCGCGCTGGTCGCCGTCTCCTTAAATGTCGGCTTGCTCATCATCAACGCACTGCGACGTGTTTCTGGATCATGAAGACCTTCAATAAACGACTCAATCTTCATCCTCTCGAGATCATCAGCACCAAATGTTGGGTAGCACAACTGTACGAGCCGCTCAATGTCTGCAGCGCCTCGTTGGCTCTTTGCTTGCGGTTCTTCAGCTCACAGTAGTATAGCGCATGGTTGTGCTCGTTGCTATACTTCGCTACCAACGCTCTCATGATGGCACCGTTGGTTGGTTGGTTAAGTGGCTGCCTCTGTATGAGACACACTTAGGCCTATGGGCCCGTTGTGATACCACAAATTCCACCCGTTTGAAATGTGTATGCAACACTGTTTTTTCCAGCATGTGATACAACAAACATTTCAAACGGATGGTGGGAAAGGGAGGGAGGGGACCTACAGTTTAACGCCGAATCCGAACGGCGATTGGCAGTTTTTTCTTTCACACTTGGAGGTTTTGCCATTGCCTGCCAAGAGCGCACTTGTGCGATTCTTGTAATTTTCATTTCCTTCATGTGGATAGCGATAGAAGTAAATGAGTGTTCTTTCCAGCCCAAGCCAGGAATCGAACCTGGAGCGCTCGGTATGAGAAGCCAGCGCGCTACCCGTTGAGCTATCGAGGCCGCCGATGGCACCGTAATCACTTCTTAAACATTCTGGAACTGATTTGATCACCTCGGCCGCAGGACCTTTCAGCGCCAGTGCCAACCTCCGACCTTTCCTGATATCTGTCCACTGATTTTCCAAAGCAGCCAAGTCGAATTGCAATTTAAATGTATCGAACGGCGCAGCACCATCATAAGTAGGCACTTCTGTTCTGGCAGCAAAACCGTCCTGAACCGGTGGCAAACATTCTCGTGGCTGTACCTCTCGAAGCCGTTCGTCTATCTTTCTGTGCATCGAATCTTCCAGACTATCAACTCGTTTGTTCAGGGAATCATCCAGGTCGTTGACTCGTTTATCCAAGTGCTCTACTCGCGTCTCCAGGTGCTCGACTTTCCCATTAATCCTGTCTGAGATTTCCTCCACTTTCTGCTCCAAGCGCGCAGAGTTTTCCTGAAGCTTGACTTCCATTCGCTTTAACACTTGCGCCGATACCTTATGGGTCGCCGTTTCCATTTTCGCTGCCATCTCTTGATTCGCAGTTTCAATTTTCGCTGCCATTTGCGCCGACATTTCACGATTTGCCGAAATTTCGAGATTCGTAGTTTCCAGCTTCGCTGCCATTTCTCGATTCGCCGTTTCCACTTGCGCCGACATGCCTTTGAGTGCAGCCATTAGTTGGCACATGTCCAACGCTTGTATTGGCGCAGCCGCTGCAGCTGTACTCTGTAGCGAAGCAGCAACAGCAGGCGATTCCTCCACCTTGGCCGACGCCTCTAGTTCTTGCGCTCCGAACTCGTGCACTGTCCAATCGACGCCTCGTGCCTCACATGCTTCTCGCAAGCGCAACTGCAATTCCACCTTTCCGCCAGCAGTCGGCAAATTCCAGGCAGCCAGCTCCTTCTTCAGCTGGTCTACCTTCAGCAGCTCGAGTTTAACCATGTCCGTGCTTTTATAGTTTCATTTATTTAGTTATTTATTTTTTTGTTTACTTTCAATTTTTCACAATCCCACTTCTGACACCAATTGTTACGAATACTAAGTCTAGTGGGCTGTTACGTATCACTGGATTGTGCAATTTGAAAATAAAACACAGTCAGTTTCTTAAACGCAGCCAATAAAATAAACCAACAGTCACTTTATTATTCACAGTTTTACACTTTACTGTTCGTACACTTAAGTATTTGCTTAATTACTCCGTGTGGCAACTTCACTTGTCAAAACCAGACTGACTCGCTGCGCCACATCCGGCTGCCTTTTATACCTCTCAGGCCATCGCGCAGATCGTTCCCGCACATTCCGGAGTAGACTAAAAGTTTCCATCATTGCCATGTTGGACTAAAAGTTATTATCGCGGCCGTCGCTGCCAGATTGGACTAAAAGTTACTATCGCGGCCGTCGTTGCCAGATTGGGTTATAGCACGGCACGTAGCGGCAGGATTGCTTTGCACAGCGACAGACTGTCTCATCGTTACAATATTCTTCATTCTTATGCTTATGGCCAAAGCAGTGACATAAAATTTGGTTAGTATTGTAACGAAGACAGTCTGTCGCTGTGCAAAGCAACCCTGCCGCTACGCGCCGTGCTATAATTCAATCTGGCAACGACGGCCGCGATAATAACTTTTAGTCCAATCTGGCAACGATGGTCGCGATCATCATGGAAACCTTTAGTCCACTCGGGAATGTGCGAGAACGATCTGCGCGATGGCCGGACAGGTATAAAAGGCAGCCGGGTGCGGCGCAGTCAGTCAGTCTGATGTTGACTAGTGAAGGTGCCACACGGAGTAATTCAGCAAATACTTAAGTGTAAAAACAGTGAAGTGTAAAGTGTGAAATAAAGTGATAGTTGGTTTTTATTGACTGCGTTTGGATAACTAAAGTTGTTTTATTTTCAAATTGCACAATCCAGTGATACGTAACAGCCCACTAGAACTAGTATTCGTAACAGTATTTTCGGTTGGTAAATTGTCAAACCGAAGTGCACAAACAGACGGTACTACGCCAAATTCGGAAGTTCACATTTCATCTATGCACGAGAGTAACATTCGCGTTTTAATTGCAAAATAATAAAATAATAAAAAAAAACTAAGCTAGCAGCACTATTTCGCCGTCTACACAAAAAACAAAATCTTTTCGCAATCAAACCACTTGTCGTTGGAAAAAGGAAAAATCAGCAGGGCACTAGTACTTTCCTAATATGCATTGCTTATGGCCATAATCTTTGTATCGTCATCTACACTACTTACTTAACCATTTCTTGCAAGTGAAGCAAATCACAGGGGTCGATGAGCAAACCGACATTTATTTCAAGGATTTTTAGCTTTTATCGCTTTTGCGCCATTCGAAATGCGATGACTGTCAACACCAAGGCAACGATTAAGCGATGTGAAAGTGGGAGAGCCGGTAGAAATACATGCACAGAATTCCACATACATTATTGCAAAATTGAGCGATTTGATAATTCTTGGGGGTCACAGAAATCTAAACTGCAGTCTTTGTAATTTGAACGAGTTAGAAAATATAACACATTTTCTGGGTAGGTGTCCAATTTTGAAAAGAATCAGATATCGATATCTTGGAAAGTTCTTTTTAACTCAAGATGAAATTGTAAACAAGCTAAATGGAATTGGCGTAGGTGGATGGGATTGTCTTGTTTTGTGTGTCACTGATGCTTTAAAATATAGGAGCTTAATTGTAAATGAATTCTGTTAATATGTGTGTATATCTTTATGTTAGAGTAATGTATTTTCCTTTTTTCCGACAGACGACGTAAAAGTCATTGTCGTAAATTCTTTATTATAAATGTTATCTATTGTTAATTAAATTATTTCTGTAATATTTGTTAAACAATTGAATAAAGAATATATCTATCTATCTATCTTATCAAAATTGCAACCTTGGGGCCTACTAGTAGGCCCCAAGCTTGATCAGGAACGTAGTTTTTCCTCCAAATAAATTTCTAAAACGGGGTTGTATAAAATTTAAAAAAATTGTTGTTGTATAAAATTGACTAGAAAAAAATATTAGTGCCCAAAAGCGTCAAAATAATCTTTGGGTATGCTTTTTATTTAATTAAATTAAGATTTTATATTCAATATGCATCTAAAAAAACAACCCTGCGGTCAAACTAGAGCATTTAGCACCAAAAGCATACCTGATCTGATCTGATCGTTAGGGATTCGCTAAATGAAGAAATGCGAAATACAGGGTAGGCCATTGGAAGTGGAAGCATCTGGTAACCCTATAACTTTTGACAGAGCTGTCAGATCGACTAATGACATAGCGCGTTGGAAGCGTCATTCCACAATTTATACCATGGAACAGTACACTCCAAAAGAACGTGCTGAAATTGTTCAGCTTTACATTCAAAATAACTTCTCGATTGTGAAAACCAAACGGCGATTATGAGTGGCCACCGAGATCACCCGATTTGACGCCGCCAGACTTTTTTTTATGGGGCTACTTGAAGTCTAAGGTATACACCAACAGGCCAAGGACACTAGCTCAACTCAGAGCCAACATACGCCGCGAAATAAGAGCCATATCGGCCGATACACTGGCAAAAAGTGATGGAAAATGCCGAAAAAAGGGCACATTTTGCGGCCAAAGCTAATGGTGGCCATTTACGCGATATCATTTTCAAAAACTAACTAGAAAATTTCTCCTTGGACCAAAATAAATGAATATCGAGATGAAAACAAAAAAAAACATTTTTTTTCCTCTTTTTTTTCAAAAACAAGAATGGCCTTCCACTTTTAATGGCCTACCCTGTACAAAGGACGGCAATTGACCCTGTCATATTCCATGCATTTAGCTTTGTGTTCTTTGGTATATTTTTCAGGTTTATAGAAAACCATGGCACAATAACAGGGGTTGGCAAATTTGACAATGAGATGGTGTTAGTGAGCGCAGTGAAATTTCTCTCCACTGTGTAAATTATACCTGAACAACGGCTGATTGAGAGAGCGTACTGCTCATATGAGTAAGCTTTGCCGACCAGTGCACAATAACAAGGTAGTGGCACGAAAACAGCAACAAAAATTCACGTGTATTTTGTTAGTGTTTTCATTCGGTTCATTGTCAAAATCGGACTGATGGT
Source organism: Melieria omissa (assembly GCA_963971225.1). Classification (NCBI taxonomy): domain Eukaryota; kingdom Metazoa; phylum Arthropoda; class Insecta; order Diptera; family Ulidiidae; genus Melieria; species Melieria omissa. Next base: position 64,364,856 of record OZ020268.1, on the reverse strand, counting down.
TTACTTGCCAACAGTATTGTCAGCATCGAATAAACGTATACATAATAATAACATTCAAATATGTTGTTATTTGTAGGTTATTGTGCACAAACAGAAGTTTCCAAATTCAAATTTCACGAAACTATGAACAGAAAAAGGGAAGCCAGTTAGGGCGATAAATAATATAAATCGTCGGCTTAGATTGGAAAGGAGCTAAGATCACTTGCTTTACAAATATTAGATTTTGATGAAAGGTGAAAGAAAACGTAAAAATACACCAATTAACAGCAAAAGTACATAGCTGTCTTGTTTTTCAATGAGGGGCAAAAGTGTATAGTTTGCTGATTTTGCGTTAATTCACAAAAGTTAATATAACTCGGCAGAAAATGTTTGTTATATGTACATCTTCATATGCTGTTCATTACCTTAAGGTAAAATCTAATAACATCACATAAAAAAATAAAACAATTAATTTTAATTTGTATTTTTACACCGTTTACTCTAAGCCGAAATATTATAATATTGATACGATGAGAAATTCTGTGCCGCACTGTACAGGAATGCTTTTCTCCGCACGAATGTTTTCCAAGCATACTTTTAGGCATGCACTGTGAAGTACAGCAAAACTGTTATAAATTCGCTTGGTATAGTCCGATATGGCAAGGATGGTTCTCGAAGAAATGGGCTGTGCGAGAATGGTCGAGCGCTTTCCAATTAGAAGTTGCAAGAAACTTCGGCGCGATAAGAAAATTGGTATAAAAGCAGCAGTGACAGCGCAAGGGGTCGAGTCCGTGTTGAGCAAGCAATGGGGAAGCATGCAATAGTAGTAGTGTAAAGTAGAACAAGTGCAAATTTGTAAATAAAGCGATTGTCAGTTTTGACTACGTTGCGCTGGATAACTGAAGTTGTTTTATTTTCAAATACAATCAAAACGAACCGTCGATAACGAACTGTGGAATTTCGTAACATTTGGTGTCAGAAAGTCAGGATTGTATTACTGAAAGTAAAATAAAATTATAAAAACGCAGACATGGTTAAACTGGAGCTGCTGAAGGTTGACCAGCTGAAGAAGGAGCTGGCTGCCTGGAATTTGCCGACTGCTGGCGGTAAGGTGGAGTTGCAGCTGCGTTTCCGAGAGGCGTGTGAATCACGAGGCATTGATTGGGCTGCACACGTGTTCGGAACGCAGGAACAAGAGGCGTCGGCCAAGGTGGAGGAATCGCCTGCTGGTGCTGCGTCGATGCAAAGTACGGCTGCAGCGGCTACGCCACCACAAGCAATGGACATGAGCCAGCTTATGGTCGCAATGAAAGGCATGTTTGAAGCTTCCAACCGGAAAATGGAAACTGCGAATCAGGAACTATCGGCGCAAATAGCAGAGCGAATGGAAACAAAACTCCAGGAAAATGCGGAAAAATTTGAAAATGCAAATCGCGAGTTATCCAGCAAGCTTCAGGAAAATTCTGAGCGCTTGGAGCAGAAAGTGGAAGAGATTTCAGACAGGATTAATGTGAAAGTTGAGCACCTGGAGACGCAAGTAGAACATTTAGACAAACGAGTTGACAGTCTGGAGGATTCAGTGAACAGAAAAATCGACGAGCGGCTTAGAGAGGTACAGCTGCGAGGAAGGGTGCAGTCGGTTGAGGAAAGTTTTGCCATAGAAGTGCCTACTTATGACGGTACTACGTCGTTTGACACATTCAAACTACAATTCGAGATGGCTGCTTTGGAGAGTCAGTGGACCAATATTAGGAAAGGTCGGAGGCTGATACTGGCTCTAAGAGGTCGTGCGGCTGAGGTAATACAAACAGTTTCGGAAGGTTTGAGAGGTGATAACGAGACCGTCATGAGGGCATTTTCAGCCAGATACAGTGACGAGCACAACAAAATGCTGTATTATTGCGAGCTGAAGAACCGCTGGCAAAGAGCAGACGAGGCGCTGCAGACGTATGCAGCAGTTGTGCTACCCGAAATTCGGCGATTGAGGCGTTTATTGAAGGTCTTCATGACCCGGAGACACGACGCAGTGCATTGATGATGGGCAAGCCGACATTCCGTGAGACGGTGACAAGCGCATTGACGTATGAGGCGGCCTGGAGGGGAAGTTTTCGACATTCATCTGCGGAGATGCATGGGGTCCAATCTGGACGTGTCACGCAAAGCCAGACAGTGAGCTCGGAGGCACCAGCGGGGCTGCGGGCAGTATCATCTCGAGTCAGTTGCTGGCGATGTGGCAAGCAAGGCCACATATCACAAGACTGCCATCTGCGAGAAAAGCGTTCCGGACAAAAGACGTCGCCAAGAAGGGATGACGCTCTGCCACACCATTCGTGCGAGACCGAACGCAGGCATAATTCGCAGGCCGAAAACGAGGGACAAATTGTGGATGTTCGGTCGGTAAGAGTTCTGCAAGAGGAAGATTGGCTTGCGGAAAGGCTACAGAGGGACCAGCGCAAGGATACGGATCTCGCGAAGATCATCAAAGGAAAAGCGCAGAGATTACGGCCGGCCTGGCAGGAGATGGCTGGTGAGAGCCCGATCGCGAAGGCTTACTGGGCACAGTGGTAAAGTCTACGTCTGCAGGATGGCTGCCTATACCGCGAGTGGGAGAGCAGGGATGGCAGGACCAGAAAATCCCTAATAGTGGTCCCGAGAGGCCGAAGCGACGATGTCATCGAGGAAAACCATAACGACTCCAGTGGAGGGCACCTAGGCATCGCAAAAACTGTCGCCAAGATAAGAAGGCGGTTCTATTGGGTAGGATGCCAGGAGTCTGTCGCTGAGTGGATCAGAGGCTGTAATCGGTGTTCGGCTGCGAAAGGGCCGAGGAGAAGATCGCGGAGCCGCACTCAACTAGTTGAAAGCAGGTTGACAGCGAGCTATGGTCTACGGGCTAACCCAGAGAGGTTCCAAGAAGGCAATCTGGTAATGCTTTACAACCCGCAGCGGAGGAAAGGTTTGTCTCCAAAGCTTCAAACGTCATGGGAAGGACCGTACAAGGTCGTGACCAGGATTAATGACGTGGTGTACAGGGTTCAACGCTGCTGCAGCGGAAACGCCAGGCTGAAAGTAGTCCATTTGGAGCGCCTGGCGTCTTACACCGGCGGAGCTTCGGTACTTGTTCGGGACGAACAAGTCTAAGTGATGGACAGTAATACGATTAGAAATTCTGTGCCGCACTGTACAGGAATGCTTTTCTCCGCACGAATGTTTTCCAAGCATACTTTTAGGCATGCACTGTGAAGTACAGCAAAACTGTTATAAATTCGCTTGGTATAGTCCGATATGGCAAGGATGGTTCTCGAAGAAATGGGCTGTGCGAGAATGGTCGAGCGCTTTCCAATTAGAAGTTGCAAGAAACTTCGGCGCGATAAGAAAAGTGGTATAAAAGCAACAGTGGCGGCGCAAGGGGTCGAGTCCGTGTTGAGCAAGCAATGGGGAAGCATGCAATAGTAGTAGTGTAAAGTAGAACAAGTGCAAATTTGTAAATAAAGCGATTGTCAGTTTTGACTACGTTGCGCTGGATAACTGAAGTTGTTTTATTTTCAAATACAATCAAAACGAACCGTCGATAACGAACTGTGGAAATTCGTAACAATATTGTCCCCATTACATTTGCATTCAGAAATTTAAAGATATACGAAGTATAAATTTTTGATTCCAGATTCCTGTCCACTGCTTGTAGTTTCAAACGCCGATCAGCGATATTCGCTTTGCGATGATTTCTTAGTATTCACCTTCTACGTAACTGCAAAATAATCCTGATAAACACATCTGTAATTAAAAAAGACAATCATAATGAAATATAATTTGCTTTCATCATTGTAAAACTGTCTCAAATTGCACAGAAAACAGTTGGCTGGCAATGCTGTTCGCCTAATATAAACAAAACCAACAACAATTTTTGACATCCTACCGAACTCTGACGAGAAAAAAATGAAAGTCTGTCCGCCCGTAACACTACCTTCATGGCTCAATAATAAGGTTATAGCATCTCCGCAACACCAAAAACCACATGCATTTTGTTGGTAGGATCGTTTATTGCTACTGTCAAAATCAGTTGATATTTTCCGACAAGAGGGAGAAACTGAAAACAAACAAAAGTGATTGTTGCCAGACGGTTTCACTCACCGTCTGAAGTGAAAAACGGGAAAAGTGCTCAAGTCAGAGTTGTTTTAGTCAGGTATTTTCATTTCAACAGGTGCGGCAACACAACACACCGACGATTTTGACAAAAGCGATAAACAATCAGCCGGTGGCTTGCTACAACCTTATAGTTGAGCCATGACTGCCTTGTTATTGTGCCATGTAGAAAATAAGGTTAGACATCAATGACAGGAATATTTTTACCAGTGACGTAATATGAATTGTTTGAAACTGTCAAGGAACAGTGGGACGAGTATGACCTTTTACAAAATTAATATATAAAAAAAGGATTATATGAAAATGCATATGAAGTTATTTATTTCGTTTCATTGTATTTAACCCTGCATTACTATCGTCTATTACACTAACTCCATCACTAACTATGGGTGTAATCCACCCACAACTTTTTATTATCTTAAAATAAACAAAAACCAAATTTTTCCATAATCAGAACATCATAACATGTTAACAAAAAAATAAAATGTATAATTTTTTTAATATAAACATTTGTTTATGTGCATCTCATTTAATGAAAAAAAAATATGAAATAGAAAGTTGTATTGGGAAAATAGTCACATCCCATCACACTAGTCAAAATACGAAAAAGTGACACGCCCATTTTTTGCGAAAACGGAAATTAAGTTTTAAAAACAGCTTGCGGGTTCGAAATCAGCGGTACTTATTACCCTAAAACTGATGTCAAACCAGAAAAGCTATTTTGCTGTTGATCAGTGTTATCTTTGATTTCAAGTGTTTTCACAAACTCTTAAGTCAAAAGGCCCATTAAATCATATGTTTTCACATTTAAACAAAATTAACATCATCACATATAACCAAATTCTTAATCCTTTTCCAAAAAAATGAAAAGCACGTTTTTATTATTTCCCGATTCCGGAAGTGAAGAAAGTGAAAACACGTGGCAAATTATTCCTAACTAAGAGTACTTCCACCAAGTTTGAAGGTAATCGGCCCATTAATTCATGTTTTTTCTTAATTTATCCGCACAAACTTTTAACCCGTCGCTGACCCCATCCGATTTTGACATTCTGAGAAAAGAAAAACACGTATCGAGTTGTTTTTCGTTTTAAAGGGGGTAAAGGTTTCAGCGTAAAAAAAAACACTTTTTTATGGATTTTTTTTTTTTAAAGTATGGATTGATCAAATTTTTTTAAACCTTTTGTACATTATTAAGCATACTTTTAACAATATTCTGTAATATTTTCATGCAGAAATATTACAAAACAAGCCGGTGAATGAAGTCCAGAACGTCTTTGAAAAAATACAATTTGCGGTGATCACTGTATCTCGGTCGGAAATTATCTGAAATCAAAAACCATTAAAATTTAGTCAAAGTATTATCAAATCCTCACCCCAACGTTCTCCGATTTTTTTTTCATTTAAAATTTTTAGTGGCCATCTAAAGTGTAAACTGCTATTTTCCACGAAAAATTCCGGCATTTTGTGGGTGGGAGACCCCCCTAATGTAAAAAAGAATTGTTTACTAAACGTTGGGGTGAGGTATTTTATATGTAGAAAATGTGTACCAAGTTTCAAATGAATCGGTTTAATAGTTTTTAAATGACAGTGATCACGGACTTTGAAAAAGTATAGGGTGTTTTTTTTAGAGGTTTGTTTTTGGAATAGAGATAAAACTGGCATTTTGTGGTCAAATCGTGCAACTCTAATGTCATTTATGTTCAGTTTGGTTTGCCATTTCATCATGAACAGGTTGACAAAAGAACAACGCTTGCAAATCGTGCAAATTTATTTCGAAAATAATGGTTCAGTTCGCGAAGTTTACCGCAAGCTCCGTCCATTTTATGGTCGACATAATCGTTCATCAGAGCAAAATCGGTCCATTCATCGGTTAACCATGGGTCGTTTTCGCACTACGTTTACTCTATGTGATAATACGCATCCGCAGAGACGTCGAACAGTGCGCACCGAAGAAACAATTGCCGCTGTAGAGCCACCGTGCACAGCAATTGGAGCTTTGTCCATCAACTTTAAAAATTGGACCTGTCGAATTGGCATTATTCGAGCCAGCCGCGGCAGCCACATGCCCGAAGTCATATTTAAACATTAATGGCATAAAATTATCCTTCCAATAAAGCCAAATTGATGGACATTAAAACGATTTTCTTGTGTTTTATTTCAATTCGAAGTTCTATACCTCTAAAAAAACACCCTATAGTTCTGAGAAAAACGCGATAGAAGAGAATAAGCTGTATACCTTTACTAAAGGACAGGGGACTAACTATAGACCATAAAATCAAGAATTTTGCTCCGATCGACTTACAATTTTGAGAATATATTCTAGAAATGTTTAACAATAAGATAAAACAAAAAAAAGTACCCCGCCCCCCCCTTAAGTACTTTCACCAAGTTTGAAGTCAAAAGGCTTGTTTCTCCATACATACGTTTAAGCCGTCGTTGATCCAGTTAGATTAAGATTTTGAAAATAATAAGAAACACATATCTATGTTTTTTTTATTTCAATTATTTTTACAATGTTTTAAGTCAATAGGCCCATCGGTTCATTTTTTTTCGGAGTCTTCCCGTAAACCAACCTTAACCCATTGTTGGCCCAGATAAATTTTGATTTTCGAACAATTACGCGTCGAATTATTTTTGATCTACAGTATTTTCAGGAAGTTCGAAATCAATGTGTCTATTAAATCACGTTTTCAGTCACCGACGAGCGGTTGTCTTCTGTCGTGTGCTCTCTGGCCTCTCGCCACTTCTGGTGTTATCCACGTGCTTTGCCACTTTCGTTTTTGCATCCTCTTTATATAAAATTTACATACTCCAGTGCAAGAAAAAAACTTCAAACTCTATTATTTCTTACTAATTTTCAATTATGGCCCCCGGGCTCACCCCCCCTCAGACTAATCGGTTTGCCCTGCTGGCCGACAGGTCCAGAATAAATAAGAAAAAAGACAAAAACACAACAAGCAAAAAGTTAATATTACTGATTTCTTTGACTTGCCAAATCTACCAACAATTAAAAGGGATATTAGTGATCCGAAATACATTATAATTGAATCGACCGAGGTAAATAAGCCAATTTCTTCCTTTGCTGTACATAAAGCTATATGTGCAGTGAGTAACGAAATAAAATCAGTAAGTGAGCTCCGCGATGGTAAAATCTTGTTGTTGGTGAACAATAAAAAATAGCCGAACGTTTCATCGCTTTAAAGCAACTCTCTGGCATTTGTGGCATTAAAGCAAAATATCACGACAACTTGAACTTCACTAAAGGTACAGTATTCGCCCCCTTCTTGAATAACGTCAGCGAAACTGAAATCGTGAGCGAGCTAGGTCCACAAGGCGTGGTTGCTGCCTATAAATTTCAGAAGAAAAGCGAAAACAACCAATCAATTCCTAATGATGTCGTATTGCTAACATTTGATTTATTTAATTTACCTGGACAAATTGATATTGCCTGGCGCAAGGTGAACGTCAGGCAATACATACCAAACCCCATGCGCTGCAAAAATTATCAGTTGCTGGGGCATACCTTCAAACACTGCAAGGGCAAAGCAGCTTGTAACAATTGCAATCTTCCCCCCCATAATCCCCAAGAATGCACACGCACTCTTTGTGCCAACTGTCATGCTGACCACCCAGCCTCTTCAAACGAATGCCCAAAGTACGTGCAAGCTAAACAAATACAAACAATAAAAACTACAAAAAAATGCACTATGCGTGAAGTATTAAAGCTTATAATTCAACGGTCTCTTCTCGAAAATTCCCCTACTTTTTCATCGACTGTCTCTTGCTCCACAAACAATCAAAATCAACAAGATAACCAGCAGGTTAACTCTCCTGCAAGTGTCGCACCTGACACCTTACAATCATCGATCTACCCATGCTCTCCCAACAAACAAAAATTATCTGAAAATAATACTCAAACCAACAATAAGATTCTCACCACAACAATTAATAAATCTTCTACTCAATTTTCTGACCCTCACTCACACCACCTCGCCACACCTGCCTACTCTAATATACAAGAACAGAGCTACTGTGCTCCCATGCAGCCACTGCAAGCTCACTACCAAGCTAAAAGCAACACGAACCTCAACTCTAACTCTAACTCAGCTTCATTTCTCTCAAATGATCTCTCAAGAAACAACAACGTAATTCAGAAAACTCCTAACCCTGACAATATACTTCTTCAACATTTGAATGACACATTAATGCCAACAGAAGACTACTCATCAATGTCTTCTGTTGACGAGTAATTTCAAAAAAAAAAAAAATATATGAATATTGTTACGAAATTCCCCAGTTCGTTATCGACGGTTCGTTTTGATTGTATTTGAAAATAAAACAACTTCAGTTATCCAGCGCAACGTAGTCAAAACTAACAATCGCTTTATTTACAAATTTGCACTTGTTCTACTTTACACTACTACTATTGCATGTTTCCCCATTGCTTGCTCAACACAGACTCGACCCCTTGCGCTGCCACTGCTGCTTTTATACCAATTTTCTTATCGCGCCGAAGTTTCTTGCAACTTCTAATTGGAAAGCGCTCGACCATTCTCGCACAGCCCATTTCTTCGAGAACCATCCTTGCCATATCGGACTATACCAAGCGAATTTATAACAGTTTTGCTGTACTTCACAGTGCATGCCTAAAAGTATGCTTGGAAAACATTCGTGCGGAGAAAAGCATTGCGGCACAGAATTTCTCATCGTATCAATATATACATACTGTTACGAAATTCCACAGATCGCTATCGACGGTTCGTTTTGATTGTATTTGAAAATAAAACAACTTCAATTACTCAGCGAAAATCAACAATCACTTTCACTTGTTCTACTTTACACTACTACTATTGCATGTTTCCCCATTGCTTGCTCAACACAGACACACACCCCTTGCGCTGCCACTGCTGCTTTTATACCAGTTTTCTTATCGCGCCGAAGTTTCTTGCAACTTCTAATTGGAAAGCGCTCGACCATTCTCGCACAGTCCATTTCTTCGAGAACCATCCTTGCCATATCGGACTATACCAAGCGAATTTATAACAGTTTTACTGTACTTCACAGTGCATGCCTAAAAGTATGCTTGGAAAACATTCGTGCGGAGAAAGGCATTCCTGTACAGTGCGGCACAGAATTTCTCATCGTATCACTGTCCATCACTTAGACTTGTTCGTCCCGAACAAGTACCGAGGCTCCGCCGGAGTAAGACGCCAGGCGCTCCAAATGGACTACTTTCAGCCTGGCGTTTCCGCTGCAGCAGCGTTGAACCCTATACACCACGTCATTAATCCTGGTCACGACCTTGTACGGTCCTTCCCATGACGTTTGAAGCTTTGGAGACAAACCTTTCCTGCGCTGCGGGTTGTAAAGCATTACCAGATCGCCATCTTGGAACCCCTCTGGGTTAGCCCGTAGACCATAGCTCGCTTTCATCCTGCTTTCAACTAGTAGAGTGCGGCTCCGCGATATTCTCCTCGGCCCTTTCGCAGCCGAACACCGATTACAACCTCTGATCCACTCAGCGACAGACTCCTGGCATCCTACCCAATAGAACCGCCTTCTTATCTTGGCGACAGTTTTTGCGATGCCTAGGTGCCCTCCACTGGAGTCGTTATGGTTTTCCTCGATGACATCGTCGATTCGGCCTCTCGGGACCACTATTAGGGATTTTCTGGTCCTGCCATCCCTGCTCTCCCACTCGCGGTATAGGCAGCCATCCTGCAGACGTAGACTTTGCCACTGTGCCCAGTAAGCCTTCGCGATCGGGCTCTCACCAGCCATTTCCTGCCAGTCCGGCCGTAATCTCTGCGCTTTGCCTTTGATGATCTTCGCGAGATCCGTATCCTTGCGCTGGTCCTTCTGTAGCCTTTCCGCAAGCCAATCTTCCTCTTGCAGAACTCTTACCGACCGAACATCCACAATTTGTCCCTCGTTTTCGGCCTGTGAATTATGCCTGCGTTCGGTCTCGCACGAATGGTGTGGCAGGGCGTCATCCCTTCTTGGCGACGTCTTTTGTCCGGAACGCTTTCCTCGCAGATGGCAGTCTCGTGATATGTGGCCTTGCTTGCCACATCGCCAGCAACTGACTCGAGATGATACTGCCCGCAGCCCCGCTGGTGCCTCCGAGCTCACTGTCTGGCTTTGCGTGACACGTCCAGATTGGACCCCATGCATCTCCGCAGATGAATGTCGAAAACTTCCCCTCCAGGCCGCCTCATACGTCAATGCGCTTGTCACCGTCTCACGGAATGTCGGCTTGCCCATCATCAATGCACTGCGTCGTGTCTCCGGGTCATGAAGACCTTCAATAAACGCTTCAATCTTCATCCTCTCGAGATAATCAGCGCCGAATTTCGGGTAGCACAACTGTACGAGCCGCTCAATGTCTGCTGCATACGTCTGCAGCGCCTCGTCTGCTCTTTGCCAGCGGTTCTTCAGCTCGCAATAATACAGCATTTTGTTGTGCTCGTCACTGTATCTGGCTGCCAGCGCCCTTATGACGGTCTCGTAATCACCTCTCAAACCTTCCGGAACTGTTTTTATTACCTCAGCCGCCGGACCTCTTAGAGCCAGTATCAGTCTCCGACCTTTCCTAACATCGGTCCACTGACTCTCCAAAGCAGCCATATCGAATTGTAGTTTGAATGTGTCGAACGACGTAGTACCATCATAAGTAGGCACTGCTATGGCAAAACTTTCCTCAACCGACTGCACTCTTGCTCGCAGCTGTACCTCTTTAACCCGCTCCTCTAGACTGTCAACTCGTTTATCCCATTTGTCCATTCGCGTCTCGAGATGCTCAACTTTCCCGTTCAGTCTATCGGAAATTTCCTCCACCTTCTGCTCTATGCGCGCAGAATTTGCCGCCGTTTCTCGGTTGCACGCTTCCATTTGCTCCGATATTTCCCGGGTCGCCGTTTCCATTCTTGCTTTTTCTTGATTCGTCGTTTCGATTTGTGCCGAAATTTCCTGATTCGTGGTTTCCAGTTTCGCTGCCATTTGCGCCGACATTTCGCGATTTTCACGACTGACATTCTCAATTTTCGCAGAAGTTTCCTGAAACATGCCTCTCATTGCAACCATAAGCTTGCTCATGTCCATTGCTTGTGGTGGCGCAGCCGCTGCAGTCGTACTTTGCATCGACGCAGCACCCGCAGGCGATTCCTCCACTTTGGCCGACGCCTCCTGTTCCTGCGTTCCGAACTCGTGTGCAGCCCAATCGATGCCTCGTGATTCACACGCCTCTCGCGCAGCTGCAACTCCACCTTACCGCCAGCAGTCGGCAAATTCCAGGCAGCCAGCTCCTTCTTCAGCTGGTCAACCTTCAGCAGCTCCAGTTTAACCATGTCTGCGTTTTTATAATTTTATTTTACTTTCAGTAATACAATCCGAACTTCTGACACCAAATGTTACGAAATTCCACAGATCGCTATCGACGGTTCGTTTTGATTGTATTTGAAAATAAAACAACTTCAATTACTCAGCAAAAATCAACAATCACTTTCACTTGTTCTACTTTACACTACTACTATTGCATGTTTCCCCATTGCTTGCTCAACACAGACACACACCCCTTGCGCTGCCACTGCTGCTTTTATACCAGTTTTCTTATCGCGCCGAAGTTTCTTGCAACTTCTAATTGGAAAGCGCTCGACCATTCTCGCACAGTCCATTTCTTCGAGAACCATCCTTGCCATATCGGACTATACCAAGCGAATTTATAACAGTTTTGCTGTACTTCACAGTGCATGCCAAAAGTATGCTTGGAAAACATTCGTGCGGAGAAAGGCATTCCTGTACAGTGCGGCACAGAATTTCTCATCGTATCAATACTCTCACAACACACACATACACAAAATCTCATTACTTTCATTAGCTAACTCTTAATTTATCTTCAAACTATTATGTTCTCAATTTTGCAATGGAACATGAATGGATTTTATAATAATTACCATGAGCTTCAGCTCTTGGTGCAGTCCCTTTCCCCTTCAATAATTCTACTCAATGAAACCCACTTAGCTTACAATGCTCATGCATTCCACTCCAAACGCTATATTGTCATATTTCATAACCTACCAAAATAACCTCTAGAAAGCAAGGCGTTGCAATAATGATTAAAAAAGGCTTACCGTTTAAAAGAATCTCAATTCAGTCCCCTATATCGGCGATCGGCATTGAAGTTGATTTAAACTTTAAGCTAAATAAATATAATCTGCGCTTACATTCCGCCAGCACAAAGCTTCTCAAATACCGATATCTTACACTTGCTGCAACAAGTCTCACCTCCCGTCATCCTTGCAGGTGACTTTAACGCCTGGAGCCCTATATGGGATCTCCATCGACAAACCCTAGAGGAAGTCAGATTGAAGATGCTTTATTTATCTCAGATTTAATATGCCTTAACAACGGTAGTGCAACACAATTTTCAACCCACGGTACATTGACGCATCTAGACCTCACATTCTGTTCAGCATGAATGCCCCAATTTGCACTTGGAGTCTGTCAAACGATTTGCATGGAAGCGACCATTTCCCAATTACCTGTAAAATAAATACCACACAGTTTCGCTCCAAATTTAAACCAAAATGCATTTTTAAAACGGACCTTGCTGACTGGCGCAAATTTTCAAACGTATGAGAAGAGGCTAACTCTAACATTCCTATTTCAACTAATACTAATAGAGAAGCTGCGTTAATACAAAAAATTATTCGATCCGCAGCAAATCTCTCTATACCGCGTACTAACAGTAAGAATACTTCGTATAATGTACCGTGGTGGAATGTTAATCTAGCATCGCTTAGATAAAAAAACGAGTGTGCTTATGACCACACGACTGAAGTGAAACTTCTTTCGCTCCATCTGTATGTATATATATATATATATATATGTATGTGTACAATATATAAATGTATGTACATATATTAATTTTCTACTTTATGTTTTTTTATTTTATGTTTTCTTTGGTAAATTAATATTTTTGCATAGATCTTTTATTTTCGTAAAGAAAAGATAGTGTGCGCGCGCACTGCTGTCTCTTGCTTATATCCCGTTCGCCTCGCCCGATCACACTTTTCGTAACGCTTACGTCACGCGTTCGCCAGCTTACTCCCCAAGTCAAGCGTGCGTAAACCACTCAACTCCCGTTCGCCTCGCCCGATCACACTTTTCGTAACGCGTTCGCCAGCTTACTCCCCAAGTCAAGCGTGCGTAAACCACTCAACTCCCGTTCGCCTCGCCCGATCACACTTTTCGTAACGCTTACGTCACGCGTTCGCCAGCTTACTCCCCATGCCAAGCGTGCGTAAACCACTCAACTTCCGTACACCTCGCCCGATCACACTTTTCGTAACGCTTACGTCACGCGTTCGCCAGCTTACTCCCCATGCCAAGCGTGCGTAAACCACTCAACTTCCGTTCGCCTCGCCCGATCACACTTTTCGTAACGCTTACGTCACGCGTTTGCCAGCTTACTCCCCATGCCAAGCGTGCGTAAAGAAATTTCACTTCAAAAAGCAATTGGCATGGCATGAATATAAACGATCTCAAACCGTTGAAAACTTAGTGGCATATAAAAAATCGAACGCTATTTTTCGCCGCATGGCTAGAGAAGCGAAGCGAGAGTGCTTCCGTGACTTCACAGCGAACATAAATCCATCTTCCTCTCCTAAAAAAATATGGAATGGCATTAATATTCTGTCTGGCGGCCCCAAAAACACATTAAGTTCCCGTATAAACACTTCTGCTGGACCTTTAATCACGCCTGACCAGATTGCGAACTACATGGCAAATCACTTCTCTAATGCTAGTTCTGATGAAAACTTCAGCTCCCAATTTCGCAATAGCAAGGCATCAATCCTAGACAGCATCGCTGGAATAGCATATAATCCCTCTCCATCTGCAAAGATAATAGAATCAGAAATATCTTTCTCTGAACTCGAATATGCTCTATCTTCAGTAAAAGGAAAAACTCCTGGATTAGACAAGATCTCTTATCCGCTAATCAAAAATCTCCCAATTACTATTAAGATGCGACTAATTAAGCAACATTTTCCATACTGGTGTTTATTCACAATTTTGGAAAACATCAAACATAATCCTATACTTAAACCTGGAAAATCATGTACTGATGTCAATAGTTACCGCCCTATCTCACTTTTGAGCTGTCTCGGGAAAACTCTAGAAAAAAACGAGTGTGCTTATGACCACACGACTGAAGTGAAACTTCTTTCGCTCCATCTGTATGTATATATATACATATATATGTGTGTACAATATATACATATATGTACATATACATATATTAATTTTCTTCAAATATTTAAACTTATTTTATGTTCTCATTGGTAAATTAATATTTTTGCATAGATCTTTTATTTTCGTAAAGAAAAGAAAGTGTGCGCGCGCACTGCTCTCTCTTGCTCCTACACTGTGATACAGACAATAGGCCTGCAGTGTGCGCACTGCTGTCTCTTGCTTATATCCCCCACTCAACTCCCGTTCGCCTCGCCCGATCACACTTTTCGTAACGCTTACGTCACGCGTTCGCCAGCTTAGTCCCCAAGTCAAGCGTGCGTAAACCACTCAACTCCCGTTCGCCGCGCCCGATCACACTTTTTGTAACGCGTTCGCCAGCTTACTCCCCAAGTCAAGCGTGCGTAAACCACTCAACTCCCGTTCGCCTCGCCCGATCACACTTTTCGTAACGCGTTCGCCAGCTTACTCCCCATGCCAAGCGTGCGTAAACCACTCAACTTCCGTTCGCCTCGCCCGATCACACTTTTCGTAACGCTTACGTCACGCGTTTGCCAGCTTACTCCCCATGCCAAACGTGCGTAAAGAAGTTTCACTTCAAAAATCATAGGCAACCGTCTGGCATGGTACGCCAGAAGAAATAACTTCATCAGCTCACGCCAAGTGGCCTGCAAGAAAGGACATGGTACCATGGATGCCTTGCTATGTCTCGACAATTTTGTAGCCAACGCTCTGTCTAGTAAAAACCATGTATCTTTACTATCATTCGACTTCCAAAAAGCGTTCGATCGCATTGGAATTCACGTCATACTAAGACAACTAATAAGATGGAAGGTTGACCCCAAAATGTTAAATTTCGTGAAATCTTTTCTTACAAATAGAAGACTCTCAGTCACTGTCAATGGCTCTCTCTCATCAACCTTCAATCTATCAAATGGCACACCTCAAGGTTCACCCCTTTCTGCTTTTCTTTTTATCATTGCCTTTGATGAACTAAACCACCTCCTTTCGAAATACAAAAATATTGAGCACCAAATTTATGCGGATGGCGTTCTCATATATTCAATTATTCAAAATACCTTAATTGATGTAATTAATGACATTTCATCATGGTCCACAACTTCAGGCGTATCACTCTCTTTAGAGAAAACTAATCTTCTCCATATATGTCGGAAAAGGAGATCGTGCGACATATCACTAAATGTTAACAACCATACTATTCAACCTAAAGATAATTTAATGTTATTAGGATTAATCATAGATTCTAAGTACAACTTTAAACCGCATTGTAATTATATTAGGAGTTCCTTAGTAACGAGGCTAAATATTATTAAATATCTTTCTTGTAAACATAGTTATATACATCCTATTACGCTTATTAATGTTGTCAGAGCATTACTGTTATCGAAAATTGATTACGCTCTGCCGATCTACGGACACTGTGCAAAGGGTTTAATCCGCAAAATCTCAGTACCTTACCATGCAGCTATCCGCCGAAGCCTTAGAGCGTTTTCTACCTCACCAATAAAGTTCCTGCTGGCCGTATCCGGCCTACCGACCATCCAAAGTAGAGCGAACGATGCAACATCTCGCATACTGGTTAAACAACTTGACGCTACAAACATAGTGCTAACCAATGCTTTCAACAACGTAATTGCACGAAAAACACAACTCAGGATAGCATCAGCCATATCTAGATCCGTCGCGTTCGCCAAAGAAAATTTCATTACTCTTTGCCGAGCGAAAAGAGATATAGAAAATTTTCCCCCCTGGCTCATCAGCTCCACATCATTTGAAGATGCCTTACTCAGCCTATCTAAGCAGAACACACCAAGTATTGTGTATCGAGCAACATTCTCAAAGGTATTGGAATCTTACAGCGCATCAGGTTGGAGTTTCTTATATACCGATGGGTCTAAGACGTCTGAGTACACTTCGTTGGCCGTAGTAAAAAAGGACTCCAATGCAATATTCTATTGGCTTCTTTATCCAATATGCTCAATTTTCACTGCTGAAGCCTTGGCAATCCAACTAGCCGTCGAGTATGCGAAGAAAAACAAAGGGAAATATATGATATGCTCTGACAGCAAATCATTCATCACAGCGATCAAATCACCATCCAATTCGCACAAAATAATTTCATGCATCAGAAATTCACTTATTGCAGCACCAAATAAAATTAAACTTATGTGGATCCCTGTCCACGTTGGAATCTCAGAAAACGAAAGTGCTGATACTGTTGCCAAAAATGTGATTAAAACACCCGTACCAACGTTTAACTTCACAAGCAAATTCGATGTGTACAACGCAATTAAAAATGCAAGACTTAACCTCGATTTAGCAGATTGGGCAGCATAAGATCATCACTACCACAAATTAAACCCAAAGAGACTAAAACCATCCTACCCTGCAAGTTTCACTGCTAACATCTTGGAGTGGAAAAAGTCCGTCCTGCTGCCCTCTGTGCGGAGGTCCAAACACAGTAGAGCACCTGATCTCTCAATGCCCAAATAGAACAGAATTTGAACGCGCGGAAAACATCAACTTATTGAAAGCATTATCTACACCGAACTATGACAATATCCTGTATATATATAACTTCCTAAAAGACAATAATATCTTAAACTACATCTAAAACAGTTTGAATCATTAACCTAATTGTAATAAGCCACATAAACCAAATCAAGTTTTATACTTACATTTTTTATGAATTTACACTAGATAATTAAGCTACCAACTTTTGTATTAAATGAACGACTGAAAGCCTCGTAGCTAGTGTCGCTTTAAATCTCTTCGTCGCGGAGCGGTATCATTAAAATACGGGGGTTCGGGCTTAAAATGTCTTTATTCAACAACGTATTGTAACGATAAGACAGTCTGTCGCTGTGCAAAGCAACCCTGCCGCTTCGCGCCGTGCCATAATTGAATGTGGCAACGACGGCCGCGATAATAACATTTAGTCCAATCTGGCAACAATGGTCGCGATCATCAGGGAAGCATTTAGTCCACTCCGGAATGTGCGGGAACGATCTTCGCGATGGCCGGACTCTAAAAGGTGGCCGGATGCGGGCAACGAGTCAGTCTGGTTTTGACAAGTGAAGTTGCCACACGGAATAATTAAGCAAATACTTAAGTGTACGAACAGTAAAGTGTAAACTGTGAATAATAAAGTGACTGTTGGTGTATTTTATTGTCGGCATTTAGGAAACTGACTGTGTTTTATTTTCAAATCACACAATCCAGAGATACGTGACAGCCCACTGGACTTAGTATTCGTAACATTTGGTGTCAGAAGTGGGATTGTGGAAAATTGAAGATAAAAAAAAAAGAAAAAACCAAATAATAAAATTATAAAAGCACGGACATGGTTAAACCCGAGCTGCTGAAGGTGGACCAGCTGAAGAAGGAGCTGGCTGCCTGGAATTTGCCGACTGCTGGCGGAAAGGTGGAATTGCAGTTGCGCTTGCGAGAAGCATGTGAGGCACGAGGCGTCGATTGGACTGTGCACGAGTTCGGAGCGCAAGAACCAGAGGCGTCGGCCAAGGTGGAGGAGTCGCCTGCGGGTGCTGCTTCGCTACAGAGTACGGCTGGAGCGGCTGCGCCACCACAAGCAATGGACATGAGCCAGCTTTTGGTTGCAATGAGGGGCATGTTCGAGACTTCAAATCGTGAAATTCGCGAAATGTCGGCGCAAATGGAGGCGAAGCTGGAAACTACGAATCTCGAAACTTCGGCAAAAGTCGAGAAAAATTCTGAGCACATAGAGCAGAAGGTAGAGGAAATCTCCAATAGGCTGAACGGGAAAGTTGAGCATCTCGAGACGCGCATGGACAATTGGGACAAACGAGTTGACAACCTGGATGAGTCCTTGAACAAACGAGTGGACAGTCTGGAAGATTCGATGCACAGAAAGATAGACGAACGACTTCGAGAGGTACAGCCACGAGAATGTTTGCTACCGGTTCAGGACGGTTTTGCTGGCAGAACAGAAGTGCCTACTTATGATGGTGCTGCGCCGTTCGATACATTTAAATTGCAATTCGACTTGGCTGCTTTGGAAAATCAGTGGACAGATATCAGGAAAGGTCGGAGGTTGGCACTGGCGCTGAAAGGTCCTGCGGCCGAGGTGATCAAATCAGTTCCAGAATGTTTAAGAAGTGATTACGGTGCCATCATGAGAGCGTTGGCAGCGAAGTATAGCAACGAGCACAACCATGCGCTATACTATTGTGAGCTGAAGAACCGCAAGCAAAGAGCCAACGAGGCGCTGCAGACATATGCAGCAGACATTGAGCGGCTCGTACAGTTGTGCTACCCAACATTTGGTGCTGATGATCTCGAGAGGATGAAGATTGAGTCGTTTATTGAAGGTCTTCATGATCCAGAAACACGTCGCAGTGCGTTGATGATGAGCAAGCCGACATTTAAGGAGACGGCGACCAGCGCGATGACATATGAAGCGGCATGGATTGGGAGCACTCGGTATGCACCTGCAAGGATACGCCAGATTCAGGCGGACAACGACATTCCGATCCAGGCCATAAGCTCTGAGATACCGGGCAGGCCACGAGTGGTCTCCTCTAAAGTTGTCTGTTGGGTATGTGGCAAGCAGGGCCACATATCACGAGACT
This sequence comes from Melieria omissa, assembly GCA_963971225.1. NCBI lineage: Eukaryota > Metazoa > Arthropoda > Insecta > Diptera > Ulidiidae > Melieria > Melieria omissa. The sequence continues at coordinate 64,345,852 of OZ020268.1, read as the reverse complement.
GCCGCCAACGGAAGAGGCGTTCCCGTTCCCGATCGCAATCGCCTGAAGCGAGGAATACTGACAATCGAGGCCCAGCCAACAATCGCAGGGCTGAGGACGGCGAGTCGTTAAACTAAAACGGGTCAGCCCAAAGGGGCGTGAGCTGATCCCCACAATCTGCCGCCCCACCGTCCTTGTCTCACAGCTGAAACGACAGCCCAGCAGCTTGACAATTGAAGGAAGGATAGATGGAAAGTTGTTCGTGTTGACACTGGATACTGGAGCATCATATTCGATCATAAAAAGGAAGCTGCTGAAGAACTGGGAACCGCTGCATGGCATACAGCTGCGGACTGCGACTGGCGAGCGCGCGCCGGTAAGAGGTAAAGTTACAAAAACGATTGCTATCGGCACCAGCAGCCTGGAACATGAGTTCATCCTCGCGGATATAATGGACGACGTGATTATCGGCGTGGATTTCATGATTAGGCACGGTTTTACGCTGGACCTGAAGGAAAATGTGCTGAGATATGCCAACGTTGAATTCCCGCTGCACACCGGCTATGAGCGAAGCGTGGCGGTAAGAAAGGTTGTATCGTGTCAACACAGGAGGATACCAGCGAATTCTGAGGCGATTGTGTGGGCAAAGGTGGACGAGAACGATGGGACGAGTCGGCTGTGGGTAGTAGAAGCACCGAAACAAGGACACGACAACATCATCATCGGACGTACATTAGTGGAACCTAAAAATGGCAGGATACCAGTCAGAATACTGAACCCCCTGAATGCACCCAGATATGTCGGAAAAGATGAGGTAATTGGCGAGTGTAAGGAAGCTGTAGCAGTGGTCAATTGCGAGAGTAGCCCGCCTGGAGGTAATAAGAAGAGCGGTTTTAACATGGACGCCATACCGCAGGAGAACCAGTGGAGCAACGAGTTGACGGCCAAGCAGAAACAGAAGGCGAGGTCACTCCTGCAGCACTATGGGTCAATATTTGCGGCGGAAGCAGGCGGAAGAACAGCCATAGTGAAGCACAGCATCGACACCGGAAGTGCAAAACCGATTCGCCAACCGCCAAGACGAGTTCCTCTGGCCAAGAGGGAGGAGGTCACAAATTTGATCGAGAACATGCGGAAAGACAAGGTCATAGAGCCTTCTTCGGGCCCCTGGTGCTCGCCGGTTGTGCTAGTCAAGAAAAAAGATGGCAGTACCCGGTTTTGTGTGGACTATCGGAAGCTCAATGATGTGACCAAGAAGGACAGTTATCCACTACCTCGGATCGATGACACCCTGGACACACTGTCAGGCACGCAGTGGTTCTCCACGCTCGACTTACGCAGCGGCTATTGGCAGGTAGAGCTTGCAGACAAGGACAAGGAGAAAACGGCTTTCAGTGTTGGCGATGGTTTGTGGCAGTTCACCGTCATGCCGTTTGGACTCTGCAACGCACCAGCAACATTCGAGCGGCTAATGGAACGCGTGCTAAAAGGGCTGCATTGGCGGACGTGTCTGGTGTACCTCGACGACATAATCGTAATGGGTAAAAGCTTCGACGATCACCTGGGAAAGCTGAAGGAGGTATTTGAGCGGATACCAAAAGCCGGGCTTAAACTCAACCCAAGCAAGTGCTCGCTGTTCCAAACGGAGGTCAAGTATCTGGGTCATACGGTTTCCGCCCGCGGAGTACATACGGATGAAGGCAAAATCACGGCGGTGAAGGAGTGGCCCCGGCCACGCAATCTACACGAACTCCGCAGTTTCCTGGGCCTGTGCACATACTACCGCCGATTTGTTCCGGGATTCGCGAACATAGCCAGCAGCCTGCACAAACTGACGAAAAAGGGCCAAGCTTTCGAGTGGAACGAGGAGCAGGAACAGGCTTTTGCACGTCTGAAGGAAAAACTGTGCAGCGCTCCAATTCTGGCCTTCCCCGTGCCTGGGGAGATGTTTGTGCTGGACACAGATGCAAGCGGGAGTAGTATTGGCGGTGTGCTATCACAGATAATAGACGGCCAGGAACAGGTGATAGCGTACTACAGTAGGGTTTTATCGGACCCGGACCGCAATTACTGTGTGACACGGAGAGAACTGCTGGCGGTATTGGACTGCGTAAAACACTTCCACAAATATCTGTATGGACAAAGGTTTCGCCTGCGCACAGATCATGCGGCATTGAGATGGCTTCTGAACTTTAAAGATCCTGAAGGGCAATTGGCGCGGTGGATCGTGCGACTGCAGAGCTACGACTACACGATAGAGCATCGCAAGGGCAGTAGCCATGGAAATGCCGATGCCTTGTCACGCCGTCCGTGCAAAGTCGAATGCAGGCAATGCTCGCGAGCCGAAAGCAAAGAACAGATAGTGGACGTCCGGTTGGTCAGCGTCATGCCAGAGGAAGAGTGGTCTGCGGAGAGGCTACAAAAAGACCAGCATGAGGATGCGGATCTTGCAAAAATCGTCGAAGGCAAGGAGCAAGGCGCACGTCCAGACTGGCAGGAGATGGCTGGTGAAAGCCCGATCGCTAAGGCTTACTGGGCACAGTGGAAAAGTCTGCGGCTGAAGGAAGGCTGCCTGTACCGCGAATGGGAGAGCGCGGATGGTCGTACCAGCAACCCCCTAATGGTAGTGCCGAAAAGAATCAACGAGGTCATCGAGGCATACCATAACGACTCCAGTGGAGGGCACCTAGGCATCACCAAAACCGTCGCCAAAATAAAAAGACGATTCTACTGGGTAGGATGTCAGGAGTCTGTAGCCGAGTGGATTAAGAGCTGCGACCGATGTTCAGCCGCGAAAGGGCCGACAAGAAAATCTCGAGGCCGCATGCAGCAGTACAACGTGGGAGCGCCCTTCGAGCGGATTGCTATGGACGTCGCCGGCCCATTCCCAACTAGCACTCTAGGCAACAAATATGTGCTCGTCGTAATGGAGTACTTCAGCAAATGGCCCGAAGTGTACCCTATTCCTAACCAGGAGGCCACCACGATCTCGGAAAAGCTGGTAAACAACTGGGTAGCCAGGTTCGGAGTTCCGTTGGAGTTGCACTCAGATCAAGGCCGGAATTTCGAGTCTGCGGTATTCAAGGAAGTGTGTGAGCTGCTGGGGATAAAGAAAATGCGTACCACTCCTTTGCACCCACAGTCCGACGGCATGGTGGAACGCTTTAACCGGACACTGGAGGAATACCTGCGGAAAGTGGTAGGCAGGAATCAAAAGGATTGGGACACGCATATCCCCCTATTCCTGATGGCGTATAGGTCAGCCCCGCACGACACATCACTCACTCCAGCCCGAGCAGTGTTCGGAACAGAGTTGCGGTTACCCGCTGACTTGAAGTTCGGGGTAGTCAGCACGACGGGAGGCGCTAAGACGGACTACGTGGTCAATAAGCGGGCGGAACTGGAGGAAATTCACCAATTTATAAGGGGCCACACCAAACTGGTCAGCGATAAGGCGAAAGCCAGATACGATCTACGGGCCAACTCAGCAGGGTTCCAAGAAGGCGATTTGGTAATGCTCTACAACCCGCAGGGGAGGAAAGGTTTGTCTCCGAAACTTCAAGCGTCATGGGAAGGACCGTACGAAGTCGTGACTAGGATTAACGACGTGGTATACCGGATTCAACGTTGCAGCAATAGAGGCGCTAAGCTGAAGGTAGTCCATTTGGAGCGTCTGGCGCCTCATCACAGCGGAGCCTCGGCACTTGTTCGGGACGAACAAGTCTAAGTGGTGGGCAGTGTAACGATAAGACAGTCTGTCGCTGTGCAAAGCAACCCGTGCCATAATTGAATGTGGCGACGACGGCCGCGATAATAACTTTTAGTCCAATCTGGCAACAATGGTCGCGATCATCAGGGAAGCATTTAGTCCACTCCGGAATGTGCGGGAGCGATCTGCGCGATGGCCGGACAGAGTATAAAAGGTGGCCGGATGCGGGCAACGAGTCAGTCTGGTTTTGACAAGTGAAGTTGCCACACGGAATAATTAAGCAAATACTTAAGTGTACGAACAGTAAAGTGTAAACTGTGAATAATAAAGTGACTGTTGGTGTATTTTATTGTCGGCATTTAGGAAACTGACTGTGTTTTATTTTCAAATCACACAATCCAGAGATACGTGACAGCCCACTGGACTTAGTATTCGTGACAGTATGATTATCGGCCTAAGCCGGGGAGCATAAATAGGGGGAACATCAGTACAAGAGGAAAAGGAAAGGAATGGATTAGAGGTGGGATCAACAGAACACTGAACAACCACAGCACTCAGTTAGCCAAACACCTTAACGCATGTTTTGCCCTTTTAGACCCCGATTTTCGAAAAATCCCGTGTTAGCGGAGGTTCATTCTTTAAGATGTACCTGCAGTTCAAATTTCACGTTAGTAGCTTCAGCGGTTTGAGCTAGGCGATGATAAAGCCATCAATCAATCAGTCAGACCGGACAAACAATCTATGTATATAAATATGGAGGCGGTACCACGCCTTGTCCAATGCTCACAATTTTCTTCTAGTCGAATTGTGCTTCTAAGTGAAAAGTTCGTACCAAGTTTCATTGATGTGGACAGTACTGCGTAAATGTTGGGTTATACAAAATTTGCCACGCCCCTGCAGAATGACACATCTATGAGACGACGGTACACAAACTTTCAATGCTGTGTGGCTAACGATCCCGAAGCTATTCCATATAAAAGATTTGAGTTGTATAGGGGGTGCCACGCCCCCTCGTTCAATACCCACCCAATTCCTTCTGTCGAAAGATATGACCAAGTGGTAGGTTCGTTCTAAGTTTCATTGATGCGCGACTAACGGTTCCACGCCCTTTGTCCTACGCCCATCAAATTTCGCCAGTAGAATGACATATCTATGAGACGAAGGTACACCAATTTTCAATGCTGTGCGGCTAACGATTCCGAAGCAATTCCATATTAAAAATTGAGTTTTATGGGCGGTGCCACGCCCCTTGTCCAAAATCTACCTTATTCCCCCTGCCGAAGGACACGACTAAGTCGTAGGTTTGTACCGAGTGTCATTGATGTGAACGCTATAGTTCCACCGGATTTTAAAAAGTGCCACGCCCATTGTCCAATTTATAATTAATTTAATAATTGACTGGCACGACAGCCCGCTTACGCGCGACTAAGGCCTAGCTTCCCGCAACCACCCGTGTTGTGGTGTGAATTTGTACGCGGGTGGAAGGGACCTACAGTTTTATGCCGGTTCCGAACGGCAGGTTGGGAGCTTTTGTCATAAGCAATTTTTACTCTCAGAGGTTTGCCATTTCCAGCTGAGAGCCACCGAAAGAGAAAACGAGTTTTCCCGTTATTTTTTTTTTTTAGGTGTTATCACAGGCAGTATTGAACCTGGGGTTGCTGCCTTCGACTCGCGGTCCAACGCTCTAACCAACTGAGCCACGGCAGCTGCCCATTGTCCAGCATCCACTCAATTTTACCGGTGGAACGACACGTCTACGCCATGACACTGTACAAAATTTCAATGCTCTCCGATTTATAATTCCGAAGATATACCATATTAAAAATTAAGGTTGTAAGGGAGGTACCACGCCCACCTGTCGTACAAACATCTAATATCGCTATAAACCACCGTATCTACCCAGTAGGAAATCAAACGATGAATCAATGCATTACAGAATGCTTATTTTTCGTTGTGGAGTACTCCATATTTCCCTAACGAATTCCCATTACTTTCTTAAGCCCAAACTCCATAAAGCGCGTTTCAAGCGTATCGTAGTTTTTCGCGTTTCCCGCGTTTCGAGAAAAAGTAGAATCAGTGTATTTGTATGAAGGAAACTCCATGACTTGACGTCGATACGCCCGAAACGCGTCAAAAGTTGAACTATTTTCAACTTTCTCACGCGTTTCGCGCTTAACGCCGTCAAACAGCTGACAGAGCTCCTAAAAATGTCATAAATTATGTGGTTAAATACTAATGTTGATAACAAACTTGTGTTATCGCAAAAGTCGAATGCATTTATTTTACAGGAAAGCACATTTGAAATTCAACATTTTAACATAAAATGTGGAGAAATTCCTAAAAATTAGCATAATTCTTTGACAGACGAAACTTAGTCTTCGCTGTATTGGAAATTCGATAGCTTATTCGGTGTATATCGAATTTTGCTCATTCCTGTGAGATAAACTGCTACAAATTGAATTCAACTGAATCTTTTTTTTTTTTTTGCAATGCTCGATATACATTTATTGTGTTTAAAATAAAATCAGTAAATTCTATAAAGTCTATAACGTCGTATATCAATTTCATTTCGTTCTTTTTCACAATTCACAACGAAATCAATCAGCAGTTTGTCAATTAAAAATTAGCATCAGCTGACGTAAGAATAAGAAGCTGACGCGTGAAACGCGTGTTATGGAGCATAGAACATTGCAACGCGAATAACGCGAGAAACGCCATAACGCGCCAAACCCTGAATGCCTGAAACGCGCTTCATGGAGTTTGACCTTTAAAAGCGGCCTTTAGACGGTCGGACGGTCGCACATGTCCGCAATCATGTGCGGCGCGACGAGAAGAATGACCGTGTAAACGCAAGAAATTCGTGTCGTCGGACATGTGCGACGGTTTTCAAAATTTTTTGATTTCTCTGTCGGCGCGACGGACATGTGCGACCGTGTAAACGGCTGTGTGACACACATAGTGCATTTTTTCATTCGATCGGTGGACAGCGAGCAGTGAGGATGGCGTCGCAAAAAAATGAAATATTATGAAAGGAGTTCTTTGATGTGTATAGACACAATCCCGAACTGTGAAAAGTAAAAGGTGAAGAACGGCTGTGTGTCACACAGCCGTTTACACGGTCGCACATGTCCGTCGCGCCGACAGAGAAATCAAAAAATTTTGAAAACCGTCGCACATGTCCGACGACACGAATTTCTTGCGTTTACACGGTCATTCTTCTCGTCGCGCCGCACATGATTGCGGACATGTGCGACCGTCCGACCGTCTAAAGGCCGCTTTTAAAGGTCAAACTCCATGAAGCGCGTTTCAGGCATTCAGGGTTTGGCGCGTTATGGCGTTTCTCGCGTTATTCGCGTTGCAATGTTCTATGCTCCATAACACGCGTTTCACGCGTCAGCTTCTTCTTCTTACGTCAGCTGATGCTAATTTTTAATTGACAAGCTGCTGATTGATTTCGTTGTGAATTGTGAAAAAGAACGAAATGAAATTGATATACGACGTTATAGACTTTATAGAATTTACTGATTTTATTTTAAACACAATAAATGTATATCGAGCATTGCAAAAAAAAAAAAAAGATTCAGTTGAATTCAATTTGTAGCAGTTTATCTCACAGGAATGAGCAAAATTCGATATACACCGAATAAGCTATCGAATTTCCAATACAGCGAAGACTAAGTTTCGTCTGTCAAAGAATTATGCTAATTTTTAGGAATTTCTCCACATTTTATGTTAAAATGTTGAATTTCAAATGTGCTTTCCTGTAAAATAAATGCATTCGACTTTTGCGATAACACAAGTTTGTTATCAACATTAGTATTTAACCACATAATTTATGACATTTTTAGGAGCTCTGTCAGCTGTTTGACGGCGTTAAGCGCGAAACGCGTGAGAAAGTTGAAAATAGTTCAACTTTTGACGCGTTTCGGGCGTATCGACGTCAAGTCATGGAGTTTCCTTCATACAAATACACTGATTCTACTTTTTCTCGAAACGCGGGAAACGCGAAAAACTACGATACGCTTGAAACGCGCTTTATGGAGTTTGGGCTTAAGAAAGTAATGGGAATTCGTTAGGGAAATATGGAGTACTCCACAACGAAAAATAAGCATTCTGTAATGCATTGATTCATCGTTTGATTTCCTACTGGGTAGATACGGTGGTTTATAGCGATATTAGATGTTTGTACGACAGGTGGGCGTGGTACCTCCCTTACAACCTTAATTTTTAATATGGTATATCTTCGGAATTATAAATCGGACAGCATTGAAATTTTGTACAGTGTCATGGCGTAGACGTGTCGTTCCACCGGTAAAATTGAGTGGATGCTGGACAATGGGCAGCTGCCGTGGCTCAGTTGTAGTGATGAGCAAAACGGCGATTTTCAAATCACAGTGTGATTTGCGATTGCGATGTGAAAATCACTGTGATTGAAAACTGCGATTTTGAATCACTGTGATTTTCAATCACAGTTCTATTGCAAGAATCTATCTATCGCACGCGGCAGCTCGCGGACTTGTTTGAATGCGAAGAAATTAACATTGGTTTTCCATTCAAATATTAGTCGGAAGAAAATGTCTAATGTTAAGGAAGTTACACATCCAGTTCTTAGCAATTTACATCCAAAAAATATTAACTTTATGACTTTATGTTGCTACAGTTTTGCATTATAAATGAGCAACTTTCCATACAAATTTCACTTTGATGATGGGGTTGTAATTCGTGATAGAAACGAAATAGTGATATCAGCTGTTTCTTGCTTGCGAAAATTTCCGCGACTGGAAGTTGAGCCATAGAATTTTCTTTTATATTAAAATCTCTGCCGGAAGCAGATTATATGTTATTTTTCAAACTTAAGAGAAAATGTAAGGAGTTTATCATCATTAAATCTTAGCCAATGGTCCTTATATTGTCACAATTCTGCATTCTTCCGACAGCTTTTCTCATACAATTTTCGTGCTGCCAATGTGCAAAAGATACTCTGAGAAAATATCAGCTGTTTTTTTGATTTTTCATAATGGACTTTCAGCTTGGACTAAAAGTTACTATCGCGGCCGTCGTTGCCAGATTGGATTATAGCACGGCACGTAGCGGCAGGGTTGCTTTGCACAGCGACAGACTGTCTTATCGTTACAATATATTAATAAGATTGCATTTTCCGCACCACCATAGAGGTATGCAAATAAGGCGCGTTACCGAATTTTTTTGTTTGGGTGCTCGGTTCCCCTGTAGGCATATATCACCCATTACAATTTTATAAATAAATAAAATTAAAATAAATAAGGAAATAATCATTTTAAAAACAATTCAATAAAATTAAAATAAATAAGGAAATAATAATTTTAAAAACAATTCAATAAATATATAAAAAAATAAAAAGAATTCAATAAATAGATATGAAGCATATACTATATAAAACATATACTATGTATACAAAGCATGTAAATAATTAATTGATTGGCACGACAGCCCGCTTACGCGTGACTAAGGCCTAGCTTCCCGCAACCACCCGTGTTGTGCGTGTGAATTTTGTACGCGGGTGGAAGGGACCTACAGTTTTATGCCGGTTCCGAACGGCAGGGTGGGAGCTTTTTCATAGGCAAGTTTTACTCTCAGAGGTTTGCCATTTCCAGCTGAGAGGACAGCCACCGAAAGAGAAAACGAGTTTCCCGTTATTTATACAAAGCATGTACTATACAAAAAATAGCATATATATATATATAAATATTTGGTCTGTGAGTGCATGCATGTCTTAATTTTCTAAATATCTGGAGTTAGCATTCAAGAAAAGAAGCATTGCCGTTTTCCCTGTATTTAAACGAGTACGTCTATCAGAAATTATTAAACCTGCTTTGGAAAAAATTCTCTCACAGGGTACAGATGTGCATAAAGCACATAATTTCTCCTGAGCAATTTTGGCTAAATATGGAAATAAATATTTATTCGTTCGTCACCACTCAAACGGATCTTGCTGTCTAGAGATAATTCCAGAATCTAAATACCTCTGTACCTCAATTATTGCCTTAGAGGTTGCTGTTCCTTGAGGGATAACAGAAGCAGCAGCTTTGTCAAAGGAAAACCAAACAGAAAACTCATCTACGCTAGTTTCAGTTGCTTGGGCTACTTCAAACTGATTGTGCATTTCTAAGGAAATTAGGTCAGCAACTTCAGAAATTAACCTGGACTTTGTACTGTCTATAATACCTATTTCTTTAAATGGAATGGTTTTGAACCTAGGATCACAAAAAGTACTATCGCACAAGGTTTTACTTCGTAGCACAAATCGCGCACTTCGCGTAAATTGCATCCACTGGGTGGAAAAATTCCCACATTTTACTGCTTTTGCGCTTGATTCCCGACATTTTCACTTTTAAAACTTTCAAACAGTCACAGTTAAATGTAAAAATATCAGTGAATTCAAACCTCACCAAATGTTGCCACACAAACAATAAAATATAACGACGTAAATAATAACGAATATAACATCAAATAAAATCATTTTCATCGTGCGTCACATTACAAAACGTCACATTACAAAAATTTCCTAAAAATTAGTTCAATAATATGTACTTTATTTACTTGATTTATTCTAACTATTCACAATTTAATTGTTGTTTAAATTCTTATTTAAAGATTTGATGAAAAATAATTTTGCATGGCATCACTTAACTGAGAAAGAGGAATTGAAAATGGATACATGCGTGCAAGCAAAAAAGATATACATAGTCTCTTAAAGCGATATCAACCATTTGCCTGTAGTGGAAAAGGGAGCACTAGAAAATGAAATAAATGTTAGCAGCATTGTCACAGTCAGCGATTAATCGCTGGTCACAGTGCAGAGAAACGAGTGCTGAAATCGTTGCCAGTCAAACTGCGATTCGCTTCTCATTTGTTCACAGCGATTTTGGCAAAACAGTGATTTGGAAAACAGTGATTTACAATCGCTGTGATTTACAATCGCTGTTTTCGTTGCCGGTCAAACTGCGATTCGCTTCTCATTTGTTCACAGCGATTTTGGCAAAACAGCGATTTGGAAAACAGTGATTTACAATCGCTGTTGGTGCGATTCGCTGCTCATTTTTTCACAGCGATTTTGGCAAAACAGTGATTTACAATCGCTGTTTTCGTTGCCAGTCAATCGCAATGTGACACTGTGATTACAAAATCACAGTGAAAAAATCACCGGTTGCGATTTTTTACTCAACACTACTCAGTTGGTTAGAGCGTTGGACCGCGAGTCGAAGGCAGCAACCCCAGGTTCAATACTGCCTGTGATAACACCTAAAAAAAAAAAATAACGGGAAAACTCGTTTTCTCTTTCGGTGGCTCTCAGCTGGAAATGGCAAACCTCTGAGAGTAAAAATTGCTTATGACAAAAGCTCCCAACCTGCCGTTCGGAACCGGCATAAAACTGTAGGTCCCTTCCACCCGCGTACAAATTCACACCACAACACGGGTGGTTGCGGGAAGCTAGGCCTTAGTCGCGCGTAAGCGGGCTGTCGTGCCAGTCAATTATTAAATTAATTATAAATTGTGCAATGGGCGTGGCACTTTTTAAAATCCGGTGGAACTATAGCGTTCACATCAATGACACTCGGTACAAACCTACGACTTAGTCGTGTCCTTCGGCAGGGGGAATAAGGTAGATTTTGGACAAGGGGCGTGGCACCGCCCATAAAACTCAATTTTTAATATGGAATTGCTTCGGAATCGTTAGCCGCACAGCATTGAAAATTGGTGTACCTTCGTCTCATAGATATGTCATTCTACTGGCGAAATTTGATGGGCGTAGGACAAAGGGCGTGGAACCGTTAGTCGCGCATCAATGAAACTTAGAACGAACCTACCACTTGGTCATATCTTTCGACAGAAGGAATTGGGTGGGTATTGAACGAGGGGGCGTGGCACCCCCTATACAACTCAAATCTTTTATATGGAATAGCTTCGGGATCGTTAGCCACACAGCATTGAAAGTTTGTGTACCGTCGTCTCATAGATGTGTCATTCTGCAGGGGCGTGGCAAATTTTGTATAACCCAACATTTACGCAGTACTGTCCACATCAATGAAACTTGGTACGAACTTTTCACTTAGAAGCACAATTCGACTAGAAGAAAATTGTGAGCATTGGACAAGGCGTGGTACCGCCTCCATATTTATATACATAGATTGTTTGTCCGGTCTGACTGATTGATTGATGGCTTTATCATCGCCTAGCTCAAACCGCTGAAGCTACTAACGTGAAATTTGAACTGCAGGTACATCTTAAAGAATGAACCTCCGCTAACACGGGATTTTTCGAAAATCGGGGTCTAAAAGGGCAAAACATGCGTTAAGGTGTTTGGCTAAATGAGTGCTGTGGTTGTTCAGTGTTCTGTTGATCCCACCTCTAATCCATTCCTTTCCTTTTCCTCTTGTACTGATGTTCCCCCTATTTATGCTCCCCGGCTTAGGCCGATAATCATACGTTGTTGAATAAAGACATTTTAAGCCCGAACCCCCGTATTTTAATGAGACCGCTCCGCGACGAAGAGATTTAAAGCGACACTAGCTACGAGGCTTTCAGTCGTTCATTTAATACAAAAGTTGGTAGCTTAATTATCTAGTGTAAATTCATAAAAAATGTAAGTATAAAACTTGATTTGGTTTATGTGGCTTATTACAATTAGGTTAATGATTCAAACTGTTTTAGATGTAGTTTAAGATATTGTAACGATGAGACAGTCTGTCGCGGTGCAAAGCAACCCTGCCGCTGCGTGCCGTGCCATAACCCAATCTGGCAACGACGGCCGCGATAGTAACTTTTAGTCCAACCTGGCAACGATGGTCGCGGTCATCAGGGAAACTTCTAGTCCAATCTGGCAACGTGCGAGAACGATCTGCGCGACGGCCGGACAGAGTATAAAAGGTGGCCAGATGCGGTGCAGCGAGTCAGTCTGGTTTTGACAAGTGAAGTTGCCACACGAAGTGATTAAGCAAATACTTAGGTGTACGAACAGTAAAGTGTAAACTGTGAATAATAAAGTGACTGTTGGTTTATTTTATTGTCTGCGTTTAAGAAACTGTGTTTTATTTTCAAATTACACAATCCAGAGATACGCAACAGCCCACTAGACTTAGTATTCGTAACATTTGGTGTCAGAAGTGGGATTGTGGAAAATTGAAAATAACTAAATAAATAAAATTATAAAAGTACGGACATGGTTAAACTCGAGCTGCTGAAGGTAGACCAGCTGAAGAAGGAGCTGGCTGCCTGGAATTTGCCGACTGCTGGCGGAAAGGTGGAGTTGCAGTTGCGCTTGCGAGAAGCATGTGAGGCACGAGGCGTCGATTGGACTGTGCACGAGTTCGGAGCGCAAGAACCAGAGGCGTCGGCCAAGGTGGAGGAGTCGCCGGCGGGTGCTGCTTCGCTACAGAGTAAAGCTGCAGCGGCTGCGCCAATACAAGCGTTGGACATGAGCCAACTAATGGCTGCACTCAAAGGCATGTCGGCGCAGATGGAAACGGCGAATCGAGAAATGGCAGCGAAGCTGGAGACTGCAAATCGTGAGAATCGTGAGATGTCGGCGCGGATGGCAGCGAAAATGGAAACTGCGAATCAAGAGATGGCAGCGAAGCTGGAAGCTACGAATCTCGAAATTTCGGCAAAAGTCGAGACGGCGACTCAGGAAATATCGGCGCAAGTGGCAGAGCGAATGGAAGTCAAGCTTCAGGAAAATTCTGCGCGTTTGGAGCAGAAAGTGGAGGAAATCTCAGACAGGATTAATGGGAAAGTCGAGCACCTGGAGACGCGGGTAGAGCACTTGGATAAACGAGTCGACGACCTGGATGATGCCCTGAACAAACGAGTTGGCGACCTGGATGATTCCCTGAACAAACGAGTTGATAGTCTGGAAGACTCGATGAACAGAAAAATGGACGAGCGGCTTAGGGAGGTACAGCCACGAGAGTGTTTGCCACCGGTTCAGGACGGTTTTGCTGGCAGAACAGAAGTGCCTACTTATGATGGTGCTGCGCCGTTCGATACATTTAAATTGCAATTCGACTTGGCTGCTTTGGAAAATCAGTGGACAGATATCAGGAAAGGTCGGAGGTTGGCACTGGCGCTGAAAGGTCCTGCGGCGGAGGTAATCAAATCAGTTCCAGAATGTTTAAGAAGTGATTACGGTGCCATCATGAGAGCGTTGGCAGCGAAGTATAGCAACGAGCACAACCATGCGCTATACTACTGTGAGCTGAAGAACCGCAAGCAAAGAGCCAACGAGGCGCTGCAGACATATGCAGCAGACATTGAGCGGCTCGTACAGTTGTGCTACCCCAAATTTGGTGCTGATGATCTCGAGAGGATGAAGATTGAGTCGTTTATTGAAGGTCTTCATGATCCAGAAACGCGTCGCAGTGCGTTGATGATGGGCAAGCCGACATTTAAGGAGACGGTGACCAGCGCGATGACATATGAAGCGGCATGGATTGGGAGCACTCGGTATGCACCTGCAAGGATACGCCAGATTCAGGCGGACAACGACATTCCGATCCAGGCCATAAGCTCTGAGATACCGGGCAGGCCACGAGTGGTCTCCTCTAAAGTTGTCTGCTGGGTATGTGGCAAGCAGGGTCACATATCACGAGAGTGCCGCCAACGGAAGAGGCGTTCCCGTTCCCGATCGCAATCGCCTGAAGCGAGGAATACTGAAAATCGAGGCCCAGCCAACAATCGCAGGGCTGAGGACGGCGAGTCGTTAAACTAAAACGGGTCAGCCCAGAGGGGCGTGAGCTGATCCCCACAATCTGCCGCCCCACCGTCCTGGTCTCACAGCTGAAACGACAGCCCAGCAGCTTGACAATTGAAGGAAGGATAGATGGAAAGTTGTTCGTGTTGACACTGGATACTGGAGCGTCATATTCGATCATAAAAAGGAGGCTGCTAAAGAACTGGGAACCGCTGCATGGCATACAGCTGCGGACTGCGACTGGCGAGCGCGCGCCGGTAAGAGGTAAAGTTACAAAAACGATTGCTATCGGCACCAGCAGCCTGGAACATGAGTTCATCGTCGCGGATATAATGGACGACGTGATTATCGGCGTGGATTTCATGATTAGGCACGGTTTTACGCTGGACCTGAAGGAAAATGTGCTGAGATATGCCAACGTTGAATTCCCGCTGCACACCGGCTATGAGCGAAACGTGGCGGTAAGGAAGGTTGTATCGTGTCAACACAGGAGGATACCAGCGAATTCTGAGGCGATTGTGTGGGCAAAGGTGGACGAGGACGATGGGACGAGTCGGCTGTGGGTAGTAGAAGCACCGAAACAAGGACACGACAACATCATCATCGGACGTACATTAGTGGAACCTAAAAATGGCAGAATACCAGTCAGAATACTGAACCCCCTGAATGCACCCAGATATGTCGGGAGAGATGAGGTAATTGGCGAATGTAAGGAAGCTGTAGCAGTGGTCAATTGCGAGAGTAGCCCGCCTGGAGGTGATAAGAAGAGCGGGTTTAACATGGACGCCATACCGCAGGAGAACCAGTGGATAAGCGAGTTGACGGCCAAGCAGAAACAGAAGGCGAGGTCACTCCTGCAGCAGTATGGGCCAATAAGCGGGCGGAACTGGAGGAAATTCACCAATTTATAAGGGGCCGCACCAAACTGGTCAGCGATAAGGCGAAAGCCAGATACGATCTACGGGCCAACTCAGCAGGGTTCCAAGAAGGCGATTTGGTAATGCTCTACAACCCGCAGCGGAGGAAAGGTTTGTCTCCGAAACTTCAAGCGTCATGGGAAGGACCTTACGAAGTCGTGACTAGGATTAACGACGTGGTATACCGGATTCAACGTTGCAGCAATAGAGGCGCTAAGCTGAAGGTAGTCCATTTGGAGCGCCTGGCGCCTCATCACAGCGGAGCCTCGGCACTTGTTCGGGACGAACAAGTCTAAGTGGTGGGCAGTGTAACGATGAGACAGTCTGTCGCGGTGCAAAGCAACCCTGCCGCTGCGTGCCGTGCCATAACCCAATCTGGCAACGACGGCCGCGATAGTAACTTTTAGTCCAACCTGGCAACGATGGTCGCGGTCATCAGGGAAACTTCTAGTCCAATCTGGCAACGTGCGAGAACGATCTGCGCGACGGCCGGACAGAGTATAAAAGGTGGCCAGATGCGGTGCAGCGAGTCAGTCTGGTTTTGACAAGTGAAGTTGCCACACGAAGTGATTAAGCAAATACTTAGGTGTACGAACAGTAAAGTGTAAACTGTGAATAATAAAGTGACTGTTGGTTTATTTTATTGTCTGCGTTTAAGAAACTGTGTTTTATTTTCAAATTACACAATCCAGAGATACGCAACAGCCCACTAGACTTAGTATTCGTAACAATATTATTGTCTTTTAGGAAGTTATATATATACAGGATATTGTCATAGTTCGGTGTAGATAATGCTTTCAATAAGTTGATGTTTTCCGCGCGTTCAAATTCTGTTCTATTTGGGCATTGAGAGATCAGGTGCTCTACTGTGTTTGGACCTCCGCACAGAGGGCAGCAGGACGGACTTTTTCCACTCCAAGATGTTAGCAGTGAAACTTGCAGGGTAAGATGGTTTTAGTCTCTTTGGGTTTAATTTGTGGTAGTGAAGATCTTATGCTGCCCAATCTGCTAAATCGAGGTTAAGTCTTGCATTTTTAATTGCGTTGTACACATCGAATTTGCTTGTGAAGTTAAACGTTGGTACGGGTGTTTTAATCACATTTTTGGCAACAGTATCAGCACTTTCGTTTTCTGAGATTCCAACGTGGACAGGGATCCACATAAGTTTAATTTTATTTGGTGCTGCAATAAGTGAATTTCTGATGCATGAAATTATTTTGTGCGAATTGGATGGTGATTTAATCGCTGTGATGAATGATTTGCTGTCAGAGCATATCATATATTTCCCTTTGTTTTTCTTCGCATACTCGACGGCTAGTTGGATTGCCAAGGCTTCAGCAGTGAAAATTGAGCATATTGGATAAAGAAGCCAATAGAATATTGCATTGGAGTCCTTTTTTACTACGGCCAACGAAGTGTACTCAGACGTCTTAGACCCATCGGTATATAAGAAACTCCAACCTGATGCGCTGTAAGATTCCAATGCCTTTGAGAATGTTGCTCGATACACAATACTTGGTGTGTTCTGCTTAGATAGGCTGAGTAAGGCATCTTCAAATGATGTGGAGCTGATGAGCCAGGGGGGAAAATTTTCTATATCTCTTTTCGCTCGGCAAAGAGTAATGAAATTTTCTTTGGCGAACGCGACGGATCTAGATATGGCTGATGCTATCCTGAGTTGTGTTTTTCGTGCAATTACGTTGTTGAAAGCATTGGTTAGCACTATGTTTGTAGCGTCAAGTTGTTTAACCAGTATGCGAGATGTTGCATCGTTCGCTCTACTTTGGATGGTCGGTAGGCCGGATACGGCCAGCAGGAACTTTATTGGTGAGGTAGAAAACGCTCTAAGGCTTCGGCGGATAGCTGCATGGTAAGGTACTGAGATTTTGCGGATTAAATCCTTTGCACAGTGTCCGTAGATCGGCAGAGCGTAATCAATTTTCGATAACAGTAATGCTCTGACAACATTAATAAGCGTAATAGGATGTATATAACTATGTTTACAAGAAAGATATTTAATAATATTTAGCCTCGTTACTAAGGAACTCCTAATATAATTACAATGCGGTTTAAAGTTGTACTTAGAATCTATGATTAATCCTAATAACATTAAATTATCTTTAGGTTGAATAGTATGGTTGTTAACATTTAGTGATATGTCGCACGATCTCATTTTCCGACATACAGTCCCTGTTCATCGAATTATGACCGATGAAACAAAAACCAATCAAGTAAAAATAACAAATGAGGTATCAAATTATTCATTGGAAAGTTTTCTTTGAAATCCTGCTAAAGGAAACTCATTATGGTATATGAAAACTCTGTCGATGCCGGTAAACTCGTGGCAACTAGGAAAAATCGTCAAAATTTCCAATTGTTGGTGTCATCATAACTTTGTTTTAAAGGGAAATTGTGACACAAAAAAAGAAATAACAAACAAAAATTATTTATGAAATTACGTATTAAAGACTAAGAAGTAAGTAGGTAAAATATATCATCATTATGTTTGTTTAATACTATGTAAAATCCGTGTTGGATCTATTGAAGGCTTGTTAAACAAAATGGGTAGAAAACGTGACCTAACAGTGGAAAAAAAGTTTCAAATTGTGGCTTTGGTGAAGGAGGGCAAGTGCAGCTACTCTCAAATAGCCAAAAAACTGCAAGCTTCAAAGGCATCCGTGGTCAATCTTGCAAGAAAGAGCCGAAATACTGACGACTTGCCTTCAGTTTGTAAAACTAATAGGAAGAATTCCGCGGTATTCGCAAAACTACACCAAGAACCGACCGTAGAATCGTGCAAAAAGGTTTGGAGAACCGAAATACTCCATGTAGGGTCATTTTAGAAGACCTAAAGGGTTATGGTGTCACAGTGTCGCTGATGACGGTACGTCGTCGCTTATACGAAAATAGGTTGATATGCAGGCGTCCACCGAAAAAGCCAAAGTTAACCAAAGTAATGCGTCAGCGGCGGTTATATTGGGCACAGTTGCATAAGGCATTCAGACAAAACTACTGGACCGAGGTAAATCCATTAAATTTGCTCTTTCCTGCGATTTTTAACAATAATTCCTATTAACCACTTTTTTGCGAAATTCTTGTCATTTTTAGGTTATCTTTAGCGCTGTATATCGCTTGGAAGTGGTTACTGAAGAAAAGCAATTTGTGAGGAGGCAGGGGGAACGATATTCGGACGAATGCATCGTTCCCTGCTCTGTCCAATATATAAACGTACTTCATGGTGTTCTAGCGCCGTATATCGATACCCTGCAGCAGCCCAGAGAGGAATACATCTTCATGCAAGATGGTGCTCCTTGCCACACAGCGCGATCAAGCATAGCCGCTATTAATACATTAAATTGAAATGTGTTGGCGTGGCCTGGCAATTCTACCGATCTTAATCCGATAGAGAAGTGCTGGGCATACTTTACGTCCAAAGTGTATAGTCGGGGAAACCCCACGGTAGCGATTCTTAAAGCAAATATTACAGATATTTGGCAAAATAATATCCAATTGAGAACAATGTTGTCCAATTGCATTGATAGCATGCCTCAACGAATAGAGGCAGTTCTAAAAGCTCAGGGTGGACAGATAAAATATTAGAAATTACAAACTATAATTTACATATCTTGGTGCAAAACTTTCCAACGAATAAGTTGATACCTCATTTGTTATTTTTACTTGATTAGTTTTTGTTTTATCGACGATTAAAGTAGAAATTTTGAAAATTTTTCATCGGTCATAATTCGATGAACAGGGACTGTATATGGAGAAGATTAGTTTTCTCTAAAGAGAGTGATACGCCTGAAGTTGTGGACCATGATGAAATGTCATTAATTACATCAATTAAGGTATTTTGAATAATTGAATATATGAGAACGTCATCCGCATAAATTTGGTGCTCAATATTTTTGTATTTCGAAAGGAGGTGGCTTAGTTCATCAAAGGCAATGATAAAAAGAAAAGCAGAAAGGGGTGAACCTTGAGGCGTGCGATTTGATAGATTGAAGGTTGATGAGAGAGAGCCATTGACAGTGACTGAGAGTCTTCTATTTGTAAGAAAAGATTTCACGAAATTTAACATTTTGGGGTCAACCTTCCATCTTATTAGTTGTCTTAGTATGACTTGAATTCCAATGCGATCGAACGCTTTTTGGAAGTCGAATGATAGTAAAGATACATGGTTTTTACTAGACAGAGCGTTGGCTACAAAATTGTCGAGACATAGCAAGGCATCCATGGTACCATGTCCTTTCTTGCAGGCCACTTGGCGTGAGCTGATGAAGTTATTTCTTCTGGCGTACCATGCCAGACGGTTGCCTATGATTTTTGAAGTGAAACTTCTTTACGCACGTTTGGCATGGGGAGTAAGCTGGCAAACGCGTGACGTAAGCGTTACGAAAAGTGTGATCGGGCGAGGCGAACGGGAGTAAGCTGGCGAACGCGTTACGAAAAGTGTGATTGGGCGAGCCGAACGGGAGTTGAGTGGTTTACGCACGCTTGACTTGGGGAGTAAGCTGGCGAACGCGTTACAAAAAGTGTGATCGGGCGCGGCGAACGGGAGTTGAGTGGTTTACGCACGCTTGACTTGGGGAGTAAGCTGGCGAACGCGTTACGAAAAGTGTGATCGGGCGCGGCGAACGGGAGTTGAGTGGTTTACGCACGCTTGACTTGGGGAGTAAGCTGGCGAACGCGTGACGTAAGCGTTACGAAAAGTGTGATCGGGCGAGGCGAACGGGAGTTGAGTGGGGGATATAAGCAAGAGACAGCAGTGCGCACACTGCAGGCCTATTGTCTGTATCACAGTGTAGGAGCAAGAGAGAGCAGTGCGCGCGCACACTTTCTTTTCTTTTCGAAAATAAAAGATCTATGCAAAAATATTAATTTACCAATGAGAACATAAAATAAGTTTAAATATTTGAAGAAAATTAATATATGTATATGTACATATATGTATATATTGTACACACATATATATGTATATATATACATACAGATGGAGCGAAAGAAGTTTCACTTCAGTCGTGTGGTCATAAGCACACTCGTTTTTTTCTAGAGTTTTCCCGAGACAGCTCAAAAGTGAGATAGGGCGGTAACTATTGACATCAGTACATGATTTTCCAGGTTTAAGTATAGGATTATGTTTGGTGTTTTCCAAAATTGTGAATAAACACCAGTATGGAAAATGTTGCTTAATTAGTCGCATCTTAATAGTAATTGGGAGATTTTTGATTAGCGGATAAGAGATCTTGTCTAATCCAGGAGTTTTTCCTTTTACTGAAGATAGAGCATATTCGAGTTCAGAGAAAGATATTTCTGATTCTATTATCTTTGCAGATGGAGAGGGATTATATGCTATTCCAGCGATGCTGTCTAGGATTGATGCCTTGCTATTGCGAAATTGGGAGCTGAAGTTTTCATCAGAACTAGCATTAGAGAAGTGATTTGCCATGTAGTTCGCAATCTGGTCAGGCGTGATTAAAGGTCCAGCAGAAGTGTTTATACGGGAACTTAATGTGGTTTTGGGGCCGCCAGACAGAATATTAATGCCATTCCATATTTTTTTAGGAGAGGAAGATGGATTTATGTTCGCTGTGAAGTCACGGAAGCACTCTCGCTTCGCTTCTCTAGCCATGCGGCGAAAAATAGCGTTCGATTTTTTATATGCCACTAAGTTTTCAACGGTTTGAGATCGTTTATATTCATGCCATGCCAATTGCTTTTTGAAGTGAAATTTCTTTACGCACGCTTGGCATGGGGAGTAAGCTGGCAAACGCGTGACGTAAGCGTTACGAAAAGTGTGATCGGGCGAGGCGAACGGAAGTTGAGTGGTTTACGCACGCTTGGCATGGGGAGTAAGCTATATAGATAGTTTTTCAGCTCTACCGCCTGACGTAAGCATTATTTCGTAAAGTATAAATAGAATCACATATGCTTACCTTCTCACTTACTATTGTAAATAGAAAGGAATGCAAAGAAAATGCTCGGAATACTTCGTGCTTGCATGTCAAATACTGTTTACTTTTTCGTATAGTAAGGTTACAGATAACTCATCATATAGATGTCCAGCGGCCAAGGAAAAAATGTGTCAAAAAGTTCGTCAACTTTAGCCTCCGATAAGAGCTTTTTGGCCTCTAATGTCACTCACACAAACACCGCTTCACACGCATTGTGCTCTGTTTTGAGATTCAGAAATATGTGATTTTTAGTCAAAACGGCGCTTGTCTGTTATCATACTTTTTAAGCAGCCAGTCGGGATTGAGTGTTGGTGGTCAAACGCGTAACGTAAACGGTGGTCGGACGACGAGTTTGCGGTTCGATCCTATTCCTTTTTTACGACCCGTGAAAACAATGTCAATGAAAAATTAATTGGGTTTAGATCTATATAGATCTCTTGATTAGTAAATTGTTTGGTTTTGGAGACACTTATAATTGTTCGCAAGTTTTAAAATCAATCAACCAAGCGCAGCATACGGTTACAAACAACCATACAGCCAAAAGGTTCGCTTGATGATGACAGGCGCTCATGGGCGTATCTATGTATGGGTAGAGGAGGGTATTTTCCCCTCGTAATTCTATATTTTATATACATACATATGTACAGAAATCTATATTCTTTTCTATTCTATTTGAATTTTATATTCTGAATTTGGAAATGTAGTTATGTCTTTTCCCCCTTTAATTTGTTGCTGGGTACGCCCAGGCACTTGTTTTTCGCAAAAAACAATGAAAAGATCGGCACAATTTGCCAAAACGGTTTAATTGTTCAGCGGTCACTACATTGTCGCAATACAGTTACGCCGACACAAAGACCTGCTGGCGCCGAGGCTATTAATTTTAGGTATAACCGATTAAAATAGTAAATAAAAAAAGCGTTAAATGTTAAAAAAAATGCTTCATCGCCCAGCTTGGAACCCGAGGCGAAATTTACGAAAAAAAATTACGGATATCTGCTAAAATCATAGCTAAAATCATAAATGTATGTTGCAAAAAAGAATATCACAAGCAACAAAAGAAATTCAAAGTTCATTCAATCCGGCAAAAGTTCTGGATGAGCACATGCAGCTGTGTGCGTAAAATAGCGTAATTCAGAGCTTGAAATTTTTGTGCCGTTTTCGTCGTATGAGACTGGACATCTACCTTACCTTTGGTAGATTATATCTTTTTTTTTATTTTCATTTATACTTTGCTTGACTTACTTTGTAAGCTTAAAATTGAAGTATTTATAACTCTGCTTACGAATACCTTACCAGGTAAACATATGTCTTCCTTCGGACGTCGTCGTGTTTTTAAATTTGTCATGCATACTTTGCCTTACTTACTTTGTAAGCTTAAAATTTAAGTATTCATAACTTCGTTTACGAATACCTTACTTCTATAATACTACGTTTACATTGAGCCCAAATGCGTGATTTGGGCAAAAATTCTCAAATGCGAAGCCAAATCACGCATTTCCCCATACAAATTCAAATCGACGAAATGACTCATTTCAACAAAACGACGAAGCAAATGCGATAAAACATGACCAATTTTATCGAACACATCACAAAATGAAAGCTCTTTCAAAAGCTTTTGTTCTTTTTGACAGTTCAAAATCAAAACAAACGAAAATGATCAAAATGGAAATTTTGAATGGAAATTTTCGTCTGCTTCAAATATGTAGAATATGCTTAGCATGTAAGGTATGTAATATATTTGTATTCAAATATGGCAGTGTGTGGAACATAGAGGCAGCAAAAAAACAAGAAATTCTTTAGTCAGTAGCCGGAGAAGCGCTGATCTATGTGCTGCGGCAAGAGGACATGAGCATTGAGCATTTGACATTAGCTGCCAAACAAAATGCAAATGCAATGCGAATGAGGCAATGTAAACACTTTGAAATGACTCATCTCACACTACGCATTTGGGCTCAATGTAAATGTAGTATAAGGTTCTGTTTTCAGCATACGAAATAAGGCATAAATCATGCATTACTTTGGAATTACCTTACCAAATTTCCAACTGGGTACTATCAAAGAATTTGAAGTAATATAGAACGCGCATCTCATACAAGCAAACGCGTTGTATGGCGGGTACTGCTGGTAGTACCCTCTTTTATTGACAGCAGAACCCTCTGTTACTTCAGCGTAACATGTGAGTAGAAGCAAAAAGTATGAAACATAAAGAGTGTGCATCTCATACAAGCAAAAATTTGAATGCGGGTGCTGATATCGCCACCCGTCTTCTGGATGCGGGGGGGTAGACAACAAGAGGAAACATTTGAAACGACAGCACAATGCTCTGAGCGCAAATCATAGAAACACGAATGCCGCGTCTGTGCTCACTCGTTCATTCTCGCTCAATTGTGCGAAGAGGAGGAAGACGATGTGCTGTTGTTCTTGTTGTTGCGCTGGCGAAAAGCTGAAATTGTAAAACGATTTCTATTTTCTGGCTGGCTTTTGTTCTTCTTCTATAAGCCTGCACGGCGTCGCATATTGCTCCTGAACTCACTGCTGACTGTAGTGTGCGAAAAATCATAGAAAAGAAAATATAATATGGCTGGCATGGCAACCTATATGATCGCTACAGGCAATTAAAAAATAATAAGTAATCAACAAAGACAATTAAATAAAAATGGAATTGGAAAGAAAAGAAAACGTTTTTATTAGCCGTAATAATTTTCCGTCTCGTTCTTTGGAACTTTTCTTACGGCCCACATATAATGCTTGTTTAAAAGAACTAAAATAAGGAAATCTAATATTGTAAATTTATGATCACATCATTCGCCATGGAATCATTCAGGTGTAGAACATTTAAACTATTTTTAAACGTAGGCATGCCGTAATACAATTTTCTTATGACAAAATACTTGTCTTATTATTTATTTATTTAGTGCTTTCGCCCTATTGAAAGTCAATAGACCTATTAAATTCTGTTTTTCCATACGATCTTCTAACCCTCCGTTAGATTTCGATAAAAAAAAACATTAAAACACGCATCTAATTATTTTTAATTTCAAGTGTTTCACGAATTTTGAAGTCAATATGCCTATCAGTTCATTTTTTTTTCGTAGTTTTCCCATATTCTCTAAATTGTAATCAAGCATGTGAAAATATAAACAAATAATTTTACTTCGAACTCGCCACGCAAAAATATTTGCAAACATTTTAAATTGGGATCACCCACCAAATTTTTAAATTAATCAAAGCATTGGCCAGCAAAAAGCCATACATCACAAACATTCGATTGCTGGTGACATTGCAGCAAAATCAATCACAACACAAAAAAGCATACACACAATAAACGACAACACCAAAAACATTAGCGAATCCCGAATCATCTTCGTTGAAACGACGATGACGATGCTTTGGTTCGTTGTTTACTCTTCGCTTGCGCTTCGACGAACAAGATCGCAAACTGTTGAGCGCGAGCAAATTTCCCGCAACCTATGCCTCCGCTCATCTCTTCCCGCCCGCATCAAGAAACACGCTTAACAAATTTTTGAAGATGCGTATTCTTTATATTCTATATTCTTTGGTAGAAGCAAAGAATATGAAGTAATATAGAACGCGCATGTGGGCGCAAAAGTGTTTTCGGTTGCTATGATGCGAGCGGGAAGAGCGAAGCGTAGGCATTTGAAAATGTTAGGTTCATAACATTTTCCGTTAGATTTGCGTAGGACAACAGCAAAAAGCCATGTTATTGTTCGCAACGGCTTCACTCACATTGAAGTGGTGGTTGTTGCAGCGTAGTGTTCGCTCAATCATTTTTTGCATGCATGTTTCTTGATCTTGTTTGCCGAAGCGCAAACAAAAAACAAACAACGAACGAAGGCATCGTCATCATCGTTTCAACGAAGATGACTCGGGATTCGCTAATGTTATTGTTGTTATCGTTTATTGTGTGTATGCTTTTTTGTGTTGCCGATTTGCCCAAATTGCTATCATATTTCTATCAATCGAATCTTTGTGGTGTATGGCTTTTTGATGGCCAACGCTTTGATTGATTTTAAAATTTGGTGGTTGATCCCAATTTACATAAAATGTTTACAAATATTTTTACGTGGCGAGTTCGAAATGAAATTATTTGTTTATATTTTCACATGGTTGATTTCAAGTTTGAGAATATGGGAAAACTACTACTATATTGACTTCAAAACACTTGAAATCAAAAATAATTAGATACGTGTTTTAATTTTTTTTTTAATCTAAATCTAACGGACAAACCAAGGATTAAAAGATTTGAACAAGTATAATTTAATAGGCCTATTGGCTTTCAATATGTCGAAAGCACTACTAAAGCACTAAATAAAGAAATAAATAATAAGACAAGTATTTTGTCATATGAAAAATGTGATTTAGGAATGCCTACGTTTAAAAATAGTATAAATATTCTACACCTGAATTGTTCCATGGCGAATGATGTGACCATAAATTTACAATATAAGATTTTATTATTTTAGTTCTTTTGAACAAGCATTATATGTGGGCCGTTAAAAAAGTTCCAAAGAACGGGACGGAAAATTATTACGGGGTAATAAAAACGTATTCCTTTCTTTCCAATTTCCCTTTTTAATTGTCTTTTTTGATTACTTTTTATTTATTTTTTATTGCCTGTAGCGATCATATAGGTCACCACGCCAGCCATATTTTATTTTCTTTTCTATGATTATGCGCACACTACAGTCGGCAGTGAGTTCAGGAGCAATATGGAACGCCGCACAGTGGCTCAATTTGTCATTTCAGGTTGCAAAATTAATAACTCCTGAACGAATAGAGATAATTGGAAAATTTTTTTTGCTGTTGATTAGAAATTCATCAGGCTATTGTATTCTCAAAAATAAACTCAATCGAGATACAGGGTGCTACGTAATACTTTGTCAAAGCTCGGCTTACTGTAAATAAGAATAATGCGAGCAACAATAAGTTTTAGTTGCAAAATTAATGAAAATGCATTAAAAAAGATGAAAAGTAATAAGAAATTTAAGAAATAAGCTGAAAGAGTCAAATTTAAAGATACAAATTCACAAATTTTGCTTTCAAAATGAGAACCAGAATTCGAAAAATTGTCAAAAAGTCAATTTTTCTTTGGATAATCCTAAGTTTAAAAACAATGCTAAAGCTTCATTAGGACTATATTTGATCGGTAGCACATTGGGTGGGGTGGGAATACTGTTTTTTATTCTTTTAACGTGACCCGGGCTTGCTGGTAAAACTGCTTTCACTATAACGCCTTTCATTTTCCCTTATCTTTCCTTATTTTATTTTATGATCAAAGCTTCTGAAAAGTGGGTGGCAGTTATTTTTCCCGTTGCCTCCATGACGCACAGTCCTGAGTTGACTTTTTCGGCTTTCCTTTTGCCGCCTTTGATGTCGATGGTTAGTCATCGCTTATGCTATATGCATCTCTTGCATCGAACTATATTATTTTTTTCTAACCACTCCTCATTACTCTGGACAAAATTGAATTTGATACGATTTGCCGCCATTTTAACTTGATAGTGCGATAAGTCCTGGATATCTTCTCTTTAGTCGTAGATGTTTTGGCTGCAGGCAAACTTCCTTCGACGTAACCAGAACGAACTGCTCCTTTGTCTTCGAAATAGTAAATATTTCAAACAGCTTCGAATTTTTTCAAAACATTTTTGTGCTTCTTCTTCGGTTTAGTTGCAGTGGCGGAGTTGAAGTGATGTTTAGTTTAAATGAAACTCGAAACTAACTTTACTTACATTCAAATAGCAGGCACTAAGCTTCTAGTAAATGCAGGTATCTGCAGTTCTTAAGCTGCGTGTACACTGTAGAGAAATTTCGGTAGAGCTCTATCTACTCTCGAACTCTCGTCTATCAAATGTGTTTACACTATAGAGGATCTCTACTAGAGATTTGACTCTACGTAGAGTTTGATAAACTCTAAACAACGATGAACTCTATTCGACGTATACACTATGAAAATTTTTTCTCTCGGCTAGAGCTGTAGAGCAAATTTTTATTCTTGCGAACGAAATTCGGAAAAATGAGTGCGCGCCAGAAGCAAGCAACAGCTGCAGTTGTAGTTTATTTGAAGAAGAATTCAAAAAAAAGAGTCGGGAATGTTGGGTGCGAAATTGGATCGCGAAACGGCAGAGTGCGGGTGTTTATCGGGAGCTACTTGGTGAATTATAAAAGAGTGATGCAGCGGCGTATGCCAATTTTTTTTTAATGTCATCCACAAATTTTGAAGCATTGCTACAAATAGTGGCCCCGGTAATCGTAAAAAAAGACACACATTTGCGCAAAGCAATTCCTGCAGGAGAAATGTTGGCAGTGACTTTGCGATTTCTTGCTACAGGTAAATATAGTACATACATAGTACATGTTTTGAAAGATTTCTAAATTTAATGCGTGTTTTCGTAGTTGGCGAAAAGAAGTCAATGAAAAAATACCACTAATGCACAGAGGGAACCATGGGAAAACGTCCGCAGATGCAAAATACGTTCAAAATATTTTTTGAGAAGAATATTTTTTGAGCTTAGAATGGGAAATTCCATGGCAATACGCGCGTATTTAGACTCTTTGTTTATATGCGTTTTGTCCGGTAAATGTATGCATTTCAATAAATAAAATAAATTACTTTTACTATCGTGTTACAGGACCCAGCTTTTGATACAAAATTGAAAGCAATGAATAACACCCAACGGGAAACATACAACTCGCCAGAACCAGACCCACTTTTCTTTTGTTTGATTTTTCTCACTTCGCCGTTATATTGGCACCGCAGATTGTACCACTTTGCGGCCACTTCTTTTACGCCAATGTTACATTTTTCGTCAATTTCCAACTGTAACTAATCAATATGTAAAGTCTTTTTTATTCATGTTATTTAACAATTCTTTACATACATGTATGTAAACGTTAAAATTAACGTTAAAGTTTATTAAATAAAATTTTCATAGGTTCAAACAGGTTAATACGGGAAAGCAATGTAATGGGCCCGGACAACATTTACTGGTTTGCGTAGGGTCCACTGGACCCTTGACTCGAACATCGAAAGCAGTTGAAACGTTTTTTCTTCGGCGCTGATGCCATTGCGTTATTCGTTATTGTTTGTGTGGTGGATATTTTGTTGCTCTTAAAAACTCATTAACATCTTCAGTTAAAACCACACTTCAAAAACATTCATAAATCGTGAAATTCTCTACTATGCATTCATATAAACAAAAAAACCTGCATGCGAGAGTTCTAAACTCTATTGAACGTGTTCAATAGAGCTAGAGTTCTCGTAGAGCCAATGAAAAAAGTGTCTACACTACGAAAAACTCTCGACTAAAAAATCTCGGGTAGAGACTGTGACGAGCTCTCGTGGAGAGCTCTACTGAGTGTATAGACTTCTCTAGGCGAGATTTTTCTCTAGCTCTCAGTATATTTCTCTACAGTGTATACGTAGCTTTAGGTTTTTACCCGTTGTGAGATTTTTGAACAGCCCAGACACATAAGTGGGTTTTAGATATAAGTCATAGATATAAGTCTGCTTTTTGTTTTTCAATAACTAATTGTTTCATTGGCGCGGTTAAACTCAAAGACTAATGGCGACTGACTGAGTTTTGCTCAAATTAAAAAAAAATTGTATGACAGACACAGTGTTAGTATTTTGTTAAAAACAAAAGCATTCAAAGTATTCATGATAGCTGATTGCCGGAAATGAAAGCCAACTTGTTTTTCGTACGTGCGAACTGCACATCCAGAAAAAGTACTCTTTACTTCGAGCTTACAGCAATATACGCCAAAAAAAAAGTCGACTTAATATGGAGTTGCAAGCTTGTATCATATCTTAAATGAAGCCAAAATCCAAATTTGCATGCCCTGGTAACGATTATAATCGCGTGTAATTGATTACCTATCAAAATCTTGACGAACTTGTTCGAACGCACGCACCCGAAAGCACAAAATTGCGCGAGGTGGCCACAGAAAAATCGCTGTAAAATCCAGTCGGGCAAAATCGGGCACCCGATCTCTTCAGGGAAGTACTCACAGAAGACTAGTGAACAATTTTCCCAAAGACGGAACCGTGGCAAGTATGGCCTTTTTTTTGAAAGTCTATCGAAAGTTCAAAAAGTGCGATAAAAACAGTGCTTGAAGTGAGTGCCTACGAAAAGACAACAACAACAACCAACTTTTTTTTTCTATATTTAATTATTTACTACAAATGCCTTCTTTTACGATGCTGGTGCAAAAAGTTTCAATTAATTTGCTCCTTTCCGTAATTTAAAACTTCAGCTTTGCCGAAAAAGTGCAAATTGCTGATATTATTTCACACTCTAAATAAATAAAATAATAAGAAAATAAAACAACTTCAACTATTCAGCGCAAACAGTCAGAAACTCACTTTATTTACCAATTTACACTTGTTCTACTTTACACTACTACTATTGCAAGTTTCCCCATTGCTTGCTCAAAACAGACTCGACTCACTGCGCTGCACACTGCTGCTTTCATACCAGTTTTCTTATCGCGCCGAAGGTTCTTGCAACTTCCAATTGGAAAATGCTTGACCATTCTCGCACAGCCCATTTCTCGCGAACCTTGCCATATCGGACTATACCAAGCGAATTATACCAGTTGGCCGTACTTCACAGTGCATGCCTAAAAGTATGCTTGCAAAAGCGTTCATGCACATCACAGAGTGCCTTTTCGTTTCAATATAATAGTGTTACGAATACTAGTTCTAGTGGGCTGTTACGTATCTCTGGATTGCGTAATTTGAAAATAAAACACACTCAGTTTCTCAAACGCAGTCAATAAAATAAACCAACAATCACTGTATTTTTCACAGATTTACACTTCACTGTCTTTACACTTAAGTATTTGCTTAATTACTCCGCGTGGCACCTTCACTAGTCAAAATCAGACTCACGCGCTGCGCCACACCCGGCTGCCTTTTATACCTGTCCGGCCATCGCGCAGATCGTTCTCGCACATTCCGGAGTGGACTAAAGGTTTCCATGATGATCGCGACCATCATTGCCAGGTTGGACTAAAAGTTGCCATCATTGCCAGGTTGAACTAAAAGTTTCCATCATTGCCAGGATGGCCTAAAAGTTTCCCTTATTATCGCGGCCATCGTTGCCAGATTAAATTATAGCACGGCGCGTAGCGACAGGGTTGCTTTGCACAGCGACAGACTGTCTCATCGTTACACTGCCCACCATTTAGACTTGTTCGTCCCGAACAAGTGCCGAGGCTCCGCTGTGATGAGGCGCCAGGCGCTCCAAATGGACTACCTTCACCTTAGCGCCTCTATTGCTGCAACGTTGAATCCTGTATACCACGTCGTTTATCCTAGTCACGACTTCGTAAGGTCCTTCCCATGACGCTTGAAGTTTCGGAGACAAACCTTTCCTCCGCTGCGGGTTGTAGAGCATTACCAGATCGCCTTCTTGGAACCCTGCTGTGTTGGCCCGTAGATCATATCTGGCTTTCGCCTTATCGCTGACCAATTTGGTGCGGCTCCTTATAAACTGGTGAATTTCCTCCAGTTCCGCCCGCTTATTGACCACGTAGTCCGTCTTAGCGCCTCCCGCCGTACTGACTACCCCGAACTTCAAGTCAGCGGGTAACCGCAACTCTGTGCCGAACACTGCTCGGGCTGGAGTGAGTGATGTCGTGTCGTGCGGGGCTGACCTATACGCCATCAGGAACAGGGGGATATGCGTGTCCGAATTCTTTTGATTCCTGCCTATCACTTTCCGCAGGTATTCCTCCAGTGTCCGGTTAAAGCGTTCCACCATGCCGTCGGACTGTGGGTGCAAAGGCGTGGTACGAGTTTTCTTCATCCCAGCAACTCACACACTTCCTTGAATACCGCAGACTCGAAATTCCGGCCTTGATCTGAGTGCAACTCCAACGGAACTCCGAACCGGGCTACCCAGTTGTTTACCAGCTTTTCCGAGATCGTTGGTTAGGAATAGGGTACACTTCGGGCCATTTGCTGAAGTAATCCATTACAACCAGCACATATTTGTTGCCTTGAGTGCTAGTTGGGAATGGGCCGGCGACGTCCATAGCAATCCGCTCGAAGGGCGCTCCCACGTTGTACTGCTGCATGCGGCCTCGAGATCTTCTTGTCGGCCCTTTCGCGGCTGAACATCGGTCGCAGCTCTTAATCCACTCGGCTACAGACTCCTGACATCCTACCCAGTAGAATCGTCTTTTTATTTTGGCCACGGTTTTGGTGATGCCCAGGTGCCCTCCACTGGAGTCGTTATGGTATGCCTCGATGACCTCGTTGATTCTGCATTTCGGCACTACCATTAGGGAGTTGCTGGTCCGACCATCCGCGATCTCCCATTCGCGGTACAGGCAGCCTTCCTTCAGCCGCAGACTTTTCCACTGTGCCCAGTAAGCCTTAGCGATCGGGCTTTCACCGGCCATCTCCTGCCACTCTTCCTCTGGCATAACGCTTACCAACCGGACGTCCACTATCTGTTCTTTGCTTTCGGCTCGCGAGCACTGCCTGCATTCGACTTTGCACGGACGGCGTGACAAGGCATCGGCATTTCCATGGCTACTGCCCTTGCGATGCTCTATCGTGTAGTCGTAGCTCTGCAGTCGCTCGATCCACCGCGCCAATTGCCCTTCAGGATCCTTGCGAAACCTTTGTCCATACAGATATTTGTGGAAGTGTTTTACGCAGTCCAATACCGCCAGCAGTTCTCTCCATGTCACACAGTAGTTCCGGTTTCGATAGAACCCTACTGTAGTACGCTATCACTTGTTCCTGGCCGTCTATTATCTGTGATATCACACCGCCAATACTATTCCCGCTTGCAACTGTATCCAGCACAAACATCTCTCCAGGCACGGGGAAGGCCAGAATTGTAGCACTGCACAATTTTTCCTTCAGACGTGCAAAAGCCTGTTCCTGCTCCTCGTTCCACTCGAAAGCTTGGCTCTTTTTCGTCAGTTTGTGCAAGCTGCTGGCTATGTTCGCGAATCCCGGAACAAATCAGCGGTAGTATGTGCACAGGCCCAGGAAACTGCGGAGTTCGTGTAGATTACGTGGCCGGGGCCACTCCTCCACCGCCGTGATTTTGCCTTCATCCGTATGTACTCCGCGGGCGGAAACCGTATGACCCAGATACTTGACCTCCTTTTGGAACAGCGAGCACTTCTTTGGGTTGAGTCTAAGCCCAGCTTTTTGTATCCGCTCAAATACCTCCTTCAGCTTTCCCAGGTGGTCGTCGAAGCTTTTACCCATTACGATTATGTCGTCGAGGTACACCAGACACGTCCGCCATTGCAGCCCTTTTAGCACGCGTTCCATTAGTCGCTCGAATGTTGCTGGTGCGTTGCAGAGTCCAAACGGCATGACGGTGAACTGCCATAAACCATCGCCAACACTGAAAGCCGTTTTCTCCTTGTCCTTGTCTGCAAGCTCTAGCTGCCAATAGCCGCTGCGTAAGTCGAGCATGGAGAACCACTGTGTGCCTGACAGCGTGTCCAGGGTGTTATCGATCCGCGGTAGTGGATAACTGTCCTTCTTGGTCACATCATTGAGCTTCCGATAATCCACACAAAATCGGGTACTGCCATCCTTTTTCTTGACTAGCACGACCGGCGAGCACCTACGACCTTTTCTTTCCGCATGTTTGCGATCAAATTTATGACCTCTTCCCTCTTGGCCAGCGGAACTCGTCTGGGCGGTTGGCGAATCGGTTTTGCACTTCCGGTGTCGATGTTGTGCTTCACTATGGCTGTTCTTCCGCCCGCTTCTGCCGCAAATATTTATTTATTTATTATTTATTTATTATAAGTCTAAAGTACAAAGTACCTTACAGACTAGATCAATTAAAAGGTAATGATAATAACAAATCCATATAATGTACAAATTAAGCAAATAAGTCTATCATACAATGTACAGTTGCGGTCAAAATAATAGTAGTACGAGTACAACGAAAAGAAAATTATGAAAAAATAATCTGCTTTTCTTTACAAATATTTATTTTGTATTTTTTTAACAAGTTATAAGTGTTAACAATGCAATCATAAAAGAAAACTTAAGAATTAAACTCAGTTTGGTTTGATTTAAATTAAATACGTCAAAAGCTCCAAAATATGGACGGTCAAAAAAATAGTAGTTCGCTTTACTTTCATAAAAATGAAGCAAAAATTGTGTTTCATTTTAAAAGATTTAGTGGTTAAATAGTAATAACGTAATTTTTCTTCAAATTAATATTTAGTTGCGTGACTGTTGTTTGGCTATTACTGCAGCACAGAGCCGATGCATTGAAATAACCAAATTTTCATATCTTTCTCTAGGGGCGTGGTCTACTGCTTCTCAAAGTTGATTATTATTTAAAAGATTATTGTGAGCAACTGCTCTCTTCACGTCACACCACAAATTTTTAATTATATTGAAGTCTGGTGATTGTGCGAGCCATTCCATAACCCTAATCCTGCTCTTGCGAAGCCCCTTTCGTGCGACCTTTCTTGTATGCTTTAGGTTATAATCCTGTTGGTGACCCAAAGCATTGGCGTTTTTTCACTGACATACGGTAGCACGATTTCCTGCAAAATTCGTACACATACACATCGTTCCATCGTTTTCTTGATCAAATAAATAGCGCCACCTCCATACAACGTAGGACATGCATTTATTTATTCAGCATGTCTTACGTTTTATGGAGGTGGCGCTATTTATTTGATCAAGAAAACGATGGATCGATGTGTATGTGTACGAATCTTGCAAGAAATCGTGCTACCGTATGTCAAATAAATAGCGCCACCTCCATAAAACGTAGGACATGCATTTATTTATTCAGCATGTCTTACGTTTTATGGAGGTGGCGCTATTTATTTGATCAAGAAAACGATGGAACGATGTGTATGTGTACGAATTTTGCAGGAAATCGTGCTACCGTATGAAAACTTAGAGTCAAACATAACTCCGAGATCCTTAATATCAACTACGCTCTGTAGCGCCCAGTTAGCAATAGAGTAACGTGTTGAAAGCCGTGTTGTAGCCGGCCTCGATAGTCAAGCGGGTAGCACGCTGGCTTCTCATACCAAAGGCTCCAGGTTCGATTCCTGGCTCGGGCTGGTGAACAACTCATCTACTTCTATCGCTATCCATATGAAGGGAATGAGAATTACAAGAATCGCACAAGTGCGCTCTTGGCAGGCAATGGCAAAACCTCCAAGTGTGAACGAAAAACTGCCAATCGCCGTTCGGATTCGGCGTTAAACTGTAGGTCCCCCCTCCCCTTTCCCCATCCGCTTGAAATGTGTGCTGTAACATATGTTGGCAAAACAGTGTTGCATACACAGTTCAAAAACGGGTGAAATATGTGGTATCACAATGGGCCTTTCAGGCCTCCGAGTGTGTCTCTTATAGAGGCAGCCACCGCAACCTAACCTAACCTAACGTGTTGAAATAACGTTCTGGCGCCTCGAAAAAGTTAAGTGAAAACACTTTTTTATATTCAAAGAAAGACCCGACTTCAAACACCATAAATGCAAATTATTCAAATCACTTTGTAGATTTATTGCATCCGTTGAATCCTTGACAATTGTAAAAACTTTCAGGTCGTCAGCGTAAAGCAAATAGTTCGAAAAAGAAAAACAATTGCTAATATCATTGATAAAAAGGACAAATAATAGAGGTCCTAGAATGCTCCCTTGGGGAACACCTAAAGTAGCTACAAAAAGGTCCGAAGTTACACCATCAATAGTAGCCACACAACGTCTTTGAATTAAATACGATGCAATCCATTCTAAGAACGATGAATGAAAACCTAAACAAGCTAGCTTATTTATTAGGATTTTGTGGGAAACTCTATCAAATGCCTTTGAAAAATTTGTATAAATGCAATCGACTTGGTAACCAGCTGAGAATGAAGAAGTACAAAATTCACTAAAAACTGCAAGATTGGAAACTGTCCACCGACCCGGCACAAATCCATGCTGATTCGGGCAGATTAAAGATTTAACCGCAAAATAGATCTTCTCCTTAATAACACATTCAAACAGTTTTGAGGTAGTAGATGATTTCGAAATTGGACGATAGTTCCGAACATCGTTTTTACTTCCACTGAAGATAGGTGTGATAGTAGCTAACTTCCAGTCGTCAATGAAAATACCTGACGAAAAGGATTTATTAAAAATCATCTCAAGAGGAATTGCTAACGCTTTGAATAGGATAGCTGACAGCCCATCAGCATCTGTACGCGAAGAAGGTTTAAGGGAAAGCATACCCTTTACAATGTCTTCCGACGAAATACGAAGAGCCCCAAAATTAAGAGTGGAAGATATTTCAGAAGAAAAATCAGGGAACTGCCCGTATCTAGAACATAATTAGACATAAGGAAATCGGCAAATAAATTAGCTGCTTCAGCAGGGGTTCTAGCAAATTTATCATCAAGCATTACCGATGTAGGTATACTTGAGCAAGATTTTTTTGAGTTCACAAAATTCCAAAACGATTTCGGATTAGCTTTAATGTTTTTTTCAGTGCTACGAATATAATTTTTATAAAGGTAGTCATATGGTTATGTTGGTGTTTAACAAAGAATGACTGAATGTTAGTTAATTTAAATTTTTTTAGATACTTATTTTTGAGATTTTTTAGTTTCTTAAGGTCTTTGTTATACCAAGGAGATATATACGCACGCCTCTTTTTTAGCGATATATTGTCTAAGCAAAATTCACGCATTATTTTCTTAAAGGTAGAAAAGCAACTGTGAGTATCCAAGCCCAAAAATCATCCCATCATCCCATCTAAAATCTAGAAGAGAGTTTTTTAATCTTGAAAAATCACAGGATGCATAATTGAAAGCAGTTCCATCAATAGGCGATGCAGTTGCGAACTCATAAAACTTTAACTTAATATCTAAAGGGATATGGTGCATACCTGGATCGGAAATTGGAGAAGTGCATTTAGATATAAGAAAGTTAATATTATCTGTTACAAAAATAAGGTCTAACAGTCTGTTAAAATGATTAAGAAAACAGTTAATTTGCTTTAGATTTAAGCTAAGATAACTGTCAACAAAAAATGATTCATGACTAGTAACTATATTAGTAGGAATAAGACCCGAATAATTAGAATTGCTACACCAGCTAACATTGCATAGATTAAAATCACCCAGCACGCAAAGATGGTTATCATTTAAATTATCGACAGCTAGAGTAATTACATTATCCACATGTGCCTTATATAAATCAAAATTACTATTAGGCGGAATATATGAAACAATTAAATATAAAGAGCCATATGATTTCGAACCCTTTATGCAGACACACAATTGGTCAAGCAACAAATCGCCATTACTGAGATTAACTAAAAACGCACGGAACTTTCTTCTTATAGCAATAAGAACACCGCCTCCTCTCAGACAGCCAGTTTTAGCCGAGTCCCGGTCCTTGCGAAACACGTCGTACAAATTTAGATCAAAGAATTCACCTTCATAGAAGCCCGAGATTAACCAGGTCTCCACAATCACGATGACATCATAAGACTCTTCGGTACTAAAGCGATGAATAATATTTGACTTTGTTCTTAAGCCCGAAGTGTTGTGGTAATATACATTAAGAACATCGTTGCAATTGGCATTATCATTGCAATTGTTTAATGTTAAATTTGTTGTTGTTGAGCTGGTTGCTTTTGAAAAAACTGAAACGGCTTTACTCTCACGTTAACTGGCCATAATAGCGGATTTAACAATTTCTGATAATTAATCGAAGAGACGCCCAGTTTGAAATTGACACGCTTGCATTTGTCTACTGGGACATCCTTTTTAATTAACGTGTAGCAAGAGAGTGAATTAATGTCAATACACGCGTGTTTAGCTACATAATTCTTTATGTCTTCGGCAGTAACTTTAGACTCAAACGACGATAAACGTAGCCATTTATTGCGAACAGCGACGCTCAACTCGGTGTTATCACTCGAGCCAACAACAACCAAAGCCGTCTTACGCCTCTTATTCTTCACCTCAGTCCAATTGATTGAGTACAATTCACCATCAGCGAGAGCACCACCAATAGTCATCAAAGAGTCAACTGTTGGTACAGTAGCAATTGAAGAGCGTATTACATTATCGGCAGCCCCAGCGGCAATGGCATACGCAGCAGCAGAAGAGTTAACAGCAGCCAAAGAAGAATTGCGAGATAGCGTCTCAGCGCCGAATACTGAGCACACGGCTGGAGAGTAAACTTCAGTTGGCTGAGCAGCACAGGCCGCAACAACACCCACACCAGCCGAGCGAGGCTTAGTGGCGCAGGCAGCAGCAACATTGTTGGTAGGCTCAGCGTTATGAGCATCCGACGAAAGAGCGTCAGTAACAACAGCAGCAACAGCATTGTTATCACCATGGATGCCTAGGCTCGTGTTATCAACGGCCGAATGCATAGATATGGTATCATCTCCTGACAAAGAAGAGTGGCAAAAGAGACGGCGACAACGGA
The DNA here is from genome assembly GCA_963971225.1 of Melieria omissa. Taxonomy (NCBI): domain Eukaryota; kingdom Metazoa; phylum Arthropoda; class Insecta; order Diptera; family Ulidiidae; genus Melieria; species Melieria omissa. Next base: position 64,308,103 of record OZ020268.1, on the reverse strand, counting down.
ACATTTTTTTTTCCTCTTCATGGGTTCAGCCACCTTGGCCTTGGATCTCGTTACAATAATATTTGGCACAGCAGCACTGTTGTCAGGAACTGAGGCTCCGATAGTGCAGGAACTCAAAAGAGCGAACGACTGCAGAAAGTCGCTAAGAGAGTTTAAACTCTTCAGCACATCAACCAGATTGGCCTTACGCAATTTCGATAATTGATTGTTGCAATTATCACACAAAAATTTTATGTTCTCATTGCAGGAAATTAAATCCGCGCAATTGGCGTTTAGTTTAGCACATTTGAGATGTATTTTACAACAGCAAAATCCACATGATAAGTGGTCACCAGTAGAACACTTTGATCTACACTTGTCACAATTAGACATTGTTATTCAAACGAGAGACGCGGAGCGATCAAAAACACGTCTGTACACTTTGAGATTCACTTTGAGATTGACCCATAGTGCTGCAGGAGAGACCTCGCCTTCTGTTTCTGCTTGGCCGTCAACTCGCTGCTCCACTGGTTCTCCTGCGGTATGCGGTACGTTCATGTTGAAACCGCTCTTCCTATTACCTCCAGGTGGGCTACTCTCGCAATTGACCACGGCTACAGCTTCCTTACACTCGCCAATTACCTCGTCTTTACCGACATATTTGGGTGCATTCAGGGGCTCAGTATTCTCACTGGTATTCTGCCATTCTTAGGTTCCACTAATGTACGTCCGATGATGATGTTGTCGTGTCCTTGTTTCGGTGCTTCTACAACCCACAGCCGACTCGTCCCATCGGCTTCGTCCACCTTTGCCCACACAATCGCCTCAGAATTCGCTGGTATCCTCCGGTGTTGACACGATACAAACTTCCTTACCGCCACGCTTCGCTCATAGCCGGTGTGCAGCGGGAATTCAACGTTGGCATATCTCAGCACATTTTTCTTCAGGTCCAGCGTAAAGCCGTGCCTAATCATGAAATCCACGCCGATAATCACGTCGTCCATTATATCCGCGACGATGAACTCATGTTCCAGGCTGCTGGTGCCGATAGCAATCGTTTTTGTAACTTTCCCTCTCACCGGCGCGCGCTCGCCAGTCGCAGTCCGCAGCTGTATGCCATGAAGCGGTTCCCAGTTCTTCAGCAGCTTCCTTTTTATGATCAAATATGTCGCTCCAGTATCCAGTGTCAAAACGAACAACTTCCGAACCGGGCTACCCAGTTGTTTACCAGCTTTTCCGAGATCGTTGGTTAGGAATAGGGTACACTTCGGGCCATTTGCTGAAGTAATCCATTACAACCAGCACATATTTGTTGCCTTGAGTGCTAGTTGGGAATGGGCCGGCGACGTCCATAGCAATCCGCTCGAAGGGCGCTCCCACGTTGTACTGCTGCATGCGGCCTCGAGATCTTCTTGTCGGCCCTTTCGCGGCTGAACATCGGTCGCAGCTCTTAATCCACTCGGCTACAGACTCCTGACATCCTACCCAGTAGAATCGTCTTTTTATTTTGGCCACGGTTTTGGTGATGCCCAGGTGCCCTCCACTGGAGTCGTTATGGTATGCCTCGATGACCTCGTTGATTCTGCATTTCGGCACTACCATTAGGGAGTTGCTGGTCCGACCATCCGCGCTCTCCCATTCGCGGTACAGGCAGCCTTCCTTCAGCCGCAGACTTTTCCACTGTGCCCAGTAAGCCTCAGCGATCGGGCTTTCACCGGCCATCTCCTGCCACTCTTCCTCTGGCATAACGCTTACCAACCGGACGTCCACTATCTGTTCTTTGCTTTCGGCTCGCGAGCACTGCCTGCATTCGACTTTGCACGGACGGCGTGACAAGGCATCGGCATTTCCATGGCTACAGCCCTTGCGATGCTCTATCGTGTAGTCGTAGCTCTGCAGTCGCTCGATCCACCGCGCCAATTGCCCTTCAGGATCCTTGCGAAACCTTTGTCCATACAGATATTTGTGGAAGTGTTTTACGCAGTCCAATACCGCCAGCAGTTCTCTCCATGTCACACAGTAGTTCCGGTTTCGATAGAACCCTACTGTAATACGCTATCACTTGTTCCTGGCCGTCTATTATCTGTGATATCACACCGCCAATACTATTCCCGCTTGCAACTGTATCCAGCACAAACATCTCTCCAGGCACGGGGAAGGCCAGAATTGTAGCACTGCACAATTTTTCCTTCAGACGTGCAAAAGCCTGTTCCTGCTCCTCGTTCCACTCGAAAGCTTGGCTCTTTTTCGTCAGTTTGTGCAAGCTGCTGGCTATGTTCGCGAATCCCGGAACAAATCAGCGGTAGTATGTGCACAGGCCCAGGAAACTGCGGAGTTCGTGTAGATTACGTGGCCGGGGCCACTCCTCCACCGCCGTGATTTTGCCTTCATCCGTATGTACTCCGCGGGCGGAAACCGTATGACCCAGATACTTGACCTCCTTTTGGAACAGCGAGCACTTCTTTGGGTTGAGTCTAAGCCCAGCTTTTTGTATCCGCTCAAATACCTCCTTCAGCTTTCCCAGGTGGTCGTCGAAGCTTTTACCCATTACGATTATGTCGTCGAGGTACACCAGACACGTCCGCCATTGCAGCCCTTTTAGCACGCGTTCCATTAGTCGCTCGAATGTTGCTGGTGCGTTGCAGAGTCCAAACGGCATGACGGTGAACTGCCATAAACCATCGCCAACACTGAAAGCCGTTTTCTCCTTGTCCTTGTCTGCAAGCTCTAGCTGCCAATAGCCGCTGCGTAAGTCGAGCATGGAGAACCACTGTGTGCCTGACAGCGTGTCCAGGGTGTTATCGATCCGCGGTAGTGGATAACTGTCCTTCTTGGTCACATCATTGAGCTTCCGATAATCCACACAAAATCGGGTACTGCCATCCTTTTTCTTGACTAGCACGACCGGCGAGCACCTACGACCTTTTCTTTCCGCATGTTTGCGATCAAATTTATGACCTCTTCCCTCTTGGCCAGCGGAACTCGTCTGGGCGGTTGGCGAATCGGTTTTGCACTTCCGGTGTCGATGTTGTGCTTCACTATGGCTGTTCTTCCGCCCGCTTCTGCCGCAAATATTTATTTATTTATTATTTATTTATTATAAGTCTAAAGTACAAAGTACCTTCCAGACTAGATCAATTAAAAGGTAATGATAATAACAAATCCATATAATGTACAAATTAAGCAAATAAGTCTATCATACAATGTACAGTTGCGGTCAAAATAATAGTAGTACGAGTACAACGAAAAGAAAATTATGAAAAAATAATCTGCTTTTCTTTACAAATATTTATTTTGTATTTTTTTTAACAAGTTATAAGTGTTAACAATGCAATCATAAAAGAAAACTTAAGAATTAAACTCAGTTTGGTTTGATTTAAATTAAATACGTCAAAAGCTCCAAAATATGGACGGTCAAAAAAATAGTAGTTCGCTTTACTTTCATAAAAATGAAGCAAAAATTGTGTTTCATTTTAAAAGATTTAGTGGTTAAATAGTAATAACGTAATTTTTCTTCAAATTAATATTTAGTTGCGTGACTGTTGTTTGGCTATTACTGCAGCACAGAGCCGATGCATTGAAATAACCAAATTTTCATATCTTTCTCTAGGGGCGTGGTCTACTGCTTCTCAAAGTTGATTATTATTTAAAAGATTATTGTGAGCAACTGCTCTCTTCACGTCACACCACAAATTTTTAATTATATTGAAGTCTGGTGATTGTGCGAGCCATTCCATAACCCTAATCCTGCTCTTGCGAAGCCCCTTTCGTGCGACCTTTCTTGTATGCTTTAGGTTATAATCCTGTTGGTGACCCAAAGCATTGGCGTTTTTTCACTGACATACGGTAGCACGATTTCCTGCAAAATTCGTACACATACACATCGTTCCATCGTTTTCTTGATCAAATAAATAGCGCCACCTCCATACAACGTAGGACATGCATTTATTTATTCAGCATGTCTTACGTTTTATGGAGGTGGCGCTATTTATTTGATCAAGAAAACGATGGATCGATGTGTATGTGTACGAATCTTGCAAGAAATCGTGCTACCGTATGTCAAATAAATAGCGCCACCTCCATAAAACGTAGGACATGCATTTATTTATTCAGCATGTCTTACGTTTTATGGAGGTGGCGCTATTTATTTGATCAAGAAAACGATGGAACGATGTGTATGTGTACGAATTTTGCAGGAAATCGTGCTACCGTATGAAAACTTAGAGTCAAACATAACTCCGAGATCCTTAATATCAACTACGCTCTGTAGCGCCCAGTTAGCAATAGAGTAACGTGTTGAAAGCCGTGTTGTAGCCGGCCTCGATAGTCAAGCGGGTAGCACGCTGGCTTCTCATACCAAAGGCTCCAGGTTCGATTCCTGGCTCGGGCTGGTGAACAACTCATCTACTTCTATCGCTATCCATATGAAGGGAATGAGAATTACAAGAATCGCACAAGTGCGCTCTTGGCAGGCAATGGCAAAACCTCCAAGTGTGAACGAAAAACTGCCAATCGCCGTTCGGATTCGGCGTTAAACTGTAGGTCCCCCCTCCCCTTTCCCCATCCGCTTGAAATGTGTGCTGTAACATATGTTGGCAAAACAGTGTTGCATACACAGTTCAAAAACGGGTGAAATATGTGGTATCACAATGGGCCTTTCAGGCCTCCGAGTGTGTCTCTTATAGAGGCAGCCACCGCAACCTAACCTAACCTAACGTGTTGAAATAACGTTCTGGCGCCTCGAAAAAGTTAAGTGAAAACATTTTTTTATATTCAAAGAAAGACCCGACTTCAAACACCATAAATGCAAATTATTCAAATCACTTTGTAGATTTATTGCATCCGTTGAATCCTTGACAATTGTAAAAACTTTCAGGTCGTCAGCGTAAAGCAAATAGTTCGAAAAAGAAAAACAATTGCTAATATCATTGATAAAAAGGACAAATAATAGAGGTCCTAGAATGCTCCCTTGGGGAACACCTAAAGTAGCTACAAAAAGGTCCGAAGTTACACCATCAATAGTAGCCACACAACGTCTTTGAATTAAATACGATGCAATCCATTCTAAGAACGATGAATGAAAACCTAAACAAGCTAGCTTATTTATTAGGATTTTGTGGGAAACTCTATCAAATGCCTTTGAAAAATTTGTATAAATGCAATCGACTTGGTAACCAGCTGAGAATGAAGAAGTACAAAATTCACTAAAAACTGCAAGATTGGAAACTGTCCACCGACCCGGCACAAATCCATGCTGATTCGGGCAGATTAAAGATTTAACCGCAAAATAGATCTTCTCCTTAATAACACATTCAAACAGTTTTGAGGTAGTAGATGATTTCGAAATTGGACGATAGTTCCGAACATCGTTTTTACTTCCACTGAAGATAGGTGTGATAGTAGCTAACTTCCAGTCGTCAATGAAAATACCTGACGAAAAGGATTTATTAAAAATCATCTCAAGAGGAATTGCTAACGCTTTGAATAGGATAGCTGACAGCCCATCAGCATCTGTACGCGAAGAAGGTTTAAGGGAAAGCATACCCTTTACAATGTCTTCCGACGAAATACGAAGAGCCCCAAAATTAAGAGTGGAAGATATTTCAGAAGAAAAATCAGGGAACTGCCCGTATCTAGAACATAATTAGACATAAGGAAATCGGCAAATAAATTAGCTGCTTCAGCAGGGGTTCTAGCAAATTTATCATCAAGCATTACCGATGTAGGTATACTTGAGCAAGATTTTTTTGAGTTCACAAAATTCCAAAACGATTTCGGATTAGCTTTAATGTTTTTTTCAGTGCTACGAATATAATTTTTATAAAGGTAGTCATATGGTTATGTTGGTGTTTAACAAAGAATGACTGAATGTTAGTTAATTTAAATTTTTTTAGATACTTATTTTTGAGATTTTTTAGTTTCTTAAGGTCTTTGTTATACCAAGGAGATTTATACGCACGCCTCTTTTTTAGCGATATATTGTCTAAGCAAAATTCACGCATTATTTTCTTAAAGGTAGAAAAGCAACTGTGAGTATCCAAGCCCAAAAATCATCCCATCATCCCATCTAAAATCTAGAAGAGAGTTTTTTAATCTTGAAAAATCACAGGATGCATAATTGAAAGCAGTTCCATCAATAGGCGATGCAGTTGCGAACTCATAAAACTTTAACTTAATATCTAAAGGGATATGGTGCATACCTGGATCGGAAATTGGAGAAGTGCATTTAGATATAAGAAAGTTAATATTATCTGTTACAAAAATAAGGTCTAACAGTCTGTTAAAATTATTAAGAAAACAGTTAATTTGCTTTAGATTTAAGCTAAGATAACTGTCAACAAAAAATGATTCATGACTAGTAACTATATTAGTAGGAATAAGACCCGAATAATTAGAATTGCTACACCAGCTAACATTGCATAGATTAAAATCACCCAGCACGCAAAGATGGTTATCATTTAAATTATCGACAGCTAGAGTAATTACATTATCCACATGTGCCTTATATAAATCAAAATTACTATTAGGCGGAATATATGAAACAATTAAATATAAAGAGCCATATGATTTCGAACCCTTTATGCAGACACACAATTGGTCAAGCAACAAATCGCCATTACTGAGATTAACTAAAAACGCACGGAACTTTCTTCTTATAGCAATAAGAACACCGCCTCCTCTCAGACAGCCAGTTTTAGCCGAGTCCCGGTCCTTGCGAAACACGTCGTACAAATTTAGATCAAAGAATTCACCTTCATAGAAGCCCGAGATTAACCAGATCTCCACAATCACGATGACATCATAAGACTCTTCGGTACTAAAGCGATGAATAATATTTGACTTTGTTCTTAAGCCCGAAGTGTTGTGGTAATATACATTAAGAACATCGTTGCAATTGGCATTATCATTGCAATTGTTTAATGTTAAATTTGTTGTTGTTGAGCTGGTTGCTTTTGAAAAAACTGAAACGGCTTTACTCTCACGTTAACTGGCCATAATAGCGGATTTAACAATTTCTGATAATTAATCGAAGAGACGCCCAGTTTGAAATTGACACGCTTGCATTTGTCTACTGGGACATCCTTTTTAATTAACGTGTAGCAAGAGAGTGAATTAATGTCAATACACGCGTGTTTAGCTACATAATTCTTTATGTCTTCGGCAGTAACTTTAGACTCAAACGACGATAAACGTAGCCATTTATTGCAAACAGCGACGCTCAACTCGGTGTTATCACTCGAGCCAACAACAACCAAAGCCGTCTTACGCCTCTTATTCTTCACCTCAGTCCAATTGATTGAGTACAATTCACCATCAGCGAGAGCACCACCAATAGTCATCAAAGAGTCAACTGTTGGTACAGTAGCAAGTGAAGAGCGTATTACATTATCGGCAGCCCCAGCGGCAATGGCATACGCAGCAGCAGAAGAGTTAACAGCAGCCAAAGAAGAATTGCGAGATAGCGTCTCAGCGCCGAATACTGAGCACACGGCTGGAGAGTAAACTTCAGTTGGCTGAGCAGCACAGGCCGCAACAACACCCACACCAGCCGAGCGAGGCTTAGTGGCGCAGGCAGCAGCAACATTGTTGGTAGGCTCAGCGTTATGAGCATCCGACGAAAGAGCGTCAGTAACAACAACAGCATTGTTATCACCATGGATGCCTAGGCTCGTGTTATCAACGGCCGAATGCATAGATATGGTATCATCTCCTGACAAAGAAGAGTGGCAAAAGAGACGGCGACAACGGAACATTTTTTTTTCCTCTTCATGGGTTCAGCCACCTTGGCCTTGGATCTCGTTACAATAATATTTGGCACAGCAGCACTGTTGTCAGGAACTGAGGCTCCGATAGTGCAGGAACTCAAAAGAGCGAACGACTGCAGAAAGTCGCTAAGAGAGTTTAAACTCTTCAGCACATCAACCAGATTGGCCTTACGCAATTTCGATAATTGATTGTTGCAATTATCACACAAAAATTTTATGTTCTCATTGCAGGAAATTAAATCCGCGCAATTGGCGTTTAGTTTAGCACATTTGAGATGTATTTTACAACAGCAAAATCCACATGATAAGTGGTCACCAGTAGAACACTTTGATCTACACTTGTCACAATTAGACATTGTTATTCAAACGAGAGACGCGGAGCGATCAAAAACACGTCTGTACACTTTGAGATTCACTTTGAGATTGACCCATAGTGCTGCAGGAGAGACCTCGCCTTCTGTTTCTGCTTGGCCGTCAACTCGCTGCTCCACTGGTTCTCCTGCGGTATGCGGTACGTTCATGTTGAAACCGCTCTTCCTATTACCTCCAGGTGGGCTACTCTCGCAATTGACCACGGCTACAGCTTCCTTACACTCGCCAATTACCTCGTCTTTACCGACATATTTGGGTGCATTCAGGGGCTCAGTATTCTCACTGGTATTCTGCCATTCTTAGGTTCCACTAATGTACGTCCGATGATGATGTTGTCGTGTCCTTGTTTCGGTGCTTCTACAACCCACAGCCGACTCGTCCCATCGGCTTCGTCCACCTTTGCCCACACAATCGCCTCAGAATTCGCTGGTATCCTCCGGTGTTGACACGATACAAACTTCCTTACCGCCACGCTTCGCTCATAGCCGGTGTGCAGCGGGAATTCAACGTTGGCATATCTCAGCACATTTTTCTTCAGGTCCAGCGTAAAGCCGTGCCTAATCATGAAATCCACGCCGATAATCACGTCGTCCATTATATCCGCGACGATGAACTCATGTTCCAGGCTGCTGGTGCCGATAGCAATCGTTTTTGTAACTTTCCCTCTCACCGGCGCGCGCTCGCCAGTCGCAGTCCGCAGCTGTATGCCATGAAGCGGTTCCCAGTTCTTCAGCAGCTTCCTTTTTATGATCAAATATGTCGCTCCAGTATCCAGTGTCAAAACGAACAACTTCCCATCTATCCTTCCTTCAATTGTCAAGCTGCTGGGCTGTCGTTTCAGCTGTGTGACAAGAATGGCGGCAGATTGTGGGGATCAGCTCACGCCCCTTTGGGCTGACTCGTTCTAGTTTAAGGGGGAAAGCCACTGTGACGGGTAAAAAAAAAAATTTTTTTGTTTTTTTTTAAATCAAAGCAAATCAAGTCATAATTTCAAAAATTGACTAAGTTACAACTATTTTAAAATTTTAAAAGATACATGATTTCATTACGAGAGAAATGGACTCAAAACTTTAAACGCGTTTTTCTCGAAACGACTTTTTTTGAACTGGCGGCATCAATAACTCGAACAATTATGAACCGATTTCTAATTTTTTTTTTTGTTTTGTTCGTCTTAGTAGTGGTTAAGGTTAAGCGTAGCCGATTTGGAAAATTTTGTTTTTTACTCTTTTTTAAACTGTCTCAAAACCAAAAAAACAAGGTCGAAAACATGGAAATATTTTCAATCGGTCGCCATTTTGTGAAAAATCAAAATAAAAAAAACGGCTACGTACAAAGATAGCTTCACATTCATACAGATTACAATAAAATTGAATTTTTTTTTTCTGAGTACGCGTTTTTGAGAAATCGATGCCGCCATGGAGGGGGAATTTTTTTTCAAGCGCTACGGGATCATCTCTATTGTTTAAACTATTTAATATTTTTTAATAAAAATTTGTGGAAATATTATTAGATGTCTGCTTAATAAAATAAAAAAAAACCCGATCCAAAAATTCCTATATTTACTCGGTCAAAAAAAATGTTTAAAATCACTAATTTTTTGACCCGTCACAGTGGCTTTCCCCCTTAACGGCTCCTCGTCCTCAGCCCTGCGCTTGTTGGCTGAGCCTCGATTGTCAGTATTCCTCGCTTCTGGCGATAGCGATCGAGAACGGGAACGCCTCTTCCGTTGGCGGCAGTCTCGTGATATGTGGCCTTGCTTGCCACATACCCAGCAAACAACTTTAGGGAGACCACCCGCGGCCTGGCCGGTGGCTCAGAACTCATGGCCTGGATCGTAATGTCGTTGTCTGGCTGGATCTGGCGTATCTTTGCAGGGGCATACCGAGTGCTCCCAATCCATGTCGCCTCATATGTCATCGCGCTGGTCACTGTCTCCCTAAATGTCGGCTTGCCCATCATCAACGCACTGCGACGTGTCTCCGGATCATGAAGACCTTCAATAAACGCCTCTATCTTCATCCTTTCGAGATCATCAGCGCCGAAGGACGGGTAGCACAGCTGCACGAGCCGCTCATGTTGGATCTTTGCCTGCGGTTCTTCAGCTCACAGTAGTACAGAGTTCTGTTGTGCTCGTCGCTGTATTTGGCTGCCAGCGCCCTTATGACGGTCTCGTACTCGCTTCGTAAACATTTTGGAACTGATTTTATTACCTCAGCCGCAGCACCCTTAAGAGCCAGCGCCAATCTCCGACCTTTCCTTACATCGGTCCACTGATTTTCCAGAGCAGCCAGCTCGAATTATAGCTTGAAGGTATCGAACGGCGTAGTCCCATCATAAGTAGGCACTTCTGCTCGGCTGGCAACCATTCTCGCGGCTGTACCTCCCTAAGCCGCTCGTCCATTTTTCTGTTCATCGAGTCTTCCAGACTATCAACTCGTTTGTTCAGGGAATCATCCAGGTCGTCGATTCATCCAAGTGCTCTACCCGCGTCTCCAGGTGCTTGACTTTCCCATTAATCCTGTCTGAGATTTCCTCCACTTTCTGCTCCAAGCGCGCAGAATTTTCCTGAAGCTTGACTTCCATTCGCTCTGCCACTTGTGCCGATATTTCATGGGACGCCGTTTCCATTTTCGCTGCCATTTCTCGATTTGTAGTTTCCAGTTTCGCTGACATTGCTCGATTTGCAGTCTCGACTTTTGCCGAAATTTCGAGATTCGTAGTTTCCAGCTTCGCTGACATTTATGCCGCCATTTCGCGATTTTCATTTTTCATTTTGGCTGCCATTTGACGGTTGGAAGTCTCGAACATGCCTTTAAGTGCAACCATTAGCTGGCTCATGTCCAATGCTGTGAATTGTGAAACCGAACGGACGTGTCCACTGGAGCTCCAGGAAACTTACAAGCAAACTCGAGAAACCCATAAAATTCAGGGAAGTAGCCACGCCGGTGCCGGAACGAAAGACGCGCCTTCATCCTTGCGGTGTTGTCGCGGTCCCACTCTTGGTGCTGCTGTGTTAATTTGTAGATTTCAGATCACGGATAGTGACCTCGGGCGATTTTCTTAAATCACTCACACTCAAAATTGCGGAATTCTGAAACTCGTGGAATTAAACAAGCCGCGATAAATAAACATATGACAGACAACTGTCAAAACTGAACTGCATTATCGACATACATCAAAATAGTGTTGCCACTTACCTAAACACACTCGGTTGTGTAGAGCAGTGCTGCCAAGTTACATTGCTTAGAAATGGGAATAGATAGAACCCCACCTCCTGGCGGAGGTATTACCCCGGAAGCAGCTGTCAGCATGGGTGGCTCCAAGCTTGAGCAACTCAATAATAGGCTCCGACAAATGGAAGCAGTCTGCAATGACCTTAAAACTCAAATAGCCTTACTTCAAAGCGAAAATGAAGCACTCAAAAAAGCCAAAACTATACAAAAGGAAACGGAAGTACGCACCTACGAAACTGACGAAGAAGAGCTCGCCAGGGAAACCGAATGGATTTTAAAGAAAAAACGGCCGGCAAAGAAGAGAAAAGCTGAATTCTTACCAGAACAAGCTGAACAACCTATGTCACAAGCCTCGATCAATGAAAATCGCGAAAAAGATAGCAAACTCCTACGTCCTCCTCCTATTATGGTTACTGGAGAGTGTAACTACCAACAACTGCACACCATGGTAAAGAATGTAGCGGCAACAAACTTTTATATAAAGCTGCTCAGCAACAACAATTACAAAATAACAACTTTTGATGCCTTAGATTATAGAAAGGTCACTAAATCCCTCACAGATACCAAAATAGCATGGTTTACATACGAAAATAAGCAAAATAGGCCAATAAGAGTAATGGTAAAAAATCTGCACCACTCTTGTGATAAAGAGTCAATTGTATCTGATCTAATATCTCAAGGATTTAAAGTATTGGAAACGGTAAAAAAAAACTGAAGTGAAAAACAAAAGAGCCGCTTGACATGTTTCTTCTCACGTTTGATAGTTCTGAAGATATATCTAAAATATATAAAATCAAGACAATCCTCAACTCGGTTGTCCATATCGAACCAATGAGATCCTCAAATTTACTTCCTCAATGCAAGCTGTGTCAGTCATTTGGACATACGAGAAACTACTGCGGAAAGCCACCGAGATGTGTAAAATGCGCGGGCAAACATACAACAGCCGACTGTAGTAAGCCAAGAGCACAAAAACCTAAATGTTGTAACTGTGGCGAAGAACACCCAGCTAACTACAGAGGATGCGTAGTCGCCAAAGAGCTACAAAAAATCAGAGATGCTCAACGAAATAAACAACAACATCATGAAGAAGTTGGAATTGTAAAACCACCAAAAACAAATAATAATGCAACAAAAAGACCCGTCGTCGACCAATCACATACTGCCGCTAATAATACTAACAAAAAATCATATGCAGAAATAGCAAAGGAAAATGAAGAAAATGCAAAACAACACAATCTTCTCTTGAAAATACTAGAAAAACTTGAAGCTTTTGATTGCCGTCTTGTGCTGCTTGAAAAGATTGTGACTATTACCTCATCATCAAAAGCTATATCATTGACCGTACCTTCTACATCAAATACAATGACAAGTACTCGTATATTCACTCGATAACAGCAGGAGTCCCACATGGTAGCGTCCTAGGACCACTGTTATATATTTTGTTCACTTCAGACATACTAAAACCAGACAACGTAAATTCGGCTATTGCTACTTTTGCTGACGACACAATTTTATTGGCTTCAGACAAGAACCTAGCAGTTGCTACGGAAAAACTACAAAAGTACACCGACGCAGTTAAGAACTGGTTTGACAAATGGAGTTTGAAAATAAACGAGGACAAGACTGTTCAAGTGATATTTTCAACAAAAACAAAATACACAGGCGATCCAATAAAAATCAATGACAAAAATATAACCATAGAACAAACAGCAAAATATCTTGGTATACATTTGGACTCAAATCTGCACTGGCACTACCATATTAAACAAAACATCAAACAGATAAAAGAGAAATGCAGACAACTTCACTGGCTTTTGGCTAAGAGATCTAAACTCAGTATTGACAATAAACTGCTGCTATATAAAACAGTTATTAAACCAATTTGGCTATATGGACTGCAAATATGGGGAACTGCTAAGAAGACGCACTTAACAAAAATACAACGACAACAATCAAAAATCCTACGTATAATAACACTATCAGACCGTTACACTACAAACGCCGACATTCATGAAATGCTAAAAATATCAACAGTTGATGACGAGGTGAAAAAAGTAACAACAAGGCATTTTGACGTACTTAAAAAACACAAGAACACAGAAATCAACTCACTCTTGCAACGCGAAAACCAGACAAGACGACGGCTAAAAAGGAATCGACCATGTGACCTATTATCCCTAAACTACCTAAATATTAAGAAACAATTGTAAATTCCAATCCTGACTGTATCGCTCTAGGCACTGGCCTTATTGTGATGTTTTTATTGATCTTCCTACCTAAATGTTTAACCAAATACTTGATGTCAACGACAATTGTATAAATAAATGGGAAAATAAAAAAAAAAAACCCCTGCCTCATGGTTAATATGCTCAAACTTTTATTATGGAATGCGAATGGTCTATCCAAACACAAGCATGAATTGGAGATGACTCTTCACAAAGAAAACATAGACATATGTTTAATTTCTGAAACGCACATCACTAAAGAGTCGTTCATCACGATTAAAAATTATGAAATTTATCACACAATCCATCCCAGCAACTGTGCAAGAGGTGGAAGTGCCATAATAGTAAAACGCCAACTTAAACATTACGAAGAGGAAAAGCTCTGTTCTGAAATATTTCAAGCCACCACAATCACAACAGAACTAAATGGAAACTTAACTATCACAGCACTATACAGCCCACCGAGACATCAAATAAAAAGTGACGAATACGTCCAACTGCTAAGTAGATACAAAAACAGATTTATTATGGGTGGCGACTTCAATGCCAAACACGTCCATTGGGGATCCAGGCTGTCAACAACAAAAGGTAAAGAACTGCTCAAAGCCCTTCAACAAACTGGTTGCCAAACAATTTCCACAAAAAAACCAACATACTGGCCAACGGACCCCTTAAAATTACCGGACCTGATAGACTTTTTCATCACCCATAAAATATCTGACAACTATTTGACTATTAATGCAGGACTAGATTTAAATTCTGACCACTCTCCTGTTTATCTGACTTTGTTTGGACAAGTTTTGCTTAAAGAGCCACCGCCAACACTTGTAAATCATCTGACCGATTGGGCGTACTTCAAAACTATTCTGGAAAATCATAACGAATATCCATCAAATGTTAACAGCCCTCCCGAACTAGACGATGAGGTAGAAACATTCACAGGAATTATCCCAAATGCTGCCTGGGAAAGTACACCTGTTCAAAAAATCACCACTTGTGGAAATGCTTATCCAAAAGAAATTTTAAATAAAGTCAAAGAAAAGCGAAGACTTCGTAAGCGTTGGCAACAAACACGTTGTCCATCTGATAAGGCTGCCCTAAATAAAATAACAAGCACTATTCGCTCAGCAATTAAAGAATTTAAGAATGAAACCTTCAAAAACTACATTAGCTCACTTACTAGCGACGCGAAAACGAACTATTCTCTGTGGAAATGCACGAAAAAACTTAAACAACCATCAACACAATCAGTACCTATTAAAACCACCAGTAACGAATGGGCAAAAAATGATAAGGAAAAGGCTGCCGTATTTGCCAAGTACCTCGCAGAATGTTTTACTCCAACTCCAGCTGTTCCCACCGCAACTACCCCAGGTACCACTCGCGAAAATCCAGAAGATGAAGCAGATATAACTTACACTAGCCTATCCGAAGTTAAAGCAGAGATCGCAAAACTAAAGAAGAAAAAGGCACCTGGATATGACCTCATCACGGCCGAAATATTAAATCAGCTTCCTGCAAAGCCTCTGATAGCGCTGACAAACCTATTCAACAACATGTTCAGACTTAGATATGTCCCAATGGCTTGGAAGGTGTCTGAGGTGTTAATGATACTCAAACCCTCAAAGGAGGCTTTCCTCTCCTCACGAACCTACATCTTACCGGCCGATAACACTTCTGCCGATACTGTCTAAACTTCTGGAAAAACTGCTGGCCAAGCGACTCAACAAAATCATAGAAAAGAAGCAAATCATACCTACACACCAATGCGGATTCAGAAGTGGTCACTCAACACTAGATCAGGTACATCGAATAACACACCTCATCGAAAATGCCATCGACGAAAACAAAGTTTGCTCGATTGTCTTCCTTGATATCTCCAAAGCCTTCGATAAAGTGTGGCACACTGGCTTGCTTACAAAAATTAAACAGATGCTTCCTCAATATTTATCTGCAATACTCGAGTCCTACTTGACAAGAAGATATTTTCGTGTTAAACAAGCCAACGAATACTCTGAACTTGAAAAGATAAGAGCTGGGGTACCCCAAGGAAGTGTTTTAGGGCCCCTTCTATATCTCCTCTTCACCTGCGATGTTCCACTCTGCCCAACGTACAAAACAGCCACATTTGCAGATGATACCGCCCTCATTGCAACTGGCCAAACCGAAGAAGAAGCAAACGCTGTTCTACAAAAAGCTGTCAACGATTTTTATAACTGGGCAAAGTCGTGGCGCATCTCAATTAACAGCAGCAAGACAGTAAATGTTATATTCTCAAATAAACGTTTACACTACCTCCCAATCTTTCTCAATGGCGGCCAGGTCCCACACTCAAACTCAGCCAAATATCTTGGAATGACGCTCGACACGAAACTGCGGTGGAAGGAACACATAAAGAAGAAAAAAGCAGAGTTCGACATCAGATATAAAGATATGTATTGGCTCATCGGCAGAAAATCTACCCTGTCGATACAAAATAAGATCGCAATTTATAACCAAATGTTAAAGCCTGTCTGGACATATGGCTGCCAACTATGGGGATGCTCCAGCCAAAGCAACCGCGACGCAATCCAGAGGTTCCAAAATAAAGTAGTACGAGGCATTGTAAATGCTCCGTGGTACATACGAAACAATGACCTCCATCGAGACCTCCAGATTGAAACAGTTGAAAATGCCATAAAAAAAACACGCCAGAGCCCATATGGAGAGAATTACCAACCATGAAAACGAAGAAATATCATCACTTCTCCACCAACTGAATCCTGAGGGAAGACTAAAGAGAACAAGGCCATTTGAGATCCTAAAAAAGACCTGATAGTTATGTTAAACCACTTCTTAATTATTAATCAATGTTTTACCAAATCATGTTAATTGTAAAAATGCTGTCATTATTGTCATTCATATTGTTCAGAAAATGTCATTCACCACTTTAACATTATCCCACCAAATAAAAATTGCTTGTTAGTTATTGTTTTGTAACTAGTTGCAGTAAGTTTGTAAATAAAAAACAAAAAAAAATGTCCAATGCTTGTGGTGGCGCGGCCGCTGCAGCCGTACTTTGCGGCGACGCAGCAGCAGCAGGCTGCTCCACCTTGGCCGACGCCTCTAGCTCCTGCGTTCCCAATCGATGCCTCGTGCCTCACACGCCTCTCGCAAGCGCAGCTGCAACTCCACTTTTCCGCCAGCAGTCGGCAAATTCCAGGCAGCCAGCTGCTTCTTCAGCTGGTCTACCTTCAGCAGCTCGAGTTTAACCATGTCCGTGCTTTTATAATTTTATTTATTTAGTTATTTTTTTTTTGTTTCTTTTCAGTCATACAATCCCACTTCTGACACCAAATGTTACGAATACTAGTTCTAGTGGGCTGTTACGTATCTCTGGATTGCGTAATTTGAAAATAAAACACACCCAGTTTCTCAAACGCAGTCAATAAAATAAACCAACAATCACTTTATTTCACAGATTTACACTTCACTGTCTTTACACTTAATTATTTGCTTAATTACTCCGTGTGGCACCTTCACTAGTCAACATCAGACCCACTCGCTGCGCCGCACCCGGCTGCCTTTTATACCTGTCCGGCCATCGCACAGATCGTTCTCGCACATTCCGGAGTGGACTAAAGGCATGGCTGAACTACAAGGTTGTAGCAAGCCACTGGCTGATCGTTTATCGCTTTTGTCAAAATCGTCGGTGTCAGCAGTGGTGCGGTGTTGCCGCATCGGTTGAAATGAAAATACCTGACTGAAAACAACTGACCTGAGCACTTTTCCCGTTTTTTCACTCAAATACAGCACCGTCTGGCAACAATCACTTTTGTCTGTTTTCAGTTTCTCCCTCTTTCGTCGGAAAATGACAGCTGAATTTGACAGTAGCGATAAACAATCCTACCAACAAAATGCATGTGGTTTTTGGTGTTGCGGGGATGCTTTTACCTTGTTCTTTTGCCATGACTAAAGGTTTCCATGATGATCCCGACCATCATTGCCTGGTTGGACTAAAAGTTGCCATCATTGCCAGGTTGAAGTAAAAGGTTCCATCATTGCCAGGTTGGCCTAAAAGTTTCCCTTATTATCGCGGCCAGATTGAATTATAGCACGGCGCGTAGCGACAGGGTTGCTTTGCACAGCGACAGACTGTCTTATCGTTACAATAGTATAGAGTATAGAAGTATATATACTATATATATACTCTATAGATAAATAAATTAATTAATTTCGTATTCTCAAAATTGTTCTTTCGACTTTCTATCTGTCATTTATATTTTTTAATTTTGCAAAATTGTCCTAACACGAACAAATTATCAGCAAAATTCATATAAGTTAAAATAATTCAGTAATTAATAAATTAAAACATCATCAAAAAAGGGCATAATTTGTAAGGATTTTCAACTAAGTAAATTGTCTAAGCGTTATTTAAAAAATATTTTCGCCAAAAAGTGAATAAAAATATGTAAAATTATTTTATAAAAAAATCCAACTTCATTACTAACAATCGGTGTTAAGCACCCAGCAATCTTATAACGTTACTACTATCGTGGGTGTAACACACAATTGTACATACCGAAATATGCAAATGTGGATTACATTATAACTTTATGTTGGTTTTGGTTAAAAAATCTATATTTCACTAAGAAATTTAACTCACAGGGTGGATTCCACCCTAACGATAGTAATGCAGAGTTAATATTTTTTTATTCCTTGTTCACTCCTTACTAGCGCCTCAACAAGACTCTTCCATCGTACACGATTCTTGGCTGTTTTTTTTTGCGCCGTCCCATGTGGTATTGACATCAGCTAGCTCGCGTAGGGTCGCGACTTCTACTCCTTGCGGGTTCCAGTCCAGTGCCATTCTCGTGATGCTGT
Source organism: Melieria omissa (assembly GCA_963971225.1). Lineage (NCBI taxonomy): Eukaryota > Metazoa > Arthropoda > Insecta > Diptera > Ulidiidae > Melieria > Melieria omissa. Next base: position 64,289,662 of record OZ020268.1, on the reverse strand, counting down.
CAGGAGGTTTTCTTAGTGTAGGACCTATCCATTTCTATTTTCTGCGCTTTATTTGCCTCAGAATGGGTTCCTCGTTTGTAATCTTCCACAGCGCGTCGTTACTAATTGTCGTGGGCCAGAATATCCTGCAGATGATTCGCGGGCATTTGTTGACGAAAGTTCGTAGCCTTTGGGTGATGGCATTCGAGACTAGCCATGTTTCGCTTCCGTACAACCAGGGCCGTAGCTAGGGGGGGGTTAGGGGGTTCTGACCCCCGAAATGTTAGAACATTGTTTTAATTTATAATATTCTAAACTAGTTACTAACCACACCATGCATGGCTACGTTTACATTGAGCCCAAGTGACTAATTAAGTTAAATTAGTAATTTAATTTAGCTTGGAAGCTTGTTTTCAGTCAGCTGTCGGGTTTTGATTTGAGTAACCCCCCCCCCCCCGAAAAAAAATCCTGTCTACGGGCTTGCGTACAACAATGTCGACTTCACATATGCGTTGAATATTCGTAGCTTCGTGCGTCTGGAGATTTGCGAGCTTGCCCATACTGAATCCAGCCGTCCGAATGCTGCCATGGCTTTACTCAGTCTGCAGTTGGCATCTTCTTCCGCTCCGCCGTCCGCCTTGATTGTGCAGCCGAGGTAGCAGAAGCTGTCGACGAACTCCACGGCACAGCCGTCAATCATTATATGGTTTGTGCTGCTATGATTGACTCTCATGGCCTTGGTCTTGGCGATGTTGACCTCCAGACCGACGCACAGTGGGGTATTTGATGCCCAAAATGGCGATTAATTCAAAAAATGAAATTCAAATATCTTGATAATATTTGGTATGGGGGAAAAGTAGATAAAATTGTGCATCACTGGGTGAAAAAATAAATGATCTACATTGAACGGTATTGTCACAGTGCGCTTTGCAAAATGCATATTTGTTCATTGCTCCGTTGTGTTTAGAGCGCGTTACGCATTTGCCAGTGATTTGAAGTGCTTTTTTTAATATCATTCTTGCAAAACTTAATTTTTTTTAATATGGAACCTTCAACCTCAGGTATTGTACTAATGCTTAAACAAAATTATGTTTGTAGAATATGTGTATTAATAATTTATAAAAATTTGTTAGTTATAGTCTTAAAATTGTACATATTTAAAGGATATAGGTAGACATATAGTTGCTTTGGCTGTGAAAGGCCGTAATAATTTTATATGATATGTAAAGAACATATATTTGACTACTATATTGCAAAAAATTAAAGTGCACTTTTGTGCATTTTCTGAAATAAAGCGTGATCCATTTCGAGGTTCCCTACTTTTTTAAAGAAAAAAACACAGAAAATTAAAATTTAACGGGGAATGTTTATTATCATTCGAAAGAACATTCTTTGGCATTTATTTTTTGAAGATTATCTCTTTCAAATGTTGGCCGCGGCTACGTCTCAGATGGTCCATCCGTTGAGTCCAATTTTCGATGACTCGTTCGAGCATTTCGACTGGTAACTGGCGAATGACACGCGTGATGTTTTGCTCCAAGGCCTGAATCGAAGCGGGTTTATCCGTATAGACTTAAGACTTTACTTATCCCCACAGAAAAAAGTCTAACGGTGTGATATCACACGATCTTGGTGGCCAATCGACCGGCCCATTACGTGAAATTAGCTGTTCTCACCGGCATCATTTTTGAAGAAATATGGACCGATGAACGATTTGTAAACGTTTTTCAGGCGTAAGTCTTTCCATGATGAAATGCCAAACAATACTGAACAAAAATAATATGACAGCTTGACACGACTCACGCGTGATCTGTCAAAAAACGGTTATTGAAAAAAGTACCTCTAGTTGGATCACCCTTTATTTAAGTTTTAGTGCTTCAAAGTCAGTGCCAAATTTTGTGATTTCGCTTGATCTTCTTGGAGTAATGAATGTTGTTGTTATCATGTGTTTCTGTTTTGTTTTTGTTATTCTACTGCAAGGCACTACAAATAACTATGCTTTAAATCAACCTCTTGTTAGGTCGCTCCTTGAATTTAATAAATTAGCGTCTTTCAGTGATATTGATTTTTGTATTTCAAAAGAAAAGTTTAAAGAACTTGTTTCTAAGTTTTATTCTTAACCAAATTGCCTTTTTTATTTTTAAGTGTTAATTAATTTTTAGTTTCTAGCCTGTAGATTTTGTATCATTTGGCTTAAATAAATAAATAAATAAATAAATAAATAAATAAATAAGGCACTGAGACTACTTTAACTCAAAAGTGTTACTTATGCGGTGCAACTAGAACACAATTCAACTTAATTGACGAAATGATTGCAAGAAATGTTGAAAGCACTGATCCTAATTTTGGACTGTCAGTACTGCATGGTTCGATACGATTTTTTTAAATGCCTTCTTCATTTGTCGTACAAATTACCAATAAAAAAATGGTAAGTAAGGTTAGAAAACGAAACAAAAAAAAATATTCAAAAGGGATTCAGAGAGAAAGCAGGTTTGATGATCAACCGAAACCCGGATTCTGCAACTCAAATGATGGAAATACGGCAAGAAGGTTCTTTCGAAACGCAGAGCTATCATCTGAAATCACGAATGTTGACTTGAACTTGATAAAAAGGTTGCACGTTATACTGATAGTGGTTTCTTGTGGCCATGAGGTAGATATTGCAAAGTTTCGAAATTTCGCACATGATACTGCGAGATATTTTGTATCAAAGTATCCATGGTGCAATATGCCACCTACGGTGCACAAATTTCTAATTCATGGGCCAGAAATAATACACCACGCTCTGTTACCAATTGGCCAATTAACTGAGGAAGCTCAAGAAGCACTGAATAAAGAATTTAAAAAATACAGAGAACATTTTACACGCAAGACTAGCAGAGAAAAAAACAAATCATGATATTTTGCATCGAGTTCTTGTTGCTTCCGATCCAATTTTATCAAGTTTAAGGAAACTTCCTAAAAAAAGATCCAACACCTACCACTATCAGCTATTGAACTTTGTAAAAACTTCAACAGATAATACTAATTTCCAGTCTGGTAATGATATTGCGTTTGATGATGATGATGATGATGATAATGATGATGATGATGACGATGATGATAATAATGATGATAATAATAGCGATGACATTAATTCTAGGTTGTATTAAGCAAGAATACTTGATCAAAGCAAATGCAAGATGGTCAAAATCAATTGGTATGGAATGTACCAAAGCCTTTTTCCCGCGATACTCAAGCAGAAATGCAAAGTTTCTCCTACGCTTGAGCAGACCGGAACTAAAACTCATGACAGGAGTAATCAGCGGACACTGTCTGCTAAACAAACATAAGGCCCGTCTGAAATTAACAGACAGTGAAATATGTAGATTTTGCATGGAGGATGACGAGACTTCCATACACCTGATAACTGAATGCCCGGCCTTAGTCCATGCAAGAAAGCAGGCACTAGGCAAGGAAATATTACAGACTACTCATCTGTCTGAAATTGATCTCGCAAGAATTAAAATGTTCTTTGAGAAAATAGGAGGAAATAGTCTCTTCCAGTACTGAACTCGGGCAAGGCACAATAGTTCAAAATGAACGCAGTGCCATAGACAGCCAATGTCTAGCCCCAATCAATCTTAATCTTAATCTTAATTCTAGTGTGAGAAGCCCAAAACTTGAAATATTTACTTAAATTGAATAAATTTAACAAAAAAACAACAACAACAACAACAATATTTTTTTTTCAATTTGTCTTATATATGCTTCATCTATGTAAAAAAATACTTTACATTTATTTTAATAACTCAGGAGAATTGATCGCCGTTTTCAATGCTCAATACCCCACTGTGCGACGGTGCGTGCCAGCGCGACCAGGCAGTCGGCTTTTGCTTGCATGTCGGAGAGTTTGTTCGAGAGGAGGCAGATGTCATCAGCGAAGTCCAAGTCCTCGAGATGCCTGGTGAAGGTCCATACGATGCCTCGTTGATGCAGGGTGAGTTTGCTCATGACGTCATCTAGTACAAGGGCGAAGAGGAGAGGCGACAGGGGGTAGCCTTGTCTGACTCCTGCGTTGGTAGTGACAGAATCGCTGATGTTGCAGTTGTGTAGTACTACCAGTTCAGAGTTCTCGTACAACGCTCTGATGAGCCGAATTAGTTTCTGGGGGACCCCTTTCTACTCAATGCTAACCAAATTGCGCAATGCTAACGAATGCTGCTCACATAAAGATGCTAATCGATTTTATGGAGCAACACGACGAGTTAGCATAAAATAGTTTGCAAAATTGCAAAAACGGGCGCGACAAAAAAAAATTATGGTTAATAGTATTGTAACGATGAGCCAGTCTGTCGCGGTGCAAAGCAACCCTGCCGCTACGTGCCGTGCCATAACCCAATCTGGCAACGACGGCCGCGATAGTAACTTTTAGCCCAACCTGGCAACGATGGTCGCGGTCATCAGGGAAACTTCTAGTCCAATCTGGCAACGTGCGAGAACGATCTGCGCGACGGCCGGACAGAGTATAAAAGGTGGCCAGATGCGGTACAGCGAGTCAGTCTGGTTTTGACAAGTGAAGTTGCCACACGGAATAATTAAGCAAATACTTAAGTGTACGAACAGTAAAGTGTAAACTGTGAATAATAAAGTGACTGTTGGTGTATTTTATTGTCTGCGTTTAAGAAACTGACTGTGTTTTATTTTCAAATCACACAATCCAGAGATACGTGACAGCCCACTAGACTTAGTATTCGTAACAGTATAAACAAAACCAAATCGTCGGCCGAATTTATACGCACCGAAAAATTACGCAGCGCGCCAGTTGTCGTGAAAATACGCATAGTGAAACAGAATGGATGCATAATTCGCATCAGCTGTTTACAAAAAATATTCCTGCAAACACACGATAGGTCGAAGGGACTTCCTCAATTAGCAGCTCCGTCTTGTCCATTTTCTAAATCATACGAAAGGGAAAGACAAAATTGATTATTGGCACAATTTTTTATTAAAATTTGAAGCACTTACAGCTTTGCAACCTTAAAGTAGCACAAATCAAAAAATTTGTGCAGAATTTTTCGTTTGTTTACATTTTCGATTTGCACCTCTGACAGCTGCACGGCTGATTGGTTCGCACGACGACTGCGAACAAATTATAATTTGGTCTATCGTCGGCCGAATATCGCAGTCGTCGTCGTTGTGGGCAATCACATGCACTGCTGTGTGTTTTCGGTGCGTAAAAATCGGCCGATGATTTGATTCTGTTTATATGAAGCCAACGAAGGGATGGCAGAAAGTAAGCAAAAACACTTTCTTATAAATGTACAAAACTTTTCCTGTAACTCGTCATATTTTTAGGTGTGGACTGACTACAAATACAACTCCAAACGAAAATTGACCACCCGAATGAAGAGCATGACAAAAACGAGTTCTGGGCCATATGACTCCATGCAGTTAAGTAATATGGAAGAGCGGGTAATAGCTGCAGCGAAACTAAAAGCCCAAATAACGGGTATTCCGGGCGTGGCGTCATATGGTAGGTAGGTAGCAGCGACTGCGTGCTCTCTGAGCACACTCAAATAGCACTATGTGCAGTTTTGTTGTCGCCTCCTCGACTGGGTCTTCCCTGCATGGGAGAAGATACTGAGCCTTAATCCTTTCGGGACTACTGGCATAATTCGTCCCAGCAAGTTTTTAAGGCCGTTCAAAACAATTATTCAGATCTCATGACCCACGCATAATAATTTTTCGAATAATATGTCCTCGGATAAAGGATTTTTTTAGATTTTGTGACTATGCAACATACTTTTGTACTCCGTCCCGAAAGGGTTAAAGAAAACCCGCATCGTCAAATAGGACTTAATGAGCTAATCAGACTGTTCCCCAAGGAATTTAGTCTTTTAAAAACTAAGGCAGAGGAAATAATCCTTTAACTGTCTAAGCTTTGTACTTAAAGGCGGTGCCAACCTTTCGGGCTGTGAGTCCCTGGCAGATCCCACCTTGGCCAGCACGTCAGCTGTCTCGTTTCCGCTGAGACCCGCGTGACCGGGTATTCAACAGATGATATGATCCACCCGGCCGCTCACCAACCCTAGCAATTCTTTACAGTCTCTGACTAGTTTAGATTTGACTATGGGCTTGGTGAGTGCCTTAATGGCTGCTTGGCTGTCTGAAAAGATGTAAACATCCCTTTGGATTTCTTGCTGTAGGAGAATCCTTCAGGCTTCTCTTATTGCAAAGACTTCCGCTTGAAATTCACTGCGTATATCTGGTAGGTGAAAGGCTTTTTCCACTACTAAATCCCTGGAGTAAATACCTGCCCCAACACCACAGTCCATCTTTAAACCGTCTGTGTATAAGAACGTTTCTACGTTTGTAAAAAAAGATGCGTAACTTTCCCATTCCCTTCTGGAGGGAAAGAGCGTGGAAAACCTAACATCAAAGTCGGCACATTTTTTGGTGTAGTCCGTATCCCTCTTATGTCCATCGGAAACTTCTTCGTGAGGATGTTACTGTGTCCGTAAGGTCTTTCCGCCCATTGGGATGATTCTCTGAGTCTCAATGCTAAGCGCAAGCACCATCTTATAAAAGATTCAATCGGCAGCAGATGAAGAAGCGCATCTAAAGGGTCAGAAGGGCAGTACCTCAAGGCCCCAGTAATCCCGACACACGCCGTCCTCTGCACTGCACTAAGTCTATTGATGTTCTTCTCTAGCGCCGGCCACCACACCAGTGCTCCATACGTGAGAATTGGTCAAACTATCGCGTAGGCTTATTTTTTACTATTTATTATTTTTTTTAGAGTCTGCTGCACGAGTAGTACGCTACCAGTGCTTTCTTGGCCCTTAAATGTATAATAGTTTACCAGCTGAGTTTCGTGTCAAATATGACTCCAAGATATTTAGCTGAGGATAGCCTGAGTTTGCTACCGTTGAGCTTTGGCAGTCGAAATGGGGTAACCTTGCACTTTCTTGTAAACAGTAGCAGCTGTTTTGGTAGGTAGGCGTACGCAACCACCTTGACCCCACCCTGGTTAAGAGCCATCAGTATGGAGTTCAAAGTAATTAGCCATAGCTATGGAGATATTACCTCTCCTTGGGGTGTCCCCCTCTTTGAATATCATGTGACACTCGAGTTACTAAGTTCAGCCTGGATCTGTCTGCTACTTAGTAGAGCCGAGATCCACGAACAGATGCAACCCTCGGCCTGTAGGACTAGCAGGGAGTTAACTATGGCCTTTATCCACGTTAAATAATTTTAAAGAAATGCCGCCAGTGTATGTTCTTTAAACGACAGAGATCTCTCTACGGTCCTCACGATTTACCCTTGATGTATGCATGTTGAGCCGTGGATAGATGGTTCTCTTCCAGGCTTTCTCTTATATACGTGTCCAGTACGCGCTCGAGCGTTTTTAACACAAATGAAGGCAGACTAATTTGCCTAAAGTTTTTTGAAAGTGCTGCTCTTTTGCCTGCTTTTGGTATGTATACCACCCTGGCTTTCCGCCATGATTTGGGTACATAGTTCAGTGCTATGCAGCTGACGAATAGCTCTCGAAGCCAGTCAATTACGTCTTCCCTCATTCTTTGTAGCATAATGGGCAGAATTCTGTTTGGACCGGGACTTTTGTACGGGGAAAAAGAGCTGATAGCCGAGCGGGTCACCTCCCTAGAGATCACCTTCTGGGCGACCGTTCTCGCCCTAGGACTCCGAACTGGTAGCACCCTCGATGCGGTCACAGCGCATTCGGGGAAATGAGTGGACGTTAAGAGTTCCAATGACTCCGCCACTGATTCCGTGGCTGTCCCATCCGGCCTGTGTAGAAGCGTCGGGGCTGAATATCCCTTGGCAAGAACTTTGCTTAGCCTGGCCGTTTCCTTAATCCTTAATAGCTCGTTTATACCTGTGCAGACATTCCCTGTATGGCTGCCAAACCTTGGTCGTATAGGACTCACTAAAGAGCCTTCTTCCTCAACTCCGAAAGCTCCGTATTCCACTACGGTGGAATTGGTTTCCTTTCGTGACGAATCGGACAAGATTGGTACAATGCTCTAGTCAGAGTTTTTCGAGCCGATTGGCTCTCTTCTCTAACTCGGATATAGAGCTAATGCTAAACTTCGGGAATCCTTGTAATTGGGACCTCACGATTCTTGCGTCATATGGTACTGAAGTAGATATTCATGCTCTTCTGCTGCTGCCTCTTTTGGCCCGCAGCGCGATGAAATTGAATGTTCATATTTTTACGAATACTAGCTCAAGTGGTCTGATACGTACACTGCGGGACACTTGATTAACCTCACTTTACTTTCTTAGCTAAGATTTTGGCTATGAAGTAAAAAACTGTTTTTTAATGTCAAAATTTTCTGGACACTTAGTTACATGTGCTCCTGTTTTTGAACCGCCAAAATTGTATGCAAAATGATGATTAACCACATTTTTGTCCACTTAAGCCTATTTCAAGTGGGACACTTGATTAACCTCATTGCAGTTTTAGACCTGTAACAAGTGTTAGAAGGTAGGATTAGTGTAATTCGGTTTGAAAAACTGAATTGAAAGTATTAGGCATATAATTTTTACGAAATTTACAGACGGCAGATGCAATGGCCCGCGGTAAAACCTTAAAAGAATTGGAAAGGGGACGAATTTCGGCGAACAAGGACGAAAACATAAGTAACCGTGAAATCACTCGCAGAATCGATCGCGATCCATGGGTAGTAAACCATTTTCATAAAACCCCACAACTTATGTCAAAAATCGCAAAGGTCGTACCGCAACAGCAACTTCTCCTAGAGAGAGAAGAGCAATTCTTCGAGAAGCGTCCAATTTCTCTGCGTTTGCGGGTCACATACGAGGTCTAACCAGGACGACAGCCAGTGTCGGCACTGTCCGCAGAGTAATTCAGCAGTGTTTTTACATCAAATGCAAAAGGCTGCAAAAAAAACACGTTTACTGCAAAGTCACAAAACGGTACGCTTAGAGTTCGCGCGAGCTCATCTCAGTTGGCAGCAGGAGTGGAAGTCAGTCGTCTTTTCCGACGAAAAGAAATTTAATTTTGGCGGACCCAATGGCTTCCAACACTATTTTCACAATCTAAGAAAATCTGAACGATTTCTTTCGCGGCGTCATTCAGCAGCATTCTCAGTTATGTTGTGGGCAGCAATGTCGGCCAATGGCGCAATTAATTTAACTATATTGGAAGTGCGCCAAATTTCACAGAATTATATGGCAATGTTGGAGATTGAATTTGTAAACTTTGACGAAATATTAGCGGGGAAACGCTGGATTTTCCAACATGATAACGCTGCAATTGACACCGCTAGTTGGTGAAGGATTGGTTTGAAGCGGAAAATGTTAATGAAATAGATTGGCCTGCATTCTCGTCCGATCCCAACATAATCGAAAATGTTTGGGGATGGTTGACACGTACAATTTATGCAGATGGCGTCTTATAGACGCAATTGAAAATGCATTTTCCGATCTTCCTTAAAATTATCTTCGCCTTCTCGTCTTTTTGAAATAGGCTTAAGAGGACAAAAATGTGGTTAATAATTTTGCATACAATTTTGGCGGTTCAAAAACAGGAACACATGTAACTAAGTGTCCAGAAAAATGTGACATTAAAAACAAGTTTTTCACTTCATAGCAAAAATCTTAGCTAAGAAAGTAAAGTGAGGTTAATCAAGTGTCCCGCAGTGTATCACTGGATTGTGCAAATTGAAAATAAAACAACTTTAATTATACAAACGCAGTCAATAAAAACCAACAATCACTTTATTTCACAGATTTATATAGACTGACTCGCTGCGCCGCACCCGGCTGCCTTTTATACCTGTCCGGCCATCGCGCAGATCGTTCTCGCACATTCCAGAGTGGACTAAAGGTGAAGTTACAGACCATCCAGTATATACGTTATTCCATTCTGTGTATGAAAAAAGTTACTTAGCGCAACGCATATGATGGATTGTCGGATAAGCGGCCTTTAGAAGGTCGCACATGTTTGCAATCATGTGCGATGGGGGAAATGTACGATGAGCGTTTACACGGTAACACATGTGCGCACACTTCAGTTGTCTCGCTGCTGCCAACGAAGCAACATGGTATGCGCTTTCCCATCAATTTCTTTAAATTTGCATAAAAGCACCTCTATGCTGCGTTTCTTTTAATTTTTATATTCTTCACCTTTTACTTTTCACAGTTCGGGATTGTGTCTATACACATCAAAGAACTCCTTCCATAATATTTCATTTTTTTGCGACGCCATCCTCACTGCTCGCTGTCCACCGATCGAATGAAAAAGTGCACTATGTGTGTCACACAGCCGTTTACACGGTCGCACTTGTGCGTCGCGCCGACAGAGAAATCAAAAAATTTTGAAAACCGTCGCACATGTCCGACGACACGAATTTCTTGCGTTTACACGGTCATTCTTCTCGTCGCGCCGCGCATGATTACGGACATGTGCGACCGTCTAAAGGCCGCTATACGATGGAAAAAGTTGAGCAACTTTCTACTTTTGTTTGCATTACGTCCGTCCCACAAACAGATCAGCTGATTGATACAATCAAGGGTGGTAAATTATTCTTCATTTTAAATGTTATCGATAAATACCCTTTTCTCAAAAATTGTTTTTTTTAATGTTTGTGTTAAATAAGGTTTTAAACAAAGCAGATAATGTTCGTAGCAAAATTTGTAAATATTTCTCGGCGTAAAATGCGTTCAATAAAATTATTTTTGTTCAATTTTGCCATGAACGAAATTCGTATAAAAATTATCGATTACGTTCACGTACTGAGTGTGATCTTTAATTTGCCGTTAATTATTATGTGTTTCAAATTGATTCAATAAAATTGAAAACGAAAGAACCGCCGCCGCCAAGCCACTAGCCCACACAGAAGTCGACCACAGAGAGCCACATCACAACGATCACATTTTCAATTCAAACTTCAATCAACTGATTAGAAACATAAACATGTCGAAAAAAATCCACGATGTGTAACTTCAATGTACGAAATGCATGTACCGCAAGTACTGCATTCAATGCATAACCACAGAACAAACAATATACAGAATGCGCATCTGGTGTAAAGAAAATTTTCTTTGCGGGTTCCAGCGGTAGGACCCGTTTGTAGATGCGGGGGAAGCAGTAAAAGGGACGAGAACGCACAGAGCGCGAGAGCGTAAGCTGAGAAGATGCGACCGCGCACCACACACTGTGGTTGTTGTTGTTGTGCAACACAGCGATGTGCCGCTTGCATGTTGGTGGTGTCTCGTGCTCGCTCTCCGCTTGCTTTTTTACAAACAAGAACAAGAAGTGGACAGGCAAAGTTTTCATAGAAAAATTGATTGAGCGATCGCCAAGGCACATAAGGTGGTAGCACTACAGGAAAAACCAAAATTCAATGGATTTTATAAGTTCTGCTTGTAAAATAGAAGTTGTAAAAAGTACAAATGGCTACAATGAAAATAAATATATGTGTTAAATATTGGAACAACCAAGACGCATTAAGAAAGTGATAATAAGTGGAAAACTATTGCTACAATGTTGTGCTAATTATCAAAGCAAAAAGTTTAATCAGTTCTGGTGCTGCAACTACCTATTGAATTTGCCTTGGCGATCGCTTTGCCAAATCAACCACAATTTCAATGTGCACGAGCAAAGCCAAGCTGGCTTGCTGCGGAAAACAACAACATTGCGTGTTGTTGTCGAAATGAGAATAAAGCCCAAAACCATAGAATCTATGCGCGTATAATACATCAATTCGCGCTTACTCTCTCGGTTCCCTTTACATTTTCCTCACCTTTGTTGCTTCCCGCCCGCGTCTGAAATGAAATCGCAAAATTATTTATTCTGTGATTCAATGCATAACGCATATACTGGATTAGAGCCCGACCGATTAATCGGCATCGGCATCGGCTGGTAGCGGCCAATAAAATTGGTATCGGCATCGGCCAAAAAAAAAAGAATCGGCATCGGCCTTTTTTGGCCAATGCCTCATCGGTTTTTTTTGGTCGATTTTCCTGCTTTCATTTCTTGTTTGTTTTTATTTGCAGCTGAATCGCACTGTCTTTCTTTTTCATATCTCGCTTTGTATATTTACACCTAAGTCTGTTTTTACACGGTAGATTGGTTCCAGAAGAAGCCGTGTAAAAAAAAACCGTGTAAAAAAAGACATTGATCGTATACAAAAATGGGTGATTTGTTCCTAATCTCTAAAACCTATTAAAATTTCTTTACCAAACACGTCTTATTGCATTGACAGTTCACAAAATATTAACACGTTTCAATTGCTCTGACCAGTAAATTTTATTGTATGCACATAAAGGGAATTCCCCTAAATTAGTGCTATTCACATTTGCTTTGACCAGTAAAAATTGCTTGTACGCGCTAAAAGGGAATTCACTTAAATCTTTAAGCTAGTGTTCGCAAACTATCGATAGCACTATCGATACTATCGATGGTTTCAGACTTTTTTCTTTCATAAATACTTTTTTGTAATATGAACATACTTCGCAAAAATTAAATTTGACAAAAAAAATTTAAGTACATAAAATTTCAAATCGTGCTAAATGGAATAAAATCGTGTAAAAAAATTAAAAATATTCAATTTTCAAACCGTGTTATATCAAAACCGTGTAAAAAAAGACCGTGTAAAAACAGACTTAGGTGTATTACATTTTTATTATACTGTAACGATGAGACAGTCTGTCGCTGTGCAAAGCAACCCTGCCGCTACGTGCCGTGCTATAATCCAATCTGGCAACGACGGCCGTGATAGTAACTTTTAGTCCAATCTGGCAGCGACGGCCGCTATAATAACTTTTAGTCCACCCTGGCAATGATGGAAGCTTTTAGTCCACTCCGGAATGTGCAGGAACGATCTGCGCGATGGCCTGAGAGGTATAAAAGGGCAGCCGGTTGCGGCGCAGCGAGTCAGTCTGGTTTTGACAAGTGAAGTTGCCACACGGAGTAATTAAGCGAATACTTAAGTGTACGAACAGTAAAGTGTAAACTGTGAATAATAAAGTGACTGTTGGTTTATTTTATTGTCTGCGTTCAAGAAACTAACTGTGTTTTATTTTCAAATTGCACAATCCAGTGATACGTAACAGCCCACTAGACGTAGTATTCGTAACATTTGGTGTCAGAAGTGGGATTGTGGAAAATTGAAAGTAAACAAAGAAAATTATAAAAGCACGGACACGTAGACCAGCTGAAGAAGGAGCTGGCTGCCTGGAATTTGCCGACTGCTGGCGGAAAGGTGGAGTTGCAGCTGCGCTTGCGAGAGGCGTGTGAGGCACGAGACGTCGATTGGACTGTGCACGAGTTCGGAGCGCAAGAACTGGAGACGTCGGCCAAGGTGGAGGAGTCGCCTGCTGGTGCTGCTTCGCTACAGAGTACAGCTGGAGCGGCTGCACCAATACAAGCGTTGGACATGAGCCAACTAAAGGCTGCACTCAAAGGCATGTCGGCGCAAATGGAAACAGCGAATCGAGAAATGGCAGCGAAGCTGGAAACTACGAATCTCGAAATTTCGGCAAAAGTCGAGACTGCAAATCGTGAAATGTCGGCGCAGCTGTCAGCGAAAATGGAAACGGCGACCCAGGAAGTATCGGCGCAAGTGGCAGAGCGAATGGAAGTCAAGCTTCAGGAAAATTCTACGCGCTTGGAGCAGAAAGTGGAGGAAATCTCAGACAGGACTAATGGGAAAGTCGAGCACCTAGAGACGCGGGTAGAGCACTTGGATAAACGAGTCGACGACCTAGATGATTCCCTGAACAAACGAGTTGATAGTCTGGAAGACTCGATGAACAGAAAAATGGACGAGCGGCTTAGGGAGGTACAGCCGCGAGAATGGTTGTCGCCGGTTCCGGAAAGTGTTGCCCCCCGAGCAGAAGTGCCGAGTTATGATGGGACTACGCCGTTCGACACATTCAAGCTGCAATTCGACCTGGCTGCTCTGGAAAATCAGTGGACCGATGTAAGGAAAGGTCGGAGATTGGCGCTGGCTCTTAAAGGTGCTGCGGCTGAGGTAATAAAATCAGTTCCAGAATGTTTACGAAATGAGTACGAGACCATCATAAGGGCGCTGGCAGCCAAATACAGCGAAGAGCACAACAGAACGCTGTACTACTGTGAGCCGAAGAACCGCAGGCAAAGAGCCAACGAGGCGCTGCAGACATATGCAGCAGACATTGAGCGGCTCGTACAGCTGTGCTACCCGTCCTTCGGCGCTGATGATCTCGAAAGGAGGAAGATAGAGGCGTTTATTGAAGGTCTTCATGATCCGGAGACACGTCGCAATCGCCTGAAGCGAGGAATACTGACAATCGAGGCCCAGCCAACAAGCGCAGGGCTGAGGATGGCGAGTCGTTAAACTAAAACGGGTCAGCCCTAAGGGGCGTGAGCTGATCCCCACAATCTGCCGCCCCACCATCCTTATCTCACAGCTGAAATGACAGCCCAGCAGCTTGACAATTGAAGGAAGGATAGATGGAAAGTTGTTCGTGTTGACACTGGATACTGGAGCGTCATATTCGATCATAAAAAGGAAGCTGCTGAAGAACTGGGAACCGCTGCATGGCATACAGCTGCGCACTGCGACTGGCGAGCGCGCGCCGGTAAGAGGAAAAGTAACAAAAACGATTGCTATCGGCACCAGCAGCCTCGAACATGAGTTCATCGTCGCGGGTATAATGGACGACGTGATTATCGGCGTGGATTTCATGATTAGCCACGGTTTCACGCTGGACCTGAAGGGAAATGTACTGAGATATGCCAACGTTGAATTCCCGCTGCACATCGGCTATGAGCGAAGCGTGGCGGTAAGGAAGGTTGTATCGTGTCAACACAGGAGGATACCAGCGAATTCCGAGGCGATTGTGTGGGCAAAGGTGGACGAGGACGATGGGACCAGTCGGTTATGGGTAGTAGAAGCACCGAAACAAGGACACGACAACATCATCATCGTACGTACATTAGTGGAACCTAAAAATGGCAGAATACCAGTCAGAATACTGAACTCCTTGAATGCACCCAGATATGTCGGGAAAGATGAGGTAATTGGCGAGTGTAAGGAAGCTGTAGCAGTGGTCAATTGCGAGAGTAGCCCGCCTGGAGGTAATGAGAAGAGCGGCTTTAACATGGACGCCATACCGCAGGAGAACCAGTGGAGCAGCGAGTTGACGGCCAAGCAGAAACAGAAGGCGAGGTCACTCCTGCAGCACTATGGGTCAATATTTGCGGCGGAAGCAGGCGGAAGAACAGCCATAGTGAAGCACAACATCGACACCGGAAGTGCAAAACCGATTCGCCAACCGCCAAGACGAGTTCCTCTAGCCAACAGGGAGGACGCCACAAATTTGATCGAGAACATGCGGAAAGACAAGGTCATAGGGCCTTCTTCGGGCCCCTGGTGCTCGCCGGTCGTGCTAGTAAAGAAACAAGATGGCAGTACCCGGTTTTGTGTGGACTATCGGAAGCTCAATGATGTGACCAAGAAGGACAGTTATCCACTACCTCGGATCGATGACACCCTGGACACACTGTCAAGCACGCAGTGGTTCTCCACGCTCGATTTACGCAGCGGCTATTGGCAGGTAGAGCTTGCAGACAAGGACAAGGAGAAAACGGCTTTCAGTGTTGGCGATGGTTTATGGCAGTTCACCGTCATGCCGTTTGGACCCTGTAACGTACCAGCAACAACGCGTGCTAAAAGGGCTGCATTGGCGGACGTGTCTGGTGTACCTCGACGACATAATCGTAATGGGTAAAAGCTTCGACGACCACCTGGGAAAGCTGAAGGAGGTATTTGAGCGGATACAAAAAGCTGGGCTTAGACTCAACCCAAAGAAGTGCTCGCTGTTCCAAAAGGAGGTCAAGTATCTGGGTCATACGGTTTCCGCCCGCGGAGTACATACGGATGAAGGCAAAATCACGGCGGTGAAGGAGTGGCCCCGGCCACGTAATCTACACGAACTCCGCAGTTTCCTGGGCCTGTGCACATACTACCGCTGATTTGTTCCGGGATTCGTGAACATAGCCAGCAGCTTGCACAAACTGACGAAAAAGAGCCAAGCTTTCGAGTGGAACGAGGAGCAGGAACAGGCTTTTGCACGTCTGAAGGAAAAATTGTGCAGTGCTACAATTCTGGCCTTCCCCGTGCCTGGAGAGATGTTTGTGCTGGATACAGATGCAAGCGGGAATAGTATTGGCGGTGTGATATCGCAGATAATAGACGGCCAGGAACAAGTGATAGCGTACTACAGTAGGGTTCTATCGAAACCGGAACGCAACTACTGTGCGACATGGAGAGAACTGCTGGCGGTATTGGACTGCGTAAACATCTTCCACAAATATCTGTATGGACAAAGGTTTCGCAAGGATGCTGAAGGGCAATTGGCGCGGTGGATCGAGCGACTGCAGAGCACGACTACACGATAGAGCATCGCAAGGGCAGTAGCCGTGGAAATGCCGATGCCTTGTCACGCCGTCCGTGCAAAGTCGAATGCAGGCAATGCTCGCGAGCCGAAAGCAAAGAACAGATAGTGGACGCCCGGTTGGTAAGCGTTATGCCAGAGGAAGGGTGGTCGGCGGAGAGGCTACAAAAAGACCAGCGTGAGGATGCGGATCTTGCAAAAATCGTCGAAGGCAAGGAGCAAGGCGCACGTCCAGACTGGCAGGAGATGGCCTGTGAAAGCCCGATCGCTAAGGCTTACTGGGCACAGTGGAAAAGTCTGCGGCTGAAGGAAGGCTGCCTGTACCGCGAATGGGAGAGCGCGGATGGTCGGACCAGCAACTCCCTAATGGTAGTGCCGAAATGCAGAATCATCGAGGCATACCATAACGACTCCAGTGGAGGGCACCTAGGCATCATCAATACCGCCAAAATAAAAAGACGATTCTACTGGGTAGGATGTCAGGAGTCTGTAGCCGAGTGGATTAAGAGCTGCGACCGATGTTCAGCCGCGAAAGGGCCGACAAGAAGATCTCGAGGCCGCATGCAGCAGTACAACGTGGGAGCGCCCTTCGAGCGGATTGCTATGGACGTCGCCGGCCCATTCCCAACTAGTACTCAAGGCAACAAATATGTGCTGGTGGTAATGGATTACTTCAGCAAATGGCCCGAAGTGTACCCTATTCCTAACCAGGAGGCGACTACGATCTCGGAAAAGCTGGTAAACAACTGGGTAGCCAGGTTTGGAGTTCCGTTGGAGTTGCACTCAGATCAAGGCCGGAATTTCGAATCTACGGTATTCAAGGAAGTGTGTGAGCTGCTGGGGATAAAGAAAACGCGTACCACTCCTTTGCACCCACAGTCCGACGGCATGGTGGAACGCTTTAACCGGACACTGGAGGAATACCTGCGGAAAGTGGTAGGCAGGAATCAAAAGGATTGGGACACGCATATCCCCTTGTTCCTGATGGCGTATAGGTCAGCCCCGCACGACACGACATCACTCACTCCAGCCCGAGCAGTGTTCGGCACAGAGTTGCGGTTACCCGCTGACTTGAAGTTCGGGGTAGTCAGCACGACGGGAGGCGCTAAGACGGACTACGCGGTCAAAAAGCGGGCGGAACTGGAGGAAATTCACCAGTTTATAAGGAGCCGCACCAAACTGGTCAGCGATAAGGCGAAAGCCAGATATGATCTACGGGCCAACTCAGCAGGGTTCCAGGAAGGCGATCTGGTAATGCTCTACAACCCGCAGGGGAGGAAAGGTTTGTCTCCGAAACTTCAAGCGTCATGGGAAGGACCGTACGAAGTCGTGACTAGGATTAACGACGTGGTATACAGGATTCAACGTTGCAGCAATAGAGGCGCTAAGCTGAAGGTAGTCCATTTGGAGCGCCTGGCGCCTCATCACAGCGGAGCCTCGGCACTTGTTCGGGACGAACAAGTCTAAGTGGTGGGCAGTGTAACGATGAGACAGTCTGTCGCTGTGCAAAGCAACCCTGCCGCTACGTACCGTGCTATAATCCAATCTGGCAACGACGGCCGCGATATTAACTTTTAGTCCAATCTGGCAGCGACGGCCGCGATAATAACTTTCAGTCCAACCTGGCAATGATGGAAGCTTTTAGTCCACTCCGGAATGTGCGGGAACGAGCTGCGCGTTGGCCTGAGAGGTATAAAAGGGCAGCCGGATGCGGCGCAGCGAGTCCGTCTGGTTTTGACAAGTGAAGTTGCCACACGGAGTAATTAAGCGAATACTTAAGTGTACGAACAGTAAAGTGTAAACTGTGAATAATAAAGTGACTGTTGGTTTATTTTATTGTCTGCGTTTAAGAAACTGACTGTGTTTTATTTTCAAATTGCACAATCCAGTGATACGTAACAGCCCACTAGACGTAGTATTCGTAACAATACGTTACAACCCAGTGTTGCCTGATTAGGGGTTTCTCCTTAGATTTGTTTGGATTTTATGACAAATATTTAAGGGGACAATATTTTACAGATATATTAATCTATTTTTGCTACATCAACACCTTGTTCAGCTATATTGGCTATTGGGTCTTTTGTTAATTGCTTGTGCCAAATAGAATGAGCAATTTTCGTGAAATATAAATTGTATGTGTTATACATTTGGGGGAAATTTTAGTTTAATGTATTTAAGTTCTGAATTTTCTTGTAATTTTATTTAGTTTTTAGTTGTTTGGCCACTCGCAACAAGTGCACAATTTTTTTGCCGGTGCTAAAAAATTTGTATATAAATCTTTAAATTCAAGTGGTTTTAATAAGCTTTTTGTTCTAAGTCTGGGTGACTTGACAAAGATTTCAGTCGTGCGTTCGCGAGTGCAGTGTTTTCATCAAGGACGGGAGCCGATTTTGTGGATTTCTGGACCGTGGGACGCCAACCACTGCGTCGTGGTGGTTGGGCGCTGCTGAGAGGGAGTAGGTGCTAAAGGTAGGTCCGCGAAGGTCCGGTGGTTGCGGCGCATTCCTCAGCGCGACACCGCAGCCAGCTCCTGAGTTCTTCCCGAGCCGCTGGACACACTACACGCAGAACTGCTGGGTGCTCCCCCGCAACAGGCGAACGTGCGCGGACTCTCCCGCCATTTCTAATAGTTGTTGGTGCTGGTTACCAGCGCCATCTCTGGAAGAAGACTACGTGCTGGGTTGGCAGCGCCATCTAGTTGCGGGTAGCGGCAACTCTGCATTGACTGCATTGACAGCGATGCCACCCAGTTTGGAGTTTGGTTTTTCTTTTGGAAATCTTTTAAATTATCCCGTTTTTATTATTTCACCATATTTTGGTTTTATTTTGCTTTTTTTACCTTTTTTGCAGGTTTTGTCTTTGATTAATGAATCCTCCCAATAGGAGTATTCCAGACGTGCGGTCTAAAAACGCTCTTCATGGACGTATGTTCCCATCCCAAAAACCGGGTGTAGCAGCCCTTCCTAAACCGGACATGCGGTCCAAAAACGCCACTGTAGAGCCTTCTGGCACTTTGGATACCAGACCTGGTACCAGTAAGGCGGCGCAAAATTTGGCTAAACCGGCTGCCCAGCCAACAGCTTCCGGTGCCAAACAAGCGCCTTCAAAGTTGGTTTACAAAAACCGCCGTGTTGCCCTGCGTTTAATTGAACGCCTTAGTCAAACTCCGGTAGGGCAACGCACGGAGAAGCAGAAAGCTTCGCTTAAGTGGGCGACGCGGGTCGTGGAGGAGGGTGATAACAACCCGAACCGACCTTTTTCCTCTTCAATGCGTCAACGGTCAGTAGAGGAGACCACCCACCCGGAGGCTAAAAAACCGTGCAGCCTTTCAGCTGCCCCGAGGACCTTCAGCGAAATTCTCGCAGGCCACATCACAGTGGCGGTGGTCGACGAGAGCGACCCCGACGGCAGCATTTCGCCTGATAAATGGAAGACGGTTGAGGCCAGGCTAACACCGATCTTCCTCCCTCTCTTGGATGAGCATCCTGGCGATGCCCCTTCCTGTCGCGACGGCGGATGGCATCAGGGCCATGTGAAGCTGATCGCTTGCGCCGACCAAAGGTCCGTGGATCTTTTTAAGATCGCGATCTCCAGGGTGGGCGAAGTATGGCCAGGTGCGAAACTTAAGGTCGTTGCTAAGGATCAAGTCCCTAGCCGGCCAAGAGCTCGCGCCTGGATCCCAGCCGAACCCTCAGACCCGAAAGTTATCCTGGAGATAATTCGGAGAAGCAACACAAAGCTGGTGACTTCCAATTGGAGGGTGATTCGGTTGGAGGAGCCGAGAGGGGATTTTAGATCCGCCATTTTCCTGGTGGATTCAAATTCCCTGGCCCCCTTGTCAGCCACAAATGGAGTCATTGGCTATGCCTTCTCCTCCTTCAACATGAGGGTCTTCAAGAAAGACGGCGACACTAGCGGCGTCAAAGCCGCATCGGAAGCACCTACTGTAGCTGACCAAAAGCTTGCAGGAAGTGACCCCCGACCAGAGATTGCCTTATCCAACCTCCCACTATCCTCGTCCAACTCTGCCGCCGGTATTTCAGTTGTAGCCGACCAGAAGCACGCAACTGACAATGCCTCGTCGCATAGGTCTTGTGTCAGTGATGATTCTGACATGGAGCTGGCGGACTTCTTCCGTTCATCCCTGATGGACGAAGAAGATCTGCTGGAGTCAGACCTCGACGATGCGGCTAATATCACCGTGGTAGGGGCCACTAGCACCACTCAAAGCAGTAATGCTGAAGGTGGTGCAAATTAACCTCCACCACTCTAAGGCTGCGGCCGCCAGCCTCATTCTCCGCTTGGCAACTTACGGAGACGACATCGTCCTGATCCAGGAGCCGTGGATTGTGAACGGCCTGATACGCGGCCTCAGGACCAACACTCACAAATTGCTATATGCGGCGCAGGCAGGTAGGCCTAGGGCGTGCATATTAGTCAGCAACAAGTTGAGTACATTTCTGCTCTCGAATTACAGCAACGGGGACATGGTAGCGGCAAGCATCGAGCTCGATTCGGGAAAGCTCTGGATCGTCTCGGCCTACTTGGCACATGACCATCAATCCCTTCCAGAAGATAGCCTAACCAGGTTAGTACAACATGCTGCTAATGATAGCGTAGATTTGGTAATAGGTTGTGACGCCAACGCGCATCATGAAGTGTGGGGCAGCTCAGATACGAATTTAAGAGGCGAAATTCTTTTCGATTTTATCCTCTCTACGAATCTCCAAATATGTAATAGGGGTAATGAGCCTACCTTTATTACTAGAAATAGGCAAGAAGTTCTCGACCTCACTCTTGTCTCTCAAACTGTATCGAACCGATTGAGTAACTGGAGGGTCTCTAAGGATCACTCTTTTTCGGATCACAGATACTTACTGTGGGAAATCTCGGACAAAGCTCCGAGTCAACCCCTTTTTAGGAATTTAAAAAAGGCCAATTGGCCTCTTTATTATGATACGGTTCAGTGCCTTCTTCCAGCTGACATTCCAGGTCCGCTCGACAGTAAGGATGTACTTGATGAGTCAGTTAAGTCATTCACGTCGATGCTGAATGCAGCCCTTGACGTAGCTTGCCCTTTGAGGAAGCTGTCCACGCGGAAAAGATTCAGGCCCCCTTGGTGGTGTGCTGAAATCAGTGAGCTCCGCAGAACAGCCAGGAAGTTATTCAATAAAGCTAGACGGTCATGTACGGATGAAGTCTGGCTAGAATACAAGCTAGCTCTGAAAGCCTATAAAAACAGGCTAAGGAAAGCCAAGAGGGAGTCTTGGAGAGACTTCTGTGGTAACATAGAACTTACCACCGAAGCCTCTAGGCTCAGGAAAATACTCTCCAAATGCCCATCTAACACCTGCTATCTCCAGAAGGAGGACGGGTCATGGGCCTCTAGTAGTGAAGAATCACTTGATATTCTGCTAGACACACACTTCCCAGGTGGCTCTAAAGACCTGGCGGACCCCCCCTGGTCGGGAAACCGCCCTCCGGTCCCGGATGCCGACCTCATTGTGACTAGACAGAAATTGTTATGGGCCGTAGATAGCTTTTTACCCTACAAGGCGCCGGGGCCAGACGGCGTCGCCCGGATAGAGATTCAGGTCACCAAGAACCTAATTCTTCCATGGCTACAGGAGATCATGAGGAGCTGCCTAGTCCTGAATCACATACCCAGTATATGGAGACATGTGAAGGTAGTTTTTATACCTAAGGCTGGCAAAAGCTCGCATGTTCTTCCAAAAGACCTCAGACCGATTAGTCTTTCCTCTTTCCTTCTCAAAATCTTGGAAAGGTTAGTGGATACCCATATTAGGCAGTTGTTGGTCGATCGACCAATCTCGCCCTCACAA
Source organism: Melieria omissa (assembly GCA_963971225.1). Taxonomy (NCBI): domain Eukaryota; kingdom Metazoa; phylum Arthropoda; class Insecta; order Diptera; family Ulidiidae; genus Melieria; species Melieria omissa. Next base: position 64,267,424 of record OZ020268.1, on the reverse strand, counting down.
CATGCGTACTGCAGGGGGGTAAATCTGTAGAAACCGCTCTGCATTGCTTAGTCCATACTATAGAGAAATCACTTGAGTGCAAGGAATTTACTATGGTATCTTTTACGGATATTGAAGGGGCCTTTAACAACATCAGATCGGAGGCCATTACCGACGCACTTGCAGACCTGGGTGTAGGTGTGCCGCTAGTAGCACTGATTGAGCAGCTGCTTCATAGCCGCGTCATCAATGCAAGTCTTGGTACCACATCTGCACAGAGATCTGTAAAAAGGGGGACCCCCCAGGGAGGGGTCCTCTCGCCTCTTCTTTGGAATTTAGCGGTGAACACACTGCTAATGCGTCTGGAGAGGGCGGGGTGCCGGGTGGTCGCCTACGCAGATGATGTTGCTATTGCGGTCTCTGGAAAGTTTCCTTTAATTATCAGGGATGTATTGCAACATGGCTTGAACATCCTAACTAATTGGGCCATAGAATGTGGTCTTAGCGTTAACCCGCATAAAACGGAGTTAGTTCTCTTTACAAATAAACACAGAATACCTGAGATTGATCCCCCGCGGCTGCTAGGGATTGATCTGAAATTTTCTGAATCCGCCAAATATCTGGGACTTGTGTTAGACAGGAAACTTAACTGGAAACTCAACGTCCTGGAGAGAGCTAAGAAAGCCAGTATTGCCCTTTATACTTGTAAAAAGATGATAGGCAATGTATGGGGCACAAGACCTCATATCGTACACTGGCTGTATACCGCCGTTGTTCGGCCTTTGTTGTTATATGGGATAGTAGTCTGGTGGCCTTCATTGGCCAAAAGGTCTCACTCCCAAATACTTGCCAAAATTCAAAGGTCCGCAGAGTTATGTATAAGTGGGGCCCTGCGAACTACTCCCACTAATGCTTTGGACGTTGTGCTTAACCTAATCCCATTGGATATCCTGGGGAAGCAATTGGCCGCCAATGCTGCCACCAGGATGCGAGCTTCCGCGCAATGGAGAACTGGACGTTACGGGCACTCTTCTATTCTCAATTATTTCAAAGGCATTTCTCAGGAAGTTGACTACATGACACCCAGCCTGTTCTTTGATAAGAACTATCAGGTTGTAATCCCATCTAGAGCCGAATGGGAACTGGGTGCGCTCCCTGCCAGCGGTGATATCCATATTTATACGGATGGTTCGAAACTGCTTGGTCAGGTGGGCTGTGGTATCTACTCAGAAGGATTAAACCTTAATTTGAAGCTCCGGCTGCCAGATTACTGTAGTGTCTTCCAGGCCGAGGTCACAGCAATCTGTGCAGCCTCCGATTGGCTCAGGGTAAACAGGATATCGGTTACTGATATCCTTATATTATCAGATAGCCAATCAGCTCTTAGAGCTCTGGATGCGGTCAAAATAACATCAAAGACTGTTCTCAGCTGCAGCAAATCTCTAAACGAGACTGCCAAGCAGCTTCATATTCGCCTATGCTGGGTTCCAGGTCATAGGGATATTCCAGGGAACTGTAGAGCGGACGAGCTCGCGAGACAGGGCACCACTGAGCAGTTAAGCCTAGAGCTGACCACGCTCGGTGTCCCTCTTCTAACATGTAAGCTTCGTACCCAAGCGAGCTCTACACACGATACGAATTTAAGATGGGTTGAAGGCAACACAAGCCTCCTTGCGCGCCAAATTTGGCCAACCTTAAATCCTCGGCGTTCTAAAGAACTCCTCTCACTAAACAGAGCCCAGATCAGAACCATGATCGGCGTCCTTACGGGTCATTGCCTAATCGGCACCCACGCAAAAAGGATGGGGCTGTTTTCGAACGACTTCTGTCGCAGCTGTATGGACGAGGAGGAGGAAGAAAATATTCCTCACTTCCTATGTTACTGTCCTGCTTTGTCCAGAAGAAGGCAGACCCACTTAGGCAACTTCTTCTTCGATAGTCTAGATGATCTAGCTGATAAGACCATACGCCGTCTACTAAGCTTCGTTAATAGCTCTTATTGGTTTAACGAGTGAGCGAAATGATGCTCGATCTCATGTGGTATCACAATGGGCCGCCTGGCCTAAGTGTGCTCCTCCTGGGACAGCCACACCTACCTACCTACCTAGTTGTTTATTTTCTCGTTTTTGTTTGTTAATTTGTGAAGAATGTGATGAAATGTACTATATATGTAATAGTTCCTTTTGTTGTATTATAAAATAAACTGTGTTTTTGATTGAATTCATTCGTGTTGTTTTTTTTCTATGGAATCGGCATTGGCCGATTTTCGGCCTTTTGACCGATTAATCGGCATCGGCCTGAGAATTGGCCAAAAAATTTGGTATCGGTCGGACTCTATACTGGATGGTCTGTAACTTCACCTTAAAGGTTTCCATGATGATCGCGACCATCATTGCCAGGTTGGACTAAAAGTTTCCATTATCGCGGCCATCATTGCCAGGTTGGACTAAAAGTTTCCATTATCGCGGTCATCATTGCCAGGTTGAATTATGGCACGGCGCGTAGCGACAGGGTTGCTTTGCACAGCGACAGACTGTGTTATCGTTACAATATGAAGCATTATGTGAAGATGTTTTCTCCAGCGATAAATCCACAAACACCAGCAAAGAAAAGCTGCGAAACAGGACAACAACACCAAGAGCAAAGAGGAGGTGTGAGACAAGTGAGTCTGACGCACTGCAAGCACCAAGAGCAAAAAGGAAGTATGAAGATCAAAATATTCCTATAATAGAGCAAGAAATTAAAAACTAACACAAATTTCAAATCGAAATATTACAAGTTTTAAAAGAAAAATTAAATATTTCACCTTATTTATTTTCAAATTTTCTTTGTTTTGTTTACTTCCCGCTGCTTCTGACAGCTCCAAAGTACTTTCCACACACTTCCCAAAAAATGAAAACGATAGTTCTCATATCGAGTTACGGAAACCGAAACTGTCTCGTTGAGCGTTCAATATCGAATCGATGTGTCGAGCCAACGATGGTCGAGTATCGAATTACGGAAAGCCACCCCAGGTTTTATGTATATGATTCCTATTTTATTTTGAAGGAAAATCGTCCTCCTCGCCAAATTCGTTTAGTAATGAAATTGATAATGTCGCGTTCACAAAAGTTCCCAAATACGTCTTTTGAGAACCTCAAATTATGCACCGCGTGTGTATCTGCGGCTTACTCCAAATTTCTAAAAATCGTATTAAATATTAACAACGCAACATATGGCACAACAATCACAAATATTAAAATTCACAAATTACTTACATGCTTTTTTTGTATTATTTTGCCGACATTGGCCCACTGCACACTTTATTGTTTACGTTTTGTTTTTTATCAAAAACTCATTACAATTGCTGCAAACTGTTTTGACGAAAACGTCAACTTTTGTATTTTCTATTGTTCGAAAGGTTCCACACCGTTTTGATCAAATTTTCGCGTTCATATGTAACAAAATTAAAAAAATGCCGTTGGCCAATCAAATTTTTCATAACTAATGAAAATAATTTGAAGGTGCACAATTGACTTAGAATAAAATTTTATTTATTTATTTTACAAAAAAAGGCTACGTACCACCTTGCAGGATGAAGTTGTTAATCTACTGTCAATTTCAAATCAATCCATACAATGGTGTTCGAGTAATCTGCCTACCCAGTTTCTTCTGCTTCTTGACTGGCACGACAGCCCGATTAAGGTTTTATGCCGATTCCGAACGGCGAGTTGGGAGTTCTTTCATAGGCAATTTTACTCTCAGAGGTTTACCATTTCCTGCTGAGAGAACAGCCGCCGAAGGAAAAATTGTTGTTTTTCTTTTTTTTCGGTGTTAACGCAATGGAGTATTGAACTCGCGGAGTCTTGACTTGCGGCCAGCCAATTTACAAAAAGGAACAAAAATCAAGGATTGAACCTGTTAAAATCTGTTTTTGGCTATGGGAATGACTCTATATTATTTTTGTGTTTTTTGTGAGTATTAAAAAAGTATTTCTTGCAAAATCCTAAAGTGGTGTTACCCCTCAACTTATGTTAGTGTGAGTTAAAACTTAATTCATTAGAAAATTCCTATTTTAAATATAGAATGCAAACCCTTCCGTTCATTATTTTTCCTAGTCTATTGTGATTACGCAGAGTATTCAAAACATTTGTGTCATGACCGCCGCGGAATTCGACACCTTTTTGGAGGCTCGATCGTCTTAACGCGCAGTCATCAACTCATGCTTGCTCGCTTTCCAGTTAAGTACAAATCTGACTTGAATTCGTTGTTGAATAAACCAGAAAAACAGGTGCACGCGTTTTTTCACCTCAGCATAGGAGTTCTTCTAATACTAGAAGTATCGATGTGTTAAGCGCAATACAGTATTTCAATCCAGTCTTGATTTGAATTTGCATTTTGTTTTTAATTTGATTCATTTGCATTTTTCAGAGCTACCTATAAATAAGCAACCTATTTGAATTTTAATACAACTGCACACTGAACAAACCGATTTGCACATGGATAAACATGGTTAAAAGTAGGGATTCTTCGACAGTGTAATAATAATAATAATAATTGACTGGCACGACAGCCCGATTATGAGACTAAGGGCTTGATTACACGTAACGAGTAGAGTGGCAAGACATCCAAATGGTACTAGGCTGAGAGAATTGGAATGGCGAGCAAAAGCGACGAGTTTTTCAAACACATTTTGACACATGGCGAGTCAGTTCCGTTTTACAATGCACAAAATGAACTAGCAACTCTCTCTAATAACTAGCAACAAAAGTGGTGTGTACCGCATTCCGCATGTTACGGAAGAAAAATATAACGGTAAAGTATTACTCGGCCTAGTAAACAAAATGTGATTCTAGTGACTCTCTCGCCACTCTACTCGGTCACTGACTTATTCAACAACTCGCCTTACTGTTTAGACGAAACGAGTACTCGTTCGAGTTGCTGTCTCGTCACTCTACTCGTTACGTGTAATCAAGCCTTAAGGCCTAGCAACCGGCAACCATCCGTGTTGTGCGTGCGAATTTGTACAAGGTTGGAAGGGATTGTAGGTTTTATGCCGATTCCGAACGGCGAATTGGGAGCTTTTTCATAGGCAATTTTACTCTCAGAGGTTTGCCGTTTCCTGTTCCAATTTCTATTTTTCTTTATTTTAATGGTGTTAGCAGCAACGGAGTCTTAAACCTGCGTTCGAGCGTCGCATTTGACTCGCGGCCCAACGCACTAGCCAGCTGAGCTACGGCAAATAGATTTCTTAAAAATTATGTAGTGAAGCAAACCAAATTTGAAATTATTACTTAATTTTTAAAAACCTTAAATATGAGCTGATAGGAAATTAAAAAAAAAAACGAAAAAACGGACTACCTATGTTACATCTATACAGACATCACTGCAATATTTTTCCTCTGTTTTATGATGAACTACCGTTAATTAATTAATCGTATACGCCACATGGCTACAGAACCGACTCTTACAAAACATCGTTCCATTGAGCATCCTCCCTGACATCTATGGATGCGCCTTACCTTAGTAACCACAATACAATATGTCCCTATATCTGAATACGAAATACTGATCACAAAAACAACGCCCCAAGAGCACAAAAACAGCATCTATAGCAACTAACGCTATTTAAAGCCAAGACAAGATAAACAAAATACTCGTTTGAATTATTTAAATTAGAACTTTAGTTCAAAGTCGCACACATTTGATTTTTCACCTGATCACGTACGGTTCGACAACATGCGGGGGCCTATAAAAACCACGTTGTGAAACAAGAATCGCCGTAGTTACTACTGAATTATCAGCAGATTCTGTGGAGCAAACACAGCACAATCGAACTTGGACTAGTTTTAGAGTGATAAGTGCGCTAATTTTTTTTGGGGAATGTAACAAAGAAAGAAACTATATAATGGTATGTGATCGAGTGTAGTTGTTCCTGTAACGCTAATCTTGTGTATTTTGCGTCTAATATAATGATGGAAGTATTTAAAGGGTTTAATGAAATCTATAGTGCTTTCTTTGCTACCGCGTAGCATACGTCAATTTGATACACATTTGCATGCCTGTAAATTATTAAATTATTGATTTAGAAAAATAACTATATTATATCAAAATACTTCATCATAATGTTAAAACTAGTGCTATTTCGTCCATTACATTGCCCACAGTAGCTACTTATGCCACTAATTGAACAAATGATTATAGATCATACAAACTGAACTAAATTCGAATATGTTTTTGGAAATTTTTGTTAGCATTACAACAAATATGTATTACAATCTTTCACATTTCACATATTATATTTATGACATTTAAGAAATTTAATACGTGTAATTGTTTGTAGACCACCTATACAGACAAAGGAGCAAAGGTAAGCATAAAACGAAATTCTAGCGTCCAGTTCTAGGCATTAACATAAATTCTTCTCAATTAAATTAACTAAGCCAAAAGCTGGAAAATTTGTGAGCTTCGATCATTTGACTTTCTACGTAGGCAACAGTAAACAAGCAGCTAGCTACTACTGCACGCGTTTAGGTTTTACTCCCGTGGGTTATCAAGGACTGGAAACCGGACATAGACGTTTTGCAAAGCACGCTGTCAAACAAAATCGAATCGTTTTCCTTTTCATATCCGCTTACAATCCAGACGACAATGAGCATGGCACCCACCTAATAAAGCACGGAGACGGTGTAAAGGATGTAGCTTTCGAAGTGGAAGACTTGGATGCGGTTTTCACAACAGCACAAGAACGTGGGGCAACTGTTGAACGGGAAATCTGGGACGAGGAGGATGAATTTGGAATTGTTCGCTTTGCTACTATTAAAACGGTTAGAAAAAATTCCAATTGCATAACATCAATCCAGATTAAAGCTATATTCTTCCTTCTTATTAACAGTACGGCGACACAACACACACTCTTGTCGATCGCACCAAGTACAATGGAAAATTTTTACCCGGTTTTACTGCACCTACAAAGGACTTAATGCTTGATTTGCTACCTCCGACCAAATTAGATTTTATCGATCACATAGTAGGCAACCAACCCGATTTGCAAATGGAAAGCATCGCCTCTTGGTATGAGACTGTGCTACAATTCCATCGTTTCTGGTCGGTGGATGATACACAAATTCACACCGAATACTCTGCTTTGCGTTCTATTGTAATGGCCAATTATGAGGAGACCATCAAAATGCCCATAAACGAGCCAGCCAAGGGTAAAAAGAAATCACAGATACAGGAATATGTGGAGTTCTATGGTGGTGCCGGTGTACAGCACATTGCACTCAACACTTCTGACATTATCACATCCATACGTAATTTGCGAGCACGTGGAGTCCACTTTCTTGCCATACCAAATTCATATTATAACATATTGGAGGAAAACCTTCAACACAGCCGTACGAAAATCAAGGAGGACATGAAAATACTGAAAGAATTAAACATTCTTATTGACTACGACGAAAATGGGTACTTGTTGCAAATTTTCACCCATAATATGCAAGATAGGCCAACACTCTTCCTAGAAGTTATACAGCGGCATAATCACAACGTATGTTTAAAACACTTTGTAACATATTTTAACTCTTCAATTCCCAGTGTCACCTGTAGGTGACAGATGCTTAATATTTTTTTCCTACCACATAGGTTTTTATTTTGAAATTCTAACACTTATATAGCAAAGTCAATTAGTAGTACTTGTTTATTTAATTTTCCTAGCAACACTAGCGAAACGTCATTTGTCAAATTTATTTATTTGTTTCAAGCGTAATTAAAGCAGTGCGAGTTTGTGTGGTTTCTTTCAATGTAAAAATGAGGGTAGTTGAAAAATTGTTTATGTATTTTTTGGTCGTATCCAAACGTATCTAAGCTATTTTATTTAAAAATAAAATTTTCTTTTTCACTATTTTGGACGTGGGAATTGAAGGGTTACAATTTGTATATACTCCTTTTCAAACGTATACTAAAAATACATTTCTTAAATTTTTAGGGTTTCGGTGCTGGTAACTTCAAATCACTCTTCACTGCTATCGAATTGGAGCAGGCGAAACGTGGAAATTTATAAAAACTTCCAAGCCACTTTGCACAAAATGTTGTAAGACAAATTTTTTATAAATTTCAAAGAAAAATACAACACAAAAATATGTTCAAACATCAGTTTGAAATTTGAAAAAATTTAGCAGGCAAAATACTATTGAAAATTATTTGTTATTTGTATTCTTATCTGCAAACGTAATATACACTCAAAGAAACCTGAATATAAAATGTTTTTCGAAAAAAATATGCATATATTTTATATGAGGAATAACATTGTTGTAAGTAATCACGACGGCGAATGCAAGATGTTGCCCCATCCACATCAATTTTTTAAAATGTTTTCAGTAGTAGTTTTGACTACCTTCGAACAATACCGTAGTTTAAAGACACACAAGGATTGTTACATAATCAGTTGTTTGTTTTCATAAAGCGATTGTCTATGAAAACCTCGTTTCGAGAATTATTCTCCGGAAATGATAACAATAATGGGTTTCAAAAGCCTTCTGGCGAATCCTGACGCGACATATGACCAGTATTGTGACGCTTGCAGTTACGCAACAATTTTTCAATATCCGCAGTTGTCATAGTATTTCCCACCAAGTCAATGTACTAAAAAAAGCAATAAAAAAATCAACAACTTTTTATTATTTAATCAATAATTAACCCCTTGACAATCCTTGCAGTCGAAAAACTGCTGTTTTAGATCGCATCTTGGAGATCTTGTCCGATTGTTACGGTCTTCAGCCAAAGGACATGTGAAAATCATGGAATTCCTTTCGTTTTTCGGACTTTGACTTGAATATCTTATATTGAACCCAGTATATACTGGTTATTTTTTAATTTAATATGTTGGGATCCTCTGCAGTAGCAGTCGTCAGGAAGATAAATAATATCGGGTGACACTTGTGTTACCACTGCCATCTGCTGCAAGCGGACTACGCAGCAAAACATTTATATCGTCATCATCACTGCAAAAGTCGATAACTGTAAAAATCTGTTGTGAAAGAGTCTTTAGAAGGCGGAGTTACAGCATTCGAATATTCGGTAGATTTTGTTTCAGAGAATAGCCTGCAAAATTATTAGTTATTTCTTTTGGAAGAAGCCATAGAAAAAATTCAAAGATTTTTCTCTTTTTTTTTCTTCTTTTCTTGACGTGCTACATTTTACTTTCAAATCATTCGTTACTCCTTGATCAGAACCTATGGCATCCTGTAAAAAGCATAATATCAAAGAGACAGACTTCAATCCTAGGTAAACTGATATTCCTTTCGTGTTAACGGACTTAACATTTGAGTAAGGCTCATTTGTTCTGCATCTTTGTTTGCGTCATGTGAAGACTTTTTCTTATCATATTTCCTTGTATGTTTTACTAGACTCATCCGTTTCTTATACAAACATTTTGGAATGGTCGCTTCTACATCCACCCTCCGCGTGTTCCAAGCTTTCACTTTGTCATTCACAACAGACAAACGATGTGAGGTCCACGCATTAGTTAAATTATCGTTGATTTGATCGGTCGATTGTTGTGCTGAGTGTTGGAATTATTTCATTGTCCAAGAATTCATCCAAATCTAAGGAAAGGGTAGGTTAACGATGCAGGTAAAGTTTTAATTTATGCACTTACGAAATATATGCTTCTCCAGCTATTGTAGAATCGATGTTACACAATTGGGATCGTGCAAATTGATTTTCTCCAATTCACTGCCCATCTTCTGTTGTTACTCTAGGCAGAGATCTCTGACTCTTTTGACGCCAATATCGATGGTTATTTGGCGCCATCAATGCTATCCATGGTTAACATCCCCGCAACACCAAAAACCACATGTATTTTGTTGGTAGGATCGCTACTGTCAAAATCAGCTGATATTTTCCGACGAAAGAGGGAGAAACTGAAAACAAACAAAATTGATTGTTGCCAGACGGTGCTGTATTTGAGTGAAAAAACGGGAAAAGTGCTCAGGCCAGTTGTTTTCAGTCAGGTATTTTCATTTCAACCGACGCGGCAACACAGCACACCGACGATTTTGACAAGAGCAATAAACGATGGCAAACAAGCCGGTGGCTTGCTACAACCTTATAGTTGAACCATGATGCTATCCGTTTTGTGATGAGACAGCAATGTATAGGGTGTTTTTTTTAGAGGTATAGAACTTCGAATTGAAATAAAACACAAGAAAATCGTTTTAATGTCCATCAATTTGGCTTTATTGGAAGGATAATTTTATGCCATTAATGTTTAAATATGATTTCGGGCATGTGGCCGCCGCGGCTGGCTCGAATAAAGCCAATTCTACAGGTCCAATTTTCAACCAGCTCCAATTGCTGTGCACGGTGGCGAATCGATTCATTCGGGTCCTCTTCAACATTTTGCTCTACAGCGGCAATTGTTTCTTCGGTGCGCACTGTTCGACGTCTCTGCGGATGCGTATTATCACATAGAGTAAACGTAGTGCGAAAACGACCCATGGTTAACCGAATTAATTGCTCTGATGGACGATGTCGACCATAAAATGGACGGAGCTTGCGGTAAACTTCGCGAACTGAACCATTATTTTCGAAATAAATTTGCACGATTTGCAAGCGTTGTTCTTTTGTCAACCTGTTCATGATGATATGGCAAATCAAACCAGTGACTATGTGACGCGAAACTGAAAGGGGTCACGGTTGCTAATTCGGTCAAACCAGGCCCCAGAGTCGCAAATTCGGTCAAACCAGGCCCCAGAGTTGATTAGGATTCGTACAAGAGATTCGCCATACAAACGCCAGGGTACGGGTTGCTGTTGCGTTCGATGTTTATTTGTTTAGAAACTAATGTGTTTTAATTTGCTTTTTTTTTGTTTTTATGTCGTGGTGTTTTTATAGAAAACTGTTTGAAAAAATACATTGTTACTGAAAAACTTCATAAGCAAGTCTCGAAGTGTTTTACAATGTTTTTATTTCAGTTTTTTATGATTGCCCTTCAAGACGGCAACCCCGTGACTACAATATAGCAATGAACACTAAAAGCATATCTGATTTGTGATATTTTGCAGTCGTCTTCTTCTTGTTTGTATAAACAAAAGAGCGCGAAGTGTTGTCCAAATCTGCGTGAAAATTCTAATCTTCTAATTCGAAGTTTCAGTGATTTCAGTGGTTTATTTTACAGAATCCTCGAGCTGCCAACGAAGACGATGCCGGCAAAAAAACAATGCGTGCGAAAATGCTTGGAGGGCAAGCATTTATTCGCATTTCCGGACGGAGCAAGTGACGGTCGCAGGTGAGTTCAGTTATTTCTATATATAGGCAATGTTTCTGCATAAACAATGCACAATAGCAACAATGAAATCAGGAAAACATGCATAAAGGGGGGTACATTGCGTTTTGTACCATATTGTATTAAGGCTAACGAGCATTTGTCAACAAACAAATGTGCACGCTGCCTTACCCTGTGTTGTTCATATTTGTAAATCCTATGTCTGGTTTTATTTTTCTATGTTTTATTTTGTATTTATTCATTGATGTTTGTATTTGTTAATTGTTTAATTTAATATTGTAAATTAATTTTATTACTTAATGAAATGCAATTATATTTATTTTGCCTTTTTTATTTGTTAATGTAATGTTTATTTAATGTAATTATAAATGGGTGATAATAGGCCTACTGGGGAACCGAACACCCAAAAAAATCGGTAACGCACCTTTTTGCATACCTCAGTGGTGGTGTGGAAAATGCAAAATATGTTGCTCCCTGTATGCATTTTAATATAAAAATTTATATATAAAATACTAATAAAAAATAACAAAAATGAAATAATATAATAATTAATTTAATATAACTATGAAACCTAATACAAAAAAACTAACAGTCAAAATAATTACAAAAAATTTAACAATAATAATGACATGAAATATTTAATACTTTTTCTTAAAGAATTTTTCTTGTACTATCCCTCTAAATTGCAACTCTGCATTAGGAAATGGTTCAAACTCGTCAACACTGTTTCTTGCTGCACTAGAAACGGCAAACTCAATGAAACATGAACTGAAGGAAAAAGCAACCGAATATCTGCTGACTTCAGCATATAAAATAATTTATTTCTGCTTTTTGTTGGTACGGGTAACAATCAAAATTACTTCGACCAGTAAAACAAGGTGGTTCGCAACGTTACATTTACAGCAAATAAGAAAAGTTATCACTTTAAGATGCATACAATTGACTGGTAACCGGTGCTGTGCGAATGTTTGAGTAAAAATACCCGTACACTATCGGACGATTGTAAAAAGCAAAAAATGGTGTGAAAATCATTTCCCCTTTCAGTTTCGCGTCACATAGTCACTGAATCAAACTGAACATAAATGACATTAGAGTTGCCAGATTTGACCACAAAATGCCAGTTTTATCTCTATTCGAAAAACAAACCTCTAAAAAAAACACCCTATACATCAAGGTGTATTCATAAAGTGGTAGCACTACGGCAACAACGAAAACCCTACGTATTTTGGTAGTGTTTATTGTCAAAATCCACAGCAAGTGGGCAGCCATTTTGACCAATTAGCACGCCCATTCGCGAATAATCAAAAGAAAATCAAAATAAACAAGTTTAATCAGCTAGTTTGCTACCACTACCTTATAAATTTGACTTGGCTGCCATAAATATTCCACTGTGTACGAAAAAAAACTACTTGACCGATTGATCTGATATTTAAACACATTGGGTGGAATGTGCAGGAGAGGGTTTTTGGATATTATTTGTTGCGTATGGACAAGAGGGCGTAGTACCGCCCATACAACTCAAATCTATAATATTGAATAAAGTCGTGGATCTGGGGTAGGGCAATGGGCGTTACACTGTTTTTGTAACAAAGATTTGCTGACAGCTTTGTAACTATAAGTTCCGCAGTAATAGCTTTCAATATCAATATTTGTCAGTACATTTGCCGGGTGTATATTTACACTCCGCGACACTTGATTACGATCACTTTAATTTTTTCGATACATTTTTGTTTTGTGGGGTTATCGAAAAAATTTGAATGGGAATATGTCATCAAACAACGTCAACAAACTCATAAGATCTAACGGTATATGACCGTTTGATGTTATTTGGGATCATGCAAGCGCGACACTTGATTACGATCACCACATTCTTTCAAGCTGTCGAAGAGATAACAACATCAAGTAAATTTTTTATTTATTTTGTATTTGTTTAGGTTTTTTTTCTAGTTCTAAAATTAATTACAGTTGTATTTAAACGCAATGGGGCGCGGAAAAACGTTAACCGAAAAAGAAAGAGGGAAAATTCTTTTACTCAGCGAAATCGCTCGCAGGGTAGGGCGAAACATTGCTGTCATTAGTAATTTTTTCAAATCACCAGAAAACTACGGCAAAAATCGCAAAGGACGCATGCAAAGGTTACGACCCCACGCGAGCGTCGAGCAATTCTACGAGAAGCATCAAATTCTGCAGCAACTGCTTCTCGAATCTAGGAGAAAGTTAGTGTTCTAGCCTCTCTTCCAACTGTACAGAGAATACTGAAAGAGAGTACCACTTGCAACGCAAGAAATTAAAGAAAAAACCACATTTACTTTATGTCACGAAGTGGCCCGTTTGTTATTCGCAAATACACTCACTTACATTGGCGAAACGAATGGCAGTCAGTTAATTTTTCTGACGAAAAAAAATTTTGTTTGGATAGGCCAGACGACTTCCAATATTATTTTCACGATTTGCGAACATCGGAACAATTTTTGTCCCGTCGCAACTCTTCAGTGGGTGCTGTAATGGTATGGGCGGCAATTTCTTCACGTGGACCTATTAGTTTGGTTGTTTTGCAAGGTCGCCAAACGTCATCGGACTATATTGAACTCATGCAGATGGAAGTTGTAAACTTTAATAAGATATTTGAGGGTCAAGAGTGGATTTACTAACAAGATAATGCGCCTATTCATATGGCTAGACAAGTAAATCGGTGGTTTTCTGCAAACAATGTTAAAGTATTGGGATGGCCAGCTTTGTCGCCTGATCTTAATAATATAGAACACGTTTGGAGATGGTTGTCCCGACGTGTTTACGCAGAAGGAAGGCAATTTCACAACGCGCTGGACCTTGCAGAAACCATTGAAGCTGCTTTTCTATCAATCACGAATTCTATCACACGATAATAAGTACTCTGACTACGGCACTTGCCGCATGTGCCACGACACATGCGAAGGCTGCACAGGGCCGAAGAACACGATTGGGCCGGGTGGCTGCAAGACATGCCATCTGGCGATCATTAACAGCGGGAGTGTCGAGCGTTGTCTGTTAAAGAACGACAAGTGCCCGGACGGCTACTATTGGGAATACGTAAATCCGCAGGAGGAGGGCAACCTGAAGCCGCTGGCTGGTAAAGTGATTTGCCGCAAGTGCCATCCGCCAAATGCAAATGCGCTGGCTAAAAGCGTGGCAAACAGTGTGAGGACGAATGTCCGCCAGATCATTATTCTGACGAGAGTAGACGCGAATGCTTCGAGTGCCATCCCGAGTGTAAGGGATGCACACGGCCCACGGCCGATCCCTGTATTGCCTGCCGTAGCTCCAAGGTCTTTGGCTACGGCGATCCGAATGACAACTCGACCATATTCAATTCCACATCCATAGGCACGTACTGTTCGGCGGTACCGGGCAAGGGCTCCAAGCTAATAGCCGGCGTGGACAGTTCCGGCATCGCCTTCGTCGTTTTCTTTATTCTAGTATTCGTGATGGGCATGGTGGCATATGTGTGCCGACAGCGCACGAAAGCCGAAAAGGAAGCTGTTAAGATGACACGGGTGTTATTCGGCTGTAAAGACGCCGAACCACTCAGGCCGTCGAACATCGCTGCTAATCTGTCCAAGCTGTGCATTGTTAAGGACGCCGTGCTGCGCAAAGGCGGGGTGCTGGGTATGGGCGCATTCGGGCATGTTTTCAAGGGCGTTTGGGTGCCCGAGGGGAAAATGTGAAATCCCAGTTGCTATCAAAGAGTTGCTGAAGGCTTCCGGTGCGGAATCGAGTGAGGAATTCCTGCGTGAAGCCTACATAATGGTATCGGTGGAGCACCCTGACTTGCTGAAAGTGCTGACGGTCTGCAGGACATCACAAATGATGTTCATTACACAATTGATGCCGCTCGGCTGTTTGCTGGACTATGTCCGCAATAATCGCGACAAGATCGGCTCCAAAGCTCTTCTGAACTGGTCGACTCAGATCGCCAAGGGCATGTCGTACTTGGAAGAAAAACGTTTGGTGCACCGCGACCTGGCTGCGCGCAATGTGCTCGTCCAGACGCCGTCCACCGTGAAAATAACTGAGTTCGGTCTGGCAAAACCGTTGAGCAACGACTCGAATGAGTATAGAGCGGCAGGCGGCAAAATGCCCATCAAGTGGCTGGCACTTGAGTGCATACAGCACCACGTCTTCACCAGCAAGTCGGATGTGTGGGCGTTTGGCGTCACCATTTGGGAACTGCTCACTTTCGACCAGCGGCCGCACGAAAACATACCTGTGTAAAAGGTTATTTCTATAGGGTAGTGTAGGGTAGGGTAGGTAGGTATAAGATATTCCCGATCTTATAGAAGTGGGACTGACAACCGGCCATTTGCTCACTGCATATATACTGTACGCTACTGTCCTGTTGGCATTTGGACGCGGAAATGCGGCCGTCCTTCAAGCAATTTGTAAATGTGTTCTCGGAATTCGCACGCGATCCTGGACGGTATTTGGTGATATCCGGTGATAAGTTTACACTCCTGCCCGCCTACACCAGCCAGGATGAGATGATGCAAGGACCCGATGAATAAGAATTCATTATCGGGCGGCGACGACGAGACGGACTCGAATGCTCGAGAGGTAGGCGTGGGCAACTTGCGGCTCGATTTTCCAGTGGACGAGGATGACTACCTGATGCCTACGTGCCAGTCCAGCAGTCAGGGGGTCGGCAATGGCAGCAAAAACAACATTAAAGGCAACATAAACTCCAACGCACCACCAACGGGTACCGGCGCTTATATGGACCTTATCGGCGTACCGGCAAGTGTTGAGAACCCAGAGTATGTGCTTAATGCGCAGACGCTTAGCATAGCTGACGCGCCGATTCCCACGCAAACTATAGGTATACTGGTAATGGTGACGCGCGGCACCGGCAATGGCGGTGGCAGCAGCATCGTCAGCAGCAACGGCTTGCACAACCCAATACCGCCCAGCACCATGCACGACATGCAGCGGTCGGCGGCACGGGCGGCTGCTCGGAGCCCACTAGCTCCGATCACGAGTACTACAACGAGACGCAACGGGAGCTGCAACCGCTGCACCGTAGTGAAACGCGCGTCTGACACCAGCTCACACGAGCGCCATGAGTGAAACGAATTACGCCACCAGCCTCCGTTGCAGCAAACAGCGACACTGCCTAGAAGAACTTAACTTGCCAGAAGAACCTGCAACGCCCCTTTGCACTCTCGCCCAAACTAGCCACATCGAAACAACGTGCAGCACGTTGCGACCCCATGTGTCTATGAACGCTGCAAAGCAAGCATTCGATGTTTATTGATTTATCGTGAATAATATTACTGTACATTGTATTTATGTGAATGGCTGACTTCATAAACGCAGGTTGCAAAGCAACACTGCAAGCAGTACAAGGTAAACCAATACTGCATTGCAACACTGTGCTGTCAAATAATGCAATGACATTTTCAAACCTTTATGAACGCAATCGAAGAAGAAAAATTCCCAAAACGTCCAAGTTTTGCAAAACCATTGAAAGTATGCAGGACGACGTATTTTACTCTCATTTTCGAATGAAGAAGTGCACATTTATGGTATACATTACTAAAAGTTAAATTGAAAATAATTAATATTTTTAATTTTAAGAAATTACAGACTATGATAAGACCTTGGTGGCCTCATTCAGAACTGGGCGCATTGGAATTACATGAGAAAAATCATTACAAATAATGATTTGGAAACTGAGCAACACAAATAAAAACCATGCACAAATTCGGCAACTGTTGCGCATTGAAAAGGGTTGTCATGCGATAATGAACTCAAGGCATTGTCAAAAATAAGGCAATGGCGTTTATGAACTCTATGCGATGCAGTGTTGCTTTGCAAACTGCGTTTATGAAGTCAGCCCAAGGTTTATAGAACAGAAGCATGGCTCAATAATAAGGTTATAACATCCCCGCAACATCAAAAACCACATGTATTTTGTTGGTAGGATTGTTTATCGCTACTGTCAAAATCAGTTGATATTTTCTGACGAAAGAGGGAGAAAGTGAAAACAAACAAAAGTGAATGTTGCCAGACGGCGCTGTATTTCGTGTGAAAAAACGGGGAAAAGTGCTCAGGTCAGGTGTTTTCAGTCAGGTATTTTCATTTCAACCGATGCGGCAACACAGCACACCGACGATTTTGACAGAAGCGATAAACAATCAGCCGGTGGCTTGCTAAAAACTTATAGTTGAGCCATGAATAGAAGGGGCGTTTTCCAAAACATTTATGTACAGTGTAGTAATACAGTATGAATACTGTATTCATACATTGCATCAATACAAAATTAATACTTTGTATACTTATGCTTTGCAACCCTGTTGGCCGTTTGGAACGCTTTGTTTGCTTTGCATCACTGTCAAATAATTAAAGGAAACAATGACAGCAATAGGAATTTTGTGCGGACAATTTTTGGATTTGTGCGATAGAAAAGCGTCAAGCAGCCAAATTGTCGCTGCTATTCGCCTAAAAAACGAAGACGCCTAGCGCTTCATCTAAAATCAAAACGAATTTTGAGAAGGATACCAAAAAATTTAAGGTATGTAGAAGCAAAGAATATGAAGTAATATAGAACGCGCATGTGGGCACACAAGTGTTTTCGGTTGCTATGATGCGAGCGGGAAGAGCGAAGCGTAGGCATTTGAAAATGTTAGGTTCATAACATTTTCTGTTAGATTTGCGTAGGACAACAGCAAAAAGCTATGTTATTGTTCGCAACGGCTTCACTCGTGTACATTGAAGTGGTGGTTGTTGCAGCGTAGTGTTCGCTCAATCATTTTTTGCATGCATGTTTCTTGATCTTGTTTGCCGAAGCGCAAACAAAAAACAAACAACGAACGAAGGCATCGTCATCATCGTTTCAGCGAAGATGACTCGGGATTCGCTAATGTTTTTGTTGTTGTCGTTTATTGTGTGTATGCTTTTTGATTTTGCTGTAATGTCACTATCAATCGAAGATTTGTGGTGTATGGCTGTTTGCTCAAATGCTGCGCTTTGATTGATTTTTAAAACCTGCAAATATTTAGACGTGGTTGAATCCAATTTGAAATTTTCACAAATATTTTTACGTGGCGAGTTCCAAGTAAAATCATTTGTTTATATTTTGACGTGGTTGATACCAATTTTGAACCTTTTGCAGCGGTTTTTTTTTGACGTGGTTGAATCCAATTTGAAATTTTCACAAATATTTTTACGTGGCGAGTTCCAAGTAAAATCATTTGTTTATATTTTGACGTGGTTGATACCAATTTTGAACCTTTTGCAGCGTTTTTTTTTTGACGTGGTTGAATCCAATTTGAAATTTCTACAAATATTTTTACGTGGCGCATTCCAAGTAAAATTATTTGTTTATATTTTGACGTGGTTGATACCAATTTTGAATTTTTTTAAGAAGTATTTTAACGCCATTGTCCAACATTGTAATTCTATTTTGTGTTTCGGTTTGTTACAATATGGCTACAAATATAAAGACAAATAGAAATTCCTCAACGTCTGGAATTCAATGTTGTGTTCGCAGTTGCAAAAAATCGAGACGACAATGCGAGAATCTTAGATTATTTAGATTCCCCGCTGCTGATTTCGTGTTTGGCCAAATTTGGCGCGAAAAATGCAATATATCTTATGACGACTGTAACCGAAAACTGTATATTTGTGAAAATCATTTCTCCAGTACTTATGTAGGAAAAAGGTTTCTAAAAAAGGATGCGATTCCAACCTTAAACTTAGACGAATATCATGAGATTTCGGATGAAGAATTTTTAGAACCAGATTCTTCATTGAAACGACCACGTTATTATGACATAGTATGCAGTAATTGCGAAAAAAAGTCAAAATAACCCATTATTACAAAAAGAAATACAGCGACCTATTAAAAAAATTCAAAAAAATTAACGAAAAATTGCGAAAAGAAAAGCGCTTTATTTTAAAATCCAAGAATTGTTGTTCAAAGACTTTAAAAAATTCAATTGATTCTTTAAAACATATCAACTTGGAATCCAAAACATTTTGTAAACTTTTACTTAGCACCCGGCCAAAAGAATATTCTGACGAAGTGAAATATTTAGCGCAAAATATTTTTTATATTTCACAATCAACATATTCTTTCCTAAGAGATAAGTTAAATTTCAATTTGCCACATATAAGCACCTTAAATCGGTGGGCTCCAATAAAGTTCCTTCAGCCCGGTATCAACAATGTGGCTTTTGAATTCATTAAAAAGATGTGCTTAGAGTTGAAGGAAAAAAATGAAAATAATATGGTTCTTTTAATGAACGAAATGGTAATACGTAGAGAATTACGATACAATCAAAAACTAGATTTAATTGACGGATTTGAATGCACAGGCTTCGAAAGAACAAAAAAATTGTAAGCAAGTATGTGTATTTATGTTGAAGTCCATGTTCTCGAGTTGGTGTTCAATTTTAAACTATTTTGTTTCAGAGAATGGATTAACAGCAGATACGTTGTGCAAAATAATTAAAGAAAATCTTAAAGTTTTAAGCAATTTTGGTATAGTAGTGAACGTTTTGGTTTGTGATCAGGGGTCTTCTAATAGAAAGTGTTTCTCCGACTTAGGCGTATGTATAGAGAAACCATACTTTCAATTTCAAAATCAAAAAATTTATTGCATGTTCGATTTCCCACATTTAATCAAGTCATTGCGAAATGGTTGGCTTAAATGCGACTTGAAAACGCCTGATGGTTTAGTTAGCTTTAAAGTAGTTCAAGAGCTTTGGGAGAGGGAAGAAAATTGTAAAACCAAAATGTGCCCAAAATTGACTAGACAACACATATTTCCAAATTCATTTGAAAAAATGCGTGTTAAATTTGCCACGCAAGTGTTCAGTAAAACAGTTGAAGCTGCTATCAGAACAATTTCAGACATAAGTGGATTTAAAAAAATCACACAAGAGGTAGCGTTATCCACAGCTGATTTTATAGCAAAAATTGATCAAATATTTGATTGCATGAATAGTGGATCTTTGTATGCAGATAACTGCTACCGATCTGCTCTTCAGATTAAGAAAGAATCGCACACATTTATTCAAACATTTTTATATTATCTAGAGGAAGTGAAATTTGTTGATGAAAAAAAACGAGTTTTCTTCCTAGATGGCATGAAACTATCCTTAAAATCGGTCCTTCTACTTGTAGATGAAATATTAAAAGATAATTCGGACAAGTTTTTTATTATGACAAAGGCCTTTAACCAGGACAAGTTGGAGAATACGTTTGCTGTGTTAAGGCAAAAAGGAGGTAATAATTGTAACCCCTCTGTAGCTGAACTTAATATCTTAGCCAGGTTATTAGCCTTTAAAATAATAAAGTTTAGCTCCTCTACCAATTGTGAAGAGACGCAAGATTCAATGACTAATTTAATTTCAAGCGCTTCTTTTAATGAGGATGTTTTGCAGGCTAATGGCGATGATAATGACAATGAAATCCTGGAAAATCTTGATCTAAGTAATGAGATGCACGAGGCGTATTTTGTAGGTGACACCTTTTGTAATCTGAAAGATATTAACTTAGAGCTGGTTTCCATGAGGTATTTTGTTGGATACGTAGCGTACAAAATCATTCCTAAATTAAATTGTGAAAAATGCGGTGACGAATTGAGAAAAAGGGATGAAGTTTTGACTGCTCCAAGTGAAATTTTTATTTTTCACAAAAATTATCAGTCAATTTCTGATTTTGGTAATCTGTTTGCTCCTTCCAATTCCCTAATGAATGTATGCATAAAACATATTTTAATTTTTCATAAAATCTTCGAAGCAGAACCTGAAAAAATTGGTATTAAGGCACATGTTTTACAATCTTGTAAAAATGCTACACCTGAATGGTTCCATGGTGAGTGCTGTAACCATAGAGTCCAAATTTTAGATTTTCTTATTTTAGTT
This sequence comes from Melieria omissa, assembly GCA_963971225.1. Taxonomy (NCBI): domain Eukaryota; kingdom Metazoa; phylum Arthropoda; class Insecta; order Diptera; family Ulidiidae; genus Melieria; species Melieria omissa. Next base: position 64,246,274 of record OZ020268.1, on the reverse strand, counting down.
CTTCTACGAAAACACTGCATGTGGGCTGTGCAAAAAGGAAGTTCGAAAGAACGAAAATTGAAAATAATTGTTGGCAAATAAAAAAATTCTTATTAAAAATTATTATTTATGAAAGATAAATTTAAACGAAAGTAAAACAATAAACATAAAACCTTACAATAATATTCTTAATAAATAACTATAAACGCTCTTGTGCAACATGTTTGCACCCATATTTTACTACACCAAGTTCACGCATTTTTTTTGCTAATTGTAATTTGCTTGTGATTATAAAAAAGAAAGCAGAAATAACGACGCAACAATTACCAACAACATCAATGCTATCCCGCCTGCACGGCACAGCGCAAAAAACAGTATACCGCTAACTTTTTTTTGTTTGCCAATATTATAATGCTATTCCCCGCGACAACAAAAGCAGCGTTCATCGTCATGTTTATCAAGTGGCGCAACAGCAGCGAGAATACGAATGAGTACAGAAGCGACTTCAATTCACATGTTACGCCGAAGTTACAGAGATTTCTGCTGTTAGTAACAGAGATTTCTGCTGTCAATAACAGAGGGTACTACCAGCAGTACCCAAGTACAACGCGTTTGCTTGTATGAGATGCGCGTTCTATATTACTTCATATTCTTTGCCATAACTAATTCTACAATTCGTTCCTCATTTAACCAGATTCAATAAATGCAGCTAATCCCATGGAAGAGCTGAGAGCAGCTATTCCGGCGTTAAACTTGAATTGATTTAACCCTAATCCTGTATTTTGGGCAAATTTTGCCCAAACGCGTTTTTAGATCAGCGTATCTGGCGTGTATTTAGTGATATCGGTATGAAATTTCTTGACAGTTATTTTTGTACATATATTTAGCAGCGTTGTGAAAATGTATGTTCTTGCTCCACCAGGGGCTCCCCCATACCAAAAGTAACAAATCTTGCATTTTGGGCAAATTTTGCCCAATACAATTTTCCATTATTTCTGCAAGCAACATTTAGACTGTGTGTTCTGTTTCTTGTTGCCCGTGGAATCCCTTATCTGCATACATTTTTTGTATTGATTTTTCAACATTTGCGACAATAACGGCTGCACTATATGCGTTATTTTTTGGAATTTGGGGAATTTCCAACTTATGTACTCCTGTTTTATCCAAAAACATTATAAAGAGGAAGATATTTTACATTTGTCAGTGAAGTTTCGATTTTGGGCGTGCGTAGTTGCCTATATTGCAGTCGCGGGATGTGAAGTGTGAAAGTCAATATAAATAATTTTTTTACAGCAACTTTACTCAGGAAAAGAAAAAACCATGTCCCAAAGGGTATATAGAAAAATGTGCCTATACTTTTCCGTAAAGTGTCTGTATGAATAAAATTCAATAAGTCGCCCATGCCAAACCGACGCCAAATAGAAAAGCTGCTGAGCGAATCAGACAGTGAGGCTGAAGGGCGTAAACTGTACCAGCAACTCGAAAGCTGTCTTGAACATTTCGAAATTTCCTCAGATGAAGGATCAGTAACATATTGTTACGAAAACCCACAGTTCGTTTTTATTGTGGTTGAAAATAAAACATCTTCAATCATTCAGCGCAAAAGGCCCAAAACCCAACAATCGCTTTATTTACAAACTCGCACTTGTTCTACTTTACACTACTACTATTGCATGCTTCCCCATTGCTTGCTCAACACAGACTCGACTCCCTGCGCTGCACACTGCTGCTTTTATACAAGTTTTCTTATCGCGCCGAAGTTTCTTGCAACTTCCAATTGGAAAATGCTCGACCATTCTCGCACAGCCCATTTCTCGCGAACCTTGCCATATCGGACTATACCAAGCGAATTATACCAGTTCGCCGTACTTCACAGTGCATGCCTAAGAGCATGCTTGGAAAAGCGTTCATGCACAGCACAGAGTGCCTTTTCGTTTCAATATTGATTGTAAATAAAGCGACTACGTTGCGCTGGATAACTGAAGTTGTTTTATTTTCAAATACAATCAAAACGAACGGTCGATAACGAACTGTGGAATTTCGTAACAATATATTGCCATATCCGAAGGAGAAAATATTTGCTACTGCGCAAGAAGAAGACCCACCTTTTGGTTTTCTTACTAAGACCAAAAAACAATTTTGTATGACAAATGTGGCAGCTCATAGGTTTGTTGAAAAACGGATGAAAACGTTATTACTACTACTCCAGGACCAACTCAATATGCCATTGCATTGTTGACATGTATAACAAAGGACATGCAAACTATTATTATCAGGATGACAAATATTGAAGGCAGCTTTCATCGTATTTTCGAAAACTTTGCGCATTACATATTTATACATTATTACATAGCTATCAAAGTGTTTGGAGAAGCTCGGAAGGAAATTAACCATGCATCCTTGAAGGCTTATTTTAGATTGCCACACATATTTTGGACATGAGAAAAAAACCTGCCTTTAACTCGGAGTTTCAAAGAAATATCTACGCACCGATATCTAAGCACACGATCTAATAAGCACATTGCACCTAGACGCAAAAATACAGGATAACCAGTCAAAGAAACCAGAAATAATACAGTATAACCATACAAAGGCAGGGGAGGATACAATCGACCAACTGGTTGCCACATATACTTGCAAGCGGAAGACCAATAGGTGGCCTGTAGCTCTATTCGCAAATATGCTTGATGTCTCAGCATGCAATGCTTTTGTGAGAGAGGAGAGAAAAATACAAAAAGAGGCCGTTGTCAGTTTTTTGAAAACAAGTCTAACAGTACTAAATATAATACAAAATTTACGAATTGTAACTTATTTGTGTGCAAAAATCATTCTTGTGGATAAATTATATGCAATACTTGCAACAAAGAGTAATAAAACTAGTAAAATTATATTGGGCAAAATATGCCCAAAATACAAGATTCGTTACTTTTTTTTATACAGGATGAAGTTTTCTTGTAAAATGATTTGAACTGTTATTTTTATGAAATGTTTTAAATTTTTGCTGTTTTGTTTGTAATTAGTTGTAAATATTATTTAAAAGGAGTGTACTTTGTTTTTGAAAACATTTAATAACACAACCGTATGAATTGAACTCAGTATATTTGAAAATTCATTTAATGGGGCTATATGCAAGTAATTTTTAATTGGTTACTATTTGACTAGTTTAAAATCAGTTACAAACTAATTATTTTTAACTAGTCACAAAACAACTAGTTTTAAATCAGTCCATTGCGGACTAATTATTAATTGGTTTGGAAACAACTAGTTATAAACTAGTGCTGCTAGGACATCGCCACGTTAAAATAATCACTTCTTTTCAAGCAAAATAACTAATTTGTAATCAGTCCTGTACAGAAAAGGACTAGTTATAAATTAGTTTAAAATTATTTACATTTCCTGCAGGGGAATGACATTGATGATGCCGTAGTATTTGTGCGTACCACCCCAGTACGAAAGTGGCACCTTACGTAATTCATTACAACATACTTACTTTTCATCCGGTAAGCATTCCAACTTCCTTGCCAAACGCCCATTACGTTTGTACAGAGCATGGCCGCCGCATCATGCATGATTTTGTAAAGTACAATGGTATCATAGCAAAATTTTTCGGAATTGTTCGGCTTCCCATTCAAATGTACTTTACTTAGTAATGTGGCGGTATGAAGGAAAACGTAAGGGGACCGTAATGTGCTGTTGGAATGGGCTTAAAATGATAAAAAATAAAATGACCTACTCCGTTTGTGCCTTACTCGCTACGGATAATGTAAGTACTGCTGATTTCTTCACATACGATGAAAGATAGACGTAATCATGTGAATAGAGATGGAATTAGTAATAATTAATAATTGATTGGCACGACAGCCCGCTTACGCGAGACTAAGGCCTAGCTTCCCGCAACCACCCGTGTTGTGCGTGTGAATTTTGAACGCGGGTGGAAGGGACCTACAGTTTTATGCCGGTTCCGAACGGCAGGTTGGGAGCTTTTTCATAGGCAATTTTTACTCTCAGAGGTTTGCCATTTCCAGCTGCGAGGACAGCCACCGAAAGAGAAAACGAGTTTCCCGTTATTTTTTTTTAGGTGTTACTACATGCAGTATTCGATCTTGCGTCGCTCTGCATGCGACTCGCTGGACCGCGCACTAACCAACTGAGCCACGGCGGCTGCCAATGGAATTGGAATTAGATGGAGATGGAATTAGACGAGTGTTTAAAACAGCCTCCGCTGGGAGTTGAACATGGGCCTCTGGCATGAAGAGTCAACGCGCTACCCTCTGGACTACCGAGGTAACTTATTATGCTTGCAAAATCACGTCTTTCTTTTAGATTCGTTCTACTTAAATGTACATACCACGTACAATACAAAGTAAAGTGCACTTGGATATGACGATACGAATAATCATTCGGGTTTTAAATTGACTTTTTTTTGCACTTCTGGTGCCTTCTTGTTTGCTTTCTTAGCGTAAGCTACAACCGGAGGTACTCGGAACGTACCTTACTGACTCCTTACTTTCGGTAGCATGCCGTTTCCACCTCCAAAAGGTGGAGGAAAACATGCATTATTCTGGTAAGCTCCTTACCATTTTCCTACTGGGACGCTTCTGTTCATACATTTGCAATATTCTCTCCACACTTTTTTTCCACGATCCAAATTCGCCAGGATCTCCTGCGAATTCGCGCAGACAGCGGACGACGTCGGGGATTTTGTCTAAATCGCCCAAGTCGGCACCTGCGTTTACAGTCTCGTCCGTTTCGTATATTCTATTTGTCGTTGTTCGTTCGTTCAATGTCCTATGTCCTAGAACTATTTCTGCAATTTGTTCTGTCATGTTTGCCTGGTGTGGGTTTGGTTGGGGGTTGGGTAAATTGAAGGTAGGGGGTCTTACGAGATTATTCGGGTTACTCATTTTTTTGTGTTATCTCTTCTAGGAAGAGGGTCCTTTTTGACTCGGAGGGTCCCAGTGGGAGTCGCGAAACTAGGATTTGTTTATAAAGCCGGAGGGTCCCCCCGAAGGTGGTGAATCGCGGTTTTGTTTTTATTTTTACTGGCTGTACGAGCCTTTGATTATGTAGTAAACAGCGAAAAAATGTTGTCTTAATTCTAGAATTTGTTTGATTATGTTTTAATTACAGCCGCCGTGGCTCAGTTGGTTAGTGCGCGGTCCAACGAGTCGAATGCAGAGCGACGCAAGTTCGAACACTGCATGTAGTAACACCTAAAAAAAATAACGGGAAACTCGTTTTCTCTTTCGGTGGCTGTCCTCTCATCTGGAAATGGCAAACCTCTGAGATTAAAAATTGCCTATGAAAAAGCTTCCAACCTGCCGTTCGGAACCTGCATAAAACTGTAGGTCCCTTCCACCCGCGTACAAATTCACACGCACAACACGGGTGGTTGCGGGAAGCTAGGCCTTAGTCTCGCGTAAGCGGGCTGTCGTGCCAATCAATTATTATCTATATATATAAAAATGAATCGTGGTCCATTCGACTGCGCATCACTCGAGAACGGCTGGACCAACTTGGATACTTCCTTCGGCGGGTTTGTTCGAAATTGTTACGTGAAGGTTTATAAAAAAAGAAAAGTCGGGAAAACGGGGCGTGGCGCCACCAGAATACATTTTTAGACAATAACTTTGGAACCATAAGTCACACATCAATTAAATTTAGTTCACACTTACTATTTAATCATGTCCTTCGACCGACGGAATGGGGTGGGTATTGGACAAGGGGGTGTGGCACCGCCCATACAACTCAAATCTTTTAAGTGGAATAGCTTCGAAATTGTAAGTCGCACAGCATTGAAATTTAGTGTACCGTCTCCTCATAGATATGTTATTCTACTGTTAAAATTTTATGGGCGTTGAACAAGGGGCGTGGCACATTTTTTATGCAGCAGAACTGTAAGTCGTACATCTATGAAACTTGGTATGAACCTATAATTTAATCATATCTTTCGGCAGAGGGAATGAAGCGGGTATTTAACACGAGGGCGTGGCTCCGTCCATACAACTCAAATCTTTCAAGGGGAATAGCTTCGGAATTGTAAGCTGCACAGTATTGAAATTGAATATGCCATCGTCTCATAGAAGTGTCATTCTACCGATAATATTTTATGGGCGTTGAACAAGGGGCGTGGCAAATTTTTTATGCAGCAGAACTGTAAGTCGTACATCAATGAAACTTGGTATGAACCTACCACTTAATCATATCTTTCAATAGAGGAAATGGGGTGTTGGTCAAGGGGCGTGGCACATTTTTTATGCTCAGACAGTTATGCAGTACACACACATATCAGTGAAACTTGGAAACTTTCCACTTAGTAGCACAATTCGACTAGAAGAAAGTTGTGAGCATTGGTCAAGAGGGTGTGGTACCGCCTCCATTTTTATATACATAGATTGTTTGCCCTAATGGACTGACTGATTGATTGATTCATCATCGCTCAGACCAAACCGCTGAAGCTACGAACATAAAATTTGAACTGTAGATACATCTTGAAAAATTAACCTCCGCTAAGACGGGATTTTTTGAAATTCGGGGTGTAAAGGGGCAAAACATCTGTTAAGGTGTTGTATGAAGAAAAGTGATTTAAGAAACATATTGATTTCGAACTTCCTGAAAATACTCTAAACAAAAAATAATTCGATACGTATTTTATAATTTTTCAAAAATCAAAATTTAACTGGACCAATAATGGGTTAAGATTTGTTTAAGGGTAGACTCGAAAAAAACATGAACCGATAGGCCTATTGACTTCAAAAATTATAAAAATACTTGAAATAAAAAAATTATACACGCGTTTCTCATTATTTTCAAAATCGAAATCTAACTGGATCAACGACGGGTTAAAAGTATGTATGAAGAAACAATTTTTTTGGCCTTTTAACTTCAAACTTGGTGAAAGTACTTTAAATGTAAAAGAACTCGATACGTGTTTTTCATTTTTTCCAAATATTAAAATCGGACGGGGTCAACGACCGGTTAAAAGTTTTTATGGCGAAACTGTAAAAAAAATGAATTAACGACTTCAACTTCAACACTGACTTCAAACTTTGTGAAAGTACTCTGAGTGAGAAATAATTTGACACGTGTTTTTCACTTTTTTGAAAATCAAAATGTAACGGGGTCAACAATGGGTTAACAGTTTGCATGGAAACACGATTTATTGGTCCTTTTGACATCAAACGTGGACAAAAAGCATTTAAATCGGGAAATAATTACAATGTTTCTTCATATTTTTGAAAATCGAATTCTACCGTGGTAAACTATGGGTTAAGATTTTGTTTAGAGTAAACGTGAAAACTCATGATTTAAAGGGCCTTTTGACTTCACAATTTTTAGAACCACTTGGCATCAAAGATAATAGACATATGTTTTTATTTAAATCAAAATGGGTTCAACCATGCGTTCAAAATATGTATCGGGTGAAAGAAGAGAGCTTGCGTGCGAAGCCGCGGGGCCCAGCTAGTTAATTATATTTTAATTAGTAGTAAATTGTACTTATCTAGTTGCCCAAGTTTGATTGTATTCTAAATTCTGTTTTTTTCTGTTTTATTATATTTTTTTACTATTTTCCTTACAATTTTCCTTTATACCTTAACCTATTCTTACAATATAATCATCCCGCGGCGGAGTGGAGTATCCTTTTTGTCTTTACTGCTGGACTACTGGGGGTCCACCGATGCGCACTCTTCGCGGTGTGCGGTTGCTGCTTTTCCTCGGGGCTTGGAACTTTCTGCTGCGTCTTCCGGAGCTTTTACGCTTTTATGTGGCACTGCTTTAGGGCTTTTTGTTTCTTCTTGAATTAACACTATTGTTTGCTGGCCTGTTGCGTCTTGCGGAACTTTTAGCACTTTTAGTTTTGTCCTTGTTCTAATATGGCGCTGCTTTAGGACCTTTTCTTGTGTGCTTGTTGCACAATCCCGTTGCGGTCATCCGGTACTGCTTAAGGCAGGTTCTCACCTTGTGGAAAAAAACCTTACCTTGCCTTATCGTGTAGATATATGTTTCAAAAATGTGCTCCAGAAATTTCAGATCAAAATCTGAAAAATTACAAAAGTTACAGGCCGTTACATAGAGCAGTGTAGAGCACCGGCCAAGCGCGCTTTAAACTTTAAACGCGTTTTTCTCAGAACCACATTTTCGGACCTTACGGAAGTGATTGAAGGCGCTGGAATGAACCAATCGTCACCAAATTTTTTCCAAATGTTCCTTATGGCTTTTTTCTAATAAACGAACTACGATCAGCCAAAAATATTGAAAATTGTTTATTTAAAAAAATAATTGAACAAGTGTGAAGTGAACAAGTGAACAAAAAATGCGAAAATCGTAATTTTTTTTTCAAAACCTCATAACTTTTGTAATTTCAATTTTTTTCATGATCTTAGTTCATTCAATAGATAACACCGTGCGACAAAAATCAAAAAATTCCAAAACACACGAAAAAATCGGTATACTTGCAAAACTAGGGGCCAAACGTAGTAAAACTGCGTTTTTAGTTTTTCTCTCTGACGTCAGGATTTTTTTTAAAAGGACTTTGAAATTTGAAGGACATGTTTATTTCAAAAAATTATTTTAAAAATTGAACGCATTATAGAATAACAATATGGGTATCAAATGAAAGAGAAAAATCCTTAGAATCTTAAAAAAATAATTTGTTTGGTGTAAAAGGACGGAGAGGTATAGAAAATGTCCTTTTAAAACTTTATCCTTGAATATCCTTGAAAACTTCCAATATTTTTTTGGGAAAAAAAATATATCTTAAGGATTAATATGTACACTACCACATCCTCGAATTTCGTTCTTCTAACTTTAATAGTTAAGGATATAAAAAATTTTATATTTCTCATTATAAAACAAAGATATATTGCACCGTACGACAAAAATAAAATATTTAATTAACTCATGTATAAATCGTTATGCTGCTAATACTGGAGGTTAAATAGACGAATTCTGCAACTTAAAAATTGCGTTTGAACCTAAGTATATGTTTTCACAAGACATTGAAAATTAAAAAATTGAGTTTCCTTAGGTAAAACTCATCCAAGAGTAACAAGATGAATGCATGAGGATACGTACTTACTGTGAATACTAGTGCTCATAACTTAATTTAAAAGTTAACAATAGTCATTTAAAATGCATTTTATGATTGATTTATTTTGAAACAAATTGTTTAAGAAAAATGTATGCGTTTACTTTGCCGCTCTTCGCAGCTCTTTAATACATACACGACATATACACTATAGTGCAAAAGTGAACAAATGTTTTTAGGCTAGTTACTTTTATTCCTGCCAAATCCTATTTTCTAAAGTTAGGGCATAACTACTTACGGTTTATGTCAATTAGACCTTTAAAGAAAGCAACAACAATAAATTACAACAACAACCATGCATACTTATTTAGATAACTGATATAAAAGTATACAGAATACTTGTTCAGTTTTGCACCCGAGTACTTATTTTCGGTAGAAACTGTTATACACTATGATCAATAAGTACCGGGACTGTGTATTTTAAATTTTCCGCCGTTGCCCGATTCAGGTAAACAAATTTTTTTTAGGTCGGTAGGACCTTAACTGACATCTGTGTCAAATTTTGAGCGGGATTGCATCATTAGTTTTTGTTTGGCAGCTGTTAGCGTGAGTCAACTTTTTGTACTTCGTCGCATTTTACAATGGATAATTTTGTTGATCAACGTATTTGTTTGAAATGCGCCGTCTCACAAAGCACACATTATTCGCGATTATTTGAACAAACACAGTGTGAATATCATCGATCAGGCTCCCTATTCTCCAGATATGGCACCATGTGACTTTTTCCTGTTCTCCCGTCTCAAGTTACCGCTTCGTGGAAAGAGATTTGAGTCCATAGAGGTCATAAAAGAAAATGCGACGCGAGAGCTGAAGGCCATACCTGCTTCGGCTTACCCGAAGTGCATGGACGATTAGATTAAGCGTTGGCATATGTGTATTGCTTCAGATGGGGCTTATTTTGAAGGGGATAAAATAAATTTACCAGAAGAATTAAAAAATGTTGTTTTTTGACACAGTCCCGGTACTTATTGATCATATTGCACAATAGTTTAAATAATTGGTAATGCCCCCTTGCCGGCTTCGATAGTCAAGCGGGTAGCGCGCTGGCTTCTCATACCAAAGGCTCCAGGTTCGATTCCTGGCTAGGGCTGGTGAACAACTCATCTACTTCTATCGCTATCCACATGAAGGGAATGAGAATTACAAGAATCGCACAAGTGCGCTCTTGGCAGGCAATGGCAAAACCTCCAAGTGTGAACGAAAAACTGCCAATCGCCGTTCGGATTCGGCGTTAAACTGTAGGTCCCCTCCCCCCTTTCCCCATCCGCTTGAAATGTGTGCTGTAACATATGTTGGCAAAACAGTGTTGCATACACAGTTCAAAAACGGGTGAAATATGTGGTATCACAATGGGCCTTTCAGGCCTCCGAGTGTGTTTCTCGTAGAGGCAGCCACCGCAACCTAACCTAATGCCCCCTTTGAGTCTCAAAACATCTTTAATGCGGCTGGGTATGCTTTCTACCAAGTTTCTGCATATTTTAATTGGTATTTTCACCCCCACGATCTGCATTCTTTCCCACAACTCCATAATGCTATTAGGAGGTGTGTCGTGGCCTCCCAGTCACCGCTTTCACTATTGTTGAAAATTCTTGTGTTTTACCTTGTGACCGAAAAGTTTCCGGAAATTTTAAATAAACGCAAAATTCTTAATCTTCATCAATATTTATTTTATCTCCTTCAAAATATGCTCCATTAGAAGCGATACACATATGCCAACGTTTCTGCCAATCATCAAAACATTTTTTATAGGCGCTTTCCGGTATGGCTTTGAGTTCCCTCTGCCAATTCTGTTTTACGTCTTCTATGGATTCAAAACGCGTTCCTCTGAGTGGTAATTTGAGTTTGGGAAACAGGAAAAAGTCACACGGTGCAAGATCAGGTGAATACGGTGGCTGTTCGATGGGATTTATTGAATGTTTGGCCTTAAAATCGTTGATAATGTTGGCTCGGTGCGAGGGAGCATTATCGTCATGAAAAATCCATGAATTATCCTTCTACAATTGAGGCCGTTTACGGCGGATATTTTCACGCAAACGTCTTAAAACAGTCAAATAATAGTCTTTACCGACTATTTGTCCTTCAGGGACGAATTCATGATGCACCACACCACGAATATCGAAGAAAACAATCAGCATTACCTTGATTTTCGAGCGACTTTGGCGTGGTTTTTTCGGTTTCGGCTCGTCTTTTCCTCTCCATTCCGATGATTGTTGGCTTGTTTGCATGTCGTACTCGTAGACCCATGTCTCGTCACCAGTTATGATGCGTTCCATGAAAGTTGGATCGGAATTGGCACGATCAAGCACGTCCAAAGAGACCTGTTCACGGTACTCATTTTGAAGAAAATTCTCAACAAAATCGCAACGCACTACTGAGGTGAACTGGTTTCAACAGCTGCCGTAAACAAACTGCAAAGTAAATCCTAAGTAGCGCCACTCTTTTTTGGCCGGACACTAGTGGCAGTGTTGCCGCACAAGCAGTGCTACCCCATAACGATTTTCTGTTGGTTTTGGGAGTAAATTTTATGCCTAATTTTCTGACTGCTCTTTCCAATCAAGAAATAAAGAAATGTTTGAAAGATTAAATATCTTAACAAAACTGTAAAATTACTGGAGAAATACAATAGTTATAACCACAATTGATTAAAATAGACAACATTTGAAAAAAATTTCAATTTTTCTTTCCCAAAAATAATTTCATGATAAAAACATAAAACATTCTGAATCAATATCAAGGTAATTTTGTTATTGTACAAGGTAAAATGCGAACGACAAAGTTTCTTGCAATAAATTATTTCAAAATTTGTGTGTTATAGTAATGTCGTGCATCTTCAGAGCTCTTAATACGTACTAAAAATATGTTTTTATGCATTTTGATTGGTAATATAAATTCACAACACGATAATTTAATCAAAAGATGATGAATGTGTTCAGAAGAACATTTTCGTATTCATTATTAAATTTCTTTGATGCGACTGAACTGAATGAAATAATTTTAATGAAATCATAATCATTACAAGCATTTCCCATCTTAATACATTTCTATATTCACCATCGATAACAAAAATTTCAACCCTGTCTTATAATAATTTGACCACTTTCACCACAAAATGTGCAAATTTCACCTCCAATGCAGAAATGAAATGTCATTTTTTATTACATTGTTCAAAAGGAACAAAATATCGCATCGAAACACATTAAAAATTAATATAATTAAATATAATAAAGTGCAGAAGTGAAACCTGGTGAGTATCTATCAATCGTACTTTTTTAAATTGTATTTTCTCTTTTAGGTAGCCATATTGCGCTCGAGTTGCAGAAGCAAGTCGCGGAAATGCAATTCGCCGGGTAGCCATTATATCCAGGAGCATATCCTCGGTTTGCTCCATCGAAATGCAATGTGCGAATTGTAATGTAAGTCTGACTTAAATGAAGACATATCTAATACGTCGCTTTATTTTTTCTTTTTCCCCACCACTTTGCCTGGATCTCTGTCTTGTCGTCGACCAATTGAAGGATTATACAAGCACGCGAAGATCCACTTAAGCGTTTGACGAAACGCCCCAGCGATGAACGCTATGTGGATGTGGCAGATCGCAAGCGACCAGCAGGCACTGAAAGTCGTTTCGAGGCACCACCGCCACGTTTTGATGCAAGTCTAGCGTCCTCCAGAAGGTACGTTTTACATTATATTCTCTTGTTCTCCCTAGGCCGAAAAAAAATATTCTGAAAACATTCTATAAATCTATTTGCGTGTTGGTTTTATTCCGCAGTTACGATAAGAAGCGTGACGATTATGGCAGCTCAACTTCCAGCAAGCGTGGCATTGACGGCTACACAACGGCCACGAAACGCCTGGACTATTCCAAGCGCGGCGATAATACAAGCAGCAGCTCAAAGCGGCCAGCTATTGATGATTTCACTACAGCGCCGGCAAAGCGAAGCACCGATGACTACAGCAAACGCAGTACTAGCGACTACATTTCATCGTCCACGTCGTCAATGGCAGTGGCATGTATGTGGCATGGCATGTACACTGGCGGCCGGCCAGCACAGGATCATTATGGTGCACCGGTGTCACCCTATTGAAACGCAATCGAAAGTTTGATGTTTGGTTGGTTCAATTGAACAGCATCATCAAGACACACATAAGTCGTATTACATTTTATTAAACCCTTTTTCTAATTCAGCCAAACGCAAAAGCAGACATCGAATCAACAACTATCGGCAGGCGGCATCCTACTGCTAGCAGCATCTAGATCTGAAAATGTGTTTGCTTTTTCCACACCACCCAAGGGGTATGCAAAATGGCGCGTTACCGATGTTTTTTGGGTGCTCGGTTCCCCTGTAGGCATATTTTCACCCTTACAATATTTTTTATACTTATGATGTAAATATAAAAATAAATATATGTAATAAATAAATATATATATATATAATTTATATATTAGATAAAAAAGATATATACAGTTAAGTTAACTTATCCACCTAAGCACCACCACAAATCTAGGCAACAAAGTGGTGGGGAAAGGAAAAAATAAATTTTTTTGTGTTTTGAAATTGCCCTGAGAAAGTTATAATAAACAAATTAATTGGAAAATTAGCAAATTAAATTTATTAGTAGTAACAATGTTGGCACCCTGAATTTCCCGCGGAAATCGATGAACACTTTCAGCTCCCTTGCAGCCGCAAACACACTTTCTAGTCATGATGCTGAAAAAATATAAAAATACATGAAAATTTCTTTATAAAAACTTAAAAATTGCCCATACAAAAATTGCGTTTCGCCTTTGAAAATTCAAACAAGAATACCATTTGAATTTCATTACCAACTGACATTGACTTGTGGTGAATATATATAAGAATGGCAGAGTTGCTCTTGAATAAAAAACGAAATAATTTAAAATTGTTCATAAATTTTGGTAAAAACCAAATAATTGATGAGAATTTTATTTAGCTTTCTGTTCTCTGCTTATACCAACATAAAAGTAAGCGATTCCTTTATAAAATCGTCTTAAATTACGTTTAAGAAATTCATAGAAACTGCAATTTTTTCAGTATTTTTCACGTACACGCAATCCTGCCACTAGTGTCCGGCCATCGTGGTGAGCTCAGTTTTACACATGAACAACAACAATTTGACAGTTCTTGTCATACAGAATCGACGCCTGGTTGTCAAAGAGTGGCGCTACTTAGGATTTACTTTGCAAACTGTCTGACAGATCGCGCTCATTTTTGGCATAGTAATTAAGGACAGTGCTACCAACCTACAGAAACTTAAAATATCGAAAAATATACAGCGCGCGAATTTTAAATGAGAATTTCTGGAAATTTTTCGGTCACAAGGTATATGATCGCTACAAGCAATAAACAATAAATAATAATACGTACTCAACAAAGACAACCAAAATGGGAAATGGAAAGGAAAAGGTGTTTTCTCGCCTTTTCTGTTTGTATTTATGTATTTTTATAAAAACCAAATACATCTGTATTAAACTAATGTGCAAATAGTCTTAATGTATATTTACGTCTTAATGTACAGTTACGTCTAACCGACAAACCGGCCAGACCTATCTGGTAGATATACCGAATCGTACGTTATGTCTACCAGATAGGTCTGACCGGTTTGTCGGTTAGACGTAACTGATTGTTACATGCGAGACTCCATGTGAGTGAGCGAGACAGCTGTACGTTTGCCAAGATTTCGAAGTGCATGCGTTAGAAGGTGATATCAAATGACACGTACACAAAATCAAGTCACACGTACACAAAAGGACTAGTAAGATTTTTCACACGGCTAGAACAAATCTGACTAGAATTATAACCGATATGTTGGTTACGTATACCGGTTATATAACTAGTCATATGACCGCTAGTCTCCTTGTAGGGTAACAACTAACAAATACATTCAAAAATATATTTTGACATACACGTATACACATACCCATACATATTTATTTTCTTTTTCGCATACATTTATACTCATACACATACATATTTATATTTATATTCAAATATTTATATTTATACACAAATATATTGTTACGAAAATTACTTCACAGGTTCGTTTGGATTGGTTTTGAAAATAAAACAACTTCAGTTATCCAGCGCAACGTAGTCAAAACTAACAATCGCTTTATTTACAAATTTGCACTTGTTCTACTTTACACTACTACTATTGCATGTTTCCCCATTGCTTGCTCAACACAGACTCGACCCCTTGCGCTGCCACTGCTGCTTTTATACCAGTTTTCTTATCGCGCCGAAGTTTCTTGCACTTCTAATTGGAAAACGCTCGACTATTCTCGCACAGCCCATTTCGAGAACCATCCTTGCCATATCGGACTATACCAAGCGAATTTATAACAGTTTTGCTGTACTTCACAGTGCATGCCTAAAAGTATGCTTGGAAAACATTCGTGCGGAAAAAAAGCATTCCTGTACAGTGCGGCACAGAATCTCTCATCGTATCAATATATACGCACATACACCTATGTATTCACGTTATCACATACAAAAAAACTCACTTTTTCACAAATAAAAACAAATTTTCATACACGTTAAACTTCAATTTTTTTGCATTGTAACTATTTTATACATCCATTCCCAACACACATATATACAAAATTTGTTTGTTCCCATGTACAGTCTGTCCAGTAGAAGCGTGATCGATCAAATTTTCACTAGAGTACCGTTATCAAAAAAATTTAAATGCACCTAAGTAGCCTCATCATTTTTGTAATACGCACTGCAAAAATTGTTAGTCTCGTGAAACAATTTCAAAGTACAGGGTGTTTTAACAAGATGAGCTCTTGAAGCCTTGAAGCCGTATTCCTTTGTCTACATCTAGAGGACCGTAAATGTCACGTTTAGCTTTAGCAAAATATATGAAAAAGTCAGAGTTTTTCGTAACGAGTTGGACGAATCGGTATATGGAAGCAAAAAATGTCAAATATTTGGCTGGTCGGGGCCTTGAAAAAAAGACCTCCCCAAAACAGGACAAGATTTGTTTGCGACGAAGCCGGGCTTATCGTTGTATAAAGGTAAAGCAGTTTTAGAGAAAAGTGGTGTTAAAATATCAAAAGAGACGATTCGAGGACGTTTAAGAACTAACGACGTTTAAAACCGGAGCTCTTTGAAAAAACTGTTGATCTCATCATAACAAGTTCAAAAACGGCTTGCCTGGGCTTATGACAATTCAGATCGGAATTGGAATAATGTAATATTCACGGATGAATCCTAATTTTGGGCAAATAGTAGCATAAATCGATCTTGGTGTGCCGCCATCAACCGATTGCTCCAACGAACTGTTAAAGACTCACTAAAGGTCCATGTTTGGGGCTGCTTCTCAGAAAAAGAATTTGGGCGTCTTTTCGTTATTACCACCAAATTGAACGCGGTTTTAATAAACAAAATTTATGAAAAAGCTTTATTACCTTCAGCTGCGAAGATGATCGGGAGAAGAGGACTCTCTTGGATTATACAAGAAGGCAACGACCATAAACATCGCAGCCGAATGTGTAATTAATTTAATAATTAATTATGTAATTGATTGGCACGACAGCCCGCTTACGCCGTGTTGTGCGTGTGAATTTTGTACGCGGGTGGAAGGGACCTACAGTTTTATGCCGGTTCCGAACGGCAGGTTGGGAGCTTTTTCATAGGCAATTTTTACTCTCAGAGGTTTGCCATTTCCAGCTGAGAGGACAGCCACCGAAAGAGAAAACGAGTTTCCCGTTATTTTTTTTTTTAGGTGTTACTACATGCAGAATTCGAACTTGCGTCGCTCTGCATGCGACTCGCTGGACCGCGCACTAACCAACTGAGCCACGGCGGCTGCCGAATGTGTGCTGAGTGGAAACAGCAAAATGGGGTAGAAGCATATATGTAATACTTCTATATTGGCACTAACGTATCTTCACAATGTGTTTTCATTCGGAAATCAAAGGGAGACAAGCGATGAGACAGAAAACACGAAATTTTGTGAATGTATTTCTATGCGTGTATACATGTGCACTTCTACACATGAACAACTGTGAAACTGCTCCAGGGGCGGTCGAAGAAATTTCAGTTAATTTCGACAAATTTTTATTTTTTCCAGTCAATTTTTTTCCCGCCTGAACGCACCTGACTTTTTTGCCACTTTTGACAGCTGTCAGAGTACATTCGTTTATCGCTTTCTCGCTCATATTTCACTATTGCTGTACTGTGATGTTGGCGAATGCACTTTGAGCTTAGTGCCAATATAGAAGTATTACATATATGGGTAGAAGTGTTAGATTGGCCCGCACAGTCGCCTGACGCCAACCCGATAGAAAATGTGTGAGCAATTGTAAAGCAGAAACTCAGAGGAAATACTATATGGACAGAAAAACAGTTATCGAGACAAATTCGGCTGATTTGAAGGCGATTGCCTCGGCAACTTGCTCAGATCTTAGCGCAAAGTATGGGTCGGAGGTTCGAGGCCATAATGGCGAATGGCGGCGACTATACCTGTTATTAAAAATATTGCGTACAATAAATATTATAAACGCATTAAATTCAGTTTGTTTGAAACGAATCGCACAAATAGTTTCCAAGTTACGACGATCACGCTTTTACTGGACAGACTGTACATAAATAATTCGAATTATCGAGCCCTACACGTTTACACACACGGGTGTAAACTTTTTTGCTCGACAAATATACAATTTCGTTACAACGAATTTTCCCATTCCCAACTCTTCCCATTCTCGTTCGCGCGGACGCGGTTAGACTTTACATCTATTTTCCAACCCTCTACTTTTATATTAATTCAAACTTTTTACCCTTTGTCGAGCTTTTTTAATTAATATGCCTGTTGAGCGATCCCCCAAACGACAAAGTATCACAATGGAGATACGCAGTCTCCTCCAGATACGCAGTCATCTAAATCACTTTTGACAGTTCCTGTCACTCGGGAGCCACCCAATACTCGCTCCAAACTCTCTAGTGCCAAAGCAACCGATCCCAGTGTTGCCAAGTTCACTTTCGAGTACGATAGACTCGTGCCATTATGCACACAATTTTCATCGGTCCCCATTGAGGATTTGACCAAATCACTGGTCCAAATTAAACAAAAAAATTTGCAAGCCCAATGGGAGAGGCTAATGCGCGCACATGAGGCAGTCTTTATTGCTGAAGACAACAGCCAGCCGGAAGGTTTCAAAGAGTCGGCTAGGCAAAAAATTGGAGCCTGCACAGACCAATATGAGTTGTGCATGGCTGACATGTCGGACATCATTGAGATGCTCCAAACTCAGTCCCCTCAGCCCGCTGCGCATATGGAACCGGTTCAACCCCTAGAACCAGCAAATACCCCCTACATTTGCCTACAAGTTCCACCTTGCGATAGAAAACCTTCTTCGGGGGCTATGAGCAGTGGCCGTCCTTCCGGGACATGTTTACTGCGGTTTACATTAACCACCCCCAGCTCACTCCAGCCCAAAAATTGTATCACCTCCGATACAAGACGCAAGGTAAAGCCGGTGCTATTGTAAAGCAATATGCATTAACCGATAAGAATTTCGAACTCGCGTGGGAAGCCCTAAAATCCCGTTATGAAAATAAACGCATACTCGTTGATACTCAAATTCGATCCCTCCTGAATATCGCTCCTGCCCACACCGAAAATAGTGAGGCACTGCAGCGGATCCAAAGCACTATAAACAATTGTCTGTCTGTTCTCAATTCTTAGGCCGTAGATACTGACAATTGGGATCTGCTATTGGTTTAAATATTGATACGATGAGAAACTCCGTGCCGTATTGTACATGAATGCTTTTCCAAGCATACTTTGAAGTAATGCAAATTTGGTATAATTCTCTTGGATAGTCCGATATGGCAAGGATGGCTCGCGAAAGGTAATGAACTTTGCTAGAACAATCGAGATAGAAAGTACAACTGGAATGTGCAAGAAACTTCGGCGCGATAAGAAAACTAGAATAAAAGCAGCAGTGGCAGCGCAAGGGGTTGAGTCTGTGTTGAGCAAGCAAAGTGGTAACAAGTGTAGATACAAGCGAAGTGTAAATCTGTAAATAAAGTGATTGTACATTTCTGACTGCGTTTTGCGCTGAACAATTGAAGTTGTTTTATTTTCAAACACAATACAACCGAACCTTGGGAAACTTGGGATTTTCGTAACAATATGTTGTACCAAATTGCCCCAAGAGACACTTGCTCTATGGGAGAGATCATTGACATCCCGGAAGGATCTGAAACCCTGGTCGCAAATGGATGAGTTCCTGACCGGCAGATATGAGGTACTTGAACGGCTGCAAAGTATTCGCCCTTCTAAGCCGAAACAATCTCAACCTTTGACTTCCAATGTCCTTCCAAATCGGCAACACAAATCCCTAAACTATCACACTCAAGTGAAAAGGGACCTCGCGTGCAAACTCTGCAACGCAAATCATCCTAGTACAAGTACAAGCCTTACACTCCAATAATGGCACCCAATCCCTTCTGCCGACGGCACTGGTGTCAATTGAGCACGCAGGAAAGTTGTTCAAAGTTCGAGCGTTGATCGACCAAACCTCTCAGCGTACCTTCATTTCTTCGAAGGTCCAGAAACGCCTCAAATTGCCCATCGAGAAATGCCCCTTCCAAGTCTCGGGCATGGGCGGTCAGATTGTGCAAAATGCCAATCATACATGCTTCTTGACATTGGCAGTCCCTCAAACTAGCACGAAACTCCCCGTACAAGCTATCGTGCTCCAAGAGCTTACGAAATTACTCCCACCTTCCCATATAAACCCCTTCAAGTTTGCCATGCTAGATCTCACTGATCCAAACCCCTTCGAGACAGCGCAGATCGATATAGTGATTGGCAGTGATCTCATCCCGCAGATCATGCTCGAAGGTATCCACCGGAATGTATGTGGCAGCTTACTTGCTCAGCAAACATTATTCGGTTGGGTACGAGTATTAAGCGGTCCAGTACCCCCTTCGAATTTGACACGTGTCACAGATGCACACAATAGCCATATGCATACTGGTCCTGCCCTTCAAAATAACCTTCCCGCCTTCAACATACAGAAATAATTTTATTAACAATAGATAACAGTTATAATAAAGACTTTAAGTCGTCTGTCGGAAAAAAAGAAAATACATTACTCTAACATAAAGATATACATACATATTAACAGAATTCATTTACAATTAAGCTCCTTTATTTTAAAGCATCAGTGACATACAAAACAAGACAATCCCATCCATCTACGCCAATTCCATTTAGCTTGTTTACAATTTCATCTTGAGTTAAAAAGAACTTTCCAAAAATATCGATATCTGATTCTTTTCAAAATTGGACACCTACCCAGAAAATGTGTTATATTTTCTAACTCGTTCAAATTACAAAGACTGCATCCACCTACGCCAATTCCATTTAGCTTGTTTACAATTTCATCTTGAGTTAAAAAGAACTTTCCAAAATGTCGATATCTCGACATTTTTTGTCGAGTAGTGTTATCCCCTTCGAATTTGACACGTGTCACAGATGCACACAATAGCCATATGCATACTGGTCCTGCCCTTCAAAATAACCTTCCCGCCTTCAACATAAAATAATTGATTGGCACGACAGCCCGCTTACGCGAGACTAAGGCCTAGCTTCCCGCAACCACCCGTGTTGTGCGTGTGAATTTTGTACGCGGGTGGAAGGGACCTACAGTTTTATGCCGGTTCCGAACGGCAGGTTGGGAGCTTTTTCATAGGCAATTTTTACTCTCAGAGGTTTGCCATATCCAGCTGAGAGGACAGCCACCGAAAGAGAAAACGAGTTTCCCGTTATTTTTTTTTTTAGGTGTTATTACATGCAGTATTCGATCTTGCGTCGCTCTGCATGCGACTCGCTGGACCGCGCACTAACCAACTGAGCCACGGCGGCTGCCTTCAACATACAGAAATAATTTAATTAACAATAGATAACAGTTATAATAAAGACTTTAAGTCGTCTGTCGGAAAAAAAGAAAATACATTACTCTAACATAAAGATATACATACATATTAACAGAATTCATGTACAATTAAGTTCCTATATTTTAAAGCATCAGTGACATACAAAACAAGACAATCCCATCCATCTACGCCAATTCCATTTAGCTTGTTTACAATTTCATCTTGAGTTAAAAAGAACTTTCCAAAATATCGATATCTGATTCTTTTCAAAATTGGACACCTACCCAGAACTACGTCGACTACGGAACTCGTGCCGTGCGGAGGTGTTTTTCTAAGCTCTGTGTGTGAATTCTAAATTTTCACTTTCTTCTGTGCGACAGTGAATCGATTCGTCTATATCGAGATCGTTTTGCTCGGACACTTAATTATTACCATGCCTTGTGTGTGCGGCCATAAAGTCGACCGCGGCCAGTCAAAAACTCAATGTGCCAAATGTAATATCATTTTCCATTTGGAGTGCGTAAACCTTTTGCAAGCAGATTTAGATTACTTGCAAAAAACAAACAAACAATTTGTGTGCAAAAGCTGCACTTCGGCGCGTCGAAACTCGATTCGGTCACCAATTCGTTCGGCTACCCCGACAGCTAACGCAGCATCAGTTAACTCTCCGCAAAGGGAACGTGAAAAGAGGGAAATCTCTTTACAAGCTGTAAGATCTGAGAATGCTCATATGCTCTCTTTGATTAGCTCCTTGCTTGGTGAAAAGGAGGCTCTTGGCAAACAAGTTGAGCACCTACAATCGGAAGTGCAAGCCATTCGTCGTGAATTGCACGTTTATGCTCACTCGACTACAATATCCGACCTGGCTAATGACGTCAGAAGCCCGCGAATCATTTCCAAGCGCATAAGCCTGCTCTGAGCTCAACCTCATCGATGCCAGCCTTGTCTCCTTCTCACTCCTCTTCTTCGTATGCCGCTGCCGCTGTTGTTGCTGTTGCTGCTTCTCCAGCTCTTGCAGTCTCAAATGCCTCTCTCACTTCGCCTAATTGCAGTGCTGTCAAAAATGCACCGTTGCTCCCATCTCGAATAGCATGCCAGCCCATTTAGATGCTGTAGATGCCCGCTTTACTGCTGTTGTGAGAAAGAAAAACCCTAAACAAATTGTTGTTGGACGCAAAACTAGCAGCGAGCTAAATGTGATCGCCCAAATGAGATGGATACATTTGTCATCGTTTAGTCCCACTGTGACTGAGGTAAACATAACGGATTACGTCCACAGTCATGCTAAGTAATATTGATAAGAATTATCTCTTGTGCTACAAATTAGTGAAAAAAGACACCGAAGCTAAGAACCTAAAGAGAATATCATTCAAATTAGGTGTAGCTGAGCAATTCTATGACAAACATTTTCGATCCTTCTCTGTGGCAAGAGAACGTAAGAGTCCGGCCGTTTGAAAATTTTCCAAAAAGAGACTTGAATCCACAGCAAACTTAGCGGACGCAGGCGCTCCTAGTGGATCATCGAGTATTGCTGAATTTCTTCTCTACTATCAGAATGCTGGTGGATTAAGAACTAAAATTCTGCCACTGCTGTTTTTCTCTTCTTCCTGTCTATACGACATTACAGTGTTAACGGAAACTTGGCTCACATCATGCCATAACACTGCTGAAATGTTTGATTGCCGTCTTTACAACGTTTTTCGTAAAGATAGATCGTCAAGTACCACTGGACTCCTTAGAGGCGGCGGCGTACTCATTGCTGTTCGCTCTTCTCTGCCTTGTACACAGATCGAACTGCCAACTGATGTTACCTCAGTTATGAGAGGTTACGACATAGACCAAATTATTATTAACCCTACTGTCATAACGTACGTCTGCGAGACGTATGCTGTTTTTACGTTTTGCGCTCTCTTCCACAATTGTTCTCACAGCAAATTCAAATTGTCAGTTATCTCAGTTATATAATTAGCAACTATGACTTTTATTTTACAGAAAAATATACATATTTCTGATGTGAGTGAAATATTTGCTGATATCGTACCTTTAAATATCGGTTTAAGATCGTAAATCTTTATACGTCTCCCAGACGTATCGTTATGATTTCAGGGGTAAAAAATAACGTTATGACAGCAGGGTTAAAATTGTATTTGATAAATCCCATGTTATTTTAATATCTGCTAGTTATATTCCACCGCTTAGTCCTGTTGAATTATACTTACAATGCACATGTAAATAATTGTTGTTCTATACTCAGTGATTGTAGGGACGAACAGAATAACATTATTGTTGGCGATTTAAATTTGCCTAATGTTAAGTGGAGTTATATTAGTGATATAAACCAACTGATACCATATGAAGTCTCGAGTGAGAGTGAATGCGCGGTTCTCGACACATTTGCTGAGTTTAATCTCAATCAAATAAATAAAATCCACAATGAAAATAATCGGTTACTCGATCTGATTTTCGTAGACAATCAATTGCAATCTGATGTCGAGCCCCTCTCTTCACCCCCGCTGCCTAACTCAATTCACCACAAGCAAAGAATATGAAGTAATATAGAACGCGCATGTGGGCACAAAAGTGTTTTCGGTTGCTATGATGCGAGCGGGAAGAGCGAAGCGTAGGCATTTGAAAATGTTAGGTTCATAACATTTTCTGTTAGATTTGCGTAGGACAACAGCAAAAAGCTATGTTCGCAACGGCTTCACTCGTGTAAATTGAAGTGGTGGTTGTTGCAGCGTAGTGTTCGCTCAATCATTTTTTGCATGCATGTTTCTTGATCTTGTTTGCCGAAGCGCAAGCAAAAAACAAACAACGAACGAAGGCATCGTCATCATCGTTTCAACGAAGATGACTCGGGATTCGCTAATGTTTTTGTTGTTGTCGTTTATTGTGTGTATGCTTTTTTGGTTTTGCTGTAATGTCACTATCAATCGAAGCTTTGTGGTGTATGGCTGTTTGCTCAAATGCTGCGCTTTGATTGATTTTTAAAACCTGCAAATATTTAGACGTGGTTGAATCCAATTTGAAATTTTCACAAATATTTTTACGTGGCGAGTTCCAAGTAAAATCATTTGTTTATATTTTGACGTGGTTGATACAAATTTTGAACCTTTTGCAGCGGTTTTTTTTTTGACGTGGTTGAATCCAATTTGAAATTTCTACAAATATTTTTACGTGGCGCATTCCAAGTAAAATTATTTGTTTATATTTTGACGTGGTTGATACCAATTTTGAATTTTTTTAAGAAGTATTTTAACGCCATTGTCCAACATTGTAATTCTATTTTGTGTTTCGGCTTGTTACAATATGGCTACAAATATAAAGACAAATAGAAATTCCTCAACGTCTGGAATTCAATGTTGTGTTCGCAGTTGCAACAAATCGAGACGACAATGCGAGAATCTTAGATTATTTAGATTCCCCGCTGCTGATTTCGTGTTTGGCCAAATTTGGCGCGAAAAATGCAATATATCTTATGACGACTATAACCGAAAACTGTATATTTGTGAAAATCATTTCTCCAGTACTTATGTAGGAAAAAGGTTTCTAAAAAAGGATGCGATTCCAACCTTAAACTTAGACGAAGATCATGAGATTTCGGATGAAGAATTTTTAGAACCAGATTCTTCATTGAAACGACCACGTTATGATGATATAGTATGCAGTAATTGCGAAAAAACGTCAAAATAACCCATTATTACAAAAAGAAATACAGCGACCTATTAAAAAAATTCAAAAAAATTTACGAAAAATTGCGAAAAGAAAAGCGCTTTATTTTAAAATCCAAGAATTGTTGTTCAAAGACTTTAAAAAATTCAATTGATTCTTTAAAACATATCAACTTGGAATCCAAAACATTTTGTAAACTTTTACTTAGCACCCGGCCAAAAGAATATTCTGACGAAGTGAAATATTTAGCGCAAAATATTTTTTATATTTCACAATCAACATATTCTTTCCTAAGAGATAAGTTAAATTTCAATTTGCCACATATAAGCACCTTAAATCGGTGGGCTCCAATAAAGTTCCTTCAGCCCGGTATCAACAATGTGGCTTTTGAATTCATTAAAAAGATGTGCTTAGAGTTGAAGGAAAAAAATGAAAATAATATGGTTCTTTTAATGAACGAAATGGTAATACGTAGAGAATTACGATACAATCAAAAACTAGATTTAATTGACGGATTTGAATGCACAGGCTTCGAAAGAACAAAAAAATTGTAAGCAAGTATGTGTATTTATGTTGAAGTCCATGTTCTCGAGTTGGTGTTCAATTTTAAACTATTTTGTTTCAGAGAATGGATTAACAGCAGATACGTTGTGCAAAATAATTAAAGAAAATCTTAAAGTTTTAAGCAATTTTGGTATAGTAGTGAACGTTTTGGTTTGTGATCAGGGGTCTTCTAATAGAAAGTGTTTCTCCGACTTAGGCGTATGTATAGAGAAACCATACTTTCAATTTCAAAATCAAAAAATTTATTGCATGTTCGATTTCCCACATTTAATCAAGTCATTGCGAAATGGTTGGCTTAAATGCGACTTGAAAACGCCTGATGGTTTAGTTAGCTTTAAAGTAGTTCAAGAGCTTTGGGAGAGGGAAGAAAATTGTAAAACCAAAATGTGCCCAAAATTGACTAGACAACACATATTTCCAAATTCATTTGAAAAAATGCGTGTTAAATTTGCCAAGCAAGTGTTCAGTAAAACAGTTGAAGCTGCTATTAGAGCAATTTCAGACATAAGTGGATTTAAAAAAATCTCACAAGAGGTAGCGTTATCCACAGTTGATTTTATAGCAAAAATTGATCAAATATTTGATTGCATGAATAGTGGATCTTTGTATGCAGATAACTGCTACCGATCTGCTCTTCAGATTAAGAAAGAATCGCACACATTTATTCAAACATTTTTATATTATCTAGAGGAAGTGAAATTTGTTGATGAAAAAAAACGAGTTTTCTTCCTAGATGGCATGAAACTATCCTTAAAATCGGTCCTTCTACTTGTAGATGAAATATTAAAAGATAATTCGGACAAGTTTTTTATTATGACAAAGGCCTTTAACCAGGACAAGTTGGAGAATACGTTTGCTGTGTTAAGGCAAAAAGGAGGTAATAACTGTAACCCCTCTGTAGCCGAACTTAATAATATCTTAGCCAGGTTATTAGCCTTTAAAATAATAAAGTTTAGCTCCTCTACCAATTGTGAAGAGACGCAAGATTCAATGACTAATTTAATTTCAAGCGCTTCTTTTAATGAGGATGTTTTGCAGACTAATGGCGATGATAATGACAATGAAATCCTGGAAAATCTTGATCTAAGTAGTGAGATGCACGAGGCGTATTTTGTAGGTGACACCTTTTGTAATCCGAAAGATATTAACTTAGAGCTGGTTTCCATGAGGTATTTTGTTGGATACGTAGCGTACAAAATCATTCCTAAATTAAATTGTGAAAAATGCGGTGACGAATTGAGAAGAAGGGATGAAGTTTTGACTGCTCCAAGTGAAATTTTTATTTTTCACAAAAATTATCAGTCAATTTCTGATTTTGGTAATCTTTTTGCTCCTTCCAATTCCCTAATGAATGTATGCATAAAACATATTTTAATTTTTCATAAAATCTTCGAAGCAGAACCTGAAAAAGTTGGTATTAAAGCACACGTTTTACAATCTTGTAAAAATGCTACACCTGAATGGTTCCAATGTGAGTGCTGTAACCATAGAGTCCAAATTTTAGATTTTCTTATTTTAGTTCTTCTACGAAAACACTGCATGTGGGCTGTGCAAAAAGGAAGTTCGAAAGAACGAAAATTGAAAATAATTGTTGGCTAATAAAAAAATTCTTATTAAAAATTATTATTTATGAAAGATAAATTTAAACCAGGGACCGTAAAAATTATGAGCTAAATAAAAAAATCAAAATATAAAATTTATTTTTCGATTTTTATTTTCCGCTCACCGAATAATAATTATTTGTTGATTTTTTTTTTAGATCAGAAAATAAAAATTATTTGTTGAGTTTTATTTTTTTGGGGAAAAATAAAAATTATGCGGTGAGTTTTATTTTTCACTTGCAGAATGAGAATTATTTTTCAGTTTTATTTTTTCAACACAAAATAAAAATTACGGGACGAGTTTTTGTTTTTGAATCAAAAATAAGCCTCATGTGGTGAGTTATATTTTTCAAATTGTTTTCTGAAAATTATTTTCCGAGTAATACTTTTCGCTCATGAAATAAAAATTCTACTATGAATTATAAACTTTTTCTTTAAAGGAATGAATGCAAGAATGCGATTTTTCCCGAAACCCACCGGGAGCGGAAAATAAAAATCGAGAATTTTTTTTGTATTGCATTTTTGATAACTGCTTTCAAAAACAATCACTTTATTGCACTACATCTGCAATGCTTCCTTCATCTTGATTTGTTTGATTAAAAATATTGAAATAATTATTATTTACGGTCCCTGATTTAAACGAAAGTAAAACAATAAGCATAAAACCTTACAATAATATTTTTAATAAATAACTATAAACGCTCTTGTGCAACATGTTTGCACCCATATTTTACTACACCAAGTTCACGCATTTTTTTTGCTAATTGTAATTTGCTTATGATTATAAAAAAGAAAGCAGAAATAGCGACGCAACAATTACCAACAACAATGCTATCCCGCCTGCACGGCACAGCGCAAAAAACAGTATACCGCTAACTTTTTTTTGTTTGCCAATATTATAATGCTATTCCCTGCGACAACAAAAGCAGCGTTCATCGTCATGTTTATCAAGTGGCGCAACAGCAGCGAGAATACGAATGAGTACAGAAGCGACTTCAATTCATATGTTACGCCGAAGTTACAGAGATTTCTGCTGTTAGTAACAGAGATTTCTGCTGTCAATAACAGAGGGTACTACCAGCAGTACCCGCCATACAACGCGTTTGCTTGTATGAGATGCGCGTTCTATATTACTTCATATTCTTTGGTAGAAGTCATCGATGCAATTCCGGACGACATATTTTACAGCCACTTTAGAATGCAGATGTCCACCTTCCAGGTAAGTGCATTTTGTTTGACGAAATTAAATTAATCGTACTTTATTTCAGAAACTGCATTGCATGCTAAAACCTATGTGGGATGTCCAGCCCACTGGTCGACCCCGTATCCCATTAAAGCTGAATACTGAAATATTAAAAATTGAGGAACAAGTGCAGAATACCACACCTTAGTAAAAAAAATTGTGTTTTTTTGGTTGGAAAGAGGGGCATTTTCTTAGTCTAACAAACTTAAAATTTTGCTGCGGAAACAATTACAGAGGGCCTGGTCCGTCCCCAAATTGCCAGTTATATAACCGAATTTCAAGAAATTATCAACCGATTCTGACGATATAGGTGTCATATGAAAGGTATGTTCTTCTTCTTTCGATTAATGTACATTAATATTGTAACGATAATTAATATTGCCGCCACGTGCCGTGCTATAATCCAATCTGGCAACGACGGCCGCGATAATAACTTTTAGTCCAATCTGGCAACGACGGCCGCGATAATAACTTTTAGTCCAACCTGGCAATGATGGAAACTTTTAGTCCACTCCGGAATGTGCGGGAACGATCTGCGCGATGGCCTGGCAGGTATAAAAGGCGGCCGGATGCGGCGCAGCGAGTCAGTCTGGTTTTGACAAGTGAAGTTGCCACACGGAGTGATTAAGCAAATACTTAAGTGTACTAACAGTAAAGTGTAAACTGTGAATAATAAAGTGACTGTTGGTTTATTTTATTGTCTGCGTTTAAGAAACTGACTGTGTTTTATTTTCAAATTACACAATCCAGAGATACGTAACAGCCCACTAGACTTAGTATTCGTAACATTTGGTGTCAGAAGTGGGATTGTGGAAAATTGAAAGTAAACAAATAAATAAATAAAATTATAAAAGCACGGACATGGTTAAACTCGAGCTGCTGAAGGTAGACCAGCTGAAGGAGGAGCTGGCTGCCTGGAATTTCCCGACTGCTGGCGGAAAGGTGGAGTTGCAGCTGCGCTTGCGAGAGGCGTGTGAGGCACGAGGCATTGATTGGGCTGCGCACGAGTTCGGAACGCAGGAGCTAGAGGCGTAGGCCAAGGTGGAGGGATCGCCTGCTGCTGCTGCGTCGCAGCACAGTACGGCCGCAGCGGCCGCGCCACTACAAGCATTGGACATGAGCCAGCTAATGGTTGCACTTAAAGGCATGTTCGAGACTTCCAACCGGGAAATGGCAGCCAAAATGGAAAATGAAAATCGCGAAATGGCGGCACAAATGTCAGCGAAGCTGGAAACTACGAATCTCGAAATTTCGGCAAAAGTCGAGACTGCAAATCGAGTAATGTCAGCGAAGCTGGAAACTACAAATCGAGAAATGGCAGCGAAAATGGAAACGGCGACCCAGGAAATATCGGCGCAAGTGGCGGAGCGAATGGAAGTCAAGCTTCAGGAAAATTCTGCGCGCTTGGAGCAGAAAGTGGAGGAAATCTCAGACAGGATTAATGGGAAAGTCGAGCACCTGGAGACGCGGGTAGAGCACTTGGATAAACGAGTCGACGACCTAGATGATTCCCTGAACAAACGAGTTGGCGACCTGGATGATTCCCTGAGCAGACGTGTTGACGATCTTGATGATTCCCTGAACAAACGAGTTGATAGTCTGGAAGTTTCGATGAACAGAAAAATGGACGAGCGGCTTAGGGAGGTACAGCCGCGAGAATGGTTGCCGCCGGTTCCGGAAAGTGTTGCCACCCGAGCAGAAGTGCCTACCTATGATGGGACTACGCCGTTCGATACCTTCAAGCTACAATTCGACCTGGCTGCTCTGGAAAATCAGTGGACCGATGTAAGAAAAGGTCGGAGATTGGCGCTGGCTCTTAAAGGTGCTGCGGCTGAGGTAATAAAATCAGTTCCAGAATGTTTACGAAGTGAGTACGAGACCGTCATAAGGGCGCTGGCAGCCAAATACAGCGACGAGCACAACAGAACGCTGTACTACTGTGAGCTGAAGAACCGCAGGCAAAGATCCAACGAGGCGCTGCAGACATATGCAGCAGACATTGAGCGGCTCGTGCAGCTGTGCTACCCAAAATTCGGCGCTGAGGAACTCGAGACGATGAAGATTGAGGCGTTTATTGAAGGTCTTCATGATCCGGAGACACGTCGCAGTGCGTTGATGATGGGCCAGCCGACCTTTAGGGAGACGGTGACCAGCGCGATGACATATGAGGCGACATGGATTGGGAGCACTCGGTATGCACCAGCAAGAATACGCCAGATCCAGCCGGGCAACGACATTACGATCCAGGCCATAAGCTCTGAGCCACCGGACAGGCCACGGGTGGTCTCCTCTAAAATTGTTTGCTGGGTATGTGGCAAGCAGGGCCACATATCACGAGACTGCCGTCAACGAAAGAGGTGTTCCCGTTCTCGATCGCAATCGCCTGAAGCAAGGAATACTGACAATCGTGGCTCAGCCAACAAGCGCAGGGCTGAGGACGAGGAGCCGTTAAACTAAAACGGGTCAGCCCAAAGGGGCGTGAGCTGATCCCCACAGTCTGCCGCCCCACCATCCTTGTCTCACAGCTGAAACGACAGCCCAGCAGCTTGACAATTGAAGGAAGGATAGATGGACACTGGACACTGGAGCGTCATATTCGATCATAAAAAGGAAGCTGCTGAAGAACTGGGAACCGCTGCATGGCATACAGCTGCGGACTGCGACTGGCGAGCGCGCGCCGGTGAGAGGGAAAGTTACAAAAACGATTGCTATCGGCACCAGCAGCCTGGAACATGAGTTCATCGTCGCGGATATAATGGACGACGTGATTATCGGCGTGGATTTCATGATTAGGCACGGTTTTACGCTGGATCTGAAGGAAAATGTGCTGAGATATGCCAACGTTGAATTCCCGCTGCACACCGGCTATGAGCGAAGCGTAGCGGTAAGGAAGGTCGTATCGTGTCAACACAGGAGGATACCAGCGAATTCTGAGGCGATTGTGTGGGCAAAGGTGGACGAGGACGATGGGACGAGTCGGCTGTGGGTAGTAGAAGCACCGAAACAAGGACACGACAACATCATCATCGGACGTACATTAGTGGAACCTAAAAATGGCAGAATACCAGTCAGAATACTGAACCCCCTGAATGCACCCAGATATGTCGGGAAAGATGAGGTAATTGGCGAGTGTAAGGAAGCTGTAGCAGTCAATTGAGTCAGTCAATTGCAAGTGTAGCCCGCCTGGAGGTAATAAGAAGAGCGGTTTTAACATGGACGCCTTGCTGATGAACTTGCTAGACGTGGCACCACCCTCCCGCACCTTGACACCACAGTCACGGCAGGCATTCCTCTTGCCACCTGTAAATTAATAATCTGTTCATTCTTCCTCGATAATGCCAACAGGCGATGGGAAGGGGAGAGTACATGTACCATAACTAAACAGCTCTGGCCTGTTTTTAATCAAAGGCGAACAAGAGCACTTATCTCGCTTAATAGGCAACACATTAGCACGGTCGTCGCAATTCTGACAGGCCACTGTTTATTCGGACGCCATGCCTTCAGACTAGGCGTCAACAGTTGGGACTTCTGCCGCAGTTGCCACAATGAGGAGGAGGAGGAATCTATCAGCCACCTTCTCTGCAACTGTCCGGCTCTATCTAGACGAAGATGGAAAACCCTAGGCTCTCCTTTCTTCGACAACTTGACTGAACTCAGTTCAGTTAGCTTAAAAGACTTGATCGAGTTCATTCACTCTTCGAAATGGCTAGTAAGGCTTATCGACTTGTAGTAAGACAGACCTTTTCAACTTGTGGTATCACAACGGGCCCGTTCCGTGGCCTAAGTGTGTCTTTCGGCAGGTCCCAGGCCAAGACAGCCACCTTAACCTAACCTAACCTAACATGGACGCCATACCGCAGGGGAACCAGTGGAGCAGCGAGTTGACGGCCAAGCAGAAACAGAAGGCGAGGTCACTCCTGCAGCACTATGGGTCAATATTTGCGGCAGAAGCAGGCAGAAGAACAGCCATAGTGAAGCACAACATCGACACCGGAAGTGCAAAACCGATTCGCCAACCGCCAAGACGAGTTCCTCTGGCCAAGAGGGAGGAGGTCACAAACTTGATCGAGAACATGCAGAAAGACAAGGTCATAGAGCCTGCTTCGGGCCCCTGGTGCTCGCCGGTCGTGCTAGTCAAGAAAAAAGATGGCAGTACCCGGTTTTGTGTGGACTATCGGAAGCTCAATGATGTGACCAAGAAGGACAGTTATCCACTACCTCGGATCGATGACACCCTGGACACACTGTCAGGCACGCAGTGGTTCTCCACACTCGACTTACGCAGCGGCTATTGGCAGGTGGAGCTTGCAGACAAGGACAAGGAGAAAACGGCTTTTAGTGTTGGCGACGGTTTGTGGCAGTTCACCGTCATGCCGTTTGGACTCTGCAACGCACCCGCAACATTCGAGCGGCTAATGGAACGTGTGCTGAAAGGGCTGCATTGGCGGCCGTGTCTGGTATACCTCGACGACATAATCGTGATGGGCAAAAGCTTCGACGACCACCTGGAAAAGCTGAAGGAGGTATTTGAGCGAATACAGAAAGCCGGGATTAAACTCAACCCAAAAAAGTGCTCGCTGTTTCAAAAAGAGGTCAAATATCTGGGTCACACGGTTTCCGCTCGCGGAGTACATACGGACGAAGGCAAGATCACGGCGGTGAAGGAGTGGCCCCGACCACGCAATCTACACGAACTCCGCAGTTTCGTGGGCCTGTGCACATACTACCGAAGATTTGTTCCGGGATTTGCGAACATAGCCAGCAGCTTGCACAAACTGACGAAAAAGAGCCAAGCTTTCGAGTGGAACGAGGAGCAGGAACAGGCTTTTGCACGTCTGAAGGAAAAACTGTGCAGTGCTCCAATTCTGGCCTTCCCCGTGCCTGGGAGATGTTTGTGCTGGATACAGATGCAAGCGGGAATAGTATTGGCGGTGTGCTATCACAGATAATAGACGGCCAGGAACAAGTGATAGCGTACTACAGTAGGGTTTTATCGAAACCGGAACGCAATTACTGTGTGACCCGGCGAGAACTGCTGGCGGTATTGGACTGCGTGAAACACTTCCACAAATACCTGTATGGACAAAGGTTTCGCCTGCGCACAGATCATGCGGCATTGAGATGGCTCCTGAACTTTAAAGACCCTGAAGGGCAATTGGCGCGGTGGATCGAGCGACTGCAGAGCTACGACTACACGATAGAGCATCGCAAGGGCAGTAGCCATGGAAATGCCGATGCCTTGTCCCGCCGTCCGTGTAAAGTCGAATGCAGGCAATGCTTGCGAGCCGAAAGCAAAGAACAGATAGTGGACGTCCGGTTGGTAAGCGTCATGCCAGAGGAAGAGTGGTCTGCGGAGATGCTACAAAAAGACCAGCGTGAGGATGCGGATCTTGCGAAAATCGTCGAAGGCAAGGAGCAAGGCGCACGTCCAGACTGGCAGGAGATGGCATGTGAAAGCCCGATCGCTAAGGCTTACTGGGCACAGTGGAAAAGTCTGCGGCTGAAGGAAGGCTGCCTGTACCGCGAATGGGAGAGCGCGGATGGTCGGACCAGCAACTCCCTAATGGTATGGCATACCATAACGACTCCAGTGGAGGGCACCTGGGCATCACCAAAACCGTGGCCAAAATAAAAAGACGATTCTACTGGGTAGGATGTCAGGAGTCTGTTGCCGAGTGGATTAAGAGCTGCGACCGATGTTCAGCCGCGAAAGGGCCGACAAGAAGATCTCGAGGCCGCATGCAGCAGTACAACGTGGGAGCGCCCTTCGAGCGGATTGCTATGGACGTCGCCGGCCCATTCCCAACTAGTACTCAAGGCAACAAATATGTGCTGGTGGTAATGGATTACTTCAGCAAATGGCCCGAAGTGTACCCTATTCCTAACCAGGAGGCGACTACGATCTCGGAAAAGCTGGTAAACAACTGGGTAGCCAGGTTTGGAGTTCCGTTGGAGTTGCACTCAGATCAAGGCCGGAATTTCGAATCTACGGTATTCAAGGAAGTGTGTGAGCTGCTGGGGATAAAGAAAACGCGTACCACTCCTTTGCACCCACAGTCCGACGGCATGGTGGAACGCTTTAACCGGACACTGGAGGAATACCTGCGGAAAGTGGTAGGCAGGAATCAAAAGGATTGGGACACGCACATCCCCCTGTTCCTGATGGCGTATAGGTCAGCCCCGCACGACACGACATCACTCACTCCAGCCCGAGCAGTGTTCGGCACAGAGTTGCGGTTACCCGCTGACTTGAAGTTCGGGGTAGTCAGCACAACGGGAGGCGCTAAGACGAACTACGTGGTCAATAAGCGGGCGGAACTGGAGGAAATTCACCAGTTTATAAGGAGCCGCACCAAACTGGTCAGCGATAAGGCGAAAGCCAGATATGATCTACGGGCCAACTCAGCAGGGTTCCAAGAAGGCGGTCTGGTAATGCTCTACAACCCGCAGCGGAGGAAAGGTTTGTCTCCAAAACTTCAAGCGTCATGGGAAGGACCGTACGAAGTCGTGACTAGGATTAACGACGTGGTATACAGGATTCAACGTTGCAGCAATAGAGGCGCTAAGCTGAAGGTAGTCCATTTGGAGCGCCTGGCGCCTCATCACAGCGGAGCCTCGGCACTTGTTCGGGACGAACAAGTCTAAGTGGTGGGCAGTGTAACGATAAGACAGTCTGTCGCTGTGCAAAGCAACCCTGCCGCTACGTGCCGTGCTATAACCCAATCTGGCAACGACGGCCGCGATGGTAACTTTTAGTCCAATCTGGCAACGACGGCCGCGATAATAACTTTTAGTCCAACCTGGCAATGATGGAAACTTTTAGTCCACTCCGGAATGTGCGGGAACGATCTGCGCGATGGCCTGAGAGGTATAAAAGGCGGCCGGATGCGGCGCAGCGAGTCAGTCTGGTTTTGACAAGTGAAGCTGCCACACGGAGTAATTAAGCAAATACTTAAGTGTACTAACAGTAAAGTGTTAACTGTGAATAATAAAGTGACTGTTGGTTTATTTTATTGTCTGCGTTTAAGAAACTGACTGTGTTTTATTTTCAAATTACACAATCCAGAGATACGTAACAGCCCACTAGACTTAGTATTCGTAACAATATTAACATTAGATATGGGTTCCGGGCCACTGTGGAGTGGCAGGAATCGAGGCAGCGTATGAGATGGCAAGAAAGGGGGTCGCCCTGCCTCTCACCGAAGTGGATAACTCTGTGCTCCCTCCGATATCTGCCCTGTATTTGCGTATTGACAGGTTGAGAAAAACTTACATCGAGTCCTCATGGCGGAGCAGAACTGATTGCAGTACCTGCCGGGCAATATGGCCCTTCCTTTCCGTGAGGAAGACACGATATGTACTGTCCCTGAGTCGAACCTCTATTAGGCAGCTTGTTGGAGTCATCACTGGACACTACGCCATTGGATCTATGCTGGTCAAATGGTGCCTCTCGTCCAGTGATGTCTGCAGAAGCTGTGGAGATGAGGAAGAAGTGGAAACGATCCAACACTACCTGTGCCACTGCCCGGCTCTGCAGGAACGCCGACTCCGTACCTTGGGGTCAGGGTTCCTGGTAGACTTGGCCTGCGCAGCAGTAGTTGAAATATCGGATATACTCTCCTTCATCAAGAGGTCGAATTGGTTTGCCCCGAACTGAGAGCCACTGGTTAGCTCCAGAATCTTCCATGAAGGGATTCACAATGGGCCATTTTGGCCTCCGAGTGGAAGTGCTGCCTTTGGGACGCACACACCCTTCCCTACCTAACCTAACCTAACATTAGATATTGTAACGATAAGACAATCTGTCGCTGTGCAAAGCAACCCTGTCGCTACGTAGTATTCGTAACAATATGTTATATGTACCAACAATGAGTTATCAGCGAAAATTTGTTTTTTTTACAAAAATTAAAAAAAACGAATTTTGTTCTCGAATAAATACGTTATTAAGGGGTTATATACCTTTTTCTGTACTGAAATACAGTGTTTTAATTTTTTTTTTAAAGCATGTTACCATAGCTTTATTCAAATGCAATACAAAGTTTATAAAAGTACATGTCCTTATGTGAAATTGTATAAAATTTCAAGCGAAAATTCGAAAAATTGGGGAAGTTACAGTCCTTGCCGCAGAAGTCCTTTTGTTAGCAGTGGTTGACGGTGAGCATGAAATCGAGGTAACGGCTCAGCGAAAAAAAAAACAAAAAAAACCACAAATAGTACACAGTATTGTCTTGTTCGTGAACGAAGGATTTTACAAAAAAAAAATTTTTACAGTTACAGTGCTATTTTTTCCAAAAATGTCGATTTTTGAAGGTCGAAAAATTTAGTTTTTTGCCAAAAAAAAAATAGAAGAATTTGTCGAAAAAAAAATTCCTTCGTTCACGAATTAGCTATTGTTTGTACAAACAATCCCTCAAAATTTCAAATTGATCGATGCAGTGGTTAGCGGGATATCGTGCTCACCGCGATGGCATTTTTCAAAAAACATCATTTGGAGAAAATCACGTTTAAAGTTTGAGTTGAATACTTGAGTTCCGGAAACTGTGCGCTATGAACGGCCGTATCTTAGGTTCTAGTGCCCCGATCTCGATGAAATTTTGCAGAAAAATTGTTAAAAGTATGTACTTCAAAAATAAGTCATAAAAATTTTTTCAATTTTTGAGCCACAAAAAGGTATATAACCCCTTAAGCTATTATAAGTTTGCTACCATATTATAGCCTGTGAAATTCCCTTTAGAGTGAAATATAAAAATGCACAGTTTTATGTTTTTAAGTATTTTATTTTTATTTTTTCCAACTTGACTCTTGGTCCAGAACAATTTCGAAATCACCTCGTCAAGCGCCTTATCAATACGGTAAACAGGTGCTTTTACCTCAACTTAAATTCAAATATAAAAGCGAAAAAACACAGTTTTTAAATGTTTTATATTTCATTGTACAGGCTATAATATGGTAGCACACTTATAATAGCTTAATAACGTATTTTTCGAGAAAAAAATCTGTTTTAAAAAAATTTTTGTAAAAAAATTTTCGCGTATAACTCAATTTTGGTACATATTACATATCTAATGTTGCACATTAATCGAAAGGGGAAGAAAATACCTTTCATATGACACCTATATCGTTAGAATCGGTTGATAATTTCTTGAGAAATTCGGATATATAACTGGGACTTTGGGGGCGGACCACGCCCTCTGTGAATGTTTCCGCAGCAAAATTTTAAGTTTGTTAGACTAAGAAAATACCCCTCTTTCCGATAAAAGGAAAAAATATTTTTTTTAAGAGGGTGTGGTATTCTGCATTTAAGCCAAAATTTATTTATTATATACAGCTGCGGTCAAAATAATAGAAGTACGCATACAACGAAAAGAAAATTAAGAAAAAATAATCTGCTTTTTTTTACAAATATTTACTTTGTATTTTTTTTAACAAGTTATATGTGTTAACAATGCAATCATAAAAGAAAACTTAAGAATTAAACTCAGTTTGGTTTGATTTAAATTAAATGCGTCAAAAGCTCCAAAATATGGACGGTAAAAAAAAATAGTAGTTCGCTTTACTTTCATAAAAATGAAGCAACAATTATGTTTCATTTTAAAAGATTTTGTGGTTAAATAGTAATAACGTAATTTTTCTTCAAATTAATATTTAGTTGCGTGACTGTTGTTTGGCTATTACTGCAGCACAGAGCCGATGCATTGAAATAACCAAATTTTCATATCTTTCTCTAGGGGCGTGGTCTACTGCTTCTCAAAGTTGATTATTACTTAAAAGATTATTGTGAGCAACTGCTCTCTTCACGTCACACCACAAATTTTTAATTATATTGAAGTCTGGTGATTGTGCGAGCCATTCCATAACCCTAATCCTGCTTTTGCGAAGCTCCTTTCATGCGACCTTGCTTGTATGCTTTAGGTTATAATCCTGTTGGTGATCCAAAGCATTGGCGTTTTTTCACGGACATACGGTAGCACGATTTCCCGCAACATTCGTACACATACACATCGATCCATCGTTTTCTTGATTAAATAAATAGCGCCACCTCCATAAAACGTAAGACATGCTCAATAAATAAATGCATGTGCGCATTGCGTTGCGTTGCGTTGCGTTTTCTGACAGCAATGCGTTTCTTCAAGGCAGCATGAACTGTCATAATCACAAAAACTGTCATCAGGTTACTCCACCTGTATAATTCCACCATGGATTGAATCTACCTGTATATTTTTGTATCATGGTTACGCATTCCGGTTGTCAAAAAATGACAGCGCCTCGCGTGACGTAGGAATAGGTTGGCTCCGATTGGCTGAAAATATTTTTGACCAACAAAATTTCAAAAAGTGTTTTAACCTTCAGTTTTTGTTTTTAAGTTTTTTCTCAACTAAATTTGACACTTTTATTTACCCAGACTGTTGGATTGTTGGAACGGTAAATTCGAGCAAGGGTGGCGCATTACAAAGAGTGGCACCTTACAAAGAGTACCCCTTCTAAAAACATTTTAGAAAATTTATGTGGATGGGGCAACATCTTACGTTCGCGGTCGTGATTACTTACAACAACGTTATTCCTCTTATCTATACTATTATATAAAAGCAAGTGTGACGTTTTTTGAGCCACAATCAGGCAAAAACCACTGAACCGATTTAGATGAAATAAGCACCAAACATTTTTGTATCTGTGGGAATGGTACATAGGCTATATGAGAATGACCACGCCCCTTCTTGCGCCCACTATGGTAACAAAACTCATCTATGGTATGCTTTTGTAAGGCAATATGGGTATCAAACGATTCAGCGTATCATTGCGACAAACATAGGCTATAACATAATCGGCCACGCCCACTTTCCGTGCCCACTAAACTAACAAAACGAAGCTACGGTACATGTTGGTAAATCAGTATTAATACCAAATGATTCCGTGTTTCATTGATGTTGACATAGGATATATAAGATTGACCACGCCCACCTGATATGTCTTTTCACCATGCCCACTATAATAACAAATCAGCCATGGTATATTTGTGGTAGCAATATGGGTATCAAACGATTCAGCGTGTCATTGCGGCAAACATAGGCTATAATATAATCGGCCACGTCCACTTTCCGTGCCCTCTAAACTAACAGAACAAAGCTTCATCGGTACATGTCGGTAAATCAGTATTAATACCAAATGATTCCGTGTTTCATTCATGTTAATATAGGATATTTCAGATTGACCACGCCCATCTGATATGCCTTTTCGCCACGCCCACTATAATAACAAATCAGCCATAGTACATTTGTCACAGCAATATGGGTATTAAACGATTCAGCGTGTCATTGCGGCAAACATAGGCTATAATATAATCGGCCACGCCCACTTTCCGTGCCCACTAAACTAACAAAACGAAGCTACGGTACATGTCGGTAAATCATTATTAATATCAAAAGATTCCGTGTTTCATTGATATTAACACAGGATATATAAGATTGACCACGCCTACCTATGACGCCTTTTTCACCACGATCACTATAATAACAAATCAACCATGATATATTTGTCACAGCAAATGGGTGTCAAAAGATTTAGCGATTCGATAGGGGTGGGTTTTTGACAAGGGGCGTGGCACCACCCATACAACTTAAATTTTCAATATGGAATATCTTCGGAAGGAGAAATCGGGCAGCATAAAAATTTGGTGCGGGGCCACCGTTTAGATGTGCCGTTTCACTGGTAAAACTTTGTGAGCGTTGGACAAGGGGCGTGGCACTTTTTAAGCAAATCAAATGTTTTGAATAACTTTGGAACAACAAATCACACATCAAAGAGATTTGACACAAACTTACGATTTAGATGTGCTCTTCGACATGGGGAATGGGGTGGGTATCGGACGAGGGGCCTGGCACTGCCCATACAACTGAAGTTTTTAATATGAAATATCTTCGGAATTATAAGTCGGCCAGCATTGAAATTTGATATAGCGTCATGGCTTAGACGTGTCGTTCAAGTGGTTAAATT
This sequence comes from Melieria omissa, assembly GCA_963971225.1. Taxonomy (NCBI): domain Eukaryota; kingdom Metazoa; phylum Arthropoda; class Insecta; order Diptera; family Ulidiidae; genus Melieria; species Melieria omissa. The sequence continues at coordinate 64,206,221 of OZ020268.1, read as the reverse complement.
GTATGTGCGTTTGACAAGGGGCGTGGCACTTTTAAGCGACCCTATTGTTTTCAATAACTTTAGAACTGAAAATCACACATCAAGATATTTGGCACATACTTACGATTTCGACGTGCCCTTCGACAAGGAGAGTAGAGTGGGTTTTGGACGAGGGGCATGGCACCGCCCATAGAACCCAAATTTTTAATGTGGAATATCTTCGGAAAAATAAGTTGGAAAGCTTTGAAGCTTTGTATACCATCGTCCCATAGATGAGTCACTACTGGTAAAATTTTAAGGGCGTTGACAAGGGACGCGGTATATTTTGCGACTGAAATTTTCCGCCTAACTTTGGAACTGAAAGTCGCATATAAATGAAACCGCAATAAATGAAACCCCTTCGACCGGAGGAATTTATTGGGCATTACATAAAAGAGGCGTGGCATGGCCCATAGAGTGTAGTATGAAGAAACTTGATTTATTTGGCCCATTGACTTCAAGCTTGCGTGCAAAGCCGCAGGGCCCTACTAATATAAAATATATGCGTATTTATTTCCATAAAAACATGTACATTCAGGTGGCTTTGATCGTATATTACGATTGCAGATAAGAATACAAATGAAAAATAATTTGCAATAGTATATTGCATATTTTTGTGTTTTATTTTTCTTTGAAACATAAGATAAGAGCACGGATATACAATTTTTTTCTTCCAGCATTTTGTGCAAAGTGGCTTGGTTGTTTTATAAATGTCCACGTTTCGCCTGCTCCAATTCGATAGCAGAGAAGAATGATTTGAAGTTACCAGCACCGTAACCCTAAAAATAAAAAAAAAATTAATATTTTTAGTATAAAGTATATATTATAAAGTGTTTTAAACATAAGTTGTGACTATGCCGATGTATAAGAGAGTTTTGGCCTATCTTGCATATTATTTTGTGAAAATTTGCAACAAGTACCCATTTTCGTCGAAGTCAATAAGAATATTTAATTCTTCCAGTATTTTCATGTCCTTGATTTTCGTACGGCTGTGTTGAAGGTTTTCCTCCAATATGTTATAATATGAATTTGGTATGGCAAGAAAGTGGACTCCACGTGCTCGCAAATTACGTATGGATGTGATAATGTCAGAAGTGTTGAGTGCAATGTGCTGTACACCGGCACCACCATAGAACTCCACATATTCCTGTATCTGTGATTTCTTTTACCCTTGGCTGGCGCGTTTATGGGCATTTGGATGGTCTCCTCATAATTGGCCATTACAATAGAACGCAAAGCAGAGTATTCAGTGTGGATTTGTGTATGATCCACCGACCAGAAACGATGGAGTTGCAGCACAGTCTCATACCAAGAGGCGATGCTTTCCATTTGCAAATCGGGTTGGTTGCCTACTGTGTGATCGATAAAATCTAACTTGGCCGATAGTAGCAAATCAAGCAATAAGTCCTTTAGTAAAAATTTGCCATTTTACTTGGTGCGATCGACAAGAGTGTGTGTTGTGTCACCGTACTGTTAATAAGAAGGAAGAATATAGCTTTAATGGATGGATTGGATTGACGCTATGCAATTGAAATCATTTTTTACTAAACGTTTTAATAGTAGCAAAGCGAACGATTCCAAATTCATCCTCCTCGTTCCAGATTTCCCGCACAACAATTGCCCCACGTTCTTGTGCTGTTTTGAAAACCGCATCCAAGTCTTCCACCTCGAAACCTACATGCCATGCTCATTGTCAACTGGAGTGTAAGCGGATATACATATAAAACGAAAACCTCTTACAGTCTTCACTTTTCGCAAGTACAACAAAGTAAAAGTATCAGCTACCAGCTGTCTAGCACGGTTGACAAAAATTGCATGGTATTGAAACGAAAAGGCACTCTGTGCTGTGCATGAACGCTTTTGCAAGCATACTTTTAGGCATGCACTGTGAAGTACAGCCATCTGGTATAATTCGCTTGGTATAGTCCGATATGGCAAGGTTCGCGAGAAATGGGCTGTGCGAGAATGGTCGAGCATTTTTCAATTGGAAGTTGCAAGAAACTTCGGCGCGATAAGAAAACTGGTATAAAAGCAGCAGTGTGCAGCGCAGTGAGTCGAGTCGGTGTTGAGCAAGCAATGGGGAAACGTGCAATAGTAGTAGTGTAAAGTAGAACAAGGGTAAATTTGTAAATAAAGTGACTGTTAGTTTTGACTACGTTTGCGCTGAATAATTGAAGTTGTTTTATTTTCAAACCCAATCCAAAAACGAACTCAGAGAACTTGGATTTTCGTAACAGTATTGAAACTTTTAAACTCCTATTCACGGCTTTTGTACGCTCTAGACTGGAGTTCGCTTCCTTAATTTGGAGACCCTATCAGGCTACCCATATCAATCGGATTTAGCGTATTCAAAAGGTTGCACTGCGGTCATGAGTCTCGTTGTATGTTGCTGAAAATCAAGTCTCTGTACTCGAGGCGAACGTTTCTGCCCTGCTCTTCTCTGTAAGATCGGATTTAGTGTTCTAATCCGGAACTTGCGAAATGCGAACACTTTCTTAATTGCTTTTTGCCGGATGAACTATGCTCGGCAGGTTCCGTTCGCGCGAGCCCTGTCGGAGTTAAACAACCTCTCAGATCTCGATGTCGCTCTGCCGAAGAACGACGTCTTCATTAAATAAAGATCTTCTTTATAATAACCATTAATATTTGTAATGTTATATCTTAGCTAGTAAGGCTTAATGTACATTTGGCTGAATAAATAAATAAAACGTTAAAATGAAATAAAGAGAAGAACTGAACGTACAAAACCTGTATGATTGAAAACAATTCTTAAGCTATTACGCAAAGTGCTTAGTAGGATCTCTAGCCTCTTTTACTATGGTTCAGATACACAATATCAAGTAGCTCAATATAGTATAAATCATACATATCGATTCGCCGGCATGATCCGCATTAGGATAGGCGGAGAACGCCCTGCTAGCATATCCTCAGTAGGGGACATTGACCACAGAATCGAGCAGTTGGAAAACGCAATGGTTTCCGCGTTGAAAACGTCTTGTCCAACCAAATACTCAAAAAAATCATTCCCACCTTGGTGGAACGATGAATTATCGCGTCTGAGATCGGAGGTCATTCAACCTAAGCTATTCTACGGGTAACTGGCAAAATTACAAGAATAAGCTAAGGAAGTATAAAAAGGCGATCAGGGACAAGGGGGATCAGGGAATCCAAAAACAAGGGTTGGAAGAATTTCTGTTCAGCCATAGACACCACTAAATACTCGGCAAGGCTAAGTAAGGTGTTGTCAAGGGACCACACCTGCCCCTCATACATCAAGAAGCCGAATGGCTCCTGGACTGAGAGTACTGAGGGGGCCTTAGACCTGCTGTTAAATACGATATTTCCAGGGTGCGAAAAGGAGGAACCACGGATAAGGCATCAGATACTAAATCTGCCCCTGATCAGTGATAACAACATTATAACTAGAGAAAATCTCGCATGAGCCATACAAAGTTTTTCCCATTATAAGTCCCCGGGCCCAGATGGCATCATTCCAAAGATGCTACAGGTGTCTCAAGACTAATTTTTACCCTGGCTCGAGGTCATTTTTAAGGCCTGCCAAGTCTGGAACTACATTCCCATTAGTTGGAGACACGTTAAGGTCGTCTTTATTCCCAAGGTAGGGAAAAGAGGCCATGAATCGGAGAAGGATTTTCGGCCAATAAGTCTGACATCTTTCGGACTCAAGACCGACCGAGGGACTCCTCGACCTCCATATACGTAAGGTAGAGCATAAGTTGTCAGCAGCCCAACATGCATACCGGAAGGAAAAGTCAACGGAGATAGCCCTTCACGAAGTAGTACGAACAGTGGAAAGATCACTGGAGTACAGACAATACACATTGGCGGCCTTCGTGGACATAGAAGGTGCCTGTAACAACATAGAAATAATAATAATAATAAATAATAATAATAAAAAACATCAACCTTACAAAATGGGTAACCAGAGCACACCACCACACCACTGTGCCATTGATAACATCCTAATAGAACTTAACCGGAGAGGAGTTAAAACGGTTGCGTATGCGGACGACGTGGATTTAATGGCATCAGGGATGAGCCCTGATGTGATTAGCGGAATCCTTCAGGGTAGTTTGGATGGGTTAAGTGCTTGGTGTACGGGACGTGGACTAAGCATTAACCCCTAATCAGCGGACACTGTCTGCTAAACAAACATAAGACCCGTCTGAAACTAACAGACAGTGAAATATGTAGATTTTGTATGGAGGATGTCGAGACTTCCATACACCTGATCACTGAATGCCCGGCCTTAGTTCATGCAAGAAAGCAAGTACTAGGCAAGGAACTATTACAGACTACTCATCTGTCTGAAATTGATCTCGCAAGAATCAAAATGTTCTTTGAGAAAATAGGAGGAAATAGTCTCTTCCAGTACTGAATTTGGGTAAGGCTGTGATGGTTGCCCTGTGGTGTAATGTAAAAGATTATAAAATGCAACCCTGCGAGCACTCTAGGCTAGTAATAGACGAACACAAAACTGGCGGACGGCTGACGTGGCAACCACTGAACTGTAACAAACGAACTGCGGACGAGACGGTGACGAGCTAGAAAACGACGCGGTCGACAAGTTGCCGGAGAACCACCACGCGCGGTGCCAGCAGCAGCAGCCACGTGAGCACCAGCTTGGCCGCACCAGCACGCGCTCGAGAAGTTTCCTCCTAGCCACCACGCACGGGGCCAGCAGCAGCCAGCCACGTGAGCACCAGCTTGGCCGCACCAGCACGCGCTCGAGAAGTTGCCTGAGAACCACCACGCGCGGTGCCAGCAGCAGCAGCCACGTGAGCACCAGCTTGGCCGCACCAGCACGCGCTCGAGAAGTTTCCTCCTAGCCACCACGCGCGGTGCCAGCAGCAGCCAGCCACGTGAGCACCAGCTTGGCCGCACCAGCACGCGCTCGAGAAGTTTCCTCCTAGCCACCACGCACGGGGCCAGCAGCAGCCAGCCACGTGAGCACCAGCTTGGCCGCACCAGCACGCGCTCGAGAAGTTGCCGGAGAACCACCACGCGCGGTGCCAGCAGCAGCCAGCCACGTGAGCACCAGCTTGGCCGCACCAGCACGCGCTCGAGAAGTTGCCTGAGAACCACCACGAGCGGTGCCAGCAGCAGCAGCCAGCCACGTGAGCACCAGCTTGGCCGCACCAGCACGCGCTCGACAAGTTGCCTGAGAACCACCACGCGCGGTGCCAGCAGCAGCAGCCACGTGAGCACCAGCTTGGCCGCACCAGCACACGCTCAAGAAGTTTCCTGATAGCCACCACGCGCGGTGCGAGCAGCCAGCCAGTCACGTGAGCACCAGCTTGACCACACCAGCACGCGCTCGCGGCAGTCTCATCCTAGCCACCACGCGCGGTGCCAGCAGCAGCAGCGTTCGGACTACTTCCACCACAGCGGCTCGATTGCCGACGCACCGCCGCGGCGAATCACGTTTTTTTTTGAAAAGGGGGCCGGACGAGAACCCCCCCCTTGTGCGGTATCCCATACCATTTGCGATGTTTGAATTATTATATTAGTAACTTTAATTTCCCTTTTGTTATTGGCGCCTCTGTGCAGCAGCAACAGAGAAACGGAAGCAGGTCCAGCACTCCACGAATTCACCCGAGCTTCGCCGTATCGCCGAATTGTTTGCGCAAACAACGAGGGATCGCCGATCAGGACACGTGAGTGTGACAGAATCCTAAGTAAGTGAACTTATTCGTATCTCTCTTTTGCTGCTTTCGCCTTCTAAATATTAGTCCGAATACCAAATGTATATATTTTTTGCGGCTTCCGCTCCCGAATCAATATTTTAAGTCCGGGTTGTTAAATTTCTCTTTGGCGGCTTCCGCCTCCTCATTAATATTTAAGTCGGAACTGTAAAATGTCTTTTGCGACTTCCGCTTCCTAATCAATATTTTAGCTTAAGCATCCAATGAATAAAATGTAAATAGATATTCAATGTGATCAGCGTCGTTGCCATATGGATGGGTCGGGAGAGACGGAAACGCTCTCGCTAAGGCTGGGAAGGGGAGAGCCGGGGGCCATTGACCACCTTAGGTCCCCCTCTGGTTGTTGTCACCTCGGTGTTGTCGCTTCACTGCTGCTTGCGTGAACTTATACTCTACACCGGCGGGGTGGACGAGTAGGTTCGTAAGTAGTATTGTCCGTCCGATTGTCCGTACGTCAAGTTGCATGGCCGGTTGATAGGTAGAATTGTCCGCGGTGTGAGAATATCATCTTCTTCTTTTATGGGTGTTTTCTAGTAAGAAAAACCCACGTGCATGAATAACTTTGTGTATTGTTGGTAGGTAGCGGCAGGTGCTCGAGCAAGAACCCCCCCCACACCCGAAGAGCTTAGACCTGGTACCCAGCTAGCATGCACACCCGCTCGGCATTGCACTACATTAAATACCAGCAGGTCCTTTTGGAAGGGCACATTACATAAATGGCGCCCAACCAAGGATCCATTACATAATTGGGCGCCCAACGTGGGGCCCACAAAACCTGTGGGATACTCACAACCAACGTGGGGCCCACAAAAGTGGGATACTCAATTAAAATTTATTTTCTTTTTTTTTGAAAAGGTTGCGTTTTTGGAAGGTGTCGGAATTAGTCGTGAATGCTTTGTAGACGTTCAGCTAACCAACCGGAAGAAATCGTAACGAACTCTCTCCTGAACATTGGTCTTTTAGGCTTTAATTTATTTCGGAATAGAGTTGAAGTATCTGTCTTAAAGGTACACTCTACCATTATTTTATACCTACAAACCATTGTTTTCCTTTTGAAGCTGTTATCCTTTTATGAGTACAAAGTCGACTTAAGGTAGTTGCGTAGCTCATAAATAATAGCAGTAGCCCGCTCTTCGACACCAAATTAATTTCTCTGTACACTTCGTGAGGTGAATGCAGAGTGGCAACAACATTTCTCTCTTTGGCAACGACGCCTGATCACATTTAGACCTTTTATTTAGAACTCTTTCGAAAAAAAACAAGAGAAATTTTTTCTATTTTTTTTGAGTACAACAAACATTTTTTTTGGAAATCATCATTTGACATTTTATCGGATTTTGAGAAAAAAAAAACAAATAAATTTAAACATGGCTGTTCGTCGTAGTGAGGAAAATTTGCCTCAGCTGGTTACACCAGGAGGTTTGTGTTCTATTTGCGATGAGGCAACCACGGAGGCGAATTGCGCCACTACACCGTGCAACCATGAGTTCCACCGCACATGCATTTCAATCTGGTTGCATGACAATGACACCTGTCCGTTGTGTCGTCGCGTAATCGACACACACTCAATAAATGACTTTAATGAACAAGGCTCGCGGCCAGAAGTACACCCACCCATGCCATCTGGAGCTATTCCGCGAACAACAAAGGTTGGCGAAGGCCCTGTTACACGCTCACACACAACCGGAGCTGAAATCCTTAATCGACCTTCCTTTGGAACCGCTAACCCGGCCACGAACAGTGCTCGTCGTCGGGGCAGACGTCCAAAAACCTCGAACCTACACAATAACCCAACAAGACAAAACTCTAACTCGGACTCGACGCGCCTACAAGAACTTGTAGAAACCACGATACAAAGACAGCAAGAAGCTCATACCCGCGCAATCCAAAACACCGTTGAGCAGTTGGTCACCAACTCCTTAGAGCAATATTTCCGTGCATTAAATGTTAATCGGGTACAATCGAATACTGAGGGAAACCCGCGGGAAAACCTAGCTGAGCCGGATTGGCCTCAACAGGAACCCTTTTCTGGTAGAAACTTAAACCAGGCTAGGCTGAATAGTGATGAGAGTCGCGCGCGGTCGGGAATCCAGCGTAGTTCAGCACAAAGTGGTAGCTCCCGCGCTCCGCAAAGGCCCGGTGAGGCTACTAACCATCCCCTTAGTTCTGTTGCAAAAATCATTTCTGATTGGAAGCTCGTATTTGATGGGTCAATCGAAGGGGTTTCTGTGGACGAATTTATCTATCGAGTCAATGCTTTGACTGTCTCTTCCTTACGCGGTAACTTTAGTGCACTATGTCAAAACGCGCACATACTATTTGAGGGAAAAGCTAAAAGTTGGTATTGGCGTTATCACCGTACTACCCACAGATTAGACTGGTTTGATATATGTGAGGCATTACGTAGACAATATAAAGATTTTCGGTCTGACTACGATATCAAAGAATCGATACGCAATCGCAAACAAAAGGCGAATGAGAACTTTGAAAAGTTTTTAGAATCCATTATGACACTGTGCGATGCACTAAGTTCCCCTTTGACAGAAGAAGAGCTGATCGAAACAGTTATCCGCAATCTTCGACCCGAAATCAGGTTTGAGCTATTGCACCTTAACATCGGCACTCTGTCAGATTTACGTCGTGCTTGTCGTAGGCATGAGAATTTTTTTGAACATGTGCAGGGTACTCAGATCTTTCCTGCAAAAACTGCTACCGCTACTAGGAGGTATATTTCCGAATTGACGAGGTAGGGACCAATTCTGAGGATAATGACAGCGAATCCTTCGCTGAGAGGGATGCGGTTAATGAAATTAGTGACATGAAATGCTGGAATTGTGAGGAGGTAGGCCATCGTTATAAGCAATGCGTAAAACCGCGTCGTGTATTCTGCTATGGATGCGGTCTCCTAGCATTTTTCCTTCCCAATTGCCCCAATTGCAACCAGCAGGGAAACCCGCTAAGGGGTGCTCGCAACAACACCAGCAAGCCCCCACAACAAATGTCAAATCGACGACCGAACCTATAGCCATTTGCAAGCCTCAGTTTTCTTTTGATACCCCGGGACTTACGAAATTACACCCTATTAAACCATTCCACCAACGGTTGGAAGAATATAACACTCGGCGTAGGCAAATTTTTAACCAAACTGACTCTCGCGCGGCTTTACGCGCAAGTGAGTATTGGCGAAGGATGAAGTTCAAGCGCATCGACCTAATATCTTCTATTTTATGCAGACCTGGTGATGTTAGGCCGTACGCCTCAATTAGGCTACTGGACACTTCTATGTTAGGCTTGCTCGACTCGGGGGCAACGATTAGTTGTATAGGAGGAGAGCTGGCTCAAAGTATACTCCAGCGCAAGCACGATCTAGGCCTTAAACCGCTTAAACTGCAAGCCCGCACCGCAAACGGGGCGGCACAGGAAGTTGTAGGTGTTGTTGAATTAGAAGTATCTTATCAGAACGGCACGAAACCGGTGGAGTTTTATGTTATTCCGACGTTGTCTCAAAACGTTTATCTAGGAGTAAATTTTTGGAGGTTGTTTAAGTTAGCAACTCACATTATCGGGGAGGTTAACGTCGAAGATCAAGAGTCAAATTCACATAACCTGACACCGGAGCAAAGGCGAAAGCTAAACGCAGCCATCAGTTGCTTTCCATCTTACGAGGAGAATGGCCTCGGGAAAACTTCGCTCCTGGAGCATGTGATCGACGTGGGATCAGCGAAGCCGATCAAGCAGAGGCACTTTCCCATTTCACCAGCAGTAGAAAAGTTAGTGGGTCAGGAGATAGACCGAATGATTCAGATGGGCGTAATCGAAGAGTCACCTAGCGCCTGGTCTTCACCGGTTGTGCTAGTGAGGAAGCCAGGGAAAGTGAGGCTTTGTTTAGACAGCCGTAAAGTTTATTCCGTAACGGTAAAGGACGCGTATCCCCTGCCACACATTGAGGGACTTCTAAGCCGACTTCCTCGCGCAGAATTTATCTCAAGCTTGGACTTGAAAGACGCCTTCTGGCAAATTCCATTGGAGGCGAGCTCTCGTGAGAAAACGGCTTTCACAGTGCCAAACCGGCCTCTTTACCAGTATAAGGTAATGCCATTTGGCCTGTGCAACGCTCCACAAACAATGTGCCGGTTAATGGATAAAGTGATCCCTTATAATTTGAAAGAGCGCGTATTCGTATATCTGGATGATCTTTTGCTAGTGTCGGAAGATTTCTCTTCGCATATTCAGCTGTTGCAGGAAGTAGCTTACCATATACAAAAAGCCGGCCTGACGATTAATATAGCCAAGAGTAAATTCTGTTTAAAGCAAGTTAGCTATTTAGGCTATGTAGTTGGTAACGGTACTCTACAGACTGACCCTGATAAGGTTTCCGCCATTGTTGATTACCCACCACCTAAAACGGTACGCCAACTCCGCAGATTTTTGGGCATGGCAGGGTGGTACCGGCGCTTTATTGCGAACTTTGCCGGTTTGACACATCCGCTAACAGAATTACTAAAAAAATCTAGGTCTTTTGACTGGTCTGAGGAGGCACAGACAGCATTTAACGAACTGAAGGAGCGGTTGACATCAGCACCCTTCTTAGCAAACCCCGATTTTACAAAAGCGTTCATCATTCAATGTGATGCAAGTCAGCATGGAGTGGGGGCAGTATTAGCCCAGCTAAATGAAGAAAACATTGAAGTCCCTGTGGCTTATATGTCGCAGAAGCTGAACAAAGCACAGCACAACTATTCCATGACTGAGCAGGAGTGTTTAGCAGCAGTGCTGGCAGTCAAAAAGTTCCGGCCTTATGTAGAAGGGCAGGAATTTAAAATCATCACTGATCACGCTAGTCTTCGTTGGCTCATGCAACAATCAGACCTTAACGGACGGCTAGCGCGCTGGGCACTTAAGTTACAAGGTTTCAAATTTACAATTGAACATCGTAAGGGTAGTACTAACGTGGTTCCGGACGCTCTCTCTCGTGCGTGCTCCGACAGTTCAGAAAATGTAGCTGCGCTGCAAGTTGACTATGTACCAGATATCGATCTCGCATCACCCCATTTTAATGTGAAAATATCGCTTCGGCGGAGCGGTGAAAGAAAACGCGGGTGGTTTCGGGTTATGTGTGTCTTTATTGACCGACTGGTGAAAGACGAGTAATACAAAGAATACATGAAACATTAAACGATGCAGACGGCCGAAGCCGGGGAGCAGAAAATAGGGGGAAACATGAGTACAAGAGGATAAGGAAAGGAAGGGATTAGTGGTGGGATCGACAGATCACTGAACAATCACAGCACTCATTTAGCCATCGCGGCCGCCATTGCAGAGTGCAATTTAGTTGTGTCCGGGTGGAGGGTGGCCAAGACGCGGCTGAGGTCTGGCTGGTGGTGGTGCAGCTCACGACTGGCTGGCTGTGAGTGCGCTTAGGGTGCGCCGATAACGTCCTTGCGTGGGATCGGTCCGTGCGGAGCAGTCTTGGAGGCACCTGCCTTGCTGCCATGCGGTATAAACTGCGGTACGATCTGCAAAGGAGGTAGATGTCAGATGATTTGAAATTACAGTATTGGGGCGACATCATGGGAATGAGAAAACATGGCTGAGCTGCGGGGTTCGCTTAAGCTACAGCTGGGAGAATATGAGACTAGTTATCTTATGTATTCTTTTGTACATTCGTGTTTTTACCTTGCGAATAAACACCACGCACACCCGTAACACCCGCGTTTTCTTTCACCGCTCCGCCGAAGCGATATTTTCATGGTCCTTCGAGCCGGACAACTAAGCACGAAAACCCCGTGTATTTTATTTAACCCGCTCCGCCGCGATACGCATAAACATGGTCCTTCGAGCCATTCGCGAGTGAGCCGCGAATGTTTAACTCACAAATAATAAACAGAAAACATTTACAAACTAAACTACAAACCACAAACGTGAAAAGTGACACACAAAAAAAAAACCAAGTACAAAAAAAAAAACACGAAGAGTGACAACGCAACAAACAGTGAAACAATACTAAAAGTGCACGCACAAAACTAAACAGTGCACAAATTCCCAAAATTAAAAACAAAAAAGTGCAAAGCATTCAACAGTGACACAAACGAAGGGCAGCAGACTACATAAATCCAACAACAAACACAACCACAAGAGAACACAAAGCAGACAAGAAGGGCAGCAGAACTCATAACAACAAACACACTCAACAAACACAACACACGGCACCACACAAAGCAGACAAAAAGGGCAGCAACAACAGCACAAACAGTGGACAAAAAAACAACAGCAAAATTTAGCACAACACAGTAGCTGACACACAGCTGCAGAGGAGATTCTCATTCTCGGGCACTGGGCCCCTAAAGATAAGCCCAATCATTTTTATTAAAAATTAACACTTAACATACTCATACACTTACATACTCATACACATATTTAAAAAAAAAAAAAAAAAATATATATAATAATCCCATTCCCAAAAATCCAGTAAAAAATAATAATTTACTGGTTCCCCGCCACTGTCGTGCACATTTCTCTGTGCACATACAAAATCGCGCAGTGCAGTAAGCATTCCCGCTACTGCACAAAATTTTACGCTTTTTGCACATTTCGTCTGGTGCGATCACCGCTGGCAAAGCAGCAAAACTCCCGCTGCAGCCAGCATCCAACAGCACGCACTTGCCCTCTTCTTTCGGCTGCATTGCACTTTCCCGCTTGCGTACATTTTCGCGTTTCGCTTTGTGCGATATACGCTAGCACCAGCAGCACGCACTCCCGCTGCTGCCTCCCAGTGCACTCAAATTTTCATATTTCTGCCTAAGCAATTCCCCTCCTTCGCTAGCAGAAGTAAATAAACTCAAGCACAGTGGGACGAGTCGCATTTTTTCTGCAGCACATTGAACAATTTTCTAGGACTTAGAAAATTCTCAATAGTGCTGCATATACTCATACACTGCACATCTGCTGCCACCCCAAGTGCATACAGTGGGACAAATTACCCCTTTTGCACACAAAAATTGTTTGCACACAAAATTATTCTCACACTTTTTTACGTTCACTGACACAATAATACAAATCATCACATACACATATACATATATATACAAATATATATATACACACGAATCTATACACATACATACGTGTATATTAACACACACATTCCCATACAAAAGAATTCACTTTTCACAAATAAAGACAAATTTTCATACACATTTGACTACACTTTTAATTTATATTTATATTATAATAATTTTACATACATTCCCATTTCCCATATACACATTTCTGTTTATTACCCATTCAAATTTACAAATTTTATTTGTTTCCCATATACATATATATTTCCCTTCACATTTACACACACAAGTGTACAATTTTTTATTTATTTATTTATTTGTTGCTCGACAAGTGTTCAAATTCGTTTGAACGAATTTTCACATTCCCAACTCTTCCCATACTCAATTATCGTTCGCGCGGACGCGGTTAGACTACACGTCTATTTCCCCCAATACCCTACATTTAAATACACATATATTTATTCAAATTTTTTACCCTTTGTCGAGCTTTTTTAAACAAAATGCCTGTTGAGCGATCCCCTAAACGCCAACTTGTCACAAAGGAGACTCCTTCCTCCAGATACACAAAGTCACCCTGTGCACGTTTGACAGTTCCTGTCACTCGGGAGCCACCACATACTCGCTCCACACTCTCTAGTCCGAAAGCAACCGATCCCAGTGTTGCAAAATTTATTTTCGAGTCCGATAGACTCGTGCAATTATGCACAAAGTTTTCATCGGCTCCCATTGAGGATTTGACCAAATCACTGGTCCAAATTAAGCAAAAAAATGTGCAAGCCCAATGGGAGAGGCTTATGTGCGCACATGAGGCAGTCTTCATTGCTGAAGACAATAGCCAGCCCGACGGTTTCAAAGAGTCGGCTAGGCAAAAAATCGACGCCTGCACAGACCAGTACGAGTTGTGCATGGCTCAGATGTCGGACATCATTGAGATGCTCCAAATTCAGTCCCCCCAGCCCGCTGCGCATATGGAACCGGTTCGACCCCTAGAACCAGCAAATACCCCTTACATTTGCCTACAAGTTCCGCCTTGTGATACCGAAACCTTCTTCGGGGGCTATGAGCAGTGGCCGTCCTTCCGGGACATGTTTACGGCAGTTTACATCAACCACCCCCAGCTCACTCCAGCCCAAAAATTGTATCACCTCCGATACAAAACGCAAGGCAAAGCCGGTGCTATTGTTAAGCAATATGCATTAACCGATGAGAATTTCGGACTCGCGTGGGAAGCCCTAAGATCCCGCTTTGAAAATAAACGCATGCTCATTGATACTCAAATCCGATCCCTTTTAAATATCGCTCCTGCCCACACTGAAAATAGTGAGGCGCTACAGCGGATCCAAAGCACTATAAAGAATTGTCTGTCTGTTCTCAATTCTCAGGCCGTAGACACTGACAATTGGGATCCGCTATTGGTTTACATATGTTGTACCAAATTGCCCCAAGAGACACTTGCTCTATGGGAGCAATCATTGACATCCCGGAAGGATCTGCCACCCTGGTCGCAAATGGATGAGTTCCTGACCGGCAGATATGAGGTACTTGAACGGTTGCAAAGTATTCGCCCTTCTAAGCCGAAACCGTCTCAACCTTCGACTTCCAATGTCCTCCCAAATCGGCCACACAAATCCCTAAATTATCACACTCAAGTGAAAAGGGACTTCGCGTGCAAACTCTGCAACGCAAATCATCCCATACGGACTTGCCAGAACTTCAAAGGACTCACCCCCCAGAGTCGATTAAAATACGTTAAGAAGCACAATCTCTGCGAAAATTGTCTTGCGACATCCCACCTTGTTGAGAATTGTACAAGCAATTTTACGTGCGTATATTGCCAAATGAAGCACCATTCCATGCTTCATTTCCCCAAAGACAATGCGCAGCTCTCTGAATCGCTTAATCGGTCACATTCGACCACGACCCAATCACAGGTCGCAACAGCTCCAAAACGAAAGCACAACAACTCTGCTACTCATTCTCCCCTTTCGGATGCGCAACCCCGCACATCTTCCAGGCAAAGTACGCCCAAAGTACAAGCCCTACACTCCAATAATGGCACCCAATCCCTTCTGCCCACGGCACTGGTGTCTATTGACCACGCAGGAAAGTTGTTTAAAGTGCGAGCGTTGATCGATCAAGCCTCTCAGCGTACCTTCATCTCCGCGAAGGTCCAGAAACGCCTCAAATTGCCGATCGAGAAATCCCCCTTCCAAATCTCGGGCATGGGCGGTCAGATTGTGCAAAATGCCAATCATACATGCTTCTTTACATTGGCAGTCCCCCAATCGAGCACGAAACTCCCCGTGCAAGCAATCGTGCTCCAAGAGCTTACGAATTCGCTCCCATCTTCCCACATAAACGCTCCCAATATGAAACATTTCGCCATGCTAGAACTCGCTGATCCAAATCCCTTCGAGACAGCGCAGATTGATATAGTGATTGGCAGTGATCTCATCCCGCAGATCATGCTCGAAGGTATCCACCGGAATGTAGGTGGCAGCTTACTTGCTCAGCATACAGTATTCGGTTGGGTATTAAGCGGTCCAGTACCCCCTTCTTCGCATTTGACATGTGCCACAGAGGTACCAAGTCGCCATATGCACACTGGACACGCCCTTCGAAATAATCTTCCTGCCCAAAAGGAAGCTCTTTCACAAGTGATTGCCGCCCTCAATCCCGCAGGGTTTCCACCTCAGGAAATAATGGAAAATCACTTCGAGCCCACCACTCCTGCAAACTCATACTCAAACCGGCAAATTTCCCCCTTCGTTGCCAAACGTTTCGGCCCCGCAGGATGGCTTTCGCCTCTAATGAGGTCCCCCAAAAGGGTTCGACAACAACGGCCCACATTCACAGCAACTGACGGAAATTGCAATCCTTCGCAATTCCTCATTGCACCGACTCCATCCTGGGTCCAATAAGAGGACAGTCGCCACTCCAGTGCGACGTGCTCCAAACGCTGTAAATCCCCCAGACGTCGAAATGATCGGGTATAAACTCCAAGATCTATAAGATCTCCCTCTCGGGTGGAACGGCTCCAGCCATTCTCATGCTCAAACAGTTCCAACTCCGGATCAAAGAGCGGTTGACTGCCACCACCCTCTCGAAGAGCAAACCGACATTCTCGGTCGGGTCTCCTGCTTCTCTCGAGCCCTGCAAACAGGAATATATACACCTAAAAATACTCCGAAAATCCCCACTCACTTCGAAAAAGTAAATGGCAACTTTGCCAATTGTTATATGTATTTTTCCCATATTCCCTCGGCTTACGCAAACCCTGCAGCTTAGCCACTATTTCCCATGCACACGATGTCCACATTCTAATTTCCATCCTCTGACATCTAATCTTTTTGCAGATCAACCATCGCAGCAGGTGCCGCACGGACCGATCATCCAACGCAAAGAGGTTATCAGCGCACCCCTAAGCGCATCCACAGCCAGTCTGTCGTGAGCCGCACCCCCAGCAGCTAGACCACCAGAGGTCTCGGCAACCCGACACCCGGACACATCATTAATTGCACTATGCAATGGCGGCCACGATGGCTAAATGAGTGCTGTGATTGTACAGTGATCTGTCGATCCCACCTCTAATCCCTTCCTTTCCTTCACCTTTTGTACTCATATTTCCCCCTATTTTCTGCTCCCCGGCTCCGGCCGTTTGTGTCGTTCAATGTTTCATGTATTCTTTTGTACATTCGTGTTTTTACCTTGCGAATAAACACCACGCACACCCGTAACACCCGCGTTTTCTTTCACCGCTCCGCCGAAGCGATATTTTCAGATATGATAAATGGATAATTGTATGCTCGTAGGGCTGGAGAGAGGCAGGATAACCGAACGAGAATTTCGGTTTGCTCTTCGAGAGGGTGGCTCTTTGATCCGGAGTTGGAACTGTGTGAGCATGGGCATTGCTGGAGCCGCTCCACCCCAAGAGGGAGATCTTGTAGATCGTGGAGTTTAGACCCGATCAGTCCGACGCCTGCGGGATTTGCAGCGTTTGGAGCGAATCGCACTGGAGTGGCGACTGTCCTCTTTTTGGACCCAGGCTGGAGTTTGTGCAATGAGGAACTGCGGGGAAATGCAATATGCGTCAATTGATGAGGGTGTAGAACGAGTGGCGTCATGCCAACGCTCTTGTCGAACCCTTTTGGGAGCCTTCATTGGAGGCGAAAGCCCTCCTGCGGGGTCGAAACGTTTGGCAACTAAGGGGGAAATTTGCCGGTTTGAGCATGAGTTTGCAGGAGTGGTGTGCTCGAAGTGATTTTCCATTATTTCCTGAGGTGGAAACCCTGCGGGATTGAGGGCGGCAATCACTTGCGAAAGAGCTTCCTTTAGGGCAGGAAGATTATTTCGAAGGGCGTGTCCAGTATGCATATGGCGACCTGGTACCTCGGTGGCACATGTCAAATGCAAAGAAGGGGGTACTGGACCGCTTAATACCCAACCGAATACTGTATGCTGAGCAAGTAAGCTGCCACATACATTCCGGTGGATCCCTTCGAGCATGATCTGCGGGATGAGATCACTGCCAATCACTATATCAATCTGCGCTGTCTCGAAGGGGTTTGGATCAGCGAGTTCTAGCATGTCGAAATGTTTCATATTGGGAGCGTTTATGTGGGAAGATGGGAGCGAATTCGTAAGCTCTTGGAGCACGATAGCTTGCACGGGGAGTTTCGTGCTCGATTGGGGGACTGCCAAGGTCAAGAAGCATGTATGATTGGCATTTTGCACAATCTGACCGCCCATGCCCGAGATTTGGAAGGGGGATTTCTCGATCGGCAATTTGAGGCGTTTCTGGACCTTCGCGGAGATGAAGGTACGCTGAGAGGCTTGATCGATCAACGCTCGCACTTTAAACAACTTTCCTGCGTGGTCAATAGACACCAGTGCCGTAGGCAGAAGGGATTGGGTGCCATTATTGGAGTGGAGGGCTTGTACTTTGGGCGTACTTTGCCTGGAAGATGTGCGGGGTTGCGCATCCGAAAGGGGGGAATGAGTAACGGAGTTGTTATGCGATCGTTTTGGAGCTGTTGCGACCTGTGGAGTGGTCGAATGTGACCAGTTAAGAGTATGAGAGAGCTGCGCATTGCCTTTGGGGAAATGAAGCAGGGAGTGGTGCTTCACCTGGCAATATACGCACGTAAAATTGCTTGTACAATTTTTAGTGAGATGTGATGTAGCAAGACAATTCACGCAGAGATTGTGCTTCTGAACGTATTTTAATCGACTCTGGGGGGTGAGTCCTTTGAAGTTCTGGCAAGTCCGTATGGGATGATTTGCGTTGCAGAGTTTGCACGCGAAGTCCCTTTTCACTTGAGTGTGATAGTTAAGGGATTTGTGTGGCCGATTTGGGAGGACATTGGAAGTCGAAGGTTGAGACGGTTTCGGCTTAGAAGGGCGAATACTTTGCAACCGTTCAAGTACCTCATATCTGCCGGTCAGGAACTCATCCATTTGCGACCAGGGTGGCAGATCCTTCCGGGATGTCAATGATTGCTCCCATAGAGCAAGTGTCTCTTGGGGCAATTTGGTACAACATATGTAAACCAATAGCGGATCCCAATTGTCAGTGTCTACGGCCTGAGAATTGAGAACAGACAGACAATTCTTTATAGTGCTTTGGATCCGCTGTAGCGCCTCACTATTTTCAGTGTGGGCAGGAGCGATATTTAAAAGGGATCGGATTTGAGTATCAATGAGCATGCGTTTATTTTCAAAGCGGGATCTTAGGGCTTCCCACGCGAGTCCGAAATTCTCATCGGTTAATGCATATTGCTTAACAATAGCACCGGCTTTACCTTGCGTCTTGTATCGGAGGTGATACAATTTTTGGGCTGGAGTGAGCTGGGGGTGGTTAATGTAAACTGCCGTAAACATGTCCCGAAAGGACGGCCACTGCTCATAGCCCCCGAAAAAGGTTTCGGTATCACAAGGCGGACCTTGTAGGCAAATGTAAGGGGTATTTGCTGGTTCTAGGGGTCGAACCGGTTCCATATGCGCAGCGGGCTGGGGGGACTGAGTTTGGAGCATCTCAATGATGTCCGACATCTGAGCAATGCACAACTCGTACTGGTCTGTGCAGGCGTCGATTTTTTGCCTAGCCGACTCTTTGAAACCGTCGGGCTGGCTGTTGTCTTCAGCAATAAAGACTGCCTCATGTGCGCACATAAGCCTCTCCCATTGGGCTTGCACATTTTTTTGCTTAATTTGGACCAGGGATTTGGTCAAATCCTCAATGGGAGCCGATGAAAATTTTGTGCATAATTGCACGAGTCTATCGGACTCGAAAATGAATTTTGCAACACTGGGATCGGTTGCTTTGGGGGTAGAAAGTTTGGAGCGCGTATTGGGTGGCTCCCGAGTGACAGGAACTGTCAAACGTGCACTGGGTGACTTTGTGTATCTGGAGGAAGGAGTCTCCATTGTGACAAGTTGGCGTTTAGGGGATCGCTCAACAGACATTTTGTTTAAAAAAGCTCGACAAGGGTAAAAGTTTAAATAAATATATGTAGGGTATTGTAAAATAGACGTGAAGTCTAACCGCGTCCGCGCGAACGATATTTGAAAATGGGAAGAGTTGGGAATGTCAAAACTCGTTCAAACGAATTTGAACACTTGTCGAGCAACAAATAAATAAATAAATAAAAAGTTGTACACTTGTGTGTGTAAATGTGTAGGGAAATATATATGTATGGGTAATAAATAGAAATGTGAATATGGGAATTGAACAAAATTTGTGTATAAGTATGTGTATTGGGAATATATGTATATGGGAAACAAATAAAATTTGTAAATGTGAATGGGGAATGTATGTACTAGAATATAAATATATTATAAATGTGTAGTCAAATGTGTGAAAATTTGTTTTTATTTGTGAAAAAGTGTATTTTTTTGTATGGGAATGTGAATGTGAATGTGTGTGAATATACACGTATGTGTGTGTATAAATTTGTGTATAAATATATATATTTGTATATATATATGTGTATGTGATTATTTGTTTTAGTTTGTAAATGTAAGTAAAAATGTCAAAAGAATTTTGTGCACAAAAATTTGTGTGTGCGAGTGGGCGATATTTGTCCCACTGTATGCACTTGGGATGGCAGCGAATGTGCAGTGAAAGAGTATGTGCAGCACTATTGAAAACTTTCGAAGTCCTAGAAAATTTTTCAATATGCTGCAGAAAATGAGTAACTCGTCCCACTGTGCTTGTTTATTTACTTCTGCTAGCGAGAGTGGAAAAATGCTTAGGCAGAAGTAAGAATATGTAATCGCACTTGGAGGCAGCAGCGGGAGTGCTTGCTGCTTGTGCGTGCGTATATCGCACAAAGCGAAACGCGAAAATATACACAGGTGGGAGAGCGCGAGATCAACAGCTGGAGTGGTCGCTGCTGATCTGCGGTATGTACAAAGCAAGAGAAGGGGAAATGTGCAGATTAGAAAATTAGTGCGAAGCAGGCTGCAGCGAGAGTTTTTGCTGCTTTGCCTGCGTAGGTCGCACAAAGGGTAATGTGAACACAAAAAGCGCAAAATTATGTGCAGCAGCGGGATTGCTTACTGCACTGCGCTATTTTGTATGTGTACAAGCTACGTGTACACGAGAAGCGGGCTGAGGCGGGGTGGATACCAGTATAATTTTTGAACTGGATTTTTTTAGGGTTTTTTATTTTGGGAATGGGTATATTTTTTTATTTATTTATTGATTTTATAATATGTTTTGTGTTAGTGAATGTGTAATGTTAAGTGTTAATTTTGTAATAATAATTGTTGGGCTTATCTTTTTGGGGCCCAGTGCCCGAGAATGGGGATCTGCACTACTGTTTGTGCGTTTGTCCGCCGCTTGTGCGCTGATGTGTTGGCTGTTGTTGTTTGCCGTTGTTGTGTGTGTTTGTTGTTGTTACGTGTTCTGCTGCCCTTCTTGTCTGCTTTGTGTTCTACTGCTGTGGGTGTGTTTGTTGTTGTTAGTGCTGTTCTCTGCTGTGGGTGTGTTTGTTGTTGGTATGCGTTCTTCTGTAGTCCCCGTTTGCTAAGTGTTCTGCACAACACTGCACTGTCTTTTAAGTGTCTAATGTGGTTGGAGTTTGTTTTTGTTTTAACTTTTGTTATTTTGGTTTCTGTGATTTTATTTTATTTGTGCACTGTATTCTGTTTGTTTGTTACTTTCACTTTTTTTGTTTTTAATCTTTGCACTTTGTGCACGGTTAAGTTATCGTTGTCACACTTTTAGTTTGTTGCACTGTTTGTTTTCTCGTAACTATGTGTTTTTTGTTGTGAGTGTCTTTTCACTTTTTCGATTTTTTTGTTTGTATTTTAATTTGTTTTATAGTTATTTTAAAAATATTTGTTTACCGCGTCGGTTCTATCGCGAGCGGCTCGAAGGACCATGAAAATATCGCTTCGGCGGAGCGGTGAAAGAAAACGCGGGTGGTTTCGGGTTATGTGTGTCTTTATTGACCGACTGGTGAAAGACGAGTAATACAAAGAATACATGAAACATTAAACGATGCAGACGGCCGAAGCCGGGGAGCAGAAAATAGGGGGAAACATGAGTACAAGAGGATAAGGAAAGGAAGGGATTAGTGGTGGGATCGACAGATCACTGAACAATCACAGCACTCATTTAGCCATAATGACTCAGACTATGTAGAGTTGCGGGAGAAAATTTTAGCCGATTCGGACAAGCATCCTGATTTGCAAGTTCGTGAGAATTTCATATACCACCGGACGGAACCTTATTCAGGCGATATCGAACAACAAGAGTCGACATGGAAGCTAGTCGTACCGAAAGCCTTACAGGAAAAAGTGATTCACGACGCTCATGACGTACCGGTAGGGGCCCACGGCGGCATAGCCAAAACTGTCGATAGAATTAGGCGGTTCCTTTTCTGGCCAGGACTTTCGTTATCTGTACGCGAGTACGTTTCCAAATGCGTAATATGTAAGTCTACTAAACATCCGACAAAAGTCATAAGACCACCCATGGGAAATTTCGTACCAACGGAAAGGATTTTTCAACGACTGTACGTTGACTTAATCGGCCCGTTTCCCCGGTCGAAAAATGGACATATTGGCATTTTAATCGTCTTAGACCAGTTGTCTAAATTTACCTTCCTTTGCCCCTTAAAGAAATTTAGTTCAACACCTATAATAAACTTTCTCAAAGAGCATGTATTTGACGTTTTTGGTGTGCCAGAGTGTCTCGTGAGCGATAATGGTAGCCAATTCAAATCCGGGGAATTCAAATCGTTTCTAACCAAGTGCGGTATAAAACATATATGCACCGCTGTGTATTCACCGCAAAGCAACAGTTCCGAAAGAGTTAATCGCTCAATTAATGCTGCCATCCGAGCGTACATAAAAGAAGATCAGCGCGAATGGGATGTTCACTTAAGCAGTGTCAACTGCGCATTGCGCAACTCGACTCATCAGTCCACATCCAAAAGTCCGTATTTTACTGTCTTTGGACAGCACATGGTTACGCATGGGGATAATTATGAGCTTCTGAGGAACATTAACATGATCGAAGAAGGGTGTATACAGAATCAAGAATATCGGCTCGCCATGCTACCGCTCATTCGAGATACTGTGCGCACCAACATTCAGAAATCGTACAATACCAATGTCAAAACATACAACTTGCGCTCTGAGCCAATTAGCTACAAGCCAGGACAAGTAGTGCTAAGGAGGAACTTCGCACTTAGTAAACAAACTAGCAATTTTAACAGCAAACTAGCGCATACTTTTCTCAAGGCGCGGGTTCGAAGTCGAGCAGGCACGGCATATTATGTGCTTGAAGATGATTCAGGGAAGCTATTAGGAACGTATCACGCCAAGGATATGCAACCGCTGTAAAACCCTTTCTTAAAATTGCACCCATTTTCCAGATTCAATTTTTAAGTAAAACTTAAATTTTGGACCTGCTTTGCCCTGTGGTGTAATGTAAAAGATTATAAAATGCAACCCTGCGAGCACTCTAGGCTAGTAATAGACGAACACAAAACTGGCGGACGGCTGACGTGGCAACCACTGAACTGTAACAAACGAACTGCGGACGAGACGGTGACGAGCTAGAAAACGACGCGGTCGACAAGTTGCCGGAGAACCACCACGCGCGGTGCCAGCAGCAGCAGCCACGTGAGCACCAGCTTGGCCGCACCAGCACGCGCTCGAGAAGTTTCCTCCTAGCCACCACGCACGGGGCCAGCAGCAGCCAGCCACGTGAGCACCAGCTTGGCCGCACCAGCACGCGCTCGAGAAGTTGCCTGAGAACCACCACGCGCGGTGCCAGCAGCAGCAGCCACGTGAGCACCAGCTTGGCCGCACCAGCACGCGCTCGAGAAGTTTCCTCCTAGCCACCACGCGCGGTGCCAGCAGCAGCCAGCCACGTGAGCACCAGCTTGGCCGCACCAGCACGCGCTCGAGAAGTTTCCTCCTAGCCACCACGCACGGGGCCAGCAGCAGCCAGCCACGTGAGCACCAGCTTGGCCGCACCAGCACGCGCTCGAGAAGTTGCCGGAGAACCACCACGCGCGGTGCCAGCAGCAGCCAGCCACGTGAGCACCAGCTTGGCCGCACCAGCACGCGCTCGAGAAGTTGCCGGAGAACCACCACGCGCGGTGCCAGCAGCAGCCAGCCACGTGAGCACCAGCTTGGCCGCACCAGCACGCGCTCGAGAAGTTGCCTGAGAACCACCACGCGCGGTGCCAGCAGCAGCAGCCAGCCACGTGAGCACCAGCTTGGCCGCACCAGCACGCGCTCGACAAGTTGCCTGAGAACCACCACGCGCGGTGCCAGCAGCAGCAGCCACGTGAGCACCAGCTTGGCCGCACCAGCACACGCTCAAGAAGTTTCCTGATAGCCACCACGCGCGGTGCCAGCAGCCAGCCAGTCACGTGAGCACCAGCTTGACCACACCAGCACGCGCTCGCGGCAGTCTCATCCTAGCCACCACGCGCGGTGCCAGCAGCAGCAGCGTTCGGGCTACTTCCACCACAGCGGCTCGATTGCCGACGCACCGCCGCGGCGAATCACGTTTTTTTTTTAAAAGGGGGCCGGACGAGAACCCCCCCCTTGTGCGGTATCCCATACCATTTGCGATGTTTGAATTATTATATTAGTAACTTTAATTTCCCTTTTGTTATTGGCGCCTCTGTGCAGCAGCAACAGAGAAACGGAAGCAGGTCCAGCACTCCACGAATTCACCCGAGCTTCGCCGTATCGCCGAATTGTTTGCGCAAACAACGAGGGATCGCCGATCAGGACACGTGAGTGTGACAGAATCCTAAGTAAGTGAACTTATTCGTATCTCTCTTTTGCTGCTTTCGCCTTCTAAATATTAGTCCGAATACCAAATGTATATATTTTTTGCGGCTTCCGCTCCCGAATCAATATTTTAAGTCCGGGTTGTTAAATTTCTCTTTGGCGGCTTCCGCCTCCTCATTAATATTTAAGTCGGAACTGTAAAATGTCTTTTGCGACTTCCGCTTCCTAATCAATATTTTAGCTTAAGCATCCAATGAATAAAATGTAAATAGATATTCAATGTGATCAGCGTCGTTGCCATATGGATGGGTCGGGAGAGACGGAAACGCTCTCGCTAAGGTTGGGAAGGGGAGAGCCGGGGGCCATTGACCACCTTAGGTCCCCCTCTGGTTGTTGTCACCTCGGTGTTGTCGCTTCACTGCTGCTTGCGTGAACTTATACTCTACACCGGCGGGGTGGACGAGTAGGTTCGTAAGTAGTATTGTCCGTCCGATTGTCCGTACGTCAAGTTGCATGGCCGGTTGATAGGTAGAATTGTCCGCGGTGTGAGAATATCATCTTCTTCTTTTACGGGTGTTTTCTAGTAAGAAAAACCCACGTGCATGAATAACTTTGTGTATTGTTGGTAGGTAGCGGCAGGTGCTCGAGCAAGAACCCCCCCCACACCCGAAGAGCTTAGACCTGGTACCCAGCTAGCATGCACACCCGCTCGGCATTGCACTACATTAAATACCAGCAGGTCCTTTTGGAAGGGCACATTACATAAATGGCGCCCAACCAAGGATCCATTACAAGGCACAATAGTTCAAAATGAACGCAGTGCCATAGACAGCCACCGTCTAGCCCCAACCAATCTAATCTAAGCATTAACCCCAGCAAAACTGAACTGATGCTGTTTACCACCCGCACTAAGGTACCAACTTTTAGACGACCTCATCTTGGGAACGTAACACTACCCCTCTCGTCCAGTGCCAGATACCCTGGGGTAATTCTGGACCCCAAACTGAACTGGAGGCTAAATACAGAGCTAATGGAGGCTAATAGAGCATAGAATAAACAAAGCAGGATTTGCACTTTATTCCTGCAGAGAAAATGATAGGAAGAAGGTGGGACCTCCGACCGAGTCTAATGCTTTGGATGTTCAAGATGGTTGTGCTTCCAATACTATCATACGGAGCTCTTGTCTGGTGGAAAACCCTCAGGAGGAAGTATAACATCACCAAAATCGGTAGACTACAAAGAACAGCTTGTGCCGGAACTAAGGGAGCGATTAGATCCTGCCCTGGACAGGCGCTAAACATGCTGACGCACTTGCTTCCCGTTGATCTGCACATTATGAAAGTCGCAACCCTTAGTGCTCTCAGGCTGAGAGAAACCGGTTGCTGAGGGACAGACCGTATGGCCACGGCAGTCTACTATCACAAGGGCAAAGGTGTCTGCCTACAACTACGGATTACGCTATTCCCATCATTGCTTTTGGGAAAAACTACGATATCCGTACCCCCTCTCGTCTAGAATGGAAGAGAGGGAACATCCTTAATAACCTGGATACCACAATTTACACGGATGACTCCAAGATGGTATGTGGAGTAGGAGCAGGAGTCTTCTCGGAACATCTCAAACTAAATGTATCTTTCCGTCTCCCCAACACAGCAAGCGGTTTTCTGGCGGAAGTGCTTGCTATTAGGGAAGCGTGCACATTGAAGGGAACGAAAGAGCCGATGAACTAACTCGAAGAGGCTCCGCTCTTGATGAAAGCGAGGCGTTGACGGTTCACGCCCCACTGGGCTCCATCAAGAGCGAAACTCTACTTTGGCGAACATACGACAAGAACAAGACCGCGGAGCTCTTGAACAAGGGCCACCGGGATGTGGCGAGGCTAACGGCAGTCATCACTGGCCACTGGCCCATTGGAGAGCATGTGGCAAAAATGGGGATCCCAAAGCTGTGAAAACCGTATACCACTTCATCTGCGACTGCCCGGCGCTATCAAGAAGGAGATGGAAAACGCTGGGGAAAACCGACATTTTAGAATTTCGAAGATATAGCAAAGTAATAATAGCAGTGTAAACTCGCTACTCTCTTTCATTAATCTCTCGGACTGGATATAGAGGATATTGATACGATGAAAAATTCCGTGCCGCACAGTACAGGAATGCTTTTCTCCGCACGAATGTTTTCCAAGCATACTTTTAGGCACTTTGAAGTACGACAAATTTGGTATAATTCGCTTGGTATAGTCCGATATGGCAAGGATGGTTCTCGAAGAAATAGGCTGTGCGAGAGTGGTCGAGCGCTTTCCAATTGGAAGTTGCAAGAAACTTCGGCGCGATAAGAAAACTGGTATAAAAACAGCAGTGTGCAGCGCAATGAGTCGAGTCTGTGTTAAGCAAGCAAAATGGTAACAAGTGTATATACAAGCGAAGTGTAAATTCTGGAAATAAAGGATTGTTAGTTCTGACTGAGTTTGCGCTGAATAATTGAAGTTGTTTTATTTTCAAATACAATCAAAACGAACCGTCGATAACGAACTGTGGAATTTCATAACATTTGGTGTCAGAAGTTCGGATTCTGATACTGAAGATAAAAAATAAATACAAAAATAATTAATTAATTAATGGTTGGACTTAAAGGCATGTTTGAGACTTCCAACCGTGAAATGGCAGCCAAAATGGAAAATGAAAATCGTGAAATGTCGGCGCAAATGGCAGCGAAACTAGAAACTGCGAATCTCGAAATTTCGGCAAAAGTCGAAACGACAAATCTAGAAATAGCCAAAATGGAAAAGGAAAATCGCGAAATGTCGGCGCAAATGGCAGCGAAACTGGAAACTACGAATCAAGAAATAGCAAGAATGGAAACGGCGACCCGTGAAATATCGGAGCAAATGGAAGCGTGCAACCGAGAAATGGCGACAAATTCTGCGCGCATAGAGCAGAAGGTGGAGGAAATTTCCGATAGACTGAACGGGAAAGTTGAGTATCTTGAGACGCGAATGGACAAGTGGGACAAACGAGTTGACAGTCTGGAGGATTCGGTAAACAGGAAAATCGATGAGCGGCTTAGAGAGGTACAGCCACGATAATGTTTGCCGCTGGTTCCGGAAAGTTTCGCCACCCGAACAGAAGTGCCGTTCGATACATTTAAACTGCAATTCGACTTAGCTGCTTTGGAAAATCAGTGGACCGATATCAGGAAGGGTCGGAGATTGGCACTAGCGCTGAAAGGTCCTGCGGCTGAGGTAATGAAATCAGTTCCGGAATGTTCGAGAAGTGATTATGAGTCCGTCATGAGAGCGTTGGCAGCGAAGTACAGCAACGAGCACAACCATACGCTATACTACTGTGAGCTGAAGAACCGCAGGCAAAGAGCCAGCGAGGCGCTGCAGACATATGCAGCAGACATTGAACGGCTCGTACAGTTGTGCTACCCAAAATTTGGCGCTGATGATCTCGAGAGGATGAAGATTGAGTCGTTCATTGAAGGTCTTCATGATCCGGAGACACGTCGCAGTGCGTTGATGATGGGCCAGCCGACATTCAAGGAAACGGTGACCAGCGCGATGACATATGAGGCGACATGGATTGGAGGCACTCGGTATGCACCTGCAAGGATACGCCAAATCCAGCCGGATAGCGACATTTCGATCCAGGCCATAAGCTCTGAGACACCGGGCAGGCCACGGGTTGTCTCCTCTAAAGTTGTCTGCTGGACATGTGGCAAGCAGGGTCACATATCACGAGACTGCCGCCAACAAAAGAGGCGTTCCCGTTCTCGATCGCAATCGCCTGAAGCGAGGAATACTGACGATCGAGGCTCAGCCAACAAGCGCAGGGCTGAGGACGAGGAGTCGTTAAACTAAAACGGGTCAGCCCAAAGGGGCGTGAGCTGATCCCCACAACCCGCTGCCCCACCGTCCTTGTCTCACAGCTGAAACGGCAACCCAGCAGCTTGACGATTGGAGGAAAGATAGATGGAAAGTTGTTCGTGTTGACACTGGATACTGGAGCGTCATATTCGATCATAAAAAGCTTCTGAAGAACTGGGAACCGCTGCATGGCATACAGCTGAGGACTGCGACTGGCGAGCGTGCGCCGGTAAGAGGAAAAGTAACAAAAACAATTGCTATCGGCACCAGCAGCCTGGAGCATGAGTTCATCGTCGCGGATATAATGGACGACGTGATTATCGGCGTGGATTTCATGATTAGGCACGGTTTTACGCTGGACCTAAAGGAAAATGTGCTGAGGTATGCCAACGTTGAATTTCCCCTGTACACTGGCAATGAGCGAAGCGTGGCGGTAAGGAAAGTTGTCTCGTGTCAACACCAGAAGATACCAGCGAATTCCGAGGCGATTGTGTGGGCAAAGGTGGACGAGGACGAGCGCCAAAACAAGGATACGACAACATCATCATCGGACGTACATTAGTGGAACCAAAAAATGGCAAAATACCAGTCAGGATACTCAACCCACTGAATGCACCCAGATATGTCGGAAAAGTTGCGGTCATTGGCGAGTGTAGAGAGGCTGAAGCAGTTGTCAATTGCGAAAGCAGTCCACCCGGAGGAAGTAAGAAAAGCGGTTCTAACATGGAAGCCATACCGCAGAATCAGTGGAGCAGCGAATTGACAGCCGAGCAGAAACAGAAGGCACGGTCACTCCTACAGCACTATGGGACAATATTTGCAACAATGTGGGACAATATTTGCAATATTATATTTGAAAAGGTCATAGAGCCGTCGTCAGGCCCTTGGTGTTCGCCGGACGTGCTAGTCAAGAAAAAGGATGGCAGTACCCGATTTTGTGTAGACTATCGAAAGCTCAATGACGTGACTAAAAACGACAGCTATCCACTACCTCGGATCGATGACACCCTGGACACACTGTCAGGCACTCAGTGGTTTTCCACACTCTACTTACGCAGCGGCTATTGGCAGGTGGAGCTTGCAGACAAAGACAAGGAGAAAACGGCTTTTAGTGTTGGCAACGGTTGTTTGTGGCAGTTCACCGTCATGCCGTTTGGACTCTGCAACGCACCAGCGACATTCGAGCGGCTAATGGAACGTGTGCTAAAAGGGCTGCATTGGCGGACATGTCTGGTCTACCTGGACGACATAATCGCGGAGTACATACGGATGAAGGCAAAATCACGGCGGTGAAGGAGTGACCCCGGGCACGCAATCTACACGAATTCCGCAGTTTCCTGGGCCTGTGCACATACTACCGAAGATTCGTTCCTTGTAGTGTGCGTTTATCGTGTTGGTCCCACATTGGATTGCCAAATGTATGTAGCGTATAGTGGCGTGGCTGCCACACGGCGTCAAATTATGTAGCGGCGTTTGCCGAACACAACAACAAGCTGTTAGGGTCAACAAGTGACCAAACACGAATTTGGTGGCCTAGCCTAATAAGCGCCACGTGCGTGGGCTAGCCCAGGCTTCTGGGTTCGAAAGAAGCGATTGCAGCTGGATTGCAGGGGGTCTGCAGCTGGGTCACCTGGCTGGGTAGCTGTAGTGGGTAGGGACTCTTCTATCCGACTAGCAATACGGCCTGTGGGGGGTTCGTTACCACAACCACACTATCACCACACACTATATCCCTCACTTTTGACCTTTGACCGGCCATTGTGATTCACCTAATCGACCTATGACCTCGATTTTATTATCATTAGAAAGATAATTTTATTCCCCACAAATTTGATCCCTCGGACTTGTCGGTACGAGCAATAGCACCGGAGATAAGGAGTTAAAACGAGCTCACCCCTAAATAAGCAGGGGGTAGTATCTTCCCCCACCCCCTCGAATACGAAAACTCAGTTTTAGACTCAGGACATGCCCCCGAACATACCCTCAAAATTTCAGCCATTAAGTATTTTTTTTTAGTAAAATATACCTATTTACTGTACTATACTCTACATATGCAAAACAAAGTTACCTATTATCTAACACTCTAGTTGGGGATCGCTGATGATGGAATGCGCGAATCCCGTCTCTACCCACCCTACCATGAATCTTCCAAGTTAATTATCTACAAAAGATTCCCACCTCGACGCGTCACATCAACCCGTTATTCCTTAAGGAAATTCATAGTTTCAACTTAATACATTTTATTTGTTTACAATATTAGTTCAATTCAAAAAAAAAATCCAACTTCTGGGAACTAACATTTTTTCCCATGTCTAAATGTGAACTGTATGCAACGGAAGCAAGTAGGTTGTAAAAAGGGGGGGGGGAAACTTAAGCTTTAATAAAACTTCTTACATAGTGCAATAATCATCGTGGTGCAATGGTAATTTTAGTTTAGTAGTAGTAAATTTACATAGTTCAATATTAGCTTTACTGTAACATCAATTAAACTGTGATATTAATTTATTTTTAGGTATTATAAAAGTAATAGTAGTGCAATATATAAGATTGTAATATAGTAATATGTAAGTAAATTTAAATCATAATTTAACTTTCACTTTCTTTTTCACCCGTAAGTATACTGTTAATTAGGTACTGCTCAATTTTTTCCGTGGGTGTATTTTGTTAGCAACTTAAGGCTGGGCGTAAAAACGTGATAGCAATAAGCAACAAAACCACGTTGATTTTACTCACATTTTCTTTTTTTTTTCCTCCACATTTGCGCTGAAAGGCCTTCCATGCTGCTGTGTTGGTTGAGTCGCTGGTTTGTTGGTAAAACATAATCACTGATTTTGGCACTCTCGGTTGCTTCCAATAGTAAAAAAAAACTTAACAAAAACCAAAATATGCACTACTCTTCACACATTCTTAGATACATGATTTTATGTATACATGTTTACGTATTTCTGTTTCAGTATACATGTTTATGTATTTCTGTTTCAGTATACATGTTTATGTATTTCTGTTGCAGTATACATGTTTATAATTACACATTTCCGATTGGAAAACTCGGCTTGAAACATGTTTTTTGCGATTGAATCCACATGGTTATGAGGGGAAAGAATGTGGGATTAGGAGAGGATTGGAGTAGTGGAAAGGTTTTGCGGAGAACTTAATGTACAAGTGCAACATTTGTGGATTTTTTGGGATGATGATGGAAATGTTGCGTATGCTCGGGATGTTTTTCTTTCATTTCTTACTTTCAGTTAACTTTACACATTTATCTTTTTTTGTTTTTTTTTTAGATATTTCTTACACTAATTTTATACTAGTTTCTGACAATGTTACCGCCTTCCGTTTATGATACCAAGTTACATTGAAGACGACGTTCAGGCACTGGTTACCGCATGCTAATTCGCTTCTTCTCTGGTTGGGGCTTCTTTTTTTTTTTACGTTTGTCCGAAATAGCGACCTCCTTGGCTGGCCTGAGCCACCAGGGGTTCCGCAACATCGAGCCTTCAGACTTATCGGAAGAGGGTGCGAACAATGGCAATATAAATGGTTAGACCAGACCTGAATGTCAAGGGTCTGTAATTTAACCAAAAACATTGCGGGGAATAAACGATTTGGCAGAAGACTTAACTTGAGCTTTGATGGATGAAAAAACAAAATTTTACCTTGGTGAAAAAATCCAAATTTTTTAGGATGTTGAATAATTGGTGTTTTCCTGTTGTCTACAATTGTAAAATTTTTTTATCACTTCCACTTTATTCCTTTAAACTCTGATTTTACTTTTTGGTAGAAATTTACTTCTTACAACTTTAAATTTTCTGCGTTTTTGCGTGGCTCTAGGGTATGTCTGCCTGTATTGACGATCAGCGGAAAAAGAAAGATGGATCCGCGTTTTTAGCACGCGTAACCTCGGCGCATAGCCAACATGACAAACCCAACATTGTAATAGATGTAATAGTGTAATAGATGTAATAATGTAACAATTGTAATAGATTCATGGAGTGTAAATATGCAACAAGGAAACGTGCAATGGGCAACACTGACAAATTGTGCAGATTTGCAAAAGAGGAAAACAACATTTTCATTTCAAATTTTGGGAATTTCGTACTTTTAAGAACAACGTTAAATTTGGTTCATTACATCCTGGATTTGCGAACATAGCTGGCAGCTTGCACAAACTGGCGAAAAAGAATCAAGCCTTCGCGTGGGGCGAAGAGAAGGAGCAGGCTTTTACACGACTGAAAGAAAAATTGTGCACTGCTCCAATTCTGGCCTTCCCCGTGCCTGGAGAGATGTTTGTGCTGGATACAGATGCAAGTGGGCATAGTATTGGTGGTGTGCTATCACAGATAACACTGAGCAACAGCCAAAATTTTTCCGAGTTCTAGTAAACCTTTTTTAAAGGATTTTTGGACGCTGATCACAACTGCGTACTTAGTTTTTTGATTGTTTGAGCAGTTTGTATTGTTTGTATTTGTTATTGGTGGTTTTTGCTAGGAGGTGTTTTCCACGTTTTTTCATGTTTGAATTTTTATTGCATTTATAATATGTTGAAAAACAGGATAATTTTTTTATGACACAATAACGAATCCTCAAGCTATAATTTTAACCATAGTCGATTTCGATTGGTCAAGGGTTAACATGGCTATGGCCCTTCAAAGTTCAATTTTCGAGAGTTTTTCATAAAAATTCATTTAAAATCGGTGTTGCAATTTTCAACAAGCAGTTAGTGTGCAATGTATAGTGTAAGGTTGTAACTTAAACTTATAGAACAGATTTTTTCTATTGTATGTGCCATTCTCGGCCTATGCTCATTAGAGTGTAAATGCGACTTCATCTTCTGAACAAGTGTTTGTATTGAAATCTCCTAATGCTTTTCGTGTCATTGACGAAAGTAGCTAAAGTATTTTCACAAGCGTCAATATTGGTCTTTTCAAGGGCATTAACAAAATTTGAATTGGTTCATTACTGTAGGAGCTTTTCTAAAAAGAGTTGCATCACACAAGTAAAAATTTCAACCACACACACTTGGCAAACTACTTGCTGTTTTTCCATATTTCATTGCGACATATTTTTAGGGCGCAAAAAAATCAAAATCAAAGCTGAAAATTTTATGAATTAAGGGCATTTGATGGATGTGAGCATTTTCATACCGCTGCCTAAAATTGTGCTCCGATATTATAGCTCAAAAGTAAATCCTTGCTTTTGTTGCTGAATTTATCAATGAAGACATATTTGTACACATACTCTATAACAACCATCGTATTTCAAAAATTTCTTTTTTAATTGAAAGCCCCAACATTCTTCTTTCACTACATGACAATATATATTTTTTGTAAGAAAAATTCTTTTGTGTATTCGCAATCTTGCAAAGCAACTGAAAATTGCAAATGAATAATTACTGCAAATTTGAACCGATTTTAATGTTTTACATTTTAAATACATAGTTAGAGTATTGTTAATCTATGTTAAAAAAATGGCATTTTAGATTTCAAGTTTGTAGGAGCTGCATGAGTATAATGGTCAAAAAACATGGAAAACGCCCTCCGAGGAAAACCATCAATATTTCCTAAGCCGCTCAAACAATCAAAAAACTAAGTACGCAGTTGCGATCAGCGTCCAAAAATCCTTTAGAAAAGTATGGTTTGATATCAGAAAAAAAAATAATGTCGATTTTGTTGCTCTGTGCAATAGATGGCCAAGAACAAGTGATAGCCTACTACAGCAAAATTTTGTCAAAGCCGGAACGCAACTACTGTGTGACACGGAGGGAGTTGCTCGCAGTATTGGAATGCGTGAAACACTTCCATAAATACCTGTATGGGCAAAAGTTTCGCCTGCGCACAGATCATGCGGCATTGAAATGGCTGCTGAACTTTAAAGATCCGGAAGGCCAGTTGGTGCGGTGGATCGAGCGACTGCAGAGCTACGACTACACGGTAGAGCATCGCAAGGGTAGCAGCCATGGAAATGCCGATGCCTTGTCACGCCGTCCGTGCAAAACCGAATGCAGGCATTGTTCGCGAGCCGAAAGCAAAGAGCAGATAGTGGACGTGCTGGGATGTAAAGTGGGTCGCCTCCTCGTGGTGCATCCTGGGTAACGCTAAATGGCCCACACCACCTACCCCGCCCGGTGCTCACAACCGCTAGGTGCGGGTTTCGGGTATCGGCACGATCTGGCTTCGTCTACGGACTCTCTTTTGTCTTCTGACTAATTCTCGTTCGCTTTTGAGCTGGTGGCTGTGGCTTCCGGACCTAGTACCACCGGGGTGAAACCTTGTGCGAACGGCTCCGGTCTAAGGTCACAGTCCATCTCCGTCCCGTTAAAACCCTGGCAGGCCTTAGGGTACGTTCCCGATCGGTCACCATTGAGTTGGTGGCGTAGGTTTGGTTGAGATAAACTCCCAATTTGCACTGGTTCGGCTCTGAACACACTACTCCATAAGGGTGTGTGTCAACCCTCGCATGGCCTCCCTGCATTTGCATAGATAACCATGGGACCATCAAGGTGACTACGCGCTCCGGTCGGGATAGCGGCCTTAAGTGGGGACCCTTTTCGCATGGACAAGTCCAAATTCTTAAAAACACCGGCCAACCCAAAAGGGGACCCAAAACGTTTGGTTCGGCAACAGCCGACCAATCAAGCGCCACCCTCCTCGGGAGGCGCTGTCGCAGCAAGACCTGTGG
The DNA here is from genome assembly GCA_963971225.1 of Melieria omissa. Classification (NCBI taxonomy): domain Eukaryota; kingdom Metazoa; phylum Arthropoda; class Insecta; order Diptera; family Ulidiidae; genus Melieria; species Melieria omissa. The sequence continues at coordinate 64,171,605 of OZ020268.1, read as the reverse complement.
TGCAGGCAAGATCCACTGCCTCAAGGCCGGGTCCGTCTACTTCCGCACCACTCAAGGGCCGAGCTGCTCCCACCCTTGGCAAGCGCCCCCCCGCGACACCGGTCTCGGCACCGCGTAGGGGGATCCATACCCCATCCGTCCACCCTGCCGGTGTTGCTACACCGGCTTCCAAACCAACACCAGGCTCCACTGGTGCTGGTTCCAGCACCTCCACTTCTGCTGCCGTCCGCCCGCAACACATTAGCGCTTCAACACGGGCGTACAGAAACAGGAGATCGGCTATGAGGATACTGAGCCGTTTCGGTTCCTCGGATCCGAGTACCCTATCCGACAAGGATAAGGACGCTCTCCTCTGGGCGCAGCAGCACAAAAACGACCGACCAATCCCCTTGCCGGCGGTCGCCGTGACGCGCCAAAGATCGGGCAAGCAACTTGCTCCTCCTGCAGCCCAGGACCCTAAACGGCCCAGGCTGGCGGTCGTCAAGCCAAAACCTCAGCGACCGTTCAGCGAGGTGGTCAAGGAAGGCATCGTTTGGGCTATCATCGACCGTGCTAACAGCGATGGCACTATCTCCGGGGCGAACTGGAGATTAGTGCAAGCCAAACTCACCAATGTCTATAAAGACATCGTTTCGGCCAACCCAGGCTTCTCCCCTACATGCCGCGATGCCGGATGGTATCAAGGGCATGTCAAACTCATCGCCTGTGCAGATCAACGCTCAGCGGATCTGTACAAGCAGGCGATCAACAAGATCGGCGAAGTCTGGCCCGGCGCGAAGCTAGCCGCGGTCTCGATGGACCAAATCCCCAATCGCCCGCGTGCAAAGGCCTGGATTCCAGCTGAACCCTCCTCTCCAAGCGAGATACTGGAGCACCTTCAGCTGAGCAATGTGCACCTCCCGACTCATGATTGGAAGGTCGCCAAGGTCAGCGAGCCGAGAGGACATGTTCGGCAGGCGCTCATCGTCATCAACGAAAAGTCGCTAGCTCCGATTCTGGCAAAGGACGGAGAAATAAATTACGCGTTTGGGTCGATCGTCCTCAGCGTATATAGGTGCGATCTACAAGGTAGCACCCAGATACCTAAGGGGACGGCTCCCGAACCCGGTCCATCCACCTCCACTTGCACCATGGCCCCGTCGGAAGAATGCCCATCCGACGACACCGGCAGTGTCATGTCGGCCTCCGAATATGTCGGTGAGTTCTTCGACCACGTGGCTATGAGTGTCGATGGCGCCACTGACTCCCCCTTGTCCGACGAGGAGGATTCAAACGCCACAATTATTCCCAGTCCTGTAGATGGTGCAGATTGTCCAAATTAATCTGCACCACTCCATCGCTGCCTTGGCAGCTCTTCTTCTTCGCCTGGTACAAACAGGCGAAGACATGGCGCTGATCCAAGAACCCTGGATCGTAAATGGTCGGGTTTGCGGTCTCAACCTTGATGGCTATCGGATTGTCTACATGGTAGGTCAAGGTAATCCCAGGTCCTGCATCCTTGTCAAGAACAATCTTAATGCTCTTCTCCTCCCCAGGTTCAGCGACTCGGACAACGTGGCTGTAGCGGTCCTCATCAACGCCGTGGTGACTTGGGTTGCCTCCACCTACATGGCTCACGACCACGGCTCCTCACCACCTCACGATAAGGTGAAAATATTGGTTTCCGAGGCATCCCGGAACCATGTTCCTGTCGTCATCGGTGCGGACGCCAATGCCCATCACGAAATGTGGGGCAGCGCCGACAACAATGAGTGCGGTGAGTCTCTTTTTGATTTTATTCTTGCACACGACTTAGTTATTGGCAACAGGGGTAACAAACCGACCTTCCTGACTTCTATTACGAAGGAGGTTCTCGACATCACTCTTGCCAATAACTTCTCGTCCAATATTCTTAACAACTGGAGGGTTTCACAAGAGTGCTCCCTCTCCGATCATAGGTATATTTGCTTCACGCTAGGTGACCATGTTCCCAACGAAGTCGTGGGTACTGACCACCTTATTAACAGGAAGCGCACTGATTGGGAAAGATTTAGGGCATGTGTTGAAGCAGGCGCTTATGCTATTCCCTCCGCTATCGACAACTGCTCGGACATTGAACGAGCGGTTGACTCTGTCACGTCTCTACTGAAATCTGCTGCCGAGGCAGCCTGCGTCTCCTCGACACCTAGGGGTAAACCAAAGCCTCGCTGGTGGAACCCGGAGATTGCAGAGCTTCGCAAGCAATGTCGCAAACTGTTCAATAGGGCCAAAGTCCTCGACGACTGGTCTCCTTACAAACACAAACAAAGGGAGCTCAAATACGCCATCAGGAAAGCTAAAAGGGTGACTTGGAGGAGCTTTTGTGAAAATATCGAAAGTTCCTCTGAGACCAGCAGACTTCGTAGAATACTTAGTTCTTCCCCGAGGCACCTTGATTGTATCCAGACACCCCAGGGTAGCTGGTCAACATCAGGTGCTGAAACACTAGAAGTTCTGCTGAACACTCACTTTCCTGGTAGCGTAACTGTCAACGACCACGATCACAGTCTTCCTGAGGTCGACCGGGTCCCCAGAGCACCCCCTCAACTTGGTTAACCGAATCCCATCTATATTGGGCCATCAAGTTTTTTGACCCATTTAAGTCCCCAGAGCCGGATGGTATCATACCAGCTGACATCCAGCACTGCGATGAGTCAGTCGCGCCCTGGTTGCTACGTATTTACAGGGCTTGCCTGGACTTCTCCTACATCCCCTTCAAATGGAGGGAATCTAGGGTGGTCTTCATACCTAAGGCGGGGAAAGTGTCCCATGTCAACGCTAAGGACTACAGACCTATCTGCCTATCGTCATTTCTTCTCAAGACCTTCGAGAGAATTCTAGACCATCATATCAGGAATTCTATCGATCCGTCTCTCCTATCTAAGTCACAGCATGCCTACACAAAGGGCAAGTCTGTTGAAACCGCACTACATTCACTTCTCGAGACGGTCGAAAGATCTCTCGCCCACAAAGAGTTTACTCTGACGGCATTCCTCGACATCGAAGGAGCCTTTAACAACGTCTGTCCTCAGGCGGTTGTTGAAGCACTTTCGAATCTAAACCTAGACACGAAGCTGGTAAGATTTGTCGAGTGTCTGCTCAAAATGCGTGTCGTTAGCTCCGCAATCGGAAACACGCGCATCAAACGCACAGTAAGGAGGGGCACACCGCAAGGTGGGGTGCTATCTCCACTAATCTGGAATCTGGCAGTAAACTCTCTTTTAAATCGTTTGGACAATACTGGGTGCAGAATTGTTGCACATGCGGATGACATTGCGATAGCAGTCTCCGGCAAATATCTTTCTACGCTTTCTGAGAAACTAAGTTATGCGCTTAGGATTCTATCTCAATGATGCCGTGAATTCGGCCTCGATGTCAACCCCTCTAAAACCGAGGTTATGCTTTTCAGTAGGAAGTATAAGATACCTCAGTTCGCACTACCTAAGCTAGACGGTGTTAGACTTAGCCTTAGCAACAATGTTAGGTACTTAGGTCTAATCCTCGACTCTAAACTAAATTGGAAGGCTTACATTGCTGAGAGGGCACGGAAAGCCTCATGTGCTCTCTACTGCTGCAAACGGGCCCTGGGTGCTAGATGGGGACTACAACCCCGAATAATGTCCTGGCTTCACTCAGCGGTAGTTGAGCCTAACCTACTTTATGGTGCTGTATTCTGGTGGCCTGCCATAAGGCGGTCAACTTGAAACCTCTTGATAAAGTCAGGAGGATGGCGGCCATTCTGGTTACAGGGGCTCTCCGCACTACACCCACGAAAGCATTGTTTACCTTTCTTCACTGGTTCCCAACCGCGCAGCGGGTCAAATTACATGCGAAATGCTCTGCAGTCAGGCTAAACGCGATTTCCCGCTGGGCTAGACCGGATCTTGGTCATTCCAGGATTCTTACTCAAGATTGTTCGGTGCCAGATGTAATCGATCATATCTGCACCCCCACTGAATTTGATCACAGATTTACGGTCCGTATCCCTAGTAGAGGAGAGTGGACCGATAGCGAGCTACCCTCCGGAAACTCTATCAATATCTACACGGACGGCTCCAAATTGGCGAACAAGGTTGGCTGCGAGATTTTCTGTAGCCAACTGGGGCTTCGTCTCTCCTTCCGCCTGCCTGACCATTGTAGTGTCTTTCAGGCAGAAGTAATGGCCATTTACCAGGCCTCAATCTGGCTCATCCGCGAGTACGCGCATGAAACGGATGTCCATATATATTCGGATAGTCAGGCAGCCATTAAGTCGCTCGCCAGAGCGACCACTTCCAAACTGGTTCGTGACTGCCGAAAATCCTTGAACAGTCTCGCTAGGCGCTCCAACGTCTCACTACTCTGGGTGCCAGGGCACAGAGGCATTACAGGCAACTTCGAGGCGGACGAACTAGCCAGAGCAGGCACATTGCTCGCTGAGACCTCGTCCTTCCTCCCAGCGGGAGCCCCTATTGCATCGATTAAATTGATGCTCAGACAATTTTGCCAAAGAGTAGCGAATCAACTGTGGCCCTTTTATAACATGAAACGGACTAACCAGCTGCTTAACCTTAGCCGTCACTCAATAAGCACAACGGTCTCGGTGCTCACGGGTCACTGTCTTATGGGTAAGCACGCGGAGAGACTGGGACTGCAATCCAACGACTACTGTCGAGGATGCGGGTCCGAGGAGGAGGAGGAGACCGTTCTCCACCTGTTGTGTCAATGTCCCTCACTAGCCAGAAGAAGACTTAGGTCTCTCGGCTCAGCTTTCTTTACAAGTCTAACTGAGCTATCGCCTCTGAATATCAGGGATATAGCCAGGTTCATAACAGAATCCTCTTGGTTCTCAGCGCAGTAAGGGGGAGTCGCGCCATCCACCGTGGTATCACAGTGAGCAATAAGTTGTGCTTAAGTGAGCTTCTCACATAGGAGGCTGCCACTCCAACCTAACCTAACCTAGTGGACGTGCGATTGGTCAGCGTTATGCCAGAGGAGGAGTGGTCTGCGGAGAGGATACAAAAGGACCAGCGCGAGGATACGGATCTTAAAAAAATCATTGAAGCCAAGGAGCAAGGCGCACGTCCAGACTGGCAGGAGATGGCCGGTGAGAGCCCGATCGCGAAGGCTTACTGGGCGCAGTGGCAAAGTCTGCGGCTGTCTGATGGTTGTCTATACCGCGAGTGGGAGAGTGAGGATGGCCGGACCAGTAATTCCCTAATTGTAGTCCCGAAATGCAGGATCAACGAGGTGATCGAGGCATACCATAACGACTCCAGCGGAAGGCACCTAGGCATCACAAAAACTGTCGCCAAAATAAAAAGATGATTCTACTGGGTAGGATGCCAGGCTGCGAAAGGGCCAACAAGAAGATCTCGGAGCCGCATGCAGCAGTACAACATGGGAGCACCCTTTGAGCGAATTGCCATGGACGTCGCCGGGCCATTCCCATTTAGAACTCAAGACAACAAATATGTGCTGGTGGTAATGGACTATTTCAGCAAATGGCACGAAGTGTATCCTATTCCTAACCAGGAGGCCACCACGGTCGCGGAAATGCTTGTAAACAACTGGGTGGCCAGATTTGGAGTTCCACTGGAGTTGCACTCGGATCAAGGCCGGAATTTCGTGTCTCTGGTAATAAAGGAAGTGTGTGAGCTACTAAGAATAAGGAAAACTCACACCTGTCCTTTGCATCCCCAGTCCGACGGCATGGTGGAACGATTCAATCGGACGCTAGAAGAATATCTGCGGAACGTAGTAGGCAGGAACCAAAAGGATGGGGACACGCATATTCCGCTGTTCTTGATGGCGTATAGGTCAGCCCCGCACGATACGACATCACTCACTCCAGCCCGAGCAGTGTTCGGCACGGAGCTGAGGTTGCCTGCTGACTTGAAATTGGGAGTGGTCAGCACGACTGAAGGCGCTAAGACTGATTACGCAATCAAGAAGCGGTCGGAGCTGGAAGTAATCCACCAGTTTATAAGGGATCGTATCCAACTGGTCAGCGATAAGATGAAAGCCAGATATGATCTACGAGCTAATACAGCGGGGTTCCAAAAAGGCGATCTGGTAATGCTTTACAACCCGCAGCGGAGGAAAGGTTTGTCTCCAAAGCTTCAAAGTGTACAGAGTTCAACGCTGCAGCAGCAGACACGCGAGGTTGAAACTAGTCCATTTGGAGAGCCTGGCGTCTTACTCCGGCGGAGCCTCGGTACTTGTTCGGGACGAACAAGTCTAAGTGATGGGCAGTGAAACGAAAAGGCTTTCTGTGCTGTGCATGAACGCACTATGAAGTGAAGCAGTGGGCCAATGTTGGCAAAATAATACAAAAAAGAGCATGTGAGTAATTTGTGAATTTAAATATTCGTGATTGTTGTGCCATATGTTGCGTTATTTATATTTAATACGATTTTTACACATTTTGAGTAATCCGCAGATTCACACGCGGTGCATTTTTTGAGGTTCTCAAAAGACGCATTTGGGAACTTTTGTGGACGCGACAGTATCAATTTCTGTACTAAAAGAATTCGATGAGGAGGACTATTTTCCAAGTTAAAATCCAAACCAAGTTAATCATTTACAAAAACCTGATCGTTTTTAATTTTAAAAATAATATTGATGAAGCTATTAAAATATGAATTGATATAAAATATTGAAAAATAGTATTTTGAATAAAATATATATAATTTTATTGAATAGCAAGAGAATTAAATTGGTAACACAGAGAGTCCAAATTTGCCTAACCTCTATCTAAATTTCTTTAAGCAATTGATAACTGTGTATATATTAAATACAATGAAACGAAATAAATAACTTCACATGCACTTCATATAATCTTTTTTTTTTGGAAATATTAAGTTTGTAAAAGGTCGTACTCGTCCAACTGTTCCTTGACAATTTGAAACAATTCGAACTACGTCACTGGTGAAAACTTCAAATTTCCTGTCATTGATGTCGTAACCTTGTTTTCTATTAACCTTGTATGTATGCCTACCTTAGAATCGAATGTCATATATCCTTTTTATAAAATAAATCATTCATCAACTTGCCCTGGAATACATCACATTTGGCGACGAGGATAAAACTTTTTTTGTCAAAAAAAGAAAAACAAATTTTTTTTTTCCCCCAATTTTTTTTTCCTGCTTAAAAATTTAAAATGCCTGGAAATCATACCGAAGGGATTGCATCAACAATTTCATCGTCAATTCAGGAGTTCCGACCAAACAGGGACAACTGGAGAAATTGGAAAGAAGTCCTGGATGCACATTTCGAAGCAATATCCTGCAATGAGGATAGGCGCAGGACTTCAATTTTATTGAAGACAATAGGGTTGGAGGCGTATGGATTGCTACGCGATCTTTGCTATCCAGTTTTGCCCTCAATAAAAAAGTATGGCGATTTGTGCTTCTTACTCGAGCGCCATTATGCCCAGCCAGTAATAATTTTTCGCGAGCGCCAAAAATGTTTTGATGCTGTGAAGACGGCTGAGGCATCGGTTACTGCATGGTTTGCTCGGATAAAGAAAGTTGCAAAAGAATGTAAGTTCGGACAGCAACTTGACGCGTTCGTCCTTAATAAATTTGTAACGGGTCTCGATGGCGAAATTTTTGAACGTCTTTGTGAAGAAGATGAATATTTAACGCTGGAAGATGCGGTAAGAAAGGCCATGATGACGGAAGCCAGAATTTTGAGACAATATGCTGACACGGACGTTAACATGATTGCAAGACGTAATCGCCAGCAAAACGAAAATTACAACAACGATAAATATCACTACAAAAGCTACAACAACAACAATCAAAACACCTACAACAAAAATAATTACCACAACAACAAAAACAAGGAAAAGAATAACAACACGCAAAAGAAGAAATGCAGCCATTGCGGATGGAAGACACACGAGAGTAGAGTCCGACCGATGCCGGCCGATGCCGATTAATCGGTCAAAAGGCCGAAAATCGGCCGATGCCGATTCCATAGAAAAAAAAAAACACGAATGAATTCAATCAAAACCACAGCTTATTTTATAAAACAACAAGAGGAACTATTACATATATAGTACATTTCATCACATTCATCACAAATTAACAAACAAAAACGAGAAAATAAATAACTAAAAACTAAAGAAAATTACAAGAAAATTCAATTCAATTTAAAATTTCCCCCAAATTTACAACACATAAAATTAATATTTCATGAAAATTGCTCATTCTATTTGCACAAGCAATTAACAAAAGACCCAATAGCCAATATAGCTGAACAAGGTGTTGATGTAGCAAAAATAGATTAAAAATATCTGTAAAATATTGTCCCCTTAAATATTTGTCATAAAATCCAAACAAATCTAGGGAGAAACCCCCTAATCAGGCAACACTGGGCTGTAACGTATAATAAAAATGTAATAAATATACAAAGCGAGATATGAAAAAACAGACAGTGCGTTCAGCTGCAAATAAAAACAAACAAGAAATGAAAGCATCGGCAAAAAAAGGCCGAAGCCGATGCCGATTCTTTTTTTTGGGCCGATGCCGATACCAATTTTATTGGCCGATACTAGCCGATGCCGATTAATCGGTCGGACTCTACACGAGAGTGATAAGTGGCAAGGCAAAGTGGCAACAAGCTACAGTTTCAGAACGAATTGATCCACGAACTTACAATTGCATTTTAAGTCACAACAAGAAAGGTATAAAAAGACACTTAGATCAAATCATCCATGGTACTACAATTGACCATAATCAAGGTGTCGCTAATAACGCCATACAGGACAGTAGCACGCTCTTAACAACTACGTCAGTATCCTCAAATGAAAATGAATCCAATCGAGAACTGAATGTGGATGGAGAAGCGCGTGTTCTGCGAAAATTGCAAAGAATTAACTATAAAGAGTAGTATGTTTAGTAATAATAATAATAAGTTTTTGTATACATTCTACAACATATGTTTTCCAATACCCGTTGTGTATCAATCTTTAGTGACGAGTTGTAGAGTAGGCTATTTATAAATCTATGTATGTATGCCTACCTTAGAATCGAATGTCATATATCCTTTTTATAAAATAAATCATTCATCAACTTGCCCTGGAATACATCACAGTAATAAATTAGTTCAGTTTTGTTTATTAAATTCCATATAATTATACATATATTATGGAAGGAAGGGAGCGGATATATAGGGTGTTTTTTTAGAGGTATAGAACTTCGAATTGAAATAAAACACAAGAAAATCGTTTTAATGTCCATCAATTTGGCTTTATTGGAAGGATAATTTTATGCCATTAATGTTTAAATATGATTTCGGGCATGTGGCCGCCGCGGCTGGCTCGAATAAAGCCAATTCTACAGGTCCAATTTTCAACCAGCTCCAATTGCTGTGCACGGTGGCGAATCGATTCATTCGGGTCCTCTTCAACATTTTGCTCTACAGCGGCAATTGTTTCTTCGGTGCGCACTGTTCGACGTCTCTGCTGATGCGTATTATCACATAGAGTAAACGTAGTGCGAAAACGACCCATGGTTAACCGAATTAATTGCTCTGATGGACGATTATGTCGACCATAAAATGGTAAATTTCGCGAACTGAACCATTATTTTCGAAATAAATTTGCACGATTTGCAAGCGTTGTTCTTTTGTCAACCTGTTCATGATGAAATGGCAAACCAAACTGAACATAAATGACATTAGAGTTGCCAGATTTGACCACAAAATGCCAGTTTTATCTCTATTCGAAAAACAAACCTCTAAAAAAAACACCCTATACAAGGTAAAGTCTCTGATTGCGTTCAACCTGGCGAACGCCAAAACGATCCTTGGCTCTGTCCAATCCAAGCTGATGCACAGCCTCCGCGCGGCCCTTCTGGATAGCTATTTGGCATCCGCTGAATAGTGGACTAATGTGTGCAGCGAGTTCAATCTCCAGGACTTTAAAGTTGGGTTGTGCGCGGGGTTTGGTGCCCGCCACGGAAAATCATCTACCAATGAAAGCCAAAAAGCAAGCCTCGGAAGGAACCCACAGTGTTGACGACGAGGATTCAAGGACCATGATTTGAGGAAATGCACCTGGAATGTCCGGACCCTCTATAGGGAAGGTGGCTCTATTCAACTGGCGGAAGCCTTCACAAAGTGTAAGGCTGACATCACCGCCATCCAGGAAATGCGATGGACAGGACAAGACTGCTCCAAGCGAGCAAACTGCGACATCTACTACAGCTGCCATGCGGAGAGCGCGAATTTGGCTGCGGATTTGTGGTCAGCACGAGACTTCGCCACCACGTCTCACGGTTCAATCCGGTGAACGAACGGTTGGCTTCGATCCGTATCAAAGCTAAATACTTTAGCATCAGCCTAATTTGCGCGCACGCCCGGACGGAAGAGAAGGACGATGCGACCAAGGATGCCTTCTATGCGAAGCTCGAGGACGTCTACGACGGTTGCCCACGACGTCAAAATTGTCCTCGGGGACTTCAACGCAAAGGTCGGGCGAGAAGGCATCTTTGGCCCCACAGTCGAGGAGTTCAGCCTCCATGGGACCACTTCGAACAACGGTCTGAGGCTCATCGATTTCGCCGCGGCACGAAACATGGTAGTTAGTAGCACCAGATTTCAGCACCCCGATATCCACAAGGCCACCTGGTCAATCCACCCGCAACCAGATTGATCACATTGTGATTGATGGAAGGCATGCTTCTAGCATTCTAGATGTGCGCACGTTCAGAGAACCCAACATCGACTTGGACCACTACTTTGTTGCAGCCAAGGTACGCATGCGTCTTTGCGAAGCGAAGACCGCACAACCTAGTTTGCGAAGAAAGCTGGACATCAGTAAGTTGCGATCACAAGGGGTAGCCGAAGCCTACTTCGCTCAACTCTGCAACCAGCTCGGTCGCTCCCCCTCTCCACCTGATGGCATCGGAAGATTATGGGCTCACTTATCAGAAAATGTCCTTGGTTTTCGACGCCCACCACCAAAAAACCAATGGTACGATGAAGAGTGTCGCGCAGCCACTGCAGTGAAGAGCTGCCTACAAGAAGACCCTGCAGTCGGCCGCCACGCGAGCCATCACAGAAAAATACCGGGAGGAGAGGAAGAAAGGGAGGTGCCTTTTTGGACGCAAGAAACTGGAGCAAGAAAGGCGCGAGCGTGAGGAAATCGGAAAAATGCTTCCAAAAAGTAAAGCGTCTCACGGAAGGATTTAAGCACGGGCCATCTTCTTGCAGAGACAAAAACGGGGATCTGGTTACGGATGCGCAGGGTGTGCTGAGGTTGTGGAAGGAGCACTTCACCAAGCTGCTCGCAGGCGACGAAGGGAACAATACCGCCAGTGGTGAAGATGTCCAGATGGCACCAATCGACGACGACGGTGTGGATGTGCCACCGCCCAGCCATGACGAGGTCCGGGTCGCTATCCAGCGACTCAAGAACAATAAAGCTGCAGGGCTGGATGGGCTACCAGCTGAATTATTCAAGGCCGGCGGCGGTGAGCTGTTTGGGTGCATGCATCAGCTCATCTGCAAAATATGACTGGAGGAACGAATGCCCAACGATTGGAACCTCAGTGCCCTTTGTCCTGTGCTGAAGAAAGGCGACCCAACAATATGCGTCAACTACAGGGGTATCAGCCTACTTACCATTGCATACAAGATCCTGACAAGCGTACTATGTGAAAGATTGAAGCCACTCGCCAAGGCGCTGATTGGACCTTATCAGTGCGGCTTTAGACCTGGTAAGTCCACCATCGACCAGATATTCACTTTACGCCAAATCCTGGAGAAGACCCATGAGAATCAAATCGATACACACCATCTCTTCATCGATTACAAGGCAGCATTCGATAGCCCGATAAGGGATCGCCTATATGCCGCATTGTCTGAACTCGGTATCCCTGCAAAGCTCGTGAGACTTTGCAGAGCGACGTTGAGGACGTTGCAAGGCGCTGATTGGACCTTATCAGTGCGGCTTTAGACCTGGTAAGTCCACCATCGACCAGATATTCACTTTACGCCAATTCCTGGAGAAGACCCATGACAATCAAATCGATACACACCATCTCTTCATCGATTACAAGGCAGCATTCGATAGCCCGATAAGGGAGAGCTCAAAGCTCGTGAGACTTTGCAGAGCGACGTTGAGCAATACGCGCAGCTCCGTCAAGGTTGGAAGTGACCCTTCCGACCCCTTTGATACCGTTCGAGGTATCAGACAGGGTGATCCTTTGTCCTGCGACCTCTTTAACTTCACCATGGAGAGTGTTCTGCGCAAGGCCGGTGTACATCGTAATGGCACAATTTTCAACAAAAGTGTCCAGCTCCTTGCCTACGCTGATGACATTGATGTCATCGGACGTAACAAACGAGATGTCACCGCTGCCTTTGCGGCTATCGAAAGAGAATCTGCCAAAATGGGTCTGGTGGTAAATGAGGGCAAGACGAAGTATATGTTGTCTACACGCAGTGACTCGCAGCGGCTAGGGTCTCACGTCGAGGCCGACAGGTATACCTTTGAAGTTGTCAAGGAATTCGTCTACCTTGACACCACCATCAACAGCAGCAATGATGTCAGTCCGGAGATAAAGCGAAGGATTACTCTTGCCAACAGGTGCTACTACGGTCTCGGTAGTCAATTGAGAAGTAGAGACCTCTCTCGACCGACAAAACTTGCACTCTATAAGACGCTCATATTGCCCGTGCTTGTCTATGGTGCTGAAGCATGGACAATGACACGAAACGACAAAGCGGCTCTTGGAGTGTTCGAGAGGAAGGTACTTCGCAAAATCTTCGGCCCTGTTCGTGTTGGTGACGACTATCGCATGCGAACCAATAACGAGCTGTAAAAGGACATGGACGTAGCGCAGCGAATTAACATCCAGCGGTTACGCTGGCTCGGTCATGTCTGCTGTATGGACGACGAAGCTCCGGGGAAAAAGGTGTTCGATGCGATGGTTGGAGGTCGACGGCGAAGAGGGAGGCCGTGTCTCCGGTGGAAGGACCAAGTGGAAGAGGCCCTGGTATTTCTTGGTGTGACCAACTGGAGAAGGCGCGCGCGAAGCAGAGACGCCTGCAGAGAAGTTTTGCGGCAGGCCGTAACCCGATAACGGGTTGTTATGGCCAGTTAAGTAAGTATATAATTATTCGCTTAATTCGTTACCACTCAATTTGCATTTTGCTTTCGGTTATTTTCTATTCAATTCAAATTAAACTCAATCTTTCGTAAATTTTTTAAATCATGAATTTTTACTTGAGATTTCTAGGTTTTTAGCGATTTTTTTAGGGTGTGGCACCTTACATTAAACAAATTTTGGGGTGTCGATTTTCAATACTTAGGGAAATTAGCTGTGAAATTAGAATTTACGAAAAATTTAATTGAGGTGTTTTCTTCGATTATAGCTCTTTAAACCCTCTTTCCAACGGTATAATAACATTGGCGATAAGTTAATTTAACGAGTTAAACGCAAAAAAGCTATGGGGTGGCACATTACACAGAATTCCCCTAGTAGTTTTCACTACCTTCGAACGAGACCGTATTTTAGTAATTCAGTATATATTTAAAGGATTTAAAAGATACACAAGGATTAGTTGTTTGTTTTCATAAAGCGGTTGTCTATCAAAACCTCGTTTCGAGAATCATCCTCGGGAAATGATAACAATAATGGGTTCCAAAAGCCTTCTGGCGAATCCTGACGCAACATATGACCAGTATTGTGACGCTTGCAGTTACGCAACAATTTTTCAATATCCGCAGTTGTCATAGTATTTCCCACCAAGTCAATGTACTAAAAAAAAGCAATAAAAAAATCAAGAACTTTTTATTATTCAATCAATGATTTACCCCTTGACAATCTTTGCAGTCGATATTATACTGCTCTTTTAGATTGCGTTTTGAAGATCTTGTCCGATTGTCACGGTCTTCAGCCAAAGGACGTGTGAAAATTATGGTATTTCTTTCGTTTTTCGGACTTTGACTTGAATATCTTATATTGAGGGATTTTTGCGCATTACAGTCGATCGGTTTAGACATTAACGTGTTGTGATTCCTTTTGGTTGCGTTATTTAAATAGTGCGAGGTAAATAACTTCAAAGTGTTAAACACAGTACATACCCGTTATTTTTTAATTTAATGTTTTGGGATCCCGTTAGCTCCTTTGCATTAGCAGTCGTCCAACATTCCTCATTTGTGTCAGTAACATAAATTATATCGGGTGACTCTTGTGTTACCACTGCAACACTTGGGCATTCATTAGCTGCCGGCGAAACCGGTGAATTTAATATGGAACGTAAAGAGCCATCTGCTGTAGGCGGACTACGCAGCAAGACATTTACATCATCATCACTGCAAGAGTCGGGAACCGTGAAAATGTCTTGTGAAAGAACCTGCCGTTTGGAAGGCGGAGTTACAGTAGTAGAATATTCTGTAGATGTTGTTTTAGAGATTAGCCTGCAAAATTATTAGTTATTTCTTTTGGAAGAAGCCATAGAAAAAATTCAAAGATTTTTCTCGCTTAACCTTTTTGACGTCCTACATTGTACTTTCAAATCATTCGTTACTCCTTGATCAAAACCTATGGCATCCTGTAAAAAGCATAATATCAAAGAGACAGACTTTATTCCTAGGTGAACTGATTTACCTTTCGTTTTAACGGGCTTAACATTTGAGTAAGGCTCACTTGTTTTGCGTCATCTGAGAACTTTTTCTTATCATATTTCCTTGTATGTTTTACTAGACTCATCCGTTTCTTACACAAACATTTCGGAATGGTCGCTTCTACATCCACCATTCGCGTGTTCAAAGCTTTCACTTCGTCAATCACAACAGATGGAGTACTATTATAATTCCGCTCTTTTAACAAACGATGTGAGCTACACGCATTAGTTAAATTCTCGTTGATTTGATTGGTCGATTGTTGTGCCAAGTGTTGTTCTTTCTCTTCCATAACCAAAACGTGTGTCCCAAGCTCCTCCTTGACTGCAATACTACTTTCCTCATTCAATGAACACGTATAGCTGACCAAAGCAGTGTTCAATGACGAAGCGTCCCCGAACGCGGGTACAACTATATCGTCATCGCTGCCACCGCTATACAAGTCAAACTTTTGCCGGACGCATTTATTTGGTTTTATTTTATGTTTATTCGTTTCTTGCAGTTGATTAGTTTTGTGGAATAGTTCTAATTTTTCGCAGTGCGCCTCGAGGACCAACCGCCTCCGTCTTTCATTGTCCAAGGATTCATGCAAATCTGAGGAAAGGGTAGGTTAACGATGCAGTTAAAGTTTTAATTTATGCACTTACGAAATATATGCTTCTCCAGCAATTGTAGAATCGATGTTACACAATTGGGATCGTGCAAATTAATTTTTTCCAATTCACTGCCCATCTTCGGAACCAATGTTTTTACCAATGATATTGACTTTTACTCTAGTCAGGGATCTCCGAATCCAGTGGTCACCAGTGTTGCCAGATAGGAAAAAATTCTTCCGCTAGAGGCGCTAGTGAAATTCCGCTAGATTCCGCCAGATTTGAATATTTGAATTTTTTACACTGACTAATAAAAAAAAAGCGGGTAATAGGTTCAAAAAATCTATTTTCAATGCTTATAAACTTTATTGCGTAATATAGTATATATACATAGATATATAATAGTATATATATATATATATATATATATATATATACAGAGAGAGAGAGAACTATTTTATCATTATTTACATTTAAAAATCTTCTTCGTCCTTGTTGAGCTGCAGAATGATGTTCTCCAAGTCTTTCAACTCCTCCGTTTCATTTTTTTCGTATTTTTTGGAGGATTTGATGGTGCTCAGTACTTCTTTTGGAAATTGATAGTTATGGCAGCATTTTCCCTGATCATTTCCCCATATCAAAACGCAAAACAAGTAAAACCCATAACAAAATAACAATACGTGTTCTCAAAACAAACGACAATCAACGAATTATGAAAGTGCGCAGAGAAAGTTGATCCGGGTGTATGTGGGTGTGCAAGGCTGCCACACAAACAAAAATATACCAAAAGACAAACATCGATAATCGATCCATTTCTAGTTTCATTTATGTGTAGTATGTGCTTTGTATCCCTGCACATAGAACTCCAACTTGTGGCGTCCTTTTCTATTGCATTTATAAAGAGAGAAAGCAAGAGACTACAAAGATAAAGGCGGGAATCAGGTTTGAATCACTAAATTTTTAAAAATACGTCAAGATAGAAGGATTCCGCTATATTTTCCGCTAGCCACCATACGTAATTTTTTTCCGCTAGCACGCATCAGAATCCGCTAAATCTAGCGGAATTCCGCTAGGTCTGGCAACACTGGTGGTCACGATATTTAACATTAGTGTTGCCACACTATTCAATCAAGGGCAAAATTAGCTGCTACTAGTTCTAGAAGACAAATTACACGACTGTCAACCAGTGTTGTGACCAAAGCCTAAAAATTACACTCGCTCATTTCGCCAAAAACAGCTGAAATTTCCTATACGTTAAGGTGGGTCGCGAAAAAAAAATTTGTGTTGTCACCACCTAAAAATAAAATTCAGAGTGTTTAATGACTATTTGGAAAATATTGCGATTCTGGGGTAAGCCAATTGTGAGCGGTTTTGCTTCAAAAATACCTCTAATTATCATGTTTTTTGGGTGTAACTTTTTTGTTGTTGGACATTTTCGAATAATTTTTTTGTGCAATCCAAGAACTCCTGAAGGTTTATCTAACAAAAAATTATTCGAAAATGTCCAACAACAAAAAAGTTACACCCAAAAAACATGATAATTAGAGGTATTTTTGAAGCAAAACCGATCACAATTGGCTTACCCCAGAATCGCAATATTTTCCAAATAGTCATTAAACACTCTGAATTTTATTTTTAGGTGGTGACAACACAAATTTTTTTTCGCGACCCACCTTACTATACGTGTGTTTATCTAGATAACCAAGATAAAAACTCCTTGAGAGCAAAGAAATCAGCTGTTTGCAATTTGGTTGCCGGGGAAAAAATTGAAAGCATTTGGTTTTATATGAAAAGGATTGCCGGAATAAATGTTTTTCACTCTGAACATCTCAGATAGTGCATATATGTGGTTCGCGTGCCCTATTATCCATCTATTATTTTACGTAAAACTTTCGCTTTCTACCATACAAATTTCCTTTTTATTTTGAATTCACTTCATGGTGAATTGGTGCTCAGCTGGTTTTTCTATTTATCTATTGTCCGGAGCAGCTCGCGGACTTATTTTGCTGCCGGAAAATGATAATTAGTTTTCCAATAAAACAGCAATCGGAAGCATCTTACTGTATATTAATCAATAAATTATTCATAACTAAGAAAAGCGCGATCATAAAATTGCTTATAGCTCATTCAAGTTTGCTATTATTTTGCATTGCTTTTGGCTATTTTTCATACAAGTTTCAATTTAGCAATGCGTATACAATTCGTGGTGAAACCCAATCAGCTGTTTCTGGTTTGGAAATGTGTCGCGAATGGAGGTTTGTGCACAGAATCAAGATTCACTTTTAACCCTTAACCACCTAGCACCTGTTATTGTCACACTACCACCTAACATACGTCTGTGAGACCCCGGAACAAAAATTATTCGCGTTTGTAAAATTTGGTGAATTACGTTTTAGGTTTGAATTAAAATCAGTTAAGGAACATATTAAATTCTTTATTAAAATTAAAAAAAAACACAGGAAAATCAACATTTTTAATTTAAATTTCATTTAAGAAGTCCACATTTCTCATTTTATACTTATAAACTAACATATTTGGAAAATGAGATCCATTATAATAATAATGTTACGAGTACTAGTTCTAGTGGGCTGTTACGTATCACTGGATTGTGCAATTTGAAAATAAAACAACTTTAGTTATGCAAACGCAGTCAATAAAAACCAACTATCACTTTATTTCACCAATTTCACACTTCACTGTCTTTACACTTGATTATTTGCTTAATCACTCCGTGTGGCACCTTCAATAGTCAAAATCAGACTGACTCGCTGCGCCGCACCCGGCCGCCTTTTATACCTGTCCGGCCATTGCGCAGATCGTTCTCGCACATTCCGGAGTGGACTAAAGGCTTCCATGATGATCGCGACCATCATTGCCAGGTTGGACTAAAAGTTGCCATCGTTGCCAGGTTGGCCTAAAAGTTTCTATCATTGCCAGGTTGGCCTAAAAGTTTCCCTTATTATCGCGGCCGTCGTTGCCAGATTGAATTATAGATATAAATATTTTCAATAAAAACAAAACTTCAACATTGCAAGACCTTAACTTGCAGTTTTTCGCGAGAGTCAAAACACAGTTTGTGTGAGCATTGAAGGCAATTAGGAGTGTGTAGTTGTTGTGATTTGCGTTTCTTTATAGAGTCGGAAATAGAGCAGTTCTTACGCACTGCTAACCTTTCTTCAGCGCTACTACAAAATGGACCTGCTGATGGAGTGGTTCCATTGTTACTCTGGAGGATGCGTTGAATAGCCATTCTGATATCACGTTGTAATTTAAAGCCTACATCGGCCTCAACATCGCTGCATTCAACGTTCGGTATATTTTCGTCGTCTGAAAAATCTTCTTCCAACCACCGCTGTATATTTGCGTCGTTTAAAGACATTATCAACTAAAACAATAAAAAAATACGAATGTAAAAAACTCACGTAACCGCCTAACAGGGGTCTCCTAGACTCCTAGCAACTGTTTTTTACTCACTAGAGACAAACGCGATCACATCCGACTGTGACAAGCGGTTGCGCGGACCTGAGTGGCGCAAGGAAAAGGTACAAGAACTAACACGTTTATACGAAGCTCGGGCGTAAAAATATTCACGCTTAAAAATTCCTGGAGGTCTGTGAGACGTATGCTAGGTGGTTATGGGTTAAATCGCTGCCGGAACAGGAATTTGTACTGCCTCTGTAATCTAAATGTGATTCCAATAAGTTTGCCAGTTATCAAAATTGTTCTAGTTTGTTCATGTTGCTATATTTTTGCATTGTTCTGCCACCACTTTGCATACAAATTTTATGATGTTAATAACTACATATTGTGGTGAGAAAATACTACAGCTTTTGGTGCTTCATGTTGAACCTGATATTGCTCGGGACAATTTAAAAATTACAAATTTAATCATTTTTACAAATTAACAAAAGAATTTTTTAAGTAAGCATAGCGGCACGCATTACTACATGTAGTTTTATTTGCAATAGTGTTGTGCACCTACAGTTTTATGTCGATTTCAAACTCGTCATTCGAGTTAGAGGCTTTAAGTTATGTAGTAGTACAAATTATTAATGATTTGATATGTATACCTCTTGCATTTTCATCTAAGGGTTCTTTCAACAAATTTAACAATTGTTTAAAAGAAATATAAAAATGTTGTTGGTAGTAACAATCGCATAAGAACAGTTAGAATATGCAGAGAGATAAAATTCAAAAACTATGTATTACGTACATATTGTTACGAATACTAGTTCTAGTGGGCTGTTACGTATCTCTGGATTGCGTAATTTGAAAATGAAACAACTTTGTTTATTCGAACGCAGCCAATTAAAAACCAACAGTAACTTTATTATTCACAGTTTACACCTTACTGTTCGTACACTTAAGTATTTGCTTTATTACTCCGTGTGGCAACTTCACTTGTCAAAACCAGACTGACCGACTGCGCCGTATCCGGCTGCCTTTTACATTGTGACCGAAAAGTTTCCGGAAATTCTCATTTAAAATTCGCGCGCTGTATATTTTTCAATATTTTAAGTTTCTGTAGGTTGGTAGCACTGTCCTTAATTACTATGCCAAAAATGAGCGCGATCTGTCAGACACTTTGTTTACGGCAGCTGTTGAAACCAGTTCACCTCAGTAGTGCGTTGCGATTTTGTTGAGAATTTTCTTCAAAATGAGTACCGAGGACTCTTTGGACGTGCTTGATCGTGCCAATTCCGATCCAACTTTCATGGAACGCATCATAACTGGTGACGAGACATGGGTCTACGAGTACGACATGCAAACAAGCCAACAATCATCGGAATGGAGAGGAAAAGACGAGCCGAAACCGAAAAAACCACGCCAAAGTCGCTCGAAAATCAAGGTAATGCTGATTGTTTTCTTCGATATTCGTGGTGTGGTGCATCATGAATTCGTCCCTGAAGGACAAATAGTCGGTAAAGACTATTATTTGACTGTTTTAAGACGTTTGCGTGAAAATATCCGCCGTAAACGGCCTCAATTGTGGAAGGATAATTCATGGATTTTTCATGTCGATAATGCTCCCTCGCACCGAGTTAACATTATCAACGATTTTAAGGCCAAACATTCAATAAATACCATCGAACAGCCACCGTATTCACCTGATCTTGCACCGTGTGACTTTTTCCTGTCTTCCATAGAAGACGTAAAACAGAATTGGCAGAGGGAACTCAAAGCCATACCGGAAAGCGCCTATAAAAAATGTTTTGATGATTGGAAGAAACGTTGGCATATGTGTATCGCTTCTAATGGAGCATATTTCGAAGGAGATAAAATAAATATTGATGAAGATTAAGAATTTTGCGTTTTATTTAAAATTTCCGGAAACTCTCAGGCCATCGCGCAGATCGTTCCCGCACATTCCGAAGTGGACTAAAAGTTTCCATCATTGCCAGGTTGGACTAAAAGTTATTATCGCGGCCGTCGCTGCCAGATTGGACTAAAAGTTACTATCGCGGCCGTCGTTGCCAGATTGGGTTATAGCACGGTACGTAGCGGCAGGGTTGCTTTGCACAGCGACAGACTGTCTCATCGTTACAATATTATAGAGTTAAGTTGATAAAAAGTTAAATAGTCGCACAAACATATCTATAATTTTGATATTGTTGATAGTCTTCTTGCTTCCTTATCTTCAAAACAAAAAAAAATCGACAGCAATTCCAAGCCTATTCCACCACCAACCATGGTCAAGCGATCATTTCAGTAGTCCCAGTAAAGGAATGTTGTGTGTTTCATTGTTTTGTATGACGTATATGACATTCAATTTTTTGGGTACGCATGGGTACTAATGTACCCACCACGAAATGACTCGGGGATTTATGTGACGGCGGGTATTTATTTGACAGCAAGAAATGAGTCTGTATAAGTGATAACAACACGAAGTCTTTATTGTCTCTGGTTGTGACTTTGCTAATGTAGAGCAGGGGTCGGCAAAATTGACAATGAGATGGTGTTAGTGAGCTCAGTGAAATTTCTTTCCACTGTGTAAATAATACCTGAACAACGGTTGATTGAGAGAGCGTACTGTGTACGTGTGCTGAGCGTACTGCTCATATGAGTAAGCTTTGCCGACCAGTGATGTAGAGCGTCAGTAGATCTACTACAGTTTTCTCCCATGATGCAATAAACAAGGTAGTGGAAGCTCGTGACTGTTTTCTCGATTTTGGCAGTTCATGCTTCCTTGAAAAACATTGTTGCTTCTTATAAAAAAAACATTTTTTTTCCTTAGCAAAAAAAAAAATTGCGTAGTCAAGAAATAAAACTATCCAGAGATATGTTCAATTTGATTCAATGGAACATAAGGCATCCGTTTTCTCACCCAAAGATGTACATATTGACATATGTTTCAAAATACAGTTATTTTCAAACAAAGATATTGTGCTCGTTTTTCTTTGATTGTGTTTTCTTAAATTTGCGATGCCAAAATCCAGCTGCAGTTTGTGCCATCGAACTTGGACACACGAAAATGTGTCCCTGTTTCATGTGCCGCAGAATTCAGTTACGAGGGAAAAATGGAGCAAGGCTCGTGGAGTGAACTTCACTCCCACCGCGAAGGTGTATGCTCTCCATTTTTCAACGCAGGACTTTTACTCTGAGCCAAGCGAGAAGAAACGGCGATTGGGAAAAAACGCTATCTCAATGGCAATAGATTGCCTTGATTCTTGGGATGAGTGTGCCGAAACTTCTCGCACCCAAGACGGCTAAACACAAACACATGAAATGTTTATGTTAGCGTATTGTAATGCGTAATCGTATAACGGGCGATTGCGCAAGACAGTGGAAGTACTGCAAATTGAAAAAGAATAGCTGCGAGCTTAAGTTAGCGAACTTGATGCACTTCATGAGAGAATGTGTTCAATTTTTATTGAGGGGCAGATCAGAAAATTGAAGCGACCATCAGCAAAAATACATTGGACAGAAGCAGATATTTTGTGGGCCATTACTCTGCACTCTGCTGGCCCCAGAGCATATAATCATTTGTACTGCAAAGGCTTCCCACTGCCGTGCGAGTCAACGATTGCAAAATGGGCTCAAAAACTGCAATTCAGAGAGGGGATACTCGATTTTATAATTGAAGCAATGGAGATACACGAACATGCTTTAGTGACCGACCGGCTTTGAGTCCTTGCTTTCGACGAAATGAAAGTGGCATCCGTGTATGAACACGACCCACTAACAGATAGCGTAAAACAGCCAAGCAATTACGTGCAAGTTACTAAGCTCGAGGGTTGAAGACTTCGTGGAAGCAGCCGGTCTTCTACAATTTGTCGAACTGCAAAATGTCGAAATTAATAATCGACACCTTGATCTTGCGGCTCGATGAAGCAGGGTATCCCGTGGTCGCCTTTGTTTCCGACATGGGAGAAAGTAACCAAGCTTTGTGGAAGGAGCTGGGTGTGCCGACGGGTATGTGTGCAGGAGCTTTAACTCGTTAGCCTTCCAATATAATTATAAATTTCATATCTTTCCCATATACAGAAAAAACGTGGTTTCGAAACCCATCAAACGAAGAGAACAAAGTTTTCGTCTTCGCTAATGCCCCGCATCTCTTAAAACTTTTTCGGAACCACTTTCTCGACACTGGCTTCGTTGTAGATGAGAAATTCATAACGGTGCAAAATGTGAAACAAGTTATGAACTATTCATCAACTTCTGACGTTTGCATTGTACATAAACTCACAGAAGACAGTGCATCATTCAGGCAGGCAGAAGGTGAAGTTGGCCGCGCAGCTTCTTTCACATACAGGGTGGACCATTTAAGATTTGGAATTTGAATCGGTTATTAACATATATGTAATAATTAATAATTGATTGGCACGACAGCCCGCTTACGCGAGATTAAGGCCTAGCTTCCCGCAACCACCCGTGTTGTGCGTGTGAATTTGTACGCGGGTGGAAGGGACCTACAGTTTTATGCCGGTTCCGAACGGCAGGTTGGGAGCTTTTTCATAGGCAATTTTTACTCTCAGAGGTTCGCCATTTCCAGCTGAGAGGACAGCCACCGAAAGAGAAAACGAGTTTCCCGTTATTTTTTTTTAGGTGTTACTACATGCAGAATTCGAACTTACGTCGCTCTGCATGCGACTCGCTGGACCGCGCACTAACCAACTGAGCCACGGCGGCATATATGTAGTACTTCTATATTGGCACTAAGCTCAAGGTACGTTCGCCAACATCACAGTACAGCAATAGTGAAATATGAGCGAGAAAGCGTATAAACGAATGTACCTTGACATATTTCAAAAGTGGCAAAAAGTCAGGTGCGTTCAGACGGGAAAAAATTGACTGGAAAAAAATATAAATTTGTCGAAATTAACTGAAATTTCTTCAACCGCCCCAGGAGCAGTTTGGCAGTTGTTCATGTGTAGAAGTGCACATGTATACACGCATATACAAATATATTCACAAAATTTCGTGTTTTCTGTCTCATTGCTTGCAAAAAAACCTAATGAATGTTTTTTGAAAATTCCGGTTTAATTACAAAGCTTGGACTGTGTTATTTAAGAATGAAAAATGACTGCCACGACTGGCCTTACAGTACGCCACAAACCACAAACCGATCCACAAACAGAGTTGAAGGCCAATCTTTTTTTTTTGATTTTTTTCTCATTTCTTACAGTTTGGGTTAAAGACTCTCTACTTTGGAAGTAAGTTCTCAATATTTCCGAATTTTGTTCAAGCGTATAGCGTACCATTTCGTAAATGTCAAGCTTTTAACTAAATTACGAACACAAATTGAATGACATTCAGACTGCCATTCTCGAAATAGAGCGTAGTTCAAATTCCAAACGCTATATGGATCACCCTATACTACTGCGAACGCTATTCGGCATTGCTATGTTACTGGCTTGCCTTTGTACAACCCTTGCGAGACTGCAGAAATGATAGTGAATAACTGGTTCGACATTTTCAATACTAAACTCGCCACTGGCCATCAAAACTCATTTCAAAAGCCGTTTGGTAAGAACTTAGAGGTGCAGCTCGAAGTCCTTGCTAAAATTAGAGAGCTCGTACGGATCTTTTCGTATACCTTCAGAGCAAGTACGGATTGTAGTACATATTGACCCATCGCTTGAACCAGGATATTGTCGAGCATTTTTTTGGAGCAATGCGTTCAAAGGGCGGTCTGTATCTGAATCCAAGTCCGATGAATTTTAAATACAGACTTCGGAAATATTTATTAGGTATGTGAACTACACAATATAGAAGTATATAGCTGGTATGTTAGTTCTTATTTGCTTTTCAATAATCGATAGCACGCAATACGGAAATTTTGGGCTCTTCAGGGAATGTGCAACTTCACGACACGAGATGGCTTTAATTGGAAAACGTGACCGGAGACACCGGTCACTTTTTTTATGTGAAAAAGACGAGGCATGGCATGGTTGACATTCCCATGGAACTGTTTGAGGACTGGGACTACAACGAAGAGTCCAACCTCGACTCATTACATGAGGACGGTTTAGAGTATGTAGCTGGCTACATCATACGAAAGCTAAAGCTGAACCATTATGAGTCCACCGAGCCTACCTACACATGGTTTACAGCGCTATCGAAAGGCGGCCTTAAAAAGCCCAGCAGCGACTTTTTGAACCAAATTAGGTTGCTGGAAAATGCGTTTATAAAACTGAACAGAACTCAAATGGTGGCCATTGAGCACTTCACAAAGAAGTTGCTCGAAATGAGTACCATAATGGCTTGCCAGAAAGCGTAAAGAAGATTTTTTTCAAATGTCGGATGCACTTCCGCATAAAGTATCTGAACAAGATTTAATAGCCTATTTCCACCGAGCGCTTAAATGCATTCAAGGGCTCTGTTAAGTTTGACAACTGTCGAGCGTTTCCACCGAAACTGAGTTAACTCCAAAAGCTTGTTTTTGTGGACATTTTCGCCATGCCGCCATCTCCTTGTATACCTATGTGTGGTTTCTTGCAGCCTCTCTAGTACATAAAAACCACTCCGCTTTCCCTCTTAACAGTCTAGGAATGTCTGCGTTTTCATATTTGTGAAAATTTATCAATTTATTTATTTTTTATCAATTTATTTATCATTCGTCAATGTCTATTTCATTTCTGAAAGTTGTCGGCTGTTTCATATCAGAGCTGTCTGAAATTTTTAATGTCAAGAGGGTTCATGGGAAATTCCACGTTTTTTATTTTCTTTTTCAGCATTTATTATTGGAAAATAATAGAAGTTTTGACTTTGATTATGACAGATGATTTGTTTTTATGCTGAAAATGCCGGTAAAAGTAGTTCTTTTAGGAAAAAATTACCCAAACCGAACGCAATTCAAATCCGTTCTCTCGTTTGTGTTCGTACGGCTTTTGCAGCCCCTGAAAGCATGCTATCAAAATTTGTACATTTGTGAATATTGCTCCCGCTTTTAACATAAAATTTTCTGTTAGACGTCTGGAAACGGCAAAACTGTGTTAATAACCTATTTCCACCGAGCGCTTAAATGCATTTAAGGGCTCTGTTAAGCTTGAGAACTGTCAAGCATTTCCACCAAAACTGAGTTAAATGCAACAGCTGGTTTTTGTTTGCATTTTTAGTTGGTCAAGCCAAATTCTGCATTTATTTCTGGGCAGCCACCACTTACCCATCGCCGCCATCTCCTTGTATACGTATGTATGGTTTCTTGTAGCCCCTCTACTGCAAGAAAACCAATTCGCTTTCCTTCTCAACAGTCTAGGAATGTCTGCGTTTTCATATTTGTGAAAATTTATTTCATTTGTCAATGTTTATTTCATTTGTGAAAGTTGTCAGCTGATTGATACCAGAGCTGTATGAATTTTTAATGTCAAGAGGGTTAGTTAGAAGTTTCACGTTTTTGATTTTCTCTTTCAGCATTTATTATTGGCAAATAATAGAAGTTTTGACTTTGATTATGACAGACGATATGTATTTTTGCGAAAAATGCAGTAAAAAGTAATTGTCTTAGCAAAAAATCTTCCACACCGAACGCAATTCGAGTCCCCTCTTTTGTTTGTGTTCGTACGGCTCTTGCAGCGCCGAAAAGCATGCTATCAAAATTTGTACATTTGTCAAAATTGCTCCAGCTTTTAACATAACATATTCTGTTAGACGTCTGTAAAAGGCAAAACTGAGTTAACTCAGTTTTGAAAGTGAGTTAACTCACTTTGATACAAAAACAATTGCATGGGAATTTGAGCATTTAAATGCGATGTTGAATACATTTAAGCGTTAAATGCATTTAAGGCCCGGTGGAAATAGGCTATAAGAAGCAACCAGAGATAAAGGTTTTCTGGGATCAGGTGCAGTATACTAGACGTGCGCGAGTATTTGCTAATAAATTTGCGTTTTTTGATAAGTTGTTCCCAATTAAAGAACGTGTGTTTTATTTGACCGCTGTAGCTTCAACTTCTATGTGGCCGGAATGCCTAGTAGCAAAAAGTATGAAACATAAAGAGTGTGCATCTCATACAAGCAAAAATTTGAATGCGGGTGCTGATATCGCCACCCGTCTTCTGGATGCGGGGGGTAGACAACAAGAATAAACACTCGAAATGACAGCACAATGCTCTGAGCGCAAATCATAGAAACACGAATGCCGCGTATGTGCTCACTCGTTCATTCTCGCTCAATTGTCCGAAGAGGAGGAAGACGATGTGCTGTTCTTGTTGTTGCGCTGGCGAAAAGCTGAAATTGTAAAACGATTTACATTTTCTGGCTGGCTTTTGTTCTTCTTCTATAAGCCTGCACAGCGTCGCATATTGCCCCTGAACTCACTGCCGACTGTAGTGTGCGCAAAATCATAGAAAAGAAAATAAAATATGGCTGGCATGGCGACCTATATGATCGCTACAGGCAATTAAAAAATAAATAATAAGTAATCAATTAAAATGGAATTGGAAAGAAAAGAAAACGTTTTTATTACCCGTAATAATTTTCCGCCCCGTTCTTTGGAACTTTTCTTACGGCCCACATATAATGCTTGTTTAAAAGAACTAAAATAAGAAAATCTAATATTGTAAATTTATGATCACATCATTCGCCATGGAATCATTCAGGTGTAGAACATTTAAACTATTTTTAAACGTAGGCATGCCGTAATACAATTTTCTTATGACAAAATACTTGTCTTATTATTTCTTTATTTAGTGCTTTAGTAGTGCTTTCGCCCTATTGAAAGTCAATAGACCTATTAAATTATATTTTTCCATACAATCTTCTAACCCTCCGTTAGATTTCGATAAAATAAAAAAAAATTAAAACACGCATCTAATTATTTTTAATTTCAAGTGTTTCACGAATTTTGAAGTCAATATGCCTATCAGTTAATTTTTTTTTTCGTAGTTTTCCCATATTCTCAAAATTGTAATCAAGCATGTGAAAATATAAACAAATAATTTTACTTCGAACTCGCCACGTAAAAATATTTGCAAACATTTTAAATTGGGATCAACCACCAAATTTTTAAATTAATCAAAGCATTGGCCAGCAAAAAGCCATACACCACAAACATTCGATTGCTGGTGACATTGCAGCAATTTTTTCAGTAAAACCAATCACAACACAAAAAAGCATACACACAATAAACGACAACACCAAAAACATTAGCGAATCCCGAATCATCTTCGTTGAAACGACGATGACGATGCTTTGGTTCGTTGTTTACTCTTCGCTTGCGCTTCGACGAAGAAGATCGCAAACTGTTGAGCGCGAGCAAATTTCCCGCAACCTATGCCTACGCTCATCTCTTCCCGCCCGCATCAAGAAACAAGCTTGACAAATTTTTGAAGATGCGTATTCTTTATATTCTATATTCTTTGCTAGTAGCCAGTGATGTTAACTTTATTTTTGAAAAATCCCTACGCGACTTGGAAAAAATCCCTACTTTTCCCTACGGTGTCCAGCAATTTTCCCTACGAAATTCCCTACACTCATTTTCCAAGTATTTTGCAATATTAAAGGTTTATTTAATTTTTTGTGTATAAAAGTCGCAAAAGTAAAAACCATAACATTTATTAATTCTTCTTTTAATTCATTTGGAACATGAAAACAACAAAACAAAGTTGTGCTTTGTACTGAGATACAATTTAAAACATGGAAACATAACAACTTAAAAAATTGTGCTTTGCACTGAGATACCATTTAAAACATGGAAACATAACAACATAAAAAATTGTGCTTTGTACTGAGATACCATTTCATCGCATTAAAAAACATCAGTACAAAAATTACACTAAGACTAATTACACAGAGCAACAAAATCGACATTATTTTTTTTCTGAAATCAAACCATACTTTTCTAAAGGATTTTTGGACGCTGATCACAACTGCGTACTTAGTTTTTTGATTGTTTGAGCGGCTTAAGAAATATTGATGGTTTTCCTCGGAGGGCGTTTTCCATGTTTTTTGACCATTATACGTATGCAGCTTCTACAAACCTGAAGTCTAAAATGCCATTTTTTTAACATAGATTAACAATACTCTAACTATGTATTTCAAATTTAAAACATTAAAATCGGTTCAAATTTGCAAGAGTTATTCATTTGCAAAGTCAAATTTTCAGTTACTTTGCAAGATTGCGAATACACAAAAGAATTTTTCTTACAAAAAATATATATTGTCATATAGTGAAAGAAGAATGTTGGGGCTTTCAATTAAAAAAGAAATTTTTGAAATACAATGTTTGTAATAGAGTATGTGTACAAATATGTAAGTTCTCCATTGATAAATTCAGCAACAAAAGCAAGGATTTACTTTTGAGCTATAATATCGGAGCACACTTTTAGGCAGCAGTATGAAAATGCGCACATTCATCAAATGCCCTTGATTCATAAAATTTTCAGCTTTGATTTTGATTTTTCTTGCGCCCTAAAAATATGTCGCAGTGAAATATGGAAAAACAGCAAGTAGTTTGCTAAGTGTGTTTGGTTGAAATTTTTACTTGTGTGATGCAACTCTTTTTAGAATATCTCCTACAGTAACGAACCAATTCAAATTTTGTTGATGCCCTTGAAAAGACAAATATTGACGCTTGCGAAAATACTTTAGCTACTTTCGTCAATGACGCGAAAAGCATTAGGGGATTTCAATACAAACACGTTTTCAGAAGATGAAGTCGCATTTACACTCTAACGAGCATAGGCCGAGAATGGCACATACAATGCAAAAAATCTGTTCTATAAGTTTAAGTTACAACCTTACACTATACATTGCACACTAACTCCTAGTTGAAAATTGCAACACCGATTTTTAATGAATTTTTATGAAAAATTCGCGAAAATTGAACTTCGAAGGGCCATAGCCATGTTAACCCTTGACCAATCGAAATCGACTATGGTCAGAGTTATAGCTTGAGGATTCGTTATTGTGTCATAAAAAAATTATCGTGTTTTTCAACATATTACAAATGCAATAAAAATTCAAAGATGAAAAAACGTGGAAAACACCTCCTAGCAAAAACCACCAATAACTTACAAACCGCTCAAACAATCAAAAAACTAAGTACGCAGTTGTGATCAGCGTCCAAAAATCCTTTAGAAAAGGTTTACTAGAACTCGGAAAAATTTTGGCTGTTGCTCAGTGTTATTTATGTTCATACAACTCAGTGTATGCCATTTCCTCAAAGTTTTGTTCTTTACATTGAAAATGTACACAGGTTATATCTTCGTCTTGTAAGTAAGAGCGAATTATACAAATGAAGTCAAATTTTCATGGCTTGATGTGTTTCATTTTTGTTCGAAAATATTCTTTAAGAGTCTGGAAAATTTTTAGTTTGACTGATTTGACTCCAAAATTTTCCTTAACCAGGGTTGTTTGAAAATTCCCTACATTTAGTGAATTTAAACAAATCTGTCCTTTTTCCCCTACGCTCACAATTTTCGCTAAAATTCCCTACATGTAGGGAATTCCCTACATGTAGGGAATTTTCCCTATAGTTAACATCACTGCTAGTAGCAAGGTTTATGGCAGTGACTACGCGACGCGAAACTGAGCGGGGAAATGATTTTCAGACAATTTTTTGCTTTTTCCAATCGCCCGATAGTGTACGGGTTTTTTTACCCAAGCACCGGTTACCAGTCAATTGCTTGCATCTTAAAGTGATAACTTTTCTTATTTGCCTTGTTTTACTGGTCTAAGAAATTTTGATTGTAACCCGTACCAACAAAAATCAGAAATAAATTATTTCATACGCTAAAGTCAGCAGATATTCGGTTGCGTTTTCCTTCAGTTCATGTCTCATTGAGTTTGCCGTTTCTAGTGTAGCAAGAAACAGTGATGGCAAGTTGAACTCTTTTCAAACGCAGAGGTGCAACTCAAGCAATGCAAACGTAAATGCTTTGAGGGCAGTCAGGAAAAACTGAAGTAAAATCATATTGTAACGATAAGACAGTCTGTCGCTGTGCAAAGCAACCCTGTCGCTGCGCGCCGTGCTATAATTCAGTCTGGCAACGACGGCCGCCGGGTGCGGCGCAGCGAGTCAGTCTGATTTTGACTAGTGAAGGTGCCACACGGAGTGATTAAGCAAATAATCAAGTGTAAAGACAGTGAAGTGTGAAATTGGTGAAATAAAGTGATAGTTGGTTTTTATTGACTGCGTTTGCATAACTAAAGTTGTTTTATTTTCAAATTGCACAATCCAGTGATACGTAACAGCCCACTAGAATTAGTATTCGTAACAATATTAAAACACGTTGCAACATACTTGTGACGTTTTTCAGCAACAACGGGTTTTTGCAATCAATTTCCTATGAACGTATTACAGAATGGAAGAAAAAAAAACAATTGTTTTATTTGCAAATAAACGTCGAACGCAACAGCAACCCGTACCCTGGCGTTTGTATGGCGAATTTGTTGTACGAACCCTAATCAACTCTGGGGGCTGGTTTGACCGAATTTGCGACTCTGGGGCCTGGTTTGACCGATTTAGCAACCGTGTTTGCCGTGTTCCCCTCTCACTTTCGCGTCATCTAGTCATTGGTTTATGACTAAAGGTTGCGCATTGCCAACGTTCCCCATGTTGATGACGTAGGCGGGGGCCACAATCGAGGTGCCACTAATTGACAACTATACATTTTAAATCCCGTAAAAACAAAATGCTTTGCTGTTTTCTCCATACACTTACAAAATATTTTTAAACCAAAAATAAAGTACTCGGTGGCAAGAATGCATGAACTACAACGAAAAATCGTGCTATCGACATTATCGCTTCCCAAAGCAACGGAACATACATGGCAATTGGTTGGCCTTCTGTGGCCGCGAACATAGTTTTAATTTTAAAAACGTGCGAACTTGCTCATCTCACTTCATGTGCTCATCTCACTTCGAGACCGAAGACTTCAAGAAGAGTTTGATGGAGCACAAATCCAGAAAAGTATTTGGAATTATGGGGGTATAAATATAAAATCTGGCAACTTCGTTTTTGGATTTGTTAACACTTTTTAAAATTTGTTTGGTCAAAAATATTTTCAGCCAATCAGAGCCAACCTATTCCTACGTCACGCGAGGCGCTGTCATTTTTTGACAACCGGAATGCGTAACCTGTATTTTATTAACCTTGGCCTAGTAGTTATAGGTTCAAGTTCTAAGATGATTTCCTTGATTATTGGAAGTTGACTTAAATCACTCCAATTTTAAAAATGGTTAATAAAAGTGATGTTAGTAATTGCAGACCCATCTCTAAGCTATCGTCTGTTTCTAAATTGCTTGAATGTATCATCAAGGAAAAATTAAATCAAAATATCACGCAATTAATATTGTAACGATGAGACAGTCTGTCGCTCTGCAAAGCAACCCTGCCGCTACGTGCCGTGCTATAATCCAATCTGGCAACGACGGCCGCGATAGTAACTTTTAGTCCAATCTGGCAGCGACGGCCGCGATAATAACTTTTAGTCCAACCTGGCAATGATGGAAACTTTTAGTCCACTCCGGAATGTGCGGGAACGATCTGCGCGATGGCCGGAGAGGTATAAAAGGCAGCCGGATGCGGCGCAGCGAGTCAGTATGGTTTTGACAAGTGAAGTTGCCACACGGAGTAATTAAGCAAATACTTAAGTGTACGAACAGTAAAGTGTAAACTGTGAATAATAAAGTGACTGTTGGTTTATTTTATACCTTTTATACCTGCCAGGCCATCGCGCAGATCGTTCCCGCACATTCCGGAGTGGACTAAAAGTTTCCATCATTGCCAGGTTGGACTAAAAGTTATTATCGCGGCCGTCGCTGCCAGATTGGACTAAAAGTTACTATCGCGGCCGTCGTTGCCAGATTGGGTTAAAGCACGGTACGTAGCGGCAGGGTTGCTTTGCACAGCGACAGACTGTCTCATCGTTACACCGCCCACCACTTAGACTTGTGCGTCCCGAACAAGTGCCGAGGCTCCTGTGGTGGTTTCTGTCTGGTGGTTTAGGTGCGAGTTCGTAGTCCGGGTACTCTTGATTAGGAAGCGAGAGTGCGCCGTAAAAGTTGGCCACAAAGGCCGCAATGTTTTTCCCGAGTGAAATAAGCAGACAAACGCGTCGCTTGATCTCAGTACGAGAAGTTGCCTTTATTTTCCGAAAATTAGTTCTTATATAGTAAACTTACAAACTGTTATACGAAGGGGCAATTCCAGTGCTCCTCCCTCTATTTCCAATATTTTCTCGTTGCACCAATCACGACGCGGGTCAAAACTGACAACGCGGCAGTTTCCCAAAGTGGGCCAGCGCCCTGCGTTGACCTGCGGTAGGTCGGGTCGTGTTGCAATGCGCGATCGGTGCAAGTGCCCACATGAGTTGTGACATGTGTCGCTTGTGCAAGTGCAGGCCACTTGAGTGACGCCGGCGTTCTTGTGCATGCGACACTTGACACTGCAAATGTAAACAAACAAAGTGACGTGTGCGCCGATCGCTGCACGTTGGTCTTGCCGATTGGCTTGTGCGCTATGGTGTTGGCATAAGTGGTCACGCGGTACCACTACACCCTTACCCTTAAGCGAAAAATTATTCCTTGGAAAAATTTTTTTTTTTTTTTTTTAGAATTTCGGGGGGGGGGGGTTGGAATTGCTTTACAATATAATAATAGTGTGGTAATAATAGTAGTAAATTTATGATAATGGTGGTATATTAATAATAGTAGTGAGTTTATAATGTCATGTTTTATCTTAAAAACGAGTGTAATATTTTTTTTTTGTAGTTAATTTATGTATTAATAGTAATTGTATGTTTTCTTAAAATGTATTCTATTTTTGTGTGTTACATTAGAGTGTATATGTAGTTTTTATCTTTATTGTGTATCTCCTAAATATTTCTTTAGATTGTTGTTATGGAGTTCTTTGTGTTTTCCATTTATATCTATTATTGTATTTACTCCTTTCCTTTCAACTATTCTGTACGGTCCGTGGTATGGACTTTGCAGTTTCTTACGTGTCTCTAGTTTTACATATACTAAATCTCCTACTTCTAGGTTTGTTACATTGAGGGTAGTATCGTATGTTAATTTTCTTTTATCTTTCGCTAATTCTATCATATTTCTAGCCTTATTTATTGATGTTCGTAATCTAATTTTAAGCTCATTTGCATAATTTTCGATGTCATACGTTTTTTCATTTCTGTTTATTGTGTCACTTGGCAATTGTGGCAATTTACCAAACACTAGTTCATATGGTGAATATAGCGATTCGACGTGTGGTGTCGTGTTGTACGCGAATGTGTAATACGGTACCCACTTGTCCCATTCATAATCGTTCGTGAAAGCAAGTAAGTATTCGTTTAAGGTTCTGTGGTTGCGTTCAAGTGCGCCAATTGTCTGGTGGTGGTAAGGCGTAGAAAAAATTTGTCGCGTGTCAAGTAGCTTGCATATGTTGTGCATCAGCTCGTTCGTGAATTCGGTGCCTCTGTCTGATTTCAATGTGTTGAAGCAACCGTACTTGAGTATGAATTGCTCTACTAGCGTTTTTGCTATTGTTTCCGCGTCTTTTGTTTCTACCGGGTGTGCTATGACGAATTTTGTAAGGTCACATTGCATTGTCAATATGTATCGGTATCCGTTTGAAATACGTAGCGGTCCGACCGTATCAATTGTTATTGTTTCGAAGCTTGTTTTTGGTGTGTCTGTTTTAGTCAGTGCTTCTTTTGTGTGTCTTGTTATTTTGTTTGCTGTGCATTTCGAACAGTTGTTTACAAATTCTTTGACCATTTTTCTCATATTTTTCCACACGTATCGTTGCTTCAGTTTTAATATAGTTTTTCTTATACCCAAATGTCCTGCTGTGCATGAGTTATGGAATTCGTCAATTAATTTATATTGTTGTATTGGGCTTAGTATTTGGAGTGGCGTGTCGTAAATTAATATCTTTATGGGCGAATATTTGTTTACATGTAGTTCATTATACTTTCTTTTGAACTCATTCATTTCAATATTTTCAAATATAAATTTCTGTCTGCAAAGGGCTAGCTCCTTTATATGCAGCTTATTTAGTGAACTGTGTAGCTTCTCCAACATTGGATCTAGTTCCAAAGGGTCATCACTACAAGTCACGTGCACTTCATTATTACATATTTTGATCGTCGGCCGACGCTTTTCAATAATAAATTTCAATTTTTTCAAATTCTTCACGTCAGTCATGGAGGTACATTCCCAAATATGGAGTTGCGCAGGCTCCTTTGGAGACATGTCCGTCCTGTTGATGCGTGTATTTATTTCTTTCTTCTTATTTTGCCCTTTTTCGCATTTTTCTTGCCCTTTTTCAAATTTTTCTTGTGTTCCTAATTTTGTTGCCTTACTCCGTGTTATAGCTAGTACTTCTTGTGTCGGTATCATTGCTTTTAAGTCGTCACTGTCTAGTTTGATACGTGATAGTGCATCTGCGTTTGTATTGATTTTGCCTTGTTTGTAGATTATTTCGAAATCATAATCGGATAAATCTAGTCTAATTCTAGTCATTTTCGACGATGGGTTTTTATGGGAAAATAGTGAAACTAGTGGTCTATGGTCAGTTACTACTATGAATTTTCTACCGTAGAGATATGATCTGAAATAATTTATTCCCCAGTGTATTGCTAAGAGTTCTTTTTCTATGATTGGTTTATTTATGTCGTGTTTTTGTAATGATTTGCTTGCATAAGAGATTGGTAAATCATGTCCTATTTCACCTTGCGATAGTACTGCGCCTAAGGCAAAGTCTGAGGCGTCTGTCGTTAGAATGAAAGGTTTGTTGAAATCTGGATATTGGAGTACTGGTGGATTAACTAATTTTTCTTTTAAATTTTTAAAGGCTTGTTCGCACTCGTCTGACCAAATGAAAGGTGTCCCTTTCTTGAGGAGAGAGTTTAAACATTTAATGATATTCGCAAAGTCAGGTATGAACCGTCTGTAGTAATTGCAGAAGGCAATGAATCTTCGTACGTCATCTGCGTTTGTTGGCGTGGGGTATTTCATAACTGCTTCGCATTTGGTTGGATCTGTCTTAACGCCTTTGTCGGTGATTAAATGGCCTAAATAAATGACTTCTGGTCTAAGAAAGTGGCATTTGCTTGCGTTTAGCTTCAGGTTGTATTGTTGTAAGCGGTCAAATACTTTGATTAAGTTTGCGTTGTGATGCTTTAGTGAGCACCCAAACACAATAATGTCATCAACGTATAAGAATGCTTCTGAGCTTAATCCGCTGAGGGCTATTGTCAACATTCTTTGGAAACTATTAGAGGATATTTTAAGTCCAAAAGGGAGTCTTTTGAATTGGTAGTGTCCATCTTGAGTTGAAAATGCTGTGGGTGGTCTTGAACTTGGTGCTAAGGGGATTTGGTGGAAAGAACTGGTCATGTCCAAGGTTGAAAAGTATTTTGCTCTTCCTAGGACGTCTAGAACGTCTTCTAGTCGTGTGAGTGGAAATTTGTCGTTAATTATTTTGTCATTGAGTTTTCTGTAGTCCACTACTAGTCGCCATTTCTTTGTGTTATCATCACTCTTTTTCGGTACTAGTAGCAAAGGTGCATTATAGGGGCTTGTTGAAGGTTCTATTATGTCGCTGTCTATTAGTTTCTGTACCTGTTGTTTTATCTCTTCTTGTTGTGTTTGTGGTAGTCTGTAATTTTTTATGTAAACTGGTGTTGTGTTTTCTAGGTTTAGGTGTTGTTCATAAAAATTGTTTGTAGTGAGTTCTTCCCCTTCCAAATGAAATATTGATTGGTACTGTTTAAAAATGTCCATTAGTTCTTGTTTAATTAGTGGGTCAATAGTGTCTAGCTTTAGCGTGGCTATTAGTTTTTCAAATCTGCTGTTGTTTGTGCACTCCTGGCAGGATCGCCATGTGGTGGTTTCTGTCTGGTGGTTTAGGTGCGAGTTCGTAGTCCGGGTACTCTTGATTAGGAAGCGAGAGTGCGCCGTAAAAGTTGGCCACAAAGGCCGCAATGTTTTTCCCGAGTGAAATAAGCAGACAAACGCGTCGCTTGATCTCAGTACGAGAAGTTGCCTTTATTTTCCGAAAATTAGTTCTTATATAGTAAACTTACAAACTGTTATACGAAGGGGCAATTCCAGTGCTCCTCCCTCTATTTCCAATATTTTCTCGTTGCACCAATCACGACGCGGGTCAAAACTGACAACGCGGCAGTTTCCCAAAGTGGGCCAGCGCCCTGCGTTGACCTGCGGTAGGTCGGGTCGTGTTGCAATGCGCGATCGGTGCAAGTGCCCACATGAGTTGTGACATGTGTCGCTTGTGCAAGTGCAGGCCACTTGAGTGACGCCGGCGTTCTTGTGCATGCGACACTTGACACTGCAAATGTAAACAAACAAAGTGACGTGTGCGCCGATCGCTGCACGTTGGTCTTGCCGATTGGCTTGTGCGCTATGGTGTTGGCATAAGTGGTCACGCGGTACCACTACACTCCGCTGTGATGAGGCGCCAGGCGCTCCAAATGGACTACCTTCAGCCTAGGTCAGCGCCTCTATTGCTGCAACGTTGAATCCTGTATACCACGTCGTTAATCCTAGTCACGACTTCGTACGGTCCTTCCCATGACGCTTGAAGTTTTGGAGACAAACCTTTCCTACGCTGTGGGTTGTAGAGCATTACCAGATCGCCTTCTTGGAACCCT
Source organism: Melieria omissa (assembly GCA_963971225.1). Taxonomy (NCBI): domain Eukaryota; kingdom Metazoa; phylum Arthropoda; class Insecta; order Diptera; family Ulidiidae; genus Melieria; species Melieria omissa. The sequence goes on along the minus strand of OZ020268.1, from coordinate 64,134,322 downwards.
GCTGAGGTGGCCCGTAGATCATATCTGGCTTTCGCCTTATCGCTGACCAGTTTGGTGCGGCTCCTTATAAACTGGTGAATTTCCTCCAGTTCCGCCCGCTTATTGACCACGTAGTCCGTCTTAGCGCCTCCCGTCGTGCCGACTGCCCCGAACTTCAAGTCAGCAGGTAACCGCAACCCTGTGCCAAACACTGCTCGGGCTGGAGTGAGTGATGTCGTGTCGTGCGGGGCTGACCTATACGCCATCAGGAACAGGGGGATATGCGTGTCCCAATCCTTTTGATTCCTGCCTACCACTTTCCGCAGGTATTCCTCCAGTGTCCGGTTAAAGCGTTCCACCATGCCGTCGGACTGTGGGTGCAAAGGAGTGGTACGCGTTTTCTTTATCTCCAGCAGCCCACACACTTCCTTGAATACCGCAGACTCGAAATTCCGGCCTTGATCTGAGTGCAACTTCAACGGAACTCCGAACCGGGCTACCCAGTTGTTTACCAGCTTTTCCGAGATCGTTGGTTAGGAATACGGTACACTTCGGGCCATTTGCTGAAGTAATCCATTACAACCAGCACATATTTGTTGCCTTGAGTGCTAGTTGGGAATGGGCCGGCGACGTCCATAGCAATCCGCTCGAAGGGCGCTCCCACGTTGTACTGCTGCATGCGGCCTCGAGATCTTCTTGTCGGCCCTTTCGCGGCTGAACATCGGTCGCAGCTCTTAATCCACTCGGCTACAGACTCCTGACCTCCTACCCAGTAGAATCGTCTTCTTATTTTGGCGACGGTTTTGGTGATACCCAGGTGCCCTCCACTGGAGTCGTTATGGTATGCCTCGATGACCTCGTTGATTCTGCATTTCGGCACTACCATTAGGGAGTTGTTGGTCCGACCATCCGCGCTCTCCCATTCGCGGTACAGGCATCCTTCCTTCAGCCGCAGACTTTTCCCCTGTGCCCAGTAAGCCTTAGCGATTGGGCTTTCACTGGCCACCTCCTGCCAGTCTGGACGTGCGCCTTGCTTCTTGCCTTCGATGATTTCGCTCGATCCACCGCGCCAATTGTCCTTCAGGATCCTTAAAGTTCAGGAGCCATCTCAATGCCGCATGATCTGTGCGCAGGCGAAACCTTTGTCCATACAGATATTTGTGGAAGTGTTTTACGCAGTCCAATACCGCCAGCAGTTCTGTGATAGCACACCGCCAATACTATTCCCGCTTGCATCTGTATCCAGCACAAACATCTCCCCAGACACGGGGAAGGCCAGAATTGGAGCACTGCACAGTTTTTCCTTCAGACGTGCAAAAGCCTGTTCCTGCTCCTCGTTCCACTCGAAAGCTTGGCTCTTTTTCGTCAGTTTGTGCAAGCTGCTGGCTATGTTCGCAAATCCCGGAACAAATCGGCGGTAGTATGTGCACAGGCCCAGGAAACTGCGGAGTTCGTAAAGATTGCGTGGTCGGGGCCACTCCTTCACCGCCGTGATCTTGCCTTCGTCCGTATGTACTCCGCGGGCGGAAACCGTATGACCCAGATACTTGACCTCCTTTTGGAACAGCGAGCACTTCTTTGGGTTGAGTTTAAGCCCGGCTTTCTGTATTCGCTCAAATACCTCCTTCAGCTTTTCCAGGTGGTCGTCGAAGCTTTTGCCCATCACGATTATGTCGTCGAGGTATACCAGACACGTCCGCCAATGCAGCCCTTTCAGCACACGTTCCATTAGCCGCTCGAATGTTGCGGGTGCGTTGCAGAGTCCAAACGGCATGACGGTGAACTGCCACAAACCGTCGCCAACACTAAAAGCCGTTTTCTCCCTGTCCTTGTCTGCAAGCTCTACCTGCCAATAGCCGCTGCGTAAGTCGAGTGTGGAGAACCACTGCGTGCCTGATAGTGTGTCCAGGGTGTCATCGATCCGAGGTAGTGGATAACTGTCCTTCTTGGTCACATCATTGAGCTTCCGATAGTCCACACAAAACCGGGTACTGCCATCTTTTTTCTTGACTAGCACGACCGGCGAGCACCAGGGGCCCGAAAAAGGCCCTATGACCTTGTCTTTCCGCATGTTCTCTTGGCCAGAGGAACTCGTCTTGGCGGTTGGCGAATCGGTTTTGCACTTCCGGTGTCGATGTTGTGCTTCACTATGGCTGTTCTTCCGCCTGCTTCTGCCGCAAATATTGACCCATAGTGCTGCAGGAGTGACCTCGCCTTCTGTTTCTGCTTGGCCGTCAACTCGCTGCTCCACTGGTTCTCCTGCGGTATGGCGGCCATGTTAAAATCGCTCTTCTTATTACCTCCAGGCGGGCTACTCTCGCAATTGACCACTGCTACAGCTTCCTTACACTCGCCAATTACCTCATCTTTCCCGACATGTCTGGGTGCATTCAGGGGGTTCAGTATTCTGACTGGTATTCTGCCATTTTTAGGTTCCACTAATGTACGTCCGATGATGATGTTGTCGTGTCCTTGTTTCGGTGCTTCTACTACCCACAGCCGACTCGTCCCATCGTACTCGTCCACCTTTGCCCACACAATCGCCTCAGAATTCGCTGGTATCCCCCTGTGTTGACACGATACGACCTTCCTTACCGCCACGCTTCGCTCATAGCCGGTGTGCAGCGGGAATTCAACGTTGGCATATCTCAGCACATTTTCCTTCAGGTCCAGCGTAAAGCCGTGCCTAATCATGAAATCCACGCCGATAATCACGTCGTCCATTATATCTGCGACGATGAACTCATGTTCCAGGCTGCTGGTGCCGATAGCAATCGTTTTTGTTACTTTTCCTCTTACCGGCGCGCGCTCGCCAGTCGCAGTCCGCAGCTGTATGCCATGCAGCGGTTCCCAGTTCTTCAGCAGCTTCCTTTTTATGATCGAATATGACGCTCCAGTATCCAGTGTCAACACGAACAACTTTCCATCTATCCTTCCTTCAATTGTCAAGCTGCTGGGCTGTCGTTTCAGCTGTGAGACAAGGATGGTGGGGCGGCAGATTGTGGGGATCAGCTCACGCCCCTTTGGGCTGACCCGTTTTAGTTTAACGGCTCCTCGTCCTCAGCCCTGCGCTTGTTGGCTGAGCCTCGATTGTCAGCATTCCTCGCTTCAGGCGATTGTGATCGAGAACGGGAACGCCTTTTTCGTTGGCGGCAGTCTCGTGATATGTGACCCTGCTTGCCACATACCCAGCAAACAACTTTAGAGGGGACCACCCGTGGCCTGTCCGGTGGCTCAGAGCTTATGGCCGGGATCGTATTGTCGTTGTCTGGCTGGATCTGGCGTATCCTTGCAGGTGCATACCGAGTGCTCCCAATCCATGTCGCCTCATATGTCATCGCGCTGGTCACCGTCTCCCTAAATGTCGGCTTGCCCATCATCAACGCACTGCGACGTGTTTCCGGATGATGAAGACCTTCAATAAACGCCTCTATCTTCATCCTTTCGAGATCATCAGCGCCGAAGGACGGGTAGCACAGCTGTACGAGCCGCTCAATGTCTGCTGCATATATCTGCAGCGCCTCGTTGGATCTTTGCCTGCGGTTCTTCAGCTCACAGTAGTACAGCGTTCTGTTGTGCTCGTCGCTGTATTTGGCTGCCAGCGCCCTTATGACGGTCTCGTACTCACTTCGTAAACATTCTGGAACTGATTTTATTACCTCAGCCGCAGCACCTTTAAGAGCCAGCGCCAATCTCCGACCTTTCCTTACATCGGTCCACTGATTTTCCAGAGCAGCCAGGTCGAATGGTAGCTTGAAGGTATCGAACGGCGTAGTCCCATCATAAGTAGGCACTTCTGCTCGGGTGGCAACACTTTCCGGAACCGGCGGCAACCATTCTCGAGGCTGTACCTCCCTAAGCCGCTCGTCCATTTTTCTGTTCATCGAAACTTCCAGACTATCAACTCGTTTGTTTAGGGAATCATCAAGATCGTCAAAACGTTTGTTCAGGGAATCATCCAGGTCGCCAACTCGTTTGTTCAGGGAATCATCTAGGTCGTCGACTCGTTTATCCAAGTGCTCTACCCGCGTCTCCAGGTGCTCGACTTTCCCATTAATCCTGTCTGAGATTTCCTCCACTTTCTGCTCCCAGCGCGCAGAATTTTCCTGAAGCTTGACTTCCATTCGCTCCGCCACTTGCGCCGATATTTCCTGTGTCGCCGTTTCCATTTTCGCTGCCATTTCTCGATTCGTAGTTTCCAGCTTCGCTGACATTGCTCGATTGGCAGTCTCGACTTTTGCCCAAATTTCGAGATTCGTAGTTTCCAGCTTCGCTGCCATCTCCTGATTCGAAGATTCCAGTTTCGCTGCCATTTCACGGTTGGAAGTCTCGAACATGCCTTTAAGTGCAACCATTAGCTGGCTCATGTCCAATGCTTGTAGTGGCGCAGCCTCTGCAGCCGTACTTTGCAGCGACGCGGCAGCAGCAGGCGATTCCTCCACTTTGGCCGACGCCTCTAGTTCTTGCGCTCCGAACTCGTGCACAGTCCAATCGACGCCTCGTGCCTCACATGCTTCTCACAAGCGCAACTGCAACTCCACCTTTCCGCCAGCAGTTGGCAAATTCCAGGCAGCCAGCTCCTTCTTCAGCTGCTCTACCTTCAGCAGCTCGAGTTTAACCATGTCCGTACTTTTATAATTTTATTTTTGTTTACTTTCAATTTTCCACAATCCCACTTCTGACACCAAATGTTACGAATACTAGGTCTAGTGGGCTGTTACGTATCACTGGATTGTGCAATTTGAAAATGAAACAACTTTGTTATTCGAACGCGGCCAATTAAAAACCAACAGTCACTTTATTATTCACCGTTTACACTTTACTGTTCGTTCACTTAGGTACTTGCTTAATTACTCCGTGTGGCAACTTCACTTGTCAAAACCAGACTGACTCGCTGCGCCGCATCCGGCTGCCTTTTATACCTGCCAGGCCATCGCGCAGATCGTTCCCGCACATTCCGGTGTGGACTAAAAGTTTCCATCATTGCCAGGTTGGACTAACAGTTATTATCGCGACCGTCGCTGCCAGATTGGACTAAAAGTTACTATCGCGGCCGTCGTTGCCAGATTGGGCTATAGCACGGTTCGTAGCGGCAGGGTTGCTTTGCACAGCGACAGACTGTCTCATCGTTACAATATGTTTGAATCAGCATGAATAAATACAAATATTGAAGGACTTAGCTTAGCGGTTCAGAGTCCAGTACTACATAGTTGATTGGCTTTAGCACGCCATTCGCGAATAATCAAAATAAAATCAAAAGAAAAAAATTAAATCAGTTGTGTTGCTATCACTACCTTATAAATTTGCCTTGGCTGCCATAAATATTCCGCTGTGAATGTCAAGTATGTGGGTACGAGTCATGATACAATTATAAAGGTAGTGTATTCCATAGTATAATTAGTATTATTATACTATGGTGTATTCCCGATAGGCACTCTCGCAAAAGCTGTCAACTAGATGCCTTATTGAATTTGAAATGAAAAATAATGTTGTTTTTTTTCGTTTGCTTACGTGCACATGTATTAATGAAAAAGATAATGTTTCAATTAGATCATTCAAAAAATGCCGAAATCAAGCTGCACGCTGTGCCATAAATCGTGGGCAAATAGTAATATGTGTGTGTTATTTTTTTTAACCACAATATGTCCATTTAAAGGCCCATAACTTATCTTGTCTTATCACACACATAGGGTATTTTAATGTCCAAATTTTTCCCCTATTTGTGAAAATTTCCCCATCATAATAAGCAACACTCTGTATAAGGCATTGTCATTCTGCCTTTCTCCCGGAATACACTACCTTTATAATTGTATCATGGGTACGAGTAAAAACTACTTAAGGCAGGTTCTCACCTTGTGGGGAAAAAAACGAATTTTTTGTTTGCCTTATCGTGTAGATATATGTTTCAAAAATGTGCTCCAGAAATTTCATATCAAAATCTGAAAAATTACAAAAGTTACAGGCCGTTACATAGAGCAGTGTCGAGCACCGGCCAAGCGCGCCTTAAACTTTAAACGCGTTTTTCTGAGAACCACATTTTCGGACCTAACGGAAGTGATTGAAGGCGCTGGAATGAACCAATCGTCACAAAAAAAAGGGTTTTTTCTAATAAACGAACCACGATCAGCCAAAAATATTGAAAATTGTGTATTTAAAAAAATAATAAGTGAACAAAAAAATGCGAAAATCTTAATTTTTTTTTTTGCAAAACCTCATAACTTTTGTAATTTTGATTTTTTTTCATGATCTTGGTTCATTCAATAGATAATACGGTACATATTAAGAATGTGTTCGATTTTTGTGTTTCAGATCACGGGTTTTGACGGAATCACTTCCGGTAGCGGGACACCTCCTCGCCGACATACCGCCACTGATGGACGCCCCCTCCCCTTTTTTGATTCATTCAATATGAAAAATTGTATTCTCTAAATAAATGTGTGTTCATATCCAGAACAATTTTTCAACTTTGTATCTTTAACCGTGTTCAGTGGCTAGTTTGCCACTGAAGTCTGAATCGGCACTTGAACCGATTCAGAAGGATTGAGTTGAATCCTGACTTGGCACTTGAACCAGTTCAGGATGAGGTGGTTGGAGTCTGACTCGGCACTTGAACCAATTCAGCTCTGATGAGGTGGTTGGAGTCTGAATCGGCACTTGAACCAATTCAGCCCTGAGTCAAAAAACAAGCGTGTTGAGTGTTTGTTGTTTTCCAATTGACTGTATTTATTTACACTTTTCCTTGGCCTTTATACAATTTCCAATGTCAAACGTTCTCACGGGCACGTTGGACCTCGTTGCTGACTTAGCATTCCCACGCTTGCCCAAACTGTATTGCACTGCTTCTGCTTATGCTGCGATTAACTAAATGAAATTTGAGTGTGCAAAATGCATTGACTGTCGAATGGAATTTGCGTGTGCAAAGTGCATTGACTGTCGAATGCATTGACTGTCGAATTGACCTTGAGTATGCAAAATGCATTCACTCCCGAATGTTGGATAACACTGGCGCGTGATATTACCACTTGCAGCGGTGGGAATCGAGCCCAATTCTGCCGTGGGAACGTTTGACATTGTTTACATAATATTTATATGTGCAGAGTCTGAACATCCTCCCCCCGTTGACATATGGTCAACACTCGATGTCTATTTCCCAGCTCGGATGACGGTCAGCTTGTGGACGAACTCGATCAAGTGGTCGTGGTGGAGGAGTTGCCTTGTTGCTATGTTTTATGGTGATACACTGTGTCGGCTTCGTTTCTGCGGCGTTGGTCCGTTGTTGGTCTCAGAATTGCCGTCCACTGATACCTCTTACTCCTTCAGTAATGGTGCTAACCGATGGATGGGCCGCTTGCAGACACCAGTTTTGGTTTTGATGTCAACAACTCTGATTTTCCCATCATTGCCAGGATAGCACTTGACGACTCTGCCTAGTGGCCATTGCAGAGGAGGCGCATTATCTTCCTTTATGATTACCAGCATTCCATTAGAGATATCAGGTGATTGCGTTTTCCATTTAGTACGATGTTGTAACCCATTGAGGTTGTCGTTGTTGAACCACTTGGAATTGCTGTCAATGGTTCTCCTATTAAGAAGTGTCCCGGTGTGAGTGCTGACAGGTCATTTGGATTTGATGACAAGGGTGTTAGTGGTCTAGAGTTCAACATGCTCTCGATTTGAGTTACCACGGTCTCCAGTTCCTCATATGTTAGCGAGGAGGTGCCAATTGTTCGCACCAAGAGATATTTTGCAGACTTGACAGCCGCTTCCCACAGTCCTCCGAAATGTGGTGCTCTCGGGGGGATGAAGTGGAATGTAATTACTTGAGCTGCGCCTGATCGCATTATGTTATCTTGGGCATTTTTGCTGTGAATGCTTTCAACCAACTCTTCCAGTTGGTTTTTTGCACCCACAAAATTGGTTGCGTTATCACAATATAAGTTCTGACAACGGCCTCTTCTTGACGTGAAGCGATTAAGTGCGCCGATGAATGCGTCTGTTGTAAGATCGCTGACGACTTCCAGATGCACTGCTTTTGTAGCAAAGCAGCAGAAGACTGCAATGTAAGCCTTGCATGGCCTTTTGCCATCCACCCCCGCGTTGAAAAAGGGTCTCTGCAGTTGTACTCGATCAGCTGGCAAATTTCCCATGATCTGGTTGAACATCTGTGGACGCGCCCGTGTGCATCGCACACAGTGTTGGACAATGGATCTAGCCATAATTTTGCCCTTTATTGGCCAAAATCGTTGTCTGGTTTGGGCCAACAATGCCTGTGGCGAGCAATGGACTCCTTTCTCGTGAAGGTGTTGCATGATAAGTTTTGCTATCGGATCGTTATAAGGCAGCAACATGGGATGCTTGGCGTCGTATGTGAGATGTGATGATGTCAATCGGCCCCCTACCCTGATGATGCCGCGATTGTCTATGAATGGAGACAGTCCCTGGGGAGCGCTGGTTCCTTTGACTTCACCCGTATTTGATAGCTGATGCATCTCTTCACTGAAATCGCTTAGTTGTATGGCTCTTATGATGACGTACAGCGACTCATCCAGTTCGGTTGGTGTTAGGTTGATGCTACCATGTTTGCTCTTATCCTGTAGACGTTTAATAAATCGCAACACATAGCCAACAATTCGTTGCAACATTGTGAAGGAGTTTCGATGCCGTATTGTGTAGACCATGTTACTCAGATCATCTTTATGTGCGATAGTAAGCACGTTTGCCCTTTTCTTGACTTCTGCGTCTGTTTGATCGGGAATCACGAGCTCCTGACGAAATGGCTGCGGCCAACAATCTTGATTACCATGAAGGAATAATGGCCCGTAAAACCACATTGTACACCCTTGGATGTAAAGTGGATCTACACCTCGAGATAGCAAGTCAGCTGGGTTGTGTTTGGTGTTGACATGGCGCCATTGCTCAACTAGTGTCAATTGTTGAATTTTACTGACACGGTGAGCAACGAAGGTTTGGAATTTGGATGGATCTGAGTTAATCCAATGTAACGTTATTTCCGAATCAGTCCACATATAAGTTGGATGCTGTTCATATTCCAAGTCCCTTTTTACTCTGGCCACCAGTTGTGCTCCTAACAGTGCTGCGCATAACTCGAGCCGCGGTATTGTCTGTGTTTTGAGTGGGGCGATTTTGAGCAGAGTAGTTGAACGGAGATAGTTCTATCAGTAATTTCTGCTCTGACGTAAACAGCGGCTCCATAGGCGCGTTCGGATGCATCGGTGAACACATGAAGTTGAATGTTTCTTGATTGTTTGTGGTGCATGATGTGTCGTGGCACCCTCATATTGTTTAGCTCACCTAAGTTTTGGCGGAAGGTAGTCCACTGAGTGTGCATTTCCGCTGGTAGAGCTTCATCCCATGACAGCTTTAATTGCCACAGTTGTTGGACAAACATTTTGGCCTTAACTACCACCGGAGCCATCAAGCCCAATGGGTCAAAAATGTGTGCCAAGTCAGATGTCACTGTCCTTTTCGTTATTTTTCCATTGACAGCCTGGTTTGTTTTGATGCAATATTCATCCGATTTTGGCAGCCATGTAAGACCTAAGATTTTCACTGTATTATGTGCGTCGTTGCTAATGTCTAGGTCTACATCTTGATCCTCTGGAGGTAAGCCTTGAAGTAATTTTTCCTGATTTGCGCACCACTTTCGTGGTTTAAAACCAGCTGTCGCTAGAATCTTGATGAGTTGTTCTTTTGCTGCTATTGCTTCAATCAGGCTGTCTAAACCACTCAGACCGTCATCGACGTAGAAGTCCTTGCTCAGAGTAGCTGCCCCGAGTGGGAACTGTCCTGCATGATCCTTTGCCAAAGTCTGCAGACATTTGGTTGCTAGGTAGGGTGCTGCTCTAGTTCCATAGGTCACTGTTTTTAATTTGTAGTAGCACAACTCGTCCTGCGCTGACTCTCTCCAGATGATGATTTGGAACTTTTCGTCTCTTGGATCAATCAATATCTGACGATAAATCTTCTCGATGTCTGTTGTGAAGACGAATCGTGACCTTTTAAAACGCAATAGGATGGATGTCAATTCGCTTTGTACGACTGGCCCATTGTGCATGAGGTCGTTAAGCGAAACCCCGCTTGACGTTTTTGCGGATGCATCGAAGACAACTCTTAATTTTGTTGTTGTGCTGTCCAGTTTGGTTACACCGTGATGCGGCAGAACGTAATGAGGAGTCAATATAGCGTCGCGATTGATTCGTTCCATATGTCCGAGATGCTCGTATTCCCGCATGAAGTTAATGTACATTTCTCTCATCACTGGGCTTTTTGACAGGCGACGTTCGAGGCTGAAGAAACGATTGGTTGCCATCCGCATGGATTCGCCAAGAGCTGCTGGGTCTTCCTTAAACGGAATTTTCACGACAAATCGCCCTATTTGATTGCGCTTGGTGTGTTGGGCAAATGATTCTTCGCATTTTCTTTCTGCATCCGTAAATTGATCCTTGTTCTCTGGGAATTCCTCCAGCTGCCAGAATTTAGTCAGTATGTTGTCTAATGCATCCTCGTCGCTTTCGCTGCATATGCCGCAGGTAAGAGCTTCCTGATCGGCACCGTTAATTTTGCCGCTGCATATCCATCCGAATACCGTGTTCTGCAACTTCGGCAATCCATCAGCCAATTTAATTTGACCTATTGACAGAAGGCTGTGGTAGAATTCTGCCCCAATCAATAAATCAACTTGATTTGGCTTAAAAAAGTCCGGATCATCCAAATTTATGTTCCGTGGAATTGGGTAGTCTGAAGTATTCAGAAGCTGTGTTGGTTGGGCTGAAATGATCCGGGGCATGACGAAAGCGCTGAGGGCCAAGTTGAAGTTATTGATGCGGGACTGGATTTTTGTGGTCACGCTATATCTTGCATCCTATTTACTTCTACCAATGCCCTCTATCCACAATGGAGATGGCTGCAGCTGCATGTTCAGTTTCTTCGCCAATCTTTCCGTCATTAAATTTACTTGTGATCCAGAATCCAGTATTGCTCTGCAGTTGACGAAATCACCATGGATCGTAGCTATTCTTATGATGGCGGTGCTGAGCAGAGCGAGTTCTGCAATCAGTGGCCTTATGTCCTATGCGCAGACAATTCAGGCACAGGTTTAGCCGCTGAACTGCCTTGATGCGATCTTGTGGGGTTGATTGCAGGAATGCCTTGCAATGATATAATGGATGTGATCCGTCATTGCAGACCTTGCAGATTGACGCCTTTTGCTTGTCTACCGCTGTGGTGAGGGTTTTTGCGGAGCTAGGTTTTTCCTTGTGACCAATTGCCTCCAACGACTGGAATCTGGTTTCTACGAAGGACAGAAATTCTGGAATAGACTGGATCTCTCGTGGATGTGTTAGCGATTGCTCGTATAACATGCGGCTTTGTTTATCCAGTTTAGGCAGCAGGCAATGGAGCAGTAATGGAGACCAGGAATCGGTTTCTAACCCTTGATTTCTCAGAGCCAGTAGTCCCTCAAGCGTGACGTCGTGTAGTGTCCTTATTTCTGCCGCTGATGGATTGGCTGTCATTGATGGTTGGTTCAGGATTCGTTCGATGATTGCTCCAACGATGATCCTCTTGTTGTGGTAGCGCTCTTGCAGCAACCTCCAGGCTGTATCGTAGTTTTCATTGGTCAATGGCAGGTGTTGAATCAACCCTTCTGCTTCTCCGGACAGACTGCCCTTGAGATACCAAATTTTTTGTGCGCCAGGAAGGTTTTGTTTGTGGACCATTTCCGTGAACAAATCATCGAACTGAGCCCATTTCAGGTAATTTCCGTCAAACTTTGGAATGGTTACCTTGGGAAGCGATAGGCAAGCGGTGTCTGACTTGCTGCTCACTTGTTGTGGTTGTTCGTGATCAGCCAGCTTCGAGGCCAATGAAACTAGGTTTGACTGAACCAATTCCTCAAGCTTCACATAATTCTCAAGATCATATCCCACTGCAGCAGGATCGCTGGTGCATTCCCAAAGCTCGAAATTTATGGCTTCAATTTCGTTCCACAGCCTTTCGATTCTCCCGATATTGACCTCGTAGAACGACTTCGTCTGGATCGCCGGTTGACGATTGGCGCCTGCGATGAGTCGCCTCAGTGAAGTGCCCATGGCAATTTGTTTTCGAAACAGGCGCGATGCGTTTGCATCTGGTTCCGCATATGGTGGTGGTTTCGGTAGAGATGGTAAATCTGCCGGTTCTTCGACGGTAGCGACCTGAGGTTGTAGTGCATTTAATTCACTGCTGAGGATGTCGCTGTACTTCTCTACCAACGCCTTGACGTTGTTGAAATAGTCCTTGGTGAAGTAAGCATCGGTTGTGTCTACGCCCGGCACTTCTCTGATGGTTGTGTCGTTGTGGTCGAACTGATTCCGCAACTCACTGAGTCGCTTAATACGTTCGGTGTAGTATTTGCGACTTGTCTTCCTGTCCTTCGAGTCCTTTCTGAAGTTGGTGATTAGTTGCTGAACTTCCTGACCCAGTTCAGATTGTTCAGCTACTAAATCTTGCATTGTCTTCATTGTTGCTGGATCCGAAGGTTTCGTTCTGCTTACTGAAGTTGTGACGGCAGTCTCTTGCTGCCGAGGATGATCAGGGTTTGGGGATCAGGGTTTGGGTCCATAAGGTAAAGCACCTGACTGCACGGATGGGGACATGGTCTGCATCTTCGGCTGCGATCCTTATGGGTACCAGGCCAAGCGGACTCAACGCCTCCACGTAGGTTGCTTCGGTAACCGGGCGGTCCCTGGGCGGCTGTTGGAGCCCATCTTCTCAGCTGGCAAAGTTTGAGCTGCGGAAATCCAGGAGCGTCTGACCCACAGTGGGCGGCTCCCTGGTCAGCGTCTGATCACCATGTTAGGAGCGGCTGTTTTCTTATCATCTTTTGGTGGCGTGATAGATGTCAAAGAAACGCCACAGGGGAAGGCGACCCCCTTCATCAAAACCATTCTGGAGGGCTCCCATAAGGACTCTCTTGCGGTGCAGGGAGTCGGATCCCCAGTACCGGCGGTAGACAGTGGGCGAGCGGGCTGTCTGGCGTCGTCATCCAACGACCGCTTAGGCTGTGCAGCGGGACCCCAGGCTGCACGGTCTACTAATGCTACTGGGAAGCAGGAGGCGCCCAGACCTGCTCTAAGCAGGCAAAAGGCGCAGGAGACCATCGCACAGGCTAGCCCCTCACTTTCGGGGGTGGTGCCTCAGCTCCGGGGCCTCCGACTCGACGCTGCTATAGAGGGGGAATCTATGATTCTCTCGCAGGGTAGCAGCGCCGGGTCGGTGGACTCTGGGGCGGAGGCGGCACTCCTGGAGGAGGGGCACGAGCCTGCGGCCACGGGTTCCACTCCTGGAATTTCATCGGAGGGGGAACGCAAGGCGAGCAGTGCTGCGAAGAAAGCCAGAAATGGCTACCGGCGCTCGCTTGCGTTTCTCCGAAAAATGAGTAAGGAGCCCGGATCCTTGTCTGACAAGTAGAAGGAGCTGATAAAGAAGCACCAGAAGATCGTGGCTAAATTCGAAAAGAAGCAGGCGACGACTTCTGGTGCTGTGACTTTGACTATTGCAGCAACGCCTGGAGACAGGGCCGCTGCTGCACAGTCGTCCACCTGTACAGCAACGGCGGCAAAGCCTGGTTTTAGGGCCACGGCCACGGCCGCTACAGCTGTACGGCCGGACAGAGCAGGAGCGGCGAAGCCTGGACACAGTGCCACGGCTGCCTCGTCAATGCGGAAGGCTGGTCAGAAGCCATCCACCTCGACAAAGCCCACTTCCACCATAGTGGAAAAGGCGCGCGCCACACAGGGAAAGGCTGAAGGTAGTGCAGATAAACCTGCACCACTCTAAAGCCGCCACCCACGATCTTATGCAATTCCTGGAGGAGGAGGAAGTTGACTTGGCCTTGATCCAGGAACCCTGGCTCGTCAGAGGCAACGTTTGTGGATTGGGGTCAAGTCAATTCAGAGTACTTCATTCGCGCGGTGAAGGTAAGATACGAGCCTGTATTGTGTATAGAAAGTACATTAATCTGTTTCTCTTATCTCCCCTGCAAGCAATTCGGTAGTCGACTACAAAAATAACTCACTTCTAGTTAACTTTCATGATCTAACTATAAGCTAACTACAAAGTAATGCAGAACTTCCCAAAAATCAATGCAACTTTTGCTTTTTGGCATATTTTAAAGAACAGTTAATTGCTATTTGTTCTTATGCGATTTTATGTCCTAACTATAAGCTAACTAAAAAGTAATGCAGAACCCACCCAAATTTAATGCGTGCGTTTATGGCATAGAAATTAAAAAAACAGTTAATCGTTATTTGTTTTTTTTGCTCTTTGGAATTTTATTTTACATATTTGTCATTTTCTTTCGTGCATTATGAAATCATAATCAGTGCTTAGTCTCGTGCGTGCGGTCGCAGTCCAGGGAAATAAAATTAATTGAAATCTAAGTGTAAAACTAAATTAAAAAACGTGAATTGTTAAACAATTTTATATATTTTTTCAGGTGATTGCTTTAATTTTAATTATTTAAGCTAAGCCAAAATGAGAGGTGCAAGCAAAAGAAATTTAAGAAGGTTTTTGAAAAAGGAAAGGGATTCGTATTCAAATAAATTAAATTCATGTAATGTTGGTAAATCAGAAGCCACCTGTTCCTCTGCTAATTTACAGAGTCAAAACAGAATTTATTTTGAAAATATTAGTGTCCAAGAAAATTGTCCAACAAAAAATGCATTAAAAGAAAAAATCGGTGATTGGTATTTAAAAAATAGGCCATCTCGCAAATGTTTTGAAGAGTTGTTAGGTATTTAAACATTTTTTAAATAAAAACGGAAATACAAAAATTTTAAATTTACAAAACAATTATATAAATATTAATTTTTATGGATAAAGACGTATTAAATAATAGCTGATTTAAATAAAGTCAACTTGAAGCTAACTGAAATGTAATTATTTTATAGCTAACCATTAATTAGATAACCTTTAACTAACTTTTAAATAACTAATTTTAAGTTAGTTGAAAAGTCATGCAGAGTCGGACAATTGACTACTGCCTAGGCCATCGCCATGTTAAAATAGTCAGTTGGCTCCATTGAAAATAATCCAACTATCAACCACAACTAGTTGAGAATTAGTTAGATTAAAGTGTGTTAAAAGTTAGCTGAGTTGCCGGCAGGGTCACAGTACTGGTGACCTGTGTGTGGCTACATGCGAACGACACGAGGGGCGAGACCTGATTCTGTATTCCGCATACATGCCTTTCGAAGGAGAGGAACCACCGCCGAAGGAAGTCCGGGACCTTGCTGCGCACGCCCGATCACGCAGGCTCGACCTCATCATCAGGTGTGACGCCAATGCACACCACATGCTGTGGGGAAGTTCCGACACAAATAGTAGGGGTGAGTCAATTTTTGAATTTTTTCTTAGCTCTAACCTTGTGCTGTGTAATAGAGGCAATACGCCGACTTTCCACAACAGGATTAGGGAGGAAGTAATAGATATTACCTTAGTTACCGACTCCAACACCATCTCTGTGGTCGATTGGAAAGTACTGACGGAATGTTCGTTCTCGGACCACAACCGTATAGTCTTTTCAGTGGCCATAGAAGTTGGAAGTCCACAAACCTATAGGAATCCGAGGAAGACTAACTGGCCTAGATTCAGGGCACTAGTTTCTCAGAAACTGGCATCGCGCAAAGCGAGAGCTACATTCGAGAGGAACAACATTGATAGGTCAGTAAATCTTCTAACGAAAGTACTTAACAAGTCTTTTAACGAATCCTGTCCTAAAAGTCGAGCTCCACGAAAAACCAACGCAGTGTGGTGGACCCCAGAGCTAAGACAACTTGGAACAGATACTAGACGTCTCTTCAATAAGGCTAAGCTTAGCCGAACTGAAGAAGACTGGGGAGCCTACAAGGCTAGCTTTAATAAGTTTAAGAAGACTATTAAGGCGGCCAAGCGGGATGATTGGAGGAATTACTGCGAATCCCTCGACAATGTTAACGAGGCCGCCAGACTTCGTAAAGTGCTAGCTGGGGCATCACATACCCCTAGCAGCATTAGGAAATCTGACGGCTCGTGGACAGAATCGAGAGAGGAGCTTCTAGAGACTCTCATGAACACCCACTTTCCCGGTTGCACAAGTGTTGTTGAGACGACAACGCCTCATAGACAGCACTCGTCACGACCGGATGTATTAGTTCAGGAGATTATCGATGAGGTCAAAGTGGCATGGGCGATAGACACCTTCAACCCGTACAAATCTCCGGGTCCCGATGGTGTCATTCCGGCTATGCTGCAATGGTCTAAGGAGGCAGTGGTCAAAGTCTTGGTGCGAATCTTTCGGGAATCTCTCCAACAGGGCTATGTACCACGCGCCTGGAAAGAGGTTAAGGTGGTGTTCATCCCCAAGGCGGGGAAGTCAAACCACATCACTGCAAAAGACTACAGACCGATCAGCCTGTCATCGTTCTTTCTTAAGACATTGGAGAGGCTGGTAGATGTCTATGTCAGGGGAGTGGCACAGTCCAGGGGACTCTGCAGGACGCAACATGCGTATTGCAGGGGAAAATCTGTAGACAGCGCCTTGCATGAGGTCGTTCAGACGATCGAAAAATCGCTGAGCGTCAAGGAGTATACGTTAGCCGCTTTCCTCGATATTAAGGGGGCCTTTAATAACGTCACTCTAGAGCCAATAACCAGTGCACTTAGAAAATTCGAAGTTGACGAGAAAGTGGTGAGGTGGACCAGCGATATGCTTAGTAGCAGAAGGGTTCACTCCAGCCTAGGCTCGTGCTCGGTGAGGAGGTTAACCACAAGGGGCACACCTCAGGGGGGCGTCCTTTCGCCTCTGCTGTGGCTGCTTGTGATAAACAACATCCTCGAGATCTTCGAATCCAGGAGGCTGCGAGTAGTAGCATATGCGGACGACGTCACTATCCTGATCCCTGGAAAATTTCTTTCCACCATCAGTGATCTCATGGAGTCTGCTTTAGGAGAACTCTCTAGGTGGGCAGAGCATAATACTACGTTTACATTGAGCCCAAATGCGTGATTTGGGCAAAAATTCTCAAATGCGAAGCCAAATCACGCATTTCCCCATACAAATTCAAATCGACGAAATGACTCATTTCAACAAAACGACGAAGCAAATGCGATAAAACATGACCAATTTTATCGAACGCATCACAAAATGAAAGCTCTTTCAAAAGCTTCAAAAGTTTTTGTTCTTTTTGACAGTTCAAAATCAAAACAAACGAAAATGATCAAAATGGAAATTTTGAATGGAAATTTTCGTCTGCTTCAAATATGTAGAATATGCTTAGCATGTAAGGTATGTGGTATATTTGTATTCAAATATTACAATGTGTAGAACATAGAGGCAGCAAAAAAACAACAAATTCCTTTGTCAGTAGCCGGAGAAGCGCTGATCTATGTGCTGCGGCAAGAGGACATGAGCATTGAGCATTTGACATTAGCTGCCAAACAAAATGCAAATGCAATGCGAATGAGGCAATGTAAACACTTTGAAATGACTCATCTCAAACTACGCATTTGGGCTCAATGTAAACGTAGTATAACGGTCTAGGAGTTAACCCCTCAAAGACGGTTATGGTACTGTTCACCCGGAGATACAAAATACCGGAGTTTAGGCTGCCGAAACTAAGCGGCATCACTATCACCCTCTCACCCGAGGTGAAATACCTTGGCACCACACTCGACTCCAAGCTTTCTTGGAGACGCAACGTGGAAGAGCGGGTGAAGAAGAGTCTGAATGCCTTCTACGTCTGTCAGAAGGCCTTCGGGAAAAAGTGGCGATTGCGGCCGGGCATTGTCCACTGGATGTATACAGCGATCATTCGGCCGATCTTATGTTACGGAGCCATTGTCTGGTGGCCGGCCACGGACACCAGGTCCTTGGCGACGCAACTGATGAAGGTGCAGAGACTGGCGGCTATGGGAATAGCAGGAACCGTCAAAAGCACCCCCCAGGCAGGCCTAGAGATGATTCTACATCTCCACCCAATAGAGCAGTTCATTAAGTGCTGTGCCGCTAAAGGCGCTCTCAGGCTGAGAGAGGCCAACTTGTGGAAAGAGCACGCTTATGGACACTCTGGGATCCTAAGGTCGTTTACGAGGCCAGGTACGGAACATCAATTAGATTCCTGCACGGACTATCTGATTCCATACCTGGATTTTGATTCGCGCGCACTTACCTCCTTTCCTGCAAGGGAAGAATGGGGAGTTACAACTGTGACAAGAGACGCCTCCATCACCATCTTCACAGATGGTTCTAAGATGGAGGAAGGTACAGGAGCTGGTCTCCACTCAGATGTACTAGGGGCTCAACGGTCTTTCAGACTCCCGGACCTCTGTAGCATCTTTCAGGCGGAGATTTATGCAATCTGGAAAGCTGCTGAATTCATTCGCGACAACGGATTATCACCCACGGATATCACAATCTGTGTGGATAGTCAGGCAGCCCTTAAAGCGCTGGAATCAGCGACTGTGAAATCAAAGGTAGTGCAGAGTTGTCGCACTGCACTTTGCGGCATCGGACATCACCGAGTCACTCTCTGCTGGGTTCCGGGCCACTCTGGAGTGGCAGGAAACGAGGCAGCGGATGAGATGGCAAGAAAGGGGGTCGCCCTGCCTCTCACCGAAGTGGATAACTCTGTGCTCCCTCCGATATCTGCCCTGTATTTGCGTATTGACAGGTTGAGAAAAACTTACATCGAGTCCTCATGGCGGAGCAGAACTGATTGCAGTACCTGCCGGGCAATATGGTCTTCCCTTTCCGTGAGGAAAACACGATATGTACTGTCCCTGAGTCGAACCTCTATTAGGCAGCTTGTTGGAGTCATCACTGGACACTGCGCCATTGGATCTATGCTGGTCAAATGGTGCCTCTCGTCCAGTGATGTCTGCAGAAGCTGTGGAGATGAGGAAGAAGTGGAAACGATCCAACACTACCTGTGCCACTGCCCGGCTCTGCAGGAACGCCGACTCCGTACCTTGGGGTCAAGGTTCCTGGTAGACTTGGCCTGCGCAGCAGTAGTTGAAATATCGGATCTACTCTCCTTCATCAAGAGGTCGAATTGGTTTGCCCCGAACTGAGAGCCACTGGTTAGCTCCAGAATCTTCCATGAAGGGATTCACAATGGGCCATTTTGGCCTCCGAGTGGAAGTGCTGCCTTTGGGACGCACACACCCTTCCCTACCTAACCTAACCTAACATTAGATATTGTAACGATAAGACAATCTGTCGCTGTGCAAAGCAACCCTGTCGCTACGTAGTATTCGTAACAATATGTTATATGTACCAACAATGAGTTATCAGCGAAAATTTGTTTTTTTTACAAAAATTAAAAAAAACGAATTTTGTTCTCGAATAAATACGTTATTAAGCTATTATAAGTTTGCTACCATATTATAGCCTGTGAAATTCCCTTTAGAGTGAAATATAAAAATGCACAAAATGTGTAGGACAAGAGGGCGTAGTACCGCCCATCCAACTCAAATCTATAATATTGAATATCGTCGTGGATCTGGGGCCGGGGCAAGGGGAGTGACACTGGTTTTGTAACAAAGATTTGCTGTTCGCTTTGTAACTATAAATTCCGTAGTAATAGCTTTCAATATCAATATTGTTCAGTACATTTATTTATTTATTATTTAATAAGCCAATAAAAATTCAGAACTTACTGACTAAAGAAAAAAAAAAAAGATCACACAAGTGAGGAAAAGAGCTTCAACTTAACCTATTCGATAACAAATTTAACAATGTCCCTTTGGGAAGCGATATATCGAGGTCGAGGACAAAATTCAGTTCCGCAAGGGCTCTGGCCAGTGGCGCATTCTTAGCATAGTTTGACCTGAAAAAGCTGATGTGGAAAGTCTCTACGTGCCGTAGGTTACGTATTGGAACATTAAAAGCAACTTTACTCAAAAGGGTCGGGCAATCTATAGACCCGTTTAATAACCCAACAATGAAGGTGCACGCAAGATAGGTTCGCCTAGAGTTTAGACTCAATAAGGTTATAAGGTGGCAGCGGGAAATATACGACGGCAACGGTTCAGTAAAGTTCAGCGACCTTAGGGCGAACCGCATAAAAATCTTTTGGATGCGATTAATGTGAGTCACTTGGTATGGCCTCCATATAAACGAAGCATATTCCAGCCTTGATCTGACGAAAGCCGTGAACAACAGTTTAAACGTATATGGATCAGAGAATGACGCACTGTTCCGACGAACGAACCCCAACATGGCATTTGACTTGGCAATAATGAAATCGGTATGACTAGAAAAACAAAGTTTTGTGTCGAAGAATACACCTAAATCTTTGATTTCTTGCACTGACTCCAACAGTGAACCAGACAGGGAGTAGGACAAGTGCAAAGGGCTGTGTTTCCTAGAATAAGTTACATGAAAGCACTTACTAATGTTTAAGAAAAGGTGATTTCTCGTACATCATGACTGTACTCTGTCTAGGTCAGCCTGCAGTGCCAGCGAGTCTGCCACATTATTAATCGCAGCATAAATCTTCAGATCATCCGCATATAGTAAACATTTTGCAAACGAAAAGCAGGAGCCAATGTCGTTGATAAATAAAACAAACAACAGAGGGTGTATATGTTTATATGACACAATTTTGATTTATCGGATAATATTGATATTTTTTCACTGAAGCTATCGAAAATATCTAACGGGCCAACTATCGATAGTTTCCCAGTTCTACAATGCATGCCTTGGGAACTACAATTGTTATTTTAATTCGTTAGTAATTCTCTTTTAGACTGCGATGAAATATGGTTTAGTAAAATTTGATATTTATTTTTATAATTTATAATGTATTTTATTCTAATTATATATTTTATAAATATTCATGGTTTTGAAAACAAAACCAAATATAATGTTTGTAAAATATTGCTTAAAAAATAATCAATTGCGTTATTTTACAATACATATTGTTACGAATACTAAGTCTAGTGGGCTGTTACGTATCTCTGGATTGTGTAATTTGAAAATAAAACACAGTCAGTTTCGTAAACGCAAACAATAAAATAAACCAACAGTCACTTTATTATTCACAGTTTACTCTTTACTGTTCGTACACTTAAGTATTTGCTTAATTACTCCGTGTGGCAACTTCACTTGTCAAAACCAGACTGACTCGCTGCGCCGCACCCGGCTGCCTTTTATACCTGTCAGGCCATCGCGCGGACCGTTCTAGCGCATTCCAGAGTGGCCTAAAGGTTTCCATGATGATCGCAAACGTCGTTGCCAGGTTGGACTAAAAGTTATTATCGCGGCCGTCGTTGCCAGATTGAACTAAAAGTTACTATCGCGCACATTGAATTATAGCACGGCGCGAAGCGGCAGGGGTGCTTTGCACAGCGACAGACTGTCTTATCGTTACACTGCCCACCACTTGGACTTGTTCGTCCCGAACAAGTGCCGAGGCTCCGCTGTGATGAGGCGCCAGACGCTCCAAATGGACTACCTTCAGCTTAGCGCCTCTATTGCTGCAACGTTGAATCCGGTATACCACGTCGTTAATCCTAGTCACGACTTCGTACGGTCCTTCCCATGACGCTTGAAGTTTTGGAGACAAACCTTTCCTCCGCTGCGGGTTGTAGAGCATTACCAAATCGCCTTCTTGGAACCCTGCTGAGTTGGCCCGTAGATCGTATCTGGCTTTCGCCTTATCGCTGACTAGTGTGGTGCGGCCCCTTATAAAATGGTGAATTTCCTCCAGTTCCGCCCGCTTATTGACCACGTAGTCCGTCTTAACGCCTCCCGTTGTGCCGACTACTCCGAACTTCAAGTCAGCGGGTAACCGCAACTCTGTGCCGAACACTGCTCGGGCTGGAGTGAGTGATGTCATGTCGTGCGGGGCTGACTTATACGCCATTAGGAACAGGGGGATATGCGTGTCCCAATCCTTTTGATTCCTGCCTACCACTTTCCGCAGGTATTCCTCCAGTGTCCGGTTAAAGCGTTCCACCATGCCGTCGGACTGTGGGTGCAAAGGAGTGGTACGCGTTTTCTTTATCTCCAGCAGCCCACACACTTCCTTGAATACCGCAGACTCGAAATTCCGGCCTTGATCTGAGTGCAACTCCAAAGGATCTCCGAACCGGGCTACCCAGTTGTTTACCAGCTTTTCCGAGATCGTTGGTTAGGAATAGGGTACACTTCGGGCCATTTGCTGAAGTAATCCATTACAACTAGCACATATTTGTTGCCTTGAGTGCTAGTTGGGAATGGGCCGGCGACGTCCATAGCAATCCGCTCGAAGGGCGCTCCGACGTTGTACTGCTGCATGCCGCCTCGAGATTTTCTGGTCGGCCCTTTTGCGGCTGAATATTGGTCACAGCTCTTAATCCACTCGGCTACAGACTCCTGACATCCTACCCAGTAGAATCGTCTTTTTATTTTGGCCACGGTTTTGGTGATACCCAGGTGCCCTCCACTGGAGTCGTTATGGTATGCCTCGATGACCACGGTGATTCTGCATTTCGGCACTACCATTAGAGTTGCTGGTCCGACCATCCGCGCTCTCCCATTCGCGGTACAGGCATCCTTCCTTCAGCCGCAGACTTTTCCACTGTGCCCAGTAAGCCTTAGCGATCGGGCTTTCACCGGCCATCTCCTGCCAGTCTGGACGTGCGCCTTGCTTCTTGCCTTCGATGATTTTTGCAAGATCCGCATCCTCACGCTGGTCCTTTCGTAGCCTCTCCGCAGACCACTCTTCCTCTGGCATAACGCTTACCAACCGGGCGTCCACTATCTGTTCTTTGCTTTCGGCTCGCGAGCACGGCCTGCATTCGAATTTGCACGGACGGCGTAACAAGGCATCGGCATTTCCATGGCTACTGCCCTTGCGATGCTGTATCGTGTAGTCGTAGCTCTGCAGTCGCTCGATCCACCGCGCCAATTGCCCTTCAGGATCCTTAAAATTCAGGAGCCATCTCAATGCCGCATGATCTGTGCGCAGGCGAAACCTTTGTCCATACAGATATTTGTGGAAGTGTTTTACGCAGTCCAATACCGCCGGCAGTTCTCTCCGTGTCACACAGTAGTTGCGTTCCGGTTTCCATAGAACCCTATTGTAGTACGCTATCACTTGTTCCTGGCCGTCTATTATCTGTGATAGCACACCGCCAATACTATTCCCGCTTGCATCTGTATCCAGCACAAACATCTCCCCAGGCACGGGGAAGGCCAGAATTGGAGCACTGCACAGTTTTTCCTTCAGACAACCAAAAGCCTGTTCCTGCTCCTCGTTCCACTCGAAAGCTTGGCTCTTTTTCGTCAGTTTGTGCAGGCTGCTGGCTATGTTCGCGAATCCCGGAACAAATCGGCGGTAGTATGTGCACAGGCCCAGGAAACTGCGGAGTTCGTGTAGATTGCGTGGCCGGGGCCACTCCTTCACCGCCGTGATTTTGCCTTCGTCCGTATGTACTCCGCGGGCGGAAACCGTATGACCCAGATACTTGACCTCCTTTTGGAACAGCGAGCACTTCTTTGGGTTGAGTTTAAGCCCGGCTTCTCGTATCCGCTCGAATACCTCCTTTAGCTTTCCCAGATGGTGGTCGAAGTTTTTACCCATAACGATTATGTCGTCGAGGTACACCAGACACGTCCGCCAATGCAGCCCTTTTAGCACCCGTTCTATTAGCCGCTCGAATGTTGCTGGTGCGTTGCAGAGTCCAAACGGCATGACGGTGAACTGCCACAAACCATCGCCAACACTGAAAGCCGTTTTCTCCTTGTCCTTGTCTGCAATCTCTACCTGCCAATAGCCGCTGCGTAAGTCGAGTGTGGAGAACCACTACGTGCCTGACAGTGTGTCCAGGGTGTCATCGATCCGAGGTAGTGGATAACTGTCCTTCTTGGTCACATCATTGAGCTTCCGATAGTCCACACAAAACCGGGTACTGCCATCTTTTTTCTTGACTAGCACGACCGGCGAGCAGCAGGGGCCCGAAGAAGGCTCTATGACCTTGTCTTTCCGCATGTTCTCGATCAAATTTGTGACCTCCTCCCTCTTGGCCAGAGGAACTCGTCTTGGCGGTTGGCGAATCGGTTTTGCACTTCCGGTGTCGATGTTGTGCTTCACTATGGCTGTTCTTCCGCCTGCTTCTGCCGCAAATATTGACCCATAGTGCTGCAGAAGTGACCTCGCCTTCTGTTTCTGCTTGGCCGTCAACTCGCTGCTCCACTGGTTCTCCTGCGGTATGGCGGCCATGTTAAAACCTCTCTTCTTATTACCTCCAGGCGGGCTACTCTCGCAATTGACCACTGCTACAGCTTCCTTACACTCGCCAATTACCTCATCTTTCCCGACATATCTGGGTGCATTCAGGGGGTTCAGTATTCTGACTGGTATTCTGCCATTTTTAGGTTCCACTAATGTACGTCCGATGATGATGTTGTCGTGTCCTTGTTTCGGTGCTTCTACTACCCACAGCCGACTCGTCCCATCGTCCACCTTTGCCCACAAAATCGCCTCAGAATTCGCTGGTATCCTCCTGTGTTTACACGATACAACCTTCCTTACCGCCACGCTTCGCTCATAGCCGGTGTGCAGCGGGAATTCAACGTTGGCATATCTCAGCACATTTTCCTTCAGGTCCAGCGTAAAGCCGTGCCTAATCATGAAATCCACGCCGATAATCACGTCGTCCATTATATCCGCGACGATGAACTCATGTTCCAGGCTGCTGGTGCCGATAGCAATCGTTTTTGTAACTTTCCCTCTTACCGGCGCGCGCTCGCCCGTCGCAGTCCGCAGCTGTATGCCATGCAGTGGTTCCCAGTTCTTCAGCAGCTTCCTTTTTATGATCGAATATGACGCTCCAGTGTCAACACGAACAACTTTCCGTCTATCATTCCTTCAATTGTCAAGCTACTGGGCTGTCGTTTCAGCTGTGAGACAAGGATGGTGGGGCGGCAGATTGTGGGGATCAGCTCACGCCCCTTTGGGCTGACCCGGTTTACTTTAACGGCTCCTCGTCCTCAGCCCTGCGCTTGTTGGCTGAGCCTCGATTGTCAGTATTCCTCGCTTCAGGCGATTGCGATCGAGAACGGGAACGCCTTTTTCGTTGGCGGCAGTCTCGTGATATGTGGCCATGCTTGCCACATATCCAGCAAACAACTTTAGAGGAGACCACCCGTGGCTTGTCCGGTATCTCAGAGCTTATGGCCTGGATCGGAACGTCGTTGTCTGGCTGGATCTGGCGTATCCTTGCAGGTGCATACCGAGTGCTCCCAATCCATGCCGCTTCATATGTCATCGCGCTGGTCACCGTTTCCTTAAATGTTGGCTTGCCCATCATCAACGCACTGCGACGTGTTTCTGGATCATGAAGACCTTCAACAAACGACTCAATCTTCATCCTCTCGAGATCATCAGCACCAAATGTTGGGTAGCACAACTGTACGAACCGCTCAATGTCTGCTGCATATGTCTGCAGCGCCTCGTTGGCTCTTTGCTTGCGGTTCTTCAGCTCACAGTAGTATAGCGCATGGTTGTGCTCGTTGCTATACTTCGCTGCTAATGCTCTCATGATGGCACCGTAATCACTTCTTAAACATTCTGGAACTGATTTGATTACCTCAGCCGCAGGACCTTTCAGCGCCAGTGCCAACCTCCGACCTTTCCTGATATCTGTCCACTGACCAAGTCGAATTGCAATTTAAATGTATCGAACGGCGCAGCACAATCATAAGTAGGCACTTCTGTTCTGGCAGTAAAACCGTCCTGAACCGGTGGCAAACATTCTCGTGGCTGTTCCTCTCGAAGCCGTTCGTCTATCTTTCTGTGCATAGAATCTTCCAGACTATCAACTCGTTTGTTCAAGGACTCATCCAGGTTATCAACTCGTCTGTTCAGGGATTCACCCATTTCGTCAACTCGTTTGTCCCAATTGTCTATTCCCGTCTCGAGATGCTCAACATTCACACTCAGGCTTTTGGAAATTTCCTCCACCTTCTGCTCTATGCGCGCAGAATTTTCCGCCATTTCTCGATTTGCAGTCTCGACTTTTGCCGAAATTTCGAGATTCGTAGTTTCCAGCTTCGCTGACATTTCTCGATTTGCTGTCTCGACATTTGCCGAAATTTCGAGATTCGTAGTTTCCAGCTTCGCTGCCATCTCTTGATTCGCAGTTTCCATTTTCGCTGCCATCTGCTCCGACATTTCACGATTTTCACGATTGGAAGTCTCGAACATACCTTTTATTGCACTCATTAGCTGGCTCATGTCGAATGCTTGTAGTGGTCCAGCCGGTGCAGCCGTACTTTGGATCGACGCAGCACCCGCAGGCGATTCCTCCACTTTGGCCGACGCCTCTTGTTCCTGCGTTCCGAACTCGTGTGCAGCCCAATCGATGCCTCGTGATTCACACGCCTCTCGCAAGCGCAGCTGCAACTCCACTTTCCCGCCAACAGTCGGCAAATTCCAGGCAGCCAGCTCCTTCTTCAGCTGGTCCACCTTCAGCAGCTCGAGTTTAACCATGTCCGTGCTGTTATGCTTTTGTTTATTTATTTAGTTTTTCTTTTTTTGTTATTTTTCAATTTTCCACAATCCCACTTCTGACACCAAATGTTACGAATACTAAGTCTAGTGGGCTGTTACGTATCTCTGGATTGCGTAATTTGAAAATAAAACACAGTCAGTTTCGTAAACGCAGACAATAAAATAAACCAACAGTCACTTTATTATTCACAGTTTACACTTTACTGTTCGTACACTTAAGTATTTGCTTAATTACTCCGTGTGACAACTTCACTTGTCAAAACCAGACTGACTCGCTGCGCCGCACCCGGCTGCCTTTTATACCTGTCGGGCCATTGCGCGGACCGTTCTCGCGCATTCCAGAGTGGACTAAAGGTTTCCATGATGATCGCAACCGTCATTGCCAGGTTGAACTAAAAGTTATTATCGCGGCCGTCGTTGCCAGATTGGACTAAAAGTTACTATCGCGGCCGTCGTTGCCACATTGAGTTATAGCACGGCGAGAAGCGGCAGGCTACGACACTACTGTACATTTCTATTCGTATTCGGTGAATAGCAAGGCGTATTAGCGGCCTTTAGACGGTCGCACATGTTTGCAATCATGTGCGATGGGGGAAATGTACGATGAGCGTTTACACGGTCACACATGTGCGCTTTCGCATCAATTTCTTTAAATTTGCATAAAAGCACCTCTATGCTGCGTTTCTTTCAATTTTTATTTTTATAATCTTCACCTTTCTCTTATTTTTATTTCCCTTATTTTTATAATCTTTCACTTAAGTCCTTCCACAATATTTCATTTTTTTGCGACGCCATCCTCACTGCTCGCTGTCCACCGATCGAATGAAAAAATGCACTATGTGTGTCACACAGCCGTTTACACGGTCGCACATGTGCGTCGCGCCGACAGAGAAATCAAACAATTTTGAAAACCGTCGCACATGTCCGACGACACAAATTTCTTGCGTTTACACGGTCATTCTTCTCGTCGCGCCGCACATGATTGCGGACATGTGCGACCGTCTAAAGGCCGCTATTAATAAGGTGATAGCACTACGATTCCCATGTATTTTGTTAGTGCTTTTGGGCATCCTGCTTGTCAAAATCAAATCAAAAGACAAGCAACACAAAAACAATTTTACCAATTTTTGACAATTAGGAAAAGCCAAAATTCGAAAATTCGCGAAAAGCCAAAAGAAAATCAGAAGAAATCAAAAGAAAATCAGAAGAAAAAAGTTTAAGCAGCTGTGCTTCCACCACTACCTTATTAAATGTGCCTTGGTGAATAGCGAACACTGCAGTGCTCGTATTCGGTAATCGAGAACTTTAACCCTCCGTTTGGCACGGTGGTCCAGCCAGACCATTTTCAACTTTGACTTTAATTTTAATATACTTCTAGTTGAGCTAGAACTAGGGAATTCTATGACTTTTCCTATCTTTTTATCCACTTTCATTAGAAAAAAAAATTATAAGGATCCGTGCCATAGAAGGATAATTATAAGGATATTTTGGCCGTCATATCACATTCGTACCACAGTGGTCTAGCCAGACCACCAATATATTTTCTATAGAAATGTGTGAGATATGAAGAGATTTACACATATAATCGCTGTAATTTAATTTTCTTACTTTGTTTAGTGAGTTTAACCCATTAAAACCTGACCCCAGAAGGGCTTGTGCGATTTCCATAAAATTTTGCACAATCTTAGTAATTGACCTAATCAAGAAAAAAAATGAAGAAAATAATTCATACCCCCACCCCCTGAACCAGGAGGGTACGTTGCGCAAACGCAATTTGGGCCTTAGTCACATACAAAACATAAAATTTAAAAAAAAAAAAATTTTTTTAACTTATTTTTAAATAGTTTAGCATTACAAAATGCAGCCCACAAAGGGATTTTGATAGGTTTGAAGAATAAGTATTTTTAATTGAATTTCAAAAATTCCCCAAAAAAAACCGTTGACTTTGGATCGAAAAAAAGATATGAATATTTAAAAACTTTTGAAATTTCGGTATGGCAGAATCTAAAACGATCAATTCGAATCCAATTCTACCCATTTTCAAGTCTTATATCTTTATGAATTACTTAATGTAGCGAAATTCCCAAACGTTGCGCAAACGCAACGCTCAGGGCTTAATGGGTTAAAAACTTGCAAAACTTTGTTGAGAGCATTTTTTTCAAGAAAAAGTGTAAACTTTGTGTGCAAATGAGTTTTAATTTTTAATTTTTTCACTGTTTATACATATTAGATTATACAGTTAGCCCTGCCTTTATTTTTCGTCGCTATTTTTCCGCTGTATTTGATTCTATCTATTCTTCTTCAGTTGCCTTCAGTTTTTTACAATAACGAGCTACAGTGCTAAAGAAATATTTCACGCGACAATTTCCTTGTGTAATACGCAATTTCGCAGACGTAATTTGGATTCGGATTTTTATTCGAGATTGGCAGCAGCGATGACCAATCAAGTTGAACGTTCTTTCGCAGAAGAACAGCACGATGAACCGGATCTATTTGATGGCAGTGATAACGATCAGGATGAAGACTATGTGGCTGAAGACGATGCATCTGATATTGAAAATGATTTGGTTATTGAACCGACCGAGCTCTATGACAGCGATTCTGAAGAGCAAGAAACGAATACCGAAAACCAACAAGAAGGTGAAAGAAGTGACGAATATTTATATGGCAAGGACGGCACAGCATGGAAAAAAAACGAGCCAGCTGCTGAAAATCAATACCTTTTGAAGTACCCAAACACAATATACCAGCTGGACCATCAACGCTTGTTAAAAAAACTTTGCAAGCTTTGTTATCGTTTGGATAAGGCGAAACGCAAAACTCGGTTTTACTGCGTAAAATGCGCTGAACCAGTATGCCAACAGCACTCAAAAGTTGATTATATTTGTTTCAGCTGTAAGAACGAATAGGAAATCAATGATTGATTAAATTTAATAACAAAAAACACATAAAATCGCATTTTTATTGCTTAGAATATATACAAAATTCACAAAAACAAGTTGTTTTAATTTACAAAAAAACGGGGTTTTTTCTTGATATTTCTACCTAAACAGGTAACTTAGTTCAATAAAAATACATAATGAACAATGAAAACCCAAAAGATTATACCTGGATAGCTCATATATACGTTTTAATGCGTCTACAGAAACGTACAAATTCCATAGAAATGTATGAAAATATGTGGTGGTCTGGCTAGACCACTGGGGTACGAATGTGAACATCCGCATAGGTGCCAAACGAAGGGTTAAGAAGTATTCAAAGATCAACAGTTTCATCAAATATTTTTATGCGCAGTATGTCACTTTTCCATGTGTATACTTGTGGTGTGGTTGAAGTGGCTTATTAGTTAATACGCAAAATAGAAATTATTGAAGAAAGTAGCATAACAAATAAATAAATACTAATATACAACATAAATATCTCTAAATAATCTTAGGAATATTAAAACGAGTATATTGGAATATTCAAGCAGTTTGTACTATTATTCGAATGCTTTTGTCCTTGTTTTCCCGCTTCGAGCGAATATGAATAGTGTACGTCTACTCGTTTCTGCTCGGAGCTTACTCGTACTCGAAGAGAGTACGAGTAAGCTTCGGACGGGTCCGCAGAGATGAAGTGAAGTATTCTATTCAAAAGCATTTGAATGTTTTCGAATAGCAAAAATGCATACTCGTACAGGACTCTAATATATATGTATACACCTAATTCTGTTTTTACACGGTTTTGATTTAACACGGTTAGAAAATTAAAAAATTTCAATTTTTCGTGCTAAATAGAATAAAATCGTGTAAAAAAATTAAAAATTTTTTTATTATCAAACCGTGTTAAATCAAAACCGTGTAAAAACAGACCGTGCAAAAACAGAATTAGGTGTATGTGTATCTGAACCATAGTAAAGAAGGCGAGAGATCCTACTAAGCGCTTGGCGTAATAGATTAAGTTTTGTTTTCAATCATACAGGTTTTGTATGTTCAGTTCCCATTATTTCGTTTTCACGTTTTCAATTCAATGGCATTTTTATCAACCGTGCTAGACAGTTGGTAGTTAAGTTGATAATTTTACTTTTACATCGAAACCCTTGTCTTGCCAAAAGTAAAGACTGCAAGAGTAGTGATGAAAAAACAAATTCACTGATCGATTAATGGATCATATGATTAATTGGAAAAGAGCGATTATTAATTGCAATTAATCTTAATTTAACCGTGTAATTTTATAGTATGTTAATATGTGAAATTTTACCAAATGCTTTATAAAAACAATAATATTATTATTGATGGGGATGATGCACTGCGACCTGTAGATCTATTGTGCCCCCTACTTGGACTTCACAGACTGTCAGTGAGTCCAGTATCCAGGAGGAATTTTAGTATGCATCCTACACCTCTGGATACCCAGTCCGTACCTGGTATAAGATGGTCCTCCCGGTATTTCTTTCTTTTATGCATAAGTACGAGTACCTCGCTTTCCCGCAAGCAGATCCTGCAGCCGCCGTGGCTCAGTTGGTTAGTGCGTTGGGACCGCGAGTCGAGTGGCTGTCCTCTCAGCTGGAAATGGCAAACCTCTGAGAGTAAAAATTGCTTATGAAAGAGCTCCCAACCTGCCGTTCGGAACCGACATAAAACTGTAGGTCCCTTCCACCAGCGTACAAATTCACACGCACAACACGGGTGGTTGCGGGAAGCTAGGCCTTAGTCTCGCGAAAGCGGGCTGTCGTGCCAGTCAATTATAAATTATCTTATTAGAACCGGCAATACCCGTTTTCACGGATTCCTAGTTTGGCAAGATGATAATTCAATTTCCAGTGCCCTGTTAGCATTCCCGTGATAATCCTTAGATTATTCTTCGACAGGGTCATGCAATCCTCGAATCTTTTCCTTTTGTAGGACCCGAAATGGAATGCTCTAAACCTGGTAGATTCCTTCTGGTTATCTCGTCCTTTCTAGTAAGGATAGAGAAAGCTCCTTTTCACAAACCACAAAAAGGTTCCGGGTCGACAAAAGGTGTGGAAGCTCCCCTTCTTGGCAGTTCGTCGGCCCGTTCGTTTCCTTCAATGCCAGCGAGGCCCGGAACCCAAAGTACCCAGACCTGGTTGTAACGGCCAAGTTCGTTTAGCTTCTCAAGGCACTTCAAAACCAGTTTCGGGGACACCTGGTAGGAGCCTTGATTGCCGCTTGGCTGTCGGAGATGATAGCAATCTTCCGGTTCCGGTATCTTCTCGCCAGATTGAAATAAGCACCTTTCAATGGCGTATATTTCCGCCTGGAAGGTGGTGGTGTGTTTTCCCGTAGGTTCTGAGTATCTTAACCTCGGCCTGTATACGCCTATCCCCGTACCCTCCTCCGTTAAGGAGCCATCTGCGTACCAGGCTATCATATGCTGTTCTATCAGATACGTATCCGATATACCTACCCAGTTCCTTTTGTTACTAAGTTCAGTTTTAAATCTTTTGACAAAACTGAACTTTAGTGAGATTGTGTACATCGGTATTACAATGTCGGGATACTGATTCGTAAGAGTATCAATCCTCTTACGGCTCAAGAAGCCCTCAGTCCCGATATTTATATCAGTCATTCGTAGAAGAGACCTCTTCGCCTGGGTCTGTATGTGCAAGTGAAGAGGTGTTAGTTCGAGCAGAACCTAGATAGATGCTGTTGGACACGTTCTCAAAGCCCCTGTTATGCATACGCATGCCAGTCGTTGTAGCTTGCTGAGCGCCTTGATGGTTGTTAGTTAGCTGGTCTTGTTAACCCAGACAGCTGAACCATACGTTATCATAGGTCTCACGATCGCCGTGTAGATCCATCTCAGAATAGTCGGAGTGCAGCCCCAACTTTTACCTGCTATGGACCTACAGGTCATGAAGACCCTGGTGGCCTTCCTTATCGTTTCCGCCAAATGTCCTTTCCAGAGAAGTTTCTGATCTAGAATAACTCCTAGATATTTCACCTCCTTCTGGAATTCTACCTCTATCCCATCCAGACGGAATGGTTTAAGAGCGTCAAGTTTATATCTTCTAGTGAATGGTACAATGGTGATCTTCGCCGGGTTTATATCCACCTTTGTGCACCATTTCTGGGTTAACCTTAGTCCTAAGGTTATCCTATCCCGCAGGGTATCTTCGAATTTCCCCCTGCACAGGATTACAATGTCATCCGCATAACCCTGGAGCGTTAGTCAGTTCCTGTAATAGGTCATTAACCACGAAGCTCCATAGAAGCGGGGATAGTTCTCCTCCCTATGGACAGCCCCTGGTCAGTGATGACGTGATACGAAACTGGCAGGGGAAGCGAATTTGTTGACCATTTTTTGCATTTCACATACACAATCTGTGTGAGGTGTCATGGCCCTGTAGGAAATGGGACTGGTTGAACCATGTAGTTTTTCAACTGGTTGCTTGTCAGTCATAGCTGACTTCAGCACCGACTCGTTTCCTTGGAGCAAACTTACCCTTTTAACGTGGCGTCGCTGACAGTCACTTGAACAAGTAATTGTTAAATTAACTTACAAAAAACCAGTTAAAAAACCAATAAATTTTGGGAACCAGTTGTCTCAGGTCCGACAGGGGTGGGTCAGTGATTGGTTCAACGTGTGGTCGCGTTGAAGTTAGAACAAAGCGCAAAGTTGCAATTTAGAGGTAGCTTGTCTTTTTTTAGAAAAAGGCGTATTAATACGATGCATGTTATTTTCATAATTGTCAATTATTTCAATAAAAAATGCATACATTTTCTAAACATTGTTATGTTTTTATGTTATTTGTTATGTTATTATGTGCAGCTGCACATTTAGCAGCCATCCAGGGTCAACCCGATTTGCGTTTCGCAAATTAAACACCAAATCATCGGAGTTCAGAGATGCTTTTGGTGTAAAATGCACTGTTCTAGACACGAGGGTGATTTTTGATAATGAGTCAATGAAAACTAAAATAATGGCATGTTAGAGACATATTCAAACGATGTTATTATATTTGTAAGCAGTAATAGAATTTTATATTCATTTTTCTATAAACATATCACAGAACTCTGTGCACAAAATAAATTAATGTTCTATGCAATTAAAAATGAACCACAACGATAACCCTCACCCATGAAAATTGACCAGCACAACAGCCCTCCATTTTGGAATTGACCAACACAACAACCCTCCATTTTCAGTTTGTATGGAGTAGGGTGGAGTGAAAAAATTGATTTTAAAATTTTAAGAAGCTAGTATATTGTAAATGAGCCAAATGTCCATGGTACCAATCCTGCAAAATTATATTAGTTTCTAACAACTCCTTGATCGCCCATCACCTAATTGAAATAATTTTTTTTAATACTTTTTTCACTTTCGTCGAAAGAAGTGAAAGTCGTAATTTCAACTCAGTTAAGGATTCAAAATAAATCTCAGTAGCCTTTGCTTTAGGTTTGCGGGTTTTAAGTTATTTATTGTAGCAGTCCTGTTTGAGCGAATAAAATATTACAAATTACAATTCGTGTTTTAATCGTTGGAATGTGGCAAACCCCGCTAGTTTAATTCTGTTTATGATTGTTGAATGTTCACGATTTCCTTGTGAAGTGACCGATTCGAAATAAACTTGTGACGTTACATCTGATTTAATTAAAAAAAAACAAAAAAAAGGTGAGTACCTGAACTTGTGCGCAAAAAGGTAGGGCAGTGAAGGGTTACTAGTTATTTCTTTATATTTTTAAAGAGATGACAGTTACAAGAGACAAAGTTTCGTGCGTGATATTTGGCGCTCCACGAAACCTGCCGACCAATACTCTGCCGACCTACACCGATCGCATGAAGAAATATATTCAACTTTGACAAGATCTGAAGACGGACAATGGTAAATACCCATAATTTTTTGACATATCTCAAAAACTGTGCTATGAAGTCGAAGAGATATGGCAAAGGGCCTCACTTCCAACAGTAACGCATGCACAAGCGATAGAAAAACTTAGATCGTTCCACGACAAATACAACACAATGCTAAAAGTCAACAAATGTAAAAGGAATCAACCAAACTACCAACGGAGATTATCGGACTTTCGTGACAAAGCTAACACTCTGTTTGATCTCAGAAAATGCAAGTGCTCCGATATGGTGGCCAATTGCAAATGTACGAAACACAACAAAATTCCGGCAAACGAACGGCAGTTCCTTCAAGACCAGAGAGGGCCAAGAAAGATGATAATCGGTGGTACAGATCAAGTGGTAACATCAAAATTGAAGAGAAAAGCTGAAAGAGAGGAAGCAAATCTCAAACGAATGAAGATTAAGAAGATCGATGACGATGCGAGCAAAAGTCAACCCTATTCTGCCGAAAGTTCCGAATACGACACGGACTCGTCTGACAGTCCCACTGTCGATGAGTACATCCCAGATAGAGAATCACTCAAAACTAAGCCAAATCAGGATCGAGAGTGCCAAAAAATTACTATCTCTCTGCCTTCCCTCGCTATAGCTTGCGATCGGACCGGAGTTTCGGACAGATCAGCTGCTGTATTAGCAACAACAGTTCTGCATGATCTTGGTCTCGTATCACTCAACGACCGATCCAAAGTAATCGACCGAAGCAAAATCCGTCGAAAACGCAGTAAAATTCGAAAGGAACTGAGGCAGAATGAAGACGACCACACTCACAAGGGCATAGATGGACTATTTTTTGATGGCCGCAAGGATAAAACTTTAACACAAGTCCTCGCCGTCGACAACAAGTACCACAGAAAAACCATATCGGAAGAACACATAACCATCATCGCAGAGCCGGGTTCTTCGTACTTCAACCATACGTCTCCGTCATCAGGCTGCAGCAAAGACATAGCTGAGTACTTAGTCGCTAGTATCAAAGAGCAAAATGCGAAGACAGATAATATTAAAGTTGTCGGGTGTGACGGCACAAACGTAAACACGGGACAAAAATCGGGCGTTATCCGGCGACTTAATCTATTCCAGTCACTCGATGGCGGGACGACAGACCCACACGGATTCTCTGGATTCACCAGATGCTTGTCAAGTCACGTTACCTCAGCTCCAAACTCAAGGGAATCGTTGACCCCGTTATTCACCGTAACGCGTACTTTGCTCACCCGGAGAATGTGCTCCTGGCCATGATGACGGACCATCGACCACATATACGTGAACTGGGCTTACGACGAGTGATGAAGGCCAGAGCTACAGCAGTCCCCAATGGACAAATACGGAGGTTCAAGGTTCCTGCAAAACTTAACTTCGACGCGACATCCGTGCACGCATTGCTTCTCGTCAGCAAATGCCGGCGTTCGAGTCGAAACGTGATTTTTGTCACTTCACCCTGTAACCATGTGTTTATAACTTTGACATCATTAAATATTGTAATTAGAAGCGTATTTGATTTTTAATTGAATTTTAAGATGACTATCTTTAATGTCGCGTAATACTGTGAAATTAAAAGTTGCGATGGGAGATCAAAAAATTGTTTAATTTCTTTTTAATTTTTACACAGCTTTATATTGATGTATTGGCACATTTTGAGATATCTAGCTAATTGATATTCCAAAAAAAATTTTTTTTGGCCATTTTCACTCCAGCCTAGTATGGAGTCAGGAATATCAGCTGTGGGGCCGGAGTATCAAGCTGTTATGTGAGAGTATTGGTGAATTTTATGTGTGTATACAGGCTTTTTTCACACTTCTCCTCTCAGTTTCGCGTCACGTAGTCACTGCCCTGGTTGTGTTAGCTATTACTAGTGATGGGACGATTAATCATTTGATACACAATAATCGGTTTTTTTTCTTTCAATTCACGATTTAATTGTATCGAAAACTGGGGTTCGATTAATCGAAACGTTAATCGATTAGATGCTAAAATAATCGAAAGAAAACGTTTCACTGCCTTTTTTCTTCGCGCAAAATAAAAACTTGAGACGGACACAAATAAAATACAAATTCTACTGTGTCCAAAAAAATGTGACATTGTATTTATTTTGAAAAATCTTTATTTATTCTTCCAAATCAATTTAATCCCCATCAAAGTAATCCCCTCCCGATGCAATGCACTTATGCCAACGGATTTTCCAATCTTCGAAACACTGATTGTAGTCACTTTCCGGGATGGCCTTCAGTTCCGTCTTCGCTGCGGCTTGAATCTCCTCTATCGTATCAAAACGGTGTCCCCGGAGCGGTCTTTTGAGCTTGCTGAACAGCCAGAAGTCGCACGGCGCCAGATCAGGTGAATACGGTGGTTGCGGAACGATATGGGTTGAGTTTTTGGCGAAATGATCACGAATTACGAGTGCAGTATGGGATGGTGCATTATGGTGGTGTAAAAACCAAAAATTCTCTTTCCACGATTCCGGCCTTTTTAGTCGGATAGCGTTACGCAAAAGACGCATAACGTTCAAATAATATTCCTTGTTAACTAAAAAAAAAACAATTCTCCAAATCCTTCGACGCGCGCAGTTTAAATTCAAATGTCACCATATTTTTTGGACACAGTAGTATATATTTTTCCTTTAATATGTACTTACTTTCATTAATTAATTCATTATTATTTTTATAGGGCAATTGGTAAAAATTTACATTTTAATATACTGTTACGAATACTACGTCCAGTGGGCTGTTACGTATCTCTGGATTGTGCAATTTGAAAATAAAACACACTCAGTTTCTTAAACGCAGACAATAAAATAAACCAACAGTCACTTTATTATTCACAGTTTACACTTTACTGTTCGTACACTTAAGTATTTGCTTAATTACTCCGTGTGGCAACTTCACTTGTCAAAACCAGACTCGCTGCGCCGCATCCGGCTGCCTTTTATACCTGCCAGGCCATCGCGCAGATCGTTCCCGCACATTCCGGAGTGGACTAAAAGTTTCCATCATTGCCAGGTTGGACTAAAAGTTATTATCGCGGCCGTCGTTGCCAGATTGGACTAAAAGTTACCATCGCGGCCGTCGTTGCCCGATTGGGTTATAGCACGGCACGTAGCGGCAGGGTTGCTTTGCACAGCGACAGACTGTCTTATCGTTACACTGCCCACCACTTAGACTTGTTCGTCCCGAACAAGTGCCGAGGCTCCGCTGTGATGAGGCGCCAGGCGCTCCAAATGGACTACCTTCAGCTTAGCGCCTCTATTGCTGCAACGTTGAATCCTGTATACCACGTCGTTAATCCTAGTCACGACTTCGTACGGTCCTTCCCATGACGCTTGAAGTTTTGGAGACAAACCTTTCCTCCGCTGTGGGTTGTAGAGCATTACCAGATCGCCTTCTTGGAACCCTGCTAAGTTGGCCCGTAGATCATATCTGGCTTTCGCCTTATCACTGACCAGTTTGGTGCGGCCCCTTATAAATCGGTGAATTTCCTCCAGTTCCGCCCGCTTATTGGCCACGTAGTCCGTCTTAGCGCCTCCCGTCGTGCTGACTACCCCGAACTTCAAGTCAGCGGGTAACCGCAACTCTGTGCCGAACACTGCTCGGGCTGGAGTGAGTGATGTCGTGTCGTGCGGGGCTGACCTATACGCCATCAGGAACAGGGGGATATGCGTGTCCCAATCCTTTTGATTCCTGCCTACCACTTTCCGCAGGTATTCCTCCAGTGACCGGTTAAAGCGTTCCACCATGCCGTCGGACTGTGGGTGCAACGGCGTCGTACGAGTTTTCTTTATCCCCAGTAGCTCACACACTTCCTTGAATACCGCAGACTCGAAATTCCGGCCTTGATTTGAGTGCAATTCCAACGGAACTCCGAACCGGGCTACCCAGTTGTTTACCAGCTTTTCCGAGATCGTTGGTTAGGAATAGGGTACACTTCGGGCCATTTGCTGAAGTAATCCATTACAACCAGCACATATTTGTTGCCTTGACTGCTAGTTGGGAATGGGCCGGCGACGTCCATAGCAATCCGCTCGAAGGGCGCTCCCACGTTGTACTGCTGCATGCGGCCTCGAGATTTTCTTGTCGGCCCTTTCGCGGCTGAACATCGGTCGCAGCTCTTAATCCACTCGGCTACAGACTCCTGACATCCTACCCAGTAGAATCGTCTTTTTATTTTGGCGACGGTTTTGGTGATGCCTAGGTGCCCTCCACTGGAGTCGTTATGGTATGCCTCGATGACCTCGTTGATTCTGCATTTCGGCACTACCATTAGGGAGTTGCTGGTCCGACCATCCGCGCTCTCCCATTCGCGGTACAGGCATCCTTCTTTCAGTCGCAAACTTTTCCACTGTGCCCAGTAAGCCTTAGCGATCGGGCTTTCACCAGCCATCTCCTGCCAGTCTGGACGTGCGCCTTGCTCCTTGCCTTCGACGATTTTTGCAAGATCCGCATCCTCACGCTGGTCCTTTTGTATCCTCTCCGCAGACCACTCTTCCTCTGGCATAACGCTTACCAACCGGACGTCCACTATCTGCTCTTTGCTCTCGGCTCGTGAGCACTGCCTGCATTCGACTTGGCACGGACGGCGTGACAAAGCATCGGCATTTCCATGGCTACTGCCCTTGCGATGCTCTATCGTGTAGTCGTAGCTCTGCAGTCGCTCGATCCACCGCGCCAATTGCCCTTCAGGATCTTAAAAGTTCAGGAGCCATCTCAATGCCGCATGATCTGTGCGCAGGCGAAACCTTTGTCCATACAGATATTTGTGGAAGTGTTTTACGCAGTCCAATACCGCCGGCAGTTCTCTCCGTGTCACACAGTAGTTGCGTTCCGGTTTCCATAGAACCCTATTGTAGTACGCTATCACTTGTTCCTGGCCGTCTATTATCTGTGATAGCACACCGCCAATACTATTCCCGCTTGCATCTGTATCCAGCACAAACATCTCCCCAGGCACGGGGAAGGCCAGAATTGGGGCACTGCACAGTTTTTCCTTCAGACGTGCAAAAGCCTGTTCCTGCTCCTCGTTCCACTCGAAAGCTTGGCCCTTTTTCGTCAGTTTGTGCAAGCTGCTGGCTATGTTCGCGAATCCCGGAACAAATCGGCGGTAGTATGTGCACAGGCCCAGGAAACTGCGGAGTTCGTGTAGATTGCGATTCATCCGTATGTACTCCGCGGGCGGAAACCGTATGACCCAGATACTTGACCTCCTTTTGCAACAGCGAGCACTTCTTTGGGTTGAGTTTAAGCCCGGCTTCTCGTATCCGCTCGAATACCTCCTTTAGCTTTCCCAGATGGTCGTCGAAGTTTTTACCCATAACGATTATGTCGTCGAGGTACACCAGACACGCCCGCCAATGCAGCCCTTTTAACACGCGTTCCATTAGCCACTCGAATGTTGCTGGTGCGTTGCAGAGTCCAAACGGCATGACGGTGAACTGCCACAAACCACCGTTGCCAACACTAAAAGCCGTTTTCTCCTTGTCCTTGTCTGCAAGCTCCACCTGCCAATAGCCGCTGCGTAAGTCGAGTGTGGAAAACCACTGCGTGCCTGCCAGTGTGTCCAGGGTGTCATCGATCCGAGGTAGTGGATAACTGTCCTTCTTGGTCACATCATTGAGCTTCCGATAGTCCACACAAAACCGGGTACTGCCATCTTTTTTCTTGACTAGCACGACCGGCGAGCACCAGGGGCCCGAAGAAGGCTCTATGACCTTGTCTTTCCGCATGTTCTCGATCAAATTTGTGACCTCCTCCCTCTTGGCCAGAGGAACTCGTCTTGGCGGTTGGCGAATCGGTTTTGCACTTCCGGTGTCGATGTTGTGCTTCACTATGGCTGTTCTTCCGCCTGCTTCTGCCGCAAATATTGACCCATAGTGCTGCAGGAGGGACCTCGCCTTCTGTTTCTGCTTGGCCGTCAACTCGCTTATCCACTGGTTCTCCTTCCTTCCTTACACTCGCCAATTACCTCATCTTTCCCGACATGTCTGGGTGCATTCAGGGGGTTCAGTATTCTGACTGGTATTCTGCCATTTTTAGGTTCCACTAATGTACGTCCGATGATGATGTTGTCGTGTCCTTGTTTCGGTACCTTTGCCCACACAATCGCCTCAGAATTCGCTGGTATCCTCCTGTGTTGACACGATACAACCTTCCTTACCGCCACGCTTCGCTCATAGCCGGTGTGCAGCGGGAATTCAACGTTGGCATATCTTAGCAAATATTCCTTCAGGTCCAGCGTAAAACCGTGCCTAATCATGCAATCCACGCCGATAATCACGTCGTCCATTATATCCGCGACGATGAACTCATGTTCCAGGCTGCTGGTGCCGATAGCAATCGTTTTTGTAACTTTCCCTTTCACCGGCGCGCGCTCGCCAGTCGCAGTCCGCAGCTGTATGCCATGCAGCGGTTCCCAGTTCTTCAGCAGCTTCCTTTTTATGATCGAATATGACGCTCCAGTATCCAGTGTCAACACGAACAACTTTCCATCTATCCTTCCTTCAATTGTCAAGCTGCTGGGCTGTCGTGGAGCGGCAGATTGTGGGGATCAGCTCACGCCTCTTTGGGCTGACCCGTTTCAGTTTAACGGCTCCTCGTCCTCAGCCCTACGCTTGTTGGCTGAGCCTCGATTGTCAGTACTCCTCGCTTCAGGCGATTGCGATCGAGAACGGGAACGCCTCTTTCGTTGGCGGCAGTCTCGTGATATGTGGCCCTGCTTGCCACATACCCAGCAAACAACTTTGGGGAGACCACCCGTGGCCTGTCCTGTGGCTCAGAGCTTATGGCCTGGATCGTATTGTCGTTGTCCGGCTGGATCTGGCGTATCCTTGCAGGTGCATACCGAGTGCTCCCAATCCATGTCGCCTCATATGTCATCGCGTCTCCCTAAATGTCGGCTTGCCCATCATCAACGCACTGCGACGTGTCTCCGGGTCATGAAGACCTTCAATAAACGCCTCTATCTTCATCCTTTCGAGATCATCAGCGCCGAAGGACGGCTAGCACAGCTGCACGAGCCGCTCAATGTCTGCAGCGCCTCGTTGGATCTTTGCCCGCGGTTCTTCAGCTGACAGTAGTACAGCGTTCTGTTGTGCTCGTCGCTGTATTTTGCTGCCAGCGCCCTTATGACGGTCTCGTACTCACTTCGTAGACATTCTGGAACTGATTTTATTACCTTTAAGAGCCAGCGCCAATCTCCGACCTTTCCTTACATCGGTCCACTGATTTTCCAGAGCAGCCAGGTCGAATTGCAGCTTGAATGTATCGAACGGCGTAGTCCCATCATAAGTAGGCACTTCCGCTCTGGTGGCAACACTTTCCGGAACCGGCGGCAACCATTCTCGAGGCTGTACCTCCCTAAGCCGCTCGTCCATTTTTCTGTTCATCGAGTCTTCCAGACTATCAACTCGTTTGTTCAGGAAATCATCAAGACCGTCAACACATTTGTTTAGGGAATCATCCAGGTCGCTAACTCGTTTGTTCAGGGCATCATCCAGGTCGTCCACTCGTTTATCCAAGTGCTCTACCCGCGTCTCCAGGTGCTCGACTTTCCCATTAATCCTGTCTGAGATTTCCTCCACTTTCTGCTCCAAGCGCGCAGAATTTTCCTGAAGCTTGACTTCCATTCGCTCTGCCACTTGCGCCGATATTTCCTGGGTCGCCGTTTCCATTTTCGCTGACATCTGCACCGATATTTCACGATTTGCAGTCTCGACTTTTGCCGAAATTTCGAGATTCGTAGTTTCCAGCTTCGCTGCCATTTCTCGATTCGTAGTTTCCAGCTTCGCTGCCATTTCTCGATTCGCTGTTTCCATTTGCGCCGACATGCCTTTGAGTGCAGCCATTAGTTGGCTCATGTCCAACGCTTGTATTGGTGCAGCCGCTGCAGCTGTACTCTGTAGCGAAGCAGCACCAGCAGGCGACTCCTCCACCTTGGCCGACGCCTCTAGTTCTTGCGCTCCGAATTCGTGCACAGTCCAATCGACGCCTCGTTCCTCACATGCTTCTCGCAAGCGCAACTGCAACTCCACCTTTCCGCCAGCAGTCGGCAAATTCCAGGCAGCCAGCTCCTTCTTCAGCAGGTCTACCTTCAGCAGCTCGAGTTTAACCATGTCCGTACTTTTATAATTTTATTTATTTAGTTATTTTCAATTTTCCACAATCCCACTTCTGACACCAAATGTTACGAATACTACGTCCAGTGGGCTGTTACGTATCACTGGATTGTGCAATTTGAAAATAAAACACACTCAGTTTCTTAAACGCAGACAATAAAATGAACCAACAGTCACTTTATTATTCACAGTTTACACTTTACTGTTCGTACACTTAAGTATTTGCTTAATTACTCCGTGTGGCAACTTCACTTGTCAAAACCAGACTGACTCGCTGCGCCGCATCCGGCTGCCTTTTATACCTGCCAGGCCATCGCGCAGATCGTTCCCGCACATTCCGGAGTGGACTAAAAGTTTCTATCATTGCCAGGTTGGACTAAAAGTTATTATCGCGGCCGTCGTTACCAGATTGGACTAAAAGTTACCATCGCGGCCGTCGTTGCCAGATTGGGTTATAGCACGGCACGTAGCGGCAGGGTTGCTTTGCACAGCGACAGACTGTCTTATCGTTACAATACTTAAAATTAGACGGTTAAGTTAAAATATTAAGATAATCATTCGAGTATTCGATTAATCCATTTCTTTCGATTAATTGCAATTAATAATCACTCTGCTTCAATTAATCATATGATTCATTAATCGATTAATGAATTTGTTTTCCTATCACTAGCTATTACTAGGCTGCCCGTACTAGTCTGTGTCTCCACGAACCTAGTAGCGAGTATACTGTGTATCCCACCTCTTAGAGGGTTTGTCAGGCCCCTTAGGGTTAGAGAGTTGTCTATAACTTCGTGGGAGGCATTGTCGGCCTCCTCAATATCCAGGAAGGCACATAGAGCTATTTCCTTCTCTTCTATACTTTCCTGTAGCTCACTTATCAGCTGGTATAGAGCAGTTTCAGTGGAGCGTCCTGCCCGATATGCATGCTGACAAGTGTGAAGAGGTCTGTCTAATAGGATTGTCGTCCTAACATAGTTGTCCACAACCTTCTCTAGAGTTTTCAGTACAAATGAAGTAAGGCAAATTGGTCTGAAGGATTTCGGGTGGAGTGCATACTTCTTCCCTGCCTTCGGTATAAAGACCACCTTTGCCCTTCACCAGGCTTCTGGTATATAGCCCAGTTGCCAGACTGGGTCTAGTTATCTTCAAGAGTTGGTGTCTAATAACTGGACCCTTTCCACCGGCAAATTTCCTTTGCCACTATCCTCTTTTAGAGATCCCGCGTGGTGCTTCATCCTGTCCCGCCCCTCTCTAAGCAATAGAGCCCGGGAAGTGAGTGTCTAGAAGTAGTTGAACCTTCTCTTCCTCACCCTCGGTAAATTCCCCATTGCTTTTCCTGAGGTTGGTAGAGGACAGGCTGTGCCCCTTTTCCATAAGCTTGTAGGGTCTTGATGCCTCACAGGTTTGCTCAATGCTCTCGCAGGAATTCCTAAAATTCCTGTGCTTGGCTTCCCTGAGTTCCTTGTTATAAAGGGTCAGTGTGCTCCTGTACTCATACCAGTTCCCGGTACGTTTAGCCCGGTTGAATCTGCGAACCTGGCTTCGCAGTGCTAAAGGTTCTTGCTCCACCAGGGTGCGTCTCTTGAGAAAACAATTTTGCTGACTGGGCAGCTGTCCTCATATGCATGAATAATTGTTTAATTGAAGCAGATCGCAAGAGTTTCTAGTTCCATGGAGTTCCTGATGTTGTCCCAGACCCCAGAATAGGTGGAGTTTAGGCTTAGTGTCTCCTGGAACCTTTCCCAGTCTGTTTTCCTGGGATTTCTCAAAATCTTCCTAACAGAAGCAGAGCCCTCAATGTCACATCGTATAATTCTATGATCCGACATTGAAGGCTCACCAAACACTCTCCAGTTTTTAACCAGTTCGGAGCTTAGAGTATTTCCTACAGTAATATCTAGGACCTCCTCTCTCAAACTGGTTACAAACGTTGGTATATTCCCCACGTTAAAAATGTCTAGTTTATTACTGATAATAAATTCTAAAAGGTACTCACCTCTTTGATTTGTATCGCTGCTTCCCCAGGCTTCGCTGTGCGCATTTACATCGCAGCCTAGTATCAGAGGCAGCTTTTTCTGCTCACAGTACTTCACCAGTTAAGA
Organism: Melieria omissa; assembly: GCA_963971225.1. Taxonomy (NCBI): domain Eukaryota; kingdom Metazoa; phylum Arthropoda; class Insecta; order Diptera; family Ulidiidae; genus Melieria; species Melieria omissa. Next base: position 64,089,743 of record OZ020268.1, on the reverse strand, counting down.
GACAGCCTCTGGTGGAGCCAGGGTGTCCTCTCCTCGGAAGTAGTCTGTGGCCATCACAATGTCCTGCGCGGTCCCGTGTATGTGAACTGGTATCTGCACCGCAACCAGATCCCTAGAAAGGAAGTCTGCAATACAAAGATAATTCAAACCATTGGTTATTAACATGCAGGCTCTTGCGTTAGTACAACTAATGTCCCAAATTACATGTATGTTCTTTTCTGCCAAACCTCTAATTTGGCCCCTGAAGACCCAGGGTTCCTGGACCAGCACTACACTCAGACCTGAGGGTTGCACTCGCGATGACTACCAAGGCGGCCTTCGCGTGTTGCAGTTTGATCTGCGCAACTTTAGTTCTGGTCATCTGCGTCTTAAGATCTGTCAGCTTCGCCTTCATCCTCTGTCGGACCGCCTTCCTTGTCCAGGTCCGACAGGGTTATTCTGTCCGAGTCTTCTTCCTCGGCTGCCATGCTCAGCATTGAGAGGTCGATCAAGTCAATCCCCTCAGCTTCGTGAGGTAGAAGGCTGATTTCCTCGATGACTTCACTGCTGGCAGCCTCCTTCTCGACCAGAGTAGCCACCTCCGGAATCTCTGAGACTTTCGCCGGAGTATTGGCTTCTGGTGCAACAGCCGCGCCTGGTTGTTCTCGGCGCTTGTGCACGTACACCGGAACTGCACCGAACCGGTACCTCAGGACGCCATTGGACTCCTTAATGGCTTCAAGCGATTGGTCGTCGACCCCAATCGTTAAAACCTTGCCCATCTACTCGTCCCTGAAACGGAAGATCATCCATAAATTCGTATACAGCCCCTCGTTTTGGGCTTTGAGGAGGTCGAGGAGCTGCTTGTTGTCTTTTCCTGCCACCTTCGGGAGGTATACTGTCAACAAGTGTACACCGAGTATACGGTCCCCGTCGTACGTGGTCAACTTAACCCCCTTCTAGCCAGGCAGTATAGGGACAAGGCTTTGAGCCACTCCGCCGTCTCAGCACCCACGCAGTCCACCAGTATAAGGCCTGGCCTGAAGTGGATGCCATCGAATTGGAGTTTTGTCCTCCAGCCTTCACACATTTCCGCTACAAGAGCGTCTTCAATCTCTCCCTGCTCCCCCTAGAGAGTATGTTAACAGGGAAAGATTCCGGGAGTATTGCCAGTCTGATACCTTTAGCAGCACTGGCATAAGTGCTGCCTGGCTTCCTGAATCCGGTTTTCCGCTCCAGTGTAGGCCGCGCACGCACCTCAGTCTTGGGCTTTTTTGCAGTGTTGCCCTGCTGAGGAGTGATCTCGACCGCACCCCTCAGGTGAAGTGGGTTTCGTGCGGTCCAAGACCTTGTGCTTTGCCGGCTCTGGTGGGAGGCCTTCCTTTAAGTATCGCCGATGCCATTTGGCACCTGCGTCACTTAAGCCGGTCGACTTCCTTACCTCTCCAAGCCTGAGAGTCTGTCCGGAAGTCAGACCAGTACTAGTCGAGGGAAGTGGTGTCGCGTCCACACGGCTTTCCTTCCGTGTTTGTTTAGCCACGGTCCTGTCTGGCTTTGGCCCAAATTTGCCGACTTTGACGCCAAACTTGCCAGACAATGTACGTTTGCACGTTTTCATACTCCGAGGAGTAGTTACCTGTGAGTCAGTATTTTGGATGCTACGCTCCACCTGACTCGCCAGTTGAGTTGCGGTATAAGAACTCTCTAGTGAGTTTAAGTTCCACAGTTTCTTCTCCATATTCTGTTCCCACGAGTGTGGGGGTCAGGAGGTTCGCCGTGCCATAGCCCCCGATAGCACGGTAAGCCCATAAGCTCTGAGGCGGGCAGGTATCAGAGAGGCTCCGTCAAAATACAGCCGGTATTACAACTTGGTTGCAAATCATCCAATAGGCGCGGGTCGCGTGACACCTTGGTTTAGGGGGGGGGAGGGGACGAGAAAAGTGGGTATAAAAGTAAAACAATGGTGGGAAAGTGGGATTTGAAAGGAAATCGACTAGTTAGCCAGCCACTAACGGGCAGAGACAGGACCCTAATTAATAAATGAAAGTAAGTACATATCATCCTTCCTTATGGTTCCTTAGTTTGGTGGAAAGCTCTCAGGAGGGACTATAACACCACAAAGCTGAGCAGAATACAAAGAACAGCATGCGCGATAGCAACAGGGGCGATCAAATCCTGCCTTACAGAGGCTCTGAATGTATTGGCGCACTTACTTCCGATAGATCTTCATATCGTTAACACCGCCACTCTAAGTGCTCTCAAGTTAAGAGAGATAGGATGCTGGAAGAATAAACCGTATGGGCACGGGTCAATACTAGATCAACTGCAAAATGCACACACTGCGGGGACAGACTATAAAATTCCCACTGTATTCTTCGGGAAAAGGTATGGCATACGTATTCCCTCCCGTTCGGAATGGAAGAAAGGAAGAGTCACAAGTGGGAGCGAGACCGAAATCTACACTGATGGATCAAAGATGGACTGCGGTGTAGGAGCGGGAATCTACTCAGAGAAGCTGAGGCTCAGCAAATCCATTCGCCTCCCCAACACAGCTAGCGTCTTCCAGGCGGAAGTTTTTGCTATTAAAGAGGCCTGTAGGATGGCTTTGGACGATACCACCTACAAAAACAGCATATGCGTACTATCTGACAGCCTAGCTGCCATCAAAGCGTTGGGCTCGTCGGTTATAACATCCAAGCTGGTGTAGGAATGTGAGGAGGCCTTAATGGATCTGGCTCGTCGGTTCCAAGTTACCCTAATCTGGGTGCCGGGGCACAAGAACATTGAAGGTAACGAAAGAGCGGATGAGCTAGCCAGGGGGGTTCTGCACTTGAGGAACGGGTAGCGGAAATGGTCCGCATCCCAATTGGTTCCATCAAGAGTGAAATCTCCAAAGGCTTCCTTGCTAAAGCTGATACCAGGTGGGCTCGGATGCGCTCCTGTAAAATCAGCAGATCCTTATGGTCAAGGTACGACAGGAACAAATCAGCCGAATTAATTAACAGAGGCCGACGTGATGCAGCCAGGCTCACCGCTGTCATCACGGGTCACTGGCCCATTGGAGAGCATGCTGCCAAAATGGGCATTCCTCATAATACCTGCTGTAGAAGCTGCAATAATCCCGAGGAAAAGGAAACGATTCAACACTTTCTCTGCGATTGCCCGGCACTAGCAAGGAGACGGTGGAAAACTCTAGCTAAACCGACGTTTACGAACGTTGACGAAATCAAGGACTACAAGGTAAGCTCACTTCTTGCCTTTCTAAACCTCTCGAATTGGCTGTAGCGGTTTTAGTCACCGGGAGTATAACAACCATCTACCTAGGTTGAATCAAGATAGTGGTTTCAAAACGGCGCATCTGCGCTAATTGGATGCCTGGGGCATTACCACTCTAACCAACCAACCAACCAAGTACATATCAAAGGAAAATAAATATATTTTTATTTGATTTGTTCATTGCAGAGTTTAGAAATAATAGTTTCCCTTCAGTGGCAGTTGCACCTGCGTTTGAAGAGAGGCGCTCTGCTGGTACTGAAGTTCCTTAAAGATAACAGTACCGACGAGTTATTATATAAAGCTCAGGGTATCGCAATTCCTCCCAGGCATTGATGACGTTGCACGTCAGTTTCAAAACGGGAGCATTCAAAGAAAGCTAAGCTCGTCCTGATATTGTTGTCTGTTTTGCATCAATGTGTCCGTCCCAAGCTTTTATTTTGCGCGAAAAAATTTACTGATACGTTTTCTTTTGATTATTTTAGCATCTATTCGATTAACGTTTCGATTCATCGAAACCCATTTTTCGATAAAATTAATTTGTGAATTGAAAAAAATCGATTATTGTGTATGAAATGATTAATCGTCCCATCACTATGCAAGAGGCTTTTCCAGGAACCCTTTTAAAATTTGGTTATTAACTTTAACTTTAAAAGGAAAGCACACGATTTTAAAAGTTTGGATTTAATGGCGAATCTACGTGAATCCTCCGAAAAGGCACTGAAAATGCTTCGCGCACTACCTCGAGTACAGCTCGGTAACATCCGGCCAAATCCAAACTCAAAGCAAAGCGTGCGTTGCGTTGTATTTAATGAAAACTGAGTGCACATTTAACAAATATTTTCTTTTTCTAATAGGATAAGCGTGGTCGAGCACAGCACGGTGGTGACAAACACGGGGCCGGGAATAAGGGATCCGGTCAACGGCAAAACTTTATGCGGCTAGGTTATGAAACAGGCAACAATGCTTTCTATATGCGTTTTCCATACGAGCCGTATTACAAAGGCCACCATCTGCGTCGCCAATACCTGCCCATATCGCTTCTTCAGCTTCAAGTTCTTATTGATACGAATCGTATCGATACCAGTCAACCTATTGATGTTACTGCAATCTGCAACACGGGTTTGCTGAGTGTTCGGCCAGCTAGCATGGAATACGGTTTCCAACTAACAGATGAAGGTTTGGACAAGTTTAAGGCGAAAATTTGCATTGAAGTTCAGCATGCGAAAGAGTCTGTAATTGCGGCGATAGAACGACATGGTGGGGTGCTGCGCACTGCGTATTACGATCCCCAAAGTCTACAGGTTAGTCAGCTTTAATTGAAATAAGTCCAAACGATGAAACCATTAAACTGCATTCACATATAGGCTATGGTCAATCCAAAAAAGTGGTTCGAAAAAGGCGTACCCATACCAAAACGTATGCTGCCGCCACAAGATGCTCTTGAGTACTACACATCAGCGCAGAACCGCGGTTACTTAGCTGATCCCGAGGAGATCAGCGAAAATCGTTTGGTCCTGGCCCAAAAATATGGCTACGAGTTGCCATGTATTAAAAACGATCCTGCTTTTGAAACTCTCATTACTGCAAAAGACCCACGCCACATATTCTACGGCCTGCAACCAGGTTGGGTGGTTAGTGTCAAGGATAAAGTGATTGTAAAATCTAAAAGTGTTTCCCTCACAACAGAATACCTTGCATAATTTAAGCATAAAGGGGTTTTTAAGCGTTTAACTTTGGGAAGCAATAAAAGTCCAGTTAAATGGTTATCGTTGAATGATTTTAATTATATCATATGTCATGTGTTAATTTTAGTAGTGGTAATGTGAATGCGTTATATGAACACTTGTTGTGCCGCCAAATTCTCCATAAATGGTTTAACCACAGCACTTGTTGCGAAGCAGAATATCAGACCAAACGTTATTGAGATAGGGAGCGCTGGCAGTGCTTTGCGCCAGATGGCCAAAAGCAGTAACGTTAGACATAGGCCAATCAAAATCGCCACAAAACACGCAATTGTAGTTATCCAGTCACCGTAACTAGAAGCTTTACCAACTAGGACAGAATAAAAAATGAAATCTCCTAAGCCAAGTTTAATTCCACCTGTAAATATAAAGTTTTACAAAGTTTTTATCTTTAAAGCACTAAGCCACTTACGTTCTTCCTGAGCCTGACTACCGGGATTGGTCGCATTTGATGCAGCAGCTGTTACGGTGCGATACTCAGTTGAGAGATTCGAATTTTGTCCGCTGCTTGCCTGTACTTCAATTTGGCGCCGTGTTCTACGCTGATTTAAGTTCGCAGTCCACTCTTCAGTAAACCCTGCCTCTATAAAATATTTGTAATAACAAAATAAAAAAATAAAATTTGTAAAAAATGAAGTTTAAACATGTGTGATCTATTAAGCGAACTAGAACTTGCACATACGTAAATAAGAGCTTAGCAATATTGAGAAGTTTGTAATTTAGATGATTTCGTTGAGGTGAATTTTATTGAAAGCACAGATTTTGGAATTGCTAGTCCAACCACAAAAAATATACGGTACGAATATATCAATGGCAAATACTTTAAATTCTTTAACTACTTTAACACGTTCTACGCGGCGTAGACCACCGGTGGCCCACAGGCAAATTTATTTATCTGGCGGCGCGGACCACTGGTGGTCCATGGTGGAATAATACAGGTGGAGTAACCTGATGACAGTTTTTCTGATTATGACAGTTCATGCTGCCTTGAAGAAACAATGTTGTTTCTTTGCAAAAGTCCGATTTTTGTTCAAAGAAAAACAAAAAAACAGATCGACGAATACTACTTTATTTCAAAAACATAAAGAGATCAACACCGTTGACAGTTACTTTTAAAATATAATTTGAACCGCCGATTAGAGCAGACCTTTCACTACAGCAACAACAGCAATAACGGGGAAGGTGGGGGGTGGTTTTTAGTCGGTAAAAATCCGGCATGCCGAGGAATTGATGTCCCGGCACAGATAACTCATCATATAGATGTCCAGTCTCATACGACGAAAACGGCACAAAAATTTCAAGCTCTGAATTACAGCTTTTTTCCGCAAAGCTATTTTACGCACATGAGCATGTGCTCATCCAGAACTTTTGTCGGATTGAATTCATTTTGAATTTCTTTTCTTGCTTGTGATATTCTTTTTTGCAACATATATTTATGATTTTAGCTACAACGATCACGTGCTGTATTTGGTGGAGCAGGTAGACAGCACATCAGATATCCGTAATTTCTTTTTCTTAAATTTCGCCTCGGGTTCAAGGCTGGGCGGGAAGCAAAATTTTTCTTAACATTTAACGCTTTTTTTATAAACCTTTTTAATCGGTTATACCGGAAATTAATAACGTGTTCAAAAAATGTGATATAAATGAATCGGCACTAAAAATTTTGTTCATGATCAAAGAATATAAAGAAAGAAAATAATTTTCTTTGGCATGATACATACACAACGTTGCTAAGGCAACGCATTGTCAATAGCTGCGGCGCCAGCAGGTCTATCCTTTGCGTCGGCGTAACTGTATTGCGACAATGAAGTGACCGCTGAACAATTACATTCGTTTTGGCAGATTTTGCCGATCTTTTCATTTTTTTTGCGAAAAGCAAGTGCCTGGGCGTACCCAGCAACAAATTAAAGGGGGCAAAGACATAACTACATTTCCGAATTCAGAATATAAAATTCAAATATAATAGAATATAGATTTTTGAGCATATGTATATAAAATATAGAATTACGTAGGGGGAGCTACCCTCCTCTACCCATACCTAGGTACGCCCATGAGCGCCTGTCATCATCAACCGAATCTTTTTGCTGTATGGTTGTTTGTAACCGTATGCTGCGCTGGTTGATTGATTTTAAAACTTGCGAACAATTATATGTGTCTCCAAAACCAAACAATTCACTAATCAAGAGATCTAGAAACCAAATAAATTGTTCATTCATCTTTTTTTCACGGGTCGTAAAAAAAGGAATATACAGTGCAAGCTCGATTTTCGCGACTAATTAAAAACCAGACCTGAAACGCGAAAACTGAATTTTCGCGATAACAGAACCCAAAATTTTATTTAAAAATTGTATGTAATTTTTGCAATTAGAATTGTTTTTATTTTTATATTTACATTTTAAACAATTTTAAAGAAATTGGAGATTTTGCGTTGCTTTTTTAGCAAATTATTTTTTAAAATAACAGCTGAATCACGTGATTAATATAGTGCTGTTGTCGGCTTAACAATCCAAAAAGGTTAATATACCAAAAGACGGTGATTTCCCATTTTTGGTTATAGACATTGTAATAAAATTAAAAAAATAAAAACAGATAAAAGTCGCGAAAATAGAACCCCGTTTTTCGTAAACTGTCGCGATTATAGAACCTGCAATGTCAAAAATTAAGTCGTCGCGATAATGGGTAGTCGCGAATACCGAGCTTGCACTGTATATTAAAAAAAAAGCCATTAAAAAAATTTTTGACGGCTACAGTGAGGATTGAACCGCGAACTCGTCGTCGGAGACACTCCCGCTTACGCGTTTGACCACCAACACTCAATCCCGATTGGCTGCTTAAAAGGTATGATAAGAGACAAGCGCCGTTTTGACTAGAAAATCACATATTTCTGTATCTCAAAACAGAGTACAATGCGTGTGAAGCGGTGTTTGTGTGAGTGACATTAGAGGCCAAAAAGCTCTTATCGGAGGCCAAATTTGTCGAACTTTTTGACACATTTTTTCCTTGGCCGCTGGACATCTATATGATGAGTTATCTGTGGTCCCGGTATCTTTCGAAGATTTTCCACCTCCGTTAGAAAACAAAAAAAAAACGCAATAACAACATTCTGCAAGAATCATAACACGAAGCCAATCGAAAATTAACGAAAAGAAGGAAAAAACTAATGGATAAAGTCAGAATCGTGACAACACTTCGTGTTGTTCTCACTTATACAGACTCATTTCTTGCTTGTCTAACTGTTCTTATACGATTGTTACTACCAACAACATTTTTACATTTCTTTTAAACAATTGTTGTTAATTTTTTTTTAAAAACCATTGGATGGAAATACAAGAGGTATACATATCAAATCATTCATAACTTGTTCTACTACATAACTTAAAGCAAAAAGCCTCGAATGACGAGTTCAAGATCGTCATAAAATTGTAAGTTCACAACACTATTGTAAATAAAACGACATGTAGTAATGCGTGCCGCTATGCTTACTTAAAATAATTCTTTTGTTAATTTATAAAAATGATTAAATTTGTAATTTTAGAATTGTCCCGAGCAATATCAGGTTCAACATGAAGCACCAAAAGCAACAGCTGGTATTTTCTCACCACAATATGTAGTTATTAGCATCATAAAATTTGTATGCGAAGTGGTGGCAGAACCATGCAAAAATATAGCAATATGAACAAACTAGAACAATTTTGATAGCTGGCAAACTTATTGGAATCACAATTAGATTACAGAGGCAGTACAAATTGCTTTTCCGGCAGCGATTTAAAAGTGAATCTTGATTCTGTGCACAAACTTCCATTCGCGACACATTTCCAAACAAGAAACAGATGATTGGGTTTCACCACGAATTAAATGCATTGCTTAATTGAAACTTGTATGAAAAATAGCCAACAAGCAATGCAAAATAATAGCAAAATTGATTGAGCTGTAAGCAATTTTATGATCGCGTTTTTCTTAGATATGAATAATTTGTTGATTAATATACAGTAAGATGCTTCCGATTGCTGTTGAAAACTAATTATCATTTTCCGGCAGCAAAATAAGTCGCGAGCTGCTCCGGACAATACATAATTATTAGCGCCATCTAGTGACAAAGGCCGTATTATTTCCCTTTTCTTGCTACCTTTTAATGCAACTTTCAAATAAGGCAGTGTCAAATACAAACTGTCAATTATTACTCCACCTGTATAATTCCACCATGCTGGTGGTCCACAAATGTTTATAATTTTATTTCAAAAACCAACTAACATTCTGCTGTCTGCCAACTATAACAAAAACAATTGCGCAGTAAAAAAGTGCCGCTACACGAACAACTTGTCATCTCGTGCACGCAATGTGTAGAAACATCGAAAAGTGCGCCGGTTATAACGTGTTAAACACGTTAATATTTAAGCATCAATCTATTGTTGAAAGCTTGTATTTTTATTTTTGGTATCGACACACTGCATCTACACATACAATAGTCAGAATAAGTTTGCGTACAGGCAAGTCAAAATTATGTTTTGATTAATTTTGACCTCAAAAATTTGTTCTCTGTTTACCAAAACTTATCCACATTATTCATATATGCCTTAACTGCATTTCTTGTTCTGTTTAAGATGAATTAAAATAATAATTTTCCGTGTATTCGTATTTATTTTGACAATATCCTCACAAAACGGTGCAGAATAAGTTTGCGTACAAAAGTAATAACGGGAATTTCCAGTTATGCTTTTTATTTTTATTTGGAAATTTGTATTCCATTGAACAGTAAACGGTCTTGTCAATTATTTGGAACCGTATATGTGCTTGAAATTTTATAAAAAGCAATAGAATCCAAGAGAAAAAAATTAAAAATGGATAAAAGGATAATCTTACAACTTTCCAAAATTTACAAACAAATTTCATGAAATTAGGGGAACTTTTGGGAGAGCACATTCGTCATTTCAAAAAGCCATTTTAAATCAGTCAGTCAGTCAGTCTGATGAGCTCCTTCCGTTCGGTCGTGTTCTCAACCTAAGCTCTGCTTTATTCTGTCTTTCATTTTTGTGCGAGCGCGAAGCGTAATCCAAATTTCTCGCGATCGTTCAACTTTGGCCCTTTCCTCGCTAATTTATTCTTCATAATGCTTTGTGGCTGTGGCCAAAAGGTTGATCGGAGTCATCCCAAGTTGCAGTGTGCTAATTGCAATGAGCTGTTTCATCTGACTTGTGTAAACATTTTGCCAGCGGATCTGGAATTCTTGCAAAATACGAACAAGCCTTTTCATTGCAAAGATTGCGCGGCTTCCCGTCGAAATTCTATTCGCTCGCCCCCGCCATCGGCAGAGAGTACACCGTCTAATGTCGGCTCTACCATGGTGATCTCGGCTGCTAATTGTGCTCAATCGCCACACCTAGTGCAAAGCAAAAAATCTAGTACTCCTGTGCCTCAGCAATTAACACAACAACGAGCTAAGCCTACTCTCCCCGCGCAACAAAAGCTTTCTAAGGAAACGGTTTCGCTCAATGCTGTCTATAATGAGGTCGTTGCCCTCAGAGCTGTGAATGCCCAGGCGCTCACTTTAATTAATTCTCTGCAAACTGAAAACAAACTCTTAATCCAAAAACTCGAAGACTTACAAGTTGACGTTCAATCTACGCAACGTAAACTTTCGGAACAGGATCCTATCACGGCTATCTTGCTTCTTTCTAACGATATTAAGAGCCTTCAACGCAAATTACATGGCCTCGTAAACAAAAATGAGCCGGGAACGAACATTCTCTCGTCATCCAGCGCTTGTGTGGGTAGCGCTATGCCCGTTAGTGCAGCTCTCTCTGACAATGCAGGTGCTGCTTTGAAGGCGCCTCGCCCTGATGCTGTTACTCTTGCTCACTCCGCTGCTCCAGCTGCGGTTCCGAACGTCCAATGTTCGCCTGCTGCTACTGCTGCTTCGAATGCACCTCGTGTTGTTGTTGTTGCTGATCACGCTCTCTCCGCTGCTCCGACTGCAATTCCGAACGCCCAATGCTCGCTGGTTGCTACTGTCGCTTCGAAGATACATCGTGGTATTGTTGCTAATCACGCTCTCTCTGCCGTTCCTGCTGATGCGCCATGCTCTTATGCGGCTACTGTTCGTTCTTTGGATTCTGCCGTCTCTTTGCCAACGATTGACTCTGCTGCTATACATCGTGAAGCCTCTTTGTATGCTGGACATTCGTCTAGTCCAGGTTGGACTACTGCGGTGAGGAAAAATAAAACACATAAACATAAGCGCATTGTTGGTTCCAATGATAACTCCGAACTTGGCGTTGCTGTTCGTCTAAAGTGGCTGCACCTCTCATCATTCCTACCAACGGTCACTACTAATAACATCATCGACTACGTTTCAAAGCATGCAAATATTGAGAAGAATGGCATTTTGTGTTAAAGTCTCGTCAAAAAAGATTCGCCAACTGAAACTTTAAAGCGTATCAATTTTAAGTTAGGTATTCCCGAGTACTTAGTTGATAAATTGCTTAGTCCTGAACTGTGGCCAATAAATGTTAAAATACGCCCATTTGAATTTTTTCAAAAACCGGTGAATCCAAAGCAAGGGACTTAAAAACGAATTTTGTGTCAAATGTTCATAATTTAAATTGGCATACTCTTAAAATTTATTACCAAAATGTCGCTGGTATCAGGACTAAATCCAAGTCGATTTTTCTTGCCACGTCTCATATGGAGTATGACGTGTTATTCTGGTCAGGGACTTAACTATTATAAGTTTTTTAAGAAACTTATTGCAACGTAACTATTACGATGCAACAAAAATTTTTTTTGTTGATTTTAATTATTATTTGCAACAATTAATTTTTACGTTGCATAGTAACTGTTATGAAAAAAAAAAAAAAAATTTCGTTCTCGATAATTATTATTTTGCAATTTTTTTTTTTACGTTGCTTCATAACTTTTATTTTCGATTTTTTTTTATTTACGTTACCGATAACTATTATTTTCAGAAATTTTTTTTTTACGTTGCTTCATAACTTTTATTTTCGATTTCTTTTATTTACGTTGCTTCATAACTTTTATTTTCGATTTTTTTTATTTACGTTACCGATAACTATTATTTTCAGAAATTTTTTTTTTACGTTGCTTCATAACTTTTATTTTCGATTTTTTTTATTTACATTGCTTCATAACTTTTATTTTCGATTTTTTTTTTTTACGTTGCCGATAACTATTATTTACACAAAATTTTTTTTTTACGTTGCTTCATAACTTTTATTAAAGAAAAAATTTTTGTTTACGTTGCCTTGCCACATTTTGAGTTCAAATTGATTTTTTTTTGTTTCAATACATTTATTTGTGGTACAACAAATTGAAAAACGCAAATTTATTGCAGAAAATCAATTTACACCAACAACTAAAGTGCATTTAAATTTTTGTGCACATGAAAATCGCATATGGCAAACACCTCAGTGTTTGTAATTTCATTTGAAAAAACAAAACCCATATTTATGAAAAAAAAAATTCTTCGGACGGTGGGATTTGAACCTGCAACCTTCGGAATTGAAGCTTGCGTACACTACTGTGAAGCCACAAGCTGACTTAAATCAAGTTAGCAAAATTAGGAAAATAGGATTTTGTTGGCACGTATAAAAATCACATTTTTAGCCACGCGGAAATAAGTTATGCCAATGTTATCACGTGTTATCAATGAAATCAATGATATTCTACGCATTGTCATAACTGTCACCTGCAAGTGAAGTTCAATTTAAGTGAAAGTGGATATTTAAAGTGATTTAAATTTAATATTTAAAGTTATGGGTAGAAAACGAAACATTTTTATTCGCGAGTTTTTTAATTACATAGAATCTGCTAAAAGAAGCAAATGCAAAATATGTTCTTCGACATTTTTGGGGCAGAATGTTACAAATTTAAAGAGGCACATGGTTTCCGCTCATTTGGAAATATACCAGCAGGAGCAAACCCAAGAAGAATCGCAAACCGAAATGGACGAAAAAAAAAAAAAAGTTAAATTTTCGTCGGAACTTTCGAAAAAAGAAGTTCTTGATGCTTGCATTGAATTTGTGACGGTGCAATCCCAGCCTTTATCATTTTTTGATTCCAAGGCATTCAAGACGTTTTCGGCTCAGACCTTCAAAGGTTTAAAAATGGAGCCTGTCACTGCCGGAAACATTTGTGATGTAGTCGATGAGCGTTACACCAAAATAAAAACGCACATCGTCCAATCGATGAAGCAGAGAATGGTGTGCATAAAAATGGATTCTGCAACTCGGCACGATAGGTCCGTTTTAGGAATAAACGTTCAATTCATACAAAAGAAGAAGCTCGTGTTTTATACACTCTCTATGAAGGAAATTTTTATCCGGCAAACTGGTGAAAATTTGAAGCAAGAGCTAAACAAAGTTCTGCAAGACTTCGAATTGACAAATAGCCAAATCTACGCAATAACCACCGATAACGGAAGAAATATGGTTAAAGCAGTAGATTTGTTGGCTGCGTCAAGCGAGGAGGATGATTCAGACGATTGTGCAGATGACGAGGAGCTTGATTTGATGCAAGGTGAAGGGACAACTATAACATCAATCAAATGCGCCGCACATACGTTGCAACTTGCGGTCAAAGATTTACTCACGGCAAATGTGACCAAAACCGTTCACCGTGCTCGTGAAGTAACTAAAACATTAAGGACACCTAATTTTCGGTAAGAATTTGTGTGTTATCCTTCCGTTACAAAACAATTTTTCAAACGCAAACACACAATTCAGTCTGTCAGACCGGGTACATAAAACTTTCTTTTTGAGATAGGTTTTTCAAGATATTCGAAATATTTAAATTTTTTTAGTTAAGTGGATTATATTCATGTAAATAAAGTTGAATAATGAAAGTAAAATATGAATTTACTGGTCTCACAGACGAATGACGTGTAAAGAAAGGTTAATACGTTAATACTACGTAAAAATTCTCTTCTTTCTTTTTTCTCAATTAACTTTTTTTGTATACTTATAGACATACATTGAAAATGTTGAATTTAGGAAAACCTCAACTTGACGTTCCAACCAGATGGAGCTCCACATATAAAATGTTGGAACGACTTTTAAAATTTAAAGATTTTTGCTCGGAGCACTTAAAAAATCCATTGAAGGATGAGGAATGGGCCGAAATTTTAGAATTGGTAACAACTTTGAAACCAATTCATGAAATCACTATCAAACTCCAAAAAGAGCAGCTTGTATTCGGTGATTTCTTTAGAGAATGGTTCACCTTAAAAGTGATTCTCAAATCGAATCAGTCACCTACGGCAACAGCACTCTTAACGTTTGTTTCAAATAGAGAACCTCAAGTTTTAAACAACGTTGTTATGAATGCTGCGCTCTTTTTGGATCCCCGTTTTTACCGTACACTTAATGCAGTGCAGAAAGAGGATGCAAAACAGCATTTAAAGAAGCTTTCCCGGCAATTGATTGCGCTTAAACAGGTTCGTATTTCTTAATAACACATTACACCGTGCGACAGCATTTTCCACACTGGAAAAAATTCATATAGGCGTGAAACTAGACACCAAACAAAGTAATATGCGTACTTCGTTTTTCATTTCTACATCCTTTGTCTTTTTTAAAGGACTTCACAATTTTGAAGGGGATTAAAAATAAAAAAAATATTAAAAAATACTTAACCTAGTTAAAATATGGTGGTATGTATATCAGATGAAAGAGGAAAGACTGAAACATTTAAATAAAACTGATTTTTAATCTATTTGTAAAAAAAAGGATATGAAAAAAGTCCTTTAAACATTTTAATCCTTAATATCCTTGAAAATTTATGTAGAATTTTCTTGAAAAGTAAGTATGTTAGAACTCGAAATCTTCTTGATCATGTGTCAAAATTTCATTACTCTACCTTATTGGTTCGAAAGTTATTAAAAAAAGTGGAAGCTGCAAGTCTAATGAAGAACAAAAATTTTAACTTATTTGCGCATGGATTTTTTCCAGTGTGAACAAAATTTTTCATTTTTGGCACGGTGTTATATTTCTGTGTATTTTCCGAGTAAAGCTATTATGGTATGTTTCCAGGAATTTAAAAATAGTAATGAACATAAACATTCTTTTAAAACTATTTTTAGCCAAGCATTGCATTACCCAGCTCTCCTCCTGTGCTTCCTAATACCCCTGATAATTTGGATATCGATGAATCTACCAGTCACAGTACCACGTCTCTGCTCAAAAATGCTCTGAGGGAACTAGAAGTCGATTCGTCTTCAGATGATGACGTTAGCAATGGGTCATCGCGCGAAATTTTGGCTGCGTATGCCGAAATTGATAATTTTAAACCACAACGTCTAGATATTGAAGCAGACCTACTCACGTACTGGGAGGAGAAAAAGTTTTCCTTTCCTTTTTTGCGACAACTCGCACATATAATACACGCTGTACCAGCTACCCAAGTGACAGTGGAAAGGGCGTTCTCAGCTTTACGACTCACATTACGTGATGAAAGATGTAACCTATCGGATGAAAAGTTGGCGCGCATTATGTTCGTGAAACTAAATTACTCAGAAAATGAATAAAAAAAAATCAAGAACGTTCTTTACATTTTATAACACTACTAGCAGGACACCGAGGCTTTGCACGCAAGTTTAAAGCCAATAAATCAAGTTCTTCTTAACTTTTTGTTGATCCAATCAGATTTTTATGAAACAATTCTTATCTCATTACTTCTTATTTGAAGTGTTTTCACCATATTTGAAATCAATAGGCTTATATCAAGTTTCTTCATACAACACCTTAACCCCTGTTTTGCCTCTTTAGACCCCGATTTTCAAAAACTCCCGTCTTAGCGTCTTCATTTTTCAATATGTACCTGCAGTTCAAATTTCATATTTGTAGCTTTGGGTTGGGCGGTGATTAATCAGTCAGTTAGTCAGGACCAACAATTATATATACATAGACTTCTTATTCCTTCACGTGCACGTACAATGCATAGTAATGATTTTGTTGATAACACGTTATAACTGTTATTTACGATTGCTACTTAATAACACGTGATGATATTGATAGAACTAATTTCCGCGTGGCTACTTTTGTATCTTCTTTTTTTCTGACTTCATGTAAGTCAGCTTGTGGCTTCACAGTAGTGTACGCAAGCTTCAATTCCGAAGGTTGCAGGTTCAAATCCCACCGTCCGAAGAATTTTTTTTTTCATAAATATGGGTTTTGTTTTTTCAAATGAAATTACAAACACTGAGGTGTTTGCCATATGCGATTTTCATGTGCACAAAAATTTAAATGCACTTTAGTTGTTGGTGTAAATTGATTTTCTGCAATAAATTTGCGTTTTTCAATTTGTTGTACCACAAATAAATGTATTGAAACAAAAAAAAAATCAATTTGAACTCAAAATGTGGCAAGGCAACGTAAAAAAAAATTTTTTCTTTAATAAAAGTTATGAAGCAACGTAAAAACAAAATTTTGTGTAAATAATAGTTATCGGCAACGTAAAAAAAAAAAATCGAAAATAAAAGTTATGAAGCAACGTAAAAAAAAAATTTCTGAAAATAATAGTTATCGGTAACGTAAATAAAAAAAATCGAAAATAAAAGTTATGAAGCAACGTAAAAAAAAAATAAAAGAAAAAGAAAATAATAGTTATCGGTAACGTAAAAAAAAAAAATCGAAAATAAAAGTTATGAAGCAACGTAAATAAAAAAAATCGAAAATAAAAGTTATGAAGCAACGTAAAAAAAAAATTTCTGAAAATAATAGTTATCGGTAACGTAAATAAAAAAAATCGAAAATAAAAGTTATGAAGCAACGTAAAAAAAAAAAATTGCAAAATAATAATTATCGAGGACGAAAATTTTGTTTTTTTTTCATAACAGTTATTACGCAACGCAAAAATATTTATTACATGATAATAGTTACAGGCCATGTAAAAAAATTTTTATTGGAAATAATTATTATAAAGCAATATTTATAAAAATATCTTAAATAAGGGCAATTTTTTTATTTCCAAAAATATTGATAATAATTATTTTAGGTCTCTGATTCTGGTGGAGACATGGTTAAATGGGGACTTTGGTGATGGAGAATTTTTCAACCAATCACTTTACCAAATCTATCGTAAGGATAGAGATTCAATAAAAACAGGGTGCCAAAGAGGTGGTGGTGTACTTATTGCGGTTAAACGTACGTTGCGCTCCTTTGCGCACGAACTGTTTAATAATGATACCTTGCTTGACCAGCTATGTGTTTCTATTTCTGGTTCACCTGAGCAGTTAGTTATCTGCGTTTCTTATATTCCGCCTAATAGCTCTAACTCATTATATTCAGCTCATGTTAATAATATCTTAAATCTGCCGGATCTAGATAAAGCAAATGTGCACTTCTGTGTTTTGGGAGATTTTAATCTCAGTAAACTCTCGTGGTCCTATTCTGATGCAGAGAATAAATTAACTCCATCGAATGTGACTGCTGCTCATGAGATATATCTAATTGACAGTTTTTGCTGCTTTGACCTTGTGCAAATTAATAAATTTTTTAACAAACTGAATCGTTTGTTAGACTTAATTTTCCTAAGTGACGCTGTCAAACACACTCTGGTCGAATGTATGTTCCCGATATCTCCATCAGACATGCATCATGTGCCGCTGGTGCTCCATGTTGAATTTTATGAATTTTTAAAACTACCAAATTCTTCGGACAGGCGGAATTTTAACTTTAAAATTTGTGATTTTGATATCCTAAATAACTTTATCGGTAGTTCTGATTGGATTAATAAGTTTACTAACTTTGATACTGCTTCATGCTTTGATATATTTTGCAATGAACTATATGACACTTGTTGCAGATGGGTTCCTTTGGTCAAACCAAAAGTTTACAAGTTACCCTGGTACACTAAAGAATTGAAAAAATTTAAGAATTTAAGAAATAAATTTTACAATCGCTTCAAGACGTCAAATGATGCAAATGATAAAAACGTATTCCTAAACTATTCAAAGGAATTCGCTGTTCTCGACAGATTTTTGTTTAATAACTATATCTTAAACCAGTATTAAAAGCAACCCAAAAGCCTTTGGCAGTTTATTCAATCTAAAAAATCGCATTCGGACATCCCTTCCTTAATGGCTTATAATGGACTTTCTTCGAATTCTGCGCTCGGTATCGCAAACCTATTTGCTAATTTCTTTATGTCAAATTTCGCAGCGGATTCAGTCAATTGACAGCTCTATATTAGACAATATTCACTCCTCGTTTGAGTTTGGATCTTTGAAAATCACGGAAGGTGATGTCATGGCAGGTATCATGAAGCTAAAGCTTTCGGCTAAGGCAGATAGTGATGGCTTCTCTTCTCTGTTTTTTAAAAACTGTGCTTCTACAATTTGTAAGCCTCTGTGTCATATTTTTAATCTCTCTTTGTCTTCCGGTGACTTCATTGGAAGATGGAAAATTGCGCATATTACTCCAGTGTTTAAAAATGGGAGCAAAAATGATATTTCAAACTATCGCCCAATTTCGAAACTTTCAACCGTGTCAAAATTGTTTGAATTAATTGTGAAGGAATACTTAGTTTTTCCTCTCTCTAGAATTATTTCCCTTAATCAGCATGGATTCATCGCTGGCCGGTCCACAGTAACTAACCTAGCTGTTTTCACTGAATACTGCTTCTCAGCTTTTGAAGAGAGACTTCAAGTTGACACTTTTTACACTGATTTCTCGAAAGCTTTTGACAAAGTGTCACACAAACTTCTTACTTTGAAATTGGAGAGGCTTGGTTTTCATTCTTCTTTCTTGAAATGGATACACTCTTACTTATGTGGCAGACTTTGCCATGTTGTTGTGGATAGCATAAAGTCGAAGTCTTTTGCTGCCACATCTGGTGTTCCCCAAGGAAGCATCCTTGGGCCGTTATTTTTTCTGTTGTTTATAAACGATATCGAGTCTTGCTTTTGCAACACAAATTTCCTTTTGTATGCAGATGATCTTAAAATCTTTCTTAAAACTCACTGTGTTAGTGATGTGGCACGTATTCAAACTGACTTGGATAGTTTGAATATCTGGTGCCTTAAAAATCACTTAGCTCTTAATGTTAAAAAATGCTATCACATAACCTTTTCGAGATTGAATAATAATATTCACACTTTTCTTTCCATTGCAAATAATCGCCTTAAAGATGTTAATGAGATATCAGACTTGGGAGTACTGCTCGACTCCAAATTGACGTTTGTCAATCACATAAATAATATAATCCCTAAAGCATATGCTATGTTAGCCTTTATACGTCGAAACTGCTCTGATTTTAAGGACCCCTATACATACAACCTTCTATACTCTGCTTTCGTGAGGTCTAGGCTAGAATACGCTGCTTTTATTTGGAATCCGTTCTATGCTGTTCATATTAATCGCCTCGAAAGAGTACAGAAGAAATTTCTAAAATTTGCCCTATTCTCACTAAACTTTCATGAACCGATTCCTTCGTATAAGTCACGTTGCTTACTTATAAATTTGAAATCATTAGAATCGAGGCGCATGGTAAATTCATTATTATTCGTATATGACGTCATTTGTGGCAGTACCAAGTGCCCTGCTTTACTTAGTCCCAATGAGAACTACTCGCACAAATAAATTATTTGTAGTAAAGCATTACAAGTCGAACTATGCTTATAATCAACCGCTTGCTAGATCATTAATGCAATTAAATAATTTGGCTTGCAGCAATGATGTCGATTTTTCCATTTCAAAACCAAAATTTAAAGAATTAATTAATATGTTTTATACTTAGTCCAATTGTTAGTCTAATTCTTAAGTAATGTTACATTTTGTATATTTTCTAGCCTGTAGATATTTTGTATTTCGATTGGCTTAAATAAATAAATAAATAAATCTAAAAAACAGAAAATCTTGCTTCGTTACTACGATCTGGCCATTTTCTTAAGTTACCCGAGCAAGAGGATTCGATTGTTCGCGATCAGTGCATCATAATCTAAGGCTAGTTGCATCCAATATCTTCAGAAATGTACAGAAATATTTTATAATACCCAGTAACAGTGACTTTATAAGAAAAGTCCTGAAAAAACCGTATTTACCCTACATAACAGCATGTAAGAAGCCCATATTTAGCTTACTCACAAGGAGCACAGAATTGCTTTCGTAAAAGAGTCCACCAACGAGTCTAGAAAACCGGATTTCCGGGATGATGTGTTGTTATCTATAGAAATTGAGACGATTCATTATTATCTGATAATGGTTTGGCATATTTGGCATTAAAAGGCATCAACTAATTTGAAGAGGATCTTGTTAATAACAAAAATCGAAAATTAACAGTGAAGCATAGCATGTGTGTGGGTATGGTATGGGGCTGCATGTCAGGAAAAGGAGTGAGCAGGCTGTTTTTTTTATTCAGAAATGCTTCCGAGGGGTTATTTACATATACTAAAAGCATATGTAAGCCAAAGTTTCAAAACTTTGGATCAGATTCCAACATTTCTTTTAAACTTTACGATGACCTTAGGGTGTAATGCATACGATGTGAAGCTATGTTTGCTATTAACTGGCTCAACAAAGTTGAAAAAGTTCCTCCCTAGTCACCTAATGTGCATCTTATTGAGTATATAAGGGGTTTACTTGAACCCTGAGCCCAACAACACTCCATCTTCAAAGATATACCAATATAACAATTTAAGGATATAACAAAATAACCGCTGAAAAAACACAGAATTTTATAAAATTTACGCTGAAACTTCTGCAGGAAGCTCAAGCAAGAAAAGCATATTCAGTTATTAATTTTTGGACAAAACTTAGTTTCAATTGAATTTTAACTACATAACCTTATCTTGTACGCAAACTTTTTCTGAGGTGAATTCATAACATATTTTGTTTATGGCCCTCCTTTTACAGTTTGGATATTATTATCTTAATGGTATAAAAGAACTAACTTTACGGAAGAAATAAAAAATATTTTGTTTTTGAAAAATTACATTAAGTAATTTATTTTTCATATGAAAAAAATACGTACCCCTTGTACGCAAACTTATTCTGACTAGTGTATATGAATTCGAAATCAAGTCTAATCAATGGATTAATGGATTTAATAAATAATTGTCACAGCAATATGGGTCACAGCAATATGAGTGTCAAACGATTTAGCGCGTCATTGTGGCAAACATAGGCTATACACCGTGGCGACGAATAACTGTTACCTTTTTTCAAAGCGCTGCTGCGCCTATCGTATTAGGCCTAGACTTATTATTTTTTTTGGTATTTTTTTTGTATCAATACTGTAAACAATACACTAGTTAGGCAACGAAATCATTTAGTGTAAACAATTTGAGAAGCATACACGCCAAACGAGAACTTGGGGTAAAATTAAATTTGAAGGGTGAAAACCCAAGGGTGATTGTTTAATCGCTAAAAAATCTGACAATCAACAAAATGTTTGTATATCGTACTATAGCGCGGTTTAAGGAAACTAGAACCCTCAAAATCGCAAAAAAGATCGGTCGCAAAAGTACCGGAAGAACTCCAGAAATGGTGAAGAAAGTGCGTGAACTCATGAGTCAAAATTGTGCGATTTCTGTAAGAAAGATGGCTAAAGACATGGGTGTGTGCCATAAAGCCGTACAAAATGTTATTAAAAAAAATTTGAAGATGAATGCCTAAACAAAAAAAACCAATTCACGGTCTTACAGAGCGTCAAAAAATAATGAGAAAGAAAAGAAGTGATCAACTCCTTCGGCGGCACGCAAGCTGCGAAATAATTTTTTCGGATGCAAAACTCTTTCTGTTACAAGACAGTCATAACGTTCAAAACGATTGTGTGTATGCAACAAGGATGGCTGATATCCCAACTCATAAAAAAGCGATTGAGAGGTATCAAAACGTGTCCTCCGTTATGGTATGGGGAGCGATTTCTGCAGAAAGGCAAGTTTCCTCTCCTTTTTAACGAAAAAGGCGTAAAAATTATCGCAAACTACTACTTGGAAGAGGTTTTGAAAAGCATTTGTTGCCCCATGCCACGCAGTTATTTAGAAATGCACAATTTTGCTTCCAGCAAGATTCTGCTCCAGCTCACAAGGAAAAAATTGTTCAGAGCTGGTGTAAAGACGAACTTCCATGTTTTATTTCGGCAGATGAATGGCCGTCCCTCTTCTCCGGATCTGAATCCATTGGATTTCTCTATATGGGGTTTCATGCTGGACAAAATGAAGAACGTAAAACACATGAAGATAGAAGAATTTAAGCGACGCCTTCAGAAGATATGGAATAAAATATCTGACGAGTCGTGCGTGCCGCCTGCGCTGCCTTCCCAAAGCGTTTACGGCTGGTGAACAAAAACAAGGGTGAAAGATTTGAAATTAATAATTAAAAACTAAATGAAATAAGTACTGAAATAAATATAAAATATATATTTTTCAAAATCAATCACGTTCTTTTTTATTTTTAACAAAACGTTAGTAACAGTTATTCGTCGCCACGGTGTATATAAATCAGCCACACCCACTTTCCGCGCCCACTCAGCTAACAAAACAAAGCTACGGTACATGTTTGAAAATTAATGTTGATGTAAAATGATTCTTTGTTTCATAGCGGTAAACATAAGCTATATAAGGTAGACCACGTCCACCTTTTACGCCTTTATGCCCATTATGATGAAAGAAATCAATAATTATATTTGTGCAAAACAATATGGATATAAAAACATTTGCGAGTCATTGCAGCAAATATCTATATATTGTAGGTATATAGAAATGAATGTACATATGTATGTTTGTTTGTTTTTCATGGAATGTTCGTCTTGAGTAAGTCTCGGTAAACCACATAGTGCGAATACGCGTGGCAACTCCCATACAACTTAAATTTTCAATATGTAATATCTTCGTAATGAGAAGTCAGACAGCATTAAAATTTGGTGCGAGGCCACCGTGTGTTTTTGACAAGGGGGCGGGGCACCGTCCATACAAATTAAATTTTCAATATGGAATATCTTCGTAATGAGAAATCGGGCAGCATTAAAATTTGGTGCGGGGCCACCGTTTAGATGTGCCGTTTCACTGGTAAAATTTGTGAGCGTTGGACAAGGGGCGTGGCACTTTTTTAGCAACTCAAATGTTTTGAGTAACTTTGGAACTAGAAATCACACATCAACGAGATTTGACACAAACTTACGATTTAGATGTGCCCTTCGCCATGGGGAATGGGGTGGCACTGCCCATACAACCCAAGTTTTTATCTTCGGAATTATAAGTCGGCCATCATTGAAATTTGATATAGCATCATGGCTTAGATTGTCGTTCAACTGGTTAATTTGTATGGGCGTTGGACAAGGCGCGTGCCACTTTTTAAGCGACCCTATTTTCAATAATTTTGGAACTGCAAATCACACATCAAGATATTTGGCACATACTTACGATTTCGACGTGCCCTTCGACAGGGAGAATAGGGTGGGTATTGGACGAGGGGCATGGCACCGCCCATAGAACCCAAATTTTTAATGTGGAATAGCTTCGGAACAATAAGTTGGAAAGCTTTGAAGTTTTGTATACCATCGTCCCATAGATGTGTCATTCTATTGGCAAAATTTTATGGGCGTGGACAAGGGACGCGGTATATATTTTGCGACTGAAATTTTCCGCGGAACTTTGGAACTGAAAGTCGCATATCAATGAAACCGGGTCACACCCTTCGACTGGAGGAATGGATTGGGCATTACATAAAAGAGGCGTGGCATCGCCCATAGAGTGTAGTATGAAAAAGCTTGATTTATTAGGCCCATTGACTTCAAGCTTGCGTGCAAAGCCGCAGGGCCCTACTAGTGTTTATATATGTTTTGTTGCTCTGTGCAACATATACATTTACTGAGTGTCTACCAAAGATAGCAGATGCAAAAAATTTAGCCAAGAATTGAAGAATCTCTAAACAAAAATTTTTATTTGACATACATTTATTTGATTAAAATTTATTAAATCCATTAATGAATGTACATACATATGTACATTTATTTCTATATACCTACAATATATAGATATTTGCTGCAATGACTCGCAAATTTTTTTATATCCATATTGTTTTGCACAAATATAATTATTAATTTATTTCATCATAATGGGCATAAAGGCGTAAAAGGTGGACGTGGTCAACCTTATATAGCTTATGTTTACCGCTATGAAACAAAGAATCATTTTACATCAACATTAAGTTTCAAACATGTACCGTAGCTTTGTTTTGTTAGCTTAGTGGGCGCGGAAAGTGGGTGTGGCTGATTTATATATAGCCTATGTTTGCCACAATGACGCGCTAAATCGTTTGACACCCATATTGCTGTGACAAATATATCATGGCTGATTTGTTATTATAGTGATCGTGGCGAGAAGGCGTATTAGGTAGGCGTGGTCAATCTTATATATCCAATGTTAACATCAACAAAACACGGAATCATTTGGTATTAATACTGATTTACCGACATGTACCGTAGCTTCGTTTTGTTAGTTTAGTAGGCGCGGAAAGTGGGCGTGGCCGATTATATTATAGCCTATGTTTCCCGCAATGACACGCTGAATCGCTTGATACCCATATTGCCTTAAAAAGGCATACTATAGATGAGTTTTGTTACCATAGTGGGCGTAAGCGGGGGGCGTGGTCATTCTCATATAGCCTATGTACCATTCTCCCAGATGAAAAAATGTTTGGTGCTTATTTCATCTAAACCGGTTCAGTGGTTTTTGCCTGATTGTGGCTCAAAAAACGCCACACTTGTTTTTATATAATAGTATAGATAAAGCAACAAGCGTCTTAGGGCTAATTTTTCAGTGCGAGTTTAAACCCAAACGTAGTTTGCTTGAACTTGGTTTACATTTAAACTTATGCCCGTTCTGACTATGTCATATTTGGTGTCATATTCACTGACGACAAACACAGCCATGCATGTCATGTTCGTCCTATGTCGTCAAATGCGTTCTCATTGCACGGCAAAAAACTGACGAAAAATACATATGACAAGGTTTGCCAGCATGTTGACATTTTTTGTTTTCTCATCAAACGTAGTCAAATCCATGGTACTATAACAAGGTATACCAACTAGAAAAGTTTTGTCTTATTTCCTTTGTTTACATTTGGAAATGCTGTCAACCAGAGATACTAGAGTTGCATGTACGCTAGAAATTTAAAGGTACTAAATTCCATGCATACCATACGTTTTGGAAATGTTCATACTAAACAAACAAAAATATGCACTAGCTGGCTTAGAGTGCTAAATCCATTTTCTCAAATGTTACAGGAAAGAAAAACTAAGTAAAAATAATTTATATTTATGTTTATTTACATACCTAATAGTTTTATGTCTTTAAGTAATTTTGCCTTGGAGTAATGAGGAGATGGTGAAGAAATAAAAAAAACATGTTCCGCCGGCTTGTGACTTAAAGCTGCGTGTACACTGTAGAGAAATTTCGATAGAGCTCTATCTTCTCTCGAACTCTCGTCTATCAAATGTGTTTGCACTATAGAGGATCTCTACTAGAGATTTGACTCTACGTAGAGTTTGATAAACTCTATACAACGATGAACTCTATTCGATGTATACACTAAGACAATTTTTTCACTCAGCTAGAGCTGTAGAGCAAATTTGTATTCTTGCGAACGAAATTCGGAAAAATGAGTGCGCGCCAAAAGCAAGCAACAGCTGCAGTTCTAGTTTATTTGAAGAAGAATTAAAAAAAAAGAGTTGGGAATGTTGGATACGAAATTTGATCGCGAAGCGGCAGAGTGCGGGTGTTTATCGGGAGCTACTTGGTGAATTATAAAGCTACGTATAGAGAAGTCTATACATTCAGTAGAGCTCTCCACGAGAGCTCGTCACAGTCTCTACCCGAGATTTTTTAGTCGACAGTTTTTCGTAGTGTAGACACTTTTTTCATTGGCTCTACGAGAACTCTAGTTCTATTGAACAAGTTCAATAGAGTTTAGAACTCTCGCATACAGGTTTTTTTGTTTATACATATGAATGCATAGTCGAGAATTTCATGATTTATGAATGTTTTTGAAAATGTGGTTTTAGCTGAAGATGTTAATGAGTTTTTAAGAGCAACAAAATATCCACCAAACAAACAATAACGAATAACGCAATGGCATCAGCGCCGAAGAAAAATCGTTTCAACTGATTTCGATGTTCGAGTCAAGGGTCCAGTGGACATGCACTCCATTGTGGGAAGCGCCAAATCAGCGAAATTAGGCAATAAGCGGCATAGAACGATAAGCTTAGAGCTAAGTTAATTTAGTCGAGGTGACTTACTTCTGTTTGGGAGCCGTGGAGTACGGTAATAAACCTCATTTTTTCATACTAATTAAAAGCGTTTCTTTTCCTTTGCAGCGAATCCAGAGGGGCCAAGTGGTGGCTCACTCTAATTTTTTAGCGCTCCCCAAGGGGAGTGCTTTAACTGGCGCCCGAGCAGGGACCCACATTTTTAAAATGTGGTCCTAGCGTTTATAAGGATGCTTGCCTGGCAGTGATAGTGGCAGTGATCGCTGGGCTGCGATTCTTACGAGACCCTCCCAGCCCACGAATAAAATTTGCAAATATAAAGAAATACGTCTCGATCCTGCGATTCCTACGGGACCCTCCAGGATATAATAAATGAAAAAGACCTGTGACCCCGAAGACCCTCAGGCCTTAAATAAAAATTGGAAAAGTGAGAGAAACCTGTGATAGTGCTCAGCGATTCATCACCTTCGGGGAGACCCTCCTGGCACTCACAGGAAATTTTAAAAATAAAAATGGCAAACTGTGATGGTGCTCAGCGATTCATCACCTTCGGGGAGACCCTCCTGGCACCCACAGAAACAATTTTTTTTTACTTACAAGGGCCACCGTGCCCACTCGTTAAATAACAGAAAGAGAAAATCCTCGACAAAATGGTAGTTCTAAAGGAACTTGGGTTCAACTCCCTGTCAGGACAAATCACAAATTTTTTGACACATCACTGCCTGGTGTACGACGGTATCCTTGTTAAACGCTGGGAATAGTCGCTCGCCTATAAATATTCTAATGCGATAGACAATTCGCGGTGATATGTCGCTGTACACATAAGAACACAGCGCCGTTTTCACGCAATTGGTCTTCTACTTTAACCCATAAGAACAAAGTGGAGATCGCAATGAATTTTAGGAAGTCCGAAGGCGCGAAAAGCATTCGGTCGACCAAAAAGGATTACATGTACTGCCATGACTATTCTTTAATAACTCAATAAAAAGAAAAATTTCATTCTGATTCTTGTTATTCCTGCTTTTCAGATATGAAAGCTGCATTGATACTGTAAGGAAAATTTGAAAAAACATATGTTGATTGGAATACTTGGATTGTGAAAAAGTGAATTTGTGATCTGTGCCAAAGGCAAAGTGTGCATCTTACGACAAAAGAAAAACCAACTGTACTAGCCAATCGTCTGCCGAAATCCTGAGATTCTACGCGGATTAAGTGGTGAGTGAATTTTTCGCCTTGACTAAAACACCTTTTTTAAATCATGGACTCACTGACTCAGACCGTTACCGAGTTGACAGGCTTAGTAGGAGCCCTAGTGAATGAGTTGAGGAAAGCGGAGCCCCGAATTCGACAACTCGAGGCGATTAATGCCGCACAACCCGTTCCTGTAGAGGTGCCTCTACGCGGCCCGGCAAATGAGGACGAGCTAAAAGAAATAGGAAAACTCCCCGACTCCGTAAAAGAGCTACAACCGTTTGAGGGAGATCCGTCCCAATACGTGTCGTGGGTTCAGGCCGTAGAGGGTATCCTTACCGACTATAAGATAGTTAGAGGCAGGCCCATTTATAGGGCTATCTTGAAAAGTATAAGGGGAAAGATCCGGGGTGGTGCTAACAGTGCGCTCGTTTCGCATAACATATTCGAGGAGGATTGGCCAGCCACCAAGGCCGGCTTATCCCTTCATTATCATATTCAATAAAATAAGAACGGAAGACTACTCGGCTGAGACAGTGAATGCGTTGATGGAGACGTACAGGAATAGAGCGCTGGATGTATTCATCAGAGGTCTTTCCGGGGATTTGGCAAGGATGATCATCGTGCAGAAACCGGCCCCTCTGCCGGAGGCGTACACCGCCTGTCTCGATATTCAGAATCTGAATTTTAGGGGCCATTCTGTTCATAATAAGGAATTTAGCAACATGGTAACGGTTCCTGTGAACCATTTTAATAAAAACTACTATCGCCTTTCAAGGCCACCAAGAATGGGTATGATGAACGCGGCGCGAAGATTCGATCAAAGTTGGGAAAATCGACCCAACGACTCGGGAAACTTTAGATCGTCCTTTGATAGGTTTAAAAACCAAAAAATTGAGGCACCGGCTCCAAATTACCACACGGACGCTGTCGTAAAAATGGAGGTCGACAGGTCCCAACAAACTAGACGCTCGAACTATTCCAATCGGCCAACGAATAACAACGCTTTTAAGAAAGGACTCTCATCATCACATGGAGGGGCTCCAAAGCTCCAGAAGCTCTACAACATTAATACGACACCAGAGGAAATTTCACAAGGAATGTGCGAACCAGATACCAAGGAAGAAACATGTGACGCCGGACAATCGGATTTTTTAAGCGGTGGCCCTCCCGCATTTTTTATATAGGTGGCGATGTTTCTAGTTCCATACCTTACCTAACGTGCGTGGGAGAAAGCGGGAAGTCCCTTGAATTTTTGATTGACACGGGGGCAAACAAGAATTTTATTAAGGCAAGCCTTGCTGGCGAATCAAAACCAGTACAACCGCCTTTCCTCATTCAAACAGCAGGGGGACAAGTATCCATTAACGAAAAAATCCAAGGGAAATTTTTCGAAAGACTATGAAACGACACTTTATTAACTTTCTACGTATTGCCTGGATTCGAGACTTTTGATGGTATAATTGGGGACGACACGCTGAAACAACTTGGCGCGTTAATAGATCGTAAGAACCATACTCTCTTCATACACCCAAACATTAGAATCCCTCTTAGGAACAAAATTCTAGACAGTGTTCACATCGCAGAGATGATCAACGTCCCAGAATCATTACGACCGTACATTGACTCCATGATAAGCAAGTATTCAGAATTATTTAAACCCTTGAATGTTAGGACTAAAATACGGACAACAGTCAAAGCTGAAATTGCAACAGTGACAGATGACCCAATATATACAAAAAGTTACCCCTACCCCGCTAGTATGAGGGAAGAAGTAGAACGACAAGTGGCTGAATTACTCGAGGAGGGAATCATACGACCCTCTAAAAGCCCTTACAACTCCCCCATATGGGTAGTGCCAAAAAACCAAAACCCTCGGGTGAGAAACAATATAGGATGGTCGTGGATTTCAAACGATTAAACGCTGTTACTATCTCAGACACTTATCCTATTCCGGACATTAACGCAACATTAGCCAGTTTAGGGGAAGCCAAGTATTTTACCACGATTGACCTTACGTCGGGCTTCCATCAAATCCCGATGAAGGAAAGCGACATTGCAAAAACTGCATTTTCCACAATGAATGGAAAATACGAGTTTTTAAGACTCCCTTTCGGCTTGAAGAACGCGCCAGCTATCTTCCAACGAATGATAGACGATGTCTTGAAAGAATACATAGGAAAAATTTGCTATGTATACATCGACGACATCATAGTCTATGGAAAAAATGTGGAGGAACACCTGATAAATGTCGGAACGATTTTCGCTAGGCTAGCTGAATCAAATCTACGAGTGAATCTGGAAAAAACTAAATTTGTAAGAACGGAAGTAGAGTTCCTTGGACATTTGATTACATCCGAGGGAATCAAACCTGACTCATCAAAAGTGCAAGCCATCGCAGATCTCTCACCTCCGAAGACTCTCAAAGAATTAAAAATTTTCTTGGGCATGACCTCTTACTACCGTAGGTTCATCAAAGATTACGCCAAGGTAGCAAAACCCTTGACGAACCTCACGCGTGGCGAGAATGCGCAAATAAAAGCCAACCAGTCGAGAAACATTCGGGTCGAGTTAGACGCTTCAGCTGTACAAGCCTTCAATAATCTAAAAACCTTGTTAACTTCAGCAGACATACTAGTATTCCCTGATTTCAATAAGCCTTTCCACCTAACTACCGACGCATCGAACTATGCCATCGGTGCAGTTTTATCCCAGGGCGAGCCAGGAAAAGACAGACCAGTCGCGTTTATTTCGCGCTCGCTAAACAAGTCGGAAGAAAACTACGCGACGAATGAAAAGGAAATGCTGGCCATCGTCTGGGCTTTGGACAACTTAAGGTCTTATCTGTATGGAGCCAAAAAAATCAAAATTTTTACAGACCATCAGCCGCTCACCTTCGCTCTAGGCAACCGGAATTATAATGCGAAACTGAAGAGGTGGAAGGCGAGAATCGAGGAGTACAACCACGAGCTGATTTACACTCCTGGTAAATCAAACGTCGTGGCAGATGCTCTATCGAGGTTACCATGCCAAGCCAACCATATGACGGCCTCTTCGGTTACTGAGACTGCGAGTGAAGGCGCTACCGATACCTCTAGGACAATGACTGCAGGCAGGGGGTCAGAAACTGAAACGGTAAGCGAGATTGAAACGGTGCATAGTGCTAACCAGGACGCCTCTGATCTGATTCCCCATGTCGAGGTACCCCTAAATGTTTTTAAAAACCAAATAATTTTCAGATTAGGAAAAGAATTGTATTGTTACGAAACCCCTCATCCCGGTTATAATCGACATTATATTTCTCTATCAACTTTCGATCAGGATACCCTTATCCAAAAATTGAAAGAACACCTTAACCCTACAGTAATGGAATGGAATCAATGGAATCAAAATGCCTGAAAGCTATTTACAGCTCCTCCAAGACGTTTATCTTAATCACTTCCGGTTTTACAAAATCAGAATCACTCAGAGAGTAGTGGAAGATGTAGCCAATCCCGACAGAGTCTGTGCCATCATAGAAGCTGAACATAGGAGAGCTCACCGAAACTCTCGGGAGAACAGAGAACAAATTCTTGAAAAATTTTACTTCCCGAGGATGGCTAATAGAATTAAACAATATGTTGCCACCTGTGAAACCTGCCGATTAAACAAATATGATAGACACCCTCCTGTGCTACCATTGAAATACACCCCAACTCCTAAATATCCATGCGATATAATACACGTCGACATATTTGAAGTCCAGGGAGAAAAATTCCTTTCCTGTTTAGATAAATTTTCAAAATTTGCCAAGCTTTTCCACATAAAAAACCGATCGTCACCAGTTTTACGTTCCAAATTCGCGAAGCTCATACACTACTTTACGGTGCCTAGAATGATTGTCACTGACAATGAAACAGGATTCTTGAGCCCCCTTGTGCGCAACTACATTAGAGGTCTCGGGATTAAGATTTACCAAACCCCAATCCAGAAAAGTGAAGTTAACGGTCAAGTGGAAAGGCTCCACTCTACCTTAATAGAGATTTACCGTTGCCTAAAGAAGGATTTGGGAAATAGGGAACCAAAAGAGCTCCTTTACATTGCAGTAGACCGATACAATACCTACCACTCTGTAACGAAGAAAAAACCCAGCGACGTGTTTTTCAACCGCACTCAGAGGATAAACTACCAGAATTTAACGGATTTCCAAAGCAGAGTACATAAAGAAATTAAAGCACAAATTGAAGTAAATCAAGAAAAACGGAACCTAAGAGTGAATAAAAATAAGAAGGAAATCAAAAACTTTAAACAAGGGGATATGGGTTACGTTAGGGATAAACAGATCAAGGCCAAGCAAAAACCATTGTATAGGAAGGTAAAGGTGGGAAAGGACAATAGGGTAACAATAGAAACGGACAGAGGCGCAAAAATTCATAAAACCCACATTAAAACCATGTAGTAAAAGAAAATATAAGAATCTAAAATTATCTACCTACCTAAATGGCTATGTACACTTGGAAAATCAGAGTAAGACACACAATTCTAATAAATATGATAAAAATGGTAGTATTCAACTTTTAAGTTAACACAAATTCACAAAAATATGGCACAGCACAAAAATTTAAATAAGAGCTATGTACAAGTTAAACAAAAAGGAGAATAGGGAGAAGTTCATAAAAATAAAAAATTAAATAAATTTTCTAACTTCTCCACTAGCATTTCTTTTCAGTCCTTTAACCATTTTACTAAATATGAAAAACGTGTAAAGGAAAATGAAATAATTTACGGTTAAATAATAAATAATTATTAAATAATCATTAAATAATTACCTAATAAGTATAAGAATTTGTATTTGAATTTAAAATTCATTGTGAAGAAACCATTCATACCAAAATTGTACTATAATTAAATACTAAGGAATCAAGTGAACTATTTAAAATAAGCAATACAAGCAAATTTTTTTTTTAAGTAAAGTTACATTAAAATAAGGAAAATTTTGTAAATCACTGAAGCACAAGATCCCAAGTTTAAAGGGAAATCTCATTTAAGAAAAAACATATTGGAAAACATTGTAACATTTTCTCTTACTATAAGATAGGTTGATCTTAACAAATGGCGCTGCCGCCTTTAACCTCTTTAGCTACAATTCACCGCTGGTGGCGATACAACATGTTGATGGGTGGATCGTCGATGGTCATTTCCGGCTAATACACATCATAAATTTGGATCAATTCAGAACGACATTGGAAGAACTGGAATCCTCTGTTCGTATGGGCGTGAGAAGCGCAGGAAACAAGGCTTTAGCTGGCCACTACCTAAATATGACACGACAACGCCTTAATGAACTGCAAGCAACAAGAGCTAGGGAGCGAAGATCAATTAACTGGATCGGATCAGCATGGAAATGGGATGCGAGGATAGTGTCTTGGAAATGCAGAGCAGTATTGTTGAGACCAGCAACCACCAGTAAAAAATCAACCAGCAAATCTTCAACGCCACTCGTGACTCGATAAATAAAATCAACCACATGGTTCAATTTTCAAATGCTTTAGGGAAAGAAGTTGGAACGGAACACGCAGAAACAATGACTCTAGACAAAATTCGAGTACTAAAGGAGGAAAAAGACGAGATTATACGAGCTTACCAGATGGCAAAGGCCGACATCATCAACACCAATCTTTTGAGCCAGAACGAAGTCAAGCAGGTGTTAGCTGGGAAGAATCATTGCCCTACCAAAACGCTATAGAAGCCATAGAACACGCAAGGCCCTCGATATACTCAAATGGCACATTACTACTTTACGTACTCTCGATTCCGAAGGTTAAAGTCAACAAATATCGCCTGCTAGTGACAAGAGCCGCGATATTCCAAGGGAAAAAAAATCAATTTGAGCTACAAAATGATCCTGGTGAATCAAATGGAGACATACGGCTTAAGAGAACGATGTCCATCAATCAACAACTCCACAATCTGTGAAGCAAAGTCACTGGAGAGGTTACTCGAAGAAGGATGCGTACCCAGACTGCTGAAGGGAGGAGACGCCAAATGCCACTACGAACCAGACAACAACGAGGTGGTGGAACTAATCGACGAAAGCACGCTTTATCTATCGAATTTTGATGGAAAGGTGTACAGCGGGAATTACACGAAAGCCCTTAAAGGCACATTTGTCATTCAACTAAATAACGAGACGATCACGGTGAACAATCAAACATTCTCCAGCAGAACGACGAAGAAATTACAAGTGTTACCAGCAGTTCTTACTAATGTGTCCAGTTGGGGCCTCAAACCAAGCCTGGAGTATGTACACGGACTAAGTATAACAAACATCGAACACCTCAACAGCCTGAATGACAAATTCAAAATCTCAATCACAACTGACGTCCTCATAATGATCGCCGTCCTCATGATCAGCTTCGCAATCTGGAGGAAGCTAACGAAAAAGATCACCATCCCCCCAATCCTCATCAACTCCAAGCCGATCCCTGGAACATCACCCCCTTCGCAACCTTTCTCGAATCTGCGGGACGCAGATCTTTAAAGGGGGGGCAGTTAACACACTTGCTCTGCCACCTTAGCAAATGCACCTACCTTAAACTGCTGACGGTGCATGTGCTAAGTGCAATTTGATCCTCGCGCGCTGCACGCGTAACCGGCTAAGTCGCTGGCAATGCACTCCATCGTGGGAAGCGCCAAATCAGCCAAATTAGGCAATAAGCGGCATAGAACGATAAGCTTAGAGCTAAGTTAATTTAGTCGAGGTGACTTACTTCTGTTTTGGGAGCCGTGGAGTACGGTAATAAACCTCATTTTTTCATACTAATTAAAAGCGTTTCTTTTCCTTTGCAGCGAATCCAAATTTTTTAGCGCTCCCCAAGGGGAGTGCTTTAACTTACATGTATGTAAAGAATTGTTAAATAACATGAATAAAAAAGACTTTACATATTGATTAGTTACAGTTGGAAATTGCCGAAAAATAACATTGGCGTAAAAGAAGTGGCGGCAAAGTGGTACAATCTGCGACGTCAATATAACGGCGAAGTGAGAAAAATCAAACAAAAGAAAAGTGGGTCTGGTTCTGGCGAGTTGTATGTTTCCCGTTGGGTGTTATTCATTGCTTTAAATTTTGTATCAAAAGCTGGGTCGTGTAACACGATAGTAAAAGTAATTTCTTTTATTTATTTAAATGCATATATTTACCGGACAAAACCCATATAAACAAAGAGTCTAAATACGCGCGTATTGCCATGGAATTTCCCATTCTAACCTCAAAAAATATTCTTGAAAAATATTTTGAACGTATTTTGCATCTGCGGACGTTTTCCCATGGTTCCCTCTGTGCATTAGTGGTATTTTCTCATTGACTTCGTTTCGCCAACTACGAAAACACGCATTAAATTTAGAAATCTTTCAAAAACATGTACTATGTATGTACTATATTTTCCTGTAGCAAGAAATCGCAAAGTCACTGCCAACATTTCTCCTGCAGGAATAGCTTTGCGCAAATGTGTGTCTTTTTTACGATTACCGGGGCCACTATTTGTAGCAATGCTTCAAAATTTGTGGATGACTTTAAACAAAATTGGCATACGCCGCTGCATCACTCTTTGGAGCTGCGTGTACACTGTAGAGAAATTTCGGTAGAGCTCTATCTACTCTCGAACTCTCGTATATCAAATATGTTTACACTATAGAGGATCTCTACTAGAGATTTGACTCTACGTAGAGTTTGATAAACTCTATACAACGATGAACTCTATTCGACGTATACAAAAAACCGAAAGAAAGTGAACATAAAAAACTTATAACAAAAAAAGCTGATGAAGACAGTAAAACAAATAATTTGTTTTTATTTTTTTCGCAAGTACCTGGTACCGGACTGTAATTTACGTTCGAAACTTAATTTTGGCAGAAATATGAGCATTTTTAATATATTTTGCATAGAAAACGATACCTTTTAAAATTGTTCTATGTATTGTAAAAACTGAATGCTTTTCAGTATTTTCTCTGCAGCCCTGCGCACGACTCCCATTCATAAGCACCTCTAATTTTTGCCGTTTGACATTGACATCCCATAGTACATGAAAAGTACTCTCCCTATCTGGCATACCTTGTTATTGTACCATGGTCAAATAGTTCGTTCGACACAAATTCGATCGTTCTCATTTGATTGTCGTTTCGTATGGCAAGTCGTAGTCATACATGTAGGCAAACGCAATTGACACCATATGACAACCCGACAATTTAACTGACTACAAATGACACCATATATAATATAGTCAGAACCATGGTACAAAAATATACAGGTAGTTTTAATGCGACAGATAAAAATAAAATTGACAATTGGAAAAAAATATTTGTTTACAAATTTTGTACTACTATTTTAATTTTTGCTATAGAGCTGCAATTCCACACAATCAGTTTATGTAGTATATCATTCAGTTTCTTTTTTTACTTGTTTTTGCACCCTTAAAATTTTATTTTTATTTGTCAAAAAAGCAAATGACTTTTAATTTTGCTCGATTGAATCCATGGTGGAATTAGACAGGTGGAGTAACCTGATGACAGTTTTTGTGATTATGACAGTTCATGCTGCCTTGAAGAAACAATGTTGTTTTTTGCAAAACTAAGATTTTTTTTCTAAGAACAAAAAATAAACGTACCAACGTATCAAACGATCAACATCGCTGATATGCAAATATTGACATGTTTACAGTTACTGTGAAACCTAAATTGGAGCTTTGTCAGCAGACAACGCAACGCTCTCGCTCAGTGCGGCATACCGAAATTGAAGCGTTGCGTTGGGATTGTCAAAATCATGAAATGAAAACAAATGTAAAAAATATCTGTTTAGTTGCCAAAACAACAACAAATTATTATTATTTTGCAAAACTTATATGAATTAATTCCTCACAATTCAAATCAAACCAAATATAAATTACAGGCGTTTTTGTTAGTCGCAGTCAACTTCAACCGCTAACGCCTTGTCAAAATTGGAAATTCGAAGAGCTCATGACCAAACTCCATAAAGCGCGTTTCAGTCGAATGCATTTATTTTACACGAAAGCTATTAAATACATTTAAGAAACATTTGAAATTCAATATTTTAACATAAAATGTGGAGAAATTCCTAAAAATTAGCATAATTCTTTGACGGACGAAACTTAGTCTTCGCTAATTCGATAGCTTATTCGTTGTCGATCGAATTTTGCTCATCCCTGTGAAATAAATTGCTACAAATTGAATTCAACTGAATCTTTTTTTTTATTTTTTGCAATGTTCGATATGCATTTATTGTGTTTGAATGAAATCAGTAAATTCTATAAAGTCTTTAACGTCGTATAGCAATATCATTTCGTTGTTTTTCACAATTCACAACGAAATCAATCAGCAGTTTGCCAATTAAAAATTAGCATCAGCTGACGTAAGAAGAACAAGCTGACGCCTGAAACGCGCTTTATGGAGTTTGGCCATCAGTGTCAGAGCGTTTTAATTGCGGTTTGGCCCATACAATTTGTATGGGCATGAAGCAATTTTGACAGTTGCTTGCCGCTAACACTCCAATTTAGGTTTCAGTTACTTTTCAAATATATATTTGAACCGTGCGTAACTGAACTCTTTCAACGTAACTAAACAATTTCGTAACTTGTACTACAATATTTGAACTTTGAATTTGATTATTTGGTTTTGAATTATTTGAACTAAGACGAAGTCGAGCTGCAGTTTTTGCCACCGTACTTGGACGGAGGAAAAGGACCCCGTTTGCCACGTACCGCAGCATGCCAAGGAATTGATATTCCGGTATCTTTCAAAGATTTTCCACCTCCGTCAGAAAACACAAAAAATGCAACAACAATAACAACATCCTGCAAAAATCCTAACACGAAG
The DNA here is from genome assembly GCA_963971225.1 of Melieria omissa. Lineage (NCBI taxonomy): Eukaryota > Metazoa > Arthropoda > Insecta > Diptera > Ulidiidae > Melieria > Melieria omissa. The sequence continues at coordinate 64,052,469 of OZ020268.1, read as the reverse complement.
CCAAGTCGACACAATTAAGGAAGAGAAGGGAAAAGACTGATGGAGAAAGCCAGAAGCGTAAAATACACTCGGTGTTCGTTTTAGTATTATGCTCATTTGCTAAGCGTTTGCTTGTTATACACACTAATGAGTTGGCTCTGCCTTTAGTCACTCAATCGATAACTTTTTTGTTGATGGAATAGATAATTCACATAAATGTGCTTTTGAATTTCAGAACTATTTGAAATAATTATTAGCGCCATCTAGTGAAAAAGGCCGAATTATTTCCCTTTTCTTGCTACCTTTCAATGCAACTTTTAAATAAGGCAGTGTCAAATACAAACTGTCAATAATTACTCCACCTGTATAATTCCACTATGGATTGAATCTACCCATAGTATAATTATAAAGTAGTCTAACCTGAACTCTCCCCTCTTTTGAGTACAAATTTTTTGAAATTTCTTTCACAATATTTCATTTTGATGTACAAAATTTGTCAACAGAAAACATAGGCTCATATTGATTTGACACAAAATATTTTCAAAACTCTGTTCATACAATTTTCTGCCAATTTTTGTAAACAAAATAGAAATACATTAGAAATACTCTCTCAGGTTAGACTACTTTATTATTATACTATGAATCTACCTGTATATTTTTGTATCATGAGTCAGAACGGGGCATTAGTTTAACCCTTTCAGGACTACTGAGATAATACGTCTCAGCACGTTTTTAATGCCCTTCGAAACAATTATTCAAATCTTATGACCTACGCAAAATATTTTTTCGATTTCGGTGTTCCCCCATAAAAGGATTATTTCAGATTTTGTGAGCATCAACCACAACATTTATAGCATGAGAATATTTAGCATGAGAGTATTTTGGATTTCAAAATTAAACTCCGTCCCGAAAGGTGTAAACGACAAAGCAGTTTTTCAGTGCTAGTTTAACTTGAGCAATTTTTTGTCATTTGTGTGTGGCAATACTGTAAATATTTTTATCTAGATAATAAATTTTCTTTGTATGTGTGATTATCATTCGTAAATAAATTCTTTGCGCTCAAAAAATTTACTTCATTAATAAAATTAAAAGTAAGCAAATGTAGAGCAAATTTTTCGTCTTGGGAAAAGGAAAGGCTTCTTGTACTTATGGGGGAAAATAAACAAGTGTAGGATGGGGATCGATAAGCTGTAAAATATTATAAACAGAAGCTTTGCTCATGCGCAAGCGATCGTAAAAGTCCTTGTCGCCGAAATAAATGGAAGTGGTCCGGTCGCATTCTCAAAATTTCTAATCTTCTCATCACCGTAATGACACATCAAACATTTCTGCATCGTCTGAAGAACCACTCATTGCTATTTTTGGTCGAATTATATTTTATACCGAATTATATTTATTTTTACGCTTTTCAAATTTCCCAAAAAAATGAGCTATCAGACGTTGTTGACAGTTTAAACTTAGTTTAACCGTGCAGGGTTGGCGTTTAAACTGAGTTTAAACTCCAGTCAAATATTACTGAAAAATTCGATTTTGCGTTTAATCTAGAAACTGAGTTAAACTCGCACTGAAAAATTGGCTCTTAAAGTAATAAAATTAAAAACAAATTTAATAAATACCATTTTCGCGCATTTTTAATGTGACAAGTGGCATACCTTCTGCGGCCCGGGTAGCGTCATTTCTTTGATCGGAATTTCTAGGTGTATTACCTGGGTGACGCGAGGTATGCGTCTCACGTTGGATGCCGTTGTCAGTGTTTGGAATGTCTTCGCCTGTGTGATTCACACCCATAACCGTATACAGAACAGTAGCTGGAGGAAAAACATTTCTGATTTTTCGGTTTTAGTTTTAGATTCCGAACTTACATGAGTATATCAAGGCAGGAAATATTTGTTCATTTCGTTCTTGCGCTGTCTCTACTAGAATGCGCAAGGGACCTTTTGGTGAAAGCACGGCTATCAAATCTGAAAACCGCAGATGTTTTAGTTATGGTTAACGTAAGACTAAATTTCTAAATTTCTTGAAAACAATCCAAAAAATATGGGGTGACTCAGCACGTAAGCCGCTTGCCACCTCCACTTAGCAAGCTTTTACCGCTATGCTTACCCCAAATCGATATTGCGGCCAAAACAGCCCAAGCAGTCCACTCCGGTAAGTATTTTATAAAAACAAGTGCCATTAAAGCGGCAACAAAAATTAGGTAACCCTGTTGCAAGCGCAATGGGCCTTGCCAATGTATAGCCATCATGCCAGCAACACCAAAATTCCACATTATTAGCAGCGCAGTCGGATAGTCCATTGGAATATTGTAGGCACGCAACAATTCTCTGATAACATACGTTCATTTTATCTATATGTAAATATTCTAAAGTACATATTGCAATAACACTTACTCAAGATACAAATAACTAAATATGAAGAGTAGCATAAATGACGATAGTATGAGCCAACCATGGATAATCTTGTAGCAACGTTTCTTGTAAAGTACAATCAGCAGTATGGTCATTATAACTACAACGAGCATTAAGATCATGGAATTCGCCAAAGCGTTCCAGAACTTTACGCCTGGGTCCGGCGAAAGTTCATGAAATGGAGTGTACAATCTGCACACACAAGGAAATAAATATATCTATTTTTATAAAATCGTGTTTTCACAACTTACAGGTACACATCTGTTGTTGAATAGAAACTAACAGCATTTATAGTGGCCACCACCACCAACATACACAACGAAACGGGGACAAACAGCTTGATCACATGTTGGGCACCGTATTTGAGTCCTTCTTCTTCTTCAGATGTTGGGTGAGCTACCTGATGACCTGCTTCCCTGTGAGGTGGATTGCCATCATTTGGATTATCATCTCCTACAGATTGTAGATTGCGGGTTTGTCTAGGTTGGCGTATAATCGCATTGGGCACATCTAAGATGGCCTGTGTTTACAAAATCTTTTATAAGAACCGGATGAAAATTTAGGTCTGTATATGAATTTTCTTACCCCGTCTAATTCTGACGAATTCGTACTATAGTGATTTTGCTGTTGCTTCTGCCGTTGGACACTGCCCAACCGAGTACTGCTTGTTGCGCCTACGTGTCCATCCATTAGAGGGGTACGTTCGTCCGCCTCCTTTGCTGACCCCTTATATTGTTCCGTCTTTATGCCTCCGGAGTTCACAACACTTCTATTGGCGTTTACTTCACTGAAGCTGCAGCGGAAAACACTCGCATCAACCGCTTTAAAGAGTGCAGACGCGTTTTTGACTTTATTATCTTTTTAATAAAAACAATTCATGTGTCGAATTTGTACATTTTCACTATATTAGTAACAGTACATAGGCCTTCATGACTCACAACAAAGGAGTTGCCAGATTAAGGGACTTAGCACAACATACAGCAAGAAAGTAAAAAACAATGATGGCTACATTTATTACTTTCAGAAGCAACTGTCAATGTCTCCATGGCTCAACTATAATGGTCAAACTCCATAAAGCGTGTTTCAAGCGTATCGTCGTTTTTCGTGATTCGAGAAAAAGTTGAATAAGTGTATTTGTATGAAGCAAACTCCATGACTTGACGTCGATACGCCTGAAACGCGGCAAAAGTTGAACTATTTTCAACTTTCTCTCGCGTTTCTCGCTAAACGACGTCAAACAGCTGACAGAGCTCCTAAAGATGTTATACATTATGTGGTTAAATGGTAATGCCGATAACAAACTTGTGTTATCGCAAAAGTCGAATGCTTTGACAGACGAAACTTAGTCTTCGCTGTATTGCAAATTCAATAGCTTATTCGTTGTCGATCGAATTTTGCTCATCCCTGTGAAATAAATTGCTACAAATTAAATTCAACTGAATCTTTTTTTTTTTTTTTGCAATGTTTTTAATGTTTTCAATGTGTTTAAAATGAAATCAGTAAATTCTATAAAGTCTTTAACGTCGTATAGCAATTTCATGTCGTTGTTTTTCACAATTCACAACGAAATCAATCAGCAGTTTGCCAATTAAAAATTAGCATCAGCTGACGTAAGAAGAACAAGCTGACGCGTGAAACGCGCTTTATGGAGTTTGACCATAAGGTTGTAGCAAGCCACCGGCTGATTGTTTATCGCATAGTATAATAATAAAGTAGTCTAACCTGAGAGAGTATTTCTAATGTATTTCTATTTTGTTTACAAAAATTGGCAGAAAATTTTATGAACAGAGTTTTGAAAATATTTGGTGTCAAATCAATATGAGTTTATGTTTTCTGTTGACAAATTTTGTACATCAAAATGAAATATTGTGAAAGAAATTTCAAAAAATTTGTACTCAAAAGAGGGGAGAGTTCAGGTTAGACTACTTTATAATTATACTATGGTTTATCGCTTTTGTCAAAATCGTCGGTGTGCTGTGTTGCCGCATCGGTTGAAATGAAAATACCTGACTGAAAACAATTGACCTGAGCACTTTTCCCGTTTTTTCATTCAAATACAGTACCGTCTGGCAACAATCACTTTTGTTTGTTTTCAGTTTCTCCCTCAGTAGCGATAAACGATCCTACCCATAGTATAATAATAAAGTAGTCTAATTAAAGAGAGTACCCCTATTGTACCTCTATTTTGATTGACAAATATTGTCAAAAAAGTCATCAGTAGAGTAAACAAAGTTGTTTTAAAATGTGCCTAAGCATTTTTCTTTTGCTTTTAGTACGATTTTATTTGAATGAAGTTGCGACTGTGGTTGAACATTTTTTGAACTGATAAATTTCAGACATCAAAATTGACGTCATTTGAAAATATTTTGTTTAGTTTGAGCGGGAGAGTTTTGATTAGACTACTTTATTATTATACTATGATCCTACCAACAAAATACATGTGGTTTTTGGTGTTGCGGGGATGCTATAACTATATGCTATATAATTGAGCCATGAATGTGTCTCTTCTTTTGTGCCAATTACCAGCTCCATTGCGTGTTCTTTAACTTCGCTAACGTCTTAACAAGTTTAGATTTAAAAGCGGAGCGTTCGATTAACATGCGAATGAACTCGTTTCAGCTTACATATTTCATCAAATACATATAGGATGGTGGCAATTATTTCGTTTAAAGGTAATTTTAAGAAGTAGGCAAAAAATAATTTTTTTTGTTATTTGATTTAGCGTCTGACTGTCAGTTATATATAATAATTAATAATAATTTTTAATAATAATTAATTAATAACAATAATAATAATTAATTTTATAATTTAAATAATTGACTGGCACGACAGCCCGCTTACGCGAGACTAACAGTCAAACCTAAATTGGAGCGTTGAGCGTTGCGTTTTCTGACGCAACGCTCTCGCTCAGTGCGGCATACCGAAATTGAAGCGTTGCGTTGGGATTGTCAAAATCATGAAATGAAAACAAATGTCAAAAAAATAGCTGTTTAATTGCCAAAAAAACCAACAAACTATTATTGTTTTGCAAAACGTAGCTCTTATTTGAATAAAATCCTCACAATTTAAATCAAATATAAATCACAGGCGTTTTTGTTTCTCGCAGCCAACTTCAACTGCTTACGCGCTCAAAATTGGAAATTCGAATAGCTCAGCGTCAGAGCGTTTCAATTGCGGTTTGCCCCCATACAATTTGTATGGGCATGAAGCAATTTTGACAGTTGCTTGCCGCTGACGCTCCAATTTAGGTTTGACTGTAAGGCCTAGCTTCCCGTAACCACCCGTGTTGTGCGTGTGAATTTGTACGCGGGTGGAAGGGACCTACAGTTTTAGGCCGGTTCCGAACGGCAGGTTGGGAGCTTTCTGGCACGACTACGATTTCCGTGGCGCCGCCATTTGATGATGTTTTCAGATAGATTGACCGAAAATAATTCAAAAATGAGGAACAAAATTTTTCGAAATCTCGCTTCGTTTTCGAGATATCGAGGTTCAAAGTTAAATTCGCAACGAATATGAATTCAATGTATATAACTGTAGATTTACCGTTATATGCAATCTTACCAGATCAGCGCTTTTTTCGCAATCCCAGTTTTCCCGAAAGCCATAGTTTTCTTGGCAATAAGTTTTTCCCGAGTGGCCGGCCTTCGGTCTGGCGCTAAAAAAATAACCCTCATGGGAGTCACCACCACATCAGGCAACAGTCAGGTGTGCACAGTATTTGTTGTTCAAATCCTTTCATAGCAAAAGATCGTTCTTAAGCAAAACCTTCATAATTCTGTGATATTGTTCGCGTAAGCTTGCATATAACGGTAACAGCCCAATTCTGTACACTTGATAAATTCACCATATTGACTATTTGTCAAGTTTTTATTATTTGTCAAGAATCGGTATTCTATTCCCAAAAATAAAAGCTCTTTTCTTGATAAATTGTCAAAAGTGTGAATGCTATTGACAACAGCATACAAATTGAAATTTTGCCTATTGAAAATGGAAGAATGTTTACACTTTTACATCAGAGAAAATAAAAAAAAAATTCCGTTACCTCCCACGAATTATTTTTTTATGCAAAAAGCGCCTATTGTGAAACTATTGAAAAAAAACGCACGAACTTATTTCCAGCCCAGCCAGGATTCGAACCCGGGGCGCTCGGTATGAGAAGCTAGCGCGGTCCCCGCTGGGCTATCAAGGCCGGTTTTTTTCTTTGCAAAACTTACTTTACTTTTTGTCTTATTTTTTGACAATTTGACAGCTGTCGCATATTCACCTTATGTTGAATTAAATAAGCTTTTTACTTTATCAATGTTGCATCAGAATACCAGCAAAGCTTTTGCTTGATAAAAATCTTGACAAAATTTCTTGATAACAAATTTGTCAAGAATACACAGAATCAGGCTGTAAATCTACAGTTATATACATTGAATTCATATTCGTTGCGAATTTAACTTTGAACATCGATATCTCGAAAACGAAGCGAGATATCGAAAAATTTTATTCCTAATTTTCGATTTATTTTCGGTCAATCTATCTAAAAACATCATCAAATGGCGGTGCCACGGAAACCGTAGAATCCCCAGGTTTTTCATAAGCAATTTTTACTCTCAGAGGTTTGCCATTTCCAGCTGAGAGGACAGCCACCGAAAGAGAAAACGAGTTTTCCCGTTATTTTTTTTAGGTGTTATTACAGGCAGCATTTGAACCTACGGTTGCTGCCTTCGACTCGCGATCCAACGCACTAACCAACTGAGCCACGGCGGCTGCTTGTGTTTTATCTTAAGACTCTGCGATATGGCAACTGTGGAAATAAATACAATATGATTACTCCATTGTCAGCTGATTTATTCGGATATAATACTTTGCGAAACAATTTTTTTTTTTAACATTCACATTATTGCGGATAGACGCAACTCAAGCAAGCCAAAATGACAGTAATAGCTGGTGGACATGGCGACCCCAATCCGAATACTTCATGGTTGGGTGCGCGCGGAATGTGGCTGGCGTACTTCATGGGCGTTCTGTTAACACATTTAATTCTACTTTCAATTCCTTTCATCAGCATATCAATGGCGTGGACAATTACCAATTTGCTGCATAACGGGGTAGGCAAGCTTAGTATTTGTAATTACAGCAATTGCAATTATTCCATCCTAGGCCCATTTATATTTTTTGCATTCGATTAAAGGCGCTCCTTGGATGACCATTGAGAATGACAGTGCTCGTCGCCTGACCCACTGGGAGCAGATTGACAATGGTGAGCAATTAACAGCTACCCGCAAATTCCTGAGTGCTGTGCCAATCATGTTGTAAGTAAAATTTTATGCAAAATTTAAATTTTCTGCTCCGCTATAGCACCGTATAACATTTCTTGCTATCCTACAGATTCTTGCTTACATGCCTATACACGCGCAATGATTCGGACCATTTCATTGCTAACTTTATTTCCCTTGTGCTAGTTATCTTGCCCAAATTACCACAGTTTCATGGAGTGCGCTTGTTCAACATAAACAAGTACTGAGTTGAAAAGGGGACGATAAAGTCACAAACGTTTATAAATGGGTAAACCATAAAAATGATGGATAAATGACGTGTGGTGTAAAGCCAGACTGAGGTGTAAAGTCAGTAGCAATTAATACGCATTTTCTATTTACATGTTATAAAAAAATGTTATGAAATTAAAATGAGGTGACTGTACCTACAGTGACGGACAATAGTATTGACACAGCAACGATTGTTCAATAAAACAGCAAATTTCAGATAAATAAAACATAAAATTCATTAATTTTAAATGTCAACTTATGCATTTATATTACATTCATTGCAGGGCATAAATAATTCACAGATTACTTCTTATATTTCGGAAAAATAAGCGAAACTGTATTCCATAGTCGGTTTTGGCATGGACAAAAGTATTGGCACAGCACACTTCAATGCAATAAATATTTCTAAAATTGTGCCAACTGGTAATACTATGTCCAGCTATCATTTGGTAGATACCGTTACTTATTGTAATCCCCGCAAGACCCATTTTTGCCTGTTATCCCACAAACGAGTCTCCCCACATCCCAACACATCCCTGGTTATGGGTGGTGTGGGTATTGCGGAATCGGCAGCTCTTGATGTTCTGGGCATGCCCATTAAGAACGATCTTCGTTGGAACGATCATATTTTTGGCGTGTCGAAAGAAGCAGCCAAGTGCCTCGGCTTCCTAAAGCGGTGCAAAAAATATTTCACTCCGTCTGATCCCCGCATTATTTACACTACCTATATCCGACCTAAAATGGAGTTAAACTTGCACCTCTGGGCGGGGGCTTCAAAACCCCATTTGGAGTTCCTCGATCGGGTGCAAAACCGTGCAATTAAACTTATAGGGGACAGTAGGGCATCCGGCTCTATTGACTCCCTGGAGCATCGTCAAAACGTGGCATGTGTGGTGTTATTTTACCGGTACTTTTTCGGTAACTGCTCAGTGGAGATGAGCAGCTTGATGCCATCACTCCGGGTATTCCCCCGGGCAACCCGTTTGAACACTGGCGCCCATGCATTCCACGTCGAAACGATGTTCCATCGCACTACGCACTACAGGGAAAGTTCGTTTCTGGCCCGTACAGCGCGGCTGTGGAATGGTCTCCCTGCGGATATTTTCCCCAGCACTTATGATCTCGATGGGTTCAAGGCAAGAGCCCATAAACACTTTACTCATAACCCTATCTCCTAACCTTTATATCCTTCCTGAACCAACGCAATGCTTCGCATTAATAGGGGTCATACCCTGCGCGTTTGTTCCTGCCTAAAAAAAAAAATGTTTTCAAAAAAGTTAACAACTAAAACAACAAAGAACCCCAAAAGATCAGTAAGTAAAAAAAAACAAGAAATTAACAGTGAAAACAAATTAAATTCAGAAAAGCAAAAAATTTGAAAAGCAAAAAACTAACAATTACCATAAATATGTTAGAAAAAAAGATTAAAAACAAATTGAATTCATTACAACAATTCAAAAATAAGTTTTTTTAGGTTTTTCATTCTAAAAATGTAGTTATCAAAAAATCATAAATACAAATTATAACGCAACATAAAAAAATTTTCTCAAAATAATAGTTATCGGTAGCGCAAATAAAACGCCATAAATAAAAGTTATGAAGCAACGTAAACAAAAAAATCCCAAAATGATAACTATTGAGAACGAAAAAATATGTGTTTCTCATAACAGTAATAGCGACGTAAAAATTAACTGTCGCAAATAATGATAATATTCAACAAACAAAATTGATGTTGCATTGTAATATTTACATTGCAATAATTTTTTTTAAAAACTTTTGTATAGCACAGCTGAATGTAGAGCGTTGCCATATTGTTTATTACATGTATGTGATGTTCATACCGAACATCGCATTTATAATAATCATAAATTTTTGAGTAACAGTAAATGAAACAATTTTTCATTTCTACATATTACTAAATACTTTCTTGGCAAGTTTATGTACGACAGGACATTTTTGTGTCCGGTTGTTCTTTGCAACCGGACACGAACAAAGCTTCCGAAAACCGAACTGTCCGGTCGAAAACTGGACAGTTGGTAACCCTGGAAGAAGCTCAAATTCTGAGAAAAATTAAGAGGAAGAATTCGACAAGGAAGTTCACCCGAAAACTGTACGAAGAGTACTGTACCGTGCTTTCATCAGCCTCATAAACAGTGTGCTTACTTAATTTTTCATTTATGTGGTAGACCCAGTGAAATAAATGTGGTAGATTTGAATGAAATGTGGTAGATTTTTTTGTATTTTACATTAATTGTATTTTATTGCATTTGTACATTTATTGCATTTCATTGTATTTGTACATTTTACGTTATTCTATGCACTTTAACCTGTGCCGGGTTTCTTCTCATTGTTGTTTGTATTGTTGACTATATTTTTTTTCTTTTTTGGGAGCTTGGACTCGCAAATTTCAGCAGCAGATACAAATTCGCATCGTAAAACTTCGTCCCGTCCAAGCGCATTGCCATCGCCATGCGATATTCTAACAAACTCAACCTTACTAAAAAATAAAGGCAAAAATTATTCAACTTTTGTTCTGAAATTTATCCATTTTAATTGCACCTGCCGCCAAAACAATTCTCAAATTGTCAACTATTTGTAGTACACTGTACATAAATTTTACAACATAAAGATCTAATTTATTTGGAGTAATAGGTTGGTTAAGAGAAAAATGTATGCTCCACAAAAATGTGATAGATTTTAAGCCCTCCGTGGTAGATGTGGTAGAAACTTGATTTTAAAAATAATTATGGTAGATCTACCACATATGTGGTAACATACTGTTACGAATACTACGTCTAGTGGGCTGTTACGTATCACTGGATTGTGTAATTTGAAAATGAAACAACTTTAATTATTCCAACGCAGCCAATTCAAAACCAACAGTCACTTTATTATTCACAGTTTTACACTTTACTGTTCGTACACTTAAGTATTTGCCATGATGAAATTATAAAGGTGAGTTCTTCATTGACAGAAAACTGAAAAAATTGGTTGACATTCTGTCTTATAGAAACGTCGATGAAAAGAATGTTGTATTTAATGCTTTTAAACAAAAAGGGGGAAAAAATTTCAGCATTCATTTCTATAGGCGATACAAATAAAAATGTTGCTTTCCTTTAATCGTTATATTGACTTTGAAATTTGGTATCACTGTAATTTCAATTGTCAAAAAACATCAGATTTTTCAAACCGTTGTGAAAATTTTAAAAAAGGCCAAGCTCTAGCTGCTCATTGTGCCACAGCGCACTTCAAAATCGCGCTAAATTTTATCACGTCCCTCAAAACGAGCAACGCAGAGATGTGTGGAGCAAAGTATGTGGCGTAGTGCTAAGCAAATGTGCGCGGGTTTGCGAAAATCACTTTGAAGAAGCTGATTTTTAAATGTCGCATTCATTTTAGAATAAAATATTTAAATATAAAGATAAAAAATAATCAATATAAAAAATCAAATAAAATGCGCAAAATAATAAACTAACCTTAAACCTTTTGCTACAATCACTATTTATTAATTTGTATTTGAAACTTTTAATTTACTTCGTCGTTTTTCCCCTTCTTTTGAAAGTGTACTACACAACATTGGTTCTCGTTGTATAAGACAGTGTCAAAAACAAGCTGTCAAGGAAGATCTCACCTTTATAATTGCATCATGAGTATTTGCTGAATTACTCCGTGTGGCAACTTCACCTGTCAAAACCAGACTGACTCACTGCGCCGCATCCGGCTGCCTTTTATACCCGTCCGGCCATCGCGCAGATCGTTCTCGCACATTCCCGAGTGGACTCTTCCTGATGATGTTTCCCTGATGATCGCAACCATCGTTGCCAGATTGGACTAAAAGTTATTATCGCGGCCGTCGTTGCCACATTGAATTATAGCACGGCGCGAAGCGGCAGGGTTGCTTTGCACAGCGACAGACTGTCTTATCGTTGCAGTGCCCACCACTTAGACTTGTTCGTCCCGAACAAGTGCCGAGTTTCCGCTGTGATAAGGCGCCAGGCGCTCCGAATGGACTACCTTCAGCTTAGCGCCTCTATTGCTGCAACGTTGAATCCGGTATACCACGTCGTTAATCCTAGTCACGACTTCGTACGGTCCTTCCCATGACGCTTGAAGTTTCGGAAACAAACCTTTCCTCCGCTGCGGGTTGTAGAGCATTACCAAATCGCCTCCTTGGAACCCTGCTGAGTTGTCCCGTAGATCGTATCTGGCTTTCGCCTTATCGCTGACCAGTTTGGTGCGGCCCTTTATAAACTGGTGAATTTCCTCCAGTTCCGCCCGCTTATTGACCACGTAGTCCGTCTTAGCGCCTCCCGTTGTGCCGACTACCCCGAACTTCAAGTCCAATCCTTCTGATTCCTGCCTACCACTTTCCGCAGGTATTCCTCCAGTGTCCGGTTAAAGCGTTCCACCATGCCGTCGGACTGTGGGTGCAAAGGAGTGGTACGCGTTTTCTTTATCCCCAGCGATCGGGCTTTCACCGGCCATCTCCTGCCAGTCTGGACGTGCGCCTTGCTCCTTGCCTTCGACGATTTTGCAAGATCCGCATCCTCACGCTGGTCCTTTTGTAGCCTCTCCGCAGACCACTCTTCCTCTGGCATAACGCTTACCAACCGGACGTCCAGTATCTGCTCTTTGCTCTCGGCTCGCGAGCACTGCCTGCACTCGGTTTTGCACGAATGGTGTGGCAGAGCGGCAGCCCTTCTTGGCGACGTCTGTTGTCCGGAACACTTTTCTTGCAGATGGCAGTCTCGTGATATGTGGCCTTGCTTGCCACATCGCCAGCAACTGACTCCAGATGACACTGCCCGCAGCCCCGCTGGTGCCTCCGAGCTCACTGTCTGGCTTTGGGTGACACGTCCAGATTGGGCTTGATGCTTTTCTGCAGATGAATGTCGAAAACTTCCTCTCCAGGCCGCCTCATACGTCATCGCGTTGGTCACCGTCTCCTTAAATGTCGGCTTGCCCATCATCAACGCACTGCGACGTGTCTCTGGGTCATGAAGACCTTCAATAAATGACTCAATCTTCATCCTCTCGAGGTCATAAGTGCCGAATTTCGGGTAGTACAACTGTACGAGCCGCTCAAAGTCTGCTTCATATGTCTGCAGCGCCTCGTTGGCCCTTTGTCTACGGTTCTTCAGCTCGCAATAATACAGCACTTTGTTGTGCTCGTCACTGTATCTGGCTGCCAGCGCCCTTATGACGGTGTCGTAATTACCTCTCAAACCTTCCGGAACTGTTTTTATTACCTCAGCCGCAGGACCTCTTAGAGCCAGTATCAGTCTCCGACCTTTCCTTCCATCGGTCCACTGATTTTCCAGAGCAGCCAGGTCGAATTGCAGCTTGAATGTGTCGAACGGCGTAGTCCCATCATAAGTAGGCACTTCTGCTCGGGGGGCAACACTTTCCGGAACCGGCGGCAACCATTCTCGTGGCTGTACCTCCCTAAGCCGCTCGTCCATTTTCCTGTTCATCGAGTCTTCCAGACTATCAACTCGTTTGTTCAGGGAATCATCCAGGTCGTCGATTCATCCAAGTGCTCTACCCGCGTCTCCATGTGCTCGACTTTCCCATTAATCCTGTCTGAGATTTCCTCCACTTTCTGCTCCAAGCGCGTAGAATTTTCCTGAAGATTGCTCCCGATTTGCATTTTCAAGTTTTGCTGACATTTCCCGATTTGCAGTCTCGACTTTTGCCGAAATTTCGAGATTCGTAGTTTCCAGCTTCGCTGCCATTTCTCGATTCGCTGTTTCCATTTGCGCCGACATGCCTTTGAGTGCAGCCATTAGATGGCTCATGTCCAACGCTTGTATTGGTGCAGCCGCTGCAGCTGTACTCTGTAGCGAAGCAGCACCAGCAGGCGACTCCTCCACCTTGGCCGACGCCTCTAGTTCTTGCGCTCCGAATTCGTGCACAGTCCAATCGACGCCTCGTTCCTCACATGCTTCTCGCAAGCGCAACTGCAACTCCACCTTTCCGCCAGCAGTCGGCAAATTCCAGGCAGCCAGCTCCTTCTTCAGCTGATCCACCTTCAGCAGCTCGAGTTTAACCATGTCCGTGCTTTTATAATTTTATTTTAGTTTTTTTTTTTCAATTTCCCACAATCCCACTTCTGACACCAAATGTTACGAATACTAGTTCTAGTGGGCTACGTATCTCTGGATTGCGTAATTTGAAAATAAAACACACTCAGTTTCTTAAACGCAGACAATAAAATAAACCAACAGTCACTTTATTATTCACAGTTTTACACTTTACTGTTCGTACACTTAAGTATTTGCTTAATTACTCCGTGTGGCAACTTCACTTGTCAAAACCAGACTGACTCGCTGCGCCGCATCCGGCTGCCTTTTATACCCGTCCGGCCATCGCGCAGATCGTTCTCGCACATTCCCGAGTGGGCTAAAGGTTTCCCTGATGATCGCGACCATCGTTGCCAGATTGGACTAAAAGTTATTATCGCGGCCGTCGTTGCCACATTGAATTATAGCACGGCGCGAAGCGGCAGGGTTGCTTTGCACAGTGACCGACTGTCTTATCGTTACAGTATGCTTGGAAAAGCGTTCATGCACAGCACAGAGTGCCTCTTCGTTTCAATACCATCGAACACCTTTGGGATGATTTGGAAAGACGGGTTCGAAGGCACAATAAAACTAATAAAAGCCAACTAATGAATATCCTTTCACTAGAATGGCAAAATATAAGAGCAGGCATTACCAAAAGTTTAGTAAAACCAATGCCCAAAAGACTTATTGAAGAGAATAGGTTATGCTACAAAGTATTAATTATGCCATAACATAATGTTTCTTTAGTTTATAAGTAAGTGTGCCAATACTTTTGTCCATGCCAAAACCGACTATGAAATACAGTTTTGCTTATTTTTTCTAAATATAAGAAGTAATATGTAAATTTGTTATGCCCTAAAATGAATGTGATATAAATGCATAAGTTTACATTTAAAATTAATGAATTTTATGTTTTGTTTATCTGAAATTTGCTGTTTTATTGAACAATCGTTGCTGTATCAAAAAAATATATTGTATTTTGATCTGATAATATACTGACACCAATTTTTAATGCTGTCCGACCTATAATTCCGAAGATATTTCATACAAAAGGTGTAGGTTGTGTGGGTGGTGCCACGCCCATCTTTCGAGTCGTATTCTCACTATGTGGTTTACCGAATTTGTATGAAGACGAACATTCCATGAAAGATTCAGTTCCATCGGCCGTCTAGTTTTTGAGTTTTAGTGTTGTGTGGCCAACAAACAAACAGACTATGTAATATATCTGTGGTCAAAACCAATAGTCGACTTAAGAAGAAATTGAGTTATGGATGCCACCACGTTCCCTTGACTGTGTTCTTCTTGTTGGCCCTTTCGCAGCCGAACATCGATCACAACTCGTAATCCAATCGGCGACGGACTCCTGGCATCCTACCCAGTAGAATCGCCTTTTTCTTTTGGCGACCGTTTTTGTGATGCCTAGGTGCCCTCCGCTGGAGTCGTTATGGCAGTGGCGGATTCAGGGGGGTTGAAACCCCCCCGAAATATTTGGATCGTCTAATAAACTACATACAAATTAAAAGTCACTTTACACATATTAAAGAATTACTTTTTGAAACCCCCCCCGAAATATTGTTCTGAATCCGCGCCTGCGTTATGGTATGCCTCGATCACCTCGTTGATCCTGCATTTCGGGACTACAATTAGGGAATTGCTGGTCCGGCCGTCCTCACTCCCGCGCTCGCGGTATAGGCAGCCATCAGACAGCCGCAGACTTTGCCACTGCGCCCAGTAAGACTTCGCGATCGGGTTCTCACCGGCCATCTCCTGCCAGTCTGGACGTGCGCCTTGCTCCTTGCCTTCAATGATTTGTTTAAGATCCGTATCCTCGCGCTGGTCCTTTTGTATCCTCTCCGCAGACGACTCTTTCTCTGGCATAACGCTGACCAATCGTACGTCCACTATCTGCTCTTTGCTTTCGGCTCGCGAACAATGCCTGCATTCGGTTTTGCACGGACGGCGTGACAAAGCATCGGCATTTCCATGGCTGCTACCCTTGCGATGCTCTACCGTGTAGTCGTAGCTCTGCAGCCGCTCGATCCACCGCGCCAATTGGCCTTCCGGATCTTTAAAGTTCAGTAGCCATTTCAATGCCGCATGATCTGTGCGCAGGTGAAACTTTTGCCCATACAAGTATTTGTGGAAGTGTTTCACGCATTCCAATACTGCGAGCAACTCCATTCGTGTCACACAGTAGTTGCGTTCAGGTTTTGACAACATTTTGCTGTAGTATGCTATCACTTGTTCTTGGCCATCTATTATCTGTGATCTCGAATCTTCGGTAGTATGTGCACAGGCCCAGGAAACTGCGGAGTTCGTGTAGATTGCGTGGTCGGGGCCACTCCTTCACCGCCGTGATCTTGCCTTCGTCCGTATGTACTCCGCGGGCGGAAACCGTGTGACCCAGATATTTGACCTCTTTTTGAAACAGCGAGCACTTCTTTGGGTTGAGTTTAAGCCCGGCTTTCTGTATTCGCTCAAATACCTCCTTCAGCTGTTCCAGGTGGTCGTCGGAACTTTTGCCCATCACGATTATGTCGTCGAGGTATACCAGATACGCCCGCCAATGCAGCCCTTTCAGCACACGTTCCATTAGTCGCTCGAATGTTGCTGGTGCGTTGCAGAGTCCAAACGGCATGACGGTGAACTGCCACAAACCGTCGCCAACACTAAAAGCCGTTTTCTCCTTGTCCTTGTCTGCTAGTTCCACCTGCCAATAGCCGCTGCGTAAGTCGAGTGTGGAAAACCACTGTGTGCCTGACAGTGTGTCCAGGGTGTCATCGATCTGAGGTAGTGGATAGCTGTCCTTCTTGGTCACGTCATTGAGCTTTCGCTAGTCCAGACAAAATCGGGTACTGCCATTCTTTTTCTTGACTAGCACGACCGGCGAGCACCAAGGACCTGACGAAGGCTCTATGACATTTTCTTTATGCATGTTTGCAATCAAATTTGTGACCTCTTCCCTCTTGGCCAGAGGATCTCGTCTTGGCGGTTGGCGGATTGGTTTCGCACTTCCGGGGTCGATGTTGTGCTTCACTATGGCTGTTCTTCCGCCCGCTTCTGTTGCAAATATTGACCCATAGTGCTGCAGGAGTGACCGTGCCTTCTGTTTCTGCTCCACTGGTTCTGCGGTATGGCGTCCATGTTAGTACCGCTTTTCTTGCTTCCTCCGGGTGGACTGCTTTCGCAATTGACAACTGCTTCAGCCTCTCTACACTCGCCAATGACCGCATCTTTTCCGACATATCTGGGTGTGTTCAGTGGGTTGAGTATCCTGACTGGTATTTTTCCATTTTTGGGTTCCACTAATGTACGTCCGATAATTATTGTCCCATCGTCCTCGGAATTCGCTGGTATCTTCTGGTGTTGACACGAGACAACTTTCCTTGCCGCCACGCTTCGGTCATAGCCAGTGTGCAGGGGGAATTCAACGTTGGCATACCTCAGCACATTTACTTTTATGTCCAGCGTAAAACCGTGCCTAATCATGAAAACCACGCCGATAATCAAGTCGTCCATTATATCCGCGACGATGAACTCATGTTCCAGGCTGCTGGTGCCGATAGTAATTGTTTTTGTTACTTTTCCTCTTACCGGCGCACGCTCGCCAGTCGCAGTCCTCAGCTGTATGCCATGCAGCGGTTCCCAATTCTTCAGCAGCTTCCTTTTTATGATCGAATATGACGCTCCAGTATCAACAGTATCAGTGTCAACACGAACAACTTTCCATCTATCTTTCCTTCAATCGTCAAGCTGCTGGGTTGCCGTTTCAGCTGTGAGACAAGGACGGTGGGGCAGCGGGTTGTGGGGATCAGCTCACGCCCCTTTGGGCTGACCCGTTTTAGTTTAACGACTCCTCGTCCTCAGCCCTGCGCTGGTTGGCCGGGCCTCGATTGTCAGTATTCCTCGCTTCAGGCGATTGCGATCGAGAACGGGAACGCCTCTTTCGTTGGCGGCAGTCTCGTGCTGTGACCCTGCTTGCCACATGTCCAGCAAACCACTTTAGAGGAGACAACCCGTGGCCTGCCCGGTGTCTCAGAGCTTATGGCCTGGATCGAAATGTCGCTATCCGGCTGGATTTGGCGTATCCTTGCCGGGGCATACCGAGTGCCTCCAATCCATGTCGCCTCATATGTCATCGCGCTGGTCACCGTCTCCTTAAATGTCGGCTTGCCCATCATCAATGCACTGCGACGTGAATCCGGATCATGAAGACCCTCAATGAACGACTCAATCTTCATCCTCTCGAGATCATCAGTGCCGAATTTTGGGTAGCACAACTGTACGAGCCGCTCAATGTCTGCTGCATATGTCTGCAGCGCCTCGCTGGCTCTTTGCCTGCGGTTCTTCAGCTCACAGTAGTACAGCGTATGGTTGTGCTCGTTGCTGTACTTCGCTGCCAACGGTCTCATGACGGCCTCATAATCACTTCTCGAACATTCCGAAACTGACTTCATTACCTCAGCTGCAGGACCTTTCAGCGCTGGTGCCAATCTCCGACCCTTCCTGATATCGGTCCACTGATTTTCCAAAGCAGCTAAGTCGAATTGTAGTTTAAATGTATCGAACGGCGTAGCACCATCATAAGTAGGCACTTCTGTTCGGGTGGCGAAACTTTCCGGAACCGGCGGCAAACATTCTCGTGGCTGTACCTCTCTGAGCCGCTCATCGATTTTCCTGTTTACCGAATCCTCCAGACTGTCAACCCGTTTGTCCCACTTGTCCATTCGCGTCTCAAGATGCTCAACTTTCCCGTTCAGTCTATCGGAAATTTCCTCCACCTTCTGCTCTATGCGCGTAGAATTTGTCGCCATTTCTCGGTTGCACGCTTCCATTTGCTCCGATATTTCACGGGTCGCCGTTTCTATTCTTGCTATTTCTTGATTCGTAGTTTCCAGTTTCGGTGCCATTTGCGCCGACATTTCGCGATTTTCATTTTCCATTTTGGCTATTTCTAGATTTGTCGTTTCGACTTTTGCCGAAATTTCGAGATTCGCAGTTTCTAGCTTCGTTGCCATTTGCGCCGACATTTCACGATTTTCATTTTCCATTTTGGCTGCCATTTCACGGTTGGAAGTCTCAAACATGCCTTTAAGTGCAACCATTAAGGGGTTATTTACACTTGCGCGCGAGAAAAAAGGCATTTTTACGATTTTTTTTTGGAAAAACAACACAACTTTTCTTAAAACACTAAATGCCTATTTATTTATACACTTCGAGAGATGCTTCATGAATTTTTTCAAAAGAAAATATTTATAATACTAGTCACAGTAGCCATTATGCCAAAACACAATTTTCCCAACATCGTCCGCGTTGACCACGATAACAAAGGATCTGCTCTTCTGAAATACAAAAACCAAAAAAATTTATGTAGTTTACACCTATACGCTGTTCGTGAACGAAGGATTTTGCAAAATAAAATTTTTTTCGAAAATTATGATCGTCTTTCTAAAAAGTTCGAGTTTTGAACGTATAAAATTCGGGTTTTTACATCAGGAAAAAAAAAGTTTTGCTTCAAATTGAAAATCCTTCGTTCACGAACAGGCTAATATTGTTTTGAATAAGCCTGGAAAATTTCAGACTGATCGAGTTAACGGTTCTTTAGTAATCGTGGTCACCGCAACCACACTTTTTGAAAAAAACAGTTTCGAGATAATCGCTCGTGAAGCGTGACTCGCCGTTGACTCGTAGTTGCAGATAGCGCGCTATCAATAGCTGCCAATCTGGTTCTAATGCTCGGATCTTTATGATTTTTCGGGAAAATATTCTGTAAGATATGTACTTTCAGAAAATGCAATAAAAAGATTTTCGATTTTTTTGACCAACGCAAGTGTATATAACCCCTTAACTGGCTTATGTCCAATGCTTGTAGTGGCGCAGCCGCTGCAGTCGTACTTTGCAGTGACGCAGCACCAGCAGGCGATTCCTCCACCTTGGCCGACGCCTCTTGTTCCTGCGTCCCGAACTTGTGTGCAGCCCAATCGATGCCTCGTGATTCACACGCCTCTCGCAAGCGCAGCTGCAACTCCACCTTTCCGCTAGCAGTCGGCAAATTCCAGGCAGCCAGCTCCTTCTTCAGCTGGTCCACCTTCAACAGCTCAAGTTTAACCATATCTGCGTTTTTATAATTTTATTTTGTTTATCTTCAGTAACACAATCCGACACCAATTCTGACACCAAATGTTACGAAAATTACTTCACAGGTTCGTTTGGATTGGTTTTGAAAATAAAAGAACTTCAATTACTCAGCAAAAATCAACAATCGTTTTATTTACAGATTTACACTTCGCTTGTATCTACACTTGTTACCACTTTGCTTGCTAAACATAGGCTCGACCCCTTGCGCTGCCACTGCTGCTTTTATACCAGTTTTCTTATCGCGCCGAAGTTTCTTGCAACTTCCAATTAGAAAGCGCTCGACCATTCTCGCACAGCCCATTTCTTCGAGAACCATCCTTGCCATATCGGACTATACCAAGCGAATTTATACCAGTTTTGCTGTACTTCAAAGTGCATGCCTAAAAGTATGCTTGCAAAGCATTCATGCACAGCACAGAGTGCCTTTTCGTTTCACTATGTTTCAGCTCAATCGTCCTCGAGTAGTCATGTGCTCAACAAGCAAACAATTATTTTCATAAAATGGTTCTAATTTATATGATAAAACTAGCTGGGCCCCGCGGCTTCGCACGCAAGCTCTCTTGTTTCACCCGATACAAATTTTGAATGCAGATTTTGATTTAAATAAAAAACATATGCCTATTATCTTCAAGTCAAGTGGTTCTAACAACTGTGAAGTCAAAAGGCCCTTTAAATCATGAGTTTTCACATTTACTCTAAACAAATTCTTAACCCTTAGTTTACCATGGTAGATTTCGATTTTTAAAAATATGAAAATCACATTTTAATTATTTCCCGATTGAAGTGCTTTTTGTCTAAGTTTAAAGTCAAAAGGACCAATAAATCGTGTTTCTCTATACAAACTGTTGACCCCGTTAGATCTTCATTTTCAAAAAAGTGAAAAAACACGTGTCAAATTATTTCTCACTAAGCATACATTCACAAAGTTTGAAGTCAGTGGGCCCATTAATTCATGTTTTTTTACAGTTTCACCATACAAACTTTTAACCGCCCGTTGACCCCGGCCGATTTTAATATTCGGGAAAAATGAAAAACACGTATCGAGTTATTTTACATTTGAAGTACTTTCACCATGTTTAAAGTCAAAAGACTCAACAAAATTTGTTTCTTCATACATAATTAATTATTAATTGATTGGCACGACAGCCATTGGCAGCTTACGCGAGACTCAGGCCTAGCTTCCCACAGCCACCCGTGTTGTGCGTGTGAATTTGTACGCGGGTGGAAGGGACCTACAGTTTTATGCCGGTTCCGAACAGCAGGTTGGAGCTTTTTCATAGGCAATTTTTAATCTCAGAGGTTTGCCATTTCCAGCTGAGAGGACAGCCACTGAAAGAGAAAACGAGTTTCCCGTTATTTTTTTTAGGTGTTACTACATGCAGTATTCGAACTTGCGTCGCTCTGCATTCGACTCACTGGACCGCGCACTAACCAACTGAGCCACGGCGGCTGCCATTTTTTCTTCATACATACTGTTACGAAAATCCAAGTTTCCCAAGGTTCGTTTGGATTGGGTTTGAAAATAAAACAACTTTAATCATTCAGCGCAACCGTAGTCAACTAACAATCGCTTAATTTACAAATTTACACTTGTTCTACTGTACACTACTACTATTGCCTGTTTCCCCATTGCTTGCTTAACACAGGCTCCGAGTCATTGCGCTGCACACTGCTGCTTTTATACCAGTTTTCTTATCGCGCCGAAGTTTCTTGCAACTTCCAATTGGAAAATGCTCGACCATTCTCGCACAGCCCATTTCTCGCGAACCTTGCCATATCGGACTATACCAAGCAAATTATGTTATACCAAATTTGCCGTACTTCACAGTGCATGCCTAAAAGTATGCTTGGAAAACACATTCGTGCACAGCACAGAGTGCCTCTTCGTTTCAATATTGAAACAAGGACAAGGAGAAAACGGCTTTTAGTGCTGGCGACGGTTTGTGGCAGTTCACCGTCATGCCGTTTGGACTCTGCAACGCACCAGCAACATTCGAACGGCTAACGGAACGTGTGCTGAAAGGGCTGCATTGGCGGGCGTGTCTGGTCTACCTGGACGACATAATCGTGATGGGTCACACGGTTTCCGCCCGCGGAGTACATACGGATGAAGGCAAAATTACGGCGGTGAAGGAGTGGCCCCGACCACGAAATCTACACGAACTCCGCAGTTTCCTGGGCCTGTGCACATACTACCAAAGATTCGTTCCGGGATTTGCGAACATAGCCGGCAGCTTGCACAAACTGACGAAAAAGAATCAAGCCTTCGCGTGGGGTGAAGAGCAGGAGCAGGCTTTTGCACGACTGAAGGAAAAACTGTGCACTGCTCCAATTCTGGCCTTCCCCGTGCCAGGAGAGATGTTTGTGCTGGATACAGATGCAAGTGGGCATAGTATTGGCGGTGTGCTGTCACAGATAATAGATGGCCAAGAACAAGTGATAGCATACTACAGCAAAATTTTGTCAAAGCCTGAACGCAACTACTGTGTGACACGAAGGTAGTTGCTCGCAGTATTGGAATGCGTGAAACACTTCCACAAATACCTGTATGGGCAAAAGTTTCGCCTGCGCACAGATTATGCGGCATTGAAATGGCTACTGAACTTTAAAGATCCGGAAGGCCAATTGGCGCGGTGGATCGAGCGGCTGCTGAGCTACGACTATGGAAATGCCGATGCCTTTTCACGCCGTTCGTGCAAAACCGAATGCAGGCATTGTTCGCGAGCCGAAAGCAAAGAGCAGATAGTGGACGTACGACTGGTCAGCGTTGTGCCAGGGGAAGAGTGGTCTGCGGAGAGGATACAAAAGGACCAGCGCGAGGATGCGGATCTTAAACAAATCATTGAAGGCAAGGAGCAAGGCGCACGTC
The DNA here is from genome assembly GCA_963971225.1 of Melieria omissa. Classification (NCBI taxonomy): domain Eukaryota; kingdom Metazoa; phylum Arthropoda; class Insecta; order Diptera; family Ulidiidae; genus Melieria; species Melieria omissa. The sequence continues at coordinate 64,029,476 of OZ020268.1, read as the reverse complement.
CAGACTGGCAGGAGATGGCCGGTGAGAGCCCGATCGCGAAGGCTTACTGGGCGCAGTGGCAAAGTCTGCGGATGTCTGATGGCTGCCTATACCGCGAGTGGGAGAGTGAGGATGGCCGGATCAGCAATTCCCTAATTGTAGTCCCGAAATGCAGGATCAACGAGGTGATCGAGGCATACCATAACGACTCCAGCGTAGGGCACCTAGGCATCACAAAAACTGTCGCCAAAATAAAAAGCCGATTTTACTGGGTAGGATGCCAGGAGTCTGTAATCGATGTTCGGCTGCGAAAGGGCCAACAAGAAGATCTCGGGGCCGCATACAGCAGTACAACATGGGCGAGCGAATTGCCATGGGCGTCGCCGGGCCATTCCCACTTAGCACTCAAGGCAACAAATATGTGCTGGTGGTGATGGACTATTTCAGCAAATGGCACGAAGTGTATCCTATTCCTAACCAGGAGGCCACCACGGTCGCGGAAATGCTGGTAAACAACTGGGTGGCCAGATTTGGAGTTCCACTGGAGTTGCACTCGGATCAAGGCCGGAATTTCGAGTCTCTGGTAATAAAGGAAGTGTGTGAGCTACTAGGAATAAGGAAAACTCGCACCTGTCCTTTACATCCCCAGTCCGACGGCATGGTGGAACGATTCAATCGAACACTGGAGGAATATCTGCGGAAAGTAGTAGCACTAAGCAAATAAACACATAGAGGTACCACGCAGTACACAATTTTTCGGTCACGCAAATCTAGCACAGTAGGTCCCACACGTACTTCGGCTATACGAAGTTTTGTCGCTGGCTTCGTCAAACTTCAATTTTCGAAGTTCATCTTCATTCTTTGTGGGATGTTCAACAAGGAACATCAATTGCAAGCTGTGCTGTGCTGATGAGCACGAAACGGCGCGCCGCGGCGTATCGTTTGCAAATTCGAATATGGAAGGGTGTGTGTCCGTGTGAAAATAAATGTGCGTGTTGCTTGTGTATGCGCTGAGGTGAATGAAAACAATACGAGCAACTGTACAAGATAAAAAGCAAATTGAATTTCCATGGATTTCGGCTCTGCTATGAATAATAAACCATGTGAATTCGCAAAGGCGTACAGTAGAGTGTGCGTTCCTATTGAAAAAAAACTAAAACCATGAATTTCTGCTGTGCAATGTTGGCATTCATGTAGGCTACGTTGCCTTCTGGCCTAATAAAATTCATACCGACAAATTTTTCAAATTCATATATTAACAGCAACGTATTACTATTTATTATTATCATTTCCTTAAAATTTTATGTGTTCTTTAGTATTTTTATTTTATTCTTATTTTTCAACATATTACTATTTATTATTATCATTTCCTTAAAATTTTATGTGTTCTTTAGTATTTTTATTTTATTCTTATTTTTCAACATATTACTATTTATTATTATCATTTCCTTAAAATTTTATGTGTTCTTTAGTATTTTTATTTTATTCTTATTTTTCGTTTTACTTGCTCTCTTAACCAAGTGCAATTTTTTCTTAGCAAAATTATTAAAAAGTAATCTAATATAAATTGCTCATGTTCCCAACAAGTAGACGGTTCTGAAAATCACATTTTGTATTCATCTACTTTGTTACGTTTGCAACACACAAATTGTACAAAAGCTTTTTTATATTGGAGGAATGAGGGGTTTCCTTAAAAAATGTATGAAATGTGTTGTAAAAGATTTTTGAAACAAAAAAAATTAGTCGATTGGAGCTTTTAGTTTTAAACTACTGTTAAAATAGTTGTAATTTTTGAAAAATATAAACATTTCGTTTCTTTGTAAGTCACAAAGCTCATCTTTTATTAACTTTTTGCAGTTATGACAGTCAAATTTTTCAATAGTTTGCATCAATATGAAACCAGAGAAATAACGAAGGGAACGATCACTCATATGTTCATTTTTTATAATCCCTAAGGCATTTGAAGAATTCGCTTTCTCTGCAGCAAATATATTCTTTGATAGGCAAAATTCTTCACTGAACTCTTGATTTATAGCATTTTGAGTTTCATTGTCAATTTCAAATAAACTGGTATTATTGTCAATTATTATAAATGAACCTTCGTCAGTTGGTTCACAATTGAAGGTTCCTGCCTTAAATGCTATTATTTTCATTGAGATCATTATCGCAATAATATGGTCAAACTCAAAAAGTGAAGGATTATTGTTTGTAACTCCGCTTTTTCTTACCAAATAAAAAAGATTTTCAAGCGGGTCTTGATTAAGTCTTGATAATAAAAGAAAATTGGATTTTTCCGCCCAGATATCTTGTGAAAGAGACAAAACGGAAGTAATTGATAAAACTATACCATTTCAACAGTATACAGTTTTAGGATACTGACAACTTTTGACATAGTTTTTCATTTCCTTCAAATAATTTTAGATATTGTTATTCTCACGAAGAGCTGATCGGAAAGGATTTGTATCAAAAAGAACATGGCTATTCGAACAATCAAAAAGTCTGTTTATTTTTTCAATAAATATAGCTGTAGGCAAAGCTTTTTCTTTGCAATCATTATAACAGCCATTTTCAACCAAAGATTTTATGGCTGCGGATACAGTATTGCTAAATATTTGAGTTGCGTATTTAACCTTCATTTTTTCAAATGAATTAGGATGAATATGCTTTGTTGTCATTTGGGACAAAGGCGGGTTGAATTGTTTTTATCCAATTCAGATAACCTGCAAATAATCGACCAAGAAATATGTCCATCAGGCGAAGTTTCATCGTCTGCAAATTTGTTGAAGCGAAAGCGATCGTTAACGAAAAAAGGTATACACACAAAAAGAAGCGCAAACAAGTGAAATTGTGTTGTTGCTTTTGTTGGCTTTTTTGGTGGTTGATTATTTCATTGCGTGTGAAGGCAACGCACACAATTTTGCGAATATTTTCGACTAGCCGAAGTGCGTATGGGACCTGCTGCGCTGAAAGCAAGGCGCATAACAGCAGCAGTAACATCATCACAGCGCACAGTTGATGTGCGACTGACCACATCAACATAAAGCAAATTATGGAAGCTGACTTCGAATTGAGAAGTTTGCCGAAGTCATCGCGAATATGTTCGAATAGCCGAAGTGCGTATGGGACCTACTGCGCTGGTACGCAAATTTGTGCGAGTTGACACCTGTATGTGTTTATTTGTTTAGTGGTAGTAGGTAGGAATCAAAAGGATTGGGACACGCATATTCCGCTGTTCTTGATGGCGTATAGGTCAGCCCTGCACGATACGACACCACTCACTCCAGCCCGAGCAGTGTTCGGCACAGAGCTGAGATTGCCTGCTGACTTGAAGTTCGGAGTGGTCAGCACGACGGAAGGCGCTAAGACTGATTACGCAGTTAATAAGCGATCGGAGCTGGAAGAAATCCACCAGTTTATAAGGGACCGTATCCAACTGGTCAGCGATAAGATGAAAGCCAGATATGATCTACGAGCTAACACAGCGGGGTTCCAAGAAGGCGATCTGGTAATGCTTTACAACCCGCACCGCAGGAAAGGTTTGTCTCCAAAGCTTCAAACGTCATGGGAAGGACCGTACAAGGTCGTGACCAGGATTAATGATGTGGTGTACAGGTTTCAACGCTGCGGCAACAGAAACGCCAGGTTGAAAGTAGTCCATTTGGAGCGCCTGGCGTCTTACTCTGGCGGAGCCTCGGTACTTGTTCGGGACGAACAAGTCTAAGTGATGGGCAGTGAAACGAAGAGGCACTCTGTGCTGTGCATGAACGTTTTTCCAAGCATACTTTTAGGCATGCGCTTTGAAGTATGGCAAATTTGGTATAATTCGCTTGGATAGTCCGATATGGCAAGGATGGTTCTCGAAGAAATGGGCTGTGCGAGAATGGTCGAGCGCTTTCCAATTGGAAGTTGCAAGAAACTTCGGCGCGATAAGAAAACTGGTATAAAAGCAGCAGTGGCAGCGCAAGGGGTCGAGTCTGTGTTGAGCAAGCAAAGTGGTAACAAGTGTAGATACAAGCGAAGTGTAAATCTGTAAATAAAGTGATTGTTAATTTTTGCTGAGTAATTGAAGTTGTTTTATTTTCAACCACAATCAAAACGAACCTTGAAAAATAAACTTGGATTTTCGTAACAATACTTTTAACCCGTCGTTGATCCAGTTAGATTTCGATTTTGAATATAATGATAAACGCGTGTATAATTTTTTTTATTTCAAGTATTTTTACAATTATTTAAGTCAATAGGCTTATCGGTTCATTGTTTTTTTTTCGAGTCTACCCTTAAACAAATCTTAAGCCACTATTGGTCCAGTAAAATTTTGATTTTCGAAAAATTATAAAACACGTGTGGAATAATTTTTTGGTTTTCGAAGTTCGAAATCAATACAGTCTGTCCAGTAGAAGCGTGATCGACGAAATTTTTACTTAGAGTACCGTTATCAAAAAAATGTGAATGCATCTAAGTAGCCTCATCATTTTTGTAAGACGCACTGTAAAAATTGTCAGTCTCGTGAAACAAAGTACAGGGTGTTTTAACAAGATGAGCTACGTGTGAGAGAAGCGACTTGAAGCCGTATTCCTTTGTCTACATCCTAGAGGGCCGTAAGTGTCACGTTTAGCTGCAGCAAAATATATGAAGAAGTCGAAGTCATTCGTAACGAGGTGGACGAATCGGTATATGGAAGCAAAAAATGTCGACGATTTGGCTGGGCGGGGCCTTGAAAAAAAATACCTCCCCAAAATAGGACAAGAAAATCATTTATTTGTTTGCGACGAAGCCGGGCTTATCGTTGCGTAAAGCTAAAGCAGTTTTGGAGAAAAATGATGTTCAAATATAAAAAGAGACGATTCGAGGACGTTTAAGAACTAACGATGTTAAATACCCGAGCTCTTTGAAAAAACTCTTGCTCTCATCATCACACGTTCAAAAATGGCTTGCCTGGGCTTATGCCAATTCAGATCGGAATTGGAATAATGTAATATTTACGGATGAATCCTAATTTTGGGCAAATAGTAGCATAAATCGATCTTGGTGTATCGCCATCAACCGGTTGTTCCAACGAACTGTTAAAGACCCAGTAAAGGTCCATGTTTGGGGCTGCTTGTTGGAAAAAGGATTTGGGCGACTTTTCGTTATTACCACCAACTTGAACGTGGTTTTGATGAACAAAATTTATGAAAACGCTTTATTACCATCAGCTGCGATGATGTTCGGGAGAAGAGGACTCTCTTGGATTACACAAGAAGACAACGACCACACACATCGCAGCCGATTGTGTGCTGAGTGGAAACAGCAAAATGGGGTAGAAGTGTTAGATTGGCCCTCACAGTCGCCTGATGTCAACCCGATAGAAAATGTGTAGGCAATTGTAAAACAGAAACTCAGAGGAAATACTATATGGGCAGCAAACCCGTTATCGAGACAAATTCGGTTGATTTGGAGTCGATTGCCTCGGCAACTTGCTCAGATCGGCAACTAGCGCAAAGTATGGGTCGTAGGTTTGAGGCCATAATAGCGAATGGCGGCGACTATTACTGTTATTAAAAATGTTGCGTACAATAAATATTATAAACTTATAAAATGCAGTTTGTTTGAAACGAATCGGATACAAAGTTTCCAAGTTACGACGATCACGCTTCTGCTGGACAGACTGTACAAAATAGCGCAGTGCAGTAAGCAATCCCGCTACTGCATCATAATTTTACGTTTTTGTTTGTTCTTATTCTCCTTTGTGCGACCTACGCAGGCAAAGCAGCAAAAACTCCCGCTGCAGCCTGCTTCCCACTAACTCGCTAATCTGCACTTTTCCCTACTTTTGCTTTGTGCATATCGCAGATCAGCAGCGACCACTCCAGCTGTTGGTGTCGAGCTCTCCCACTTGTATACATTTTCGCGTCTCGCTTTGTGCGATATACGCACGAACCAGCAGCAAGCGCTCCCGCTGCTGCCTCCAAGTGCAATCACATTTTCGTACTTCTGCCTAAGCAATTCCCCTTTTTCGCTAGCAGAAGTAAACAAGGCATATACAGTGGGACGAGTTACTCCTTTTTTGCAGCATATTGAATAATTTTCTAGGACTTAGAACATTTTCAATAGTGCTGCACATATACATACACTGCACATCTGCTGCCACCCCAAGTGCATACAGTGGGACCAATATCCCCCATTCGCACACACAATATTTTTTACACAAATTTATTGGACACTGGTTCATACAATAACACACTAAAACAAATACTCCCATACACATATATATACACATACACATATATACACATACACATATATACATACACATTCATACGTATTTATTCACGTTGTCACATACAAATTCACTTTTTCACAAGTAAAAACACATTTGACTACACATTTATTGCGTTATAATTATTTTATACATTCATTCCCAATACACAAAATTTGTTTTTGTTCCCATATACACATTTCTATTTATTACCCGTGCATATATATTTCCCTACACGTTTACACATACACGGGTGTAACCTTTTTTGCTCGACAAATATACTATTTCGTTTCAACGAATTTTCCCATTCCCAACTCTTCCCATTCTCAAAAATCGTTCGCGCAGACGCGGTTAGACTACACGTCTATTCCTCCCATACCCTACATTTATACAATATTTATTTAAATTGTTTACCCTTTGTCGAGCTTTTTTAAACAAAACGCCTGTTGAGCGATCCCCTAAACGACAACTTGTGACAATGGAGACTCCTTCCTCCAGATACCCAAAGTCAGCTAATGCACGTTTGACAGTTCCTGTCACTCGGGAGCCACCCAACACGCATTCCAAACTCTCTAGTCCCAAAGCAACCGATCCCAGTGTTCCCAAATTTACTTTCGAGTACGATAGACTCGTGCTATTATGCACACAATTTTCATCGGCTCCCATTGAGGATTTGACCAAATCCCTGGTCCAAATTAAGCAAAAAAATGTGCAAGCCCAATGGGAGAGGCTTTTGCAATGAGGCAGTCTTCATTGTTAAAGACAACAGCCAGTCCGACGATTTCAAAGAGTCGGCTAGGCAAAAGATTGACGCCTGCACAGACCAGTACGAGTTGTGCATGGCTCGAATGTCGGACATCATTGAGATGCTCCAAACTCAGTCTGCCCAGCCCGCTGCGCATATGGAACCGGTTCGACCCCTAGAACCAGAAATTTGCCTACAAGTCCCACCTTGTGATACCGAAACCTTTTTCGGGGGCTATGAGCAATGGCCGTCCTTTCGGGACATGTTTACCGCGGTTTATATCAACCACCCCCAGCTCACTTCAGCCCAAAAATTGTATCACCTCCGATACAAAAACGCAAGGTAAAGCCGGTGCTGTTGTAAAGCAATATGCATTAACCGATGAGAATTTCGGACTCGCGTGGGAAGCCCTAAGATCCCGCTTCGAAAATAAACGCATGCTCATTGATACTCAACTTAGATCCCTCCTGAATATCGCTCCTGCCCACACCGAAACTAGTGAGGCACTACACCGGATCCAAAACACCATAAACAATTGTCTGTCAGTACTAAATTCCCAGGCCGTAGATACAGACAGTTGGGAACCGCTGCTCTATATACAATATATATATGCTCTACAAAATTGCCCCAAGAGACACTTGCTCTATGGGAGCAATCATTGACATCTCGGAAGGGTCTGCCACCCTGGTCGCAAATGGATGAGTTCCTGACCGGCAGATACGAGGTACTTGAACGGCGTTAATTGTCTTGCTACATCTCACCTTGTTGAGGATTGTACAAGCAATTTTACGTGCGTATATTGCCAAAGGAAACACCATTCCTTGCTTCATTTCCCCAAAGGCAATGCGCAGCCCTCTCAATTGCTTAATCGGTCACATTCGACCACTCCACAGGTCGCAACGGCTCAAAAACCAATGAACATCAACTCTCTCAATTCATTCCCCCCTTTCGGATGCGCAACCCCGCACATCTTCCAGGCAAAGTACGCCCCAAGTACAAGCCTTACACTCCAATAATAGCATCCAATCCCTTCTGCCTACGGCACTGGTGTCTATTGAGCACGCAGGAAAGTTGTTTAAGGTTCGAGTGTTGATCGACAAAGCCTCTCAGCGAACCTTCATATCCTCGAAGGTCCAGAAACGCCTCAAATTGCCAATCAAAAAATCCCCTTTCCAAATCTCGGGCATGGGCGGTCAGATTGTGCAAAATGCCGATCACATTTGCTTCTTGACATTGGCAGTCCCTCAAACTAGCACGAAACTCCCCGTGCAAGCTATCGTGCTCCAAGAGCTTACGAAATTGCTCCCACCTTCATGAGAGATTTCGCCATGCTAGAACTCGCTGATCCAACCCCTTTCGAGACAGCGCAGATCGATTTACTGATTGGCAGTGATCTCATCCCGCAGATTATGCTCGGAGGTATCAACCGAAATGTATGTGACAGCTTACTTGCTCAGCATACAGTATTCGGTTGGGTATTAAGCGGTCCAGTACCCCCTTCGCATTTGACATGTGCCACAGAGGTACCAAGTCGCCGTATGCATACTGGACCCGCCCTTCAAAATAATCTTCCCGCACTAAAGAAAGCCCTTTCGCCCCGTAGGGTTTCCACCCCAGGAATTAATGGAAAATCACTCTGACCCCACCACTCCTGCAAACCCATTCTCAAACCCGCAAATTTCCCCCTTCGTTGCCAAACGTTTTGGCCCCGCAGGATGGCTTTTTGCCTCTAATGAGGTCTCCCAAACGGGTTCGCCAAAAACGGCCCACATTCACAACAACTGACGGAAATTGCAATCCCTCGCAATTCCTCATTGCACCGACTCCATCCCCGATCCGAAAAGAGGATCGTCGCCACTCAAGTGCGACATGCTCCAAGAGCTGCAAATCCCGCAGACGTCGGACTGATCGGGTACAAACTCCAAGATCTATAAGATCTCCCTCTCGGGTGGAACGGCTCCAGCCATTCTCATGCTCAGACAGTTCCAATTCCGGACTGCCACCACCCTCTCGAAGAGCAAACCGACATCCTGGATCGGTTCCCTTGCTTCTCTCGAGCCCTACGTGCACCCAAGTATCCCGAGCGGAATTGGCTTAGTTTACAAACAGCTTTCGAACCCGTTCGAAATTCTCCCTTTCCCTTAAGAAATGGCAATGCAGCCAATTTTTATATGTATTTTTCTCATATTCCCTCGGCTGTAGCCTACGCAAACCCTGCAGCTTAGCCACTATTCCCCATTCACACGATGTCCACATTATAATTTCAATCCTCTGACATCTCACCTTTTTTGCATTTGTATGTAGTTTTAAACCTTTTTCAACCTTCAAAACCCCCCCTAATTCCGCCACTGCCTAGAACTATTTTGTAGAACCATTGCTTCAAAACAAAATATTCAGGGACATTCTTCTTCTTCTAATGAAAATGTTTTATTGTTATTTGTGTTATTATTACAAATTGGCATTTATTTAAAATTGCGTGACCAATGCTTAATAGAGGAATTGTGAAAGCAAACTGCAAAGTGTACAAAAAAAACGATTGTGGTGCTGTTGCTCTTATTATGCATTGTGCATTGTAATCAAGTAGTTGACTGCATGGCGACAGTTAAAGCCACCTCCATCCAGTAGTTGTGTGGCCTTGTCCCTCTACCTTCATGTGTTCGGGTCATGTCTCTTTTTACACTTGCCGGTAATTTTATGTTTTCTCTCGGCACACATTGCATTGTGAATGATTTTACAGCGGAACACTGTTTGGATCGCACAATTTCACATTGAAAGCTATTAGTGCCGGTCGAAAAAGAGGTGCCTATGTGAGAATAACCGGCCGAATTTCACAGTTTTACTAGGGTTTGGGAAAATGCTCATAAAAACCAAACGAGAAACAATATTTACATGATTCAAACAGCATTATACTAAGGATGAAGTAGAAAATAAATAGAATTTCCGAAATCCTGTATTATTAAAAGTTGGTTTGTGAAAAACAACAATGTTTGACACAAGCGGAAAATGTTTATACCAAATGGGGTATAAAAGTATTTTTCCTCTGTAGCTCAAAAGGCATAATATATTGTTACGAATACTAGTTCTAGTGGGCTGTTACGTATCACTGGATTTTGCATTTGAAAATGAAACAACTTTGTTTATTCGAACGCAGCCAATTAAAAACCAACAGTCACTTTATTATTCACAGTTTACACTTTACTGTTCGTACTCTTAAGTATTTGCTTAATTACTCCGTGTGGCAACTTCACTTGTCAAAACCAGACTGACTCGCTGCGCCGCATCCGGCTGCCTTTTATACCTGTCAGGCCATCGCGCAGATCGTTCCCGCACATTCCGGAGTGGACTAAAAGTTTCCATCATTGCCAGGTTGGACTAAAAGTTATTATCGCGGCCGTCGTTGCCAGATTGGACTAAAAGTTGCTATCGCGGCCGTCGTTGCCAGATTGGATTATAGCACGGCACGTAGCGGCAGGGTTGCTTTGCACAGCGACAGACTGCCTTATCGTTACAATATGATTTTGAAATCTACCAGGGAAAGAGTACAATTTTATCTGGAAAAAAATTGGGATTTTGCTCCGATATTGTAATCCATCTTACAAAAAAAATTCCAGAAAACAAAAACTATAATCTTTTTTTTTGATAATTATTTTTCAACGCTTAATTTATTATTACTCTTGCATGATAAGGGGATTTGGGCAACTGGTACCATTAGACAGAATAGAGTTAGTAAAATTCCCTTGCAAACTGAAAAAGAGTTGAAAAAGGAAGGGCGAGGAAGTTTTGATTACCGTGTTGAAAAAGGAGGCAATATTTTTTTGTAAGATGGTTAGACGTAGGCATCGTTCAACTCGTGTCGTCTTTATATGGCAACGAACCTCTAAAAATGGTCTCACGATTTTGTTCTGAACAAAAAAAAATACGATATCGGTAACAGCCTAGATTAGATTAGATTAGATTTGGGATTCGGACAACACCTGCCCGAGACACTGCGTCCAAGTAGTGAACTATTGTGTCATGTCCCTCTACGTTATTGGAGGAGTTCGTGTCCTCCAATGTTATCTAGGAACTCCTTTAGTTTCCTTAGATTCATTTCAGACAAATCTCTCGTCTGTATTACCTCCTTCCCTAATATTCGCTTTCTTGCGTGTATTAGGGCAGGGCATTCAGTTATAATATGTATAGAAGTCTCTTCTTCTTCCATACAAAATCTGCAAAGTTCGCTGTCCGTTAGTCCCAGACGCGCCTTATGCATATTTAGCAGACAGTGTCCACTTAGCATCCCCGTCATGACCTTGAGCTCCTTTCTGCTTAGGTCAATTAGGTACCTGGATTTCCTTTCCGAGTAGGCTGGAAAGAAAAGCTTGGAGCATCGTTGCCCCATTGTGTTCGACCATTTGTGGTTTGCTCGATTAATGAATTCCTGTTTAACACAATGTCTGTAATGAGACTTGCTAACACCTATGATTGGTTCAGGTCCGTAGGGCCGGCTTGCAGCCCCTTCCTTTGCCAATCTGTCCGCTTCCTCATTGCCATCGTGCCCACAGTGCGCAGGGATCCAGTGTATTATCACTTGGTTTTCCCTTGAGAGATCCTGGAGAACATTTGCTGTCTCCCAGACCAGTTTGGAGTCAAATGTCATCGAGCCTAGGGCCTTGATTGCCGCCTGGCTGTCTGACATTATGATTATCCTTTTCCTTCTAACATTGAGTGTTAGTAATTTCCTGGCACACACATTTATGGCAAAGACCTCAGCCTGAAAAATCGAGGCTTTGTCCCCAAGACTTACAGAAGACTGGAAACCGGAGCTAAATATTCCTGCCCCTGTTCCTTCTTCTGTCTTGGACCCATCGGTGTACCAGACAATGTCCTCACACGTGAGACTGATCTTTTTATCAGCCCAGTCCAACCTGTGAGGTATATACGTTGCGTAACTTTTTCTGAAGAGGTGCTTCTGGGGCATCTGGTCCATAGGCATCCAAAAGCCTCCATCTCGCCTCCTGTCCCTCAGCAGAGATCGGTGGCCGATTGCCTGTGCATCCCTTGGTATGGATCCATTATGCATCAGCCTGTGTGTGCTATTGGTTGCTGCCATCTGCACATTCAGTTCCAGCGGTAGCATTCCCAATATAACATTGAGAGCTGCAGTTGGAGTGGTTCTGAGACATCCTGTTATACAGGTATTCGCTAGTCTCTGTAGTTTCTCTAGCTTAGTCGCAGTGGTTACTTCTGTGGTTTTCTTCCACCAGACTATCGCTCCATAAGTGATAGTTGGCAGAATTACTAGGGTGTAAATCTTCTGAAGCCATTTCGGCCTCAGACCCCAGTTTTTCCCACAGATCCTCTTGCAGCTCCAGAGAGCATTACGTGCTCTTGTAAGCATGCGATCTACGTGGGGTCTCCAGTTCAATTTACTGTCTAGAGTTACCCCTAGGTACTTAACCTCCTTCGAGTAGTTAAGTTCTTTACCAAAGATCCTAACCTGTCTTAGGTTTAATTTCCTTTTAAGAGTGAAAGGCACTACAATGGTCTTATCTGGATTCACAGACAGTTTCTGTCTGACGCACCAGCACTCCACTGTGTTCAACGCGTTCTGGAGCAAGTCTGAGACGGTTTGTCCATCTCTGCCCCTGACTGCGATTACTAGGTCGTCTGCATATGCAATGACTTCATGTCCCTGCTCTGTAAGAGAGCGGATTAGTCCGTCAACGACCACAGACCACAGCAGCGGGGATAGGACTCCTCCTTGGGGACACCCCCTTGCTGTTTTTGCAGAGAGCTCTACCCCCCCTAAGCTGGACCGAATCACCCTGCTTTCGAGCATTGATGATATCCATCTTATGAGAGTGGTAGGCACCTGGAAGTCTTCTAGCGCTGTTTCTATCGCTTCGAAGGTTGTGTAGTTGAAGGCCCCTTCAATGTCTAAGAAACCTGCCAGGCAGATCTCCTTCACTTCCAGGGACTTCTCAATTTTGCCTACCAGCACTGATAGGGCCGTTTCTGTGGATCTACCTTTCTGATAGGCGTGTTGATTCGTGCTAAGGGGACACCGGGTTAGAATTTCTTCCCTCAGGAAGCGGTCAACAACCTTTTCCAGTCCCTTTAGCACGAAGGGCATTAGGCTTATTGGCCTGAAGGATTTAGGGTCCTTTTTGTTCGATCTTCCAGGTTTTGGCAAATAGATCACATTTACTGCTCTCCAGGCCTCTGGAATATATCCATATGCTAGACTGCATGAGTATATTTTTGTTAGAATAGGCGCTAGTATATTCATTCCCTTCTGCAAGAGTGCCGGGAAAATGCCATCTCTTCCCGGTGCTTTGTACGGGGCGAATGATTCCAGCGCCCATTTAACTATTTGCGCATTGCACACGGCTTTGGCCGTTCTCCAATCTTCCCTACTTGGACAATACGACTGTCCCGTACTGTCAATCAGAGGATCGGCTGTCAATATGTTCGATCCCGGGAAGTGTGTATTAGTGAGTAGGGCAAGGGATTCCATCTCACTTTTTGTGGAGGACCCATCTGCATCCACTAGAGTTCCGATTGGACAGGATTTTTCCATCGAGAGGATCTTCTGTAGCCTGCAACTGGAGGACATATCTGATACGTCCTCATATAACCGCCTAAAAGATTCTCTCTTGGCCTTCCTGATCTCTTGATTGTATTTAGTGAGGGTCTGGGAGTAGGTCTGCCAGTCATTATTGCGCTTAGCTCTGTTGAACAGTTTCCTTACTTCCTTCCTTAGCTTGCTAAGGTGACCGCTCCACCATGGCGTCTGCCTCTTAAAGGTCTTGGTCTTTAGGGGGACAGTTTTCTTCATAGGCATTGAGGATGGATCCCTTGAGCGTTGTCGAGGCCCTTTCCAATCTGTCTATGGTATCTATCCTATTCTCTATTCGAGAAGGAATAAGCTGTTCCAACTGGCTGCAGTAACTGCCCCAGTCGGTCTGTCTTTTTGGTCTAAATGACACCTTTTCAAGCTCCCGATTCCCTAATGTGAACCTGATCTGCCTGTGGTCTGAGCATGACGGCTCATCGGATACCCGCCAATTACTGACAAGGTTTGTTGTCATTGAGGTTGTCAAGGTCATATCCAAGACTTCCTCTCTGACCCTAGTTACAAACGTAGGACTGTCACCAACATTACATATATTTAAGTCTAAAGCGAGTATAAAGTTGAAAAGTGACTCACCTCTAGCGTTTACATCGGAGCTGCCCCACATGGTGTGATGGGCGTTCGCATCACAGCCAAGTATCAGCTCCATATTGTTGCCCCTAGCATAGGCAACTAACTGTTCTGCTAGTCTTGGAGGGCAGTGTTCGTCATCCCCAGGGAAGTACGCGGACGCTATGATGACCTCCCTGGAGTTCCAGACGATTTTTCCCGCGCAGAGATCCGGTGTAACATAATCTGTTAACGGGAAAAAGGAAATATTATTGAATATGATGCAGGCTCTGGCTCTCGTGTTCGATTGGCAACATAGTACCTTACCTGCTTGGGATAGCCCTCGAATCTGTCCATTGGTGCTGGTCCATGGTTCCTGCACCAGGGCTATACTAGGACCCAAGGTGTTCAGGGTCCTAGTTAAGACAGCCGAAGCTGCCACCGCCCTGTGGAGATTGATTTGAACAATCTCCATCTAGGCAGGCGGTCCCTTCGTGTGGGAAGGGACCGCACGCTTACCTCCTCTACCCCTCGTCTGCACCCGTTCAATACTGCCCGGAGTATTTGCAGACTTATCCAACAGGCCCAGCCGTCTGGACGGATTTGCCACTCCAGTCAACCTTGTCTGTCGGACGGGCTTAGCTGAGGTAGGCTTTGCGGGCCCCACCAATGCCTGTCTTGGCGTCCTGTCACTGGTCCGTTCAACTGTTTTGTCGGTCCGTGTGACGGGTTGCGTCCGTCCGCCAGCCGGCGGTCGGTCCCCGCTTACTTGCGCCAGTGCTTGTGCGCTGGTGGATGGTCTTGCCTCATCCACCCTAGCGTTTGACGTCGTCTTGTCGGTGCCGCCGACCCTGGTCACCGATGTCTTGGTCCCCTGGTCACGCTTAACCCTGAACTGAACTCTTCCCAGCTCAAAGAAGGGAAGGTCCTTCAGCGCAGACAGTTGCGCAACCGAGGGATCATCGATGGCCAGTGTCAACGTTGTTCCCTGCGCCGCGACAGACCTGTTCAGTACCTTCCAGTTGCCTGTTGGTAGTGAACGGTTCTGCGTATGGAGCATCCGAAGAATATCGTCGGCTGGGAGAGAGCAGCCGGGGAAGAACGCAGTGGCTACGCTGGGCTTGGGAATGTCATTACCCTCCACCAGTTTCACCTTCTTCTCCGCCAGCTGGGGTTTCGACATTATCCCCCTCAGCCAATTCCTCGATGCCTCATCGGCGCAGTTCACAATTATCCACCCTGGCTTGAAGGAGCATCCTTGGAACCGAATTTGAGGGCCATCAACGGGCAGCTTACGCAGCTCCTCCTTGATATCCCCCTCTATCGCCCTCTGCTCCTCCAAGTTTTAGTGGACAGCCGGGAATTCGTCCGGCAGAATCCCTACCTTGATCGCTGCAGCAGCTTCAGCAAAGGACGGACTAAACTTCGTCCTCTTCGGTGCGGGTTGCGCCGCTTCGATTCTGCTGCAGCCATCAGCTTCGACCACCTTCGTTGTCTCAGCCAAGACAGCTTTGAGAGCCTCCTCGTAGGGCGTACCTGCCGCCATCAGCTTCCTCAGCCCCTTCTTCTGAGAAGTCGTTAACCGCTTTCTCTTCAGAGAGATGGCTTCGGTAGCTTCTACCAGCGCAGGTAGACCCTGCGATAGTGCCCCCTCAACTGCCAAAGTTGACGTGGTGGTCGAACTACCTTGTGAACACTCACTGTTCACCCTGCTCCTAGTCGGTCGGTCTCTCCAACCGCTAGGCAAACTTTCAGCAGATTGCTGATCAATGGCGTCAGTCTTTCCGACGTCCATACCATCCGAGGCTAGTGTAGAAGAGCTCATCATCTGGTTCGTGCGGCCACCTACTCCGACGAGGCTTTTCGGTGGCCATTGCAAAGTGTGGGGACGGGAAGGTCGCCCATGACAGAGCCCCATGCCATGGGAAGTCCAAAATACTACCCGAGGTGGACAGGTATCGGGTAGGCTCCGTACTACTACAGCCGGTATACCCCCTGGCTGCAAACCATCCAATGGGCACGGGTCGCATAACACCCTGGATTAGGGGGAGGAAAGGAGATAGGGATAAGACGGAACCTGGGCATAGGGATGTATAGGAGATTGGGAAGTGACTAGTTAGCCAGCCACCAAGGGCATATACAAGACCGTACCCCGGTGGCTGTTTCCAGCGGCCACCACGAGGAGGTCTAGTCACATTCCGCCAGTTCTACCGCCACCACCAGCTGGACTACCAAGCTGGTAGTAGCAGAAGAGTAGGCAGCAGACCGCCGACAGACCGGTAACAGCCTAACATTGTAGCTATGTACAATAAAAATATGGGAGGGATTGACAAAATGGATTTTCTTCTTTCATTATATAGAATTTCAATTAAATCAAAAAAGTGGACCCTTAAGGTATTCGACCACTTCATTGATATGGCGATATGCAATTCGTGGCTGGAATACCGGAACGATTACGAAGTGAATAACAATGACCTGAAATACATGGATTTGTTACATTTTCGTCATGATATTGCTGATGGACTTTTGGCGCGTTCTAATCAATACGCATGTTCACGAAAACGCGGGCGACCAAAATCTTCATCCCTTGAGAATGACGTAAGCATTCCAACATCTTCTCGAAAAGGACTTGAAACAGCACCATCCATTTCTCTTCGATATGATGGCAATCAACATTGGCCGGAACACACAAAGGAAAAAACCAGATGCAAACTCAAAGGATGCCCAGGATACACAAGATACAGGTGCTCAAAGTGTAATGTTCACTTGTGCATGCCCAATGAGATGAGAAACTGCTTCAAGGACTATCATTATAACTAGGGATCGGATTTATATGCAAATGCATATTTTTTTGGAGCTTCCGATTTGAGGGGGACCAAGACAGAAAATATTTTTATTGAAAAATATTAAGAATGAGCTAACATATGCACTGTATATTTGCATATGTTTGCGTATTTTTACATTTTTGGCATAGTTTTTGTATAGTTTTTGCATATTAGATTAGATTAGATTTGAAGGGGGGAATGTGCACTGCGACCAAAGCTGATCTATTGTGCCCCCTACAACTTTAGAGAACGTCCCCTAGTCCCACCGACCTAATAAAACTTAGTAACTTACGTGGGACGTAAGTTGACGTTTTCTTCTGCAAGCCAGTACTGGCCCAGGTGCTGTCTCCTACTCCGGCATACCGCATCGCAGTTCAGTATGACGTGCTCAGGGGTTTCCTCCGCTGTTCCACAGAGTCTGCAGACGCTTACCTGTTCTATCCCGATTGTTTGCATATGTTTCCTCATCCTGCTGTGCCCGGTTAACAGCCCGGTGACCAGTCTAAGCTGGGTTTTTCCCAGTCTGAGGCATTCTTCACTCCATCTGGAGTTATAACCTTTAATGAAGACTTTCGATGCCTAAGACCTGCGGCATTTGACTAGTGTTCTGAGTTCCTGGTTCTTTCCTCAAGTCTTAGTGACTCTGCTAGAGTGCTTTTGCCCAGCCCAATGCAAGGTTCTGGTGCAAGGGGGATTATAGCTGCCCCAGTTCTAGCAAGACTATCAGCCTCCTCATTCAGTTTTCAGTTCAGTTTTTGCATATAAATCCGATACCTAATTATAACAATTGAATTTTCAGGTACATCAATATATGGTAAGATATTTTCTAAGTTTTTGTTTTTCATTTAAATTTTTAATTTTGTGAATAGTTTAAATAGTAAATTGTTGCCACAGGTTTAGCTAAACTTTTTTCCAAAAGTGTTTGCAGAACATTGTTTCTATGACCACACAGGGGGTAAAGTCGAAGAATTTAGAATTTCTATATACTCCAGTAAAAAGCTGTAGCGAAAGGGTTAATAACTACTACACTTTATTCTATCGCAAACTGACTACTTTCAACAGACGAATAAAAATATGTAACTTATTTTAATCAAAAAAGATTTACATCAAAAAGTTTGTCATATACTAGGATTTCCTACTTTGCGTCCATAAATATACCACATTTCCAATCTTATTTGACAACTCTATCACGAGCAGCTGATTTGTAAATCATAATTTTTGCAGATCATCAAAACTTATTTCTCATATCTCTTACTCTTTGCATTGTATCTTAACTCCTTAAATCGTATACTGTACTTTTTCTGTAATAGCCTTAAGTATAAAGTTTGTATTTTTCTTTTTTAACTCGATACAATTGTTACTTAATATTAGTTGATGCACTTATAAAAGAACCATGTTCTTAGGTAGTGTAACCTTAATCAACCAAATAAATTCAAATATGCAATATAAAGCTAGGTTAGGTTAGGTAGGGAAGGGTGTGTGCGTCCCAAGGGCAGCACTTCTACTCGGAGGCCAAAATGGCCCATTGTGAATCCCTTCATGGAAGATTCTGGAGCTAACCAGTGGCCCTCAGTTCGGGGCAAACCAATTCGACCTCTTGATGAAGGAGAGTAGATCCGATATTTCAACTACTGCTGCGCAGGCCAAGTCTACCAGGAACCTTGACCCCAAGGTACGGAGTCGGCGTTCCTGCAGAGCCGGGCAGTGGCACAGGTAGTGTTGGATCGTTTCCACTTCTTCCTCATCTCCACAGCTTCTGCAGACATCACTGGACGAGAGGCACCATTTGACCAGCATAGATCCAATGGCGCAGTGTCCAGTGATGACTCCAACAAGCTGACTAATAGAGGTTCGACTCAGGGACAGTACATATCGTGTTTTCCTCACGGAAAGGGAAGACCATATTGCCCGGCAGGTACTGCAATCAGTTCTGCTCCGCCATGAGGACTCGATGTAAGTTTTTCTCAACCTGTCAATACGCAAATACAGGGCAGATATCGGAGGGAGCACAGAGTTATCCACTTCGGTGAGAGGCAGGGCGACCCCCTTTCTTGCCATCTCATCCGCTGCCTCGTTTCCTGCCACTCCAGAGTGGCCCGGAACCCAGCAGAGAGTGACTCGGTGATGTCCGATGCCGCGAAGTGCAGTGCGACAACTCTGCACTACCTTTGATTTCACAGTCGCTGATTCCAGCGCTTTAAGGGCTGCCTGACTATCCACACAGATTGTGATATCCGTGGGTGATAATCCGTTGTCGCGAATTATTTCAGCAGCTTTCCAGATTGCATAAATCTCCGCCTGAAAGATGCTACAGAGGTCCGGGAGTCTGAAAGACCGTTGAGTGGAGACCAGCTCCTGTACCTTCCTCCATCTTAGAACCATCTGTGAAGATGGTGATGGAGGCGTCTCTTGTCACACTCGTAAGTCCCCATTCTTCCCTTGAGGGACAGGAGGTAAGTGCGCGCGAATCAAAATCCAGGTATGGAATCATATAGTCCGTGCAGGAATCTAATTGATGTTCCGTACCTGGCCGGCCGGCCACCAGACAATGGCTCCATAACATAAGATCGGCCGAATGATCGCTGTATACATCCAGTGGACAATGCTCGGCCGTAATCCCCACTTTTTCCCGAAGGCCTTCTGACAGACGTAGAAGGCATTCAGGCTCTTCTTCACCCGCTCTTCCACGTTGCGTCTCCAAGAAAGCTTGGAGTCGAGTGTGGTGCCAAGGTATTTCACCTCGGGTGAGAGGGTGATAGTGATGCCGCTGAGTTTCGGCAGCCTAAACTTCGGTATTTTGTATCTCCGGGTGAACAGGTAACTCCTAGGCCGTTATGCTCTGCCCACCTAGAGAGTTCTCCTAAAGCAGACTCCATGAGATCACTGATGGTGGAAAGAAATTTTCCAGGGATCAGGATAGTGACGTCGTCCGCATATGCTACTACTTGCAGCCTCCTGGATTCGAAGATCTCGAGGATGTTGTTTATCACAAGCAGCCACAGCAGAGGCGAAAGAACGCCCCCCTGAGGTGTGCCCCTTGTGGTCAACCTCCTCACCGAGCACGAGCCTAGGCTGGAGTGAACCCTTCTGCTACTAAGCATATCGCTGGTCCACCTCACCACTTTCTCATCCACTTCGAATTTTCTAAGTGCACTGGTTATTGCCTCTAGAGTGACGTTATTAAAGGCCCCCTCAATATCGAGGAAAGCGGCTAACGTATACTCCTTGACGCTCAGCGATTTTTCGATCGTCTGAACGACCTCATGCAAGGCACTGTCTACAGATTTTCCCCTGCAATACGCATGTTGCGTCCTGCAGAGTCCCCTGGACTGTACCACTCCCCTGACATAGACATCCACCAGCCTCTCCAAAGTCTTAAGAAAGAACGATGACATGCTGATCGGTCTGTAGGCTTTTGCAGTGATGTGGTTTGACTTCCCCGCCTTGGGGATGAACACCACCTTAACCTCTTTCCAGGCGCGTGGTACATAGCCCTGTTGGAGAGATTCCCGAAAGATTCGCACCAAGACTTTGACCACTGCCTCCTTAGAACATTGCAGCATAGCCGGAATGACACCATCGGGACCCGGAGATTTGTACGGGTTGAAGGTGTCTATCGCCGATGCCACTTTGACCTCATCGATAATCCCCTGAACTAAAACATCCGGTCGTGACGAGTGCTGTCTATGAGGCGTGGTCGTCTCAACAACACTCGTGCAACCGGGAAAGTGGGTGTTCATGAGAGTTTCTAGAAGCTCCTCCCTCGATTCTGTCCACGAGCCGTCAGATTTCCTAATGCTGCTAGGGGTATGTGATGCCCCGGCTAGCACCTTGCGAAGTCTGGCGGCCTCGTTGTAGGGATGGCCGAAAACAAAATTTAATCGATTAATTAATCATATTGTAACGATGAGCCAGTCTGTCGCGGTGCAAAGCAACCCTGCCGCTACGTGCCGTGCCATAACCCAATCTGGCAACGACGGCCGCGATAGTAACTTTTAGCCCAACCTGGCAACGATGGTCGCGGTCATCAGGGAAACTTCTAGTCCAATCTGGCAACGTGCGAGAACGATCTGCGCGACGGCCGGACAGAGTATAAAAGGTGGCCAGATGCGGTACAGCGAGTCAGTCTGGTTTTGACAAGTAAAGTTGCCACACGGAATAATCAAGCAAATACTTAAGTGTACGAACAGTAAAGTGTAAACTGTGAATAATAAAGTGACTGTTGGTGTATTTTATTGTCTGCGTTTAAGAAACTGACTGTGTTTTATTTTCAAATCACACAATCCAGAGATACGTGACAGCCCACTAGGCTTAATATTCGTAACATTTGGTGTCAGAAGTGGGATTGTGGAAAATTGAAAATAAACGAAAAGTAACAAAACAAAAAAAAAAAACTAAATAAATAAATAAAAGTATAACAGCACGGACATGGTTAAACTCGAGCTGCTGAAGGTGGACCAGCTGAAGAAGGAGCTGGCTGCCTGGAATTTGCCGACTGCTGGCGGGAAAGTGGAAAGTACGGCTGCACCGGCTGGACCACTACAAGCATTAGACATGAGCCAGCTAATGAGTGCAATAAAAGGCATGTTCGAGACTTCCAATCGTGAAAATCGTGAAATGTCGGCGCAGATGGCAGCGAAATTGGAAACTGCAAATCAAGAGATGGCAGCGAAAATGGAAACTGCAAATCAAGAGATGGCAGCGAAAATGGAAACGGCGACCCATGAAATATCGGCGCAAGTGTCGGAGCGAATGGAAGTCAAGCTTCAGGAAAGCTCTGCGCGCTTGGAGCAGAAGGTAGAGGAAATCTCCAATAGGCTGAACGGGAAAGTTGAGCATCTTGAGGCGCGCATGGACAATTGGGACAAACGAGTTGACAACCTGGATGAGTCCTTGAACAAACGAGTTGACAGTCTGGAAGATTCGATGCACAGAAAGATAGACGAACGGCTTCGAGAGGTACAGCTTCGAGCAAGGGTGCAGTCAGTGAAGGAAAGTTTCGCCATAGAAGTGCCTACTTATGATGGTACTACGTCGTTCGACACATTCAAACTACAATTCGAGATGGCTGCTTTGGAGAGTCAGTGGACCGATGTTAGGAAAGGTCGGAGACTGATACTGGCTCTGAAAGGTCCTGCGGCTGAGGTAATCAAATCAGTTCCAGAATGTTTAAGAGGTGATTACGACACCGTCATAAGGGCGCTGGCAGCCAGATACAGCGACGAGCACAACAAAATGCTGTATTATTGCGAGCTGAAGAGCCGTAGACAAAGGGCCAACGAGGCGCTGCAGACATATGCAGCGGACATTGAGCGGCTCGTACAGTTGTGCTACCCGAAATTCGGCGCTGATAACCTCGAGAGGATGAAGATTGAGTCATTTATTGAAGGTCTTCATGACCCAGAGACACGTCGGAGTGCGTTGATGATGGGCAAGCCGACATTTAAGGAGACGGTGGCCAGCGCGATGACGTATGAGGCAGCCTGGGGAGGAAGTCTTCGACATTCATCTGCGGAAAAGCGTCGAGCCCAATCTGGACGTGTCACCCAAAACCAGACCGTGAGCTCGGAGGCACCAGCGGGGCTGCGGGCAGTGTCATCTAGAGTTAGTTGCTGGCGATGTGACAAGCAAGGCCACATATCACGAGACTGCCATCTGCGAGAAAAGCGTTCCGGACAACAGATGTCGCCAAGAAGGGCTGCCGCTCTGCCACACCATTCGTGCAAAACCGAGTGCAGGCATAACTCGCGAGCCGAAAGCGAAGGGCAAATTGTGGATGTTCGGTCGATAAGCGTTATGCCAGAGGAGGAGTGGTCTGCGGAAAGGCTACGAAACGACCAGCGTGAGGATGCGGATCTTGCCAAAATCGTTGAAGGCAAGGAGCAAGGCGCACGTCCAGACTGGCAGGAGATGGCTGGTGAAAGCCCGATCGCTAAGGCTTACTGGGCACAGTGGAAAAGTCTGCAGCTGAAGGAAGGCTGCCTGTACCGCGAATGGGAGAGCGCGGATGGTCGGACCAGCAACCCCCTAATGGTAGTGCCGAAAAGCAGAATCAACGAGGTCATCGAGGCATACCATAACGACTCCAGTGGAGGGCACCTAGGCATCACCAAAACCGTCGCCAAAATAAAAAGACGATGCTACTGGGTAGGATGTCAGGAGTCTGTAGCCGAGTGGATTAAGAGCTGCGACCGATGTTCAGCCGCGAAAGGGCCGACAAGAAAATCTCGAGGCCGCATGCAGCAGTACAACGTGGGAGCGCCCTTCGAGCGGATTGCTATGGACGTCGCCGGCCCATTCCCAACTAGCACTCAAGGCAACAAATATGTGCTGGTCGTAATGGATTACTTCAGCAAATGGCCCGAAGTGTACCCTATTCCTAACCAGGAGGCCACCACGATCTCGGAAAAGCTGGTAAACAACTGGGTAGCCCGGTTCGGAGTTCCGTTGGAGTTGCACTCAGATCAAGGCCGGAATTTCGAGTCTGCGGTATTCAAGGAAGTGTGTGAGCTGCTGGGGATAAAGAAAACTCATACCACTCCTTTGCACCCACAGTCCGACGGCATGGTGGAACGCTTTAACCGGACACTGGAGGAATACCTGCGGAAAGTGGTAGGCAGGAATCAAAAGGATTGGGACACGCATATCCCCCTGTTCCTGATGGCGTATAGGTCAGCCCCGCACGACACGACATCACTCACTCCAGCCCGAGCAGTGTTCGGCACAGAGTTGCGGTTACCCGCTGACTTGAAGTTCGGGGTAGTCAGCACGACGGGAGGCGCTAAGACGGACTACGTGGCCAATAAGCGGGCGGAACTGGAGGAAATTCACCAGTTTATAAGGAGCCGCACCAAACTGGTCAGCGATAAGGTGAAAGCCAGATACGATCTACGGGCCAACTCAGCAGGGTTCCAAGAAGGCGATTTGGTAATGCTCTACAACCCGCAGCGGAGGAAAGGTTGGTCTCCGAAACTCCAAGCGTCATGGGAAGGACCTTACGAAGTCGTGACTAGGATTAACGACGCGGTATACGGATTCAACGTTGCAGCAATAGAGGCGCTAAGCTGAAGGTAGTCCATTTGGAGCGCCTGGCGCCTCATCACAGCGGAGCCTCGGCACTTGTTCGGGACGAACAAGTCTAAGTGGTGGGCAGTGTAACGATGAGCCAGTCTGTCGCGGTGCATAGCAACCCTGCCGCTACGTGCCGTGCCATAACCCAATCTGGCAACGACGGCCGCGATAGTAACTTTTAGCCCAACCTGGCAACGATAGTCGCGGTCATCAGGGAAACTTCTAGTCCAATCTGGCAACGTGCGAGAACGATCTGCGCGACGGCCGGACAGAGTATAAAAGGTGGCCAGATGCGGTACAGCGAGTCAGTCTGGTTTTGACAAGTGAAGTTGCCACACGGAATAATCAAGCAAATACTTAAGTGTACGAACAGTAAAGTGTAAACTGTGAATAATAAAGTGACTGTTGGTGTATTTTATTGTCTGCGTTTAAGAAACTGACTGTGTTTTATTTTCAAATCACACAATCCAGAGATACGTGACAGCCCACTAGGCTTAATATTCGTAACAATATTGTAACCATGAGCCAGTCTGTCGCGGTGCAAAGCAACCCTGCCGCTACGTGCCGTGCCATAACCCAATCTGGCAACGACGGCCGCGATAGTAACTTTTAGCCCAACCTGGCAACGATGGTCGCGGTCATCAGGGAAACTTCTAGTCCAATCTGGCAACGTGCGAGAACGATCTGCGCGACGGCCGGACAGAGTATAAAAGGTGGCCAGATGCGGTACAGCGAGTCAGTCTGGTTTTGACAAGTGAAGTTGCCACACGGAATAATTAAGCAAATACTTAAGTGTACGAACAGTAAAGTGTAAACTGTGAATAATAAAGTGACTGTTGGTGTATTTTATTGTCTGCGTTTAAGAAACTGACTGTGTTTTATTTTCAAATCACACAATCCAGAGATACGTGACAGCCCACTAGACTTAATATTCGTAACATTTGGTGTCAGAAGTGGGATTGTGGAAAATTGAAAATAACTAAATAAATAAAATTATAAAAGTACGGACATGGTTAAACTCGAGCTGCTGAAGGTAGACCAGCTGAAGAAGGAGCTGGCTGCCTGGAATTTGCCGACTGCTGGCGGGAAGGTGGAGTTGCAGTTGCGCTTGCGAGAAGCATGTGAGGCACGAGGCGTCGATTGGACTGTGCACGAGTTCGGAGCACAAGAACTGGAGGCGTCGGCCAAGGTGGAGGAGTCGCCTGCTGGTGCTGCTTCGCTACAGAGTACAGCGGCTGCACCAATACAAGCGTTGGACATGAGCCAACTAATGGCTGCACTCAAAGGCATGTCGGCGCAAATCGAGACAGCAAATCGAGAAATGTCAGCGAAGCTGGAAATTACGAATCTCGAAATTTCGGCAAAAGTCGAGACTGCAAATCGGGAAATGGCGGAAAATTCTGCGCGCATAGAGCAGAAGGTGGAGGAAATTTCCAATAGCCTGAATGTGAAAGTTGAGCATCTCGGGACGCGAATAGACGATTGGGACAAACGAGTTGACGAAATGGGTGAATCCCTGAACAGACGAGTTGACAACCTGGATGAGTCCTTGAACAAACGAGTTGACAGTCTGGAAGATTCGATGCACAGAAAGATAGACGAACGGTTTCGAGAGGTACAGCCACGAGAATGTTTGCCACCGGTTCAGGACGGTTTTGCTGCCAGAACAGAAGTGCCTACTTATGATGGTGCTGCGCCGTTCGACACATTTAAATTGCAATTCGACTTGGCTGCTTTGGAAAATCAGTAGACAGATATCAGGAAAGGTCGGAGGTTGGCACTGGCGCTGAAAGGTCCTGCGGCGGAGGTAATCAAATCAGTTCCAGAATGTTTAAGAAGTGATTACGGTGCCATCATGAGAGCATTAGCAGCGAAGTATAGCAACGAGCACAACCATGCGCTATACTACTGTGAGCTGAAGAACCGCAAGCAAAGAGCCAACGAGGCGCTGCAGACATATGCAGCAGACATTGAGCGGCTCGTACAGTTGTGCTACCCAAAATTTGGTGCTGATGATCTCGAGAGGATGAAGATTAAGTCGTTTGTTGAAGGTCTTCATGATCCAGAAACACGTCGCAGTGCGTTGATGATGGGCAAGCCAACATTTAAGGAAACGGTGACCAGCGCGATGACATATGAAGCGGCATGGATGGGGAGCACTCGGTATGCACCTGCAAGGATACGCCAGATTCAGGCGGGCAACGACATTCCGATCCAAGCCATAAGCTCTGAGATACCGGGCAGGCCACGAGTGGTCTCCTCTAAAGTTGTTTGCTGGGTGTGTGGCAAGCAGGGCCACATATCACGAGACTGCCGCCAACGAGCGAGGCGTTCCCGTTCCCGATCGCAATCGCCTGAAGCGAAGAATACTGACAATCGAGGCTCAGCCAACAAGCGCAGGGCTGAGGACGAGGAGCCGTTAAACTAAAACGGGTCAGCCCAAAGGGGCGTGAGCTGATCCCCACAATCTGCCGCCCCACCATCCTTGTCTCACAGCTGAAACGACAGCCCAGCAGCTTGACAATTGAAGGAAGGATAGATGGAAAGTGGTTCGTGTTGACACTAGATACTGGGGCGTCATATTCGATCATAAAAAGGAAGCTGCTGAAGAACTGGGAACCGCTGCATGGCATACAGCTGCGGACTGCGACTGGCGAGCGCGCGCCGGTGAGAGGGAAAGTTACAAAAACGATTGCTATCGGCACCAGCAGCCTGGAACATGAGTTCATCGTCGCGGATATAATGGACGACGTGATTATCGGCGTGGATTTCATGATTAGGCACGGTTTTACGCTGGACCTGAAGGAAAATGTGCTGAGATATGCCAACGTTGAATTCCCGCTGCACACTGGCTATGAGCGAAGCGTGGCGGTAAGGAAGGTTTTATCGTGCCAACACAGTAGGATATCAGCGAATTCTGAGGCGATTGTGTGGGCGAAGGTGGACGAGGACGATGGGACGAGTCGGCTGTGGGTAGTAGAAGCACAGAAGCAAGGACACGACAGCATCATCATCGGACGTACATTAGTGGAACCTAAAAATGGAAGGATACCAGTCAGAATACTGAACCCCCTGAATGCACCCAGATATGTCGGAAAAGATGAGGTAATTGGCGAGTGTAAGGAAGCTGTAGCAGTGGTCAATTGCGAGAGTAGCCCGCCTGGAGGTAATGAGAAGAGCGGGTTTAACATGGACGCCATACCGCAGGAGAACCAGTGGAGCAGCGAGTTGACGGCCAAGCAGAAACAGAAGGCGAGGTCACTCCTGCATCACTATGGGTCAATATTTGCGGCGGAAGCAGGCGGAAGAACAGCCATAGTGAAGCACAACATCGACACCGGAAGTGCAAAACCGATTCGCCAACCGCCAAGACGAGTCCCTCTGGCCAAGAGGGAGGAGGTCACAAATTTGATCGAGAACATGCGGAAAGACAAGGTCATAGAGCCTTCTTCGGGCCCCTGGTGCTCGCCGGTTGTGCTAGTCAAGAAAAAAGATGGCAGTACCCGGTTTTGTGTGGACTATCGGAAGCTCAATGATGTGACCAAGAAGGACAGTTATCCACTACCTCGGATCGATGACACCCTCGACACACTGTCAGGCACGCAGTGGTTCTCCACGCTCGACTTACGCAGCGGCTATTGGCAGGTAGAGCTTGCAGACAAGGACAAGGAGAAAACGGCTTTCAGTGTTGGCGATGGTTTGTGGCAGTTCACCGTCATGCCGTTTGGACTCTGCAACGCACCAGCAACATTCGAGCGGCTAATGGAACGCGTGCTAAAAGGGCTGCATTGGCGGACGTGTCTGGTGTACCTCGACGACATAATCGTAATGGGTAAAAGCTTCGACGACCACCTGGGAAAGCTGAAGGAGGTATTTGAGCGGATACAAAAAGCCGGGCTTAAACTCAACCCAAAGAAGTGCTCGCTGTTCCAAAAGGAGGTCAAGTATCTGGGCCATACGGTTTCCGCCCGCGGAGTGCATACGGATGAAGGCAAAATCACGGCGGTGAAGGAGTGGCCCCGACCACGCAATCTACACGAACTCCGCAGTTTCCTGGGCCTGTGTACATACTACCGCCGATTTGTTCCGGGATTCGCGAACATAGCCAGCAGCCTGCACAAACTGACGAAAAAGAGCCAAGCTTTCGAGTGGAGCGAGGAGCAGGAACAGGCTTTTGCACGTCTGAAGGAAAAACTGTGCAGTGCTCCAATTCTGGCCTTCCCCGTGCCTGGGGAGATGTTTGTGCTGGATACAGATGCAAGCGGGAATAGTATTGGCGGTGTGCTATCACAGATAATAGACGGCCAGGAACAAGTGATAGCGTACTACAGTAGGGTTTTATCGAAACCGGAACGCAATTACTGTGTGACCCGGAGAGAACTGCTGGCGGTATTGGACTGCGTGAAACACTTCCACAAATATCTGTATGGACAAAAGTTTCGCCTGCGCACAGATCATGCGGCATTGAGATGGCTCCTGAACTTTAAAGATCCTGAAGGGCAATTGGCGCGGTGGATCGAGCGACTGCAGAGCTACGACTACACGATAGAGCATCGCAAGGGCAGTAGCCATGGGAATGCCGATGCCTTGTCCCGCCGTCCGTGCAAAGTCGAATGCAGGCAATGCTCGCGAGCCGAAAGCAAAGAACAGATAGTGGACGTCCGGTTGGTCAGCGTCATGCCAGAGGAAGAGTGGTCTGCGGAGAGGCTACAAAAAGACCAGCGTGAGGATGCGGATCTTGCGAAGATCGTCGAAGGCAAGGAGCAAGGCGCACGTCCAGACTGGCAGGAGATGGCCGGTGAAAGCCCGATCGCTAAGGCTTACTGGGCACAGTGGAAAAGTTTGCGGCTGAAGGAAGGCTGCCTGTACCGCGAATGGGAGAGCGCGGATGGTCGTACCAGCAACCCCCTAATGGTAGTGCCGAAAAGCAGAATCAACGAGGTCATCGAGGCATACCATAACGACTCCAGTGGAGGGCACCTAGGCATCACCAAAACCGTCGCCAAAATAAAAAGACGATTCTACTGGGTAGGATGTCAGGAGTCTGTAGCCGAGTGGATTAAGAGCTGCGACCGATGTTCAGCCGCGAAAGGGCCGACAAGAAAATCTCGAGGCCGCATGCAGCAGTACAACGTGGGAGCGCACTTCGAGCGGATTGCTATGGACGTCGCCGGCCCATTCCCAACTAGCACTCAAGGCAACAAATATGTGCTGGTCGTAATGGATTACTTCAGCAAATGGCCCGAAGTGTACCCTATTCCTAACCAGGAGGCCACCACGATCTCGGAAAAGCTGGCAAACAACTGGGTAGCCAGGTTCGGAGTTCCGTTGGAGTTGCACTCAGATCAAGGCCGGAATTTTGAGTCTGCGGTATTCAAGGAAGTGTGTGAGCTGCTGGGGATAAAGAAAACTCATACCACTCCTTTGCACCCACAGTCCGACGGCATGGTGGAACGCTTTAACCGGACACTGGAGGAATACCTGCGGAAAGTGGTAGGCAGGAATCAAAAGGATTGGGACACGCACATCCCCCTGTTCCTGATGGCGTATAGGTCAGCCCCGCACGACACGACATCACTCACTCCAGCTCGAGCAGTGTTCGGCACAGAGTTGCGGTTACCCGCTGACTTGAAGTTCGGGGTAGTCAGCACGACGGGAGGCGCTAAGACGGACTACGTGGCCAATAAGCGGGCGGAACTGGAGGAAATTCACCAATTTACAAGGGGCCGCACCAAACTGGTCAGCGATAAGGCGAAAGCCAGATACGATCTACGGGCCAACTCAGCAGGGTTCCAAGAAGGCGATTTGGTAATGCTCTACAACCCGCAGCGGAGGAAAGGTTTGTCTCCGAAACTCCAAGCGTCATGGGAAGGACCTTACGAAGTCGTGACTAGGATTAACGACGTGGTATACCGGATTCAACGTTGCAGCAATAGAGGCGCTAAGCTGAAGGTAGTCCATTTGGAGCGCCTGGCGCCTCATCACAGCGGAGCCTCGGCACTTGTTCGGGACGAACAAGTCTAAGTGGTGGGCAGTGTAACGATGAGCCAGTCTGTCGCGGTGCAAAGCAACCCTGCCGCTACGTGCCGTGCCATAACCCAATCTGGCAACGACGGCCGCGATAGTAACTTTTAGCCCAACCTGGCAACGATGGTCGCGGTCATCAGGGAAACTTCTAGTCCAATCTGGCAACGTGCGAGAACGATCTGCGCGACGGCCGGACAGAGTATAAAAGGTGACCAGATGCGGTACAGCGAGTCAGTCTGGTTTTGACAAGTGAAGTTGCCACACGGAATAATTAAGCAAATACTTAAGTGTACGAACAGTAAAGTGTAAACTGTGAATAATAAAGTGACTGTTGGTGTATTTTATTGTCTGCATTTAAGAAACTGACTGTGTTTTATTTTCAAATCACACAATCCAGAGATACGTGACAGCCCACTAGACTTAATATTCGTAACAATATGATTAATCATAAGGGAAGGAAGGGAGCGGACATACAAGGCAAAGTCTCTGATTGCGTTCAACCTGGCGAACGCCAGAACGATCCTTGTCCCTGTCCAATCCAAGCTGATGCACAGCCTCCGCGCGGCCCTTCTGGATAGCTATTTGGCATCCGCTGAATAGTGAACTAATGTGTGCAGCGAGTCCTATCCCCAGGACTTAAAATTTGGGTGCCTCTATCCAACTGGCGGAAGCCCTCACGAAATGTAAGGCTGACATCACCGCCATCCAGGAAATGCGATGGACAGGACAAGGTTGCTCCAAGCGAGCAGACTGCGATATCTACTACAGCTGCCATGCGGAGAAGCGCGAATTTGGCTGCGGATTTGTGGTCAGCAAGAGACTTCGCCACCACGTCTCTCGGTTCACTCCGGTGAACGAACGGCTGGCTTCGATCCGCATCAAAGCTAAATACTTTAGCATCAGCCTAATTTGCGCGCACGCCCCGACGGAAGAGAAGGACGATGCGACCAAGGATGCCTTCTATGCGAAGCTCGAGGACGTCTACGACAGGTGCCCGGCCCATGACGTCAAAATTGTCCTCGGGGACTTCAACGCAAAAGTCGGGCGAGAAGGCATCTTTGGCCCCACAGTCGGGCAGTTCAGCCTCCATGGGACCACTTCGAACAACGGTCTGAGGCTGATCGATTTCGCCGCGGCACGAAACATGGTAGTTAGTAGCACCAGATTCCAGCACCTCGATATCCACAAGGCCACCTGGTTATCCCCCGATCAATCCACCCGCAACCAGATTGATCACATTGTGATTGATGGAAGGCATGCTTCTAGCATTCTAGATGTGCGCACGTTCCGAGGACCCAACATCGACTCGGACCACTACCTTGTTGCAGCCAAGGTACGCATGCGTCTTTGCGCAGCGAAGACCTCACAACCTAGTTTGCGAAGAAAGCTGGACATCAGTAAGCTGCGATCACAAGGGGTAGCCGAAGCCTACTCCGCTCAACTCTCCAACCAGCTCGGTCGCTCCCCCTCTCCACTTGATGACATCGGCGGATTATGGGCTCACTTATCCCACTCTATGCGCGCCGCCGCAGAAAATGTCTTCGGTTTTCGACGCCCACCACCAAAAAACCAATGGTACGATGAAGAGTGTCGCGCAGCCACTGCAGTGAAGAATGCTGTATACAAGAAGACCCTGCAGTCGGCCGCCACGCGAGCCATGACAGAAAAATACCGGGAGGAGAGGAAGAAAGAGAGGTGCCTTTTTAGACGCAAGAAACGGGAGCAAGAAAGGCGCGAGCGTGAGGAAATCGAGGAGTGCAGGAGCAGGAATGACGCCCGCAAATTCTTCCAAAAAGTTAAGCGTCTCACGGAAGGATTTAAGCCCGGGGCATCTTCTTGCAGAGACGAAAACGGGGATCTGGTTACGGATGCGCAGGGTGTGCTGAGGTTGTGGAAGGAGCACTTCACCAAGCTGCTCGCAGGCGACGAAAGGAACAATACCGTCAGTGGCGAAGATGTCCAGATGGCACCAATCGACGACGACGGTGTGGATGTGCCACCGCCCAGCCATGACGAGGTCCGGGTCGCTATCCAGCGACTCAAGAACAACAAAGCTGCAGGGCTGGATGGGCTACCAGCTGAATTGTTCAAGGCCGGCGGCGGTGAGCTGATTGGGTGCATGCATCAGCTCATTTGCAAAATATGGCTGGAGGAACGAATGCCCAACGATTGGAACCTCAGTGCCCTTTGTCCTGAGCTGAAGAAAGGCGACCCAACAATATGCGCCAACAACAGGGGTATCAGCCTACTTCCCATTGCATACAAGGTCCTGACGAGCGTATTATGTGAAAGACTAAAGCCACTCGCCAAGGCGCTGATTGGACCTTATCAGTGCGGCTTTAGACCTGGTAAGTCCACCATCGACCAGATATTCACTTTACGCCAATTCCTGGAGAAGACCCATGAGAACCAAATCGATACACACCATCTCTTCATCGATTACAAGGCAGCATTCGATAGCCCGATAAGGGATCGCCTATATGCCGCATTGTCTGAACTTGGTATCGCTGCAAAGCTCGTTAGACTTTGCAGAGCGACGTTGAGCAATACGCGCAGCTCCGTCAAGGTTGGAAGTGACCTCTCCGACCCCTTTGATACCGTTCGAGGTCTCAGACAGGGCGATCCTTTGTCCTGCGACCTCTTCAACTTCACCATGGAGAGTGTTCTGCGCAAGGCCGGTGTACATCGTAATGGCACAATTTTCAACAAAAGTGTCCAGCTCCTTACTTACGCTGATGATATTGATGTCATCGGACGTAACAAGCGAGATGTCACCGCTGCCTTTGCGGCTATCGAAAGAGAATCTGCCAAAATGGGTCTGGTGGTAAATGAGGGCAAGACGAAGTATATGCTGTCTACACGCAGGGACTCGCAGCGGCTAGGGTCTCACGTCGAGGCCGACAGGTATGCTTTTGAAGTTGTCAAGGAATTCGTCTACCTTGGCACCGCCATCAACAGCAGCAATGATGTCAGTCTGGAGATAAAGCGAAGGATAACTCTTGCCAACAGGTGCTACTACGGTCTCGGTAGGCAATTGAGAAGTAGAGACCTCTCTCGACCGACAAAACTTTCAGTCTATAGGACGCTTATCTTGCCCGTGCTCCTCTATGGCGCTGAAGCATGGACAATGACACGAAACGACATAGCGGCCCTTGGAGTGTTCGAGAGGAAGGTGCTTCGCAAAATCTTCGGCCCTGTTCGGGTTGGTGACGACTATCGCATACGAACCAATAACGAGCTGTATGAGCTGTATAAGGACATGGACGTAGCGCAGCGAATTAACATCCAGCGGCTACGCTGGCTCGGTCATGTCTGCCGCATGGATGATGAAGCTCCGGCGAAAAAGGTATTCGATGCGATGGTTGGAGGTCGACGGCGAAGAGGGAGGCCGTGTCTCCGGTGGAAGGACCAAGTTGAAGAGGCCCTGGTATCTCTTGGTGTGACCAACTGGAGAAGGCGCGCGCGAAGCAGAGGCGCCTGGAGAGAAGTTTTGCGGCAGGCCGTAACCCGATAACGGGTTGTTATGGCCAGTTAAGTAAGTAAGTAAGATTAATCATAAGACAAAAAAAATAATTGCAATTAATGTAAAATCATCGATTAATAATGCATATTTTTGAAAAATGTGGAATTGAGCTTTAATAAAATAAACCAAGTGTTGTTGGAGTAAATAAAAATTATTTATTGTTCAACCAAGTTTGCAGAAACAATAATTTTGATAATCGTTTTGTTGTTAACCCATTGCTACCTAATGGTAAAATTTTACCCATGAAAACTGACTTTTTAAAAAAATCACAGAAAAGTTCGTGGTAGAGATATCTCAAAATCATTGAAAGGGATGGTTGGGATAAAGATGGAACTACCTTAGTCTAGTGGAGGTCACCCTAAAATTCCGCCATCTAGCTAGAGTTACCAGACTCCAAAAATTGTGAATCTTCCGGAGGTGGAAAATGTGGCGAAACGTAGTGGCTCTAGAACCCCCCAAAAATCTGCCTCCTAACTCATTTGTAAACAATACTTCTTTTGTTCACGTGTTTAGCTGATCACTTTAAAAAGTATGTTGCCTAATGGGTACAAAATACCCAATGAATATCTCAGCAACGTGCAGAGATAGAAAGCTGAACTTTTGTTTCTAATCATTTTGGGTCAATTCCAGGTCGTATATGAAATTTTATCAAAATCGTATGGGCAGAACTGGTACGCGGCAGCAATGGGTTAAACGGTTGCGTTTTTCGGTAGCCGTTGTACCAGCTTTTGAAAAGAGGTACTCTGCTGGAACTGAAGTACCAACTAAATGACAATATTTTTTTGAAAGCGCGTAAAGTTTTGGGTATACTGTTTTAATTTCGTCCCAGGCATCAATAATGTTTCGGTTTAATTCTAAGACCTGACAATTTGTGAGGTGAGCACAATTGTCATTCTTCCCCCTTCTTTTGTGCACTAGAGTTTTATGAGGAGCCCAAAGATCTAACTCATTCTCTAACGATTCCACTAACGATTCACTACCCGTTTCTATGGCATCATCTGCAACTGTTATTTCAGTACGTAAAAACTTAATAACTGAGGCCAGTGCTAATGGATCTTTAAAATTAAAGTTTTTGAATCTTGGGTCGAGTAATGTTGATGAAGCTAGCAAAACGGAATATTCGATGGAGCAATATTAAATGCGAATTATATTCAAAAATGTAGTTTGCGATTATTTTGCTATTAATCGATTAATACTCGATTAATCAAATGGAGTGTTACGATACAATTAAATCGAAAATTATACAAAAATAATCGATTATTTTAATCAAATGATTAATCGCTGCCATCCCTACCTCGTTGACATTGTCGAGGGATTCGCAGTACTTCCTCCAATTATCCCGCTGGGCCGCCCTAATAGTCTTCTTGAACTTATTAAAGCTAGCCTTGTAGGCTCCCCAGTCTTCTTCAGTTCGGCTAAGTTTAGCCTTATTGAAGAGACGTCTAGTATCTGTTCTAAGTTGTCTTAGCTCTGGGGTCCGCCACACCGCGTTTGTTTTCCGTGGAGCTCGACTTTTAGGACAAGATTCTTTAAAAGACTTGTTAAGCACTTTCGTTAGAAGACCAACTGACCTGTCAATGTTGTTTCTCTCGAATGTAGCGATCGCTTTACGCGATGCCAGTTTCTGAGAAACTAGTGCACTGAATTTAGGCCAGTTAGTCTTTCTCGGATTCGTATAAGTTTGTGGACATCCAACCTCTATGGCCACTGAAAAGACTATATACGGTTGTGGTCCGAAAACGAACATTCCGTCAGTACTTTCCAGTCGACCACGGAGATAGTGTTGGAGTCGGTAACTAAGGTAATATCTATGACCTCCTCCCTAACCCTTTTGTGGAAAGTCGGCGTATTGCCTCTATTGCACAGCACAAGGTTAGAGCCTAGAAGAAACTCAAAAATTGACTCACCCCTACTGTTGGTGTCGGAACTACCCCACAGCATGTGGTGTGCATTGGCGTCACACCCGATGATGAGGTCGAGCCTCCGTGATCGTGCGTGCGCAGCAAGGTCCGGACTTCCTTCGGCGGTGATTCCTCCCCTTCGAATGGCATGTATGCGGACGACAGGATCAAGTCTCGCCCATCGCGTCGTTCGCATGCAGCCACACACAGGTCACCAGTACTATAATGAGATAAAAGGAACAAATTAATGCACTTTCTGTATACAATACAGGCTCATATCTTACCTTCACCGCGTGAATGAAACAATCTAAATTGACCTGAATCTAACCCACAAACCCTGTTTCCTACGATCCAGGGTTCCTGAATTAGAGCCAAGTCAACTCTAGTCTCCTCAAGGAACTGCATAAGGTCGTGGGTGGCGGCTTTAGAGTGGTGCAGGTTTATCTGCACTACCTTCAGCCTTCCCTTGTGTAACGCGCTCCTTGTTAGGGAAGCGAGCTTTGAGGGAACCCAAACCGAACTTAACAACTCCCAGGGAGTCCCGCAGATGGGCAAAGGACGATTGATCTACCGCGATCACGATGTTCTTGCCCGCCTCATTTTTACAAGTAGTGGAGGATACAATTATCCACTCTCCTGTGTTCAGGCCACTATTCTGCCGGCCAATCAGCTTCACCGTGTCGGCGTCCTCCATAACTGGAGGGGGGGCCCACAGTGTGACGATAGGCCGGAGTGGCAGACGGTCACGAGGTATGACCTCGAGTTTCGCCCCCTGCCAGAAGGGCTCAAGACCGCCGATAGTGCGCACCAAGAAGTTGAGGGACTCCTTGTTGCCACAACTGTCGATTTTGATACCCTTCTGCCAGCCAGCGCCGTCGAAGTCAATTTCGCCATCAGCCGCCTCGAGCATCGCTCGCAGAATGCGCGCCACAGAAAGCCAGTTTTCCGGGCGAATTTTCCCATCAGGATCGCTCCGCTCCACCACGGGAATCTGCAACACCTGTGGGGAAGAGAAGCTAGCTGAGGGCTTCAGCTTTTTCCCCTCCCCTGTCGGCTGATCGTCACCCGATCTTCCCCTTTTTACGGCCTTTTCCACCGTGGTGGAAGTGGACCTTGAAGAGGTGGTGGGTCTCTGACCAGTCTTACTTGAAGGGGCGACC
Source organism: Melieria omissa (assembly GCA_963971225.1). Lineage (NCBI taxonomy): Eukaryota > Metazoa > Arthropoda > Insecta > Diptera > Ulidiidae > Melieria > Melieria omissa. Next base: position 63,992,842 of record OZ020268.1, on the reverse strand, counting down.
GCAGCACTGTTTCCAGGCCTTGCCGTCCCCGTCTTTACTCCCACCAGTCATGCAGTGACGAAGGATGTGGCCTTGTTTCTAGGCTTTTCCGCCTCCACTGCACCTTCGGTGGGCCGTGCAGCCGTGGCACTGTCACCAGGCATTGCTGCAACGGTCGTGCATTTTGCACGCCCGTTACCGAGCGCCAGTAGCCATTTATGGCTTTCTTCGCAGCACTGCTCGCCTTGCGTTCCCTCGTCGGTAAGGTTCCAGGAGTGGAGCCAGTGGCCGCAGGTCCGTCTCCCTCCTCCAGGAGTGCCGCCTCCGCCTCAGAGTTCACCGACCCGGCGCCGCTACTTTGCGAGAGAATCATAGATTCCCCCTCTATAGCAGCGTCGAGTCGAAGGCCCCGGAGCTGAGGCACCACCCCCGAAAGTGAGGGACCATCCTGTGCTATGGACTCCTGCGCCTTTTGCCTGCTTAATGCAGGTTTGGGCGTCTCCTGCTTCCCAGTAGCATTTGTAGACTGCACAGCCTAAGCGGTCGTTGTATGACGACGCCAGACAGCCCGCTCGCCCACTGTCTACCGCCGGTACTGGGATCCGACTCCCTGCACCGTAAAAGAGTCCTTATGGGAGCCCTCCAGAATGGTTTTGATGAAGGGGGTCGCCTTCCCCTGTGGCGTTTCTTTGACATCTATCACGCCACCAAAAGATGATGAGAAGAACAGCCGCCCAATGTGACGGGAGGCGTTGAGTCCGCTTGGCCTGGTACCCATAAGGATCGCAGCCGAAGATGCAGACCATGTCCCCATCCGTGCAGTCAGGAGCTTTACCTTATGGACCCAAACCCTGATCCCCATAACGTTAAGCTAACGTTATTGTCAAAAGTGGCATCGGCTAGTATCGGTCAATAAAATTGGTATCGGCTAATATCGGCATCGGTCAAAAAAACTAGGTATCGGTATCGGACTTTATTGGCCGATGCCACATCGGCCGTTTTTGGTCGATGGCATATCGGCCTATTTTTCTGCTTTCATTTGTTTTGTTTTCATTTATTGTACCAATGGGTTCTTATACCCTTTTCAGTAATGTTTAATATACATATATCCTAGAAATGTTTTTTTTAACTAGGTATTTTTAAAAACACAGATTTTCTCGAAATGTCTATGCATTTCGTCTGTTAATGTGGATATCAGCAGAAGGGGCATTTATTTTTTCAATCTTATCCTTCTTTTTAATTGGAAGCATTTTTTAACGGGCCTTTTATTTTTTCTAAATTTATTTTCTGTCTTCTTCCCACTGCATCTGTACAACGGGTCGCAATTTGAGAGTACAAATTTTAATATAAAAATAGTAATATCAAGTTGAATAAAACACAGAATTTGTATGCAATATTTACGTCACTATTTTGTTTCTCTTTCAGTGGATAAATGTCATATATTATTTTTTTGTACCAACGGGTTCTTATCTACATTAACATGTATTGGAATTCTGGATTCCCTTGTTATTTTATTTAGTTTTTAATTATTTCTTTTCTCGTTGTTTTATTTTGTGATGAATATTACAAACAATATGTAGTTCCTTTTGTTAAAATTTTTATTTTTGTTTTTGTTAATTTTATAAAATAATAAAAGGAACTACGTGAGTGGTCCGATAAGGACTTAGCCTACAAAAGAAACACGAAAATTTTGGAAAAGTGGCGATTTATTTCTCAACGTAGTCTCCTTTCAACTCGATACACTTGACCCAGCGATGCTCTTGACCGCCGAACTTCTTGGCGGTGATAACCTCCTCATTCGACTCAAATTTCGATATTGCTCTTTTTCCATTTTTCTAAAATCCGCAGACACGTTCGTTTCCACACGCGGTCAAAACAAAACGAATGACTAGATGACGCGAAAGTGAGAGGGGAACGCGGCAAACACGGTTGCTAATTTGGTCAATCTAGGCCCCAGAGTCGCAAATTCGGGCAAACTAGGCCCCAGAGTTGATTAGGATTCGTACAGCAAATTCTCCATACAAAAGTCAGGGCAAGGGCTGCTGGTGCGTTCGAAGTTTATTTGCAAATAAAATAATTGTTTTTTTTTTCTTCCATTCTGTAGTACGTTCATAGGAAATTGATTGCAAAAAACCGTTGTTGTTGAAAAACGTCACAAGTATGTTGCAACGGGTTTTAATATGATTTTAATTCAGTTTTTCCTGACTGCGCTCAAAGCATTTATGTTTGAATTGTTTGAGTTGCACCTCTGCATTTGAAAAGACTTCAACTTGCCATCGCTGTTTCTTGCTACACTAGAAACGGCAAACTCAATAAGATATGAACTGAAGGAAAACGCAACCGAATATCTGCTGACTTTAGCGTATGAAATAATTTATTTCTGCTTTTTGTTAGTATGGGTTACAATCAAAATTTCTTATACCAGTAAAACAAAGTGGTTCGCAACGCTATATTTACAGCAAATAAGAAAAGTTTAAGCTTTAAGTTGCAAGCAATTGACTGGTAATCGGTGCTGTGCAAATGCTTGGGTAAAAAAACCCGTACACTATTGGACGATTGCAAACAGCAAAAAATGGTCTCAAAATCATTTCCCCGCTCAGTTTCGCGTCACGTACTCACTGACAAAACTACAAATCCAATAGGCTGAAATTTTTATAGTAGCCGTCTACTAGGATGTACTACACGATAGTAAATTTCTCTTACGATAGTGGCACCATCGGGCGGTGGGGCTAAGTACTTATCGGACTGCCCACGTATGTAATCGGCATCGGCATTGGCCGATTTTCGCCCTTTCAGCCGATTAATCGGCATCGCCCAAATCTCGGCCAAACAATTTGGTAGAGTAAGTTCGGGTAATGTGTAATACCTGTTTGTTTAACGGCGATTCCCGACACACTTTGCCTTAAAATACCCTTTTTGGTCCCAAACTGCTGAATAATACCAAAAAGTATGAAACATAAAGAGTGTGCATCCCATACAAGCAAACATTTGAATGCGGGTGCTGATATCGCCACCCGTCTTCTAGATGCGGGGGGTAGACAACAAGAGGAAACACTTGAAATTACAGCACAATGGTCTGAGCGCAAATCATAGAAACACGAATGCCGCGTCTGTGCTCACTCGTTCATTCTCGCTCAATTGTCCGAACGATGTGCTGTTGTTCTTGTTGTTGCGCTGGCGAAAAGCTGAAATTGTAAAACGATTTATATTTTCTGACTGGCTTTTGTTCTTCTATAAGCGTGCACAGCGTCGCATATTGCTCCTGAACTCACTGCCGACTGTAGTGTGCGCAAAATCATAGAAAATAAAATATGGCTGGCATGGCGACCTATATGATCGGTACAGGCAATTAAAAAATAAATAATAAGTAATCAATAAAAATGGAATTGGAAAGAAAAGAAAACGTTTTTATTACCAGTAATAATTTTCCGTCTCGTTCTTTGAAACTTTTCTTACGGCCCACATATAATGCTTGTTTAAAAGAACTAAAATAAGAAAATCTAATATTGTAAATTTATGATCACATCATTCGCCATGGAATCATTCAGGTGTAGAACATTTAAACTATTTTTAAACGTAGGCATGCCCTAATACAATTTTCTTATGACAAAATACTTATATTATTATTTCTTTATTTAGTGCTTTAGTAGTGCTTTCGCCTTATTGAAAGTCAATAGACCTATTAAATTATGTTTTCCATACAATCTTCTAACCCTCCGTTAGATTTCGATAAAAAAAAAATTAAAACACGCATCTAATTATTTTTAATTTCAAGTGTTTCCCGAATTTTGAAGTCAATATACCTATCAGTTCATTTTTTTTCGTAGTTTTCCCATATTCTCAAAATTGTAATCAAGCATGTGAAAATATAAACAAATAATTTTACTTCGAACTCGCCACGTAAAAATATTTGCAAACATTTTAAATTGGGATCAACCACCAAATTTTTAAATTAATCAAAGCATTGGCCAGCAAAAAGCCATACACCACAAACATTCGATTGCTGTTGACATTGCAGCAATTTTTTCAGTAAAACCAATCACAACACAAAAAAGCATACACACAATAAACGACAACACCAAAAACATTAGCGAATCCCGAATCATCTTCGTTGAAACGACGATGACGATGCTTTGGTTCGTTGTTTACTCTCCGCTTGCGCTTTGACGAACAAGATCGCAAACTGTTGAGCGCGAGCAAATTTCCGCAACCTATGCCTCCGCTCATCTCTTCCCGCCCGCATCAAGAAACACGCTTGACAAATTTTTGAAGATGCGTATTCTTTATATTGTATATTCTTTGCTAATACATTATTTAGTATATCTAAGATTACACAGGACAACAAATTTCGACTTTTGGTCGGCTTTTCTGGGTTTGACATCACTTCTAGGGTAATTAGGTACCGCTGATTTCGAATCCGCAAGCCGTTTTTAAAACTTAGTTTCCGTTTTCGCAAAAAATGGGCGTGTCACTTTTTCGTATTTTCCATGACTTTTTTCACGTTTTCGATTGTAATTTCTAAATCAACGAACCGGTTGACATGATTTCTCTTTGTGTCATTTACAACACCTCACGGCTTCTTTTCCAATGTAATTTATTTTTATAAGTTTTACGATTTCGCGGTAATTGGACCTCAAAGTCGGAAAATATGGAATTTCAAGGCGTTTTCTTGGATGGTCAAAAACATGCACATTTTTCTAAAATCTATCAATGTGTTAGGTGTTAAATGAAAGCTGAAACATCAAATAATACAACACAGCCAAATTATTTGGCGTGGTTCCCATTCTTATCGAAATAATAGTAAAAATGTGCCATCGTGATTTTCATCACTTTTCAATATGCAAAGTTTTTAATTTTTTTGTTTTGAGCAATTCAAAATTTGTTTTGTTTTTTGCTTGTATTCCAGACTATAAATGGAACATATAAAAGAGCATATTTTGAGGCCGTTGATTTTTTAAGGAAAAAGTATGAAAAGTGATGAAAATCACGATAGCACATTTTTACTATTATTTCAATGAGAATGGGAACCAGCCAAATAATTTGGCTGTGTTGTATTATTTGGTGTTTCCGCTTTCATTTAACACCTAATTCATTAATAGATTTAAGAAAAATGTGCATGTTTTTCATCATTAAATAAAACACCATGAAATTCCATATTTTCCGAATTTGAGGTGTAATTACCGCGGAATCGTAAAGCTTATAAAAAGAAATTACATTGGAAAAGAAGCCGGTGTTGTAAATGCCACAAAGTGAAAATCATGTCAACCGGTTTATTGGTTTAGAAGTTACAATCGCAAACATGAAAAGTGACACGCCCATTGTTTGCGAAAACGGAAACTAAGTTTTAAAAACGGCTTGCGGATTCGAAATCAGCGGTGCCTTATTACCCTAGAACTGATGTCAAACCCAGAAAAGTCATTTTGCTGTTGATCAGTGTTATTTACTCTTTAAGATAAACTGTTGACGAGTTTTTTAATTACAAATCAAAATATTCAAATATTGACGTCTGATAAAAGAGGCGGGTAATGTGATATACCATCGGCGGGTAATAATAAAACGAAAAAAATAATATACCCGAAAATCTTTTCAAAACCAAGTTTCAAACTTGGTGAAAATACTCCAAATAAAAAATTATAAGAGAGGTGATTCTTAATTTTTTTCGGAAAATCACAATCTGACGGGTAAACCAAGGGTTAAAAATGTGTATCGAAAAACATAATTTCATGGGTTGTTTTAATCTGAAACGTAACCATAACAGATTTTTGAGGGGGGGTCGTCTACGTAGCGGCCTGTTTTTCAAAATTTATTACGAAGGAACGAAGAAGGATATTCACTCACTTTTTTTGTTTACTTAATCGTAATCTTTCAAGAGGCAAGATCATTTAAATTATATTTCTACATATTCGAGTGCAGGATGACCTTGAACGTGCCCTCATCAGAATTTTGATATCAATTTTCCTGCAAGATTTTGGGCCAACCACAACCAACAAAAAATTAAACTAATCTATAATTAATATTACATCAGCTATGCTTAGACACGAGCTTTTTGTAAAATTCAAAAATCTCTCGAAATGGTGGACATTTTTGAAAGAAAAGTTATTTTTCCCTTTTTTTCAAATGTTTATTGCCTGTTATAATAAAAAAAAAAATATTTTATCAAAAGCTCGTGTCTAACCAAACAAAAAAACTTTTCTTAAATTCGTGCAAGTAAGTTAATATAGAAAAATACGACGGGAAAAGGCGTTTAAAGTTCACAGGGAGCGTGGAAACACCATGAGCGAACGTGCTCAATGCTCTACAGCTCAATAACCGTGAAGAGTTTACCCAAATCCTTTGAAAATAACATTCCTCACGTCTTCACGAAAATTATGTAAAAAAAAAATTTTTTTGAAACTTTATACGACCCCCTTAAGCATACATACATTCTGTATACAAATAATACTACTGTCATAAGTTTGGGTATTGTGATGTACTATATCACATTAGCCGAACTTTGGTATATCACATTACCCGAAATTGACTTTTTGGGAAAAAAGTTTTATAAAACAACCATAATTATTTTGTTAGTAAGAACGTACCTCGCAAACTCATAATCGCTGAATTACTTTTGATTGGTCTAATATATTTCGTACCTTTTGGGCTTTCAAACTTCATGATCAAAAATTTGGGCAAGCACTATTCAAAGCACTTCACCACGCTCACTGTAAACTATTTAAGCAAACACATCCAAAATCATGCAGCACGAGTTTTTTGTTTTAAAAAGGTTAATTTTGAAAAAGATCAAAAGAGCACTTGTGAAATAAGCCACTATATCACATTACCCGACCATATCACACTACCCGAACTTACTCTATTGTTCGGACTCTACTTATTTGATTCATTATTATTGATTGATTTGATTTGATTCCTTTATTTTTAATTCATTTTTCGTAACATGTGAAATCGTTGGTATTTTGCATTATTCTTATAATTATAAAAAAGGAAGAATATTTGTAAATTTGTAACTGCTACGGTTAGCATCTCTAGTATTAGTCATCTAGATAAAATCACAGTTGAACAGCCAAAGCAGAGACAATAAAGACTTTACACTTCTGGTTGTTCTCACTTATACAGACTCATTTCTTGCTGTCAAATAAATACCCGCTGTCAAGAAGGAAGGGAACGGACATACAAGGTAAAGTCTCTGATTGCGTTCAACCTGGCGAACGCCAGAACGATCCTTGTCCCTGTCCAATCCAAGCTGATGCACAGCCTCCGCGCGGCCCTTCTGGATAGCTATTTGGCATCCGCTGAATAGTGAACTAATGTGTGCAGCGAGTCCTATCCCCAGGACTTAAAATTTGGGTTTTGCGCAGGGTTTGGTGCCCGCCACGGAAAATAATCTACCAATGAAAGCCAAAAAGCAAGCCTCGGAAGGAACCCACAATGTTGACGACCACAGCAAACGATTCAAGGACCATGATTTGAGGATATGCACCTGGAATGTCCGGACCCTCTATAGGGAAGGTGCCTCTATCCAACTGGCGGAAGCCCTCACGAAATGTAAGGCTGACATCACCGCCATTCACGAAATGCGATGGACAGGACAAGGTTGCTCCAAGCGAGCAGACTGCGATATCTACTACAGCTGCCATGCGGAGAAGCGCGAATTTGGCTGCGGATTTGTGGTCAGCAAGAGACTTCGCCACCACGTCTCTCGGTTCACTCCGGTGAACGAACGGCTGGCTTCGATCCGCATCAAAGCTAAATACTTTAGCATCAGCCTGATTTGCGCGCACGCCCCGACGGAAGAGAAGGACGATGCGACCAAGGATGCCTTCTATGCGAAGCTCGAGGACGTCTACGACAGGTGCCCGGCCCTTGACGTCAAAATTGTCCTCGGGGACTTCAACGCAAAGGTCGGGCGAGAAGGCATCTTTGGCCCCACAGTCGGGCAGTTCAGCCTCCATGGGACCACTTCGAACAACGGTCTGAGGCTGATCGATTTTGCCGCGGCACGAAACATGGTAGTTAGTAGCACCAGATTCCAGCACCTCGATATCCACAAGGCCACCTGGTTATCCCCCGATCAATCCACCCGCAACCAGATTGATCACATTGTGATTGATGGAAGGCATGCTTCTAGCATTCTAGATGTGCGCACGTTCCGAGGACCCAACATCGACTCGGACCACTACCTTGTTGCAGCCAAGGTACGCATGCGTCTTTGCGCAGCGAAGACCGCACAACCTAGTTTGCGAAGAAAGCTGGACATCAGTAAGCTGCGATCACAAGGGGTAGCCGAAGCCTACTCCGCTCAACTCTCCAACCAGCTCGGTCGCTCCCCCTCTCCACCTGATGACATCGGCGGATTATGGGCTCACTTATCCCACTCTATGCGCGCCGCCGCAGAAAATGTCCTTGGTTTTCGACGCCCACCACCAAAAAACCAATGGTACGATGAAGAGTGTCGCGCAGCCACTGCAGTGAAGAATGCTGCATACAAGAAGACCCTGCAGTCGGCCGCCACGCGAGCCATGACAGAAAAATACCGGGAGGAGAGGAAGAAAGAGAGGTGCCTTTTTAGACGCAAGAAACGGGAGCAAGAAAGGCGCGAGCGTGAGGAAATCGAGGAGTGCAGGAGCAGGAATGACGCCCGAAAATTCTTCCAAAGAGTTAAGCGTCTCACGGAAGGATTTAAGCCCGGGGCATCTTCTTGCAGAGACGAAAACGGGGATCTGGTTACGGATGCGCAGGGTGTGCTGAGGTTGTGGAAGGAGCACTTCACCAAGCTGCTCGCAAGCGACGAAGGGAACAATACCGCCAGTGGTGAAGATGTCCAGATGGCACCAATCGACGACGACGGTGTGGATGTGCCACCGCCCAGCCATGACGAGGTCCGGGTCACTATCCAGCGACTCAAGAACAACAAAGCTGCAGGGCCGGATGGGCTACCAGCTGAATTGTTCAAGGCCGGCGGCGGTGACCTGATTGGGTGCATGCATCAGCTCATTTGCAAAATATGGCTGGAGGAACGAATGCCCAACGATTGGAACCTCAGTGCCCTTTGTCCTGAGCTGAAGATAGGCGACCCAACAATATGCGCCAACTACAGGGGTATCAGCCTACTTCCCATTGCATACAAGGTCCTGACGAGCGTATTATGTGAAAGACTAAAGCCACTCGCCAAGGCGCTAATTGGACCTTATCAGTGCGGCTTTAGACCTGGTAAGTCCACCATCGACCAGATATTCACTCTACGCCAAATCCTGGAGAAGACCCATGAGAACCAAATCGATACACACCATCTCTTCATCGATTACAAGGCAGCATTCGATAGCCCGATAAGGGATCGCCTATATGCCGCATTGTCTGAACTTGGTATCCCTGCAAAGCTCGTTAGACTTTGCAGAGCGACGTTGAGCAATACGCGCAGCTCCGTCAAGGTCGGAAGTGACCTCTCCGACCCCTTTGATACCGTTCGAGGTTTCAGACAGGGCGATCCTTTGTCCTGCGACCTCTTCAACTTTACCATGGAGAGTGTTCTGCGCAAGACCGGTGTACATCGTAATGGCACAATTTTCAACAAAAGTGTCCAGCTCCTTGCTTACGCTGATGATATTGATGTCATCGGACGTAACAAGCGAGATGTCACCGCTGCCTTTGCGGTTATCGAAAGAGAATCTGCCAAAATGGGTCTGGTGGGAAATGAGGGCAAGACGAAGTATATGCTGTCTACACGCAGGGACTCGCAGCGGCTAGGGTCTCACGTCGAGGCCGACAGGTATGCTTTTGAAGTTGTCAAGGAATTCGTCTACCTTGGCACCGCCATCAACAGCAGCAATGATGTCAGTCTGGAGATAAAGCGAAGGATAACTCTTGCCAACAGGTGCTACTACGGTCTCGGTAGGCAATTGAGAAGTAGAGACCTCTCTCGACCGACAAAACTTTCACTCTATAGGACGCTTATCTTGCCCGTGCTCCTCTATGGCGCTGAAGCATGGACAATGACACGAAACGACATAGCGGCCCTTGGAGTGTTCGAGAGGAAGGTGCTTCGCAAAATCTTCGGCCCTGTTCGGGTTGGTGACGACTATCGCATACGAACCAATAACGAGCTGTATGAGCTGTATAAGGACATGGACGTAGCGCAGCGAATTAACATCCAGCGGCTACGCTGGCTCGGTCATGTCTGCCGCATGGATGATGAAGCTCCGGCGAAAAAGGTATTCGATGCGATGGTTGGAGGTCGACGGCGAAGAGGGTGGAAGGACCAAGTTGAAGAGGCCCTGGTATCTCTTGGTGTGACCAACTGGAGAAGGCGCGCGCGAAGCAGAGGCGCCTGGAGAGAAGTTTTGCGGCAGGCCGTAACCCGATAACGGGTTGTTATGGCCAGTTAAGTAAGTAAGTAAAGTGTCACATAAATCCCCGAGCCAATAGATACATTTCGTGGTGTGTACATTAGTACCCATGAGTACCCGAAAAATTGAATGTAGTATGTTTCATAGAAGTCGTTTCTACATACGACATTGCTTTACTGGTGCTGCCAAATAAACTTCCTACCATACTTCAAGGTGTTCATAATTTGAATTCTTATCGTTTGTTTATTATGCAGCAGACTACGCAGAGGATTTAAGGAGGATTTTAGGATTTTAGGAGGACACCGAGGATTTAAAAATAAAATAAAAACCAATTTGACTGTTATATTAACATAAAGAAGTGATTTTTGCAAGCGTAAGTAGATATATTCACTATGTTTTAAAGGTAAAATATAGCTCAGCTTTAGTTTTTCTTTATAGAAAATGCCAAGAGAAAGACGATGCGCATTAGGATGCCCTCCGTGTGCCAGCTACTACAAATATCCATCCAAGGAGCTGGATTCGAAACGGTAAGTATTGTTTGTGTTACCAATAAAGTGTTTTGTCGCGGGTTTGTCGTGTTTTTGTTGGTCAGATGTGTGCAAGCATCTCGACCCCTGCATTAAAAATGTAAATTTCTTTAAGAATTTTTACACATCAATTCAATTTTAAGTAAGGGCTGGAACATTTCTTTGGTAGTGTTAGAAGAGGAGGTGTAATGCATCAACCACCACGGCCTCCATGTTCAGCGGCCTTTTTCTAAAGTCATGGGGGCTTAGCTACGTTAATTTAGTAGTCAAAGGCAACTGCGAGCCGATGCCTGAAATCGCAAATTCCACTCCAGCCCTATCTTATGCCCCTTCTTCTGAGTACTCTAATGAAGTACTTAAACTTGTGTGCAATGACGTCTTAGTTCAAGACCAATCTTGGCAAAATTTCCAAAGTTTACCTCGACCTGATTATTTATTTTTGAAAGATGTTCAGGTTGATGTAAACATTGACGAGCACAATTTTTTAAAACCAGCGCGATAGCGTATTTTTGTGGCTATTTGTACTTAAAATATTTTCAAATGCACACATGCTCGGAGCATGTTTCCGAGCGCTTCCTCTTTACCCTAGAAAAACAATATGATAAGTGCAATTTTGTAAAGCCACCAGAACAGTTTATTTCATATTTGGAAAAGTTAGAAGAAGTGTTCTGTGAACGATTTAATTCCGAAGCACATGGAGCAGGGGTAGGTATATTTCATTTTGATGCACTCCACGATATCGAACCCTTTGTTTGTGGCAGTAATCGCAACACCGACAAACTTCTTGCTTTATTTGTGCGAGTTAAAATTTATTTTGTTTTAAAGTTTTTCAAATATGTTTTTTTGATAACGGTAGAACTAACACTAATGTTTGTAATGTTACTATCATCTTAAAAAACCATACATTTTCAGTGCAGTTTTTCAGCGAATTAATTTAAAAAACTTGATGGAATTTTTTGTATAGTATAACTCGCGTAAAGCCGCTCAGGGTGGATTTGTATAGATTGCTTGTATATATATTGTAACGATAAGACAGTCTGTCGCTGTGCAAAGCAACCCTGTCGCTACGCGCCGTGCTAAGATTCAATCTGGCAACGACGGCCGCGATAATAAGGGTAACTTTTAGGCCTACCTGGCAATGATGGAAACATTTAGACCAACCTGGCAATGATGGCAACTTTTAGTCCAACCTGGCAATGATGGTCGCGATCATCATGGAAACCTTTAGTCCACTCCGGAATGTGCGAGAACGATCTGCGCGATGGCCGGACGGGTATAAAAGGCAGCCGGGTGCGGCGCAGCGAGAGAGTAAGATTTTGACTAGTGAAGGTGCCACACGTAGTAATTGAGCAAATACTTAAGTGTAAAGACAGTGAAGTGTAAATCTGTGAAATAAAGTGATTGTTGGTTTATTTTATTTACTGCGTTTGAGAAACTGAGGGTGTTTTATATTCAAATCACGCAATCTAGAGATACGTAACAGCCCACTAGAACTAGTATTCGTAACACTTGGTGTCAGAAGTGGGATTGTATGACTGAAGAAAAACAAAAACAATAACTAAAAAAATAAAATTATAAAAGCACGACCATGGTTAAACTGGAGCTGCTGAAGGTAGACCAGCTGAAGAAGGAGCTGGCTGCCTGGAATTTGCCGACTGCTGGCGGTAAAGTTGAGTTGCAGCTGCGCTTGCGAGAGGCGTGTGAGGCACGAGGCATCGATTGGGCTGCGCACGAGTTCGGAACGCAGGAGCTAGAGGCGTCGGTCAAAGTGGAGGAATCGCCTGCGGGTGCGGCGTCGATGCAAAGTACGGCTGCAGCGGCTGCGCCACCACAAGTAATGGACATGAGCCAGCTTATGGTTGCAATGAGAGGCATGTTTGAGGAAACTTCTGCAAAAATCGAGAATGTCAAAGGCATGTTCGAGACTTCCAACCGTGAAATGGTAGCGAAGCTGGAAACTACGAATCTCGAAATTTCGGCAAAAGTCGAGACTGCAAATCGAGCCATGTCAGCGAAGCTGGAAACTACAAATCCAGAAATGGCAGCGAAAATGGAAACGGCGACCCAGGAAATATCGGCGCAAGTGGCGGAGCGAATGGAAGTCAAGCTTCAGGAAAATTCTGCGCGCTTGGAGCAGAAAGTGGAGGAAATATCAGACAGGATTAATGGGAAAGTCGAGCACCTGGAGACGCGGGTAGAGCACTTGGATAAACGAGTCGACGACCTGGATGATTCCCTGAACAAACGAGTTGCCGACCTGGATGATTCCCTGAACAAACGTGTTGACGATCTTGATGATTCCCTGAACAAACGTGTTGATAGTCTGGAAGATTCGATGCACAGAAAGATAGACGAACGGCTTAGAGAGGTACAGCTGCGAGCAAGGGTGCGGTCAGTTGAGGAAAGTTTCGCCATAGAAGTGCCTACCTATGATGGTACTACGTCGTTTGACACATTCAAAATACAATTCGAGATGGCTGCTCTGGAGAGTCAGTGGACCGATGTTAGGAAAGGTCGGAGACTGATACTGGCTCTGAAAGGTCCTGCTGCTGAGGTAATCAAATCAGTTCCGGAATGTTTAAGAGGTGATTACGACACCGTCATAAGGGCGCTGGCAGCCAGATACAGTGACGAGCACAACAAAATGCTGTATTATTGCGAGCTGAAGAGCCATAGACAAAGGGCCAGCGAGGCGCTGCAGATATTGAGCGGCTCGTACAGTTGTGCTACCCGAAACTCGGCGCTGATAACCTCGAGAGGATGAAGATTGAGTCATTTATTGAAGGTCTTCATGACCCAGAGACACGTCGCAGTGCGTTGATGATGGGCCAGCCGACATTTACGGAGACGGTGGCCAGCGCGATGACGTATGAGGCGGCCTGGAGAGGAAGTTTTCGATATTCATCTGCGGAAAAGTGTCGAGCCCAATCTGGACGTGTCACCCAAAGCCAGACAGTGAGCTCGGAGGCACCAGCGGGGCTGCGGGCAGTGTCATCTGGAGTCAGTTGCTGGCGATGTGGCAAGCAAGGCCACATATCACGAGACTGCCATCTGCGAGAAAAGCGTTCCGGACAACAGATGTCGCCAAGAAGGGCTGCCGCTCTGCCATACCATTCGCGCAAAACCTAGTGCAGGCATAACTCGCGAGCCGAAAGCGAGGGACAAATTGTGGATGTTCGGTCGATAAGCGTTATACCAGAGGAAGAGTGGTCTGCGGAGAGGCTACAAAAGGACCAGCGTGAGGATGCGGATCTTGCAAAAATCGTCGAAGGCAAGGATGGTCGGACCAGCAACTCCCTAATGGTAGTGCCGAAATGCAGAATCAACGAGGTCATCGAGGCATACCATGACGACTCCAGTGGAGGGCACCTAGGCATCACCAAAACCGTCGCCAAAATACAAAAACGATTCTACTCGGTAGGATGTCAGGAGTCTGTAGCCGAGTGGATTAAGAGCTGCGATCGATGTTCAGCCGCGAAAGGGCAGACAAGAAGATCTCGAGGCCGCATGCAGCAGTACAACGTGGGAGCGCCCTTGGAGCGGATTGCTATGGACGTCGCCGGCCCATTCCCAACTAGCACTCAAGGCAACAAATATGTTCTGGTGGTAATGGATTATTTCAGCAAATGGCCCGAAATTTACCCTATTCCTAACCAGGAGGCCACTACGATCTCGGAAAAGCTGGTAAACAAGGTTCGGAGTTCCGTTGGAGTTGCACTCAGATCAAGGCCGGAATTTCGAGTCTGCGGTATTCAAGGAAGTGTGTGAGCTGCTGGGGATAAAGAAAACTCATACCACTCCTTTGCACCCACAGTCCGACGGCATGGTGGAACGCTTTAACCGGACACTGGAAGAATACCTGCGGAAAGTGGTAGGCAGGAATCAAAAGGATTGGGACACGCATATCCCCCTGTTCCTGATGGCGTATAGGTCAGCCCCGCACGACACGACATCACTCACTCCAGCCCGAGCAGTGTTCGGCACAGAGCTGCGGTTACCCGCTGACTTGAAGTTCGGGGTAGTCAGCATGACGGGAGTCACTAAGACGGACTACGTGGTCAATAAGCGGGCGGAACTGGAGGAAATTCACCAGTTTGTAAGGAGCCGCACCAAACTGGTCAGCGATAAGGCGAAAGCCAGATATGATCTACGGGCCAACTCAGCAGGGTTCCAAGAAGGCGATCTGGGAATGCTCTACAACCCGCAGCGGAGGAAAGCTTTGTATCCGAAACTTCAAGCGTCTTGGGAAGGACCGTACGAAGTCGTGACTAGGATTAACGACGTGGTATACAGGATTCAACGTTGCAGCAATAGAGGCGCTAAGCTGAAGGTAGTCCATTTGGAGCGCCTGGCGCCTTATCACAGTGGAGCCTCGGCACTTGTTCGGGACGAACAAGTCTAAGTGGAGGGCAGTGTAACGATAAGACAGTCTATCGCTGTGCAAAGCAACCCTGTCGCTACGCGCCGTGCTATAATTTAATCTGGCAACGACGGCCGCGACAATAAGGGAAACTTTTAGTCCAACCTGGCAATGATGGAAACTTTTAGTCCAACCTGGCAATGATGGCTCTCGATCATCATGGAAACCTTTAATCCACTCGGGAATGTGCGAGAACGATCTGCGCAATAACCGGACAGGTATAAAAGGCAGCCAGGTACGGCGCAGCGAGTCAGTCTGATCTTGACTAGTGAAGATGCCACACGGAGCAATTAAGCAAGTAATTAAGTGTAAAGACAGTGAAGTGTAAATCTGTGAAATAAAGTGATTGTTGGATTTTATTGACTGCGTTTGGATAATTAAAGTGTTTTATTTTCCAATTGCACAATCCAGTATTAGCCCACTAGAACAAGTATTCGTAACAATATTGTAACGATGAGACAGTCTGTCGCTGTGCAAAGCAACCCTGCCGCTACGTGCCGTGCTATAACCCAATCTGGCAATGACGGCCGCGATAGTAACTTTTAGTCCAATCTGGCAGCGACGGCCGCGATAATAACTTTTAGTCCAACCTGGCAATGATGGAAACTTTTAGTCCAGTCCATGCCACAATAAACAAGGAATCATGATACAAAAATATACAGGTAGAGTCAATGCGACAGATAAAAATAAAATTGACAATTGGAAAAAAATATTTGTTTACAAATTTTGTACTACTATTTTTATTTTTGCTACAGAGCTGCAATTCCACAGAATCAGTTATGTAGTATATCATTCAGTTTCTCTATTTTTTACTTGTTTTTGCTCCCTTAAAATTTTATTTTTATTTGTCAAAAAAGCAAATGACTTTTAATTTTGCTCGATTGAATCTACCTGTATATTTTTGTATCATGCAAGGAATTTTATTTTTTTTCTCGTCAGAGTTCGGTAGGTTGTCAGAAATGTTTGTCTGTTTTGATTACAATCGGTGAACAGCATTGCCAGTCAACTCTTTTTCTGTGGAATTTTAAGCATTTTTGCAATGACGAAAGAATATTATTTTTCCAACTTTTATGAATTAACGCAAAATCGGCGAACTATAGACTTAGCACTTTTGCCCCTAATTGTAAAACAACAGATTAAAACAAAGAAGCTGTTAATTGGTGTATTTTTACGTTTTCGAATTGACCAAGAGGTCCATTCGATGCTGGCAATACTGTTGGCAAGAGAACCGTCCTTCCGATTTGACAATGAACCGAACAAAAACACTAACAAAATACACGTGAATTTTTACGCTCCTTCCTGCCACTACCTTGTTTATTGTGCCATGGTCCACTCCGGAATGTGCGGGAACGATCTGCGCGATGGCCGGAGAGGTATAAAAGGCAGCCGGATGCGGCGCAGCGAGTCAGTCTGGTTTTGACAAGTGAAGTTGCCACACGGAGTAATTAAGCAAATACTTAAGAGTGCGAACAGTAAAGTGTAAACTGTGAATAACAAAGTGACTGTTGGTTTTTAATTGGCTGCGTTCGAATAAACAAAGTTGTTTAATTTTCAAATTGCACAATCCAGTGATACGTAACAGCCTAGTGGACCTAGTATTCGTAACAATATAAACGAACCAAAACTATTTTGATATCTGGAAACCCCTTCGACATCATATTTAGATTATAGAATTAACACATATTATTGTTCCGGCAGCGATTTTACTGTAAATCATAATTTTGTGCACAAACATCCATCACCGAAAAATTTTCAAGCAGAAAACAGCTGATTGGGTTTCACCACGAATTGTAAACGCATTGCTAAATTGAAACTTGTATGAAAAATAGCCAACAAGCAATGCAAAATAATAGCAAACTTCAATGAGCTATAAGCAATTTTATGATCGCGCTTGTCTTAGTTATGAATAATTTATTGTTTAATATACAGTAAGATGCTTCCGATTGCTGTTTTATTGGAAAACTAATTATCATTTTCCGGCAGCAAAATAAGTCCGCGAGCTGCTCCGGACAATAGATAAATAGAAAAACCAGCTGAGCACCAATTCACCATGAAGTGAATGCAAAATAAAAAGGAAATTTGTATGGCAGAAAGCGAAAGTTTTACGTAAAATAATAGATGGATAATAGGGCACGCGAACCACATATATGCAGTATCTGAGATGTTCAGAGTGAAAAACATTTATTCCGGCAATCCTTTTCACATAAAACCAAATGCTTTCAAATTTTTCCCCGGCAACCAAATTGCAAAAGCTGATTTCTTTGCTCTCAAAAAGTTTTTATCTTGGTTATCTAGATAATCACACGTATAGGAAATTTCAGCTGTTTTTGGCAAAATGAGCGAGTGTAATGTCTTATTTGTCTCTGTATGTAGGTACTATCTGAGATGTTCAGAGTGAAAAACATTTACTCCGGCAAGCCTTTTCATATAAAACCAAATGCTTTCAATTTTTTCCCCGGCTCTTTGCTCTCAAAGAGCTGTTTGCAATTTTATCTTGGTTATCTAGATAATCACACGTATAGGAAATTTCAGCTGTTTTTGGCAAAATGAGTAAGAGAGTAAGTAAATGTCTTATTAGTAGGTATCGGATTTATATGCAGAAACTATGCAAATATGCAGCGCATATGTTAACTCATTCTAAATATTTTTCAATAAAAATAGTTTCTGTCTTGATCCCGTTCAATTCGGAAGCTCCAAAAAAATATGCACTTGCATATAATTCCGATCCCTACTTATTAGTCTTTGAGCCAAAGCTTCCACACCTGAAAGCTCATTCGGACTTTCACGAATTCACATTCGTTGCTTTTTTCAGGAATTACCTAGAGATGGTAATGCTGTTGGCTTTAGTAAACTTGATTCAATTCATATGCGGCATTAAGTGCTGGCCAAACTTAAAAAGTATTCTCGCATTTCTCAGTTGCATTTTAATTAGCGTGTTGTTGTGTCGGACCGCTTCTGATTGTGCGCTTGCTTGTTCTCGATATCTTGTTTTGGGATAATAGGGCGTTTGCGTGAAGCGCTGAAAAAGTAAAATGTTTGCGCAGAATTGAAGGCTAACAATAAATTCCCTTTAACAATCTTAGTTCGAAGAGTTTCAAACAAGTCGAGGTAAAAGTGAAATGGAACCGTGCAGCAATATCACTTAAATAAAGATGTAGCTAGTTAAAAATACAAGAACATACGATTTAACTGCGGCCATACAAATCTGAATTGATGATATAAATATGCAGATGATTTTTCTTTCTCTAAAGCCGCAATATATAATAAAGACTCGTGTGCGCCACTTGACGACTGCACGAAGCACCACAAAGATTCCAGGTAACAGTGGCAGTGCATGGAATACATTCACACACACAAGCTTATGTTGAGCAGCAACGTAGACAATTCCGAAACGTGAAAACTCAAACGAAAGATGAGAAAATATCTAATATCTATTCGGTATATCTAAGAATCTAAGATAAGCGTTAGGCGATGCCGTCATATTAGATCAAAAGAGTTGTTGGTCAGCGTCTTCGTCAATTTTGTTTTATAAGTCGAATCTTGTTAAGCCGGAGCCTATACTAAAAATATTTAATATGATATAGAACATTTTTGGAATAATTTATATTAGTAAGAGACACAACAACTGTTTTTCGATTTTTACAAGTTTTTACACAAAGCTAAGAACATAGGAGTGCTATGTACTGCATGTATCAAAGTGTTAATGCGTGTGCTTGTAATGTAAACGATAAATACAAATTCGTAATATTGTTGTTCTCATTAAGGCTGTGCTTACTATTTTCCAGTAAAGAAATATTCTCTCGCTCGATGTTTTCACGCTGTAACTGAGCTTTTACATAAACCACGGTTTAAAAGTGGAACAAAGTTGAAAATAAAATACTATGGAAAATTGCCTGGAATGGAAACGGAACACGCAGTGTATGAAAAAATTTCATGTGACGGGCGAATTGTATTTGACAAACGATGATATAAAGGAAGAGGTGAATTCCGAAAAAACAACAATTATTGTGATTTTCACGAAATTATTATAATAATGGGAACAGTTTCACATAAACGTGAGGTCATAGCTTTGTATTTTTTTTTTACAAAATATCATGTCTTACAAAATATCTAATCGGGTCAGCGCCATCTAGGAGACTATAATGCTGCTTAGTTTTGCTTTACTTGTTTGTTACCGCGTAACATTACTCATCTTCCATCATTTTGTAAATTCAAAGCTCCACAATTTAAATCCCCAGTCATTGTGTAGTAAACTAAACGAAATGAATAACAAACAGTCAATCCAGTAGAAAAAAAATAAAGAAAAAAGAAAAAGTATTGACATAACTTAAAGAAACAACTTCCATTGTTGGTTTATAATTAAGCCAAATTAAATAAGCAAAATTCAAATATTGTTTAAAATATTTGCCACATGATTCCATAGGGTCATTTAAGGAAGGTTAAATTGGCATTCTGGTGTTAATACCCATCAATATTTATGGTATAAATTTACGATTTGAGACTAAATCGAAGCAATCTCAAAAAAAAACATAAAATTTTTACTGTCGATGACAAAGTTGTTACTTTAAAATGTGGGAACGGTCAGAGATTATTATTAGATAAACAGATTTAATTGTTTTACAAATATGTATAGTATGTCCACTTTAAGGTATTCTTATGTAAATACAAAATATAATTTCACTTACTGCCAAGGTGTGTTAATCAGGTCATAGCACTTACTTACTTACTTAACTGGCCATAACAACCCGTTATCGGGTTACGGCCTGCCGCAAAACTTCACTCCAGGCGCCTCTGCTTTGCGCGCGCCTTCTCCAGTTGGTAACACCAAGAGATGACAGGGCCTCTTCAACTTGGTCCTTCCACCGGAGACACAGTCTCCCTCTTCGCCGGCGACCTCCAACCATCGCATCGAACACCTTTTTCGCCGGAGCTTCGTCGTCCATGCGGCAGACATGACCGAGCCAGCGTAGCCGCTGGATGTTTATTCGCTGCGCTACGTCCATGTCCTTATACAGCTCATACAGCTCGTTATTGGTTCGTATACGAAAGTCGACACCAACACGAACAGGGTTTGGAACAGGAAGATTTGGCGAAGTACCTTCCTCTCGAACACTCCAAGGGCCGCTTTGTCGTTTCGTGTCATTGTCCATGCTTCAGCGCCATAGAGGAGCACGGGCAAGATAAGCGTCCTATAGAGTGCAAGTTTTGTCGGTCGAGAGAGGTCTCTACTTCTCAATTGCCTACCGAGACCGTAGTAGCACCTGTTGGCAAGAGTAATCCTTCGCTTTATCTCCAGGCTGACATCATTGCTGCTGTTGATGGCGGTGCCAAAGTAGACGAATTCCTTGACAACTTCAAAAGTATACTTGTCGGCCTCGACGTGAGACCCTAGCCGCTGCGAGTCCCTGCATGTAGACAGCATATACTTCGTCTTGCCCTCATTTACCACCAGACCCATTTTGGGAGATTCTCTTTCGATAGCCGCAAAGGCAGCGGTGACATCTCGTTTGTTACGTCCGATGACATCAATGTCATCAGCGTAGGCAAGGAGCTGGACACTTTTGTTGAAAATTGTGCCATTACGATGTACACCGGCCTTGCGCAGAACACTCTCCATGGTGAAGTTAAAGAGGTCGCAGGACAAAGGATCACCCTGTCTGATACCTCGAACGGTATCAAAGGGGTCGGAAGGGTCACTTCCAACCTTGACGGAGCTGCGCGTATTGCTCAACGTCGCTCTGCAAAGTCTCACGAGCTTTGAGCTCTCCCTTATCGGGCTATCGAATGCTGCCTTGTAATCGATGAAGAGATGGTGTGTATCGATTTGATTGTCATGGGTCTTCTCCAGGAATTGGCGTAAAGTGAATATCTGGTCGATGGTGGACTTACCAGGTCTATAGCCGCACTGATAAGGTCCAATCAGCACCTTGCAACGTCCTCAACGTCGCTCTGCAAAGTCTCACGAGCTTTGCAGGGATACCGAGTTCAGACAATGCGGCATATAGGCGATCCCTTATCGGGCTATCGAATGCTGCCTTGTAATCGATGAAGAGATGGTGTGTATCGATTTGATTCTCATGGGTCTTCTCCAGGATTTGGCGTAAAGTGAATATCTGGTCGATGGTGGACTTACCAGGTCTAAAGCCGCACTGATAAGGTCCAATCAGCGCCTTGGCGAGTGGCTTTAATCTTTCACATAGTACGCTCGTCAGGACTTGTATGCAATGGGAAGTAGGCCAATACCCCTGTAGTTGGCGCATATTGCTGGGTCGCCTTTTTTCAGCACAGGACAAAGGGCACTGAGGTTCCAATCGTTGGGCATTCGTTCCTCCAGCCATATTTTGCAAATGAGCTGATGCATGCACCCAATCAGCTCACCGCCGCCAGCCTTGAACAATTCAGCTGGTAGCCCATCCGGCCCTGCAGCTTTATTGTTCTTGAGATGCACATCCACACCGTCGTCGTCGATTGGTGCCATCTGGACATCTTTACCACTGGCGGTATTGTTCCCTTCGTCGCCTGCGAGCAGCTTGGTGAAGTGCTCCTTCCACAACCTCAGCACACCCTGCGCATCCGTAACCAGATCCCCGTTTTCGTTTCTGCAAGAAGATGCCCCGGGCTTAAATCCTTCGTGAGACGCATAAATTTTGGAAGAATTTTTAGCATAGCATTACGGCAACAAAAAAACCTCATGTATTTTGTTAGTGCTTTTGGGCATTGCTCATTATCAAAATCAAATCAGAACCCACGGTCATTGAGTTTCAAGTCAAGTTACATCAGCTGTGGTGCCACCACTACTTTAAAATTTTGCCTTGCTTAATGCTAAATGTATATATATACATATATAAATATTCCTTTTGGCTGGACCTTACTTATACAGTTGTAATTTTGCGCACTAGCTAATATTATCGATGTTTCATGAGAGTTTTAAGAGTATTGGTAATAGTTTTGAGTTTTAAGGATTGTTCCCGATCGAAAAGTCAACTTATTATGTGTTATGTTTTTTAACCAGTATTTCAATTGATATTCTTAAAATATGGTATTGAAGAATTCTTATATTCTTTTTACATATATCGGCTTTTCAGCAAAAGGCAGTTAAACAACATGAAGTTGAGATTTTAAAGTAACGCACAAGAACTACTCGACGTCAATTCCTGCTTTCCGAATATTGCCTCTTCAACAAAAGACAGCCAAAAAACATGGAGTTGAGATACTAAAGTAACGCACAAGATGTACTTGACGTTAATTCTATGTGCGAATTCAAAGATCTTTGTGTTTCACATATCAAATCATATACAGGGTTTTTCATCATAAGCCGAAAAAGGAAATAAAGAAAAAAAATCAATTAAATTTGAATTTTCATGAAACTTTATTATCAAATGGTTTGTGCCATTAGTAATGGAATATGACATAATTCAAATGACCGCCACTCGCAGCCTGGCACACCTCGATTCTTTTTAGGTAATTTTCGATGACTTTTTTACATATAGCAGGCTGTAAGGCGGCAAGAACTGCACGTATGTTTTCCCTCAAATGCTCCAGAGTCTGCGGATTGTCTGCATAGACTTGGTGTTTCGCGTAGCCTCAAAGAAAACTGTCCAAAGGGTTCAGATCGCACGATCTTGGCGGCCAATTGGCATCACCAAAACGCGAAATTATGCGTTCATCTGGTTCGCAATTCTGTCATGTTCGGTCGTGTTGTGTGGCATGTAGCGCCGTCCTGTTGAAACCACAACTCCTCCACATCCATATCTTCGATCGCTGGCCAGAAATACTTGGTTATCATACGGTCATAACTTTCAGAATTCACGGTAACGGTCTGTCCTTCGTCATTTTCGAAGAAATATGGCCCTATGACACCACCGGACCATAATGCACACCAAACAGTGACTCTAGGTTGATGCATTGGGCCCTCGACAACCACGTGGATTTTCTGAGCCCAACACACGACAATTTTGACAATTAACGTAACCGCCGAGGTGAAAATGTGCTTCATCGCTGAAGAAAATTTTGTGCGAAAAATTGGGGTTTTCGGACTGTTTTTCAAGCACCCATTCGGCGTAGTTACGACGCATTCTGTGAACTTCCGGCTCCAATTTCTGCACCAACTGAACTTGCATGGATGAAGATGCAAATCCAAATGCAAAATATGCCAAAATGAGAAGATGGAGATGTCCAATTCTTGTGAACGCCGAGGAAGCGATAAATTCGGGTCATCTTCAACACTGGCAGCTACAGCAGCAATATTTTCGGCCGAACGAGCAGGGCGATTACGTATTAGCCTCTGTACATCTTGTACAGAACCAGTTCGTTCGAATTTCGCCAATAAATCCGAAATTGTTGACAAAACAGGTCTTCCGTGACATCCGAAATCCTTCCTAAGTACGCGAAAAGTGGTGCTCAAATATTCACAATTTTTGTAGTGAATTTTCACTATGTTTACACGTTGAGCGATGCTAAATCGGTCCATTTTCATAAATGGCAAACACTAGACCAAAGTAAATCCTAAGCAGCGACACTCTTTGATAACCGGACGTCGATTTTTTCTGAAGGCTCCTGTCAAATTGTTGTTGTTCACGTGTAAAACGGTCACTGTGGTGAATAAGTACATTAACTTTCAGGGTTACGTGCACTTGACAAACCCAGAAAAACTGGAGTTTTCATGAATTTCTTAAGTGTATTTTAAAACGATTTTATGTTTCGGACACTGACTTTTTATGCAGACTGACTAAGGCATAGAAAAATAAATATTATTCTCACAAATTAGATGCTTTCCAACTAAAATCATGAAACAATTTTACAGAATTTCGAATGCTTTGCAAAAGCAACTCTATCCGGAAACAAATATTCACCACAATTATGGTCAGTTTAAAATTTGAATTTGAAATTTATTTTTTATATTTTTACACAAAAGTTGACTGGACACAAGAAAATTTTGTGTTGATCGGGGGTTGTTTGCAACGGAATGCGATATGCTTGGAGTATATTATTGTGTGCGCTTAACATCACCGGACCGCGCTCCACCACGAACAGCTCCTTCAGCATAACCAAATCAGGCAGCAGCCCGGGCGGTCGCCGGACAATGAGTCGGCGCCACACTGCAACACAATCGTCGTCGGCCAGTAGAAGTTTAGCACTGTCCACAGAGCTGCTAACAGCTCCACCGCAAACGTTTACTGGCCAACTGCAGTGAGTGTACTGGCGATTTGGCCAGGGGCGATACAGACCGCAGCTGGACGAAAAAATGTTCAATGGCTCACATTTGTAAAAATAATTTTGTGAGCAATGACAGTTCGATTTTTGTCTTCGTGGTGAATATTTACACATTCTGTCGAGAAGGTGGCAATTGAAGTTGATGTAGAGTTGATATTTTTGTTACACATGTTTAGTATAGAAATGTTGCAAAATGGATAATTTTTCAAAAATGTTTGATTTTTTTTTTAATACCAGGTGTACAACTTTGCATCCGCCGTTTTTTTCCAAAATTAAAAGCTTTATTGCGAAAAAGTGCTTACAGATGTATTATTCAAAGTATTGTCCGTCGCTAGCGACAACTTTCTCCCATCTTTCCGGCAATTTTCGGATCCCGGCTCGAAAAAAGGAGTCCTCTTTTGACGCTATCCATGAAGCAATCCATTTTTCCAATTCTTCGAAGGATTGAAAATGTTGATCTGCCAGGCCGTGTGCCATCGAACGGAATAGGTGGAAGTCAGAAGGGGCGACATCTGGGGAATACGGCGGGTGGGGCAAGACTTCCCATTTCAGCGTTTCCAGGTACTTTTTGACCACTTTTGCGACGTGAGGCCGAGCATTGTCGTGTTGGAGGATGACTCACCATTTTCACTCACCACGAAATCACCATTTTTAAAACATTGAAACCACTCCCGACACGTTCTTTCACTCAGAGCAGCATCACCGTAAGTTTCTGAGAGCATTCGATGCGCTTCAGCTGCATTTTTTTTTCGAATTGTAACAGAAAAGTAAAACTTCCCGCAAATGGCGAGAATTGGGCACATAAACGGACATTTTCGAGCGTGAATAATACGAAAACAAGAACAACTGTCACTGAAACGGCGATGACAATTCGTTAGGCACTGTCCACACTCACTTTAAAGGCATTACCATCTATGTATTTCAACCAGCCTCAGCCGGTACAGCCACCTATCGGAAAACGGCGGAAGCAAAGTTGTACACCTGATAGTTTAACCACTTCAGCTACATTTAAATATTCAGCCATAGGTACAGAAATGTTCAATTGAACTCAAATGCGTTCCGAACTCAAATGCATTCCGATTTAAAAATCGCGCATATAAATGTTGTATAGGGTGTTTTTTTTAGAGGTATAGAACTTCGAATTGAAATAAAACACAAGAAAATCGTTTTAATGTCCATCAATTTGGCTTTATTGGAAGGATAATTTTATGCCATTAATGTTTAAATATGATTTCGGGCATGTGGCCGCCGCGGCTGGCTCGAATAAAGCCAATTCTACAGGTCCAATTTTCAGTTGATGGACAAAGCTCCAATTGCTGTGCACGGTGGCGATTCGATTCATTCGGGTCCTCTTCAACATTTTGCTCTACAGCGGCAATTGTTTCTTCGGTGCGCACTGTTCGACGTCTCTGCGGATGCGTATTATCACATAGAGTAAACGTAGTGCGAAAACGACCCATGGTTAACCGAATTAATTGCTCTGATGGACCATAAAATGGACGGAGCTTGCGGTAAACTTCGCGAACTGAACCATTATTTTCGAAATAAATTTGCACGATTTGCAAGCGTTGTTCTTTTGTCAACCTGTTCATGATGAAATGGCAAACCAAACTGAACATAAATGACATTAGAGTTGCCAGATTTGACCACAAAATGCCAGTTTTATCTCTATTCGAAAAACAAACCTCTAAAAAAAACACCCTATACATTAATATATGTCGGTAACCACATTTGCAGTGCTTATTAAGAGTTATGAAGATACACAAAATTATATTTAAATACAATTCTTGACATAATTTATAAGGAATAACTTTTTCGGTAGCACTTGCACTGGAGCAAAATTACACATTATTACATGACATTGATTCCGAATGTTTAATGTTTACATAATCAAATTGCATACACAAAAAGCAATTTCAAAATGTTTATTCAAATCTTTTCTGTTTCAGTTAATTATATTGACACCTATTGAATTATTACAACAAATATGTATCTATCTAAAGATATTTATTTTCCCAAACAAATGCTTACTGCTTGTTTCGAAAAAGTAGTAAGAAAATTAGGTATTAAATTTACTACCAAAACCAACAGAAAATCGCATCGGGGTAACACGGTCAAACAGACTTAATGTACAACTGACAGGTCAAAAAAAGAGTGTCGCTACTTAGTAGAGTCCGACCGATTAATTGGCATCGGCTAGTATCGGCCAATAAAATTGGTATCGGCATCGGCTAGTATCGGCATCGGCCAAAAAAAAAAGAATCGGCATCGGCTTCGGCCTTTTTTGGCCGATGCCACATCGGCTTTTTTTGGCCGATTTTCCTGCTTTCATTTCTTGTTTGTTTTTATTTGCAGCTGAATCGTACTGTCTTCCTTTTTCATATCTCGCTTTGTATATTTATTACATTTTTATTATACGTTCAGTGGCGGGTTCAGGGGGTGTTTTGGGGGTTGAAACCCCCCCCGAAATATTATGATCGACATTAAAACTACATACAAATTAAAAGACAATTTATGAATATCAAAGAATTACTTTTTGAAACCCCCCCGAAATATTTTTCTGAATCCGCCCCTGTATACGTACAAGCCAGTATTGCCTGATTAGGGGGTTTCTCCTTAGATTTATTTGGATTTTATGACAAATATTTAAGGGGACAATATTTTACAAATATTTTTAATCTATTTTTGCTACATCAACACCTTGTTTAGCTATATTGGCTATTGGGTCTTTTGTTAATTGCTTGTGCCAAATAGAATGAGCAATTGTCATGAAATATTAATTTTATGTGTTATAAATTTGGGGGAAATTTTAGTTTAATGTATTTAAATTCTGAATTTTCTTGTAATTTTATTTAATTTTTAGTTGTTTATTTTCTCGTTTTTGTTTGTTAATTTGTGATGAATGTGATGAAATGTACTATATATGTAATAGTTCCTTTTGTTGTTTTATTAAATAAGCTGTGTTTTTGATTGAATTCATTCGTGTTTTTTTTATGGAATCGGCATCGGCCGATTTTCGGCCTTTTGACCGATTAATCGGCATCGGCATCGGCCAAAAAATTTGGTATCGGTCGGCCTCTACTACTTAGAGTATACTTTGCACTAAACTACAATATTAACACAATGCAACGACAGATGACAGCTGCGGTTGTCGAACGCAGGGCTGCCAAAGTTTTCGGTTCGAAATGAAAAACCCTGTATTTCCGCGAAATTTACAAATTGGCAAGTTCTCTTGAACACATCCAGCCTTCTGAGGGGCCTTAAATGAAGAAAACCCTGGGACCTGACCCGACTTCAGTGAAAGCAGATGCAAGTGTATTTAGCTTTGCCTTAGCATAAAATAGTATTTGTAACATTTAAAGGACATAAAAATTGTTTGTTAGTTCATAGATATATGCTAGTTACAATTGTACAATCTCTATTAACCGGTGTATATGTAGAAGTTTAATAAATAAAATATAAATGTTGAAAATTTTCTCATGATTATGGCTTAATTTTAGATACGTACTTACATCTAAGGTGTGCAAACAATCTCGATGATAGAGAATGATGTCTTCTTTTCCAAAGAAGTAATTTCTTTGAAAAAATTAAATATATATTGTTGCAACTTGATTCATAATTCATCTCTATTTGTCCTTTAGCTCCTTTGCTGTTATTCTTGGAACATTAATGCCAAAACGGGTTGTTCTACTTAACTAAGTATGCTGGTCCATAAAAAATGGCCAAATCACAAAATACTCTCTATGCTGCTGGGGTAGCTTGTTTGGGATTTTTGTGTTTTGCCTTGGCATCTGCAGCAGTTGGTATACCAATTTGGGGCTACTATGATAGCCCTACAGGTGAATATGTTGCATAATTCTTAATAATGTACAATGCTGATAACGTAACTATACGCATTTGTAGGTGGCTACGATTTCGATCACGGTTATTTTGGT
Organism: Melieria omissa; assembly: GCA_963971225.1. NCBI lineage: Eukaryota > Metazoa > Arthropoda > Insecta > Diptera > Ulidiidae > Melieria > Melieria omissa. The sequence goes on along the minus strand of OZ020268.1, from coordinate 63,964,428 downwards.
CCTTTCAAAGTGTGCAAGCAATTGGCTTACAATCGTGAAAAATGCGGAAATGATGTATCAAAATTCAAACTTTCGTGTAAGTAGATGGAAATCAATTTCTTAAATTTCTCATAATTTATAATGATACTAAAGCGTAATTGGTATTGTTCGATTTTAATCAATTACACAGCGCAACAAAAAACACTTTTTTTCTGTTGCATGGAGTTTTTCTACTGTTTCTTACTAATTTTGGTGCGCTGATTCCGAATCTACCCCCCGATTTTTTCTAGCAGCTCTAGTTTGTGAGATATAGGTACCCTGTCATTTTTTCAGTTTTTCCTCTACTTTTTCCATATTTTCGATCGTAGTTTCTAAACCAAAAAACCGATTGACATGATTTTCACCTTATCGCATTAACAACACCGCACGGCTTCTTTTTCGATGCAACTTATTTTTATAAATGTTAAAATGCCGCGGTAATTGGACCTCAAAGTTAAAAAAAATTGAATTTTAAGGCGTTTTCTTTGATGATCAAAAACATACACATTTTTTGTAAAACAATTAACGAGTTAGGTGTATAATGAAAGTCGACACATCAAGCAATACAACACAGCTAAATTATTTGACGGAATACACATTCGCATCGAAATAACAGGAAAAATGTACCATCGCGATTTTCATCACTTTTTCCTTAAAAAATTAGGGGCCTGAAAATATGCAAAATTTTTAATTTTTTTTTGTTTCGAGAAATTCAAAATATTTTTGTTTTTCGCTTGTATTCCAAACTATAAATGGAACATATAAAAGAGCATATTTTGAGGCTCCTAATTTTTTAAGGAAAAAGTATGAAAAGAGATGAAAATCGCTATGGTAAAGTTTTGTTATTATTTCGATGCGAATGTGTATTCCGGCAAATAATTTAGCTGTGTTGTATTGCTTGATGTGTCGACTTTCATTATGCAACAGACATGCTGTTGTGCAGTGTTATCATTTAATAAATTCAATGCCACCGCACTTAATTATTTCAAATCTAACTTGAAATTATATATTACACTGCACAACAGCATGTCTGTTGCATGGGGTTTTTTACATGAATCTGAATCGATTTTCCACGCTGTTTTCAAAACCATACTCCGTTTTTATGTAACAGCTCTAGTTTTTGCAAAAAATGGGCGTGTCACTTTTTCGAATTTTCCTCGGCTTTTTTCTCGTTTTCGACTTTTATTTCTGAACTAATAATCCTATCGACATGACTTTTATATCGTTGCACTTACAACATTTCACGCCATCTTTCCTGACATTAATCAATTTTATGCGTTCTAAATGGGCGTGGTAATAAGGTTTCAAAGTAAGAAAATATTGAATTTCAAGGCGTTTTTTCTGATGGCGAAAAATGTACAGATGTTTCATAAATCAAGTTTCGAAGTATATGAATATCTTTAAAAGAAACATCAAGCAATACAACACAGCCAAATTATTTGGCGGAATACACATTCGCATCGAAATAATAACAAAACTGTACCATAGCGATTTTCATTTCTTTTCATACTTTTTCCTTAAAAAATTAGGAGCCTCAAAATATGCTCTTTTATATGTTCCATTTATAGTTTGGAATACAAGCAAACAACAAAAATATTTTGATTTGCTCGAAACAAAAAAAAATTAAAAACTTTGCATATTTTCAGGCCCCTAATTTTTTAAGGAAAAAGTATGAAAAGTGATGAAAATCGAGATGGTACATTTTTCCTGTTATTTCGATGCGAATGTGTATTCCGCCAAATAATTTAGCTGTGTTGTATTGCTTGATGTGTCGGCTTTCATTTTACACCTAAGTCGTTAATTGATTTACAAAAAATGTGTATGTTTTTGACCATCAAAGAAAACGCCTTACAATTCAAATTTTTCCAACTTTGAGGTCCAATTACCGCGGCATTTTAACACTTATAAAAATAAGTTGCATCGGAAAAGAAGCCTTGCGGTGTTGTTAATGCGATAAGGTGAAAATCATGTCAATCGGTTTTTTGTTTAGAAACTACGATCCAAAATATGGAAAATGTAGAGGAAAAACTGAAAAAATGATAGGGTACCTATATCTCACAAACTAGAGCTGCTAGAAAAAATCGGAGGGTAGAAAGCAGTAGAAAAACTCCATGCAACAGAAAAAAGTGTTTTTTGTTGCGCTGTGTTATTAATTGATTATAAGTTTGACTCTATGATATGAGTGATGTTTTTAGCAAAACACAATCCAATCTTTTTTGTTTTGGTAATTTCTAATCTATTTTTGTGGAATAATGTTAAATTTTCTTTTACTTTTGAAGTTTGAAATTCTTTAACCCTTCAATTCCCATGTCCAAAATAGTGAAAAAGAAAATTTTCTTTTTATATAAAATAGCTTAGATACGGTTGGATAAGACAAAAAAATACATAACAAATTTTTAAACTACCCTCATTTTTATATTGAAAGAAACCATACAAACTCGCCCTGCTTTAACTACGCGTGAAACAAATGCATAAATTTGACAAATGACGTTTCGCTAGTGTTGCTAGGAAAATTAAATAAACAAGTACTACTAATTGACTTTGCTATACAAGTGTTAGAATTTAAAAATAAAAACCTGTGTGGTAGGAAACAAATATTAAGCATCTGTCACCTACAGGTGACACTGGGAATTGAAGAGTTAAATAAAAAGCACTATTCTAAAATCGCTCACAACAAAATTTGCTTTAATACAAAATATTTTTAAAATTTCTTAGCTGCAGCATATGTGAGTGGTTTATTAGCTGTTCTCAGCTCTATAATTTTGGGCATGTTTTGCATTTTATCAGTAATGCAAATTGCTATGATATCATCAAGAGAGAAGGTCGCGATGAGTTACACTACTGTAGTAATGTGGAAAATGATATTGGCATTGATTGGATGTGAGTATATGTGGCAAATTTAAGACTAATTGAAATTAAAGCAAATTTAGAAAATATACAATTTCTATCAGGTATATTATCTACAATTGCTACTATAATATTCGCATTGCAAATCGATGAGTCAGAAAAATATGGCTTTAGGATATCACGTGGCGTATCTTTCTATTTACAGGTGGGATATATAATTCATTAAGAGTAGACATTTATTGCATTTATATTTATATTTTCCAGATTGTTGTTATTATTTTGACGATTGGTCTATTTGTAATCACTATTTACGATGTCCTTTTCTCACGGCGGCCTGGTGGAGACCCAACAATGATTGTGTCTGCTTCGTCGTCTGCCAGTGCGACAACGTATAACAACCCTGGTTATAAAGATCCAAGATCACGAAGTAGCAAGATCATTTCTGAAGCCCTTATCAAGTTAACTTTCCCAATGATAAATTTTTATTCTAAGGTGTTTCCGTGACAGATGCTTCTGGGAAGCCATATGGTGGCATACGCAATGGAGGTAGTGTAGCATCCATGAGCACAACAATGACCAGTGTATCCAATGGCTCAACAGTGGAGTCGGTAACACGTTCGCCCTTACGTTCAAGCCTGAAAAAACCGCGACCACCTCGTGACAGCACTTTGGGTATACAAAATCCGGGATTCTCAGGATCGGGTAATTCACCGCCGATGAATAGAAGTAATAGTGTCAAAAAAGTGCGTATACAAACGCATAGTACAGAAGTTTAACAGAGTCCACGCCACCTTAACCCTCCGCAACTGACGTGCTCTAATCTTAACAATATTACTAATGTGGTGGTCTGACGGACACCCTGAAGCAAACTGTATTATTTTTATAAAGTTCTTTATTTTCATTTATTTTTTAAAGTTAGAACAAGTTTGAAATTTACGAAGCAATGCACGAAGTTTTGTTTTGCGGTGTCTGTCAGACTACCACATCAGCTGCAGAGGGTTAAATAGAAATACAAAAAGGATAATTCACATAAAGACATCAAACGAAAGACTGTGTACAAAACAAAAAAATTAACTAAATCCAATATATTCGCATCCAAAGTCTTTATACGCACATACATTGAATGAAACAAAGACAGAACAAATTTTCTTTTTAATCTTGAAGCTTCCTTGTGCTTATAATTTCAACAAAAAATCATCCTGATAAGAAAATATGGGTTGTTTTCGGTTTCAGTACTACTTGAAATCTGTTAGTTTCTGGCCTTGCCCCTAAAATGTGTAAAACGACATTTTTCTTTGTGTAAGACCGAAAATCCCATAAGAAAAAAATATTAGAGGATACAAGTTAAGTTTCTTAATGTATATTTAATTTAATTCAACCATTTGAAATAAAACATATTGATTTTGTAGGACCATTAGAAACGCACAAAGACCTAGCCTATAATTCTTAATAATTGCAATCATCGTATGATAAAAGAAATTAAAATCTGTCGCTCATGAAATTTCAAAGTGCTCTTATAAAAATAAAAAGCTAGTTCTCATTTTCGATACCTTTCCAAGAGAGTCGCATGCATCGTAATGCAGGGTATATATTAGATAAATACACCTGCCAACTTCGACTAAAGTATTTTATATTTCCCATACGTGCGTTACTTGAACCATTTTGACCGACACATAAAAAAATGCATTCTATACCTTCAACCTGTCTTAAAATGCTTTCACAACCCATATTTTCTTATAGGACTCTTTTAAAACAATAAATATATTTAAGCCATGCTACTGTTATACAAGAGCTGTTTTGGAAAGTACGTACGCATTACTGTGAATATAACCGTTCAAAAATAAAATCGATTATCTCCACTTTCTGAAATCTTTGAGAGGTTTATATTACATAACCTTTAGGACTTAATAAAGTAATGTGATATAAATATTTCAATTTTTATAAATTGAAGTTAATAGATTGGACTTGTAAACGGCTCTCATATAGGAAAAAGTAGTGTTTAAATCTTATATACTACAAAAATATATTTATAATATATACAGTGAACTATATAGTGAACACCTCGATATAGTAAACACCAAAATTTTAACGTGGAGCTTCTAAATAATGAACAAAATTTTGAAAGCAATTTTATGCAAAAACAAAAAGTGTATTTTGAGCAAATAAAACGAGTTTTTGAAAAAATATGTTAACCTTAATATTGTGAACAACCTCAATACTGTGAACAGACCCTGCTAAAATTAGTTCACTATATCCAGACACGACTGTATATATTTATATATATACAGTTGACGTCCAGTATAACGAACTTTCCATTTAACGAATTTTCGATTTAACGTACGGCCAAATTTTTTCCATTGATGGTTCTATATTACGAACGAAAGTGAAATTTGCTATTCGATATAACGAATATTTATGTTGTTTTTCACCCTTTGAATTATTTTTATTTCAAAAATTAATGTTTGGTGTCGTCAAGTGAACGGTACCTCAATTGTTTTTGTTTTTGTTACGTTAAAAACTTCAAATTTACGTCAAGTTACCAACATTTTCAAATTCTATTTGTATGCATTTCTGATCATTTTCACAGGATTTGTTTTGCGTCCAGAAAAGTTTACTTGCGGTAAAGAGGCAATCGCGCATCGAAGACATTTCCACTGTACACACAAAGCCGTATTTGTATTTTGAAAATGCTGGAATATAACCTTCCGTCTGTCCTTTGCTCCAAATTGCGTTCGCTGTCTTTTGTCTTCAAACGGTTTATATAATTTATATAATTTACTGACAAAACATAAAGAAATGTTACACATAAATCACAAAAAAAGGGGAAAGCCCCGAAAAGTGTTTTCTTGAATTGTTATTGGGTTGCAAGCGCCATTAACATTAAATAACACAAGTAGAACAGTGCACAAAACCTGTTCAACTGTTTTTTTAATTCCGCTTGGGGTCAAGGGACAGGCAAAAGGTTAAAAACTGAATATGTGGACTTATTTCTTTAGGAAGGATGGCTTTACAAAAAAAAAATTTCGATCTAATTAAAGAATTTTTCGATTTAACAAATTGGGAGTACAACATAAGATTCGTTATATTGGACGTCCACTGTATATATATATTATATATAATATTTTATAATATATAATATTATTTGAAAAAATATATAGTGTGAATGTTGTGAATGATAATTATTATAAAAAATCTACATAGATTTGTTTTTCTGAAAACCAGAGTTTTTTTATATGCACAAAATTCGAACCTATAAAATTGAGTAGGGGTACTGTTATTTTTAGCCAGGCCTCAAGATTAACCTCCATACATCGGAGAACCACACTACTGATACATATAATTAAATGTAGCTGATAAACATAAACTATTCCGTCCATTTATTTATTCAAAATGACAAGTAATTAAATTATATATCTAAAATATGTATTTCTTCACAATTGCAATTTGATTGCGTAATGCTTCGGCTAAAATTTTGTAATGTATTATTTACAATAAAAAGTCTTTAGATATCCAAAGTGCCTTTACGAAACAGTCGTTACTATAACAGATTTAATATTAAATTTTCGTATTTAAAAATGTCACAACCTTTAATGTTTGGAGGCCAATGGATGTATCTGTCAACTTAAAATTACTACAGCTATCAAAAGGTGATGAAAGACTATGCAGTGGTAGACACAATTTTCATCGCTTCACCTGTACTTAGATACATATGTATTTATGTACATAGTACAAATAGTTCTGCTTACATTTACTAGTATTGTTAGAATTAAATAGTTACTATTGTTCTCATTCAGATTTGTATACCAATACAATTAAATTAAATTATTATCCATACTTGCAATTATCTACGTTTGTCATTCACTAATGCATCCGTTCGTTAAAGAAGGAAGGTCGTTACCATTAATTTTTTTTATAAATTCAGTTTTAAGTTTCCAATGTTCATCTATGATGCACTCTCTTTTTAACTAAGAATAATCCTAATAACTCAAATTTATAATTTAAGTGTGCTTCATACATACATAAAAATTTTATCAATGAAAGTATTGGATAAGAATTGGACACCGCAAAGTACAACAACTGACACTCTGCGGCCAGCTTTTCATCTTTATTTCTCTTAGTACAGTTTAACGTGTCTTAACTACATGACAACGAACCAGCTGTAGAAATTTTATGTTCCGGAAATGACTGTTTTCAAACTAAAGATTTTGAGTAACTACTCGTAACTAATAAAGGGAATGTTATAATTAATACAGCTATACATTTTTTTTTTTGCTAGCTTGACCATTATCTGGATTAATCTTTTGTCACAGAAAATGCCTCTGAATTAATTTATAAAAATTTTAAATGGTAAAACGGTTTTCGCAAAATCACCACTCTTTAATGCAAATTTGCATGAGTATATAAAGTTTCAAATGTTAGTTAAATAAATCAAATTTAAAGCAGCAAAGAGGAAGAAGCTGTAATGGGAAGATGAAGCAAAAGCATATATACTGTTATAGAAAGAATTTTTAACACGACGTACTGGGGTTATTTGGCAATACTGGCAATAAAAAACTGAGTAGTTAATAAACGTGCATCTGTTTTAGATAACTACGGCAATAAAATCAATTTGTTATGTATGAAAATAGAAACAGCATTTGTTTTATTTATTTATTTATAATTTTAAATTTAAGTAAGATAGAAAAGTAAAGTACTGTTGAAATATAATTGTAGATATAGACGAATCTTATATTCAACCACATTTGAACAACACTTTAAAAAATCTTTGGGCTTCAAATTCTTCATAATGTAAACCTTTTTTATATTTTTGAAAATATACAGTTTTTTAAGAACCCAAAAAGCTTAATTGAGAATATAACCGTATAATACTACTTAAAATATAAATTCAAAACGATGGACACAATTTACTTCATATCATATAATGTAAGGAAGATCTAAAAAATTAACTTTTTTTAATCACAAACTGAATACGTAAACTTTTGACTTTCCTACAAATGTCATTCTTTTTTAGCGTACAAATGTTAATATTAAATTTTTTTAATGTTTTTATGGTTGTTGTACTCATAAAAAGCTTCCAGATGTCACTGTTATGTATGTAAACTATTAAAACTCTACTGAATGGCTTAAGAATTCATTGAATAAATAATTGCACTACACGGCAGTGCAGTAAACATGGCGATGGATTTGAAATAAATGTCCTTGGTATTTGGGTTCGCTGATCTAAATTTTAAGTGGTTGGTTATGTCTATATACAAAAATAATAACATTTGTATACACGAATGTCGAGCTAATATCGACCTGTTGGTATCACATGATCTGTCGTAGTCATAGAATTGTCAATAATTTTAGTCTGCACTTGGATTTGACCAACGCATTTTACAAAAGATAGTCTGCGGATTATATCGCTTGGTTTTATATCGATATCAGCTTTCTTTAAGTTAAAGTTAATAATTTTTACGAGTATGCAGCGTTGTTCTAAAAGCAACTATGATAAGTAACAAACTGCAAGAAAAACATTTTGACTCTGAAGGTTTAAAAATGAAGCGGCAAGACGTTATTGAAAATATGTTTGTGGAGATGTGAAAGCTGTGCGCAACTAACTTTTCCGCTTTAATTTAAGCATAACAATTGACATTCGACACAAATATTACGAATTTCTTTTGATGAATGTATTCATTCATTCCTGGATGCAGCCATTTAAAATTTGGAATACAGAATACGGTTTGTAAACCGTAATAATCTTCCATATAACATCCTTTGGCGCACTCCTTTTGACAACGATTAATGATGAATAGGTAAAATTTCGTATTACCATAAACGCCACTTTATTGTGTCGGCAGAACATAAGAAGAGGATTATTAGAATTTAATGTGTGGTATTAATTCGTATTTAACCGTAATTTCACACATCGGATGCGTGCCATTGCTAGTGACAACTCTTTAAACTATGTGTTTTCCTTAAACTTTTGGGGACGTGATCCTGTTGGATTTCTGAACTTCCAGTTTCTGATTAAAGTTTTATATATATTGCCAGTAACTGCAGCAGTGTGTGTAACACTCCACAGCCAATACGAAGTAATTAATAATAATAATAATAATTAATTAATAATTGAATGGCACGACAGCCCGCTTACGCGAGACTAAGGCCTAGCTTCCCGCAACTACCCGTGTTGTGCATGTGAATTTGTACGAGGGTAGAAGGGACCTATAGTTTTATGCCGGTTCCGAACGGCTGGTTGGGAGCTTTATCATAGGCAATTTTACTCTCAGAGGATTGCCATTTCCTGCTGAGAGGACAGCCGCCGAAAGAGAGAACGAGTTTTCCCGTTATTTTTTTTAGGTGTTATTACCAATATTGCCAATACGAAGTAATGTGTAAAATATTTCTCTCTAAAATTTTATTTTTTCGCCTGCAGTACTTACATTTTTTGGATTTTAATGTATCAGAAAATATGAACAAAACGAACGAATATTTTTTACATATGATTGTGCAGCATTATTTTCCTGGTATGTAAAACGAAAAGCGTAAGAAAAATAAGGTTTATAAAAGTTAAAAAAGTCATGTTTGGTTGTATACATAAACATTATTATTATTATTATTTTTTGAAAAAAGTAATCTTAGCCAAAACATTTAAACATAAATAAACAAGTTTAAACAGTTCATTATTACGTTGTTTATTTAATGTTTTTGCACTAGGAAGCAGCGTACCACAAGCTTATTTAAAATCAGCTTGGTTTGACAATTCGCAACACTCGGAACGAATTGTTCTCACACGCTTTGCATGCATTAATATTGTATATAGGTATCTCCCAGTGGCACGGACGCGACATTCGCACACTTTCAATTACACCAAAAACACGAAAGCAACACAAAAAGTCGATGTGTTTTTTTAGTGTTCTAACGCGCTGAAATAGTACTACATTTTAGAAATATATTGGAAAGATTTAGTACAAATTAGTACAAAATAAAAAGCAATTATGCAATGAAACGGACGCGACAAAAAAAATAAGTTTTTTTGAAGCTCTTATAGAAATATACAAAATTTATCAATTTTTGGGAACTTTATTTTTATACATGCAAATGAAGGTCAAAGGATAACTTTTCTTCGTAGACTTATGAAATATGAGAATTTTGTCTTACCTTTTTTTAATTAGGTATATCATAAATACGGACGCGACATCACGGACGCGACAAATTTTTCCAAGGGTATTCCCCTTATGAAATACAGTAATGGTTTTTCATTATAACACGTCAACTTTTAATAATAATAACACATAACAAGGTAAATTCAAGTTACAGCAATCAAAATAAGGAAAAAATAAAGTTAAAAGTTCTTAGTGTGGTTTATTTAATTTTCCTGAGGAACTCTATTGGAATTAGATCTTGTTTAATACCGCGCACACAGCTCTTACAATCATTAGCAATGCACCTTTCATTCATCACATCGCAGTAAACTGGTTTTAGAAATAACTTAATAAATTAATTAAATTAAATTAATTTACTAGCTGAACATATTTGTGCAGTATTTTTCATTAACCCTTTCCGGAAATTTGTATGATATATCGTACAATTTAAAAAAAAAATTTTTTTTGACAGCGAACGTATTTTTTATGAAACGACTTTTTAATTCTTATTAAGTAGGTTTTACCATTCTGTTTGAAAATATAAATCACAATAGCCGTGGCTATACAGTGTGATTGCGTTTTGTAAGCAGCTCTTTGCAAGAATTTGGCTGTGCGATGCTTCTGCGGAGGAATTTTTAAATATGTAATACTTTTTAGTAGCAAAAAGACAAACAATTTCAAAGTTTGAATTTCAGTTGATTTATAAAACTTATTAAATTTAACAATTTTTGCTTCTAAATATTTTTCCCGAGCCTTTAAAAAATTGTACGATATATCGTACAAATGACCACAAGGGTTGCACAGCTTTGTACGCTTTATCGTACAAATGGCAGGCAAAGGTTGCAAGTGATGTTAGCATTTTTTTAAGTTATAAATTTGGTAACAGAATTTTTCTGTTTGCTTGAATGCCACTAAATCGTATGACTAATAAAATTCGACTGTTCGACTGTTTCTATTCAGAAATAACAATTACTTGACGATTTTGTGTTTCACTGGGCAGACACAGATTATGTAAGGTTAGACATGAGTACTTGCCACTCCCACTACGATAATAAGAATCGGCTATATTCGGCATCTTTCTACAAAGCTAAGTATATGGTGTTTAGTTGATTCTGTGTTTTATTGAGGGGAAAAGGGCTTGGCAACAGCAATAACGGTTTTATAAGGCCTGATAAATGTTATTCAATTGTTTATACGGTGCAAGCTCGATTTTCGCGACTAATTAAGAACCAGACCTGTCGCGAAAACCGAATTTTCGCGATAATAGAACCCAAATTTTTACTGAAAAATGTTATGTAATTTTTAAAATTAGAATTGTTTTTATTGATATATTTACAATTTAAACATTTTTAATGAAATTGGAGATTTTTGGATGTTTTTTTGGCAAATTATTTTCTAAAATAACAACTGAATCACGTAGTTCATATAGTGCTGTTGTCGGCTCAAAAATCCAAAAAGGTTAATATACGAAAATACGGAGATTTCCCATTTTTGGTTATAGAATTGTAATACAATTAAAAAAAATGAAAGTCGCGAAAATAGAACCCGTTTTTCGTAAACTGTCGCGATTATAGAACCTGCAATGTTAAACACCAAGCCGTCGCGATAACCGGGCCGTCGCGATAATGGGTAGTCGCGAATACCGGCTTGCACTGTATATATAATTTATATAGTTTTCGATCAAAATGAAATCACGTTTTCATTTTTGTTTTCTTATCAAATAAACCAATGAATTGTTTATAAAACTTAAAAAAAAGAAAAAAAGTTTCATGCATTTTTACTCCTTTGCGGACCATTGTACAATATAACATACAAATTTGATTGAGCTGTAATTCCCAACCTAAATGATTTTTTTTATATTTTCTTGTATTTTATTGGTTCAAATGTTCAATGAGAGTCAATATTTTGAAAAAAATGTTTCTCAAGAAATGCGGAAATTTACCGGAAATCGAAAAACAATCGAATCGATTCAGAGCTTCCGGTGACGGACGCGACAAATTTTAAACACCCATAAAATTTTTTTCAGATTTTGCAGGGAACCAATTATTATATTTTCCTAACGGGAACAATGAACCTATTTAAAAACTGACAGCTACTTGCATTTGAAAAGTTTGTCCACTAATGGCAACAACTAATAAGGTTTTTTGGGCACGGACGCGACAATAGGATACAGGAAGAAGCAAAATAAAAAAACTTCCATTCTTCGAACTCCACTTTCTCTCGCTTTCTCTAATACATAAGATTGTTGTTAGTAGAAAACTTTTGCATTACAAGAAAAATATAATATTACTTGAATAAGCGTCAAAAGGCTCAGAAAATTTTTTTTCTTTTACAGTCGGTCAAAAATAAAAAAAAATAAAAAATTCTTTTACATTTATAAAATATAGATATTGTTACGAAACCTACGTCTAGTGGGCTGTTACGTATCTCTGGATTGTGTAATTTGAAAATAAAGCACAGTCAGTTTCTTAAACGCAGACAATAAAATAAACCAACAGTCACTTTATTGTTCACAGTTTACACTTTACTGTTCGTACACTTAAGTATTTGCTTGATTATTCCGTGTGGCAACTTCACTTGTCAAAACCAGACTGACTCGCTGCGCCGCATCCGGCTGTCTTTTATACCTGCCAGGCCATCGCGCAGATCGTCCCCGCACATTCCGGAGTGGACTAAAAGTTTCCATCATTGCCAGGTTGGACTAAAAGTTATTATCGCGGCCGTCGTTGCCAGATTGGACTAAAAGTTACCATCGCGGCCGTCGTTGCCAGATTGGATTATAGCACGGCACGTAGCGGCAGGGTTGCTTTGCACAGCGACAGACTGTCTTATCGTTACAATATTTAAGCTGTATTATTGGATAATAAAAAGTTTTTCTGAGCAATTTGAATTTTTCACTCGTGGTGGACCTTTTTTGGGAGATGCACATATGCAATGTGGAATAATGCAAATAATACTGTTAGGGTGTTATACACCCTACGCCCCAGTGTGAGGACTGAAAGCTAATACTTATACACGAAATGGTCAAACCTACAGTTTTATGACGATGTGCTGCTGAGAAAGAAACCGACCTTTGGTGTTGGCTACAACAGGAGTCGAGCATCATTTCAGACTCCAACGCACTTAGTAGATGAGCCACAGCAGGCAGACTTTTTCAGAAGGATTAAACATAATTTGTCAATTCATCTTTGAAATCTTTGAAATTGAACATGAACATTGACCTGGAAAATGTTAATGTTCGTCAGTCTTAAGTCTCATGTTCATGTGTCACATCCAATCGTGGCCAGGAAAGGACTAAAAATCCTAGCGTCCCTGTTCGACACAACCCTAACTGAGCTTTCAACTCCAAAAATAGCTTGAAAATAGTGGGGTTTACATACCTAGGAATCCTCGTAATTACCAGTGCAGTAAAGAGGGATTCAATGCCATGCCACAGATAACTCATCATATAGATGTCCAGTCTCATACGACGAAAACGGCACACAAATTTCAAGCTCTGAATTACAGCTTTTTCCGCAAAGCTATTTTACGCACACAGCTGCATGTGCTCATCCAGAACTTTTGCCGGGTTTAATTAATTTTGAATTTCTTTTCTTGCTTGTGATATTCTGTTTTGCAACATACTGTTACGAAATTCCACAGTTCGTTATCGACGGTTCGTTTTGATTGTGGTTGAAAATAAAACAACCTCAATTACTCAGCAAAAATCAACAATCACTTTATTTACAGATTTACACTTCGCTTGTATCTACACTTGTTACCACTTTGCTTGCTCAATCACTTTATTTTCAGATTTACACTTCGCTCGTATCTACACTTGTTACCACTTTGCTTGCTCAACACAGACTCGACCCCTTGCGCTGCCACTGCTGCTTTTATACCAGTTTTCTTATCCCGCCGAAGTTTCTTGCTCGACCATTCTCGCACAGCCCATTTCTTCGAGAACCATCCTTGCCATATCGGACTATACCAAGCGAATTTATACCAGTTTTGCTGTACTTCAAAGTACATGCCTAAAAGTATGCTTGCAAAAGCGTTCACAGCAAAGAGTGCCTTTTCGTTTCACTGCCCATCACTTAGACTTGTTCGTCCCGAACAAGTACCGAGGCTCAGCCGGAGTAAGACGCCAGGCGCTCCAAATGGACTACTTTCAACCTGGCGTTTCCGCTGCAGCAGCGTTGAACCCTGTACACCACGTAATTAATCCTGGTCACGACCTTGTACGGTCCTTCCCATGACGTTTGAAGCTTTGGAGACAAACCTTTCCTGCGCTGCGGGTTGTAAAGCATTACCAGATCGCCTTCTTGGAACACCGCTGTGTTAGCTCGTAGATCATATCTGGCTTTCATCTTATTGCTGACCAGTTGGATACGGTCCCTTATAAACTGGTGGATTTCTTCCAGCTCCGATCGCTTATTAACTGCGTAACCAGTCTTAGCGCCACTGCGAACTTCAAGCAGGCAATATCAGCTCTGTGCCGAACACTGCTCGTGCTGGAGTGAGTGATGTCGTATCGTGCGGGGCTGACCTATACGCCATCAAAAACAGCGGAATATGCGTGTCCCAATCCTTTTGATTCCTGCCTACTACTTTCCGCAGATATTCCTCCAGTGTTCGATTGAATCGTTTCACCATGCCGTCGGACTGGGGATGCAAAGGACAGGTGCGTGTTTTCCTTATTCCTAGTAGCTCACACACTTCTTTTAATACAAGAGACTCGAAATTCCGGCCTTAATCCGATTGCAACTCCAGTGGAACTCCAAATCTGGCCACCCGGTTGTTTACCAACATTTCCGCGACCGTGGTGGCCTCCTGGTTAGGAATAGGATACACCTAGGGCCATTTGCTGAAATAGTCCATCACCACCAGCACATATTTGTTGCCTTGAGTGCTAAGTGGGAATGGCCCGGCGACGTCCACGGCAATTCGCTCAAAGGGCGCTCCCATGTTGTACTGCTGCATGCGGCCCCGAGATCTTCTTATTGGCCCTTTCGCAGCCGAACATCGATCACAGCTCTTAATCCAATCGGCGACAGACTCCTGGCATCCTACCCAGTAGAATCGCCTTTTTATTTTGGCGACAGTTTTTGTGATGCCAAGGTGCCCTCCGCTAGAGTCGTTATGGTATGCCTCGATCACCTCGTTGATCCTGCATTTCGGGACTACAATTAGGGAATTGATGGTCCGGCCGTCCTCACTCTCCCACTCGCGGTATAGGCAACCATCAGACAGCCGCAGACTTTGCCACTGCGCCCAGTAAGCCTTCGCGATCGGGCTCTCACCGGCCATCTCCTGCCAGTCTGGACGTGCGCCTTGCTCCTTGCCTTCAATGATTTGTTTAAGATCCGTATCCTCGCGCTGGTCCTTTTGTATCCTCTCCGCAGACCACTCTTCCTCTGGCATAACGCTGATCAATCGTACGTCCACTATCTGTTCTTTGCTTTCGGCTCGCGAACAATGCCTGCATTCGGTTTTGCACGAACGGCGTGACAAGGCATCGGCATTTCCATGGCTGCTACCCTTGCGATGCTCTACCGTGTAGTCGTAGCTCTGCAGTCGTTCAATCCACCGCGCCAACTGGCCTTCCGGATCCTTAAAGTTCAGCAGCCATTTCAATGCCGCATGATCTGTGCGCAGGCGAAACTTTTGCCCATACAAGTATTTATGGAAGTGTTTCACGCATTCCAATACTGCGAGCAACTCCCTTCGGGTCACACAGTAGTTGCGTTCAGGCTTTGACAAAATTTTGCTGTAGTACGCTATCACTTGTTCTTGGCCATATATTATCTGTGACAGCACACCGCCAATACTATGCCCACTTGCATCTGTATCCAGCACAAACATCTCTCCAGGCAAGGGGAAGGCCAGAATTGGAGCAGCGCACAATGTTTCCTTCAGTCGTGCAAAAGCCTGCTCTTGCTCTTCACCCCACGCGAAGGCTTGATTCTTTTTCGTCAGTTTGTGCAAGCTGCCAACTATGTTCGCAAATCTTGGAACGAATCTTCGGTAGTATGTGCACAGGCCCAGGAAACTGCGGAGTTCGTGTAGATTGCGTGGTCGGGGCCACTCCTTCACCGCCGTGATCTTGCCTTCGTCCGTATGTACTCCGCGGGCGGAAACCGTGTGACCCAGATACTTGACCTCTTTTTGGAGCAGCGATTGAGTTTAAGCCCGGCTTTCTGTATTCGCTCAAATACCTCCTTCAGCTTTTCCAGGTGGTCGTCGAAGCTTTTGCCCATCACGATTATGTCGTCGAGGTATACCAGACACGTCCGCCAATGCAGCCCTTTTAGCACACGTTCCATTAGCCGCTCGAATGTTGCTGGTTCGTTGCAGAGTCCAAACGGCATGACGGTGAACTGCCACAAACCGTCGCCAACACTAAAAGCTGTTTTCTCCTTGTCCTGGTCTGCAAGCTCCACCTGCCAATAGCCGCTGCGTAAGTCGAGTGTGGAAAACCACTATGTGCCTGACAGTGTGTCCAGGGTGTCATCGATCCGAGGTAGTGGATAGCTGTCCTTCTTGGTCACGTCATTGAGCTTCCGATAGTCCACACAGATTCGGGTACTGCCATCCTTTTTCTTGACTAGCACGACCGGCGAGCACCAAGGACCTGACGAAGGCTCTATGACCTTTTCTGTATGCATGTTTTCAATCAAATCCTCTTCCCTCTTGGCCAGAGGAACTCGTCTTGGCGGTTGGCGGATTGGTTTCGCACTTCCGGTGTCGATGTTGTGCTTCACTATGGCTGTTCTTCCGCCCGCTTCCGTTGCAAATATTGACCCATAGTGCTGCAGGAGTGCCGGGCATTCTGTTTCTGCTCGGCTGTCAATTCGCTGCTCCACTGGGTCTGCGGTATGGCGTCCATGTTAGAACCGCTTTTCTTACTTCCTCCGGGTGGACTGCTCTCGCAATTGACAACTGCTGCAGCCTCTCTACACTCGCCAATGACCGCATCTTTCCCGACATATCTGGGTGTGTTCAGTGGATTGAGTATCCTGACTGGTATTTTGCCATTTTTGGGTTCCACTAATGTACGTCCGATTATATCGCTGGTATCTTCTGGTGTTGACACGAGACAGCTTTCCTTACCGCCACGCTTCGCTCATAGCCAGTGTGCAGGGGGAATTCAACATTGGCATACCTCAGCACATTTTCTTTCAGGTTCAGCGTAAAACCGTGCCTAATCATGAAATCGACGCCGATAATCACGTCGTCCATTACATCCGCGACGATGAACTCATGTTCCAGGCTGCTGATGCCGATAGCAATTGTTTTTGTTACTTTCCCTCTTACCGGCGCACGCTCGCCAGTCGCAGTCCTCAGCTGTATGCCATTCAGTGGTTCCCAGCGCTTGAGAAGCTTCCTTTTTATGATCGAATATGACGCTCCAGTATCCAGTGTCAACACGAACAACTTTCCATCTATCTTTCTTTCAATCGTCAAGCTGCTGGGTTGTCGTTTCAACTGCGAGACAAGGACGGTGGGGCAGCAGGTTGTGGGATCAACTCACGCCCCTTTGGGCTGACCCGTTTTAGTTTAACGACTCGTCGTCCTCAGGCCTGCGCTTGTTGGCTGGGCCTCGATTGTCAGTGTTCCTCGCTTCAGGCTATTGCGATCGAGAACGGGAACGCCTCTTTCGTTGGCGGCAGTCACGTGCTATGTGACCCTGCTTGCCACATGTCCAGCAAACAACTTTAGAGGAGACAACCCGTGGCCTGCCTGGTGTCTCAGAGCTTATGGCCTGGACCGGAATGTCGTTGTCCGACTGAATTTGGCGTATCCTTGCAGGTGCATACCGGCTGCTCCCAATCCATGTCGCCTCATATGTCATCGCGCTGGTCACCGTTTCCTTAAACGTCGGCTTGCCCATCATCAACGCACTGCGACGTGTCTCCGGATTATGAAGACCTTCAACGACTCAATCTTCATCCTCTTAAAATCATCAGCGCCGAATTTTGGGTAGCACAACTGTACGAGCCGCTCAATGTCTGCTGCATATGTCTGCAGCGCCTCGTTGGCTCTTTGCCTGCGGTTCTTCAGCTCACAGTAGTACAGCGTATGGTTGTGCTGGTTGCTGTACTTCGCTGCCAACGCTCTCATGACGGCCTCATAATCACTTCTCGAACATTCCGGAACTGATTTCATAACCTCAGCCGCAGGACCTTTCAGCGCCAGTGCCAATCTCCGACCCTTCCTGATATCGGTCCACTGATTCTCCAAAGCAGCTAAGTCGAATTGCAGTTTAAATGTATCGAACGGCGTAGCACCATCATAAGTAGGCACTTCTGTTCGGGTGGCGAAACTTTCCGGAACCGGCGGCAAACATTCTCGTGGCTGTACCTCTCTGAGCCGCTCCTCCAGACTGTCAACTCGTTTGTTCAAAGAATCATCCAAGTCGTCAACACGTCTATCCACTTCCACTTGCGCTCCCAGGTGCTCCACCTTCACATCAAGCTTGTTGGAGATTTCTTCCACTTTCTGCTCCAAGTGCGCAGAATTTTCCTGAAGCTTGGTTTCCATTCGCTCCGCTACTTCTCGGTTCGCCGATTCCATTTTCACTATTTCTTGATTTGTAATTTCCAGTTTCGCTGCCATTTGCGCCGAAAGATCTTGATTCGTAGTTTCAAGTTTCGCTGCCATTTGCGCTGACATTTCCCGATTTTCACGGTTTGAAGTCTCGAACATGCCTTTAAGTGCACCCATTAACCGGCTCATGTCCAATGCTTGTAGTGGCGCAGCTGCTGCAGTCGTACCTTGCAGTGATGCAGCACCAGCAGGCGATTCCTCCACCTTGGCCGACGCCTCTAGCTCTTGCGTTCCGAACTCATGCGCAGCCCAATCAATGCCTCGTGATTCACATGCCTCTCGCAAGCGCAGTTGCAACTCCACCTTTCCGCCAGCAGCCGGCAAATTCCAGGCAGCCAGCTCCTTCTTCAGCTGGTCCACCTTCAGCAGCTCCAGTTTAACCATGTCTTCGTTTTTATACTTTTATTTTACTTTCAGGAATACAATCCGAACTTCTGACACCAAATGTTACGAAATTCCACAGTTCGTTATCGACGGTTCGTTTGGATTGGTTTTGAAAATAAAACAACTTCAATTACTCAGCAAAAATCAACAATCACTTTATTTACAGATTTACACTTCGCTTGTATTTACACTTGTTACCACTTTGTTTGCTCAACACAGACTCGACTCCTTGCGCTGCGCACTGCTGCTTTTATACCAGTTTTCTTATCGCGTCGAATTTTCTTGCAACTTCTAATTGGAAAGCGCTCGACCATTCTCGCACAGCCCATTTCTTCGAGAACCATCCTTGCCATATCGGACTATACCAAGCGAATTTATAACAGTTTTGCCATACTTCAAAGTACATGCCTAAAAGTATGCTTGCAAAAGCGTTCACAGCAAAGAGTGCCTTTTCGTTTCAATACATTTATGATTTTAGCTACAACGATCACGTACAGTGTTTGGTGTAACAGGTAGACAGCACATCAGATATCCGTAATTTATTTTTCGTAAATTTCGCCTCGGGTTCAAGGCTGAGCGAGAAGCAAAATTTTGCTTAACATTTAACGCTTTTTTTATTATCTTTTTTAATCGGTTATACCTGAAATCAATAATGTGTTCAAAAAATTTGATATAAATGAAAATAAGACTTTTGTGCATGATCAAAGAATATGAAGTGTTTATTTTCTTTGGCATGGCACATACACATCGTTGTAAGGCAACGCATTGCTAATAGCTGCGGCGCCAATAGGTCTATCCTTTGCGTCGGCGTAACTGTATTGCGACAATGAAGTAACCGCTGAATTACATTCGTTTTGGAAGATTGTGTCGATCTTTTCATTCTTTTTTGCGAAAAGCAAGTTCCGGGGCGTACCCAGCAACAGATTAAAGGGTGCCCCCTTTACATTAAGATATAACTACATTTCTAAATTCAGAATATAAAATTCAAATAGAATAGAATATAGATTTCTGTGCATATGTATATAAAATATAGAATTACGAGGGGGAACTACCCTCCTCTACCCATACCTAGGTACGCCCATGAGCGCCTGTCATCATCAACCGAATCCTTTTGCTGTATGGTTGTTTGTAACCGTATGCTGCGCTTGGTTGATTGATTTTAAAACTTGCGAACAATTATTTGTGTCTCCAAAACCAATCAATTTACTAATCAAGAGATTTAGAAACCAAATAAATTGCTCATTTATATTGTTTTCACGGGTCGTATAAAAGGAATATATTAAAAAAAAATTGAGGAAAGCTTTGATCTAAACTCAGATCACTCACCCATTTGCTTGACTATAAGTAAGCAGTTAATAAAGAAAGATCCGTCACCATACCTAACAAACAAACTGACTAACTGGCAGCTGTTTAAAACTTTACTTTTAAAATACAACTGTCCGCAAATCAACGACGTTGAGGAGCTTGAACACCAACTATGGTTATTCATTGAATCCATTCAAACAGCAGCATGGAATAGCACACCTCCTATGAAAAAGACTCTGCCTGGGCACAATTTCCCACGCGAAATCAAAGAATCACTGAAACAAAAACGCAGACTGCGACGGCAATGGCAACAGACTCGCTGCCCTGAAATAAAAACCAAATTAAACAAGCTAAGTAAAGCTATAACACATGAAATACGAGCCTTAAATAATGCAACTTTTAAGAAATACATAAGTAGCTTAACATACGACAAAAGTACAGATTACTCCCTGTGGAAGGCCGGGAAAAATTTCAAGCGTCCGATCATCCAAGCTTCACCATTAAAGCTGAGTAATAGCTGGGCAAAAACCAACCAACAGAAAGCAGAAGCGTTTGCGCAACATCTTGAAAATGTCTTTTCTAATACGGAACAAGATGACATTGCCTTTTCGGAAAATAATTGCAGTAAAACTCTCGAAATTCAACCTACAACTGTAGCGGAGGTGAAAAATATAATTAAGGACTTAAAACTCAAAAAATCTTCGGGATTTGATTTAATTACTGCTGAAATCTTAAAAAATCTTCCATATCACAGCATACTACAACTAAGGCGCATAGTAAACTCGTGCTTCGCACTAAAGTATGTTCCTCGTGCATGGAAAGTGGCGGAGGTATTAATGATTTGCAAGCCAGACAAAATTGCGCATGAAATCTCTTCATACAGACCAATATCTCTTCTTCCAACAATGTCGAAGATCTTGGAAAAACTCTTCTATGCAAGACTCATGAGAATAGTGGAGGAACAAGCCCTAATTCCTGCCCATCAATTCGGTTTTAGGAAGGCGCACTCTACTATCGATCAAGTGCACCGTATCACCAATATCATTGAAAACTCGTTTGACGAAAACAAGATTTGTTCTGCAGTATTTCTTGACATTTCTAAGGCTTTTGATAAAGTTTGGCACAAAGGACTTATCCATAAGTTACGAAACCAATTGCCAGAACAATTTTGCGACTTTCTGCAATCATACCTGTCTGAAAGATTCTTCCGGATCAAACAAGAAGATTGTTACTCCAGTCTACGGCGTATAGAAGCTGGTGTCCCCCAAGGCAGCGTATTGGGACCTTTGCTATATGTACTATACACCAACGATGTCCCACCCATGGACAATTGTACGATTGCGACTTTCGCAGATGACACCGCGCTATTAGTCACAGGCGATACAGCAGCAATGGCTGCGAACACATTGCAGAACGCAATCAATAAATTCCATGCTTGGACACAACAATGGCGTCTTGAGCTGAATGGGGCAAAATCAACACACGTTGACTTTGCGTTAAAGACGTCTACGCATCACCAGTTATGGATAGGTACATCTATGATACCTCACGCAAACACAGCCAAATACTTGGGCATGACGCTGGACGCGAAACTGCGTTGGAAAGAGCACGTCAAAAAGAAAATACAAGCACTTAATCTAAAATTTCGTAGCATACAATGGCTGGTAGGCAGACATTCGGTACTGTCTACACACAATAAATTAATGATTTATAAACAAGTCCTGAGACCAGTGTGGACGTATGGAGCGCAGTTGTGGGGTTGTGCCAAAAAAACAAATGTTAACTCAATTCAAACATTCCAAAATAAAGTACTAAGATGTGCTGTCAATGCACCTTGGTATGTCCGTAACGATGATCTACACCGTGATCTTGGCATCGAAACAGTGGAAGCTGTCATCAAAAGATGTGCTTTATCCCACAAAGTTAGGATACAAAAACACGTCAATACCGAAATGGCCAGGCTTTCTGATGCCTCATCTGCAGTGCGTAGACTAAAACGCACAGTACCATCTGATTTAATGGATAGTTAGAATGCCACGACGGTGTATTAACTCCGTTGTATTTCAATTTTTTAATATTAACCTTTAAATGCAAAATGTTTGTTAGCTATGTATATACTTAATGCTAGGTACATTGTTGAAAATCATGAAGAATGTACTGTAATGTTAATACTACTGTAACATTCTTATGAAAATAAAAAAAAAAAAAAAAAAAAATTAAAAAAAAATCACTAAAATCTTAGCAGCTACAGTAAGAATCGAACCGCGGACTCGTCGTCCGAGACACTCCCGCTTACGCGTTTGACCATCAACACTCAATTCCAACTGGCTGCTTAAAAGGTATGATAACAGACAAGCGCCGCACAGTGCTTCGACTCCATACAAAATTGCGGCAAAAATAGAAGGAGTACGTGAAATTCGCTGAAAATTTGCAGTCTAAGTCATTTTGGGTTGCTGATTTCAAAATTTGTGTTTGTTTCAAAAAAAATATATAGTTAAAAAAAAATCGAATATATATGGTTATATATTATCTTGTCATCACAGAGCCCAAACCGCTGGAGCTATTATGATGAAATTTGGTCAAAAGTTGTATTTTAGAAAGTCAACCCTTAAAAAGAAGCGATTTCGAAAACGTCGACCTGGAAAGAGCGGAAAGGGGGTGGTGAAGCTTATATGGACCGACATTGTTTTTTGGTCGGATTGTTTAAAAATTATGTACATGTATACTAAAAAAGCAATAACAAAATACATATCTTAGCGTTTTTCTAAATTCCATATTTAAAAGGTAGAAAGAGGGCGGTAAAGTTGCTAAAAGGATATAGTTTTTGTTTATTTGATATTCGTAGAGCTTAACATGGAGATGAGGCAGGTGAATATGCAATGCAGCTCAACCTATAACGGCGAGACTATTCTTCAAGACTTATTCTTCAAAACTGGACCTTCTTCAAAGTTATACATTCCTCCTTTTTTAGAATATATTAGCGTTAAATCACATTTTAGCTAACAAATTTCATAATAATGAAAAAATTTGGATTATATGGCTCATAAATATGCGTACCAAACCTATTTTTTATAAAAAAACATTCATAATTCGTTGCATTGCCTTAGTTAAACATTTTAATCGTAATTATAACTCAAGCGATTTCTATACAAAAATCAACATTAGTAGTTTTGAAAAAATTGAATATTTTCCAAAGGCGCAAAAGGACGCAGAATTTTTTTTACGGATTTAAGAGAAGAAAGTCCATCCAAAAAGGGTCATAAGAAGGATTTACGCCAGTTCACGCCATTCGATATTAATTGCCTTTCTAAATTTGGTTCTTTTTAATTTTCATGGGTTAAAAAACATTAATTTTTGAAAATTCGTACAAAAAAAATTATGTATGTTAAATAAAAAAACTGATCAGTGGTCTCGCTCCTATCAATTAAGTTTTAATATTAAAAGAAATTGGAAGCCTATCTACAACAACACATTTTCTACCATTTTTTTTATACAAGCACCTAAATTTCATTTTTCCCCTTCATAAATTTTTTTTTAAATATATCCGACTTTGACAAGCTATATCTCCTAATCTCGACAATTTTTCGATAAAGTATTTCGGATCCAGCTTAATTAAACAATTACCTTTAACATGATACTACTTTTATCAAAATCCGCGATAATTTTTTTTCTTATTTTTGTCCACTCTCGAAGCACTGTGCGCCGTTTTGACTAAAAAATCACATATTTCTGTATCTCAAAACAGAGTACAATGCGTGGGAAGCGGTGTTTGTGTGAGTGACATTAGAGGCCAAAAAGCTCTTATCGGAGACCAAATTTGTCGAACTTTTTGACCCTTTTTTTCCTGGGCCGCTGGACATCTATATGATGAGTTATCTGTGGCCATGCCTTAAAAGAGCTTAAGTAAGCTTTTTTAGGAAAATACTGCCCTCTTAACTAACCTAACCATCCATGAAAAGCTAATAGTCAACTTTTCATCATTGCACCCAGGTTTTCCATTTAAAATGTGTCACATCGGATAATGTCAAACATCCAAGCCTAAATTTTCCTTCTCCAAGATATGATATCAGACGATGGTCTGGTATGATATCAGACGATGCACCATCCGAATGAACGGCAGACAGATCAATGACCTGCATTTCACTTCTGAGACACTTTTCAATCGATAAAAACTTGGAGCTGGGGAAGTAGTGCAACGCAAATACTGCAGCAATGCAGCATAAGTGAAAGGGAGGATTGGGAAAAGCGGCTACCGAAAGCATACAAATATGAAAATACTATACATATGTATATACATATTACATAGATGCAGACATGGCTAACAGCTTCTACCAATATTTGGAGTGAGTGATGTAAAATAAATTATGTATTGGCATGTCGGCAGAAAGGCAGTAGCTATAATAATCACTTAAAAAAAGAGGTAAAGATATTCATGCCGTAGTAACACATAACATAAATTAATGTTTTGTTTACTATTTTGAAGGAATTACTTATATCTATCCTGCTACCATGAAAGTACTTAAAATATGCTTGTATGGAATCGATGAAGTTTCAATTAATAAAAACGATCAGGTAGATAATTTCAGTGAACTTAATAAATGACAATCATGCGAAATCGAGATAATGTTGATTAGTGTTTTCTTAATTGTAGTGATTCCATCTGTATTTGATATACTGAATACTATACATTTAAACTAAAACTCTGAAATTTAACTGATGGATTATATCAGATAAATTAAAAAAAGTAATTCGAAACAATAGTCACAGAACTACGACCGTATTTCTGTTGAAAGTACCACGGCTGGAAAACCGTGGCAGTACTTAGTGTGAAAAAAGAAAGATGCCGGCAGGTCAAAGTCCGGAAGCGACGATTTCGAACTTTGTATGTGTTTGCCTTAATTAATGCCAATTACATTTAAATTATTACAATAATTAAAAAAAAATGTTTCTTTTTGTGCAGTATGTTCGTGTGAACAAGTCTTGTAAGATATCATTGGCCTTAAATAATGCCAATTACATTTCAATTATTACAATAATTAAAAAAAAAATTGTTTCTTTTTGTGCAGTATGTTCGTGTGAACAAGTCTTGTAAAATATCATCTTCATACTGCCAATAGCCCTGAATGCATATACATACATACATATGTATGTACATAGAAAAGGGACATTAAACGAATTGCGAACACATGCACAAATTCAAGTACATACTTGCAAGAATCCCTGCAGCTATGAACTTTGTGCAACCCAGGGTGATAATTCGGGGAAAAAGGTGGCGAAGAAGAAAATGCTGAAAAGGAAATATGGCATTGGTTTACGTTGCGGCAATGCCAATTCCAGTGCCATTGCCGTTGCTGGTGCCACTACCATTGCCAATGCTTCTACTACACATTGTCATTGTCAATGCCATGAGCAGACATAGAGGAGGAGTAAGAGGAGCCGGGCAAAGATGAGTGTGTACATGTACACCCTCAAACCGTGATGCATACAATTGTAGCGACGGAGCATTTTGCATTTTATGCAGAGCAATGAAATGCTCGTTGTCATACCGGCGTCTGTTCCCACTGCCCCTATCACCATACTTTTGTGGCTTTTCGAGGACATTAGCCTTGTCGTTGCAGACAGAAATGCAAGCATAACGCGATTCCCATCCGCCGTTTTGTTGTTGCTTTATAAGTATTGTGAGTGCCAACACAATTTTGAGATCATGCGCACTGGAACCTTATCGGCATGACTTCTCACTCCAGAGAAACGGAGAGGATGGTGTACGCTCACTAAAGGGAGCTGCTTTCTTTATGGTGGGAAGTAGCTGAATATACTATATGTGCAGGAGAGCAATGAATTTCGCCGCGAGACTGTCTCAATGCGACATACAATGACCTCACTACTACTCTGTGGCTATTTCGCGCCGCTTTATAGGGTCCTCTTAAAAATGTCTTTACACATATGCTTTCGAATTATTCACATATGTTCACATGTACAGATATTGGTACATTTGAAGATAGAATTAAGATTTTAGTGAAAGAGAATTTGTATTTTTTATACGTAGTAATACTTATAGTGTTCATGAAATTCAGGGCCAGGAATTGAGTGGGATCGAACTCATGCTAGATTAAACAGTATAGAGGCAAGGTCAAATATGTTGCAAAAAGTTGCTTTACTTAAGCCAAAGGCAAACTTTACAATTCAATGCAGGTTGAAAACCATATTGCCGCTAAAAGTATGATTTGAAGATGACGAAGTTTATAAAACAGATTATATGCAAATTCGGAATATATTTCTACGAATGTACCCGTATTTTACCCGTATTCATAAATACCGGTTAATTCATGCGGTTTTCGAACAGATGGCGTAACTTGATTTTGTGAACAGTGATTAACCTTTCCAAATATGTGTTGGAAAGCTATTGTCATATAGTTTCAGAATCAGTATGTGTCATTTAGCTGAAGCGTATACAACACTACTTTTTTTACTCTGAAAATGTCGAATTTTGTGCCGAATAAAGTGTTTTTGCGGGGAGTACTTCTTCATTACTTCAATATGAAGAAAAAGGCTGCCGAAAGTCATCGTATTTTGGTGGAAGTGTATGGTGTGCATGCTCTAGCTGAGCGTACGTGCCAGAAGTGGGTTGCACGGTTTAAAAGTGGCCATCCGATTACTATCTCTTCCGATCAATGCAACATGGCCTGGCTGGCAGGCACTTCTCCAATTATGAAGAAGTCAAAAATTGGATCGATTCGGGGATAGCGGAAAAGTTGGTCAAATTTTTCAGAAAGGGTATTCGTGAATTGCCAGAAAAATGGGAAAAAGTTATAGCTAGTGATGGACAATACTTTGAATATAAAATTTGTAACCATTTTTTCACAATAAAGCTTCAATTTTCCCAAAAATACCGTACGAATTAACCGGTACCCCTATTACATATGTATGCGTATAGATAATACATGCCCATCAATACATACGAGTATGCTGTAAAGTACACATCAGTAGTTATATGTATGTACAGATGTATATGTACATTGTCAGCGAGTATAGTTTTCTACTTGCCGTATTGTATCGTTTAATTCACTGCCACCAACAAAAGCAACAACACAAATACGCAGAAGGTATTGAGCAAAACCAGAGGCAACATTGCGGTGAAGGTCATTGCTACCAAATATCATCACTCCCTCTGCTCTACTCTACATCGATAAGCAGGCAACGTGGTTGTGTGACAACATCCTCATGGTGTAGTTATGAGTAATGGAAGGCCCGGTTTGGGAAAGAGTCGAATAGTTAAAACTGCAGTCATATACGTGCATCACATAGATATGTATATACACATTTAAAAGTACGTATGTATGTACAAATGTGCATATTAATGTACATGCATATTCGTTTGAAGCTACATCTGTATGTACAATGGAGAGTTCCTCGAGTTCTGGAAAGAATCCATTACAGATTCAGGGGCGTTCCTGCCATATTTGTCACATGAACTAGAACTGTTGTTTAAAAGATCTTTGTACATTTGGAAATTGTACCAACAAAATTAAAGGGACAAAACCTGATGGTCAAAATAGTAAAAATAGTTACAAACTTATAATACTTCTAAAAATAAAATAATAATATGCAGATATTTACAAGACCATCAGATCGTTGATAGATTCAAAAAACTTTTGCGAAATGTCCATGTACGTTACGACAGGTGTGTATGTACATACATATGTATCTATGGAACCCATGTTATTATTAAAAGTTGAAGGAGGGGAGCGAAACGTACGCAGATTAACATTCCTGATGCACACAAAAACGCGAATTATATGTTTTTGGTTAAGTAAAGAAGAATAATATGGCGTTCAAACTGACGACTTAAACACGTTAAATGATCAAAACCAGTTCGAAAACCTGTTCATTCACATGCAATTGTTGTTGGAAATTAAACGTGTTAAACCATTTAACATGTTTTGAAACGAGTTTAACGCAAGGTTGCATCCGAAAGCTTTCTATGAAAAAGCTTTTTTGCCAACTGAACACAGCGCACACCCTAAACACAAACCAGAAAAAAACATCCCTACAGATTCAGCTGTAAATTTTTCACAACAAAACCAAACAAACATTGAAAATGTGAAAATTTTGAAATATATAAAAATTATCGTTTTGCTCGCACTGCTTTCATTCCATTCATCGCTTTTTTGTGGAATCTGAATACAAGGCGTCTAATATTGAATGAAGTTGAGTACGATGCCGTGGTTTATGAAATATGCGCCAATATTTCGCTCGAATTATGCTCCCAGCACATCAGTCAACAAAATTATTTGTTTGTTGTTTGTAAACAAACTGCTGTAAAATTAAACTTCATTGAGCAGTCTGGACGGTTGTGTTCAATAAAAAGCTCTTTTTACTTAAACTAGTTTAAATGAGTCAGTTTGAACGCCATATAAGTTGCCAAAAAGCCATTTTAGCGACGAGGCATCATTCCCTGTCCGCATTACTCACGATAATATAAAATGTAGTTCTGTCAAAACAAGATGTGCTTATTTGTACTTTTCGAAATTTTGTTTGTGTTAATAATTATACAATACGTGTTACTTAAGTCTTTGTAAAAAAACATATTATTCATTGTCGAAAATATTTACATATGTATGTTAACAAACTAAGTACCGTCCTTCTAACATTGACGTTTATGAAAATTTTCTTTTGATCCTTTTCCCATTACTTCATTACCGTTGACTCTTTGGAGTATATTTTGATAATAAAAATTTCATTTTCAGCACGAGAGAATAACGCAAGGTAGCAGTAATGGCAAAAGTGACATAGAAAAGGGTGGTTTCGAAGTTGAGTACATTTGCTAATGTGGCTTGGTTTTAATACTTGGTAAGCTTGTTGATGGGTTCAATGTCTGGCGGTTGACCTGCCCACACCAACACATTAATGTTTAAATAAGTTTCACAAAGCAAACGCAACGCATATATGTTTATATGCACATATGTACATCACTTGCGGCTATGTTTTATTGTACTTTAGTGCACGTTGAATTTTAATTTTTTCATGCTTTTGTATTTGTTGAGTCATCCATTGCTTTGAAGGAAATTTAGAATGCAATCGTTTTAAAATAAGTAAACGTCTGCATGCGCATACAACCACATAAAAACTGTCATGAGGAGTTTACTCCTGTTATACTTAGTCGATACAACGAAATTCAAGGAAAACATTTGTGTCTTTAAAACATGTCTTTTGGGAAATCGTGACTTAAAAACTTTGAAATTATTTTATGAATTATAACATATAACGTAGAGCGATCAACAAGTTTTCTTTTGAAAGTTGTGGTAAATAAACTCGTTATCGATCTTTATATTTGAAATTTTTTATAAATATACTACTAGTATAAGTAAATATACGACTAGCCACGCTAATCCTCATCCAACATCCGTTCAAAAGAAGATGTACAAATGTTCAGATATAAAATTGTAAAAATACGGGTTGAAGGATGAATAAAGGCAATGGTTTAAGGAATTCAAAGGTATGAAGCCAGACAGCACCCTCTACACAAAAAGAAATAAAATAAAATAATGGGTAGAAGAAAAAAGGAGGGTTACTATTACAAACTTTGTTTCAAAATATGCACTTCCTTATCAAGTAAAAAGAGAGCAGAAACGTGATGAGAGAAATTACACCCTTGCAGTATCGCACAGTCATATGCACGGACCGCTTAGAAATGTGTGTATTTGCACAACTGCAGCGATAGTCCTTCCGATACATTTTGCATGTGTAAGTGTATATGTATACATGCATGTTATGAAGGTTAACATTGCACTGTTCAGGGGCATTCAATTCCAATGCCTGCATATGTATATATATACATATATATATATATTGCTCACACATGCATACAGTTGTATGTGCCAAACCAAGGGCAAGGACGCTCAAGCATGCGCAAAGCTCGCCCTCTCTTCGTCATTTTATTTCCTGTAAAATCTTATAGAGTGGTGGGATGCAAGTAAAAAATTTTGCGATAGCGTCGGCCCTTAAAAATAGGTGTGTTAAATGGTTCTTGCCTAAGCAGATACAAAGCCAAATATACATACGTTTTGTAGCGATGTCAGCAAATTTCTAAAGCACTGTCATAAAACAATTTATGTTTATATCATATAAATCATATATAGATCCTATATGTTTATTTTTATATCATATATAGATCCTATGGCGGCAGCAAATAATTACTGGCTTTTAGTCTAACAATGTTTTCATTCAAAGCTATGGCAAAAGTGTAAAGTTAGTTTACTATCTAAATATAAGTTTAAAATATAAACGGTGCAAATACTCATAAACCTATACATATGGCAGACAGGCGTATTCAGTGCAGGGTATAAACGGGTCGGTTAAGATTGAGAGAACCGCATTTGTTTTAATTTTTGTTTTGGTTTTATGTTTATTATTTTTCACTTCCCTATTAGTATTTCGCCTTTTCGTTTCTTCATCCCAAACTTCGCTCTGTTTGTTCACCTACCGGCTGGCCTCTCCTATTTATTTAACTAAAGCTACTGTGAACCGTGAGCGCGAAGTTCTTTCACTCTCGCTCTTTATTTCCTACCACTCCCATCAGTGCAGTTTCTGTGCTCAGCAGACAGTATTTTGTATCTATGAATAAGTCTTTACGAATACGTACGTCTGTAAGTACATGTACCGTATGTCTGTGCGTACGATTGTTTATGCACCACGACAACGCTCCGTCATTGTACGCGAGTATTGGTGAACTTGAATTCGTTTTATTGAAGAGATGGCAATCACAAGCAACGAGTGCGACTACGTCTGCCACTTCCTGCCTTGCCAGTTTATTTTTGTTAGAAAGCGTTTGTTTGCTCTACAAATAACTCTCTGTGTCTCTCTTCTCCGGTTTTTCGAATTTTCTGATTTTCACTTTCATCACCAAGAGGAAGAGTTTTAGACAAACGGGTGGGTGGGCAGCGTGACATTACATTGCTGATGTTACTGGTTGCATGTTGCTGTTATTTTGCAGTTACCATATTCTGCTTCGGTCTTAGACATCCCCCGTGCTCCACCGTTGCGGCTTTTAGCTTGAAGTTCGCTTGTTGGTGCCTCGACCTCTGCAGTTTTTTATTCTACTGTTCTCTCAGGTATACGGTCGAGTGTTTGTATATTCGTTGCACGACACGAAATTCGCTAATGCTGATTCTGTTGTTTTATATGAGTATATTCTTTGTATCCATAGAGGGGCGACAGTTTGCAAATACAGCGAAATACATAGCACTGTACATAGAGCGAGAATGAGAACATTAACGATTTTGGATGTTGCCAATGACTATGACCACGACAATAACGATACGACGATATCGACAGTCAGTAAGAGAAAGTACGACGACAGAATTAGTTCGTTTTTAGTATGTTCCCGCATCGCGAACGAGACCAAGTAAAACAGCGCTTTATATATATTCTATTCTATTTGACGCGACGTAACGTATTGCTTCGGAGATATTTGCATCACACAATTTATTAAGGAAAACAAATCATGCGAATTAAGTTGTGATTAAATGGGGGAAAAAGGCAGCGGCATTCGATTTGCTAGCAAAAACCGCATCGGCAAGTGATATTAATAAATGCATCAAGCAACAAAGTGAAAGGCAAAAATATACTACTATTTTTGTGACCGTCTCGTGCTCTTCTTTTCCTCTCTCTCAGACTTTGTATATGTGAGTGCTATCGTCTATTTGTGTGTACATGTTTATGTGTCCTTGGCAGCAGTTTGTACAGCCGGTGACAGCGAAAATTGCAACAACTGGTAAACAGCGATAATAACAAAACATAGTATAAATACAAAGTAAAATGTAACAACAGAAATCAAATCTGGCTGCCGCTTTTGCAACCGCGCTGTATTACCTCTTTATCATCCTCACTTCCTTCGCGCATCCTTCACTTTCACTGCCAATGTCAGTGTTGGACAGATCTGCGCTCTTAACCGGCTCTTCCATTGAGTCTACTCGAAAACATTATCAGCAATGACAAGTAAAAAATGATTGCTGTTGGTCAGGTCCACCGCCCGTCTTTAGTTAATTTTTGAGCATAATCACAGCACGAAACCACAGAAGGCAAAGCAAATTTTACTAAATATCTGCATACTTTGCATTTGGCAGCCGTTTTTCGCGTAACGTAAAATTCGACAGCTGTCACAAGTGTTACTTACACCGTAAAATTTTCGCAGCTGCCTTTTAAGATTTTTTCCTAACTTAGTGGCCGTTTGCAGATTTCAGTAAAAACAGCTGTAATATCTAACCACCACTATCAACTTATTTTGATGTGAACTACTAATAAAAACCCAAAAGTTCCCCTCACCACCCAGCTCTGCTAAACATCATTTGTAGAAATCATATAAGCAGAGTGAAATGAACAACCAATGCTTTTGGAAAGACCGGGGAACGCAAAACTTGCTCAGTTTATACCAACATCTCTCCGAAAATTGATTTCTATCTTTTATTACTTAATACTCAAACGATTTTTTTTCCACGTTGACGTATACTCGTTCTTTCCGCAGGTATACCCACTTGTACAAAAATATGTTCTAAAAACTAAAAAAAATCGTATTAAAAGAAAGGAACTTGATGTAGCTGCAAATTATCAAGGTTACCTTTCTCTACACATCGAACAACAACAACAAATAAGGAAGCAGTAAAAATAACAAATGATACAACACGCATCAAAGGCCCATGCCATTTGCACTGTGCAAAAATCGCTACGAGTAATTTCAATAATGTAACTACAAAAGTGAATACAATTAAAATTCAAAATCTTTGCCAAAAAATTATATTTTTATAAGCTGAAAATTGTAGTCCTAACAAATTTAACAATATATTTTTATACGTGAAGTGATGTAAAGCAAAGCCTAAGTGACAAAAATGTGAATCGTTTTTAACTCAGGATTGTTAAATTAATTAATCAACTTTTGTTTTATGAAACTATTATTTTTGGGCATATTTTTATACTTCCGATTTATAATTTTATAATTCCGGCAACGTACAACATAAACAAAACAATAGTGCATATAAGCAAAAATAATGATTACAATTTAAAACAACATTTGATTCGGTGATATATTCTTCCCATCCAAGAACGACATTTGCATGTAAGAATTTAACTAATTGTTAATTATATGTTATGTATATTGAATATAACTTAAGAAGTGTGTTTATTTATGTATATACGCACGAAAAATTTTCAAACAATACAATACAAGAAGTTTTAATAGAGAATAATCTGCTTTCCTGCTTAAATCCTTAAAAGAAACTGCTTCTTAGTAAAAAATTAGTAATTAAAATTAAGAAAGAAGAAAGTAAGAATTTATGGATCATTATCTATGCCATAAGCATGAGTTAATAAGAAAATATGGAAAATAAATTTTTCGGTTTTAGTATTTAATTTGAACTTAGTATATCCGACATTGCACGCTACGCAGATTTCGATGATATTTTATATTATATTATATAAAAAAATTAATATTTTTCTTTTCATATATTATTCCATTACAGATAATCTATAAAAAGCAGAACATCTTTAAAGTTCAACATTAACTATCAAATCTTAGTATGAACTATCGAATAAACATAAAAAAGTCTACATGTATGTCTATGTGTATGTTGTATGATTGAAATTTACATACACATACTACTTATACTAATGTAATTATATATAAATATAATAACCATAAACTTGAAGTATATCGTAACAGATTAAATGTTAGTTATTAAAAAATAAGGAAATAAGATTAAAAAAATAATAAATAAATATATTCTCATGGAACAACAAAAGTGGATTTATGAACAAGATTGAACTATGCTGCATAAAACTATCAACGTAGTGACAAAAGTTTAAACCACTTAAGTGTCCTGTAATATAAGCAGTAGATGAAGAAGAAGATTGCAACTTGAAGGCTGACCATTTTAAATTATACGAATATTACAAACAAAACATACCCACAAAACAAACTACTAATATATTGCTACAGTAATATATTGTCGTAAAACGAAATTCACAATAACATAGTAAAGCAGGAAAGAGGAATAGACTGATTTATTCACTAAGCATGAAGGTGTACTGTCAAAGGCAGTGTAAACGAGCGACAAAATAATATATTAAATATATATAAAGCGAAAGTCTTGTAAAGAACGAAAGGCTAATTCACTTCGAAGTTGCTTAGTTCATCCATTTAATTTATCTATCTCATAGAGAATTGTTGTGGATGTTTGTGCTTTACTACGTATAATAATCGCTTGGTTCGTTGACTTAACGCAATGTTCAAAAAACTCAAATGCATCGAAACAACCTCCTCTTGTACAAGTGGTACTGGCCAAGTCATTAGCAGCAACAGAAACCTACAAACCGTAAGATTATACCCGTCTCTCAGTACAACTGGGAATGTGGGAACAATTGCGAAAATCATTAAAACAGAGCCAATCGATTTTGAAATGCTGAATTTTGAAGAGAAAGATCTGCATGACCGACGAATTATGGCCGACGCTGATGCAGAATTAATAACAAGTTCAAATAATACAACGCTTTCACATTCCGCACGTTATCAACATGTGCAGATCCAAACGGTGGCGGCACATCAGCAGGGCGGCATCAGTGGCAGTGCGCAAAATAAGGTTATACTGACACAGCGCGAAGAGTACGTGCAACATGCGCCATCGGGAGGTGGTGAGAGTGTAGAGGCAGGTGAAGAAGCTACAATTAAACATGTTTCTTTGCCACAGAACGCGAACGAGCTACAGAAACTGTCGCCCACTGGTGCAACGAAGCACGTGGTTCGCCGAGTGTCAGGTTCGCCACAAATTCAAGCTACTAGTTTACTGGTGAATGCCGGTAATTCGTCGCAAGTAATAATAACACGGACTTTGCCACCAACACCAATGTCAGCTGAAGTGCATGGACATGTACACAGCACGCACCTGCAGCGTCGCCATTCTGTTAGTCCTACCCAGTATCATCGCACTACGCTTAGTAGAACACCGCCACCAAGTTCATTACATCAACCACCACAAACGTTGTGTTTGCAAAAGCAGAATGTTCGTGTTATACGTGACGGCCGATCATGCGAAGAGTCCGCGTCTACGACTGTCCTCCCGCGAAGACGTTCTATATCCCCGCCACCCCTTCTGCATCATCTTTCACGTTCCGCGCCGGTTTCGCCAGTTGTCGCGCGTCGGTACGCCGTGTCCCTACATGAACCCGTGCCACATATTGATACCGAACAACACGTGATTGGCAGTAAGCAACAGCATGTTGCTTCTATGGCCATGCATTATCAACGACAATTATCTATTTCGCCGCCTCTTCTACCCCCTCCTCGTACCCCGCCCTGTACATCGTCAATGTTGGCGGCATCCGTATCAGGGACAATCACTATTTCCTCAACAACTAATCAGCAACAGCAACCATTTGACACGTCGCCAACGCGGAAGTGTGTCGTCACTTCTCGCCATGTGAATGTCATGTCCCCAAATAATGCTACCCAAAATCAACATCACTATCCATCGCAGCGTCATTCGCCACAACATCACCACAACCCACTACATCCTCAACTACAGCAGCAACAAAATGTAAACATACAAGCAACTTCATCCACATCACCAGTCTCAGCAGCAGCGTGTCCGTCTGTACCGTCGTCTTCTACTAATGATTCAGGACAAATTTTCCGCACTCCAGATGTGTCTAGTAGTAGTAGCAGCAGAACTTCAAACCTTAACAATATCTTTAACACTGCCATGCGTCCACCGCCACCACCGCCGCCACCGAAAATTAAAAACCCTTCTCCATCCTGCTCGTCAATGGCCATCAGCATAGGCAACAGCAATTGCAGAAATAACTCCAGTACTGGTAACACCAGTGCCAGCAACCCTGAAGAACCATCTAGCTCTATTCCAGATTTAGGTGAGTATTTAGTTGGCTCATCAGTGTAGGTATTGATCATTTTATAAACTTATATAGAATGAAAATTAGTTAAATAAAAACTTCATTTCAACGAATATTAATTAGAGAGCGCAAAACATCTATATACATACATATTTACAAAATAAAACTCGGAAAATAATTACATGCAATCGAATCGAAATAATTAAAAAAGTTCGACATAGCACTCGGAAGACATATTAGTTATTGGAAGTTATAAACGGCGAGCCCCGATATGGCAGCAGCGGGCTATGGCTACGACGATATGTATTGTATTAAGATTGTAGGTACTGGCAACCGTATAAGTGGCAATAATGTCCCACATGCTCCTACATACATAGAGTAAATTTTTGTGAGTGATATAATTCTAACGGTATTTTCGCTTGCGTTTATACCAAAGAACTGTAGAAATACTGAGCTGCAAATACATCGAAATCTAGTACTTTATAAATCGCAATAAAAAACCAGTTGACCCTGGTATGAGCAACACTTGTCATACGGTATTTGCGCTCTCTAGCACATGCTTTACTACCTCTTTTGCCTCGCACACTAACTTGATAGTTGACGATGTGCATGTAGTTCTAATACAGTGATCTGAAGTGAATCGGACTTGCGCTGAACTTGTATTGAGAAATAATTTATTTACTTACTTGTTGCCGTTGTCAGAACACATATATTACAATTTAGTCAAACTCGGAAACTCGCGAAAGAAGTTAAAAAAGTTAAGAAAATATTTTTACAGTCGTTTGTTTTCATATATACTTATAAGGAGTGCGTCATTAAAAATTGTGACATCGAAAAATTAAAATATCTCAGCAACCACTAGTCCAATATTTGAAAAGTCTGGTTTTATATAGCATGTCTTTAATGTAGATTTTAGAATTTATTAGAAAAAAATTATAATAAATTTGTAATGGTAAATTTTCTAACTTTCTCTGGATATCCCTCATGAGGGCTTTCATTTTTCCTTGTTAATTTTATAATTTTATCATTTATCATCATTTTCTCATTTTATCATTACCATTTTATCATTAAATACTCATTCAATGCTATAAATGGGCATAAACTATTCAATGACAAAGTTTTCATGGCTCACCTGATCAAAGAAAATTTAATTTGAATTTGTATTAACGAAGTTATTAGAAAAATTGAATGTCACAATTTTTAACGACGCACTTCTTACATAATAACAAACATGATTTCATAATTACGTGGTTCTTAATTTTGGCACATTGAATTTCATAAAAGCAAACATATATAAAAACACATGAATGATTGTTTCAATATGAGAGACCTTACCGTAAAACGATTTTACAAAAAATCTAGTTTTTTCAATATATCGTACAAGTTGAATCAAAGCTTTCATGCTGGCACCCTGTACTTCAGAAATTCTACTAATCGTTCACTTATACAGCATTGCTTAGAATTTTTACGGGACTTAATACCTCCCTTCAAGACCTGATATCCTGCTCCATGGATATGAAAACTTTCATTACTGTTAGTAACAAAAGCCCAACGACGAAAGCTCATTAAGTGCACTGGAACTGCAGCAAAAACCGCAACAGTACAAAGAGCTTTTCTAAATACAAAAATTACAAATGAGATGCAAAAAAGTGCAGAGCTTTCACCAGAACTGCATTAGTTGAGAAAAGCTTGCACGTGTGCGTGTGGTAGGGAAAGTATTTCGCTATACTTAACTAATAGGTGTCGCTAAAACACTACTCTTGTACAAGTGCAAAACCAAAAATATAATTAAAAAAATAAACATACAAATAACATATGTTATTATATATATATGTTGTTCGATAAAGTGGCAGCTTATCTTAAAACCCCAGTACATTTGTGTATCCCTTTTACGCCTATATTTCTGTGCAGATTTGGAAAATTGGGCATAAATGCAGTTTAGCGAACCCTCGTGAAAAAAATAAATGAGTATGCTTTTATATAGAGGGTTGGCTCCTGAATCTAACAAACTAAAAATGTTGCCTGGGAAACGCCCACAAAAGGCGTGGCTTGGGGTCAAAGTTCAAAGTTTTTATCAAAAAAACTCAATTGATCTCCAACTGGTTTACACGATATGGGTATCAAACGAAACGTCTTTTTCATTTATTTTCTTTCTATTACTGTGCAACATTAGATACGTAGTATGTTCTAATAAAAATTTTTCAAAAACCGATTTTTTTCTCGAAAAAATCCATTACTAAGGTACAATAAGTTTCTCATCATATTGTAGCCTGTGAAATTCCCTTTACAATGAAATATAAAACATTTGATATTTTTCTGATTTCACTTTTATATTTAAATTTAAATTCATTCAGTCATCGATCAACTCTCGTGGCGATCAGACTGTTTTTCTTTGCGCTCCTTCGCCAAGTGGTTCTTAGAAAAGCCTTCCCGACCCTCTTCTCGTGCCATAGTGCATATTCATTTACTGTTCGTGTGGTTTTCGTTGGACTGAGTGGTAACACAAACAACATCAGAGTGAACGGTTTATTGTGAGCAAAACATGTTCGACGGCACCACGTGCCGGTCGGGGAATCGGTTTAGTGAGTTGGGAAACGATTCACTTACCAGCCCCAAATCAAAAAGAAAAAAGAAAACTAATATTACTAGTGAAATGTTTCCTCTTCTACCGCAAAAAACAACACCAACCAAAAATCCCAAATTCGTGGTAATAAAATCCATTGATGAAGCCAAACCTTTATCGAAATTCAGTGTTTTTGCCAAGAAAAAAGCTTTAGACTCAATCAGCACAGAAATAGATTCGGTCAGTTTGCTACGTGATGGCAGCCTCCTGGTGCTTGCCAAAAATGAAAGTGTTGCTGAGAAGTTCGTCAATACCAAAAATTTTGGTGGTCTTTGCAATGTGTCAATATCATTTCACCAAACCCTTAATTCATGCAAGGGAACTATCTTTGACAGGAATTTAATTCCTACAAGCGAAAAAGAAATTATAGAAGACCTCAAGAGCCAAGGCGTAACAGACGTGTATAAATTTACAAAAAAAATAGACGGTGAATTTGTCCCCTCTGGTTTAATTCTCTTAACTTTTGATCTATATCAATTGCCTCCCAACATTGAAATTGCGTGGTACAGGCTCCCGGTTAGAGAATATTTTCCAAATCCTATTCGGTGTAAAAGTTGCCAGAAATTAGGCCACCCGGCCAAATACTGTAAAAACAATCCATCTTGTGTAGGGTGCAACCTACCCCCCCACACACCTACCAACTGCGAACGAGAACTGTGCGCTAACTGCCTGGGGCCACACCCCGCCTCCTCACCGTCCTGTCCTACATTCCAGCAACAAAAGCAGATATTAAAAATAAAAATCAAAAACAAATGTAGTATGGCAGAAGCCAGACGCATTTGTAGACAACTCAATATGACCCAAAAACAAGAAAGCACATACTCATCAATATTAAAGGCTAACGGGAATGGAAGCAGCACTCATTCCAATCCAAAACCAACCACACTCACCTGTCAAACTGACATTCAAAATAAAAATACTCCAACTTCACTCAATTCTCCCTCTCTTAATAACAATGAAAACTCTCCACTTCAAAACACAATCACCTCACATACCGCAAAACCCTACACTTACAACAAAAATAATTACACCACTGCAACTAATAGCGCTGACACCACTCAAACCAACAACCAAAACAATAATTCATTGCAACTCTCAGTAATTTCCTCGTTGCCCAAAAGCAATATAAGCACACCACTTCAGAATCAGAAGACCTCACACATCCACAGTCTACCACACAAAGCAGAAAACACAAATAATAAATATTCCCACCACACGGCCCCAAATCCACGCCATAACATGCAGGTCGACTTGTCAGACAGATCCGACGAATTCTAGAAACTATGCTTCCTCCTATACATTACATGTATTCGAAGGCAAGCTTTCTCTGTTTGCGTTAGTGTCTCTCACTAGAATACATACAGTGTATTTTTACTTGAGCTTCGCACTTCCATTGCTTTCTTGTTTCCCCCTTTTCTCCTGCTGTCTCATCTTTTTCTAATTTTTCTCTAACTCGCGATGTTTAACATATTACAATGGAACATACGGGGATATTACAAAAACTACACTGATCTTGAGATGCTAATAAAGGAGCAAAATCCAATGATTATATGCTTGCAAGAAACCCATGTGAAATGGAATTCCAAACCCCTCTTACCAAAACAATACAATGGATATTTTTACAATACACAACAAAATGGTTACTCTAAACACGGCACGGCCTTGCTCATACACAAATCAATCCCGCATAAATACCTGACAAGAACAAATAATATTTCAATGGTTGCCGTTGAAGTTCATCTCAAAATTAATTTTACTGTCGCCTCAATATACCTCCCTCCCTCTGAGAACATCGTTCTTTCAGACCTTTTTTCTTTTTCCACAAACCTAGATTCACCCGTTCTATTACTAGGAGACGTTAACGCATGGAGCCCCCTCTGGGGTTCCCAAGGCACAAACCAAAGGGGAAAACTCATTGAAGATTTTGTACTTGCTTCCGACATTGCCATCCTAAACGACGGGTCACCAACCCATTTCAGTACCCGCAACACTTTTACACACGTTGATATTTCTCTTTGCTCCACACAATTAATGACCTTATGCTCCTGGTACTGCATCAATGACCTCCACAATAGTGACCATTTTCCAATAATCACTCGCTTAAACTTTGACACCCTTCCAAGACAAAATTATTGCCAATATAACGTTAAACGCGCCAACTGGAAAACCTTTCAAGAAAAAATAATTCACTTCTCCGACACAAGAATTCCTTCCAATAATATAAACAAAGAAGCGGCACAAATACAAAGAATCATTCATCTTGCTGCTAAAGAATCCATACCCCAAACCTCGTATAGTAAAAACTCCAAAACTGTTCCTTGGTGGAATCCAGAAATAAAAAAGCTTCGGGACTCCAAACAAAAAGCGTGGCAGGAATATCGTAGAAACTCCACAATTTTTAATTTGATAAATTATAAAAAGAAAAATGCCCTTTTCACAAGAGCGAAAAAAGAATCAAAAACAAAAAGTTTTGGAGAGTTTACGAGTAACATTAACCCAAACGCAACCACTTCACAAATCTGGAAAAGAATTAATATACTAGCAGGTACATATAAGCCATTTACAATTAAAGCAATACAAAACAATAACACAACAATCACAATTCCCTCCGAAATTGCACAATCTTTTGCCAATTACTGGGCCGAAAATTCGCACAACTCACAATTTCCACCAGGCTTCCTGAACGCCAAACAGAATATTCTCCTCCTCCCTCCCCCAACCCCAACATCAAAAGCGGCTCACCTTGAATCTGACTTCAATTTGAACGAACTCAATGACACCTTAAAAAATTCTAAAGGCAAAACACCCGGTTTTGACAAAATTCCCTATTCAATGTTAAAAAATTGTCCAAAACCATTTAAGCTGCGGATTTTAAGCTTATTTAATCTAATTTTTCAGAAGAGTATAATACCTCAATTCTACAAAACTGCAGTTACAATCCCCCTTAAGAAACCAGACAAAGACAAAAACCTTCTCGACTCCTACAGACCTATTTCGTTATTACCCTGTACCGCCAAGCTCCTGGAGAAATTAGTATCGCGCCGACTTACATGGTATTTAAGAACAAACAAACTTTTACCATCTAACCAAGTTGGCTTTCTTCCAGGGAGCGGCACAATTGATGCCCTCTTATACATTGACCACCTTATCTGCAAAAATTTGTCACTCAAAAAACATGTCTCTATCCTATCAATCGATTTTGTTAAAGCCTTTGATAAGGTAGGAATACATTTGGTATTGAAAAAACTTAGAGAGTGGGGAGTCGGACCAAAAATGTATGGTTACATCAAAGCATTTCTCTGCTCGAGAAAATTTCGTTGCAGGGTTAACAACGTTTTTTCAAAACCGGCAGCCGGCAAAACCTTTTCAACGGCATACCACAAGGGTCACCACTGTCTACCACTCTGTTTATAATATCTGTTGTAGATCTTAGTTACATAATTCTAAATAATTCAAAATTAGAACACTGCATTTACGCAGACGACTTATATGTAATCGCTGCCCACCAAAACACAAACTCTATTGAACATGAATTTAATAATGTACTTGATAAAATTAACACTTGGTCGGACACATCAGGGGCAAAAATATCTACAGATAAATCAAAACATCTACACATATGTAAAAAAAGACAAAATTGTAATATAAATATTGTTCACAATCTAACCCCCATAGAAAATGTTGACGTTGTTAAAATATTAGGAATATTTATAGATTCTAAGTACAACTTTAAATACCATTGTAACTATATTCGTAAGTGCCTAGCTACCAAACTTAATGTTGTTAAATATCTCGCCAGCTCAAAAAGCAAAATGCACACGAACACACTAATTAACCTTACTCAACTAACCATCCTTTCAAAAATTGATTACGGACTCGCAATCTACGGCAAATGTCCACAAAAACACCTAAACCTCCTAAAAGCACCTTACCACGCAGCAGTGAGAGCCAG
Organism: Melieria omissa; assembly: GCA_963971225.1. NCBI lineage: Eukaryota > Metazoa > Arthropoda > Insecta > Diptera > Ulidiidae > Melieria > Melieria omissa. The sequence continues at coordinate 63,921,689 of OZ020268.1, read as the reverse complement.
CCTTCGAGCGTTCGCAACAACACCCATTACAAATCTTTTAGCAGAAAGTGGTTTAGAAAGCATTGAAGACCGGGTACTCACAAACAAAAACAGGCTTGTTTACAAAGTAACATGCACCCCATCAAATATACTCTACAAATTAATTAACACAACAAAAAAACGAAAACGCGCTCTTAAATTACAATCTACAATATGCGGTTTACTGGAATTATCAAAAAGATTATATCCAATGGAGGCGACAGTGGTAGTCGGCAGTACCTAAAGCAGCACCCGCCATGGGCGTTGCAACAGGATTCCTTGATAGCCAACCTAACAGTGCACACAAAGGCCAATACAGCGCATACAACATTTATCCAACTTTTCAATGAAATTACGCACACCTATATTAAACATAAATGGAAGATCCTGTACACCGACGGATCCAAATGCCAACACCATACTTCGTTCGCAGTAGTTGATGAAATTGGGCACACCATCTCACACGGAATCCTCCCCGACGCTGCCAACATATTTGAAGCTGAAGGATGCGGCATTCTGCGCGCATTGGAACACTGCAAAACAACAAAAAACAAGTACATAATATGTACAGATAGCCTTTCACTATTTAAAGCAGTAGGCAACATCAGCAACAACGCCGCAATAGTCAACGCCATCAAACAACATCTGATGGCGATGCCTGGGAACGTAAAATTAATGTGGGTACCCGCCCACTCCGGCATTCCGGGCAACGAACGTGCTGATAACGCTGCCAAGTCAGCTCCACAGTTCCCAATAAAGATGACAGTACCGTTGGGCAAACAATTTTTAATTCGCCAAGCCATGAACTTGGCCCGCCTACAAAACTCAGCCAACTGGGAACAGTACAGTCACCCTTATAAACAACTCAACCCCTACAGAACACCCATAATACTACCATCTCAAATAGGAGTTACTATGGCCAAATGCTTCGTTAGGCTCAGATTGGGACATACAATCGTGTCACACACACATCTACTGAAAAAGGAACAACGTCCAACATGCCACTTCTGCAACAACCATCCCTTAACCACAACACACTTACTCTCTCAGTGCCCTTCAATATCATCCGCGCGCTCAACCTATTTCCATGATACCACCTACACCAACTTCTTATCCAATTTTTCCTACGCAAACATAGAAAAAGTATACAACTTTTTATGCAAAATCGGACTTCACACTTCAATATAATCTAATATAAGTTTTTTACATTCGAAGCCGATAGCCCTGGTAGCTAGTGCTAATAATTTATTGTAATTTTAATTATAATAAATAAATAAATAATAATAATAATTAAATTTAAATTGAGTTAAAAGCATCTGCGATATTTAAATGGCGTTTATGAAAGTTATTGTCCAGGCGCGATCTTTTACAATCATAAGATTTGAATACACAAATACTGTAAGCTCTTTATTTATTCCTGATGCCTTAATTACTCCCGTGAGGGCAGTGCCGTCCCCAGGATTTCGGGAAGGGGGGATATGCAAAAATGTTAAAAAATTTAACGCCATTCTTATACTTTCATCTTTGCGTATTATGTTTAATACATGTTGCATAAAATTGTACATATATACATAAGCAAATACATAATACACCGTTCAAAACTACTTAAAACAATAAGCCTTAACGCGAGTATTTTTCAATATATCGTTTTCCTTTTTATTTTATTCCCAAAAATTCACGATTTTCTCATAATGACTTCACATTTCGAATTCACACTTCACTATTACAGATTTGCAACAAATGTTCAATTTAACACGTTCACGCCGGCGCGGGCCACCGGTGGCCCGCGCTAGACTGTCTCATTGGGCGGCGTGCAGCACCGGTGGCCCGCACTACATTGACTCATCGGGCGACGCGTACCGCCGGTGATACGCATTCGATTGTACTATTAGACGCTGAAAATTAAAATAATGAAAATTTAACGTATTTTCATTAAAAACATTGAATGAAAGCCAGATGAAGCACGGCATTAATTTTAGCGCCGCCTTACAGCAAAACCAATTAAAATCGGCCCCGGCGTGAACGTGAATACTGCTGCTAACAAAGTCCCGTTATCGTGCTCACCCACGGCACATAACCTCACAAATACCATTAGAAATACTGTGGGACAAAAAAGCTTAACAAACAAAAAAACAAAAAGCGTTTGGAAACTATTTTAGTATGTCTTACATACACTTTAACATAAAAACATGAGATGTATCAAATGTATGACCGACACCCATTTATTTTCGAACAAATGTCTATAGGTACTTTCTGCAGAAGGCGTAATTATAACGAAAAAGTGAAATACATTTAAAGCTTTCTTTGTCGATGTTCAGGGCTACATGACTGAAGCTCACGCTTCCTCCATACAGATACGCCTTACAGAGATAACTATAGTAAAATTAACGGACCTCTCAATTTGATCTGAGAAAGTTGATGGTTTAACAAAGACAGCACCTTGACTTTTTATAAGAACCCCAGTTAGAGCGATGTGCCTCCTCCTGACAGTCATAGAGGGTACTCACAATAGGCAATGATGCCTCAGAATAAAATTAAGGGAAACCCAAAAGTTGACGTCACAAATCCGATCGTATGGGAGACGCCCTCTGGTGGTGAATTTCTGAACCTTAATTTTGTATATTTTGTACTCAATTGTCGCTGAATAAATCATTGAAATCGGTTCAGTAGTTTCCGAGATATGATGTTTTCTCGCTTACTTAACTACTATATCTACAAGTGGGAAGCCAATGGCATAGAAAATGGTCAATTTTGTATGGCAGCCCCCTTAAGACTTGGAGTTAGCGGGTAGGTATGTATGGAAGAAACATTCGGAAGAGAAAATAAATGGGTGTCAGTCATACATTTCATAAATCTGGGGGCAACCTGGGAGCAATGGGAGCTCATTTTATAAAAACGACCATTTTGTATTGGAGCCATATTAAGCGTTGGAGATAGGGGATGAGTATGTTTGAAAGAAATGTTCAGTAAGGAAAACTAGAGGGGTCGGTCAAAGATTTTAACCCTCTAGGAGCAACTTCTGACCAGCTGTGGAGCAATTAGTCGAATTACCCAGCTTTTTTGTGAACTTTGACCTCGATGTGACGCCATTTAGCCTCACCCTAGCTCCAAAATTTTTTGGCTCATGCACTTTTTTACCAAACTGCATAAAATCAGAGGTTGCGAAGCATCGAAATCGAAAAATCGTCTACTAATTCCAGTCTAATGTATACATATCTATATACACTATGATCAATAAGTACCGGGACTGTGTATTTTAAATTTTCCGCCGTTGCCCGATGCAGGTAGGACCTTAACTGACATCTGTGTCAAATTTTGAGCGGGATTGCATCATTAATTTTTGTTTGGCAGCTGTTAGCGTCAGTCAACTTTTTGTACTTCGTCGCATTTTACAATGGATAATTTTGCACCACGATAATGCGCCGTCTTACAAAGCACACATTATTCGCGATTATTTGAACAAACACAGTGTGAATATCATCGATCAGGCTCCCTATTCTCCAGATATGGCACCATACGACTTTTTCCTGTTCTCCCGACTCAAGTTACCGCTTCGCGGAAAGAGATTTGAGTCCATAGAGGTCATAAAAGAAAATGCGACGCGAGAGCTGAAGGCCATACCTGCTTCGGCTTACCAGAAGTGCATGGACGATTGGATTAAGCGTTGGCATATGTGTATTGCTTCAGATGGGGCTTATTTTGAAGGGGATAAGATAATAAATAAAATAAATTTACCGGAAGAATAAAAAATTTTGTTTTTTTGACACAGTCCTGGTACTTATTGATCATAGTGTATATACAAATGTGGTCCGTTCGGCTGCTTAAAACTTGAAAACGACTGGACCAACTTGGATACTTCCTTCGGCGGGTTTGTTTGGAATTGTTACGTGAAGGTTTAAGAAAAAAGAAAAGTCGGGAAAACGGGGCGTGGCACCACAAGAATACATTTTTAGACAATAACTTTGGAACCATAAGTCACACATCAATTAAATTTGGTACAAACTTACTATTTAATCATGTCCCTCAATAGAGGGAATAGGGTGGGTATTGAACAAAGGGGTGTTGCACCACCCATACAACTCAAATCTTTTAAATGGAATAGCTTCGGAGTTGTAAGCCGCACAGCATTAACATTTGGTGTACCGTCGTTTCATAGATGTGTCATTCTACTGATGAGATTTGATCGGCGTTGGTCAAGGGGCGTGGCACATTTTTTATGATCCAACAGTTATGCAGTACACACACACATCAGTGAAACTTGGTACGAACTTTCCACTAAGTAGCACAATTCGACTAGAAGAAAGTTGTGAGCATTGGACAAGAGGGCGTGGTACCACCTCCATTTTTATATACATAGATTATTGACTGACTGACTGACCTGACCTGACCTGACCTGACCTGACCTGACCTGACCTGACCTGACCTGACCTGATCTGACTGACTGACTGATTGATTGACGGATTCATCATCGCTCAGCCCAAACCGCCGAAGCTACAAACATGAAATTTGAACTGTAGGTACATCTCAAAAAATGAACCTCCGTTAAGACGGGATTTTTTGAAATTCGGGGTGTAAAGGGGCAAAACATATGTTGAGGTGTTGTATGAAGAAAAGTGATTTAAGAAACATATTGATTTCGAACTTCCTGAAAATTCTCTAAGTCAAAAATAATTCGACACGTATTTTATATTTTTTCGAAAATCAAAATTTAACTGGACCAACAATGGGTTAAGATTTTTTCAAGGGTAGACTCAAAAAAACATGAAACGATAGGCCTATTGACTTCAAAAATTGTAAAAATACTTGAAATAAAAAAAAATTATACACGCGTTTCTCATTATTTTCAAAATCGAAATCTAGCTGGATCAACGTTAAAAGTATGTATGGAGAAACAAATTTTGTTGAGTCTTTTGACTTTAAACTTGGTGAAAGTACTTCAAATGTAAAATAACTCGATACGTGTTTTTAATTTTTTCGGAATATTAAAATTGGCCGGGGTCAACGGCAGGTTAAAAGTTTGTATAGAGAAACTGTAAAAAACATGAATTAATGGGGTCACTGACTTCAAACTTTGTGAAAGTACTCTAAGTGATAAATAATTTGACACGTGTTTTTCACTTTTTTTTAAATCTAAATCTAACGGGGTCAACAACGGGTTAACAGTTTGTATGGAGAAACACGTTTTATTGGTCCTTTTGACTTCAAACTTAGACAAAAAGTACTTCAATCGGAAAATAATTAAAATGTGCTTTTCATATTTTTGAAAATCGACCGTGGTAAACTAAGAGTTACGAATTTGTTTAGAGTACATGTGACAACTCATAATTTAAAGGGCCTTTTGACTTCACAGTTTTTAGAAACACTTGACATCGAAAATAAAAAAAGTTCTAAAATTTAATTATGATAGAAGTGACCATGTTTCCATGTTTTCCATGTTAACACACAATTCCTAAAAAAAATTTAACTGAATGTTTTTTAAATTTCAACAGCTGATGCAGTCTTGGCATAAAGCCTGCGTTTGACTTCTACTTTGATAAATAATCAATACTTTTGGGAACACTAAAAATACAACCCTTCTGCGGACATCCGGTTCTGGCCAGACCATAACTTTGGATCCACTTTAGTAATGTTGCAGTCAAGCTTATATTTCATGATATCCTCAACTGATCCTTCCTAAAAACCAATACCATGGCCTGATAGACCATGGTGTATTTTCATACAAATGTTCCAGTTAGTTAAATTTTTTTTTTATATCTCCCACGTAATTATTGCCAGAATGACTTAAAAATATTCTTTGTTTGTTTGTTCCTTATTCAGTCCTTTACGTAGAGTAGGGCTTCAACTACGGTTTTCCATTTGACTCGATTTGAAACCTCTTTTTTCGTGCCATCCTATGTAATCGTGACATAAGTAAGTTGACGCAAAATCTACCTTGTCCAAGTATTTTTTCACTCGCCTTGGCTTTTATTTTCTTTTGGGTTAGTAAATTATAATTTTTGTTGGAAAATAATGTCATATTCAAAATTAATATTTATCCATTGTATTCATGGTTATGTCAATGCAATTACATTCCTGAATTGAAGGAAGTATTTGTTTTCTTGTCGTGTTTGGTTTTTTATCAATTCGGTTGGGTGTTTTCTGTGGCAGAGATGGAAGGAAAGGAATGCTATTTTGAGGATCAGGTGGACATTGTTTTTGCACTTCGACGCTGCAGTTTACTCAGAGAGGACAATTTCTTTGAAATTTGTCCAAGCAATAGCGGAAACTAGAGCAACAAAATTAAGATATTAATTAATTTATTGCTAGACGTAATAATAACGGTGCTGTCAATTTCATGCTTTCATTTGGCTCTGAACGAGACGAAGCTTCTAGTACTGATAGACAAAATAGTCGTCTAGATAGTTCAACGTGAAGATAGTGACGACGAAGGCGACAAGGAAAACGATATCCGGCCAGTTCAGCATGAACAATAACCTGTTGAGCATGTTTTTCTTTGGCAAAGCAGTTCAGAATTGTTAACAGTGCAAGGAATCCAGGAATAATAATAGATATATCATAACGCGATTTGTAGGTGTCCAATGTAAAATCTCAATGTGTTTGAGTCATGATAGATCTATAAGTAAACTATTGTAACGATGAGGTACTCTGTTGCTGTGCTATGCACGAATGCTTTTACGAGCATACTTTTAGGCATGCACTTTGAAGTACGGCCGGCATGCTATAATTCGAATATGGCAAGGATGGTTCGCGAATGGTAAGAACCAGAGAGCAGCATGAGTATACTCGTTTAAGTGTGAAATGTATGAACTCAATGCGTTGCACTCTATTCATGTGAATTATTTTCAAATCAAGATAAACTATCCTGAAATTATTTGTTATCAAGTATATCGGTGTGACACTCACTTTATATCAAAGCATGTGAATGAAAAATTCTGTTATAACAAACAAATGATTCAATCGAATGACTTGCTTGCAAACGATTTATACGTGCGTGTAGGAGCATAGCATATCAAGCTGCCTAAAACTGAAATGCCATTACTCTACAAACTAAGCCGTAGGGTATTAGCAACTCCCGCTAGTAGTGCGTCATCTGAACAAGTTTTTTCTTCTGCTGCAAATATAATATCTGAAAAAAGGTGCCAATTATTGTAAAATGACGCTGCATTAACTCATTTAGTTTTCTTACATTGTAATATGAATCCAGAAGAGATATTGTAAAATAAAAATTATCATTGCACTCTGTTTTGTTCAGAACTCTACATATGTAATATTTATTTTAATCTATATATAAAATGTTTATAGTTTTTTACCTTGTAAACAAAAAGTTGAAAGCAGTCTCTTATAAAAAAACCATTTGTTTTGAAAATCATGCACTTGAAAATCGATCAATTCAAACACTTGCCAGAATGAATGATTCATTCACTTGATTCGATTTTGTCGATGCTATTACTTGTTATGTTTGAAAAAAATGAGTGAGAGTATATAGGCGTTTTGAATGCATCCATGCAGCTCTCTGGTAAGAACCATCGGCGCGATAAACCAAACAATTATAAAAAGCAACAGTGTGCAGCGCAGAGGGACGATTCTGATTCGAGTAAGAAAAGGGGAAACATGCAATAGTAGTAGTGTAAAGTAGTAACAAGTGTAAATTTGGGAATAAAGTGATTGTTGGTTTCTGACTGCGTTTTGCGCTGAATAATTAAAGTGGTTTTATTTTCAAGCACAGTCCAGATTCGAACCTAGAGAGGTAATTTTCGTAAGATTTTGTGTCAGAAGTGGTATTGTGCTACTGAAAATAAACAAAAAATAAATACAATTATAAAAACGCAGACATGGTTTAACTCGAGCTGCTGAAGGTGAACTAGCTGAAGAAGGAGCTGGCTGCAAGGAATTTGTCGACTGCTGACGGTAAGGTGGAGTTGCAGCTGCGCTTGCGAGAGGCATGTGAGGCGCGAGGCGTCGATTGGACTGCGCACGGGTTTGGAACGCAAGAGCTGGACGCGTCGGCCAAGGTGGAGGTATCGCCTGCTGGTGCTGCGTCGCTGCAAAGTACGGCTGCAGCGGCTGCGCCACTACAAGCGTTGGACATGAATAAAGTGATTGTTTGTTTCTGACTGCGTTTTGCGCTGAATAATTAAAGTGGTTTTATTTTCAAGCACAATCCAGATACGAACTTAGAGAGGTCATTTTCGATACACTATTTTACATTCATAAATTTGTTTTCATTTTCTTGCTTTACTGTCGTATATTTTGAATTTAAAATTGAAGTTTAAACTCGCTATTTACTTAATTATTCTAATGTTTTTTATCGTTTTACGTAAATAAAATGTAGGCAAGAAAAATAAATCATTGTATTCACATTTTCTGGTTTTTTATATCCTAAACAACAATCCTCAACTATCCTCATGTCTGGTCAGATCATGGGAGGTTCAACTATTAGGTAGTAGTAAAATTAGTAAAAATGTTTCACAATTCTATATTGTTACATCAAATTGGATAAATGAATTTGTCGACCAAGGGGGATCCATCCCCTAATCCCCCCTGGGGACGCCACTGCATGAGGGTTATTTTTTTGAAACCCGGCTGAAGGCCGGCTCCACAAAAGGTATTTGCATACAGAAAAACTGCAGTTTACTCCTCCTGATAATTAAAAATATAGTCACACACAAATACAATTGATCCCAATTGTATCCCAATATATTCAATGCCACAATACCATAAAAGCAAAAACGGCTTTGGCTATTTGGCGAAATTTAAGCTTTTAAAATAATGCAAAGCTAGAAATCTAGATCTTTTCAAATCTTTTTTAATATGGCAGGTACTTTGTACAACCCCCTTCAGCCCTTATTGCCCGAAAGTGATGGCAAAGGTGAATACGTAATGACTTTGAACCCAGCGTCAAGTTAGAAAACATTAAAAAAATTTGGTTTGGAAAAACAAAAGTATACATTTTTATATTTCGTTGTAAAGGAAATTTCACAGGCTACAATGTGGTAACAAACTTATTATACCTTAATAATGGATTTTCTCGAAAAAATACGTTTTTGAAAAATTAGTAAATTTTGTTTCGCTTAACACTTTTTATTAGTAGGGGAATTCTTTGTAAGGTGCCACTCTTTGTAAGGTGCCACCCCTGCTCGATTTCGAAGTTCCAGCAATCCAAGCCAAAAAATTCCTATTGTCATTTAAGGTATATATGTCAACATAAATTTTAATGTGGTTTTTGAGGGAAAATACGCAATAACACGGTCTGGGTAAATAGAAATGTCAAATTTGGTTAAGAAAAAACATAAAAATGAAAACTGAAGGTTTTTCTTGCGGTGAAAAAGTAACCAACAACTTATAAAAAACTAAGGCAAATATCAGTGTTGGACTTAGTTTTTAATGGTTTTTCATAATCCGAAATGATATCTGAGCATATCGTAAAAATAACAAATTTATACAATGATTTCCAAAATAGCATCAAAATGTAAAGTGCCACCTTTTTTTCTTTGTAAGGTGCCACCCCCCTTTTTTCATTGTTTTGTGGTCCTATATCGGTAAAATGACTTTTTATTGCTCGGAATCGTCATTACAATGAATTTAAAGTGTTCTTAGTCAATTTTTTTCTAATCCTATCATGTTTTGTATTTTGTTTATTAACACATTAAAAGCGGGCCGGGCCCGTTGTGAAAACTGCTGCTTATAAGCGGGGCGGGTATTTTTACCTTTTGAATGTAGGCACTTTAAAAGCGGGAGACGGTATTTTTACCGGATTGGTTTTCATATAAAACTGAAAGTATTATTTCATATAATTATTTTAGTTTCATAAATTTCAAGTTTTATTTATTTTGGATCGCGCAATTTTTGCTTGTTTTGCAAGTAATGCCCGCTACGCAGCATAGTTTCATATACTAGGCTACCCGCTTAAAATGTGTTAATTTTCATACAATTCCATACAATTATTCGTTTTATTCGTTACCATTCAAATTGCATTTTGCTTTCGGTAATTTTCTATTCAATTCAAATTAAATTGAATAATATTTCGTAAATTCTCTAAATCATGCATTTTTACTTGAGATATCTACGTTTTAGTGGTTTTTTTTAGGGGGTGGCACTTTACATTAAAAAATTTTAGGGTGTCGATTTTGAACACTTTGGGAAATTGGCTGTAAAATTATTTACGTATTTACGAAAAATTCAAATGAAGTGTTACCTTGGATGATAGCCCTTTAAATCCCCTTTCCAACGGTATATTATAATTGGCGATACGTTAATTTTCTAACGAGTTTTGGGCAAAAAAGCTATAGGGTGGCACCTTACAAAGAATTCCCCTACATACTATTTTTTTTATTTTATAATAATAATACAATTCAAATACGTACCTAGCCGCACTGGCAGCAGAGGCTTCGGCTGTGTGAAATTTTTTTTTTTTTATTATAGAGATGGAAAGCATCAAAAGCCAAAACCCCGTCAGTGTGGGACTTGAACCTCACTGAAACCATCTTTCACATGTCCGGTTGGTCCCCCCGGTACTACCGTCAGGCATTTCGTCAGGAGGCGGAATTGAGCATTAGCTCGAAAGTCGTATTGTCAGTTGTCACAGTTCTCTTGTTTATCTGTTTGTCTCAGTCATACAAGTTTGTCTGTTTCCTTACCTCTCTCAGGTTTCTGAGTGGCGCTCGAGTCTCCGCCTGTTTTGCTCGCTAATGCGAAGCTGGTGGATCACTTCAGCAGCCATGCAACATGCGGCGCCCCAATGCTCTCTGGTAGTCATCATCAGCTCGACCATATTCTCTGGCGTGGCGGTAGAGCCATGTACCTTGTTCATCGCGTACACGTTCAACGCGTGTTCTGCCGTTTCAGGGACCCCGCAGAAGAGTGGCTGTGTGAAGAGTAGCTTATTGTATTTGTCGAAGAAGATCGGTTTCGTTAAGAAAATTATTAATTATTTCCACATTACTAAGGGTAGGGTTACTTAGAGGTTCGAATGGGTTGCTGGATCCAAAAAAATCATGTCGGGCTGTTGCTATGATGGGGCAGTCGGCTAAGATGTGTTCAAGCGAAGCACTCTGCGTACAGAACGGACAAATACTTTGTGAGGCACTTGCAGAAGATGGGCGTGTGTAATTATTGTATGTCCAAGGCGTAGGCGTATGAAGGGTCTTACGGCACGAACGGGGATGTCAGCAATGTAGATAGGTTTCCTTCTGGAGGGGTTGATTTTGGAGTAGTGGTGAGTATAACTTTTCCAGTCGTCAATTTGCAATTTAAGGGGGTATTCTGGTCGAGGCGGTCCAAAATATCGATGTTTTCAAATCGTTGTGGATGAAAAGCTTTTCAATATTTTTATTCAAGGTTTTTCGCAAGTTTTTCTACAGGTTTTGAACAATAATTTTCATTAATGATGTTAAGAATATCTTCTTTAATAACGGTTCACTCGATGCCTCGAACTTGAGCATGCCGAAAATAGTTGTTCCATGGTGGACATGATATCTTCAGTTCAAATATTCTGAAACACAAAATGTGACCCATTTTGTAATCGCAAGACTTCCTGCTATCGCCTTATCTAGGATATAAGCAAACAAAAAATTTCTTAAATTAAATTAAAATCAGGTGTTTAAAAAAAACGATTTTTTGCCCTGTTTTTGTTGATATTTTGCATTAAAAACATTAGTTAAACAAATGCTTTTGCCATAATCCTAGATAAGGCGATACCCACACATTTGCTTAGTATCCTTGTAAAATTTCAAGTCAATTGGACCAGTAGTTTTTTGTGAATCGTGTCTACCGTCCCGAAAAACATGGTTTCGAGAAAAAGAAGAAAGGTTCCGGGTGCACAGAGATTAACGCGGTCGGCGCGCCGAATTTGACATCCCATAACTTTCGGAATTTTCGAGATATTGGAAAAATGCTTTCACAGTTTAAATTGTAAATACGTTGAGATTATGAAAATGTAATAAAAAAAATTTCGAATTTTTGAAGCCGTCACTGCGGAATACCCCCTTAAGGCTTAAGGGGGTCGTCTAGTGTGACGGGTCAAAAAAATCGTTTTTGTTTTTTTTTCATAAATCACTTCTAAAACATGTTTAGAAGACGTGTATAAATGGATTTTTGTAAATTCGATGCCGTTATCAAGTTGCACTTGTAAACCGGAGTAGGTATGCGGAGCGCATACCTCCAACTTCCAACTTAAAAACGCGTTTTTCTCAAAACACGTTTTTTCAAAACTGCTGCCACGATATCTCAAAAACTATTTAACTATTAATGCTCAACTTTTTACACCATCTTGAGTACATGTCCAACTACAAATTAAGCTAAAAGAATTAAGATTGCTTCGTTACTTTTTTTTTTCTTCAATTATATGCACGTGAAAAATAGTCGAAAAACTCATATTTTTTTTATGTTTAGGCAAAAAAATACTTTTTTTTGGAATTCGAACTTTCTTTTAGCTCAATTTGCAGTTTGAAGTCTCAGGAATGAAATGGCGTTTGGTTTTTTGATTTCAGATAATCACAACGCCCGGAATCATGGCAGCAGTGGAGCAACTTTTTTTTTTACGTCTTCCTGTTGAGTGGTGTAACTCCGATACTAATCAATAGATTGGCTTCAAATAATTATAAAACTTTGTCGAAATGTACTCAAAGAAGAAATAAAATTCAAAAGTTATTTTACTTGAACGGTTTTTTTAATAATGACTGTCAAAAAAGGCATAAAAATACGGCCTTCACACTAGACGACCCCCTTAAGTGTGTAATTTCAGTTAGGAGATCTTGTTTTGTAAAAATAGCCAAAAGTTCTGGTACCTGCGGATGCTGCATTTTTCGCTGCTGCGTCTGCTTTTTCGTTGCCTGCTATTCCGGTGTTGCCGGGGACCCAAATTAGTTCTGCTCGTCTGCTACGTTTAGCGTGGGCGACAGCTTCTAATAAGGCAGCGACTTCCGCTGTAAACGTTAAACATATTGAGTGGAGCCTGCCGTGTGTTATCAAAACGTAATTTTCGTTTGTGATTGCAAATGTTGTATTGTGAGCCGTTTTTGCACTGTCAGTGAATATGAAACTCCATCCAGAGCTTGAGTATTTTGTTTTATCTGAAGCGAAGAGTAGTCCGAATTGTTCGTGAGTAGTGTTGTGCTTTGAGAGCTCTAGAGTCCTGATCGCGAAGGCAACATTCATAATCGCCCATTGTGGGCGAGTTTCAGTTGTTGTTGACGGGTGTTTTTTGGACGGTAACTCAAGTTGCTTGGCAAAGTCGACACAGCGTGAGATGACTGACGGGAATCTCGGTTTTCGTCTCCTTGAGAGAGCGTTATGAACGTCTTTGGCAAGAATGGAGTTGTTTGTGAAAAGAAGCTTTGGTAGCAGACGTCAGGTGCAGTCAACGACTCTGTCGGGTATAGATGGCAGACCAGTTTCAGCAATAAGATTTTTTAGAGGTGTAGTTGGAAAAGCCCGGATGCTTCTGCGTACGGCGACGTTGTAGGGAGTAGCGAGATTCTTATTAAAGAAACAGCGCAGTTGCGAAAATATGTAGGGCATAGTCGATCTTGGACAGTATTAGAGCCTTGGTAATATTGATGAGCGTGGACGGATGGATTCGGCTTTTTTTTGATGCTAGGTACCTAATAATATTTGATCTTGCTAGTAGACAGTGTTTAATGTAGTTACAATGAGACTTAAAGCTATATTTAGAATCTATTACTATTCCTAAGATTTTAAGTTCCAGTACCATAGAAATATTTATATCATTAGAAAACATTAGTAAACCAGAGCAGCCGTGCTTTCTACAAATGTGTAAGGTTTGTCGTAAGAAATAGTTGTTCCTGATTAATAATTTTAATAATTGATTGGCACGACAGCCCGCTTACGCGAGACTAAGGCCTAGCTTCCCGCAGCCACCCGTGTTGTGCGTGTGAATTTGTACGCGGGTGGAAGGGACCTACAATTTTATGCCGGTTCCGAACGGCAGGTTGGGAGCTTTTTCATAGGCAATTTTTACTCTCAGAGGTTTGCCATTTCCAGCTGAGAGGACAGCCATCGAAAGAGAAAACGAGTTTCCCGTTATTTTTTTTAGGTGTTACTACATGCAGTATTCGAACTTGCGTCGCTCTGCATTCGACTCGCTGGACCGCGCACTAACCAACTGAGCCACGGCGGCTGTTGTTCCTAATTAGTGATGGGGAAAAAAATATTAATCGATTAATGAATCATATGATTAATTGAAACAGAGCGGTTATTAATTGCAATTAATCGAAAGAAATGGATGTTAATCGAATGATCGAATGATTTTCTTAATATTTTAACTTAACCGTCTAATATTAAGTATGTTAAAAGGTAAATTGTTACCATTTGCCTTATAAAAACAATTACAATGAATTAATTAATGAAAGTAAGTACATATTAAAGGAAAAAATATATTTTTGTATTTTATTTGTTCATTGCAGAATTTAGAAAAAATAGTTATGACAGGCGGGAGATCGTGAACCTGTGCCTCTTTTCAGTGGCTGTTGCACCTGCTTTTGAAAAGAGGGGCTCTGCTGGTACCGAAGTTCCTAAATAATAACAGTACCGACGAGTTATTTATTAACTACATAAAGCTTAGGGTACACTCTTCGCATTTCTTCACAGGCATTGATGGCGTTGCGCTTTAATTTTAAAACGGGAGCATTCAAAAAACAGCTAAGCTCATCCTGAATTTGGGTTAGGTCGTTGTCTTTTTTGTGACGTTTGTGTGCCAGCAACTTGTGATGGGCCCATAAATCAAATTCAACTTCGCTTCGAATTGTTCGTCTCAAATTTTTATTTTGTACGAAGAAAAAAGGTAGTGATACGTTTTCTTTCGATTATTTTAGCATCTAATCGATTAACGTTTTGATTAATCGAAACCCATTTTTCGATACAATTAAATCGTGAATTGAAAGAAAAAAATCGATTATTGTGTATCAAATGATTAATCGTCCCATCACTATTCCTGATGATAAGGATCATGTTGTTATTTCAGCTAAAATATTTTCAAAAAGCTCGGCGGTGTGCGTGAGGTTAATTAATTAATTAATTGATTGGCACGACAGCCCGCTTACGCGAGACTAAGGCCTAGCTACCCGCAGCCACCCGTGTTGTGCGTGTGAATTTGTACGCGGGTGGAAGGGACCTACAGTTTTATGCCGGTTCCGAACGGCAGGTTGGGAGCTTTTTCATAGGCAATTTTAACTCTCAGAGGTTTGCCATTTCCAGCTGAGAGGACAGCCACCGAAGGAGAAAACGAGTTTCCCGTTATTGTTTTAGGTGTTACTACATGCATTATTCGAACTTGCGTCGCTCTGCATTCGACTCGTTGTCCAACGTCGCACAGTGGCTCAATTTGTCATTTCAGGTTGCAAAATTAATAACTCCTGAACGAATAGAGGTAATTGGAAAATTTTTGCTGTTTTTTTTTGCTGTTGGTTAGAAATTCACCAGGCTATTGTATTCTCAAAAACAAACTCAATCGAGGTACAGGGTGCTACGTAATACTTTGTCTAAGTTCGGCTTACTGTAAATACTGAAAATGAATTAAAAAAGATGAAAAGTAATAAGAAATTTAAGAAATAAGCTGAAAGAGTCAAATTTAAAGATAAAAAATCATAAATTTTGCTTTCAAAATTAAAACCAGAATTCGAAAAATGTACAAAAAAAGTCAATTTTTCTTTGGACAATCCTAAGTTCAAAAACAATGCTAAAGCTTCATTAGGACTATATTTGATCAGTAGCACATTGGGTGGGTGGGAATACTATTTTTTATTCTTTTAACGCGACCCGGGCTTGCTGGTAAAACTGCTTTCACTATATTTTCTCCTGATCCTTATTTTATTGTATGATCAAAGCTTCTGAAAAGTGGGTGGCAGTTATTTTTCCCGTTGCCTCCATAAGCTTCCTTTTTTTAGTGAATGACGCACAGTCCTGAGTTGACTTTTTCGGCCATCCTTTTGCCGCCTTTGAAGTATATTATTTTTTCTAACCACTCCTCATTACTCTGGACAAAATTGAATTTGGTACGATTTGCCGCAATCCATTTTAACTTGATAGTGCGATAAGTCCTGGATATCTTCTCTTTAGTCGTAGATATGTTGGCTGCAGGCAAACTTCCTTCGACGTAACCAGAACGAACTGCTCCTTTGTCTTCGAAATAGTAAATATTTCAAACAGCTTCGAATTTTTTAAAAACATTTTTGTGCTTCTTCTTCGGTTTAGTTGCAGTGGCGGAGTTGAAGTGATGTTTAGTTTAAATTAAAATCGCAACTAACTTTACTTACTCTAAACTCTTTTATTTATAAGTAGGATTTGCATATATGCATTCAAATAGCACGTACTAAGCTTCTAGTACTAGCAGGTACCTGCAGTTCTTAGGTTTTTACCCGTTGTGGGATTTTTGAACAGCCCAGACACATAAGTGGGTTTTAGACAGTACACATAGATATATGTCTGCTTTTTGTTTTTCAATAACTAATTGTTTCATTGGCGCGGTTCAACTCAAAGACTAATGGCGACTGACTGAGTTTTGCTCAAATTAAACAAAAAAAATTGTATGACAGACACAGTGTTAGTATTTTGTTAAAAACAAAATCAAAGGATACATTGATGATTGACTGGTTGCCGGAAATGAAAGCCAACTTGTTTTTCGTATGTGCGAACTGCGCATCCAGTAAAAGTATTCTTTACTTCGAGCTTACAGCAATATACGCCAAAAAAAGTCGACTTAATATTGAATTGCAAGCTTGTATCACATCTTAAATGAAGCCAAAATCCAAATTTGCATGCCCTGGCAACAAGTATAATCGCGTGTAATTGATTAACTATCAAAATCTTGACGAACTTGTTTGAACGCACGCACCCGAAAGCACAAAATTGCGCGAGGTGGCCACAGAAAAATCACTCTAAAATCCAGTCGGGCAAAATCGGGCACCCGATCTCTTCATGGCAGAACTCACAGAAGACTAGTGAACAATTTTCCCAAAGACGGAACCGTGGCAAGTATGGCCTTTTTTTTGAAAGTCTATCGAAAGTTCAAAAAGAGTGATAAAAACAATGCTTCAAGTGAGTGCCTATGAAAAGACAACAACAACAACCAACTTTTTTTTTTCTATATTTAATTATTTACTACAAATGCCTTCTTTTACGATGCTGGTGCAAAAAGTTTCAACTAATTTGCTCCTTTCCGTATTTTAAAACTTCAGCTTTGCCGAAAAAGTGCAAATTGCTGATATTATTTCACACTCTAAAAATTGCTCAACTTTGACGGGCTCTACAAGTAAAACTATTTGTCCAATTTAGTTAATGTTTTCGGATTTCTTAGGTCCAAGCATTTATCTATCGGACAAGTATAACAGTTTCCCCCAAATCGAACATGACAAAATCGACTTTTGCAACCTACGTCTGCAGAATCAGCCACTGTGCGTCGTGTGCGTGAGGTTAGGTAGAAAATTACATCATCGGCGTAGAGTTAGCATTCGATTCCGCGGTGGTTGGTAATGTACTGAACAACTTCGTCGAACGCAGTTATAAAGAGAAAGTCGGATAGGGGCGACCCTTGGGGGGTGCCATTGTCTAATGAGGCTAAGTCGGACAGGAAACCATTAATTTTTACTTTGAATTTTTTATGACAAAGAAAGTTTTTCACGAATTTTTTAATTTTAGGGCCAAGTTTCCACTTGTCTAGTTGCCTAAGTACTATGTGTACACCAATGCGGTCAAAGACTTTCTGAAAGTCGATTGCTAATGGTAAGTAATTGCGAATGGAAACATGGTTTCTGGTGGAAAGGGCATTAGTGATGAATTGGTCCAGATTTAATAGGGCATCGATTGTGCCATGACTTTTTTTGTATACTGTTTGATTTAGGCTGATGAGCTTTCTTTTGTTGCTATATCACATTGGCGACAGAAGAAGTCTTGTTGGGTTTCAAGAACGATGCATGAAGTTTTCCAGGATTGTGGATAACACCCACCATCAAATATATTATTGAAGAGATTGAATAGCCGATGTTTGGCAGAAATGGGCAGGTTTTGAATAATTGGGTACGAAATTCTGTCAAGGCCTGGGGTCTTGCCTTTTACCGACGAAAGCGCGAAATCGATTTCCGATAATCGAATTTTCTCCTCTAATTCCTTGGCAGGCGGCGGCATCCGGTATGATATCTGTGGCTCGTGGCTTAGTCGTTCGGATTTTAAGTTGCGGAAAGTGTGAGAAAAGCTGGCATCAGCTGAGGTGAGAGACAGGAAGGAAGCGAAGTGGTTGGCAATAACAAGGGGACAAGGTAGAGAGCCGTTTTTAATGTGGGAAAAATATATTGTTTTGGTAAGCATTTTAATGTCGTCCCAAATTTTCTTAGTGTTTGTGGTGGTTTTGATGTTTTCAGTGTGTTCCTCAAATTTTTTCCTTTTGGCTGATTTCGCTGAGCGTTTAAACACTGCATTAGCTTTTATACTTACTTACTTAACTGGCCATAACAACTCGTTATCGGGTTACGGCCTGCCGCAAAACTTCTCTCCAGGCGCCTTTGCTTCGCGCGCGCCTTCTCCAGTTGGTCACACCAAGAGATACCAGGGCCTCTTCCACTTGGTCCTTCCACCGGAGACACGGCCTCCCTCTTCGCCGTCGACCTCCAACCATCGCATCGAATACCTTTTTCGCCGGAGCTTCGTCATCCATGCGGCAGACATGACCGAGCCAGCGTAGCCGCTGGAT
Organism: Melieria omissa; assembly: GCA_963971225.1. Taxonomy (NCBI): domain Eukaryota; kingdom Metazoa; phylum Arthropoda; class Insecta; order Diptera; family Ulidiidae; genus Melieria; species Melieria omissa. The sequence goes on along the minus strand of OZ020268.1, from coordinate 63,902,971 downwards.
GTTAATTCGCTGCGCTACGTCCATGTCCTTATACAGCTCATACAGCTCGTTATTGGTTCGTATGCGATAGTCGTCACCAACCCGAACAGGGCCGAAGATTTTGCGAAGCACCTTCCTCTCGAACACTCCAAGGGCCGCTATGTCGTTTCGTGTCATTGTCCATGCTTCAGCGCCATAGAGGAGCACGGGCAAGATAAGCGTCCTATAGAGTGAAAGTTTTGTCGGTCGAGAGAGGTCTCTACTTCTCAATTGCCTACCGAGACCGTAGTAGCACCTGTTGGCAAGAGTTATCCTTCGCTTTATCTCCAGACTGACATCATTGCTGCTGTTGATGGCGGTGCCAAGGTAGACGAATTCCTTGAGAACTTCAAAAGCATACCGGTCGGCCTCGACGTGAGACCCTAGCCGCTGCGAGTCCCTGCGTGTAGACAGCATATACTTCGTCTTGCCCTCATTTACCACCAGACCCATTTTGGCAGATTCTCTTTCGATAGCCGCAAAGGCAGCGGTGACATCTCGCTTGTTACGTCCGATGACATCAATATCATCAGCGTAAGCAAGGAGCTGGACACTTTTGTTGAAAATTGTGCCATTACGATCGGCCTTACGACCGGCCTTGCGCAGAACACTCTCCATGGTGAAGTTGAAGAGGTCGCAGGACAAAGGATCGCCCTGTCTGAAACCTCGAACGGTATCAAAGGGGTCGAAGAGGTCACTTCCAACCTTGACGGAGCTGCGCGTATTGCTCAACGTCGCTCTGCAAAGTCTAACGAGCTCTGCAGGGATACCAAGTTCAGACAATGCGGCATATAGGCGATCCCTTATCGGGCTATCGAATGCTGCCTTGTAATCGATGAAGAGATGGTGTGTATCGAATTGGTTCTCATGGGTCTTCTCCAGGATTTGGCGTAGAGTGAATATCTGGTCGATGGTGGACTTACCAGGTCTAAAGCCGCACTGATAAGGTCCAATCAGCGCCTTGGCGAGTGGCTTTAGTCTTTCACATAATACGCTCGTCAGGACCTTGTATGCAATGGGAAGTAGGCTGATACCCCTGTAGTTGGCGCATATTGTTGGGTCGCCTATCTTCAGCACAGGACAAAGGGCACTGAGGTTCCAATCGTTGGGCATTCGTTCCTCCAGCCATATTTTGCAAATGAGCTGATGCATGCACCCAATCAGGTCACCGCCGCCGGCCTTGAACAATTCAGCTGGTAGCCCATCCGGCCCTGCAGCTTTGTTGTTCTTGAGTCGCTGGATAGTGACCCGGACCTCGTCATGGCTGGGCGGTGGCACATCCACACCGTCGTCGTCGATTGGTGCCATCTGGACATCTTCACCACTGGCGGTATTGTTCCCTTCGTCGCTTGCGAGCAGCTTGGTGAAGTGCTCCTTCCACAACCTCAGCACACCCTGCGCATCCGTAACCAGATCCCCGTTTTCGTCTCTGCAAGAAGATGCCCCGGGCTTAAATCCTTCCGTGAGACGCTTAACTCTTTGGAAGAATTTTCGGGCGTCATTCCTGCTCCTGCACTCCTCGATTTCCTCACGCTCGCGCCTTTCTTGCTCCCGTTTCTTGCGTCTAAAAAGGCACCTCTCTTTCTTCCTCTCCTCCCGGTATTTTTCTGTCATGGCTCGCGTGGCGGCCGACTGCAGGGTCTTCTTGTATGCAGCATTCTTCACTGCAGTGGCTGCGCGACACTCTTCATCGTACCATTGGTTTTTTGGTGGTGGGCGTCGAAAACCGAAGACATTTTCTGCGGCGGCGCGCATAGAGTGGGATAAGTGAGCCCATAATCGGCCGATGTCATCAGGTGGAGAGGGGGAGCGACCGAGCTGGTTGGAGAGTTGAGCGGAGTAGGCTTCGGCTACCCCTTGTGATCGCAGCTTACTGATGTCCAGCTTTCTTCGCAAACTAGGTTGTGAGGTCTTCGCTGCGCAAAGACGCATGCGTACCTTGGCTGCAACAAGGTAGTGGTCCGAGTCGATGTTGGGTCCTCGGAACGTGCGCACATCTAGAATGCTAGAAGCATGCCTTCCATCAATCACAATGTGATCAATCTGGTTGCGGGTGGATTGATCGGGGGATAACCAGGTGGCCTTGTGGATACCGAGGTGCTGGAATCTGGTGCTACTAACTACCATGTTTCGTGCCGCGGCGAAATCGATCAGCCTCAGACCGTTGTTCGAAGTGGTCCCATGGAGGCTGAACTGCCCGACTGTGGGGCCAAAGATGCCTTCTCGCCCGACCTTTGCGTTGAAGTCCCCGAGGACAATTTTGACGTCGTGGGCCGGGCACCTGTCGTAGACATCCTCGAGCTTCGCATAGAAGGCATCCTTGGTCGCATCGTCCTTCTCTTCCGTCGGGGCGTGCGCGCAAATTAGGCTGATGCTAAAGTATTTAGCTTTGATGCGGATCGAAGCCAGCCGTTCGTTCACCGGAGTGAACCGAGAGACGTGGTGGCGAAGTCTCTTGCTGACCACAAATCCGCAGCCAAATTCGCGCTTCTCCGCATGGCAGCTGTAGTAGATATCGCAGTCTGCTCGCTTGGAGCAACCTTGTCCTGTCCATCGCATTTCGTGAATGGCGGTGATGTCAGCCTTACATTTCGTGAGGGCTTCCGCCAGTTGGATAGAGGCACCTTCCCTATAGAGGGTCCGGACATTCCAGGTGCATATCCTCAAATCATGGTACTTGAATCGTTTGCTGTGGTCGTCAACATTGTGGGTTCCTTCCGAGGCTTGCTTTTTGGCTTTCATTGGTAGATTATTTTCCGTGGCGGGCACCAAACCCTGCGCACAACCCAAATTTTAAGTCCTGGGGATTGGACTCGCTGCACACATTAGTTCACTATTCAGCGGGTGCCAAATAGCTATCCAGAAGGGCCGCGCGGAGGCTGTGCATCAGCTTGGATTGGACAGGGACAAGGATTGTTCTGGCGTTCGCCAGGTTGAACGCAATCAGAGACTTTACCTTGTATGTCCGCTCCCTTCCTTCCTTAGCTTTTATACATTAGTAAATTATCGTCTGGACGCATAAGTCTTTATACATGCCACAGTTTCGTTAGGCCATAGTTTGGTTAGGTCGGCGTTCCACCAGGAGACTGTTTTCTTAGCATTGATGGGTTGAGTTTGTGGGATGGCGAAATGGGCTGCAGTGCGAATGATTCTCAGGATTTTGGCGGCCTCTTGATTTGAGTTGGACGAGACTTGCGAGGTTTCGCAAAGGTGATTTCAGATTTGGCTGAATTTTTTCCAGTCTGCTTTTCTGGTTGCAAGCCGATTTTATTTCAATCCAAATTGGGAAGTGGTCGCTACCATGTAAAGAGTTTAATACTCGCCATGAGCATTGGGGCGCTAAGTTAGCAGAACAGAAGGTGACGTCAATGTTTGAGAATGTGTTGTGGGTGGAATGGTATGTGGCCGAACATTCGTTTAGACAGATTAGGCTGGAAGAGAATAATGCGTCTTCGATTTTGACACCTCTAGGGTTGGTGTAAGCAGAGCCCCAGATTGTACTCCAGGCATTCAAGTCACCTCCTAGAATATACGGTGAATTTAGTTGCCTTAGCAATTGGAATATATCAGCAGAAACAAAGTTTTGGGAAGGAGGAATGTATATGCAAGCTACTACAAGTTTTGGTGATGTGTTAATTTCAATGGCAGGTGGACAGGTTTGATTAGAGAGGAATCACTTTGTGGGAGATGTTTCTTTTAACTAAAATCGCAATTCCTTGTTTCTTTGTAGATATGTGTGGAAGATTGTGAAAATAACCAATATAGCTTTTGGGTGTATGTGCAGGTTGGTTTGGTGGAATGTGGGTTTAATTTAAGAAGAGAATGAAAGAGGATTAGCTATTGAGAATTGTTTCCAGCTCGTGGTAATTATTGACGAAGCCGTTCATTTTCCATTGTAGATAGAACTGAGAGAAGTGGGCGGAAAGATTAAAGGAGAAAGATGCGTGTGGGATTGTTGTAGGCAACTACAAGTACACAGTCGGCTTGGCAGAGCGTGATTAGTCGCTTAGATTAGGAGGACTTTTATAATTTGAAGCTGCTGGTAAGTGAGCAATGTCATTTGACTTGGCTGGTGTCAAGTTGGAACGTAAGCAAGTAAGGAAGAGGGGAAGGTCATTTAAAGTGCTTGAGGGGGGGTGGGGGTTGAGGTGAAGTTACTGGTGTTGGATTTTAATAGAGAGGTCGATGTTGGATCGTGTGTGATACGAGAGGGAGAGTTGCTAGAGTAAGGTTTTGTTGTTGTATTGTTTTCGGAGGTTTTGTTGCTATTGTTGGCTACGAGAGCAAGAGGTTTCGCAATTTCAGAGAATGTTTGAAGCGTTGTGGTTGAAGAAGCTTTAGCCAGGTATTTAATACACTGCAGAGCATAACTATAGACGCACCCACATTTTTACGTTTCTGAGCAATTATAAATTGTTGAGAAAAATCTGATGATGCAGGATGAAAGAGCTTTAAAAGTTATTAACTTTAGGTCCTTGTGCAAATTAAAAAAAAAATTTGCTGAACACTGCGATTAAAAATGTAGTTTTTGGCTGGTGCATAACTATAGACGCACTGTAAAAATGTGAGTTATTTAGTCTGTTGATCGAGTAAGTCAAGAAAAAGCGGTACTTCTTTGACTTTTTTTGATTTATTTCCATATTATTTAAAAATGCCTTGTGGTTCGTACTTGTCGGAAATCGAAAAAGGCATAATTTTAGCTTTTCGCGAAGAAAGTGCTGGACTTCGCGAAATCGGTCGAAAATTGAAGCGATCGGACAAAGTAGTGTCATCGTTTTTAACAGATACAACCAATTATGGCATAAACAAAAAAGGAGGAACAAAACCAAAGCTTTCTGAACGGGATAAACGAGAACGGGATAAATGAGAACAGCTAAGCAAATTGGAAAAGATTGTGGAGTTAATGTGTCTCGTTGGACAGTGAACAGGGTGTTAAAGGAGTCTCCGAACATTTCCCGGCAGAAATTGAAAAATATGACACGATTATTGCCACGCCATAAGGAATCCCGATTGCAATTCGCTTGAAACAATATGAGTACGGATTGGAAAAAGTTAAGACAGTTTTCCGAATCCCCAATTATGCTTCCTTAATTGTCTAAAGCATAAATTTTTCTATCAGATAATATTCTCCGATGAAAAGAAGTTTAACCTTGACGGTCCAGATGGATTTAACTCGATGGATTTAACTCTTACTGGAGAGATTTACACAAAGGACCGCGATATGTTTCCAGAAGAAGTTTCGGAGGGGTTCCTTAATGATGTGGGGAGCATTTTGTGGGAACGGTATGTTGGAGCTGGCTTTTCCTAGTACGCAAAGGAATTCGGCAGAGTACACTACACTCTTGCAAACGAATCTGCTACGATTTTGTAACCGATATCGGCGAAGTGGACTAATTTTTCAACAAGATAATGCATCTGTTCACAAAAGCAACGAGACAAACACTTGGCTCCAGACACATCACATTCCTTTTCTTCAATGGCCAGCTTGTTCTCCAGATTTAAATTCCATGGAGGACATGTGGGGAATACTGGTTCGCATTGTGTTTGCTGAAAACTAGCAATACGACATGGTGGAGAGCTTAAAAATGGCAATTATTCAAGCTTGGGAGTCGATAAGCAATTCTGTGCGCTTAAACCTTCTAGAAAGCTTGCCAAACCGAGTTTTCGAGCTTATCCAAAACAAAGAAGGACCTACTCACTACTGACACTCACACAACTTACATTTGTTTTCTTTAACACGTTATTATTGTACTCAAAATAAAATATTCAAAGTGCGTCTATAGTTATGCACCAGCCAAAAACGGCATTTTTAATCGCAGTATTCAGCAAATTTTTTTTTTAATTTGCACAAGGACCTAAAGTAAATAACTTTTAAAGCTCTTTCATCCTGCATCATCAGATTTTTCTCAAAAATTTCTAATTGCTCAGAAACGCAAAAATGTGGGTGCGTCTATAGTTATGCTCTGTAGTGTAGTTGCTTCACTTTTGCTACACTTGTCTACTGTTTTTATTTTCAGAATTTCTTTCGCTTGAACGAATTTTGGGCAGGTGTTTGCAGCTGAGAGTGCGCGCTGGAGCAGTTTGCGCACATGGTTCTTGTGCATTTCTCTCCTTCGTGTGGTGGGAAATTGCAATTGACACAAGCGGGGAGATTTTTGCAATGCTTCAATGTGTGCCCGATCTTTTGGCATGACTTACATCGCATAGGGTTGGGGAAAAAGGGACGTACCGATAATTTTCTTCAAGCAACATCAATTTTTTTCGGGAAGTTTGTAGCTTTCACAGGTTAGGAGCAACGCACCAGTTGGTGTTAAAACTCCTTCAATTTTCCTCTGAAAACTGTAAATGGACGTTACGCCATACGCTTCCAAACCTTCAACAATCTCGTAATCTGGTACATGATTAAGGGACGAAACGAAAATTGTAACACATCGGCTGATAAGTCTCCGGTCTAATGCAGAAAACAAAACTTTTTTAGTGAAATTCGATTTTCTTTATCAACTTAAGAGCGATGCATTCATTCCTTTCATGTAAAACGACTTATCTTTGGCCTTAAAATAGGTATTTTTTTGAGCGATCACCTACTCATTCGAGCCAAATTTTTTTCCTGCGAGCATTTTTTTTAAGTCTGCAAACAGATAAAGGTCACTGGGAGCCAAGTCTGGAGAATAGGGTGGGTTCAGAAGTAATTCGTGCAATTTTGCCATCGTAGCGAGAGACTTGTGGCACTGTGCATTGCCTTGTCTGTTAGCAAACGCGGCACCCATTTCGGAAACAGCTGCCTCATGGACAAATGTAATTAAAAAAAAACCCGCACGCCCCTTTGATATCTTGATAGTATCAGCTATCTCCTGCAATTTCACTTTACGGTTTTCAAAAACAATTTCGTGTACTTTTTTAATGTTTTCCGGTGTAACCACCTCAATTGACCCACCACAGCGCGGCGCATCGTCGGTGTTCGTACGACCACGTTTAATTTGAGCAAACCAATCAATATTGGTCGATTTTCCGGGTGCATTGTCCGAATTACAATTATCGAGCCAGGATTTTGTTTCAATTGTGTTTTTTTCCATCAAAAAACAATGTTTTATGAGAACACGAAATTATTTTGTTTCCATTGTTAACACGAACAAAGTTATTTAACTAAAACAATTGTTACTTTTGAACCAAACGTCATATCGTTATGAAATTTCTCGTTTTGTAGCGCTTACTATGGGTCAGACCGGGGACTTATCAGCCGATGTGTTACCTTTGACACAATTAAGTTGTTCGTGGTATTCGGCTTCAATTTGACCGATGCCTGGGAAGATTTTAGTGTTAAAAAATGTTTCAGCTTTCTTTTTGTTTTTAGCTAATAGCAACGGATTTCCATATCTCATTTCTGTGATATTCACGTCTTTACTTATGGCTGTAAGAGCTTTGTGTACCAAAAAGCACGAAAATCGAGATAAGGGATTATTGTTGTCACACGATTTTAATACAAAGAATTTTGGAGAAATCTTTAACCGATTTGTTGGTTTTTTTTCCTTTTCGATTGAGGACTATAGGAAAGAGGACTATTTTCCCCTAGATTTGTCGCCCCGGGGGGTATGTTGAGCACGTATTTTATTAACCCTTGTGTGGGCACCCAGGTGTGGCCAGATCATATTGAACTTTGAGTCCAGTTTTAGTAATGTTGTAGTTAAGCTATCGAGTTCATATTTCATGATATCCTTAACTGATCCTTTCCAAACATAAAAACCAATACATAAACAAATTGTTTACAAAAACAAGGCGAGAATCGGGCAAAACGTAGTTACACCCCTTAGTTGAACCCTCCATGGTCTGGCCAGACCATGATGTATTTTCATACAAATTTGCCAGTTATTTTCAGTTTTTTTGTTATTTTCGACGTAATTATAAATAAATATTTATAAAAATTTTCGTTTATAAATATTTTCGTTTGTTCCTTATTCAGTCCTCTACGGAGCATAGGGATGCAACTAGGTTTTTCCATCTGACCCGATTTGAAGCACTTTTATCGTGCTATCTCGTTAATAGTGACATGAGTTAGATGGCACAAAATGTACATGGTCCAAATGTTTTTCACTCACCTTGGCTTTTATTTTCTTTAAGGTTAGTAAATTATAATTTTTGTTAGAAAAGAATGTCTGAACACATTCAAAATTAATATTTATCCATTGTATTTGTGGTTATATTCGTGTTTTTGGTATCAATTCAATTACATATCTGAAGCGAAGGAAGTATTTGTGCTCTTGTCGTGTCTGATTTTAATCAATTGGATTGTATGTTTTCTGTGACAGAACTTGAAGGAAGAAAATGCTATTTCGAGGATAAGGTGTACATTATTTTTGAATTTTAACGCTGGAGTTAAATCAGAGAGGACGATTTCTCTAAACAAATAGTCTAAGCAGTACCGAAAACCAATGCTTTAGAGCAAGAGAATTAAGACATTTAATTATTTATTTATTCTGTCATTAATTAAATAGTTTGAATAAGCTTAACTTAAATGTTGAATACTTATCACTAAAGTTTTACTCGGAAGCATACAAATTGCACAGGCAATTCTCGCAATTGGCTCATTGAATGAATACGTAGTTCTGTCTTTATGGAGGATTTGTTGCTGGAGGTAATAATAACGGTGCTGCAAATTATCTTTTGTACCCTGAACAAAACGATGCTTCGATACTGACGGAAAATATGATAGTTCAACGTGGAGATAGCGATGACGATAACCAACCAGTTCAGCATGAACTGTTGAATATGTTGAGTATGTTTTGCTTGCACGGAAGGTTTTTTTAGATAGATGGAACTAATTGGTCAATAGTAGATATTTTTTCTTATTGACAGCCAATAGTTCGCAGTGTTCTGTATTAGTCAGCTACCTTTTCAACTTCAAAGCATAATTGTCAATAGTGAAAGGAATCCAGAAATAACAATATGTTAGATATATCAAAACACGATTTGTATATGTCCAATATAAAATCTCAATGTGTTTGAGTCATTATACTGCATTATATCCTTGCAACCACTGCATTGGTTGCAGTTGAGGCAAATCCATAACAACGTATTTTACGTTTTTAATTTTTTTCTTTACTATCGTATATTTTTAATTTAAAAATTTATTTATTGAAGTTGAAATTCGCTGTGTATTTTATAAATCAAGTAGAATTTTACCTTTTTACCTAAATAAAAAGTAAGCAAGCAACGGAAATTATTGTATTCACACTTTCTTGTTTTTTTTTACAGGCTTACACACACAAACATACACATAAAAATACTAATGCATACTCAGATATATATAAACTCATTAACAAAAATATAAAAGCAATAATATTAGCAAGCACTATCCTCGAATATCCCATTTTTGCGCCATGGTCTGACCAGACTATGGGGGGTTCAACTATGAGGTTTTAAGTGGGTGCCCACACAAGGGTTAACCGCGCGGTGAATTTTAGGCTTGTTTACACCAGTGAAAGAAACACGTGGAAGCACGAAAGAAGAAGAATAGAGATAGAATAGAATAGAATAGAGAGAAATTACTGATGTGACAGTGGATCTAAAGCGCAATAGGGAGAGCAAACGTCCGCACACGACGGGGTTTAGTCGATGACTGTAGTACATAAGTACTATGTACGTATCTAATGTTGCACAGTAATAGAAAGGTATGAATAAGACCTTTCGTTTGATACCCATATCGTGTAAATCAAATGGAGATTAAATGCATTTTTTTGATGAAAACTTTGAACTTTGACCCCGAGCCATTCATTTTGCGGGCGTTTCCCAGGCAGCATTTTTAGTTTGTTAGATTCAGGAGAAAACTCTCTATATAAAAGCATACTCATTTATTTTTTTCACGAGGGTTCGCTATACTGCATTTGTTCCGAAAATTGTTTCATTCACAGAACAACTCTTATAAATGTGCAAAATGTTTTCATTCGGTTCAGAAATACACCTATACCTCACTTTGCGTCGTGGTTACGTTCCAAAAAAACACGACGCAAATTGAAACGAAGCAAAGTCAATTATGATTTTCTATAGCAAACCATGTAAAGATCGAAGATAGGTTCCAGGGTTACGAAAATACTACTTTTTAAAAAGAAAATTTAACAAAGTAAACATTCAAAAAACGAAAATAATACAAAATTGTATTACATACACTATGATCAATAAGTACCGGGACTGTGTCAAAAAAACAACATTTTTTTATTCTTCTGGTAAATTTATTTTATCCCCTTCAAAATAAGCCCCATCTGAAGCAATACACATATGCCAACGCTTAATCCAATCGTCCATGCACTTCTGGTAAGCCGAAGCAGGTATGGCCTTCAGCTCTCGCGACGCATTTTCTTTTATGACCTCTATGGGAGTCGGGAGAACAGGAAAAATTCACATGGTGCCATATCTGGAGAATAGGGAGCCTGATCGATGATATTCACACTGTGTTTGTTCAAATAATCGCGAATAATGTGTGCTTTGTGAGACGGCGCATTATCGTGGTGCAAAATTATCCATTGTAAAATGCGACGAAGTACAAAAATTTGACTGACGCTAACAGCTGTCAAACAAAAAGTAATGATGCAATCCCGCTCAAAATTTGACACAGATGTCAGTTAAGGTCCTACCGACCTAAAAAAACTTATTGTACTTATGGTACTTATTGATCACTGTGTACATACTAAAAACAAAAAAAACAAATTCAATTGAAACAAAATAAAATATTCAATTAATTTATAAGAACAAAATAAAAATTAATCAGTCTGGTGAGTCCATAGTGGCTGTTGTCGTAAGTCGGCTTTCTTTCATAAAAGTTAGAAAGGGTATCCCCGAGTTTTGATGGCATACCGCAATTAGAAACAAAAGTCGTGCCATCTTTTAGAAAAAAAAGAAAATTTCAAAAAAAAAATTAAAGACTCGAACCCAAAACAACGCAACTTCGAAAATCTAACGACGCGCAGTGAAAATTAAGACATGGTACATTAAAAATTGCAAAAGTTTGCCACGTCACTGGGCGAGCGACATAATTTGAAAAGTTACCGTTGTAACGGGATCCACTTCACTGTTTCATAAATTTTGTGTTTTGAAAAAATTTATTTTCTAGCTTAATTAGTTTTCAGTATTCCGTTGCAACAAGAACAAGTGCCGACACGAATTTTGCACGTTCATTTTAATAATAGAAACGGGACATACAAAACGATTGCAAAGAAATGCGAATGAAAGCTACGCGACCGTACGAAGAACAATTCTTCGATTCATTGAAAACGTGGATGTGTCTAGAAAAGCAGGAAGTGCCAAAATTAGTTCGAGAAGAAATAAAACATTGGGAAAGAAGGTGGTAAATAGGCGTAAACGCAAACCAGATTTGTCGCTCTTAGAATTAGCGAAAAAATGCAATACCATCCACGTAAACATTTTAAGAATGAGAGAAAGATACAGTGTGAAGTCTTATACAAAATATTCGGCGCCAAAGAGAGAATACAAACAGCAAAAAATTGCCATTGAGCAACTTAGCAACGTGCCACTACTTTCACTGATTGGTTTTAAAGAAAAAGAATCAATTTAGTTGCAAAGGATATCAACCCGCCGAATTATCCAGAGCTCCGGTCGATTGAGCGCTATTGTGCAATTTCGGAGATAAAACTGCGAAAATATTGTAAACCACCTCGAACAATCAAAGATTTTAAAAAAATTTACCTTCATGCGACCAAAATGATACCTAGCAAAACTGTGCAAAAGCTGATGGGGGCTATTAAACGCAAAGTTCGATCATTCCAACGTAAAAGTCTTAAAAAATTGCAATTGTGATTGTTTCTATTTTTTCATATTATAAGTGCAAATAAAATAACAATATAACAGGATTTGTTTAAATTTTTCATGAAAAAAATTTTAAATTACTTTTTGCAATTTTTAATGTACCATGTCTTAGTAGGGGAATTCTTTGTAAGGTGCCACCCCATAGCTTTTTTGTGCATAATTCGTTAGAAAATTAACGTATCGCCAATGTTAATATACCGTTGGAAAGAGGGTTTAAAGAGCTATGATCCAAGGTAACACTTCATTTGAATTTTTCGTAAATACGAATTTTACAGCCAATTTCCCAAAGTGTTCAAAATCGACACCCTAAAATTTTTTAATGTAAAGTGCCACCCCCTAAAAAAACCGCTAAAAACGTAAAAATCTCAAGTAAATATGCATGACTTAGAAAATTTACGAAAGATTTTTGAATTTAATTTGAATTGAATAGAAAATGACCGAAAGCAAAATGCAAATTGAATGGTATCGAATAAAACGAATAATTGTATGGAAATTAATAAACAAAACTGAACTAATTTATTCCTCATGATAGGATTGGAGAAAAATTGACTAAAAACACTTTAAATTCATTGTAATGACGATTCCGAGCAATAAAAAGTCATTTTACCGATATAGGACCACAAAACAATGAAAAAAGGGGGGTGGCAACTTACAAAGAAAAAAAGGTGGCACTTTAAATTTGTATGCCATTTTGGAAATCATCGTATAAATTTGTTCTTTTTACAATATGCTCGGATATCATTTCGGATTATGAAAAACCATTAAAAACTAAGTCCAACACTGATATTTACCTTCGTTTTTTATAAGTTTTTGGTTACTTTATCACCGCAAGAAAAACCTTCAGTTTTCATTTTTATGTTTTTTCTTAACCAAATTTGACACTTTTATTTACCCAGACCGTACCATTGCGTCTGTTCCCTCAAAAACCACATTAAAATTGATGTTGACATATATACCTTAGGTGACAATAGGAATTTTTTTCTTGGATTGCTGGAACGTCGAAATCGAGCAGGGGTGGCACCTTACAAAGAGTGGCACCTTACAAAGAATTCCCCTACTAATTCAACAGCGACGCAACTTCGAAAAAACGCAAAACGAAACGACGCAAAGTGAGGGATTGGTGTATAGATAAATGATGGAAACATGTGAACACTAGGGATTGCAATCCCGTGATCGCGAATCCCGTAATCCCGGACAATTTCAGTCCCGAAAAATCCCGGGATTGACAAAATCCGATCCAGGGATCGAAACAAAAACAAAAAGCTTACTTTTTGCTTCTGTCACGTTGATTTCAAAAAATTTAACCCGTCTTATTTAACACAAAAAATAAATTGTCCATTGCCTGTGACGTTTGAATAAGTGTTAATGTAACAATAGCTCTGTTTGTGTAGAACTACTTTTTACAAATTTGTACAAAATAGCTCTGTCCAGTCTGTCTTTTCCAGTACAGATTTGCCAGTAACCAAAATCAGAAGTGCGAACAAGCTTACGCTCCCAAAAATGAATCCATTCAAAAAAGTAAACATCCAGAATTTTCTAAAAACATGCAAGTTTAATTCTTCTTTACACTAATGTGACTTATCACATTCACAATACGCAAGGAAAATGGTGTAAAGAGAGGAGGAAGAAAAAGCTAATATAAAACCATCAGCATTTGTGAATTAAAACTAAAGCGAAACTTAAATTATTGATAGTTATTACTCACACCGAATTTCACTTATTTTGAATGGCCAAAACTTGAAGATTTACACATAATACGATTTGATGTACTTGTATTGAATCAGAAAGATGCCTTTTTTTAGCAGGTTAGCCAGGTGATTTGGCAATTAAATGCGTTTTTAAGTTATTTTTCATAAATATTTTGTTCTTAGTTTCAAATTCAGTACACAGAATTGTATTTAATACATAGATATAATTTATTTGATTAAAAAAAAGTCTGAACTAGTTCCTTAAAGTAATATATTCAATTCCGAAAAAAATCCCGGGATCCCGGGATTGTGATTTTCAGTCCCGAAAATCCCTGGATTGTAAAACTGGTCCGGGATTGCAATCCCTAGTGAACACCTATCCCTTCCCTTACAAATAGCATTCATTGGTTGCAATTTTCGTGCGTAAATGGTATGTCGACCACGGAACGACACTAGCAGCATATAAATATACTGCGCATACGAATTTCTACGGCACCAAGTCCAATTTAAGCTAAACGTACATACACTACTCAGGCAAAGTTTGCGCACAGGCAAGTCAAAATTATGTTATGATCAATTTTGACCTCAAAAATGGGTTCTCTGTTTACCAAAACTTATCCACATTATTCATATAGGCCTTAACTGCACTTTTTGTTGTGCTTTAGATGCATTAAAACAAGAATTTTCCATATACACCAATACCTCGCTTTGCATCGTTTCTCGTTTTGCGTTGTTTTGAAGTTGCGTCGCTGCTGAATTAGTGCGTCACTGTGCGTCGTTAGATTTTCGAAGTTGCGTTATTTTGGGTTCGAGTCTTTAATTTTTTTTTTTTTATTTTCTTTTTTTGTAAAAGATGGCACGACTTTTGTTTCTAATTGCGCCATGCCATCAAAACTCGGGGATTCCCTTTCTAACTTTTGTGAAAGAAAGCCGACTTACGAGAACAGCCACTATGGACTCATCAGACAGTGATTAATTTTTATTTTTTTCTTATAAATTAATTGAATATTTTATTTTGTTTTCATTGAATTTGTTTTTTTTTTGTTTTTTGTATGTATATAATAAAATTTTATGTTATTTTTGTTTTTTAAATGTTTACTTTGTTCAATTTTCTTTTTAAAAAGCAGTATTTTCGTAATCCTGGAACCTACCTTTACTGGGTTTGCTATAGAAAATCATTATTCACTTTGCGTCGTGTTTTTTTGGAACGTAACCACGACGCACAGTGACGCGATCCCATATAAGCCGTGGCCAAAAATACTTAGCGTTGTCCTAATTCCATGAAAATTGGTGAGATTATTTTCGTGGTAGAAATTAAGAAATTTACAAAAAATCATTCAAATTGGATCACTGCCACGCCCACCTCCCATACGAAAGGAACTGTAATATTGAAATAACTTTGATAGTGATAGAATTATAAAATTTTGTATTTGAGCTTAAAATAATGAAATAAAAGCTCACTCTAAAAATGGGCGGCCTGCCACGCCCACTTTAAAAAATATTCGTATTTTACTACAACTAACAACTAAAATTTGTAGAAGGCTGTTTCGATACTCGTTACACGATGTAATTTTAATTGGTAAGCTTTATAAAACCTTGAAGTGGGCGTGGCACCTGGAGCATGTATACAAAGTGGCCAAAACTTTTCCTTTATGAATTCATGTTTAATTTTTTCAGCTTGTGATACCATATTTTGGTATAAATGTTTAGATTTTTTAAGTGGGCGTGGCATTCTGCCTACTTTTGATGATACGAACAATGTGCCAACCTTGTCCTTTATACAGCTCATCATTTCAGCAGCTGCTT
Source organism: Melieria omissa (assembly GCA_963971225.1). Classification (NCBI taxonomy): domain Eukaryota; kingdom Metazoa; phylum Arthropoda; class Insecta; order Diptera; family Ulidiidae; genus Melieria; species Melieria omissa. The sequence continues at coordinate 63,887,645 of OZ020268.1, read as the reverse complement.
TGCCGCTACTTTTATTGAACGTCGGAAGCCATGCTTCGAAAAAATCACCTTTTTTGACTGTAAGTGCCACTGCAAAAAGTAAATGTTTAGGTGGGGACGCAAACTTTGCTTTTGTTCATGATTAACATCAACGCTCGTCTTATCTTTAAGTAAATATAAGAAAATCAAGTTTTATTGACCGCTTTCTGGATTCAGCTTTACGCCACACTTCGAAGAAATCACGTATTTTTAGTGGAGGCGTCACTAGAAAAATGCGAATAAGAACCAAATAGGCACTTAAAGGCAAAACATTACTCCGGATTATGTTAATACATACTTTTTTGAGTAATTAAGGGTTGGAACTAAAAAAGTGTTTTTTGACGTTTTTTAAACTTTTTTCCACCAAACTTTTGGTTCTTTGTTAGAAGCAAACCGAAAAACGTAATTTTTCAATGTAATGGGATTTCACAGTTATTTCAAAGAACAAACCAAAAATTAGTACTATCATACAGGAAAAATTCCAAAGTTTTATTTAATACACATGACTATATTAGTACATAAATTATATTTTTATTTGATTTTTCATTCAGCATAAAGAATTACCCACAAACTTGGAATGAATGCGTATTTTTTAACATCAACTTTGAAACTGCATAAAAATGGAACGGAGTAGGATATTGAAGATCGATTTTGTAACATTGATTTTTACCATTTTGGCCACACTCGCGACACTGTGCGACGCAAAGTGACGTATGGGTGTATTCGTATTTATTGACAATATACTCACAAGACGGTGCAGAATAAGTTTGCGTACAAAACTAATAACGGGAATTTCCAGTTATGCTTGTTATTTTTATTTGGAAATTTGTATTCCATTGAGCAGTAAACGGACTTGTATATAATTTTTATTAAAATTATATAGAAAGCAATAGAGCCCAAGCGAAAAAAAATAAAAATGGATAAAAGGATAACACTGTGCGACAGCTTTTTCTAACCCAGAACCGACCAAGACTAATCGATAGTACTCTTATAGAGTACCAAAACCCTAGCTGGGTTTTGCAAAGTTAGATGCCTTTTACAAGTTACAGCCGTGTAAAGTTTGTGTATATTAGGGTTTTTTCAACCAGTTTTTTCCTTATAAGTCTTAAGATATTCAAAATTTTGTATTGCTGTCTTGGTGGTACCGCCTTCATTTTTATATACATAGATTGTTTGCCCTAACTGACTGACTGATTGATTGATTGATTCATCATCACTCAGACCAAACCGCTGAAGCTACAAACATGAAATTTGAATTGATAACACGGGTTTTTTTTGAAATTCGGGGGTGTAAAGGGGCAAAACATGTGTTAAGGTGTTGTATGAAGAACAGTGATTCAAGAGACATATTGATTCCGAACTTCCTAAAAATACTCTAAACCAAAAATAATTCGACACGTGTTTTATAATTTTTCGAAAATCAAACATGAACTGAACCAATAATGGGTTAAGATTGGTTTAAGGGTAGACTCGAAAAAAAAATGAACCGATAGGCCTATTGACTTCAAAAATTTAAAAAATACTTGAAATGCAAAAAGTTATACACGCGTTTCTCATTATTTTTAAAATCTAAATCTAACTTTAGCAACGACGGGTTAAGTATGGGGAAACAATTTTTTTTTAGCCTTTTGACTTCAAACTTGGTGAAAGTAATTAAAATGTAAATGATATGTGTTTTTTCATCTTTTCCGAATATTAAAATCGGTCGGGGTCAACGACAGGTCAGAAGTTTGTAGGCGAAACTGTAAAAAAACATGAATTAATGGGGCTACGGACTTCAAACTTTGTGAAAATACTCTAAGTGAGAAAATACTCAAAATCTAACGAGGTCAACAATGGGTTAACAGGTTGTATGGAGAAACACGATTTACTGGTTCTTTTGACTTGAAACTTAGACCAAAAGCACTTCAATCGGGAAATAATTAAAATGTGCTTTTCATATTTTTAAAAATCGGAATCTACCGTGGTACATTAAGGGTTAAGAATTTGTTTAGAGTACATGTGAAAACTCATGATTTAATGGGCCTTTTGACTTCACAGTTTTTAGAACCACTTGACATCAAAGATAATAGACTTATGTTTTTTTTTTTTAATCAAAATCTGACGGGGTCAACAATGCGTTCAAAATTTGTATCGGGTAGAAGAAGAGAGCTTGCGTGCGAAATCGCGGGGCCCAGCTAGTATTTTATAAAACCCAGTAGCAGTGACTTTATAAGAAAAGTCCTGAAAATAACATTTTAACCCTACAGAATAGCATGCAAGAATCGCATATTTAGCTAATAACAAGGAGCACGGAATTGCTTTCGTAATTCAGTTAATAAAAAAACTTGACATTAATATTAATGGTATGGGGCTGCATGTCTAGTAAAGGAGTGAGCAGGCTGTGTTTTTATTTAGAAATGGTTCCGAGGGGTTAGTTACATATTCTAAAAGCTTATGCAAGCCAAGGTTTCAAAATTTTGGATCAGGTTCCAACATTTCTTTTCAACTTTACGCCTTAAGGCGCAATGCATACGATGTGAAGCTATCTTTGCTATTAACTGACTCAAAAAAGTTCCTCCCTAGTCACCTAACGTCCATTTAATTAAATATATATGGGGTGTACTTGAACTTAATAAAACTTATGCCGAAACTTATGTTCTGGCAAAGTTCCAATAACAGAAGCATACCCAAAAAGTTATTAATTTTTCGACGAAACTTACTTTAAATTAAATGTTTTCTCATAACCTTATCTTGTACGCAAACTTTTTCTGAGGTGAACTCATAACATATTTTGTTTTTGGCCCTTCTTTTACAATTTGGTAAAGTTTTTGTTATTATTATCTTAACACATTGTTGACCGGTCACGAGTTAACTCGTGTTTTCATGCCCGAACGTTGTTGACCGATCCCGAGTTAACTCGTGATTGCACTTGCACTAGCAATTTGAATTTATTGAATTGCATTACGAATTTGTGGGAAACCCCCTTAATGTAAAAAAAAAATAGTTTACTAAACGTTGGGGGGAGTGTAGAAAATGTAGTGTAAATGTATGTATGTAGAAAATGTGTATCAATTTTCAAATGAAAAACTACTAAATGAAATTTAGTAGTTTTTAAATTACAGTGATCACGGACTTTGAAGAAGTAGTTTTGAGAAAAATGCGATAGAAGAGAATAAGCTGTATACCTGCACTAAAGGACAGGGGTCTAACTATAGACCATAACTTCAAGAGTTTTGCTCCGATCGACTTAAAATGTTGAGAATATATTCTTGAAGTGTTTAACAATAAGATAAGAAAAAAATAATAATTAGATTTTTCGAAAGTGTAACCCTTACCCCGCCTTACGTGATTTATTTTTCGTATGAAAAAACTATGTACCCCTTACGCAAACTTATTCTGACTAGTGTACATATTTCATTTCTTAGTCAATTTTGTTAGCATGTAAAAACACCCTGAAATATGATTTTCTCTGTTTTATAAGCAACGGGTGTTAGATTACTATACGCAGCACACAATGTTTATAGTTATAAATGAAGGTGTTTCCTATCGTTCGATTGAACAGTACACAGGTTTTGACATTTATTCGTATGTTTTCGTACATACATAACTATGTATGTGCATTGACAGTTGGGTTTTTCATTTTATTTTTTGCTTTTATGCTTTGGCCTTGACTTCGAGTAACCCCATTTCCCAACGTCGCCTTCTATCCCTCTCTTTATTATTTTTCCACTCTCATCAAAATATACTCTCTTTTTCGGTGCTGCCACTTCTGGTTTGGTTACATACATTCGAAGGGTTTTCGCAAAAATACAAATATACATACACAAGTTTTTCTGAAACAGCTCAGTATACTGTACATAAATAATCGTATTCAAAACATGCAAATTTTTAAACATATACCTTTTTTATGTTTATTAAATAAGATTTAACCTAATGGAAAACAATTCATATTCATATATCAGTTCAATTTAAAATAAATATAAATACTCTCAGCAAATAAATGATGAAAAGCGTTAGGCTCAACGTTAATTTGCCTGACACTTCAGTGTAGGATAAACGAAGGATACATGAGAATGAAGGGAGCAAGCCACATTCATGGCCAAAAGGATATTGCCCTCTTTGTACTTTTATTCTTATATTAGCTTCGCTCTGTTTTTGGATTTTCGCACTCCTTATGACACCCAAAACGCTCGATTAAACGTTTGTTTCTCTCTTGCTCCCATCGCGTCAGAAGCGACCGGCAGCGGTAAATGGAAAACTGAGAAGCATCGGTATTGTAAACGTTAGCGGGGGCAACAATTGTTTGGTTTCTTCAGAGAGTATAAGCCTACCTTAATGTTTTGATGCGTGGGGTGGGCATGCAATTATGTATACACCTACGTCTGCACATTTATTTATGTACTCAGGCATATGTACATACTAGGGATTGCAATCCCGGACCAGTTTTACAATCCCGGGATTTTCGGGACTGAAAATCACAATCCCGGGATCACGGGATTTTTTTCGGGATTGAATATATTACTTTAAGGAACTAGTTCAGACTTTTTTTCAATCAAATAAATTATATCTATGTATTCAATACAATTCTGTGTACTGAATTTAAAACTAAGAACAAAATATTTATGAAAAATAACTTAAAAACGCATTTAATTGCCAAATTACCAAATTATTATTAATTAAAATTATTAAGCTTGTTCGCACTTCTGATTTTGGTTACTGGCAAATCTGTACTGGAAAAGACAGACTGGACGGAGCTATTTTGTACAAATTTGTAAAAAGTAGTTCTACACAAACAGAGCTATTGTTACATTAACACTTATTCAAACGTCACAGGCAATGGACAATTTATTTTTTGTGTTAAATAAGACGGGTTAAATTTTTTGAAATCAACGTGACAAAAGCAAAAAGTAAGCTTTTTGTTTTTGTTTCGATCCCGGGATCGGATTTTGTCAATCCCGGGATTTTTCGGGACTGAAATTGTCCGGGATCCCGGGATTACGGGATTCGCGATCCCGGGATTGCAATCCCTAGTACATACATACTAATGTATACAAATTCATTCGTAGTTAGATAAAAATTCATTAATGGAGTAGAAAGGTCAATATTACTTCCTTAGTTAGCACTATATTTGAAATTAGTTTTATTTGCTGGTATACATACATAGATCTAACCAGGTTGAGTTGCTTTATTATTAACTTTGGTATGGTAGCGTATCTATGAAAGGAAGCGTTGCCGGTATGGAGAAAAGTATTTATAGTATTTGTAATCGGAATCAACAAGCTTCAACCGTCCGTCCGCAACCATAACAAGTGCAATTATATAACCGACATATATTGGATGTTTTGCATCAAAATAATAATAATAATTGACTCGCACGACAGCCCGCTTTCGCGAGACCAAGGCCTAGCTTCCCGCAATTGCGTGCGAATTTGTGCATGTGAATTTGTACGCGGGTGGAAGGGACCTCCAGTTTTATGCCGGTTCTGAACGGCAGGTTGGGAGCTTTTTCATAAGCAATTTTTACTCTCAGAGGTTTGCCACTTCCAGCTTAGAGAACAGCGACCGAAATAGAAAACGAGTTTTCCCATTATTTTTTTTAGGTGTTATTACAGGCAGTATTGAACCTGGGGCTGCCGCTTTCGGCTCGCGGTCCAACGCACTAACCAACTGAGCCACGGCGGCTGCATCAAAATAAACAAACCGTATTAATAAACAATTTTCGATACTGGATTAAATCCTGTCATAAACACCTCCGAATAATTATAAATATAAATATGTAATTATTATACATACAGTGGTGTCTGGATATAGTGAACTAATTATTGCTAAGCTTGTTCACAGTTTTGAGGTTGTTCACTATATCGAGATTAACATTTTTGTTCAAAAAACTCGTTTTATTTGCTGAGTAGCTTACTTTTTGTTTTTTGCATACAAATTTTGTTCCATATTTAGAGGCCCGATTTTAAAATTTGAGTGTTCACTATATCCAGACACGACTGTATATACAAATATGATAGCTTATAGCTTTACGTCGATTCCAAACGACGAGTATACTAAAAAGCGACCTTAAAGGAGTATATTTAAAAGCGACATTTTCTTCTGTGGCTATATCATTAACGCCTCATCCAGGAGTTTATAAACCTTATTACAATGTGAATAAAACCTATCAACATCGTGCAGCGTACAAAAAAGCAAACAATTCTGACGCATGCGTCAAAACCCATTTTGAATCTCGAAGCTTGTGCCCAATTGTGAGTAGCTGATACGTACTTAACCTTATGCAACTAACGTAAAGAAGTATACTTAAGACCGAATTGAATTATGAGTGCCACCTTATACATGGATGTATGTGTCTTTTAGCCGTATTGGCTCGAAATGTCAAGGAATTGGCTCTGTGTCACTTCGGCATAGAAAGGGCCACATTTTCCTATAAATGTAAGCAATTTCATGTTTGCGGTGTGTCGCCTCATACACGATTAATAAATATTGTTTAGCGTTCATTCTTGCAATGTTCCACTTATTACAAAGAAAATTCGTTTTTATGGCATGACGTTTTCATACTCATGAGTTCACGCTTCTTTGCGTTTTTTCATCCATATTCGCGTCGTGTTCATCGCGGCAGTTTCTATGTAGTTACCCAGAACGCTGTTTGTACGTGTGGTATGCTGTGTTGGTGCACGCGCAACATCTGATTAAATATACACACAACAACAATTTATACACATACAAATCCACACGTAAATATATTTATTGATATAAACTGATATACAAAAATGCAAACATTCATACATATGTATTTTAACATTCAAATGCCACTCTACATTCTCCTGTGCTATAGCGTATTGACATCGCCTTTGCTGTTTTTGATATGTACACATGAATGTAGATATAGGAACATATACACATGCGCATTTACATATATACTGTGTTGTGTGTTTGCAAATGTGTGTGAGTAAATGGGTGAACGACCGTCGATAATGTGCGACCTTCAAAAATAATCTGGGCCAAGTGGAATTTGGTGTTTTGTTGTTTTCTTCTTCGTAATTTGTTGTTGCTTATTGCTTATAATTTACTCATAAAAATGTTTGTTTTCATCTTCATGCTTTCTCTATTTTGTATTATAAAAATGTGGTTTTTATTTGATAACATCTAAGATTTGATTATTAATTGGCATTCATATTGACGTAAAGAGTACATACTCATCTTTTGTTGGAACCATAAATTCGATCAAAGCAACGGGATATGTATTCTGAGCTGTGGAGAACATCATTTTGGAGATGGTTTGCGAGTCACAATTCGACAATTTGCGTGTTTTCTTTAAGAAATTTATAATGCGGTGAGGTGGTGGTGGTGGTTAAAAAATGTACATGCAAACAAGGAGGCCATATTGTGAGTAAGTTATAAATATTGAATTAGTTATAATAAGTCATAAGCAATTTTACTTGAACATTCGTTGCATGAATGCAGTGTTTAGTAATGGTACTCAATTGACTTCGTTTTGATACACATATGTATACAAATACAAATTTATAGTCCTCCAATGAATAAATTATTAGAATACCATGGTATAATACCATGGTATAATTATTTCACTATTCTTGTTCACTAGTCATTTTTATATAATTTTTTTACTTTTGATTCAACTTTTCGCGAAAGCCATCATATAACTAGTAAATATGTATGGATGTATGTATGGAAGAGTATATAACCATGTGAATATTCGACAGGACGTCGAATCGAGCTTTGTCAATGATACCCTCTCAGTGTTTCTTATTGCACAATAAAGCTCTTTTGACAATATGAATGAAACGAAAGTTCTTTCAATTACGAAAGCTTCAATAAAGTTACATAAATGAGAAAAAGAATTCGTCGCCGCGTATCATCATTCAGGGTTCAATATCTGTTTGTTATTAAATTAATTAAGAACCAATAAGGACACATAACTTCACTAAATATAAAAGGTTATTGCTAAGCACTTGGTTTTTCTAAAAAAAACACAGGTTGGTATCTCGCGTCAAATTGAACCATCTAGACAACCAACTTATATTGGTCGAAACGTGACATAAGCTTCTTACCGAACTTACTGCTATAAAAATTAAGCGCCGTCTGGTTACAACGCTATGTCGACCAGATTCAGCTCGTGCATTTTAGGTAAAAAAGCTCGAAATCATCAAACGATAAACGGCATGATATTCATGTATTGAATCGCTTGTTAGGTCGATTATGACGTCAATAATGATTTCATCTCTATTGAACTAATCATATCTGTCACCATCTCTATTAATCAGCTTACACTGTTCCTCACAATCACCAATAAGATGACATTGTAAATAAGTTCGAAATTTCGAAACAACAGCTGACGTTATTCAATGGGATCTCTATTTATAAAATTTTTTAGTTCTGTTCAACAAATTCTTGCTCTAAAGCAGCGTCGCGTACCAATGGAACGCAAGGCTTCCAAAGATGGTACGCTTAACTTAACATTGGGTTAACTTTATTGAATCTATTTTTCACAACATTTTTTGGCTATTAAAATTATTAAATTGGCCATTATTAAAATGTATTTCATAAAAAATTTATTTAGTACGGTGCTACGAGCTAGATTCACATTGCACATGTATAGTTTGAGAGCACCTGACTTACACTCGTGAACTTTTGTCTTAAGTTAGGTAGCAACACTAAACTTCACAAGGAAATTAAAAATAATGCCATCTAGTGGCTGGAAGCACATGAACAATGTAGCTTTGATGTAATGTTTGACGAGCTTTCGAGCTTTCAGTAACAAAAGCCGCTTGTACTCTATTGCCATCACACGATGACTAATAACGGTAGCTTATGTCGTTATGAGCTGAATAAACGACTAGGCTTACTGTGGCTTATCAATGGTGAAGTGCAATGTTGCCAGATGGGCATTTGTGCTGAGTAAAAGTGAAAAAGTAAATTCTAAGTAGATTTCTACTCTTATGTGTTATGATTACTAAATTCTACTGGTAAATCAAAGACAGGTATATATTTTGCAAATGAATTTATATAAATCTCGTTTTTTAGTTAAAATAATATCCATTCTCAGTTTCGTTCAGCACAGTGGCGTCCCCAGGGGGGGGGGGATTAGGGGGATGGATCCCCCCCTTGGTCGAAGAATTCATTTATGCAATTTGATATAAAGATATGGAATTGTGAAACATTTTTACTATTTGCTTTATCTCTTCTGTAATCACCCACTTAAAACCTAATAATTGAACCTCCCATGATCTGGCCAGACCATGATGTGAGCAAGAGGATAGTCAAGGATTGTTGTTAATGATATAAAAAAAATCAGAAAGTGTGAACACAATAATTGCTTTAGCTTGCCTACATTATTTTTACGTAAAACGGTGAAAATATACTAGAATAATTAAGAAAATAGCGAGTTTCAACTTCAATGAATTAATTTTGAAATAAAAAAAAAAACGAAAAAAAAAATAAAAAAAAATTTATTAATGTAAAATTCGTTACTTATGATCTACTTCAACTGCTTGACCAATGCAATTACTTCAACGATGTAATGCAGTATCATGACTAAACCACATTGAGATTTTACATTCGACACATACAGAGTGTCAGTTGATGTCCCGTTTCTCTCTCTCTAGTTTCTTTAAATCAGTAAACTAAATTGTTATAAAACTGTTTTGTTAATTAAAGCCTTTTTAAGAAATGCTTGGAGTTCTTGTTTCTGTTTGATTTTTCTTAAACACAATGAATGTGATTAGTTTAAGTTCTTTTTTTTTTGTAATAGAACAAAATATGAATATAATAATAATGAATTATAATGAAACCCTTATAAAACTTTGTGAAATTTGCAAATTTTCATACAAAAATTTAGACTCGATAATTGCAACAAACTCGGTAGTTGCAACTGCCCCTGTCATTAATCGGTTGCTTTTACCGAGTCGCTACTGTAATATGCTATATCATTCAATGTGTATAACGGCTAAAATACGATAATCTGACAACTGCAACAATATATATGTAATCAAATTTCAGATAGTTCTACTAATATCCACAAAAATTTACTGTCTATTTTTGCAGCTCACTGAAATTTTTACTGTCCGCGAACGTGTTAAGTTAAACATATAAAAAAATCATAACTGAAAACTGAGGAGAAATTGTCAGGCTATGCCGATAACTTTTAAGTACGGTTGCCGTATGAGTTTATAAACATATTTATATATGATGTACCTATGTGTCTACTATACATGTATGTATGTATATATGTACATATGTATATGCATGTAGGATGTACCCTTATCCCACTATGGGGTTCGTAAGATTATATATTATGTATATAATTATTTTTATATTGAAACGGGAATCAATTAATATTGTATGAATAAATTGTTCCAGATCCACTTAAACACTCCTTTCTGCTAAAATATTGTTCCTGAAAATCTCTTATGCCAGCAACTGGATTACCACATAAAATTTGTCTATCACCTCTTTTTAGTTGTATGTCTGAAATAGTGTGCAGAGGTAGATCCATGGTATAGCCCAAAGAGAGAAATGACGTGCATTAAAAACCAAAATATTTATGTATTTACTATACACTTCTGTTGTAGTCACTCTTACTGGCGTGCTTATATTGCTTTGTTAGTGCTTGGTTGTTTCTGCTTTTCTGGGTTCTTCCAAGGTTGTTCGGACATTGACACTTCCATTATTTTTGAACATTTTTCGAAGGTTGCGTATGTATGTGAGTGAATACACGTGCGTGTGCGTATCCGTATATTAAGTCTGAAACCAACTGCGTTACCATTGGCATTGGTAATGAAATTTTAATTCTCCCCTTTGAATGAAAAGTCATAAGGAGAATGAAAGTAAAAAATGTACACAAATATGCAAGAACGGCGAAAGGCAGAAACATAAATTAGAGCAAAGTTTCAAACTGTGAAATGGGAATTTGAACGCGCATATTAATTTTGTTATGCTCAAAATTTAGTAATACAGTCGAACTTCCTTATAATGAATTCGCATGGGACAAGAAAAAAGCTTCATTATATAGAAACTTCATTATATAGAAATAATTTTTTTCATCTTTTATTTCAAATAACGAGGTATTTTAGTTCCTTCACTTTTCTTCCTTAACAAAGCCTTCTAATACATTTAGAGGCTTAAAAACGCTACGTTGCTCTTCATCTCCACAAAGGCTCGAAGTACATCAAGAGAAGCAGAAATTTGTCCTAATGCATTGCTGAAACATTTTCAATTGTTAGTGATGTGACATTCTTCTTCTTATGCTTTTGTTATTTTTAACTTCTGGGGTTCCCCTAAATATGTTTCACTTTTTTTTTGGTATTCAGTGTTGTTAATATGCGTGACAGAAAATAGCATGGAAAAATTCATTATATGGTGACAAAAAACGAATGAAAGCGAAGTTTTCAACTAAAAACTTTATTCATTGTAGAGAAATATTCACTATATGGAAATTCATTATACATATGGAGATCAAAATGCACTTAGAATACAACGATAAAGCTGTGCCATTGAAATTAATTCATTATACGGACAACTTCATTATATAGAAGTTCGCTATAGCGAAGTTCGACAGTAATATAAATATGTCTCAATCAAAAAATGTGTGTCACATGAGAATCAGTATCACACAAATTTGCACACAAAACATGCAGCCATAAAACGTTCTTATTAAACGGTTTTTATTTTTTCAATTCAGTAGTTACCGAATGCAAAATTTCATTTGCATTAATATTATTGTTGAGGAGAAAAAAACAAATCGTATTGAGAACAGAGAAGAAGGGTAAAATGTTGTAGAGGTAAGCACGTATGTACATAGCTATGGACATATGTATGTATTAGGCATCGCAATCCCGGGATCCCGGGATCCCGGACTTTTTCCAGTCCCGAAAATCCCGGGATTCAAATCTTTTAATCCCGGGATTTTCGGGATTGCAAAAGATGCTTCAAAGTTCAAATGAAATAAATTTAAAAGCACAAAAACCCAATTCCTTATCTGAGGGAGGAGGGAGGGGATAGAGGGCATCTTTTGCAAAAGGCTAATAATTATTTACTAAGCATTCAACCAGCAAGTGTTGAATCTGAAAGATGTTTTCTCTCAGCAGGGTTTATTTGCAATAAATTTCGCTCTAGATTAGAGGGCAAAACATTTAATGCCTTAGTATTTTTAAGATCTCAGTTTTTAGTTAATCACAACGCTTAACTTTTTTATCGAAATAATCGAAGTAAAACTAAAAGTACTAACAAATTAACTATTTTATTTTTTAATCAAATATGCGTATATATGTACTTACTTTATGATACATTTGATGCAAAGCAATAAGTTATGTTTAAGTGTCATTTTTGGATAAAACAAAATGTTATCAAACTGAAGTTAAATTTCAAATGAAAAACTTTTAAGTTAAACAAAATGTTGTCAAGGATGACTATGTTTATTTATTTGATTTAAATTTAAACTGACAATTTTGAATGTAATTGACAACTGATTGTAAATGACAACTGGATTTTGGTGATGTGCCGCGCACAACCAACCACTTCGACGACTCAACACCGACTGCCTCCCTTTCCGCCTTACAATGTGATTAAATTCAAGATAAAAAATCTTAAAACTACCCCAAATGTGATTAAACTGTGTCCATTTTTATGGTAAATATATTATAAACAAGTATTTATGCAATTTGGTAAAATTGTTTTATTTAAAAAATTTGTTATTTGAATCCCGGGATTAAATCCCGGGATCCCGGGATTTGACTTTTCAATCCCGAAAATCCCGGGATCGCAAAATGGCAAAAAATTGCGATCCCTAGTATGTATGTATGTTGACTAATATTATTTGCAGTTTTAGTTGTGACCAAGTAAAACAGCACACTTTTGCCGAACACTCCTAGATGGACAATAAAAATTGAAAACTCGGAATGTAAAATTATTTTAGTAATTTGAGATCATACGCTGAAATTTATAATCTCCTATTTAATAATACAGTAGTGACTCGGTAAAAGCAACCCTCGATTTGCGCAACTCCTCGATTATCGCAACCACCGAATTTTATACATTATAGACTCAGTAAAAGCAACTGCTGCCGAAAAAACCTCAATAATCGCAACATTTTCTTCGTCTTATTTTATTTTTGTGGAGTAGAGTGTCAGCTAATGTCCCGTTAGTATATTGCCTGCTTCTTGGAAGTTGCTTTTGTTTCCTCGCTTCGTTTGTGCAGTTGTTTTCGTTTCTGTTACTGATCTGACGCCGTTTTTTTAAGAAATGTTTGGAGTTCTTGTTTCCGTTTGATTTTTCTTAAACACAATGATTGTGATTAGTTTAAGTTCTTTTTTTTTGTAATACAACAAAGTATGAATAAAATAATAATGAATTCTAATGAAACCCTTATAAAACTGCGAAGTTTGCAAATTTTCATACAAAAATTTAGACTCGATAATTGCAACAAACTCGGTAGTTGCAACTGCCCCTGTCATTAATCGGTTGCTTTTACCGAGTCGCTACTGTACCTATACAACGCCAATATATGTACATACATTGTACGTTCCTACCTCGGCTTTTAGGCGTTACAAACTGTTTTATCAAAGCGAATATACCCCAGATCTGAAGTGCAGGGTATAATTTTGAGGTACATATTTTTTCTTGGCGAAGAGTACATAAAGTTTATGACGTTGTTTTCATTTGAAATTCTACTACAAGAATAAGAAATGTACTCAACGCTCTCTCATTGTGCTGGGCCTTTTGCTCTTACAATAATGTATCTCGACAGTAAAAGTGCGTGCGCTCTTTTTTCACGTTGCCTCGATCTTCTTTCTCGTTGTTCACCATCAAGTATTTCTTAGTGAATAATCCTGCGTCAATGTGAATGCTCGTTGAGTTTACTGACCTTGAACTTCGAAAAATTCTAGAATTTGCCTGAATTGATCTACATGCAAATGTGCGTGTTTGGCACAATTTGTTGCTGACATACATACATATGCTCGTGTAAACGTGGAAGTATTTAGCTATATATGTATGTACATACATACATTTATAGGTATAGGCATATACAAATACAAATTGGGCAAACGCCTGTCAAGGCTTGGCCTGAGTTTTGTGAGCATTTATGTATATTGTTCGTACAACTATTTAAATATACATACATATATACGTAAATATGTATAAGTTCGCAAAGCAAACAGCAAAATAAACTGAAATTAAATAATGCAATATATAAATATAATATAAATAATATAATAAAATAATAATATTCGATAACTACGCAGCTGCCAGAATCAACTTAAATCAGTAGATTAAGCTCAAAGTACGCTCTGAAGGTTTTACAAGTTAAAGCGATTGCTTCAATTAAGCAAGTTTGTTCAAATTGAACTCCTAAACTTAACGTGGGGTAAGTGTAATGTGTATGCAGGTATGTTTGTTTGTATACTTATTAAAGTCCTGCGTGAATATATTTATTTTGGCGGCTACACTACTGTACATACTGTACGGGTACGAACGAAATGAATAGAAACGAGAACCAGCGAGCGTCGCTTCTCGTTTCTATTCGTATTCGGTGAAAGCGAACACTGCATTGCTCGTATTCGGTGAGAAGCGAATACTAGAGTGCTTTGAGAACTTTGCGAAGTATTCGAATATCAACAGTTTCACCGAATATTTTTATGCGCAGTATGTCAGTTTTCCATGTGTATACTTGTGCTGCGACTGAAGTGGCTTATTAGTTAATACGCAAAATGGAAATTATTGAAGAAAGTAGCATAAAAAATTAATAAATATTTATATATAACATAAATATTTCTAAATAATCTTAGGAATAATAAAACGAGTACAATATTCGAATATATTCGAGGCAGTGTGTACTATTATTCGAATGCTTTTGTGCTAGCTTTCTCGCTTCGAGCGAATATGAATAAGTAGTGTACGTCTACTCGTTTTTGTTCGGAGCTTACTCGTACTCGAAGAGAGCTGTACTCGTATTCATTCGGACCGGTCCGCAGAGATGAAGTGAAGTATTCTATTCAAAAGCATTTGAATGTTTTCGAATAGCAAAAATGCATACTCGTGCAGGAATCTAATACCTATTGATGTCATTATGTTTATGTTTTAAAAAAATGAATGAATTGTTTTTACTTATGAGTATTCATTTATTTATGTTATGTTTGTTTGTTTGTTCTTTGTTTACTTAACTATAGTAAAATTTGTTTGTTGAAAAAAAAAAACAATGCTTGATGTGGTGATTTTTATTTCAACTAGAAAGTTTCGTTTTCGGCCGAACATAAAAAAAAAGAAATTCGGTTTCGGCCGAACATAAAAAAAACGAAATTTGGTTTCGGCCCAAAAAAGTGGTTTTGGTCGGACACACACTAGAGGCCAGTGATAAAACGATGGGAAACTTCTATGAAGCAGGTGAGAATTTCAAGAATCGCACAAGTGCGCTCTTAACAGGCAATGGCAAAACCTCCGAGTGTGAAAGAAAAACTGCCAATCGAAGTTCGGATTTGGCGTTAACCCTCGGATGGACTTTGTCGTCTGGCCAGACGAAAAATGTTTTTTGCGAGAATTTAATGTTATATTAGTTTTTATTATTTTTTTAACTTTCTTTGAATTCTAAAAATGTTGGCTAAATAATCACAGCATGCTGCGAGTTTGTTAAAAATGTAAAAATGGACAATTATTCCAAAATTTCGAAAAACTATGTAAGCCAAAAGAAGTGACTTTTTTTGCATTCTTGGTCAGTTTGTATGTGAAAGTCATTTGATTTTTACAAAGGTTGAAAGTCGAGGAGTAAACTTCAAATCGCAAAATCGTGTGTTTAGTGTTGAGAATGGCTTAATTTTTTAACGACGATGATGTTGTGGATATGACAATCTGTCAGACCTCTATTTACTCGTGCCTGGTCTCTATTGGTCTCTCTATTGGTCGTGCCTCAAATTAAAGGAAAGACAGAAAATCTGAATACTGTTCACTTCTCTACCATTTAGCAAGAGCTAAAAACCTATGGCGGTAAGTTAATACTAAACAGTCATATTATATACACCTAATTCTGTTTTTACACGGTCTTCTTTTACATGTTTTAAATTTAACACGGTTTAAAAATAAAAAAAATTTGAAATTTTTTTGCACTATTTTATTCCATTTAGCACGAAATATTAAAATTTTTTTTTATTTTTAAACCGTGTTAAATCAAAACCGTGTAAAAAAGACCGTGTAAAAACAGAATTAGGTGTATATATTAACTTATCATTCATTTATAACATTCTAGTTGCCATCTGCTCCTGTTACTGTAGCTCCACAGAAATTTAGGTCTGGTTCAATGCGCAATTTGCCTAAACAATGCACGCAAGCACCGCAAAAGACAATTTCGGTGTCAGCAATGCACAGTGATTCGACTCCATACAACCGCGGGACAAAATTAGAAAGAGTGGTCCGATCTTCATAAAATTTGGTATACTAGTTAAATATGGTCTGTTGAATTGAAATCTCCATTTAGTTTTTCTTAAACTGTTATAGTTTAGCAATGCCTGAGACTTAAGTTTGCAATTTTCGTCATTTTTGGTGAGCTATAGCACCAATTGCGTTGGTTAGATTTTTCAGATTTTACATGTAATCGGTAACGTCAACATAGATAATTCCAAAGAGTAACAGAAATTGTCTTGGGACCCTCTGGTTTTGCAATAAAAACGATAATAATAGATGTGTGTTTTGTATTTTTGCAGATTTTATCATTTTTCGTGCTGATTGCATACTTTTAGGCATAAATTAAATAAATTTTGTCGAAAAATAGGTGTTTAGACCACTTTTCAAATTGAATTATTTTCTGAGATCGGAAGATATCGGAGGATGTAATTACATTATCCGACAAAGAAAGAATGCTTCTTAAAATACTTTTTTCTCTACCTTGAATTGGGACTCTTTGCTTGATAGCACTGATGTTGCCAATTGCTTTGAAAGTTTCAAATCGAAAGTTGTTGAAGCTTGCTTACGCTATATCCCAATTGCTCAGAAGCGAAGGTATAAATTGCCTTGGCATACTCACAAACTTAAAAAGTTAAAGAATTTAAGGAACAAATTCTATCGCAAATTCAAAAAAACTGGCGATTTGTCCATTTTTAATAAATATAAAAAATACTCTAAAGAATTGCCTTGACAGGTTTCTATACTCTAATCACATTTTAAGCTTTGAAGCCAATATCAAAACCAATCCTAAGGCCTTTTGGTGCTTCATCAACTCAAAGAAAATCTGCTCGGGCATACCATCTTCCCTGATTTACAAGAATAAATCCGCAAATTCAGCCTCCGAGGCTGCAAACCTGTTTGCAGAATTTTTCAAATTTCATCCCGTCTATTGCCGCTGATACAACCCGTTTCCAACGTCCGGAATTGTCGCTGAATTTTGGCTTTCTTACACTGTCCGTTGAAGATATAACCAAAGGCATTTCGCGCCTTAGTCTTTCAACCCAGACTGATGTCGATGGATTGTCCGCAATCTTGTTTAAAAAATGTGCGTCTCTTGCTTATCCACTAACTGTGATTTTTAATAAATCTCTTGAATCCGGTATCTTCATTGGCGCTTGGAAACTTGCCTTTATTACCCCCATCTTTAAGAGTGGAAACAAAAATGATGTGGGTAATTATAGGTATTTATGGGTATATTATAGGTAATTATGGGTATTCGAGTGTATAATCAAGGACAAGGTGTTCTTCGCAGTGAAAAGTTTAATTTGCCCGAACCAACATGGCTTCATGCCTGGTCGGTCCACCGTCTCAAATCTTGCTGTCTTCAGTGAGCATTGCTTTTCCGCGTTTCATAACGGACTCCAGGTAGACACAGTCTACACTGACTTCTCCAAAGCCTTTGATAGGGTTTCTCACCCAATCCTAATTCATAAGTTAGCGTCATTTGGCTTTCACTCCGTTTTTCTTGACTGGCTCAAATCTTACTTAAGTAATCGCCAGTGCGTGGTAGTAGTAGATAATGCACATTCGGCGCCTTTCATCGCGTCATCAGGTGTTCCGCAAGGTAGCATTCTTGGACCTCTGCTTTTTATCTTGTTCATCAATGACATTAGTCACTGTTTCTCGTCTGCAAATTTTCTGCTTTACGCAGACGATCTAAAAATTTACTCAGCCATTAGTGGTCCGTCCGATTCTTTGCTGCTCCAAGCCGATCTTGATAATGTACACTCTTGGTGTAGTCGTAATTGTCTATCCTTAAATATTAATAAATGTTTCCATGTCACTTTTTCCAAGTGTAAATCCGTCTTACATAACACATATAACACATATAACATATCCAATTCTTCTTTAAAATCTGTTTCTGAAATCGAGGACTTGGGAGTTATTTTTGATCACAAGTTTTCCTTCTCGAGTCATGTCAATGCTACCATCTCAAAATCCTATGCTATGTTAGCTTTTGTTAAACGTAATTCCTCTGAGTTCACTGATCTGTATACCTTAAAGTTACTATACACCTTCTTCGTCCGATCTAAATTAGAATATGCCTCTTTCATCTGGCGGCCCTACCATGAGTGTTATACCAATCGCATTGAACGTGTTCAGAAATCCTTCCTCCGCTTTGCTCTTCGGTCCCTCAGATTCCTTGAACCCATTCCTTCCTACACCTCTCGTTGTAAACTCCTTAATTTGAACTCCCTTTACAATAGGAGAATCATTCTATCCCTATCTTTCGTCTTCGATTTGATTTCTAGTGTAGTCGATTGTCCTGTTCTGCTTCTTCAATATTCCTCTTAGAGTACTTCGTCATTATACCCCTTTTTATGTTAATTTTGCTAAAACTAACTATGTGTTGAACGCCCCCATGGCCAGAGCTCTATCTGAATTTAATAGTTTTTCTAACGTAATAGATATCGACTTCTCTTGCTCAAAACCTGTTTTTTTGAATTCGCTTAACCATGCGCTCAGATAATATCATCGCTTACTTTTATTTACAATTTGCTTTTCTTTGTTCATTAGTTTTAAGTTTTAAATTAAGCTTGTTATTCATCAATTTTAGCCTGTAAGTTTTGAGCTGGTTATACATTCACTTAGTCTGTAAGAACATTTTTGTTCATTGACTGAATAAAGAATAAAGAATAAAATAAAAAAAATCCAGAAACATACTTTTTAGATATTTTCCTCTAAGTTTTGTCAATTTTCAGACTTTTAATTTGGAAAAATATTTTGAATTAAAAGTGATGTAAAAGCCTCAGTTTTGTAAATTTTGAGAAAACATTAAAAACGAAAATGGCCACCTCATTTTTTAGTCTATATTGAAAGCTTTAGCAACTTCTTGGTAACTATGTATTTTGAAAATTTTTTTTCCTCAATAGACTAAACAACAGAAAATATATGTTTACATTTTTTTGTGAAAAAAAGTTTCAACTTTGAGCCGCTTTTGCACACACATTAATTAATTTTTAGCACAGATTTTTGGGGTTTTTCTTAGTTGGAGTCTTACCTTTCGAATGACAATAAAATCGTTAAGTTCTGAGACTATAATTTTTTTGAATTTTGTCTATGGAACGAATCACTGTGCAATGTGGTGACCACGTTTGCCTGTCGCTTGCACATGTGTATCACAAGTGCCATAAATGCATTGAATGAATACAAAAATAAGAAAAATATGCATATTTTATATTATATATATGTATAGACACATAAAAAAATAAAGCATGCCTAAAAATTACAACATTTCAAAAAAATCACAGATTCATCTCTTTTTTTACAGTGTATTTGTGGGTAACTAAGTATATATAAACATAATTTGCGTATAGATAGATAGATAGATAGATAGATAGATTGATTCTTTATTAAATTTTCAAATAAGAATAATAAAGAATGTACGACAATGACTTTAAAAAGTCGTCTGTCGGAAAAATACAATAATTAACTTTACAATAATAGACAATCGTTCATACATATATAGAGAGTTAACAATATTCATTTACAATCAGATTCCTGTATTTCAAAGCATCAGTGACATACAAAACAAGACAATTCCAACCATTTAGACCTATTCCATTTAACACATTCACAATTTCATCGTCATTTAAGAACATACTGCCCGAATATCTACATCTAATTCTTTTCAAAATTGGACACCTACCCAAAAAATGAGTTAAAGTTTCTAACTCGTTCAAGTTACAAATAGTGCAGTTTAAATTTCTGTGACCGCCAAGGTATATCATACCACATCTAGCCTTTAAAATCCACATTATTTTATGTTTCCCGAGACTGTCATTTAAATAACTTTTACCTATGTTATGGTCTAATTCTTTGTATATGCGTGCGCTTTTGAGAGCCCTGTCCCACAATTTCTGCCTATTTGTCAAACTCATAACAGATAATAGTGACTCTATGTTTCTATTCCAATTTATCCTGCTTAAAATGTTGTAATCCCAACTAATATTAAATTTTTCTTTTAAAATTTCAATTGCTTTGACCCAGAATACTTTTCTTTCCAATATAAGTTTTGAGAGCCTATGCGGCAATCTGCTGTCATCATACTCAAATAAAGTTTTCGAAATGTACCTAAGATGACGCCGCAAAGTATAAAGATGACAGTTCGGAATGTCTGTTTCTAATAAAATGCAATAAGAGGGTGCGTTTGTTGGTAAATGCAAAATTTTCTTCAAAAAATAAAACTGAATTTTGTCCACCTCCTCAAACATTTCATAGCCCCAGACTTCCGCAGCATAACTCTGTGTAGCCCTGATTACTGCTAGAAACAATTTCCATTTAGACGACAGTTTGATGTTATTTTTTACTAAAAATGAACGCCAAGTTGCATTTATGCTATTTTTTGCTATACAGTTTCTATTCTCTACATGTTTCTTAAAACTTAACTTTGGAGTCAATTTTACACCGAGGTAATTGTACTCCGCCGTTATCGGAATATTTTGGCCTTTAAACTTCCATTTTTCTTTAGCTGCTAGCTTGCCTCCTTGTCGAAAAACCATAATCGCTGATTTTGATAAGTTCACTTCCATGCTCCACAAATTACAGTAGTGTTCTAATTTATATATAATTCCTTGCAGATCTTCGACACTATCAGAGAGCAAAACTATATCGTCAGCATATAGTAGTAATCGCACATTTAAGTCTTCTATCCAAATTCCCCCTCCCAGACTGTCATGTAAATCATTCAGGTAAATAGAAAATAATAGTGGCGACATCAAACACCCTTGCCTCACACCTGTTGTAATATCAAATTTATTTGAAATTGCACTACCAGTCCATATTACCGAGTCTGTATGTTTGTACATAATTTCAATGAAAGTTCATTGAAATGGTAAAGTTACCATCTTAGTTGAAATCGCCAAGTTATGCAGTTTATAAATCAAAAGGTTTCTAGGGACCTTATCAAACGCAGCCTTAAAGTCTACAAAAAACGCGTACACTTTCTTTTTTTCTGCAGATTTAATTTGAACTATTGATGTTAAATTATATATGTTATCTACTGTGGAGTGCTGCTTTCTGAACCCTGCCTGAAATTCTGTAATTAGCTTTTTGCTTTCCAACCAACTTGTAAGTCTCTCAGTTAATATACCCATCATGATTTTGGCAATGCAATTCATAAAAGAAATACCTCTGTAATTCGATACTAGGGACTTATCGCCTTTTTTGAAAAGTGGGAATATTATACTAGTTTCAAATGCCGTGTCAGCTTCTCCACTGTTGTATAACATAGTGTATGCCTTTGCAAGCTCGTTGAGGAATTGACTATTAGCATTTTTGAAAAATTCGTAAGCCACCCTGTCTAAGCCTGGAGCTTTCCCATCCTTTGTCTTATTCAGCATTTTCGAAATTTCTGTTGCTGAGATAGGTTTGTCTAAAAAGTCGTTTGGAAAAATAGGCTGACATAATGTATTTGATTAACGTGGGTTGCATGATTTAACAATTCCTCAAAATACTGCCTAAACTCTTCTGGTGGAATATCCGCACTTATAGCTTCATTTGCTCCTCGAATTTTTTTGGCAAATTTCCACCAATCTTTGCTATTGTTTATCTCGTTTAATTCTCGTTCTAAATTTTCGTAATATGATCTTTTGCTAACTTCACACTGTTTCTTGTATTTTCTTTGAGCTACAGCATATTGTTCTCTGTCTTCTATCCTCTGCGTTCTGTTGTATTTTCTAAGCAAGCCTAAAGAAACCTTTCTTGCTGCTAGGCATTTCCAGTCAAACCATTCAGATTTTTTCACTAATGTTTTTCCAATTTGTTTGCTTACAGCTGCAGATTTGATAATATCGGTAAAATCTTTTAAAACACAGATGTCGTTTCCATTTTTCCTTTTTTGTAACTCTGTTAAAAGTCGCCTGTTATACAACTCAACTTGCGAGCTATCCCAACGTAATTTGGGTAGTAAATCTTTTGAACCTCTAACTGGGCCATCTAACACTAGCTGTAACGTTAGTATGATTGGCATGTGGTCAGACCAAACCTTTTCATCCACAACAAAGTCTAGTGCATACTTTACAATATCTCTTGACAACGCACAAATATCATTTACTGAATTTCCCACACTGCTTACAAACGTGAATTTCCCAGTATCATCACTATTTGACATTCCGTTTATGACCATAAACCCATTGTCCTCACAAAAATCAATAAACTGTCTCCGATTTCCATTTATAACTTTATCTGTAGAATGTCTTTTTTCCCTACCTCCTACAATATCTCCCTGCAATAATTCATCAATTTCTATTTGAAGTTCTCCTATGCGTATATTTAAATCTCCTATGACAACTGGATTCAACAAATCATTTTGTTCAAAACATTCTTTCACTAGGTTAAAATCTTGAAGCCAACTACATCCTCTTAAATATAGTGGTACAATATTTACTTTGTTTCCAGCTGCTGAAATTTCTATTATTTCTACACCATCTATGTTCTTGAACGAGTGATTAATTTCAAAATTTACTAAATTTTTCTTAATACCATAAAGTTTTCCTCCACTGGCTCGCCCATACTTTCTTTGACGAACTGCAGGTGTCCAACTCAAATCGAATCCTTTGAAATATTTTTGATATCCTTCAAACCTTTCCGCTTCTACATGAGTTTCTAACAGTATAAATACATCAAACGATTGAATAAAATCGAAAAATTCGTTAAACAAAGTTTTATTACTTAACCCGTGAACATTGTAAGCTAGAATCTTTAAAATGTGATGATCAATAGTTGTTTTTTCTTCCTGTGTGTCACTGTTACTTTTCACATTCAATTCATTCAGTTGAGCCTGTTTATTATTTAGTATTTTGATTGACTCTTTTCTAACAAATATCTATAGTTTAAATTCAATTTATGAAAATCTCTACCGAAAATTTCAGCTAAAATCCTTTCAGCAGTTTGGCCATTATAAACCAAAATTTTATCATAAAAGCCATCCACTTCTTTTCTATACAGATTCTATCGTTCCTAACAATTATCTTATGCGATTGGTTAAAAACATAGATATCCTGTTTTAGTTGTAACAAAGCTCTTTTGTTGTTTAGCTTGTCTGTACTCAAGTCTTTCTCAACCAAAATCTTAGTGCCTTTAAGCCTTTTCGCACTTTTTAAAATTTCTCCTACCATATTAACTGACTCGAACTCCGCTATTATATTAATATTATCGTCTCTTTCGGCTATTTTAAAAGCTTCTTTGACTACTATATTTTGTAAATTAAGCTGCTCTTTACACAGTGTTTTAACGGCCTTTGCCGGTGATGATCCTTTTGGCAAACCTTTAATTACTAATTTCTTTCGTTTGTTTTGACTCACGAGCCGCTCTATTTCCTTCCGGTCTATTTCCCTTTCCGCTTTCAATTGCGATAGTTCATCTCTCAGCCTTTGGTTTTCTTCTCGTAGCTTTTCAATTTGCTCACCATTAGATTCCTTAAGTTGGTTAATGTCCTCTTTTGATGCTAAACCTCCAAGTTTTTTATTGAAGTTTACTTCAATGCCATGAATGGCCCTCATGACATCTTGCAAAGATGGTCAGGAGACACAGCCTCGGACACTTTCCTTTTAGCAGCATTTGATGATGTCGGTGTTCGTTGCATTTTATCGTTTGTAGCTGTTTGTAGTAGTCCGGTAACACAATTCGATGTTCGATGTTTATTTTTTATAGTGTTGTACTGGATTATATTGCACACTGTGGCAACGCTCTTTATAACAGCTGTTATTTATTCGTTTTTAATTTGTGTATATATATACTTACATACGTAGCCTACCATATAAACATAAAAAACTTCATCTGTCATTGCGCTTTGCCTTTGTCAAAAGCCTCACCTATCGAAGGGTTAAACTGTATGTCCCCTTCTCCCCGCCCTTTTCCCATCCGCTTGAAATGTGTGCTGTAACATATGTTGGAAAAAACAGTGTTGTATACACATTTCAAAACGGGTGAAATATGAGATATCACTCTCCTTTCCTTCCCTATCTCCCATGGGTATAGTACAATGGTCCAAAGTGGACTGAGTGCTATGGAAGGCTTGTAACCTCCCTGCCCACCCTCACATCACATCACATCATATCTTTATATTTAAACCTAAATTTGTTTATTTTCTTTCTCTTGGAGGTCACCAAAGAGTATTAAACGAAGTACAAAAAAAATTTGACATCATTCATTTTCAGTACGCTTAAATACACATTTGGGATATGTATATTTTGTCATAGGGTAACCCTTTTACTTACTTTCTTAACTAGGCAAAACAACCCGTTACCGAGTTATTGCCTACCGCAAAATTTCATTCCAGTTGGTCACAAACAAAAGATAATAGGCAGTCTCAGCTTGGTCCCTCCACCGCAGACATGGTCCCCTCTTCGTCTTTGACCACCAACTACTGCTTTCCTCCTCCCATACGGGAGACTTACCAAGCCAATTTAACCCTTTTATTTTCAAATTTTCTCATAAGATACGCTACAATAAAATAAAACAACTGGTGCGAACCAGGCTATATTTATCTTTTTTTGGTTCATTTTTAATAAAAGCTGCCACTTCTATACTCTGTGTCAAATATTAAATTAAAGACTGCAACTAGTTTACATAGTTTGTTTTGAGCGTTCCGAAACTAAAATTCTTTTTCCGCATTAGTCAAGCAGTGTTGCGTAGTGTTGCTCTAATTTGTTGCATTTTCGGATATACCAAAATCACCAAAGTATCTAAAAGGTATACTCTCTAAGCATGTTCGCCTGGTAACTCTATTTTTGCTGTGCACCACGAAATGGCAATGATGAAAGCGCTGAATCGTGCTACTATGTACTACTCTGCTGCTGTTGCTGCTGCTGGCTGGGTTAGTTACCCCATGCTTGATGGCAATGAACTAGAGAACCATTGACCAGCTATGTTTGTGATACGTAACAATTTTTAATAGCTGTAATGGTATTGATGATGATGTAATGTAATGATAATGGGTAGGGACAATGCCCTTGCGCACTGCAACCTAGTAGGTTTATTGTGCCCCTTGAATCATCTGGTGTTTTATGTGCTCAGGTATTGAATCAGACCTTTCTGCGATATTTGCATCAGGTCCTCATCACCGAGAATATGTTTCCCTAGAAACTTTGCACGTCTGTGTGCCAGGGCTGGGCAGTTTATGATAACGTGCTCCATTGTTTCATCGACCTCATTGCAGTATATGCATGTTTTGTCGATGACCAAGCCTAGTTTGTGGAGATGGTAGTTACAAGAATAGTGGCCGGTTAGGGCGCCACATAGGATTTTGAATTGTCTTCTGCTAAGAAGTATAGCAGATTTAGCTCGTTTTGTGTAAAAGTTTAGGAATCTTTTAGAGTGTCGTAGTCCCTCAATATTGGTCCAGTAATTTTGTTTTTGCTTCTGGATCCACTTGGGGATGTCCTGTTTTAGGTCGGTTTTACCGAATCCAAACATTGGGCCCGGCCCTATGAATGGGCTTTCTGCATTTTTTGCTTGTGTGTCTGCCCTTTCGTTGCCATCATGGCCCTCATGCCCGGGAATCCAGACGAGCACAACCCTGTTCTGGGTCCATAGGGCGTTGAGTTTCTTGTGGCATTCAAGCATCATATATTGCATAGAGTTCAGCTTGAAATATTGAGGTATTGTAGCTCATCGGAAGGGCTAAGTTGACCCCAGAGCCCACAACTCCAGCTCCTACAGCACAAGGTGTTTAGAGCCATCGCACAGTGGGGTAATTGATGCCGAAAGTGCCGATTAATTCCCCCAGGCTATTTAGATATGAAATAACTACTAAGTTTAGTTAATTGAACATTATAAAGTAAAAAACAAATGTTTTTGGGTATACTTTAGTGGACATTTTTTTATGAAACGGTAAAAAACTAACATAGTAAAAAAAACATTTGAAAAATGAAATTTAAGTTGAACAGTTTAATTAAAACATTTCATCGCCGTCTCTTGCAGCCAATTTAGTTTCATCATTAAAATCATCATTATCATCATCATCATAATCTTCATCAGCATCATAATCATCACCGTCACCATTATCATCATTCGTCATTTGTCAACTCCATAGCATCTTTGGGCATATACTGCACTTTTTTTTTGGCAATTTTCTTATTTCGTCATTGACTCTTTCTTTTTCGTTTTTAGAAACTGCTGCAGATTCCTTGACGAATTCAATTTTTAACGGCCTACAAAATCGTGTAGATGCGGGTCGCGGGTTTTGCCATATAATTTTTTTTTCCACAAAACATTCGAAGTGGAACAATTTTGAAAACACGCAATAAACACATTTTCAGTTTTGGCTTAATTCTGGAGTTCAAGTTAATTTCTGAGCTTTCCTGTATTCATAGACCTATAGTAGAATTTTATGGCGAATATTTTCGTGATAAATTTTGTCCTTAAAAAGTTCTGTTTTACAGGACATTTTTGACATTGTAGAAAAAAAGGGTCAAATTGACCCATAAAAATAGGAGCTAAAGGGTTAAAATGCTCCACAATAATGTTCCTCGTAGTGTTTTACACCAAATTGCTGAACACATCATATACCTAAAATGTGTTGTTACATGGTTTTCGTATGCCGAATCACCATAAGAATGCGCGAAAAGGGGAAAACTTTGACCCCCCCTAAAAAAAAATTCAGACGTAAACTTTCAAAACGCCGATACACGTATATTTTTGTTTGGTCCCCTCTACCAGAATCCGTTGTCAGAACCTTGTTATTTTGAAAAAAATTTGATTTTGTTGTGCAGTGTTATCAATTTCGGTTGCACAATGCATGCATGAGGCCCTTGGGTGCGCACACAAAAATCGAAATGTTGGAAAAGTGCGCAACATCGCGCAACTTTTTTTTTCATAAAATGTTACTGAAATATCTAAGCTATATGCTAAGGAAAACAGTTTTGCCCGACCTCACAAGACTCACAACTATATGTCTATGAAAAGGTAAAAAATTAGACAATTATTATGCTTTTAAACAAAAAATTAAATGAAATACTTATAAACATTTTTTAGCAAAACCAAATACACATTGCATTGCTGAAATACCTGAACATGAAGGCTGCATCATTAATTTTTCAATAGTTTTTCAAATTCACACAAAGAAATCGTTTTTAACTGACGACAAAAACACGTTTATCGCTGTGCGCACAAAAACTGAAAATAAATGTCAACTTTCAGAGTGCTTTGCGGGAAAACGGTAAACTATTTTGCAACAACTCTTTCACATAGTGATACAGAATTTTATCCCCTTTAACCCGGTACCAAAAACATAGTTGTATCTTGATTTTTCATTTTTGAATTAATCGGCACTTTACTTATATATTACCCCACTGTGCATCGGTGTACCATTTCTGAGAGTCCTCTTTTAACCATTTTGGGTTGTTGTCCCACTGTTCCTTAGATGGAAAGTCAATTATATATTTCCTTGTTGGGCTGAGATGGGGTTTCATGAAGTCAAGATAAGATGATTTGTAGAGGGCATCCTCTATTTGTTTTAGAATTGCCAAGTGACCCGTTAGGTTACCCTGTTTAAGTAGGGATTGAGATTGCTTGAGATTGCTTCCTCTTGGATGGCTATATGGAGCGGTGTTAGGTCGAGTAAGGCCTCCATGCAGGCAGTTGGGGTTGTTTTCATTGCTCCCGTAATGCTAAGACATGCAAACCTTTGAACTCTGTTTAATCTTTTTATTGTTGTGCTCTGGTTGGTTTTACCCCACCACACTAGAGCACCGTATAGTATGGTGGTATTGATGATGATGATGGTAATAATGTAAAACCAAAAAACGGACAACAATCAATACTCCAGCAATAATGATTCCGTATTTGTGCAATGTACTTTACTTAGCTTGTACTATATAATAGAACGGCTCGATTTGCTAGGTGTCCTTCGCCTCTATGAACTTTTCATGGAGTAGAAATACATAAGTTGAATACTTTATCCCTCTTAAAGAATATTGAAACCTTTCAGAAAGTGTACGGATTTTAAACCACTTAACAATTTTTGGCTAGTTACATATGCAATTTATTATTCTCTATTCATACATTAAAATGGCAAACAATTGTAGCACGTTTGTATTTTGCATATATTTTTTTCGAACTAATTGTAAATGCTAGACAGTAATATTCTGGTCTGTTCGACTAAATTGTTGTTAAACTAAGCTTTACAAAACCAAAATGGCTTACATTTAAACAATAAACAATATTAAACAAACAAAACAATATTTAAAAAAATAATATATGCGCAAAATATCGGAATCTTCACGGATTACTGGAATTGCGATTTTCATTCACGAAAATCCTGGGCTTCTCAACAAGCTCCGGGATTGGAATCCCTAATATATAGGTATAGGTATATACATGTATATATAAATGCCATTGTTAGTACACAAATTCAAAACATCAAATGAAATCATAAGAGAACGAAATACGTAAACAAAAGTTAGCTCAAAACTAAGCTAACTAAGGAAACCAAACCAAAACGATATTTCGTTATTCGTTTAGTTAGTAGCCGGTTTGTGACTAAGCCAGTTTCTCGTCTATTGTTGACCTCTTCCATTGGAAACTCTTCTTATCCGTATTGTGTAAGGAACGATGACAGACGACAAAATATACATACTGCATTTTCTAACAAAGAAAACTAATATAAGAAATATAAAAAGTTCACACAAAATTTGTAAATTATCATTAAGTTTACAATTTCTGGACATTTCCTCCTACATTCCATATTTGGAACTGGAGTGAATAGGTATTAAGCACGTACAAACAAGGATGTATACATATATGTATGCATTACGGAAATTAAGGCAGCATCCTTTTGAACCCCAAAAATATTTGTTTGTTGTGGGCCCAAAATATTTGTTTGTTGTGAATTGTGGGCGACAAGTTGTGGCTTTACATATGTAGATATTAGTCCAAACAGTTGTATACGGAACCCCTAAAATAAAATCCGGAGTGCGCCACTGTATCTACATATATATGTTAAACAAATTCAGTGATGCGAATAATATAGTTAGTTATATAAAAACTACGTAATATGTTGCTAAATAAATACATATATTTCGTTATATGTTATGTTTTGAGATAATCACAACTAATAACCATTAATAATACCACAAGTTCTTTGCTATATAAAATTTTTGTCAAAATAGTTTCAGTTTTTTTAAGTAAATTATGTAACAAATAATTTATTGCAAATATTTCAAAATTGTTTCACTTTTATAAATATAATTATATTTCAAAATGTTTAAATCGCATTTGTACGGATAACTATTAGTGGGGTTTAGGGAAAAGATAATATCTGTTCATTTAACTCATTAAATATTTTTGTTATATTTGTTATATTAAATACTATGGTTTCCAAGTAATATACAATAGGTCAAATCTAATCCTGTTGCAAACAATCGAGTTTTCGGCCGCAGGACACATTTGTTTCAAATTTATATGCTTACATACAATAGCATAAGTAAATGTATATATACATATAAGCAGGTGCAGTCACCCATATGTGTTAACTGGCTATGAGGTGGGGTCACTGCACTCATGTTCATTCACTCTCGACACCAACCACGAATACACAAACATGCACGCGCGATCAAAGCAAAGCAACTGACGGAACGCGCACCATACCATTGGTATTACAAGTAGTAAAGAAGTCAACAATGTAAAAAAACGAAAATAACTTCTATTGCAATTGCAGTACGGGTATTGCCAACATAACATTTTTCATAAAAGTTTTACTGGTGATTGTTTAGTACATATGTAAAGTGTAATAATATGTGCATTTATTTAATAAACTCGTCAATTCATTTAGTAGTCCAGTCCTCCAATTTTTTACATGTGCATACGTAAATTCTTCGTTATATACAATCTTTTATATCGTATCTATTATATCGTAACCCAATCCCAATCATGAACTTTAATTTCTATGTAAATAAAAGTACATACAGTCTGTCCAGTAGAAGCGTGACCGTTGTAACTTGGAAACTATTTGTCCGATTCGTTTCAAACAAACTGCATTTTACCTTATAGGTATATAAAAAAAACTTAATCATCTGTAACGTGCCAGTGTTTGCGAAAACGGCTCATTCTTTCGGGACAATTTTGTTTGTGTGTGATAGAAGATGTCAATGCGGTGGTTTATAGCGATATTACATGTTTGCACGGCAGGTGGGCATGGCACCTCCCATACAACCTAAATTTTTTATGTGGTATATCTTCGGAATTATAAGTCGGACAGCATTAAAATTTAGTACAGTGTCATGGCGTAAATGTGTCATTCCACCGGTAAAATTTAATGGGCGTTGGACAAGGGGGCGTGGCACCGCTCATACAAGTCAGTTCTTTAATATGGAATAGCTCCGAAATTATAAGTCGCTCAGCATTTAAATTTGGTATAGTGTCATGGCGTAAGCGTAGCATTCCACCGGTAAAATTTAGTGGGTGTTGGACAAGGGGCGTGTCACTTTTTAAATCCAGGTGTAACTTTTGAACTATAGCATTCACATCAACGACACTCAGTACAAACTAAGGATTTGGTCGTGTCCTTCAGCAGGGGGAATAAGGTGGATTTTGAACAAGGGGGCGTGGCACCGTCCATACAACTAAATTTTTTAATATGTAATGGCTTCGGAATTATGAGTCCCTCAGCATTGAAATTTTGTACAGCGTCATGGCGTAGACGTGTCGTTCCACCGGTAAAATGTAATGGGCGTTGGACAAGGGGCGTGGCACTTTGTAAATTCCGGTGGAACTATAGCATTCACATCAATGACACTCGGTACAAATTTACGATTAAGTCGTGTCCTTTGGCAGGGAGAAAAATGTGGATTCTGGACAAGAGGCGTGGCACCGCCCATGCAACTTAATTCTTTAATATGGAATCTCTCGGAATCGTTAGCCGCACAGCATTGAAAATTGGTGTACCGTCGTCTCATAAATGTGTCATTCTACTGATGAGATTTGGTGGGCGGTTGATAAGGGGTGTGTCACATTTTTTATGACCCAACATTTCAACAGAACTGTAAGTCACACATCAATGAAAGTTTGTACGAACTTTATACTTAGTAGCACAATTCGACTAGAAGAAAGTTATGAGCATTAGACGAGGGGCGTGGTACCGCCTCCATTTTTTTATACATAGGTTGTTTATCCTGGCTGACTGACTGATTGATTGATTTATAATCGCCCAGCCCAAACCGCTGAAGCTACAAACATTAAGTTTAAACAATAGGTACATCTTGAGAACTGAACCTCCGCTAAAACGGGATTTTTTGAAACTCGGGGTGTAAAGGGGCAAAGCATGTGTTAAGGTGTTCTTTGAAGTAACGTGATTTAATAGACATATTGATTTCGAACTACCTGGAAATATTTTAGATCAAAACTCAACAAAACAAAATCAAAATTTAACTGGCCCAACAATGGCTTAAGGTTTATTTACGAAGAGACTCCGAAACAAACAACACGAACCGATGGACCTACTGACTTCAACAAATGTAAAAACAACTGAAATAAATAAAATTAGACACGTGTTTCTCATTATTTTTAAAATCAAAATCTAACTGGATCAACGACGGGTTAAAAGTATGTATGGAAAAACAAAGTTTTTTGAGTCTTTTGAAAGTACTCTTAGTGAGAAATAGTTTGACACGTGTTTTCCCCTTTTTTTAAAATCAAAATCTAACGGGGTAACAATGTGTATAGAGAAACAAGATTTATTGAGCGTTCTGACTTCAAACTAATCAAAAGCACTTCAATCGGGAAGTAATAAAAACGTGTTTTTAATTTTTTTGAAAATCGAAATCTACCATGGTAAGCCAAGGGTTAAGAATTTGTTTGGAGTAAATGTGAAATGTCGAAATCAAAGATAGTTAGGCCGGTTTTATTTTAATCAAAATCTGATGGGCTCAGCAATGGGTTAAGAGTTCGTATCGGGGGAAACAGGAGAGCTTGCGTGCAAAGCCGCAGGGCCCAGCTAGTAAGTTTATAATATTTATTGTACGCAATATACGGCAGCCGCCGTGGCTCAGTTGGTTAGTGCGCGATCCAGCGAGTCGCATGCAGAGCGACGCAAGTTCGAATTCTGCATGTAGTAACACCTAAAAAAATAACGGGAAACTCGCTTTCTCTTTCGGTGGCTGTCCTCTCAGCTGGAAATGGCAAACCTCTGAGAGTAAAAATTGCCTATGAAAAAGCTCCCAACCCGCCGTTCGGAACCGGCATAAAACTGTAGGTCCCTTCCACCTGCGTACAAAATTCACCCCGCACAACACGGGTGGTTGCGGGAAGCTAGGCCTTAGTCTCGCGTAAGCGGGCTGTCGTGCCAATCAATTATTAAATTAAAATATTTTTAATTATAGGTTTAGTCGCCGCCACTCGCTATTATGGCCTCAAACCTCCGATCCATACTTTGCGCTAAATTTTTAGCAAGTTGCCGGGGCAATCGACCTCAACTCAGCCGAATTTGTCTCGATAACGGTTTTGCTGTCCATATAGTATTTCCTCTGAGTTTCTGCTTTACAATTGACCACATATTTTCTATCGGGTTGGCATCAAGGGACTGTGATGGCCAATCTAACACTTCTACCCCATTTTGCATTTTCACTCAGCACACATTAGGCTGCGATGTTTGTGTTCGTTGTCTTCTTGTATAATTCAAGGGGGCCTCTTCTCCCGAACATCTTCGGAGCTGATGGTAATAAAGCTTTTTTTATAAATTTGTTTCATCAAAACCGCGTTCAAGTTGGTGGTAATACGAAAAGTCGCCCAAGTCCTTTTTCTGAGAAGCAGCCCCAAACATGGACCTTTACTGGGTCTTTAACAGTTCGTTGGAACAATCGGTTGATGGCGGCACACCAAGATCGATTTATGCTACAAGTTGCCCAAAACTAGGATTAATCCGTGAATATTACATTCCGATCTGAATTGACATAAGCCCAGGCAAGTCGTTCTTGAACGTGTGATGATGAGAGCAAGAGTTTTTTCAAAGAGCTCGGGTATTTAACATCGTTAGTTCTTAAACGTCCTCGAATCGTCCCTTTTGATATTTGAACATCATTTTTCCCCAAAACCGCTATAGCGTTACGCAACGATAAGCCCGGCTTCGTCGCAATCAAATAAATGATTTTCTTGTCCTGTTTTGGGGAGGTATTTTTTTTCAAGGCCCCCCCAGCCAAATCGTCGACATTTTTTGCTTCCATATACCGATTCGTCCACCTCGTTACGAATGACTTCCACTTCTTCATATATTTTGCTGCAGCTAAACGTGACATTTACGGCCCTCTAGGGTGTAGACAAAGGAATACGGCTTCAAGTCGCTTCTCTCACACGTGGCTCATCTTGTTAAAACACCCTGTACTTTGTAATTGTTTCACGAGACTGACAATTTTTACAGTGCGTATTACAAAAATGATGAGGCTACTTAGGTGCATTCAAATTTTTTTAATAACGGTACTCTAAGTTAAAATTTGGTCGATCACGCTTCTACTGGACAGACTGTAGAAATATATGAAAACTAATCCACGTTTAAGTTACTTTATATATTTCTCTAAGAAAATTAGTACTTTTTGTATGGTTTTAGTTAATTTATTTATTTTCATCATTCGAATTGCATTTAATCAAGTAATATTTTCGTCGGGATTTTTTAAGAATGAGCAGTGACAATTGCAGAAATGACTGTTGCAGAAAATCTGATCAACAGTGAAATGTGAAAACATATGTCAAAATTGCATAAAACTATTCTTTAATATTATTGCGAATTTTGAATTTCCGCGGGTTACGTGTATTCGATTTTCGACTCACACATTTTTCTCACTTATGACAAGTTCGGCCATTTTTAAATGTTCAGTGAATTTTTTACAGCTGTTTTGCTTGGATGTGTTTTGGGTCGTTTTCGATTTTTGCCTATTTCAAAAAATGGATCAATGGTACTACCACAGGGTAGAACGATCAATAAGGAATATTACCCGCAAGTTATGCAATTCGCCAGAAACGCCCGGATTTGTGGAAGAACAAAAATTGGCTTTTGCACTATGATAATGCCCCTGCTCACACATCGTGACTTGTGCGCGAATGCCGCAGCCACCGTACTCCCGTGTTCCTCGTATTCCCTGAAGAGGCTGATGAAAGGACGACGCTTCGCTACGATTGAGGAGATAAAGATGGTATAAACGTTGGCACATGTGTATAATATCTGGTAGGGATTACTTTAAAGGGAACGAAATTTATATTCATGAATAAATAAATAATTTTTGAAAAAACGCAAAATTCGCCATACTTTTTAAACAGACCCCGTTTTATACATAAAGAGACATGCTGTAAAGCAGGGGTGCGCAAAACCTTTTTATGGAAGAGCATACCCCAATACATACAAAGCATACTGTGCTGTGTGTGTATACTAAAATGCTTATGCCGACGATCATTTACAAAAACAAATGAGGAACTGGAATCCTCAGCCTATGCTGAAGAGCATTTA
The DNA here is from genome assembly GCA_963971225.1 of Melieria omissa. Taxonomy (NCBI): domain Eukaryota; kingdom Metazoa; phylum Arthropoda; class Insecta; order Diptera; family Ulidiidae; genus Melieria; species Melieria omissa. The sequence continues at coordinate 63,852,760 of OZ020268.1, read as the reverse complement.
CAAAAACAAATGAGCAACGAGCAACGAGAGCATAGGGCATGGGCACTAGGGTGGGTCGATTCCGGACTTTTTTCGATTCGAGATTTCTAATAGTGCGGAAAAGTTGCCTTAGTACTTCCTGATTCCAATGCAATTTTTTGTTTTGAGATCGGACTGCATCTTCAACCCCAACTCCGGCCTTGAAATTTCGGAAATTTGCCTAAAATCGTGAAATTGCCTACCTAGCGCCTGAAATACGCCTCTCATGGCAAAATGTATAAAAGAAAAGTTGTTTGTCGCATGCTTTTTTGGCATCCAGAAAGGCAGATGAAACCATCAAGGCCGCTGCTCTGTCACTTAATCCGAATCTTTGGGCAGCTAAAGCAGTGTGTTCTAATAATAGTGTGTTTTGTTTGATTTTAGAGGATGGAAGAGAAAATTCAGCATCAGCATCGTTTTTGGAAGAATGTATGTGCGACGCACAGTGTCGCGAGTGTGGCCAAAAATGGTAAAAATCAATGTTAAAAAATTACTAAAATGAATAAGGCAATCGACAGATAATATTTCAACTCACAAAAATCCATTATCGGATCTTCAATATCCTACTCCGTTCCATTTTTATGTAGCTTGAAAGTTGACGTTAAAAAATAAGCATTCGTTCTAAGTTTGTGGGTAATTCTTTATGCTGAATTAAAAATCAAATAAAAATATAATTTATATACTAATATAGTCGTGTTATATATTAAATAAAACTTTGGAATTTTTCCTGTATGACAGTACTATTTTTTGGTTTGTGCTTTGAAATAACTGTGAAATCCCGTTACATTGAAAAATTACGTTTCTAACAAAGAACCAAAAGTTTGGTGGAAAAAGTTTAAAAAACGTCAAAAAACACTTTTTTAGTTCCAACCCTAAATTACTCAAAAAAGTATGTATTAACATAATCCGGAGTAATTTTTTGCCTTTAAGTGCCTATTTGGTTGTTATTCGCATTTTTCTAGTGACGCCTCCACTAAAAATACCTGATTTCTTCGAGGTGTGGCGTAAAGCTGAAGCCAGAAATCGGTCAACAAAACTTGAATTTCTTACAAAATTACTTAAAAATAAGACGAGTGTTGATGTTAATCATGAACAAAAGCAAAGTTTGCGTCCCCACTTCAACATTTACTTTTTGCAGTGGCACCTACAGTCAAAAAATTTGATTTTTTCGAAGTATGGCTTCCGACGTTCAATGAAAGTAGTGACATAGCAGCTGCTGAAATGATGAGCTGCATAAAGAACAAGGTTGGCACATTGATCGTATCATCAAAAGTAGGCAGAATGCCACGCCCACTTTAAAAATCTAAACATTTATAACAAAATATGATATCACAAGCTGAAAAAATTAAACATGAATTCATAAAGGAAAAGTTTTGGCCACTTTATATGTATGTTCCAGCTGCCACGCCCATTTTAAGGTTTTAGGAAGCTTACCAATTAAAATTACATCGTAGAACGAGTATCGTAAACAGCCTTCTAAAAATACAGTTTTAGTTGTAGTAAAATACGAATATTTTTGAAAGTGGGCGTGGCAGGCCGCCCATTTTTAGTGTGAACTTTTATGTTATTATTTTAAGCTCAAATAAAAAATTTCATAATTCTATCACTAATATTAAGAAAGTTATTTCAATATTACAGTTCCTTTCGTATGGGAGGTGGGCGTGGCAGTGATCCAATTTTAATGGTTTTTTGTAAATTTCTTAATTTCCACCACCAAAACAATCTCACCAAGTTTCATCGAAATAGGACAACGCTAAGTATTTTTGGCCACGGCTTATATGGGATCGCGACACTGTGCGACGCACTGACATTGTTGTCGTCTGTGTGAGTGTCTGGTTGATCTGAATCGTCACGTGTTGTAGCTGATACTTTTCTGGTAAGTGTTGATGTTGAATGACGTTTTGAAAGCTTTTCTTTACGTTCATTTCTCTTTGCAATCTTTTTTGTTTCAGGTTCAACACTTCCAATGCGACCAATTCTTCTGGTTCTCTGGTCCAAGAGAAATGGTTGTTCAATGATAGGAACTTTCCTTTCCTTTGGACAATTGCATGAAGAAAAAGAAATGCATTTACAAGCAGCGATGTCAAATAATTCTGCGGCAGAAGAGACAAAGTCGTCTCTTTTAGAGCGCAAACCTATTTGGTTCCTTAAAAACATTTAAGTGTCAGAAATTTCTTATGGTATGTGGTGAGCATTTGTAGAACTCTGGTGTGTGAGACTATCGGAATAGATGACTTTTTGAAAATATTTTAAACAATTTTTGCAACTATTTCTAGAACCTCTTTACTCCTAGGTTCATAGTTGTCACCTCGGAGTCGCCCTGTACGAAATCTTTAAAACTGATAATACAAAAGAATATCCTGGTAACTGGGTAGCTGGGACTCAGTGAGATCGTACGGATATATGCCAAACACAGGACATTTCTGTCTAAATTTAAATTTAGATACAGACATGTTGAGTTTTGTGTTCTGTTCAGAGAATGTAAGTGATAGCACTCGGCGAAATCTACGACAAGAGTGAAGGAACTCGATGAAAGAATATTTGTGTGGGGACCTGTCCGAACGTGCCGTATGGCGCAGGGGAATACACGACGGAGCAAGCTGGTGGCGCCCGGCGCGCAGCGGGAGTCTAGTCTAGTGTCTGGCGGGAGGGGAGAGGGATGGGGGAAGAGCGAGACGGGACGGGGGGAGCGGCCCGGCCGGTCCGACCCGACGCGTGATGCACAGAACACATCTCCGCAGCGCCGTCATTGTTGGCGCATTCAGGGAGAAGTGTGGCCGCAAGCCGATTTTTACCTTGTGCTGCGGCGCGCCGCCTTTTCGCTCGTATCGCGGGAACGGTTCGTCCTACGGCCATGATCATAATACCATTTCGGTAGCTAATGATGCGACAAACAACTTTTCTTTTATACATTTTGCCATGAGAGGCGTATTTCAGGCGCTAGGTAGGCAATTTCACGATTTTATCAATCAGGAAGTACTAAGGCAACTTTTCCGCACTATTAGAAATCTCGAATCGAAAAAAGTCCGGAATCGACCCACCTGTAAAGTGAAGTGTTTATAAAGAATGAGGGAATTAGAAGCTGGGAGATAAAGTACAAATACACATTTTGTTTAGTGGAATACAATCGTCTAGATGTTTGTAAAATGGAATACCTCGAAGCTAATATAACCCGTTGTAATATATACCTGTTGTAATATTTATTTATTTTATTTATTTATTTATTTATTAAATTCCTGTTTGTTTTACGGCGATTCCCGACACACTTTTTTGGTCTCAAACTGCTCACTGGCACATTATTTAGTATTGTATATCTAAGATTATTAACTTATTATTTTATTATTTATCTAATAGGTTATTTAACAGACCTATTAGTTTCAAACTACTACAGACCTACTAGTTTCAAAAATAATAAGAGACGTGTTTCTCATTTTTTTTCGGAAAATTACAATCTGACGGGGTAAACCAAGGGTTAACAATTTGTATCGAGAAACATGATTTCAATAATTTTTTTATCTGAATATTAACCATAACAGATTTTTGAGAATATTTTACTTCAAATATTTTAAAATAAAATATTGTTACGAATACTAGTTCTAGTGGGCTGGTACGTATCTCAGAATTGTGCAATTTAAAATAAAAAAACACTTAATTTCTCAAACGCAGTCAATAAAAACCAACAATCACTTTATTTCCCAAATTTCACACTTTACTGTCTTTACACTGAACTATTTGCTTAATTACTCCATGTGGCACCTTCACTTGTCTAAACCAAGACTGACTCGCTGCGCCGTACCCGGCTGCCTTTTATGCCTGTCCGGTTATCGCGCAGATCGTTCCCGCACATTCTAATTGGACTAGAAGTTTCCATTATTATCGCGGGCCATCATTGCCAGATCGAATTATAGCAAGTCGCTGTACTTTAAAGTGCGTGCCTAAAAGTATGCCCGTAAAAGCATTCATAGCGCGGCGCGTAGCGATAGGGCGCCTTGCACAGCGACCGGCTGCTTTGCACAGCGACAGACTGTCTTATCGTTACAATATATATACATACATTTCAGTATACAGTAGTAGTAATAGTATTGCTGTCATAAGTTCGGGTACTGTGATGCACTACCTATATCACATTACCCGAAATTGACTTTTTGCGAAAAAAGCAAGCAAGCACTTCAGCACACTGACTGTAATCTATTTAAGCAAACACATCCAAAATCATGCAGCACGAGGAAGTCCGTGCAGTCCGTGAAAAAACGCCAATGCTTTGGATCTTCCAACAGGATTATAACCGAAAACATACAAGCAAGATCGCATGAAAGGAGCTTCGCAAAAGCAGGATTAGGGTTATGGAATGGCTCGCACAATCACCAGACTTCAATATAATTAAAAATTTGTGGTGTGACGTGAAGAGACAGTTGCTCACAATAATCTTTTAAATAATAATCAACTTTGAGAAGCAGTAGACCACGCCCCTAGAGAAAGATATGAAAATTTGGTTATTTCAATGCATCGGCTCTGTGCTGCAGTAATAGCCAAACAACAGTCACGCAACTAAATATTAATTTGTAGAAAAATTACGTTATTACTATTTAACCACTAAATCTTTTAAAATGAAACACAATTTTTGCTTCATTTTTATGAAAGTAAAGCGAACTACTATTTTTTTGACCGTCCATATTTTGGAGCTTTTGACGTATTTAATTTAAATCCAACCAAACTGAGTTTAATTCTTAAGTTTTCTTTTATGATTGCATTGTTAACACTTATAACTTGTTAAAAAAAATACAAAATAAATATTTGTAAAGAAAAGCAGATTCATCATCATCAGGCAGCGTTACAGCTCGGGGTGAGCTTTAGCTTCATTCACAATTTTCTTCCAGGCTTCGCGATTTTTGGCCACCGTCCTCCAGTTGTTAACTCGCAGCTTCTTCAGGTCTGAGATGATTTGGTCAAACCATTGCAGATTCGGGCGTCCTCTTGCTTTCGTAACTGGCGGGTTATAGACGACTATGACTTTTTGTGGGCGCTCATTGTCCATACGCTCAATGTGGCCTAACCAGCGTATTCTTTGCGCTTTGATGTGCTTGACGACATCCTCCCCTTGGCATAAAGCTAGGAGTTCGTCATTAAAACGGATTCTATATGTTCCATCACTCACACGGAATGGTCCGAAGACCTTCCGGAGTATTTTGCGTTCAAAAACTCGTAAGCACTGCTCATCCTTATACGTTAGAGTCCAAGATTCGCATGCATATAGCAGCACAGGCCGAATTATAGATTGATATATACGCAGCTTACATGCTCGCGGAAGCAGTCTTGATTTAAGGAGCTTAATGTTGGCAAAGCAGGCCTTATTTGCAGCCATAATTCTCTTTTGTATTGTGTCGTGCATGTTACTATTGTTTTTAATCAGGGCACCAAGATATTTGAACTGCTCGACACCCCCGAAAGAGTAGTCGCCGATCGTCAGATTTTCGACACGTCGTTTTGTCTCAGATCGCGAAAACTTTAAATATTTCGTCTTGGCTTCGTTTACTCTAAGACCAACTGTTTTCGCTCGTTGCTCGATGGCCAGGAAGATTTCGGCCAGATATTTTTTGTTGCGGGCTAAAATGGCTACGTCGTCAGCGTAGGCGATCGTTAGGCCCGACCTACTGAAAAGGTTTCCAAATTTAATTTCCTTTCTTATAGCAAAGTGTAGCAGCAAGTTGAACACAGATGTGGAAAAGCAGATTATTTTTTTTTAATTTTCTTTTCGTTTTACGCGTACTACTATTATTTTGACCGCAACTGTACAGGGTGGGCGGAAAGTTTCTGCATACAAACAAAACACCGTTAAGGATCTTTTGTATTGCTTTTCAAAATATTTTTTTACTTAAACCACTAAATCATATCCAAGCAACATTCAATTGACTCGCTTTCGAAAACTTTCGCACAAGACCGACGCTTCGGCCAATGATATGGCATCCCACTCTTGTTTTACTCTCTCAATGAGTTGAAGTCTATTGGCAGGTTTTGGACTCCGAAATACTGAATCTTGAATCCTGGACCAGATATGTTCAATAGGATTAAGATCTGGCGAATTTCCCGGCCAGTCTTCCCATACTTAAATAAAATTTTAGCAGCACTTATTGACTGTTTCGCCGTAAGGCATCGCGCACCGCCCTGCATTACAATCGCTGTAGATGTACGAGGGAATTGCTTAGGATTTTCCCCATTTCGTTTTCAAATAAAACAAGCAATCAAAATTTTAACTATATTACAATTAAAACGATGTATGTAGAAACTTTCCGCCCACCATATATATATATATACTCGTATATTAGGGCGGGTCAAATTGTATGGAACGATTTTTTTTTATGACGCGTATAGCAAAAACGTAATCTATAGGTGATTCTGAGAAATTTTGCTCAAGAGACCATAGCTCTAAGTAGGATTTGGAGCCCCCCAAAATTTCAAAATAGATATTTTTCAATATATACATAGAATAATTTAATTAAATTCGTCATAAAATCGGATAGAGTTATAGTAGATTTCTCAATCTGGGCTTGTTTGAAAGGTATTTTTATCACCTTTCAGAATCTATATTGATACCAATATTTTTTTTTTTATTTTTAGTAGGCATATTAGGAATTTTTTGTCGAAAAATAGCCTAAAATGAACTTTTAACTAATAAATTCCGAATTCGCTTACATTTTTTTCGATATTTTTTTTTGCAGATTATGAAAGTTCAGATAATTTCCAACAACTTTTATTACGATCAATTTTTTTGTTTTTGAACTCCTTTTTGTAGGAAAATCGATCTGAAAAAATCAACATTTTCAAGGTTTCAACAAAAAACACTATCTGCTAAAATATTCTTTGAAATACATTAGTTTATACGAGAGGAGCTTTCTAAGATGATTGGAAATGTATGCTAAACGCGTACAATTTCGTAACGAACAGGCTAAAAAGTCACTGCGGTGGTATTATTATTTATTATCAACTCCGATCACATATATGGGTCTATGCTACATCTAAAGACCTTTTTCATTATTAAAGAATTTAGTTACCTGACACTTCAACTCTAGTTCTCGCTGGCATTGCCAATAAATTTTTTATTTTTACTTTTCAGCAAGCGACAAAGGAGGAATAAACGTAAAATAGAATGATGTGATTAATAAAAAATGAAAAAACGAATACGATTTTTTTGTTGGTCATAACAAACCTAAACACCCCCTACACTTAGAGTTTAACGCCGAATCTGAACGGCGGTTGGCGGTTTCTTTCACATTTTGTTTTAGTTTCGCCATTGCCTGCTAAGAGCGCACCTGTACGATTCTTGTAATTTGCATCTCCTACATGCGGGTTGAAACATTTCCAACATCGCCCTTGTTTCGCCCTTGTGATACTTGTTTTTTGTAATATTTGTGCGTTCTCGCTGTCTTGCAAGATTTAGTCTTGATGCAACTCTGCAAAATTACTCGAACATAACATTTGAAGCCACTACGAATACATACACTAGTCAGAATAAGTTTGCGTACAAGGGGTACGTAGTTTTTTCATATGAAAAATAAATCACTTAAAGTAATTTTTCAAAAACAAAATATTTTTTATTTTTTCCGTAAACTTAGTTCTTTTATTCCATTAAGATAATAATAACAAAAACTTGACCAAACTGTAGAAGGAGGGCCAAAAACAAAATATGTTATGAATTCACCTCAGAAAAAGTTTGCGTACAAGATGAGATTATGTAGTTAAAATTCAATTGAAACTAAGTTTTGTCCAAAAATTAATAACTTTGTGAATTTTATTTTCTCGCTTGAACTCCCTGCAGAAGTTTTGGCGCAAATTTTTTTAAATTCGGTGTTTTTTCAGCGGTTACTTTGTTATATCCTTGAATTGGTTGGTTAACTATATCTTAGAAGATGGAGTGTTGTTGGGCTCAGGGCTTAACTGAACCCCTTATATACTCAATTAGATGCACGGTAGGTGACTAGGGAGGGACTTTTGTAACTTTGTTGAGCCAGTTAATAGCAAACATAGCTTCGCATCGTATGCATTGCGCGCTAAGGTTGAAAAAATATGTTGGAATCTGATCCAAAGTTTTGAAACCTTGGCTTACATAAGCTTTTAGAATATGTAAATAACCCCCCGGAAGCATTTCTGAATAAAACAACACAGCCTGCTCACTCCTTTTCCTGACATGCAGCCCCATACCATATCTCCACATATGCTATGCTTCACTGTTAATTTCAGATTTTTGTTATTAACAGGATCCTGTTCAAATTAGTTGATGCCTTTTAATGCCAAATATGCCAAACCATTATCAGATAATAATGAAAGGTCCTATAGATAACAACATTTCGTCCCGGAAATCCGGTTTTTTAGACTCCTTGATGGACTCTTTTACGAAAGCAATTCTGTGCTTCTTGTAAGTATGCTAAATATGGGCTTCTTACATGCTGTTATGTAGGGGAAGTATGTTTTTTTCAGAACTTTTCTTATAAAGTCACTGTGATGCACTGATCGCAAACAATCGAATCCTCTTGCTCGGGTAACTTTAAAAAATGGTCAGATCGTAGTAACCAAACAAGATTTTCTGTTTTTTTTAGATTTAAGATGGCTTTTGGAAATGACGAATGTGCTCTCCCAAAAGTTTCTCTAATTTCATGAAATTTTTTGTCAATTTTGAAAAGTTTTTGTAAGATTATTTTTTATCCATTTTTAATATTTTTCTGTTGAATTCTATTGCTTTCTATAAAATTTCAAGCACATATAACATATAATAACTTACAAGTCCGTTTACTGTTCAATGGAATACAAATTTTCCAAAAAAAATAAAGAGCATAACCGGAAGTTCCCGTTATTAGTTTTGTACGCAAACTTATTCTGCACCGTTTTGTGAGTATATTATCAAAAAATACGAATACATGGAAAATTATTACTTTAATTCATCTAAAACAGAACAAAAAGTGCAGTTAAGGCATATATGAATAATGTGGATAAGTTTTTATAAACAGAGAACCCATTTTTGAGGTCAAAATTAATCATAAAATATTTTTGACTTGCCTGTACGCAAACTTATTCTGACTAGTGTATGCTCTTCGGCAACAGAGTATGCATTTAAAAACTAAGAAATAAGCACCGCTATATAGCTGTGACAAATACGAATAAAACACATCGATCGTACGTGTAACTGCACACATTTGCGTATGCGGTTCGTTGTTACTGCGTTGTCTTTGTTGTTGCCATTACTATAATGGCGGTTAAAGGAGGTCATTCACTTTTGCACGAACCTTAGTTTGCCTAAACTTACATTTCTTCTTTTCCTCTCATCTTACTTCTACAAATACACTGAACCAAAAAGAATATAAAATTTCAGTGAAAATGTAAGTGGAGTTTCAGTACGAAATTATGAACCGCAGCTCAAATGTGAGAATGTACGAATTTGCATACACTTGTATATACTAGAGAGCTGCATAAATCCATTTATACTCGAAGCTTCACGTGCAGTTTCAAAAACGGAACACGTATCCGAAGAGAAGCCGAAAAAAGGTACTCATTTTTCGGTACCTCTAAATTGTCGAGTAACTGCACGTTGTTACTCGACGCTGAGCGAGCAGCTTCTCGTTGCGACTCGACGCTAGCAGACTTCCTTCTCGTTGTTGCACAATTACTCGCGGAAGCTGTCTAGTATGTCGGAAGGTTAACTGCATGAGGTACCGCAAATACTAGCGGAAGGTGTCGAGTATGTCGGAAGATTTAAGCAGCATGAGGTACCGCAAATGCTTTGTGAAGTTTGAGTTAAATGTGCTTCAAAGGAATGTTGCGAAGCATTGCGCGAAGCATATTTTCTTTTGTTCTATATTTATTTATAACGAATAATGTGAACAAATATATTTATGTAAATGTAAATATTAATTGTAAAAATTAATTGTGAGTCAATCACGGCAGCACAAACCATATAATCATTGACGGCTGTGCCGTGGAGTTCGTCGACAGCTTCTGCTACCTCGGCTGCACAATCAAGGCGGACGGCGGAGCGGAAGAAGATGCCAACTGCAGACTGAGTCAAGCCAGGGCAGCGTTTGGACGGCTGCATTCAGTATGGGCAAGCTCGTAAATCTCCAGACGCACGAAGCTACCAATATTCAACGCATGTGTGAAGTCGACAATGTTGTACGGAAGCGAAACATGGCTAGTCTCGAATGCCATCACCCAGAGGCTACTATCTTTCGTCAACAAATGCCTGCAAATCATCTGCAGGATAGTCTGGCCCACGACAATTAGCAATGACGCGCTGTGGAAGACTACAAAGGAGGAACCCATTCTGAGACAAATAAAACGCAGGAAATGGAAATGGATAGGTCATACGCTAAGGAAACCTCCAAACAGCATCACGAGAATGGCACTGGACGTGAACCCGCAAGGAAGTAGAAGTCGCGGTCGACCAAAAAACACCTGGAGAAGGTCGACCCTACGCGAGCTAGCCGATGCCAATATCACATGGGACGGCGCAAAAACAACATCCCATCGTGTACGATGGAAGAGTCTTGTTGAGGCCCTATGCTTCAGTGAGGAGTGAACAAGGAAACAAAAATATTATTTTATAAAAAATTTAAGGTAATATTGATGTTTTAAAATATATTAACTAGAATATGAAGAAAATTTTATTCTCTTGCTTTTGATTTTTTGGATGGCTGATAAAATAAATTTCTTATTATATGACTTTTTTAATAACTATTCAATAGAGATTTCATTTAATATAATTAAGTTTAATATAAAATAAACATTATTTCTTAAATATTTTAGCTTCCACGCGTAATCGCTCGAATTTTGATTACGGGATGATATATGAGGAGGTCCATAACAAAACGCAATAATTCCACTTTTTAAGTTTTTCGTTTTTTTGACTGAATCCAATTCTACATGTTAAAATCTATGTAACAATTGTTATAAAACATACCAAAGGTCAATAATTTCACTGTAATTCAAAACCAAAAATAATGGGTCAGACAAAAATGCAACAATTCCATATCTATGCAATATATAACTTCGAGATATTAGTGAAAAGTCAATGATATAAATTATTTTTATTCTTATGGTACCTCTACAATAAAATTTAAATTTATTGTTATGGTTACTCTACAATGACTATAAACGGTAAGAATTTTATTGAGTTTTTGGGCGTGTTGAAAAAGCTTTGCGAAAAGATACTACAATTTTTGTTGAAGAAGGTTATAACAAAGTTATAACCGTGCACGTGCAAGTTAAGATTTTAGGAAAGGATTGGCACCTTAAGGAATTAAAAATGTTGGCAGAATATTACCGTCATATAACGGCATACAGAGTATCAATGTACATTAAAACTTCTAAATCTTACATAATTGACGGCAAAGAAAAATTAACCATTAAAATTAAAAATTAATTAAATACCCCTTCGTTTGCCTGATGGATTCCTCTTGGTGTTGCAATTAAAGAAAGATATTGTTAAACTCTGGAAAACCTGGAAACCCTGGCCAACAGTGGTCAAACATTTCGGGGTTAGAATTTTAGACGAACAAGAAAGTATAGTTCCAATTAAGGGGGGGGCGTGGGTAAGGGTTTACACTTTTGAAAAATCGAATTTTTTTGTTTTTATTTATCTTATTGTTAAACATTTCAAGAATATATTCTCAAAATTTTAAGTCGATCGGAGCAAAACTCTTGACGTTATGGTCTACAGTTAGTCCCCTGTCCTTTAGTGCAGGTACTCGTATACAGCTTATTCTCTTCTATCGCGTTTTTCTCAAAACTACTTTTCCAAAGTCCGTGATCACTGTCATTTAAAAACTACTAAACCGATTAATTTGAAACTTGGTACACATTTTCTACATATAAAATACCTCCCCCCAATGTTTAGTAAAAAATTTTTTTTTTACATTAAGGGGGTTACAAAATGGCGGAATTTTTGTGGAAAATATCAGTTTACACTTTAGATGGCCACCAAAAATTTTTAAATGAAAAAAAAAATAATCGGAGAATGTTGGGGGGAGAATTTGATAATACTTTGACTACATTTTAATGGTTTTTGATTTCAGATAATTTCCGACCGAGATATAGTGATCACCGCAAATTGTATTTTTTCAAAAACGTTCTGGTCTGTCACCGGCTTGTTTTGTTTGTATTTCTGCATGAAAAAATTACAGAATATTGTTAAAAGTGTGCTTAATAATGTACAAAAGGTTTAAATACATTTGATTAATCCATACTTTCAAAAAAAGTTCATAAAAAAGTGTTTTTTTACGCTGAAACCCTTACCCCCCTTAAACCGATGATATAACCTTATGTGACTGTTAGGAGGAGGACACTAATATGAGATGTAACACAATGTTGATTTTTTTTAATACTTGAATACTTATATACTTTTGTAATACTTGAATGTACTTGTGTAATATAATAAAACTTATGCAATTCAAATCAAAAAGATTTTATTTCTATGTTGTTCACAGCAAAACGCCACAATTCCAAACCTAGTTCATATCAAAACGCAACATTTCCATAGGGTTCATAGCAAAATGAAATAAATACTATGTGTCGGACCAAAACGCAATATTTCCAAATTTGTTTTCTAAATAACTAAAAAAGTAATTGCAAAATAAATTAACTTATTTATGATTTGTATTGTTCTTAGAAAACTATTATTCCACAGCAACTATTAAAAGAAAAATATATGCCCTACTGACTTTAATTACATTTGTTCGTTTATCCAAAAAATTGTTAAGGTGGAATTATTGCATTTTGTTATGGACCTCCTCATATGAATAAATAAATAAAATAACTAATAAATACAAATATAACTATTTTTGATGATTTTAAATCAATTTACTGCATAAACATAGCAAAAACATTATAAGTCCAGCCACAACGCCATTAGAAGCGGCAATATCTGGTGTGCCGTTGACCTTGAAGCTGCAAAAATACTCTAGCTTCCGTAGGAAGGTACCACCACAGAACAAACAATATACAGAATGCGCATCTGGTGTAAAGAAAATTTTCTTTGCGGGTTCCAGCGGTAAGACCCGTTTGTGGATGCGGGGGAAGCAGTAAAAGGGACGAGAACGCACAGAGCGCGAGAGCGTAAGCTGAGAAGCTGCGACCACGCACCACACACTGTGGTTGTTGTTGTTGGGCAACAGTGGCGTCCCCAGGATTTCGGGAAGGGGGGGATATGCAAAAAATCCAGTTTAACGCCATTTTTATACTTTCATCTTTGCGTATTATTTTTAATATATGTTGAATAAAATTGTATACATATATGTATACTAGGGCGGGTTAATTTTTTTTTGATGAAGCGTATAGCAAAAACGTAATCTATAGGTGATTCTGAGAAATTTTGCTCAAGAGACCATAGCTCTATGTCGGATTTGGGGCCCCCCCCAAAATTTCAAAATAGATATTTTTCAATATATACATAGAATAATTTAATTAAATTCGTCATAAAATCGGATAGAGTTATAGTGGATTTCTCAATCTGAGCTTGTTTGAAAGGTTTTTTTTGTCACCTTTCAGAATCTGTATTGATACCAATATTTTTTTTTTTTTTTTAGTAGACATATTAGGAATTTTTGGTCGAAAAATAGCCTAAAATGAACTTTTAACTAATAAATTCCGAATTTTCTTCGATTTTTTTCGATAATTTTTTTTTTGCAGATTATGAAAGTTCAGATAATTCCAACAACAACTTTTATTATGATCAATTTTTGGTTTTCGAACTCCTTTTTGTAGGAAAATCGATCTGAAAAAAATCAACATTTTCAAGGTTTCAACAAAAAAACACTTTTTTTACATTTTTAATTCAATTTATTTTTAAATTTTGGGGGGCTCCAAATCCAACTTAGAGCTATGGTCTCTTGAGCAAAATTTCTCAGAATCACCTATAGATTACGTTTTTGCTATACGCTTCATCAAAAAAAATCGTTCCATACAATTTGACCTGCCCTAATGTATACATATAACATAAACTTCTTAAAGCAACAACTTTTAGTGACATGTATTTTAAAGTCATAAAATCCCAACTAAAAAATTCAACTTTGTTTTGAGTTATTACATATTGAAAACACCTTCTAAAAGAATTACGAAAAACTCAAAAGACGTATTTTAAAAAGCATAACACACCAGCTATGTAAAAGAAATCCAACATTTACAAAATGTGTGACGTTCTGAAATTTAATTATGATAGAGGTGACCATGTTTCCATGTTTACACACAATTCACAAAAAAAATGTAAGCGAATTTTTTTTTCAAATATCAACAGCTGATGCAGGGTTGGCATGAAGCCTGCGTTTGATTACTACCTTGGTAAATAGTCGATACTTTTGGGAACACTGAAAATACAACTATTCTGCGAGAACAAATGCAATGCTGATTTTTTTAATCATTTATTCTTAACACTTCTGCGGGCATCCGGTTCTGGCCAGACCATATTGAACTTTGGATCCACTTTAGTAATGTTGTAATTAAGCTATCGAGCTCATATTTCATGATATCCTTAACTGATCCTTTCTAAGCACAAAACCCAAAACCATGGCATGCATTTTCATACAAAATTGCCAGATATTTTCAGTATTTTTTTTGTTATTTTCGACGTAATTATTGTCAGAATTGTTTATAAATATTTTTTTATTTTATATATATTTTTAACTAGGCTTTTCCATCTGACCCGATTTGAAGCATTTTTTCGTGCCACCCCGTTAATAGTGACATAAATTAGCTGACGCAAAATGTACCTGGTTCAAGTGTTTTTCATTCGCCTTGGCTTTTATTTTCTTTGGGTTAATAAATTTGAATTTTTCTTGGAAAATAATATTGGAACATATTCAAAATTAATACTTATCCATTGTATTCATGGTTATGCCCGTGTTTTGGTGTCAATTCAATTACAATCCTGAAGTGAAGGAAGCATTTGTGGTCTTGTCGAGTCTGGTTTTTTATCAATTCGATTGGGTGTTTTCTGTGGCAGAGATGAAAGGAAGGAAATGCTATTTTGAGGATCAGGTGGACATTGTTTTTGAACTTCGACGCTGGAGTTAAATCAGAGAAGAAAATTTCTCTAAAAAAATTGTCTAAGCAATTGCTTTAGAGCAAAGAATTTAAGATATTAAATAATTTGCTGCTAGAGGTAATAATAACGGTGCTGCCAGTTTCACGCTTTCTTTTGGCCCTGAACAAAACGAAGCTTCTGATACTGATAGAAAAAATGGTCGTTTAGATAGTTCAATGTGAAGATAGCGACACCGAAGGCGACAAGGAGATAGATATCCGGCCAGTTCAGCATGAACAATAACATGTTGAGTGTGTTTTGCATATTTTTCTTTGGCAAAGCAGTTCAGAATTATTGACAGTGCAGGAATCCAGAAATAGATATATCAAAACGCGATTTGTGTGTGTCGAATGTAAAATCTCAATGTGGTTTAGTCATGATACTGCATTACATTGTTGAAATAATTGCATTGGTCAAGTAGTTGAAGTAGATCCATAAGTAACGTATTTTACATTAATAAATTTTTTTTTTATTTTCTTGCTTTACTGTCGTTTTTTTTTATTTCAAAATTAATTCATTGAAGTTGAAACTCGCTATTTACTTAATTATTCTAGGCAAGCAAAAGAAATTATTGTGTTCACACTTTCTGATTTTTTTATATCATTAACAACAATCCTTGACTATCCTCTTGCTCACATCATGGTCTGGCCAGATCATGGGAGGTTCAATTATTAGGTTTTAAGTGGGTGATTACAGAAGAGATAAAGCAAATAGTAAAAATGTTTCACAATTCCATATTGTTATATCAAATTGCATAAATGAATTCTTCGACCGAGGGGGGGGGATCCATCCCCCTAATCCCCCCCTGGGGACGCCACTGTTCGGCAACAAAGTGTTTGCTCTCCGCTTGCTTTTTTACAAACAAGAAGTGGACAGGCATAGTTTGAATAGAAAAATTGATTGAGCGATCGCGAAGGCGCATAAATAAGGTGGTAGCACTACGGAAAAAACAAAAATTCAATGAATTTTATTAGTTCTTTTGGTCTGTTTGTAAAATAGGTGTTGTAAAAAGTATAAATGGCTACAATGAAAATAAACATATCTGTAAAAATATTGGAACAACCAAGACGCATTAAGAAAGTGATAATAAGTGGAAAACTATTGGTACAATGTTGTGCTAATTACACAGTGCAACAAATTAAAAAAAATTTCGAGGGACAAGGTCAAACCCATCTCATTCGATAGAGGACCTCAGTAGATGAAAAAGTGCCAAGGGATTTTTCCCGGAAGTTCGAGTTTTTTTTTTAATTGAGTTTAAAGATGGCGGCTTAAAGCACCTTCCCGAAACTTTTAAAACATCATATCTCTTGACTCAAATGTCAGAAAGGAATAATTTTTACGTCAAATGAAAGCTAATGAATTGAAGTAGATGACACAATATCCTTTTTGGAAAAATGTAATGAAAACGGACTTCAAGGACATCAAATAAATTTGTATCCTTGAATATCCTGGAACCCGTGAGAGCTAAATTTATATAAGTGACTTCTGGTAAAAAGGCATTCAAAGATCTATACTGCATATTAATTTCATTTCAATCACTTTAACTGTTAAGCCACTACAACGTTTCATTATACACTGCTAAATTCATGTTTTTTTGTAAAGAATATCTCGTAGTTGCTTCCGAAAAACATCGAATGTAGCAAAGCACATTTTTTTAATCGTTGTAGAGGCTTAACTTTAAAAGTTATTTACATTAAATTTATAAGCAGTATAGATGTTTGAATGCTTTTTCACCAGAAGTCGTTTATATAAATTTAGCTCTCACGGTTTCCAGGATATTCAAGGATAAAAATTTTATTGAGGTCCTTCATATCCTTTTTCATTACATTTTTCCAAAAAGGATATTGTGTCATCGACTTCATTTCATTAGCTTTCATTTGACGTTCCTTATTATTATTATATTATTATTCCTTTCTGACATTTGAGTCAAGAGATATGATGTTTTAAAAGTTTCGGGAAGGGCTTTAAGCCGCCATCTCTAAACTCAATTTAAAAAGAAACTTGAACATTCCGGGAAAAATCCCTTGGCACTTTTTCATCTCCTGAGGTCCTCTATCGAATGAGATGGGTTTGACCTTGTCCCTTTTTTCAGTGTTGCACTGTGTTATCAAAGAAAAAAAGTGTAATCAGTTCTAGTGCTGCAACTACCTATTGATTTTGCCTTGACGAACGCTTTGCCAAATCAACCACCGTTTCAATGTGCACGAGTAAAAGCCAAGCTGGCTAGCTGCGGAAAGCAACAACGTTGCGTGTTGTTGTCGAAATAAGAATAAAGCCCAAAACCATCGAATCTATGCGTGTACATCAATTCGCGCTTACTCTCTCGGTTCCCTTTACATTTTCTTCACCTTTGTTGCTTCCCGCCCGCGTCTGAAATGAAATCGCAAAATTATTTCAGATGCGCCTTCTGTATACTGTTTAGTCTGTCGTACTACATACTCGCGGAAGTTTTGCTATTATGTTCCTATTTTTACATGTTCCTATTTTTTCATGTTCCAATTTTTCGGGTACCGCTTTTTCGTGACTTCCTTCTCGTTGTTATCCGAAATTCTGTGCTTCTCTTCTCTTCTCTTCTCTTCTCTTCTCTTCTCTTCTCTTCTCTTCTCTTCTCTTCTCTTCTCTTCTCTTCTCTTCTCTTCTCTTCTCTTCTCTTCTCTTCTCTTCTCTTCTCTTCTCTTCTCTTCTCTTCTCTTCTCTTCTCTTCTCTTCTCTTCTCTTCTCTTCTCTTCTCTTCTCTTCTCTTCTCTTCTCTTCTCTTCTCTTCTCTTCTCTTCTCTTCTCTTCTCTTCTCTTCTCTTCTCTTCTCTTCTCTTCTCTTCTCTTCTCTTCTCTTCTCTTCTCTTCTCTTCTCTTCTCTTCTCTTCTCTTCTCTTCTCTTCTCTTCTCTTCTCTTCTCTTCTCTTCTCTTCTCTTCTCTTCTCTTCTCTTCTCTTCTCTTCTCTTCTCTTCTCTTCTCTTCTCTTCTCTTCTCTTCTCTTCTCTTCTCTTCTCTTCTCTTCTCTTCTCTTCTCTTCTCTTCTCTTCTCTTCTCTTCTCTTCTCTTCTCTTCTCTTCTCTTCTCTTCTCTTCTCTTCTCTTCTCTTCTCTTCTCTTCTTCTCTTCTCTTCTCTTCTCTTCTCTTCTCTTCTCTTCTCTTCTCTTCTCAACGCGTGAGTGAGAGAGCGAGTAAGAGCAGTATACCTACTCGACGGCGATCGAGTAAGTGAAGTATACATATCCGACACCAAACTTCTTATGTGCAGTAAAAAGTTATCCGATGCTGTCTCTCTAGTATATACAGTGACGGACAATAGTATTGACACAGCAACGATTGTTCAATAAAACAGCAAATTTCAGGTAAACAAAACATAAAATTCATTGGCGCATAGTCATAGTCGAAATAAAGTACACTTTAAGTTCAATAAAGTATACTTTTTAATAAAGTAGGCTCTAACTCAATCATAGTCAAGTTAGAGCATACTTTAACGCTTAAAGTATACTCTAACTTTAAAACAAGCAAAAGCTGTTGCTAAACCAGTTAGCAATGAGTCAAAATGAGACTTTATTGACCGGTAACGATTATAGAAGTCTTCGTCATCGAACTCGAGGGGATCCATCCGGCTTTTATATTCTTTTCGCCGTCTCAGCACAATGACGTCGTTCATAATATTGAAAACTCTTTCAATTTCCTCGAAATGAAACATTTACATATTTTTAGATTTATTTCGTTTTTTTAATTTAAAGTATTTTAAAAAAGTTACATTTCTTCTCATTTTGACTCATTGCTAACTGGTTTAGCAACAGCTTTTGCTTGTTGTAAAGTAAAAGTGTACTTTAAGCGTTAAAGTATTGTTATGAATACTATGTCTAGTGGGCTGTTACGTATCACTGGATTGTGCAATTTGAAAATAAGACAACTTTAATTATCCGAACGCAGTCAATAAAAGCCAACAATCACTTTATTTCACAGATTTAATCTTCAATTTCTTTACACTTAATTATTTGCTTAATTACTCCGTGTGGCACCTTCACTAGTCAAAATCAGACTGACTCGCTGCGCCGCACCCGGCTGCCTTATATACCTGTCCGGCCATCGCGCAGATCGTTCTCGCACATTTCAGAGTGGACTAAAGGTTTCCATGATGATCGCGACCATCATTGCCAGGTTGGACTAAACGTTTACATTATCGCGGTCATCATTGCCATGTTGAATTATGGCACGGCGCGTAGCGACAGGGTTGCTTTGCACAACGACAGACTGTCTCATCGTTACACTGCCCACCACTTAGACTTGTTCGTCCCGAACAAGTGCCGAGGTTCCGCTGTGATAAGGCGCCAGGCGCTCCAAATGGACTACCTTCAGCTTAGCGCCTTTATTGCTGCAACGTTGAATCCGGTATACCACGTCGTTACTACTAGTCACGACTTCGTAAGGTCCTTCCCATGACGCTTGAAGTTTCGGAGACAAACCTTTCCTCCGTTGCGGGTTGTAGAGCATTACCAGATCGCCTTCTTGGAACCCTGCTGAGTTGGCCCGTAGATCATATCTGGCTTTCGCCTTATCGCTGACCAGTTTGGTGCGGCTCCTTATAAACTGGTGAATTTTCTCCAGTTCCGCCCGCTTATTGACCACGTAGTCCGTCTTAGCGCCTCCCGTCGTGCTGACTTCCCCGAACTTCAAGTCAGCGGGTAACCGCAACTCTGTGCCGAACACTGCTCGGGCTGGAGTAAGTGGTGTCGTGCGGGGCTGACCTATACGCCATCAGGAATAGGGGGATATGCGTGTCCAAATCCTTTTGATTCCTGCCTACCACTTTCCGCAGATATTCTTCCAGTGTCCGGTTGAAGCGTTCCACCATGCCGTCGGACTGTGGGTGCAAAGGAGTGGTACGAGTTTTCTTTATCCCCAGTAGCTCACACACTTCCTTGAATACCGCAGACTCGAAATTCCGGCCTTGATCTGAGTGCAACTCCAACGGAACTCCGAACCGGGCTACCCAGTTGTTTACCAGCTTTTCCGAGATCGTAGTGGCCTCTTAGTTAGGAATAGGGTACACTTCGGGCCATTTGCTGAAATAATCCATTACCACCAGCACATATTTGTTGCCTTGAGTGCTAGTTGGGAATGGGCCGGCGACGTCCATAGCAATCCGCTCGAAGGGCGCTCCCACGTTGTACTGCTGCATGCGGCCTCGAGATCTTCTTGTCTGCCCTTTCGCGGCTGAACATCGATCGCAGCTCTTAATCCACTCGGCTACAGACTCCTGACATCCTACCCAATAGAATCGTCTTTTTATTTTGGCGACGGTTTTGGTGATGCCTAGGTGCCCTCCACTGGAGTCGTTATGGTATGCCTCGATGACCTCGTTGATTCTGCATTTCGGCACTACCATTAGGGGGGGTCCGACCATCCGCGCTTTCCCATTTGCGGTAGAGGCATCCTTCCTTCAGCCGCAGACTTTTCCACTGTGTCCAGTAAGCCTTAGCGATCTGGCTTTCACCGGCCATCTCCTGCCAGTCAGGACGTGCGTCTTGCTCCTTGCCTTCGACGATTTTTGCAAGATCCGCATCCTCACGCTGGTCTTTTCGTAGCCTCTCCGCAGACCACTCTTCCTCTGGCATAACGCTTACCAACCGGACGTCCACTATCTGTTCTTTGCTTTCGGCTCGCGAGCACTGCCTGCATTCGACTTTGCACGGACGGCGTGACAAGGCATCGGCATTTCCATGGCTACTGCCCTTGCGATGCTCTATCGTGTAGTCGTAGCTCTGCAGTCGCTCGATCCACCGCGCCAATTGACCTTCAGGATCCTTAAAGTTCAGGAGCCATCTCAATGTCGCATGATCTGTGCGCAGGCGAAACCTTCCTTCAAACGTGCAAAAGCCGGTTCCTGCTCCTCGTTCCACTCGAAAGCTTGGCTCTTTTTCGTCAGTTTGTGCAAGCTGCCAGCTATGTTCGCGAATCCCGGAACAAATCGGCGGCAGTATGTGCACAGGCCCAGGAAACTGCGGAGTTCGTGTAGATTGCGTGGCCGGTCCACTCCTTCACCGCCGTGATTTTGCCTTCATCCGTATGTATTCCGCGGGCGGAAACCATATGACCCAGATACTTGACCTCCTTTTGGAACAGCGAGCACTTCTTTGGATTGAGTTTAAGCCCGGCTTCTCGTATCCGCTCGAATACCTTCTTTAGCTTTCCCAGGTGATCGCCGAAGTTTTTACCCATCACGATTATGTCGTCGAGGTACACCAGACACGTCCGCCAATGCAGCCCTTTTAGCACGCGTTCCATTAGCCGCTCGAATGTTGCTGGTGCGTTGCAGAGTCCAAACGGCATGACGGTGAACCGCCACAAACCATCGCCAACACTGAAAGCCGTTTTCTCCTTGTCCTTGTCTGCAAGCTCTACCTGCCAATAGCCGCTGCGTAAGTCGAGCGTGGAGAACCACTGTGTGCCTGACAGCGTGTCCAGGGTGTCATCGATCCGCGGTAGTGGATAACTGTCCTTCTTGGTCACATCATTGAGCTTCCGATAATCCACACAAAATCGGGTACTGCCATCCTTTTTCTTGACTAGCACGACCGGCGAGCACCAGGGGCCCGAAGAAGGCTCTATGACCTTTTCTTTCCGCATGTTTTCGATCAAATTTATGACCTCTTCCCTCTTGGCCAGCGGAACTCATCTGGGCGGTTGGCGAATCGGTCCACTAATGTACGTCCGATTATGATGTTGTCGTGTCCTTGTTTCGGTGCTTCTACAACCCACAGCCGACTCGTCCCATCGTACTCGTCCCACACAATCGCCTCGGAATTCGCCGGTATCCTCTGGGGTTGACACGATACAACCTTCCTTACCGCCACGCTTTGCTCAAAGCCGGTGTGCAGCGGGAATTCAACGTTGGCATATCTCAGCACGCGTTCTTTCAGGTCCAGCGTAAAACCGTGCCTAATCATGAAATCCACGCCGATAATCACGTCGTCCATTATATCCGCGACGATGAACTCATGTTCCAGGCTGCTGGTGCCGATAGCAATCGTTTTTGTAACGTTCCCTCTTACCGGCGCGCGCTCGCCAGTCGCAGTCCGCAGCTGTATGCCATGCAGAGGTTCCCAGTTCTTCAGCAGCTTCCTTTTTATGATCGAATATGACGCTCCAGTATCCAGTGTCAACACGAACAACTTTCCATCTATCGTTCCTTCCATTGTCAAGCTGCTGGGCTGTCGTTTCAGCTGTGAGACAAGGACGGTGGGGCAGCAGGTTGTGGGGATCAGCTCACGCCCCTTTGGGCTGACCCTTTTTAGTTTAATAGCTCCTCGTCCTCAGCCCTGCGCTTGTTGGCTGAGCCTCGATTGTCAGTATTCCTCGCTTCAGGCGATTGCGATCGAGAACGGGAACGCCTCTTTCGTTGGCGGCAGTCTCGTGATATGTGGCCCTGCTTGCCACATACCCAGTAAACAACTTTAGAGGAGACAACCCGTGGCCTGTCCGGTGGCTCAGAGCTTATAGCCTGGATCGTAATGTCGTTGTCTGGCTGGATCTGGCTTATCCTTGCAGGTGCATACCGAGTGCTCCCAATCCATGTCGCCTCATATGTCATCGCGCTGGTCACCGTCTCCCTAAATGTCGGCTTGCCCATCATCAACGCACTGCGACGTGTCTCCGGATCATGAAGACCTCCAGTAAACGCCTCTATCTTCATCCTTTCGAGATCATCAGCGCCGAAGGACGGGTAGCACAGCTGCACGAGCCGCTCAATGTCTGCTGCTCAATGTCTGCTGCAGTAGTACAGCGTTCTGTTGTGCTCGTCGCTGTATTTGGCTGCCAGCCCTGTTTCCCTTTCTACACACACCAATAGACCAAAAAACATGGTCGAAAATCAAACTTTTTACAAAAAACATAGCCATATGTCTCCTGAATAACTGAAAAAAAATTGATCGAATTCGATTAATATTTCTTGAAGATGTCTTACCAACAAGTTTGAAAAAAGCACAACCTCAAGGTCGTTCTTAAGTCGCGAATTTTCAGCTCGTAACCAGAAGACCCCCTTAAGACACCAATCTAAAAAAAAAAATACTGTTGCGAAAATCGAAGTTCTCTGAGTTCGTTTTTGGATTGGGTTTGAAAATAAAACAACTTCAGTTATTCAGCGCAACGTAGTAAAAACTAACAATCGCTTTATTTCCAAATTTACACTTGTTCTACTTTACACTACTACTATTGCATGTTTCCCCATTGCTTGCTCAATACAGACTCCACCCACTGCGCTGCTTACTGCTGCTTTTATATCAGTTTTCTTATCGCGCCGAAGTTTCTTGCAACTTCCAATTGGAAAATGCTCGATCATTCTCGCACAGCCCATTTCTCGCGAACCTTGCCATATCGGACTATACCAAGCGAATTATACCAGTTTGCCGTACTTCACAGTGCATGCTTAAAAGTATGCTTGCGAAAGCGTTCATGCACAGCACAGAGTGCCTTTTCGTTTCAATACATTCAAACTGTGTTTTCGACAAAAATGTCCCAAAAATCCCACTTTCGTCGGGGCATAACAACAGTATAGCGAACCCTCGTGAAAAATGAAATGAGTATGCTTTTCTACAGAGGGTTGGCTCCTACATTTAACAAACTAAAAATTTTGCCTGGGAAACGCCCATAAAAGGCGTGGCTCGGCGTCAAAGTTCAAAGTTATTATCAAAAAAACGCAATTAATCTCCAACTGATTTACACGATATGGGTATGGTGGTAACGAAAGGTAAACGTTCGAAGACTTAAGCGACGAACTCGACTAAAATGAACAAACTTCAAAGTCGGATTTCTCTTAAACTAGAGCCAATCCAGCCAAACGGCTGGTGGATCTCTACTTAGTATATTTATAGAAAGTCGTTCAGTAGGCCCCCATGTCTGAATTTTTGAAGGTAAATTTCACGCACAGTGTAATTAAACAGCTAAGCTCAAACCAGTTTGAGCTGGTTGTGTACTAAGCGTACAAAATTCAAGCATGAGAAAAGTGTTATCGAAATTTTGGTTTTATATCAATAAACTTTAGATATTTATACGAAAATGATATAATAGAAAATTCAATTTAGATTGGGTAACAATTTCGTAGCACATTAAATAAGAATTGTAAAAAACGCTGAATAAGAACTGCATTATACGAAAGAGAGCTTAAATATCAAGAAAAAATATCGTAGCCGCAATTTAATCACGAAAGTTGATGTTTTGTAACTGTGGACACCAGTAAGAACCAGATAGCAGTTGATGTCAATAATTCAATTTATAGTATTGGATAAACTTAACTAGAAGCAAATAAATTTAATAAGTGAAATATTCATAATTATTAAGTCCATAAAATAATTATTAAGACCATGAGACGGGAGAAAAGGAAAGAGAAACATTTGAACCTACACCAACAATTTACGAATGGAGCACGTTGCATGATAAACGCGAGCGCTTGTGAAATACTCACACTAACATATGTGCATATGTGCTTGTGTAAGATCGTGCGCGCATTCACTGCAGGCTTAGTGGCTTTGAACTTCATGGATAGGGAACACAAACATTAAAACATAGAAAAAAAATCTCAACAACCACGAAGATACCCTGTAGGAAATCGGACTGGTCCAAGTGTAGTTTTTCAACTGGTTGCTTGACAGTCATATATGACCTCAGAACCGACGCGATTTCTTGGAGCAAACTCACCTTTTTAACGTGGCGGTGTTCTAGGCGACAGTCAGTTGTCCAAGTAGTCCAAGGTAAGTCCGAAGTAAACCAGTTGCAAAGCGACTAGTTTGCAAACTAGTTTATTCTGGATTAGTTTTCTAACCACTCACTTTTTATGGAGAAAATGAGACAATACATTTTTCAAATAATTATTTTATTTTAAAAATATTTAAAAATAAAAACAAAAAATCATCGCGAATAAAACAAAAATGTTTAGTGCATTTAAAGATGAACCAAGATGAACTTGAACTTATTCACACACTTCTGCCGGAACTGTTTGGGGGACTTCGCCTGCAATCAATAAATAAATAAATAAATTAAAGGATAATTTCATAAACAAATAAATAAATATATTAATAAATAGGCTGTCTTCTTAAACGTCAGTTGTTTTGCAACAGTACAAAGCATCATGTTCGTAAACAAAAAATGCAACAGTGTTACAATGCATCGTGTTCGTGAACGCATCCAATGATCAATCGATTGCATCGGCATCGCAAACTGCGCATCATTATTATCGACGATGCATTGACATGAATTTCGCTGTTAACAGTTTCATTTCTGGAATTGGTTTGACTTTCAGTATATTCAAAATTCAATTCTCCAGGACCTTCGGAACTTGTTATTATATTATGAAGAATCATACAAAAAATTATTATATGCTTAACTAGTTTCATGTTTTTTACATCAATGGAACTTAAGATTCTAAATTTATTTTTCAAAATACCAAAGACCTGCTCGACGCATACTCACGTATTACTCAAAACAGTATTGAAATTTTGCAATATTAATATTGTTTCGAAGTTCATTTTCGCTTTCATTTCGTGCGTCCATTTTGCAGTATTTGCTTGCATCAGAACCATTCGTAAACAAAGCAGTGCAACACATAAATGTATGCAATATATCACGACGGCATACCTAACTGGCATCACGACAGTAGTGATAGAGCATCACTGCTTAGCATAGGGATGTTTAAGAAGACAGCTATACCTTTAAGCTGCTGTTGCAATTCGTTGCTTTACGCAACAACGCAAAATTATAACTGAAATCAATCAAAACAAAACGTGCAAATCGAGCGAACTTCGAGTCATAGAAACAGACACGTTCGAAAAATTCAAAAATGTTTACGTTGTTGTTGCAACAAAAGTATCGTAAGATAAGCCTTAACAGTATTTTTTGCTTCTCTCACCTCTGTTTCGTTTTTTCATTTTTATGTACTCTTCAGGCATATGAACGCGCACACAGAACGTGAACGACTAGACGCGAACTGACTGCCTTCTGCATCCGCTGACAGCTACTTTGACAACTAGTTGTCCACTTGACTTACAAAAAACCAATTGAAAAACCAATGCATTTTGGGAACCAGTTGTCTCAGGTCCGACAGGGTATCTAATTTCACCAACACTTGTGTAAAATGTAAAATATACACATTAACATCATCATACTCTTCACCATGGCAATCCCGATCACCATCGCTGTAATGACGATCGTTGAACTAGCTCCATTATCAACAGCACGGTCCGTGCGATAGCTTTGCTATAGTATTTGTCGCTCTTATGGTTGTTGACTTTGGAACTGCATTTGGGAGTTTCATTGTGCGCATGCATCACTGGGTTGGGACTCATGATTTTGTTGTTTTCAATGTCGAGATCATTGAAGAACACTTTTTATTTTTAATATTTTTGTTATTATTGTTGTTGTGGCTGCTATTGCAGAAAATCGTCGTTCGCATTTTGTTTTTGCCGCTCTTACTCTTTTAAATCACGCTGCATGACGGCTATTGTGGCTGTGGTTGTCACAGCAGTGCATTGAACGAGCGCGTACTCATGCAGCGTACGTTGATCCACCTACTGCAGCGCGCAAGTTCAGTTCGATGGCATTTCTCCAACTGCAGTTTCCACTTACGCAGTCTTTATAAGAAGAACGAATAAAAATAATGATAATGACTGCTTACAAAGCGCACACAGTTCAAGTCAGTGGTTAATATGCGTCCAACTAAACTTTGCTGCACAGAAATAAAAATTTTGTTTTGTCTGTTCAAACGAACACTGACAGCATCGCATGGATTGTAAACGTATATTATTTAAGAAATTAGACATTGTCCAAACTCTGAAGAAACATAATTCATTAAGAAACCCGTACATATAAATATGTATATAATAAAAAGAATAAAGAACGAGCCCACTTTTTTATTTCCCATCGGAATTTTCATACGTTGCAGCGTACTGGTACTGGTACTGGTGCTGCCAAAGACCAATT
This sequence comes from Melieria omissa, assembly GCA_963971225.1. Classification (NCBI taxonomy): domain Eukaryota; kingdom Metazoa; phylum Arthropoda; class Insecta; order Diptera; family Ulidiidae; genus Melieria; species Melieria omissa. The sequence continues at coordinate 63,825,725 of OZ020268.1, read as the reverse complement.
TATATATGATACATTTTTGTTTAGCTGCAAATAATGTTATATTTAGGTGATACAATTGTTACAGGACACATAAGTTACAGCACACATTTCAAGCGGATGGGGAAAGGGAGGGAGGGGACCTACAGTTTAACGCCGAATCCGAACGGCGATTGACAGTTTTTCGTTCACATTTGGAGGTTTTGCCATTGCCTGCCAAGAGCGCACTTGTGCGATTCTTGTAATTCTCATTCCCTTCATGTGGATAGCGATAGAAGTAGATGAGTTTTTCACCAGCCCGGGCCAGGAATCGAACCTGGGGCCTTTGGTATGAGAAGCCAGCGCGCTACCCGCTGGACTATCGAGGCCGGCCGAGTTTCCTAAGTTAGCAATTCTATTAATTGTAAAATCTTTTACTGGGAAAAGAAGAAATCTTTAGGTGTTATCAGAAATATTTGCATTCAAAGTTGGTTGCACCACATATCAAGACTCGAAAACAATTGTTGTCTAACAAAAAAGAAATAAAATTACATCAAATGCCATAAAAAAACCTAAGTCGGAGTTCGAACCCCGAGCCATACTTCGCACGACATCTCTAATATCTAGGCCTGAATTTGAAATAAATAAGACAAAATATATACATTGGTGATGCCTAAGTTCATATAGTATTTAGATGCGAAACTACCTGACAGATAGTACTGCACGATACAATATTCACAACATGCGTTCTCTTTTCTTTCTCTCTCCCCGCTGTGTTTGTTCCTTCCTCACCAAAATAGATCGCTAACGCGCTCGTTTTTAAGTTGATATACAAAGCGAGAGTTAACATTTACTCAGGTTCGTACTCAAAGAGGGGTTGTGGTTAAATTCTCATTGGCCTAAATACAAAAATCGTGAAATACTCGCCCAACGCAGCCAAGCACATATTTTATAGTATGACCACCTACACCTTATAATACACAAACCAAAATGTTTGTTCAAATTTATTTATCTCTGCTTTGTAAACTATTTTGCGTTTATTTCACCTATCGCCTCTGTGGTAGTGAACGTTTTGTAGTAGTTGACGAACGGTTGCGATCTTTTTAGTTCAGTCACCGAAAATAAAAATCCCATTTTCAAGAGCACATGAGAGCGGTTTTCGCTCTGGCGCTCATTTGACTTCGGCTCCTATCACACATTCTCACTCCTCTTCACCAAATCCGTTCGCAAGCTGCCACAGCTCTGCTCCAGCTTGCGCGTGTACTACCAGGGTCGTCACTTTTGAGCACTCCTCCAGCGCCATTGAAAATCTACTTAGCGCATTGGTCATTGATCGCTGGTTTATGGTATGCGCCCCGCAAAAGCGAAGCGAACTGAACAAGATCCAACGTCAGCGTTCATTTTCCTTTCATTGACAAACGGCGCTTCGTAACGAACGGATCGGTCTGTGTTTGCTCCGGAATGTGATGTGCTTTCTGAAAATTTGTTTCTTGTTTTATATATTTGGAAAATATAAACGACAACTGATAACTGAATTACGCATTTCAGAGACTCGAAAGTGTTACAAAGTGAAGAAATTGAGATGAGATTTGCGCATGTCTATCCAATGAGAAATAAAAGTTTATACTCGCTTATTTATATGTACAATACAATACAATTAAAACGTTAATTAGAAGTATTGTAAACAATGTCATTGTTACGTGCTTACAACAAATGTTAATTTTCATACTTGCAACTAAAAAGTTTATTTAAAAAAAAATATTGTAAAAAATTGTGCGGAAAAAGCCAACGATACATGCGAAAATTTGCAACCAAAAATTTAAAATGCACACTGGAATACATCAAGCACTCTATTAAAAAATTTTCTATTATAGAAATACGATTACCAATAAAAGGTTGTTAAAATGCTCATGTCTGCCGACAGCTCTTGCTGTCATTCGAATAGCAGTGACAGTGTAAGTGTACGTTCTCCCACCACATCACCCTCTGCCAATAACATTGGCTCACAAGCTGTGGTTGTTAACTCAAGAAACTGTGAAACAGTAAGCGCAAAGACATCAGTAATTCGCCAAGCATACATGGAACACCAACAACAAAATACACAATCTCAGTCCTTAGACGAAGGGCAAATAACTGTTGTTCAAGCATCGCCCAGTTCGAGTACTACGCCAACCAACCATCTTATTGGTGGTCGTTCGCATCTTGAGAATGCATTAAAACTACCGCCAAATACGAGTGTTTCCGCGTATTATCAGAATACAAGGATATTGGCCAGTGAAGCAGACAACAATCCGACAGCAGATCAAATGAATCAGAAAGACAGCGAAAGGCCGCTTACGACGCAACAGGCCTGCGTTGCCTTAGAAGCACCCACAGATTATGGCGCGTTAACTAATCGTGTTATTGGCTTCATGAGCGCGTCTTTATCTTCCACATCAGCCTCGATCCCTATATCTCTGCGATCTGCAAGTATTGTGCCAATCGCCGAAATGAATATTTCGTCCATAGGAATTCCCACTAACACAGCTGTCCCATTTGCCTCAGCCGCGTGTTCCTCCTCGCCGGCTTGTTCCTCGTCTTCACCAGCAGCCTTAAACTCTCGCAAAGTTCAGCATAGCAATGTGATATATATCAACAGAACAACATGCAACATAAACAATAAAACAATGTTGGTGCAGGCCGCACACATCTCAGAAGCCACTCAACCTAATAGTATTAATGGATCCTATGTGCCGACTAATACCGGCAATAACCCTGTAGTAAGCACCAGCGAAATGCCAGTGACTGTCACTTATAACAATTACAGTCAAACATTGCATCGACAGCAACAGCACGAAGGAAATGAAGGTGGCAACTACCAGCCACATTGTAACAACGGTACTGCCATGGTTGCCGCTGCAGACTCCCGCCCACAAACTCCGGAATATATAAAATCTTACCCAGTTATGGATACTACAGTCGCCAGTTCAGTGAAAGGGGAACCCGAATTAAACATTGGTAAAAACAATCAATAGTGGTGAAAAGCAATAATCGCTTAAGTCTATAAGTGATATTTTAAGCAGCACGCTTTAAAGGATCATGATAACACCCCTAACTCAAAGATGTCTTAAGTCGTCTTAAGCGTTTATCGTTTTGATTTCAGATATATTTGTGGCCATATGGAAGAGCATAGTTTGAAAACTATGTGCACATTAGTTTTTCTGGCCAATGCATTGTTGATTCAAAAGACTAAACAATAAAGGCACATAATATTGTTAAAAAAAGGATTTTTCAAAACAGAGGAAATACATTTAAGCGCCTTGACTTTTATTTAGCTTTTAGCTCAACATTACCTCAATTCTCGTATGTCGACTTAAGCTACTCTTCTATATGGCCACAGTTATTCATATACATATTAATCGTCAGCTTTTTTATATACATATTTATATAGAGCAGTTTCTATTTTCTGCTGCTATTAATCCTCAATGATATTAATCCTCTAGTTCCCAAGTTTTTAATCTTGTTAAAAAAATTACCAGTGATAGTTTTGTGGTGGATTCATGTGGATTTCATATCAATAGGAGACGTGATAGAGGGTGTAGAAAGTAGCAGGACTAGAGGCCTGCTTGGGAAACAAAGTCAAAACAAATCTTCATATAATCTTCATATTCTTTTTTGTTTTAGTATAAACACATATAACGGGTAATAATTTCAGTAAATACGCGTAAGAGACAATAAATAAAAAGGGGTGGTGGTATGGCTAAGGGGTCCCTGCAAGCAACTCGGTAGTCGACTACAAAAATAACTCACTTCTAGTTAACTTTCATGACCTAACTATAAGCTAACTACAAAGTAATGCAGAACTTCCCAAAAAACAATGCAACTTTTGCTTTTTGGCATATTTTAAAGAACAGTTAATTGCTATTTGTTCTTATGCGATTTTATGTCACTAACTATAAGCTAACTGCAAAGTAATGCAGAACCCACCCAAATTTAATGCGTGCGTTTGTGGCATAGAAATTAAAAAAAACAGTTAATTGGTGTTTGTTTTTTTGCTCTTTGGAATTTTATTTTACATATTTGTCATTTTCTTTCGTGCATTATGAAATCATAATCAGTGCTTTAGCCTCGTGCGTGCGGTCGCAGTCCAGCGAAATAAAATTAATTGTGTAAAACTAAATTAAAAAACGTGAATTGTTAAACAATTTTATATAATTATTTCAAGCGATTGCTTTAATTTTCATTATTTAAGCTAAGCCAAAATGAGAGGTGCAAGCAAAAGAAAGTTTAGAAGACTTTTGGAAAAGGAAATGGATTCGTATTCAAATAAATTAAATTCATGTAATATTGGTAAATCAGAAGCCACCTGTTCCTCTGCTAATGTGCAGAGCCAAAACAGAATTTATATTGAAAATATTAGTGTCCAAGAAAATTGTTAAAAAAAAAATGCATTAAAAAAAAATCGCTGATTGGTATTTTAAAAATAGGCCATCTCGCAAGTGTTTTGAAGAGTTGTTAGGTATTTAAACATTTTTCAAATAAAAAAGGAAATACAAAAATTTTAAATTTACATAACAATCATAAAAATATCCATTTTTATGGATAAAGACGTAACTAATAGTTGAGTTATAGATGATTTAAATAAAGTAAACTTGAAGTTAACTGAAATGTAATTAGTTTATAGCTAACCACAAATAAGATAACTTTTAACTAACTTTTGAATAACTAACTTCAAGTTAGTCGAAAAGTCATGCAGAGTCGGACAATTGACTACTGCCTAGGCCATCGCCATGTTAAAATAGTCAGTTGGCTCCATTGAAAATAATCCAACTATCAACCACAACTAGTTGAGAATTAGTTAGATTAAAGTGCGTTAAAAGTTAGTTGAGTTGCCGGCAGGGGTAGTATATCGAGGGGTGGTTTATACCAGGGGTCGACACAATTGACAATGAGATGGTGTAAGTGAGCGCAGTGAAATTTCTCTCCACTGTGTAAATTATACCTGAACAACGGTTGATTGAGAGAGCTGTGTGTACGTGTGCTGAGCGTACTGCTCATATGAGTAAGCTTTGCCGACCAGTGGTTTATACACAATTTTTGGGGGTGTAGAAACTAGGAAAACTAAAAAAAATCTGTGTAGGTATATATACATTGCGGTTCTTACTTTTTTGAATGCCTTGTTTTATTTTCACACAGATGTCGATAAATGTACTTAATGAAAAAAAGGACTAAAGGAGACTAGTTCTCTCATCAACCACCGCTGACTACATCTTAGTATGCATTTTTGCAGAGACATGATCTTTTTACATTGCAGTGTATCAAAATATCGGTGTAAATAGAAAAAATAATGCTTAAACAGCGAAAAAATATTATCAATGACGGTTGATTATAAACGCCGTTAATTAAAACGCACCATGCTGACAATTGAATAGATTCTATCTAATTGTTAGATTTTCGTATTCTGACCATTTTTGAAAAGCTCTTTATCTAACACTTGTCAGAGGAGTTGTCAGGTATGTAGAAGGAGCTGACAAGCTGACAAGTTAAAAATTTGGAAACATTTCAACATATTTCGATGTTTGCAATGGAAGAGCAGCTATTATTAGCGTGTGCAGTTGCTCTGGCTAAAAAAAATGAAATTGTGAAGAGAAGAAGGCTCTTGAGGACCTTGCGCGACGAAAGCCACCCTTTTGCTATGCAGGAAAGCATTTTCGTTTTCCAAAATCGCTCTTGTCGGGAATAATTTTTGGACAATGCGCGGTGCATTGGGGCTGTTTTCCCCAGCTTGCAGCTCGGGACTGTCCCTCAAAAATTTTAGCTGCTCCTGCGTAGTTCGCTGAAATCTTAAGACATAATAAATATTTAACAATCAAACCAGTCGAATTTGTAAAGAATCCATACTTCCTAGTGGACATTTTATCTGAATTTATTTCCAAATATTCAAATTTCGCAGCTTCTTCTTCTTCTTTTTCACTAATTTGCCATTCACAGTGAAACCAAAACAAACATAACTTTTCAACTCGCTGCACAGTGATTCGACTCCATACAACCGCGGGACAAAATTAAAAAGAGTGGTCCGTTCTTCATAAAATTTTGTATACTAGTTAAACATGGTCTGCTGAATTTAAATCTCCATTATATTTTTCTTAAACTGTTGTAGTTTGGCAATGACTGAGACTTCATTTTGCAAATTTCGTCATTTTTGGAAAGCTATAGCACCAAGTGTGTTGGCTAGATTTTTCAGATTTTACATTTAATCGGTAACGTCAACAATCCTCTGGATTTGCAATAAAAACGATAATTATAGATGTATGTTTTGCATTTTTGCAGATTTTATCATTTTTCGTGCTGATTGCATACTTTTAGGCATAAATGAAATTAATTTGAAAACCACTTTTCAAATTGAATTATTTTCTGAGATCGGAAGATATCGGAGGATGTAATTACATTATCCGACAAAGAAAGAATGCTTGTTAAAATAAAAAAAATCCAGGAACATACTTTCACATACTTTTTAGATATTTTCCTCTAAGTTTTGCCAATTTTCAGATTTTGAATTTAGAAAAATATTTTGAATTAAAAGTTATGTAAAAGCCTCAGCTTGGCAAATTTTGAAAAAACATTAAAAGCGAAAATGGCCACATAATTTCTTATTCTATATTGAAAGTTTAAGCAGCTTCTTGGTAACCATTTATTTTTCAAATTTTTTTTACTCAATAGACTAAAAAACGGAAAATATGAGTTTCAATTTTTTTGAGAAAAAAGTTTCAACTTTGAGCCGCTTTTGCACAACACTAATTGATTTTTCGGTACAGATTTTTTGGGGTTTTCTTAGTTTGAGTTTTTCTTTCAAATTACATTAAAATCTGAGACCATAAATTTTTTGAATTTTGTCTATGGAACGAATCACTGTACGCTGTGGTGAAATTTTATAGCTTTCTGTTTGTCAGATTTGCGTAAGAATAGGCTTACAAAAAATTCTGATTAAAAATCTAACAAGCGTTGAATAGAAAACCAATTGTCAGACTTTCGCCAGAATAGGGCTGTTTGTCTTAAATTACTGCCGTCGTGCCGTCGTTTTATAAAATGGAGATTCCCCTTTCCATACGTGTAAAATTAGTGGAAAAATTATAAGGTATAATTTACAGAAATTTTTTAGGTTTAAGAGGTCTGCAGGCCTTCTTGGGAAGTAGAGTTTTAATTGAAGCATCTGCACTGCATCAGTGATTACTGCTTTGGGACGCAAATCTGAAGGACGCGAATATTTTTTCGGCGGTTTGCACTTCAGCAGAAAACTGCTTTGTTAAACCTTTGAAAATAATTCCTAATAAAAAAGCTCCCAAATCATTACTCCGAATCGGAATAAAACAGCAGATCTCATAATGCTTGCGAGAAGCTAGTCCTAAGTCTCCAAATGGAGCCGTCGTACCCTTACAGAAATTGCAATGTAACGCATCGGGGAAAAGAAAAATCACAATGTCAAATTTAACTTTACATTTTGGTGGCCATGACGAAATTTGTAATGTACTGCGGAAATGGTACTATACACGTATTTTCACAAAAAATAGTACCTCACAAACCTTCACAAAGATAAAAACTTGTGAAGAGAGGTTCATTTCAATAATTCTCCATATCACTTGTACATGAGCGGGTTATCATAACAAAGTCGACTTTAAAAAGAGTAAAAACTTTTCAAGCAGACTCCAAAGTATGATACTACAACATTTTATCTTTGAGAAAGATTTAATATTACATTAATACTTTAAAACTTTGTTTTCCCCAATTTTTTGTTGTCCTTTAAGTATTATTCTAATTTAATCTATTAGTCTAATTGCTATAAAATTGTGGTATTTTTTTATTTCGATTATGTTGTCTTTTCTTCAATTTGTTAGCATCCACAATGGCTTTGGCATTTCCATTTTCAAAGAAAGTGAAACTTGTGGCAATTGAAATCGGCTGTGCTCAACTGCAGTGGGTAACGACCGCACATTGAATTGTGGCAATGGCCATGGCGGCAGCAGTGATAGCAGTGGTACCAATGACAATGTCAGCTACAACGTTTTAGTTTTCTCTACGCTCTATTAATTACAGCTGACAAATTTCTGCACCACCATTTGCAGTCTTGCATTTGAAATAACTGAAACTATTTCAAACTTGGCAGTCGAACCGAAGTATCATGGCATGTTTCTATTACTTTTGTGTATCAATTGTGCTTACTAATGATTTGGGCAAAATTGCAGCTGGGTGCATTGCACTGCAAAGCATTTTAAAAATATTGATAATTTGGCCCTCAGCTTAACTGGCCGAAGTCTATTCGTTTAGCGCAATGGGTTGTTGTTGGTTTTGTTCATGTTACAACAAATGCTGATTGCTTGCTTTCTGTTTTTATCGCGTTAGTTGTTGCCAAACGGGTGAATGTACAGCAAGAGAAAGTATTCGGTTGCCATTACAACGACTGAAAATATAAATATATCTGCTTCTTTTTCTTTATTCGTAGCTTTTCTTTTTTATTTGTGTTGCTTTTTTCGTTTTGCAAAAATGTGTAGGAGTATGTTGTTGTGGTAATATTAGTGGAAAGTTTTGTCTTTTGTTACGTTTTAATATTGTAGTTTTTCTTTCTTCTGCAGTTTGCTTTAATTGCTTTAACCTTTTCAAAGCTTCTGGTACTAACATCATACCCGAAGTTTCGGCTGAAATTATTATTTTGATTTAAAATGCAATGAACCTTACATTGGCTTCTTTAACATGCATGCGAACTAAATAGATTTCGAACGGTCATCGCATATGCTTCTAGTTAAAATAATTTAATATGTAAGGGAGAGGGCTGGGTTGTGAACCAGGCTGGGTTGTGAACCATTACCGTTTTTTCTTTCCCTAATTGACATATCGCCAATCTTTCAACTGTCAAGTTTGTCTTATGATATGACTCTGCTTTGTGGTTACACCGAAGTACAAACACGTATTGCTTGTGGCAGCTACAGACATCGTGTTTGAAAATCGACTGCGAAAACTTGTTTGCTTTTTTTTAAAGTGCTATTCAAGTGACTGAGCTTATTGCAAAAAGGTCAATGTAATACATGTTTATTTAGTGTTTTGATTCTATTTTACGATGCAATATTTGTTTATGTCGAATTATGATTGGAAGTGTCGTTTATATTAAAGTTTCCAAAATGGCATCGTGGTTGGACTGTGAACCAGTGAGGTGGCTGGGTTATGAACCACCTGTTTTTCGTACTTCATTTGTTCTAACACTGTCAAATATGGACGAATATTATAATAAAATAATTTTATGTAATTTCACTCGATCTCGGTGAGTTCACTCGAAGTGGGCCAATGCGAGAATGTGTTCGTATTTCACATGCAAACATTGCGACACCGATTAGGATGAAATTTCAAAAACTTGAGCACTTTCATTTATTGCGATTTTTTGGCCTAAGTGGAGTCATTATAACTTTTTCACCTCTTGAGGCCTCCTGATTGAATAAATTCTCAACTTATTTAAAAAAAATGGGTGTTTTCTTCGTATTTTCTGACTTTAATAGGGATTTTCCAGATGGTTCACAACCCAGCCACTTTTTGGGAAAAGCGAAAAATCACGTCCTTAGAAAATTGGACGTAGAGAGTTAAATATCAATAAAACAGTAATCCGTCTTCATTCATCCGTCTTGCGTTTTATATTTACCTTTCCAACGGTATCTTCGATTTTTCGATATCTTTGATCTGAGAAAAGTTAGAGCCAAATAACAAAACCCAGTTCACAACCCAGCCCTCTCCCTTATGTAGTGCCAAAATTAACATCAAACAAGTGCAATGAATTGTAAAACATCTCTGAAGTCAAAAATTTGTTTTTTGACTTCCCTAAAAGGCCAGCAAACTTCGGTTGCTTTCAGCGGTCAAGATTAAAATTCTCCAAAGTAGCAACGAACTTTTTGTTTTGGTTCGAAAACGTCATCGCACGTTCAATGATAACAAAAATTGCATAACGCTTCTCAATTGGCAACAAAAACATTAAACAAAATAAAGAAGCGCAAATATTTTATTATAGCTACCGAGTATAAATGCCGAATTTACATTTGAATGCGACTTTGCACACCCACTTCACGGGCGCGTACAGCAACCCCAGTGAAACGGCAACCGATTAAGTATGTGAGACTTTGTCCGTGAGACTCTTACCCCACACACAACCAAGCTGGTAATCATGTTTGTGTTTGTAGAGGTGGGACGAATAACCTCGACGTATTCATTTAACTTCAATTGACCTCAAGCAGGTTTTTGAACTCGCAAAAACTAAGTGTCTATATAATAAAATGTTGAAAATATTTAGCAAATTGGAGCTCAAACAATTTCATATGTAGATGTTAGAACGAAGTTCATTAAAAACCAGTGTGGATGCAGAAACGCTTCCGTATTTTGCCTGAGCGAAGATTGGTTTTCTTTACAGTCAGTTGTAGGGAACAACGTTGGGAGCTACTTACGGCAATTTTATTGGAATACGTCATTTTGAGGAATAACAGAGACTGCAAATGAATATCGACAAACATACATACATATGTATGTTCAATACTAATGACTAGGGATCGGAATTATATGCAAGTGCATATTTTTTTGGAACTTCCGATTTGAACGGGACCAAGACAGAAACTATTTTTATAGAAAAACTAGCTGGACCCCGCGGCTTCGCACGCAAGCTCTCTTTTTTCACCCGATACAAATTTTGAAGGCATTGTTGACCCCGTCAGATTTTGATTAAAAAAAAGACATATGTCTATTATCTTTGATGTCAAGTGGTTCTAAAAACTGTGAAATCAAAAGGCCCTTTAAATCATGAGGTTTCACAATTACTTTAAACAAAATGTTTAACCCTTAATTTACCACGGTAGATTTCGATTTTCAAAAATATAAAAAGCACATTTTTATTATTTCCCGATTGAAGTGCTTTTTGTCTAAGTTTCAAGTCAAAAGGACCAATAAATCGTGTTTCTCCATACAAACTGTTAACCCATTGTTGACCCGTTAGATTTTGATTTCAAAAACGTGAAAAATACGTGTCAAATTATTTTTCGCTTAGAACACTTTCACAAAGTTTGAAGTCCGTGGCCCCATTAATTCATGTTTTTTACAGTTTCGCCATACAAACTTTTAACCGGTCGTTGACCCTGGCCGATTTTAATATTCGGGAAAGTTATTATTTTAGAAAGTTATTTTATATTTGAAGTACTTTCACCAAGTTTGAAGTCAAAAGGCTAAAAAAATTGTTTCTCCATACATACTTTTAACCCGTCGTTGATCCAGTTAGATTTCGATTTTTAAAATAATGAGAAACGCGTGTATAATTTTTTTATTTCAAGTAGGTATTTTTACAATTTTTGAAGTCAATAGGCCTATCGGTTCATGTTTTTTTCGAGTCTACCCTTAAACAAATCTTTACCCATTATTGGTCCAGTTAAATTTTGATTTTCGAAAAATTATAAAATACGTATCGAATTATTTTTGGTTTAGAGTATTTTCAGGAAGTTCGAAATCAATATGTCTCTTGAATCACTTTTCTTCATACAACACCTTAACACATGTTTTGCCCCTTTACACTCCGAATTTCAAAACAACCTGTCTTAGCGGAGGTTCATTTTTCAAGATATATCACAGTTCAAATTTCATGTTTGTAGCTTCAGCGGCTTGGGCTGATTGAATCAATCAATCAACCAGTCTGTCAGTTAGGGCAAACAATCTATGTATATAAAAATGGAGACGGTACCACGTCCTCTTGTCCAATGCTCACAACTTTCTTCTAGTCGAATTGTGCTACTAAGTGGAAAGTTCGTACCAAGTTTCACTGATATGTGTGTGTATTACATAACTGTTGGATCATAAAAAATGTGCCACGCCCTTGACCAACGCCGATCAAATTTCAGTAGTAGAATGACACATCTATGAAACGACGGTACACCAAATTTTAATGCTGTGCGGCTTACAACTCCGAAGCTATTTCATTTAAAAGATTTAAGTTGTATGGGCGGGGCCACGCCCCCTTGTTAAATACCCGCGCCATTCCCTCTGTAGAAAGATATGATTAAATGTAAGGTTCATACCAAGTTTGATGTACGACTTACAGTTCTGCTGCATTAAAAATGTGCCACGCCCCTTGTTCAATGCCCATAAAATTTTAACAGTAGAATGACACTTCTATGGGACGATGTCATACCAAATTTCAAAGCTGTGCGACTTACAATTCAGAAGCTATTCCATTTAAAAGATTTGAGTTGTATGGGTGGTGCCACACCCCCTTGTTCAATACCCACCCCATTCCCTCGGGCGAAGGACATGATTGAATAATAAGTTTGTACCAAATTTAATTGATGTGTGTCCTATTGTTCCAAAGTTATTGTCTAAAAATGTATTCTTGTGGTGCCACGCCCCGTTTTCCCGACTTTTCTTTTTTCCTAAACCTTCATGTAACAATTTCGAACAAACCAGCCGAAGGAAGTATCCACGTTGGTCCAGTCGTTTTCAAGTTTTAAGCAGCCGAACGAACCACGTTTCATTTTTATATATATAGATATTAAGAATAAGCTAACATATGCACTGCATATACATACTAATGACATAAATGCGTAAATGCTTGTGCGAAAACGTAACATTCTGCGTGGATGTATGAGAAAAAACATTCTACGTGGATTTTTCGTTTATTCTTAAAATTTATCGCAACGGCACAGATGCCCACTACCACACTACCGCAGGCGTATCGTTAGTTTGGATGTGTACAAACATAATAAGTAAATGTGTGCTTTAGCAACAAGATAACGATAACACGTAGATAATAGTGGTGCGTAGTATGTGTGATGTGAATGAAACATTCAAGGTCGGCAATTCATGGGCACGCAGTGCCACGAACTTTTGTTGTTTTTACGTTTTAATTTTTCGCCAATTGAGAAGTAGAAGTAAGCATATACATATGTATATAGATAATAAGTAAACATATTTGAAAGACGGGAAGATTTGCGTACATACACACTTATGGATGTAGATTTTAGATTTCGGGAATATGGCAGAATCGATTTCAAATAATTTTTTAAAGCAGGATCTTAAAAAAAACTCGAGAAACTCCAAACAAGCAAACATGCAAACCAAACATACTGAAATGGTTGTACATCACGATAGTTAGGCCAGTAATCACATATGCAGCAGTGGAATGGACTCCAAGAACTAAACTCACTACAGTGAGGAACCGGCTAAATAAGGTCCAGCGACTGGCGGCACGTGCATTACAGGGGCTATGAGAACCTGTCCCACGGTGGAGGTGATACTCAATATATCACCATTGCATATAGTAAATGGGGGATTACATTCTAAGTCAGAGAGACTTAGACGTGCTATCTGTTAGTAACCCCTATGTATTGTACCCAATGGATACAATAACGAAAACATGTAACTACGAGAAAACCTTCGTAGTATATATGAGTAACAAAGCGAACTGGGACTGGGAAGCACACCAGTCCCATTTCAAACCACATACTATATATTACGTGGTTCACAGACGGCTCCAAAACGAACGAGGGAACAGGGGGCGGGGGTATTTGGACCTCGCTTCAAGCACTATGAGCCCATGGGGAATACACCCAGCATATTTCAAGCAGAGTTATATGCTAATAAAATTGTATATAGTTTATAATTTTATTATTTAATCTATATACTATTATATAAAAACAAGTGTGACGTTTTTTGAGCCACAATCAGGCAAAAACCACTGAACCGATTTAGATGAAAAAGCACCAAAGGTTTTTATCTGTGGGAATGGTACAGGGTTTTCCAACAAGAGGTGTAATTTTGGTATTCAAAAAAAAAATTTTTTTTGAGATCAATGATCGGATGTTTGTTTCATAATAAAGAGGAAGGCATGCCGTTAATAATGAAAAACAACATCAGCCAAATGGCCACCACGACCACGCTTACAGGACCATATCCTTTCATGAAATTTCCCATAACCAAATCGCAAAGTGGCTGCCCAATGTCCTCGATAGCCTCACGAATTCTATCTTTGAGGTCTTGAATCGGCGCTGGGCTGTTGGCGTACACCTTATCTTTCACGTGGCCCCAAAGGAAGAAGTCGCAAGGTGTTAAATCACAAGATCTCGGTGGCCAATTGTGATCACCTCTTCCAGAGATAACACGGTCCGGAATCTTTTCCCATAAAAGTGCAATGGTTTCGTTGCTTGTGTGGCACGTAGCGGCGTCTTGTTGAAAGTAAACGTTGTCCATTATTGTAACGTTGTAATTATCCAACTCCGACCATAAAAAATCATTAATCACCTCTCGATAGCGCAATCCATTCACCGTAACTGTGACCTCCAACTCCAACCTCATTTTCGAAAAAGTAAGATCCAATGACCCCGCCGGACCATAAACCGCACCAAAGAGTCACACGTTGAGGATGGAGATGCTTCTCAACAATAACTCTTGGGTTTTCCGAGCCCCAGATGCGACAATTTTGCTTGTTGACGTAGCCACCGAGGTGGAAATGGGCCTCATCAGTCAAGATGATTTTTCGATGGATTTCCGGATCATTTTCATGCATTTCAAGGTTCCAATCAGCAAAGACACGACGTTGTTGATGATCGGTCGGCTTGAGTTCTTGCGTTAACTGAACTTTATAAGCCTTAAGACCCAAGACTTTACGCAAAATACGGTGTAATGACGTTTTTGGAATGCCCAATTCCAAAGAACGACGAGGAATCGGCAAACCTGGGTTTTCTTCAACACTTTGGGCTACAGCAGCAATATTCTCAGTTGTTCTTGAGCGACGTGCACGGGTTTTATTCTTCACATCACTAACTTGTCCCAACAGCTCGAATTTTTCCACCAATTTCTGTATTTTGGGCCGACAAGGTGCGTCACGACGACCCAAAAATGCTTTAGTTTTGCGAACTGTGACTGCAAGATTTTCACCATTTTTGTAGTGAATTTTAATAATTTCAATGCGTTGTTGACGTCCATTTACGTCCATTTTTAGTAATGGCGTAGTTTCTACTTGTCAAATGTCAAAGAATAAAAGCTTCAAAAGTGACAGCCAAATACCAGGTGATTCAAAATAACACCTCTTGTTGGTAAGCCCTATACATAGGCTATATGATAATGGCAACGCCCCCTTCTTACGCCCACGATGGTAACAAAACTCATCTATGGTACGCTTTTGTCATTGTCAGTCAGTGTCATTGCGGCAAACATAGGCTATAATATAATCGGCCACGCCCACTTTCCGCGCCCACCACACTTACAAAACGAAGCTACGGTTGATGAATCAGTATTAATAGCAAATGATTCCGTGTTTCATTGATGTTAACATAGGATATATAAGATTGACCACGCCCATATGATATGCCTTTTCGCCACGCCCACTATAATAACAAATCATGGCCATGGTATATTTGTCATAGCAATATGGGTATTAAACGATTCAGCGTGTCATTGCGGCAAACATAGAATAATAATAATTTAATAATAATTGTAATAATAATAATAATTTGTACGCGGGTGGAAGGGACCTACAGTTTTATGCCGGTTCCGAACGGCAGGTTGGGAGCTTTTTCATAGGCAATTTTTACTCTCAGAGGTTTGCCATTTCCAGCTGAGAGGACAGCCACCGAAAGAGAAAACGAGTTTTCCGTTATTTTTTTTAGGTGTTACTACATGCAGTATTCGATCTTGCGTCGCTCTGCATGCGACTCGTTGGACCGCGCACTAACCAACTGAGCCACGGCGGCGGCAAACATAGGCTATAATATAATCAGCCACGCCCACTTTCCGCGCCCACTACACTTACAAAACGAAGCTACGGTACATGTCGGTAAATCAGTATTAATACCAAATGATTCCGGATATAAAAGATTAACCACGCCTACCTAATACGCCTTCTCGCCACGATCAATACAATAACAAATCAGCCATGATATATACAGTTGCGGTCAAAATAATAGTAGTACGCGTACAACGAAACAAAAATTAAGAAAAAATAATCTGCTTTTCTTTACAAATATTCACTTTGTATTTTTTTTAACATGCTCAATAAATAAATGCATTTCTTACGTTTTATGGAGGTGGCGCTATTTATTTGATCAAGAAAACGATGGATCGATGTGTATGTGTACGAATCTTGCAGGAAATCGTGCTACCGTATGTCCGTGAAAACACGCCAATGCTTTGGATCTTCCAACAGGATTATAACCGAAAGCATACAAGCAAGGTCGCACGAAAGGAGCTTCGCAAGATCAGGATTAGGGTTATAGAATGACTCGCACAATCACCAGACTTTAATATAATTAAAAATTTGTGGTGTGACGTGAAGAGAGCAGTTGCTCACAATAATCTTTTGAATAATAATCAACTTTGAGAAGCAGTAGACCACGCCCCTAGAGAAAGATATGAAAATTTGGTTATTTCAATGCATCGGCTCAGTGCTGCAGTAATAGCCAAACAACAGTCACGCAACTAAATATTAATTCGAAAAAAAATAGGTTATTACTATCTAACCACTAAATTTTTTCAAATGAAACACAATTGTTGCTTCATTTTTATGAAAGTATTTTTTGACCGTCCATATTTTGGAGCTTTTGACGCATTTAATTTAAATCAAACCAAACTGAGTTTAATTCTTAAGTTTTCTTTTATGATTGCATTGTTAACACATATAACTTGTTAAAATAAATAAATATTGGTAAAGTAAAGCAGATTATTTTTTCTTAATTTTCGTTTCGTTGTATGCGTACTACTATTATTTTGACCACAGCTGTATGTCACAGCAATATGGGTGTTAAACGATTTAGTGATTCGATAGGGTGAATGGGGTGGGTTTTGGCGTGGCACCGCCCATACAACTTAAGTTTTCAATGTGGAGGGTATCGGACGAGGGGCCTGACACTGCCAATACAAACCAAGTTTTTAATATGAAATGTCTTCGGAATTATAAGTCGGCCAGCATTAAAATTTGATATAGCATCATGGCTTAGACGTGTCTTTCAAGTGGTTAAATTGTATGGGCGTTGGACAAGGGGCGTGGTACTTTTTAAGCGACCTTATTCTTTTCAATAACTTTGGAACTGCAAATCACACATCAACATATTTGGCACATACTTACGATTTCGACGTGTCCTTCGGCAGGGGGAATAGGGTGTATTTTGGACGAGGGGCATGGCACCGTCGATACAACCCAAATTTATAATGTGGAATATCTTCGGAACAATAAGTTGGAAAGCTTTGAAGTTTTGTATACCATCGTCCCATAGATGTGCCATTCTACTGGCGGTATATTTTTTGCGACTAAATTTTTTGCGACTGTAACTTTGGAAATGAAAGTCGCATATCATTGAAACCGGCTCACATCCTTCGACTGGAGGAATGGATTGAGCATAACATAAAAGAGGCGTGGCCCCGCCCATAGAGTGTAGTATGAAGAAACTTGATTTATTGGGCCCATTGACTTCAAACTTGCGTGCAAAGTCGCAGGGCCCTACTAGTTTATTATATAGTTATAAAATCCTCTGGGTTCCAGGACACAGAGGAATACAGGGGAATGAGGAGGCTGATAGTCTTGCTGGAACTGGCGCAGCTACGATCCCCCTTGCACCAGAACTTTTCATTGGGCTCGGCAAAAGCACTCTAGCAGATTCACTAAGACTTAAGGAAAGAACCAGGAACTCAAAACACTGGTCAAATGCCACAGGTCTTAGGCAATCGAAAATCGTCATCAAAGGTTATAACTCCAGATGGAGTGAAGAATGCCTCAGACTGGGGAAAACCCAGCTTAGACTGGTCACCGGGCTGTTAACCGGGCACTGCAGGATGAGGAAACACATGCACACAATCGGGTTAGAACAGGTAAGCGTCTGCAGACTCCGCGAAACAGCGGAGGAGACTCCTGAGCACGTCATACTGCACTGCAATGCGGTATGCCGCAGTAGGAGACAGGACTTGGGCCAGTACTGGCTTACAGAAGAGAACTCAAACACCTTTTCCCACGTGAGTTAATAAGCTTCATTAGGTCGGTGGGATTGGGGGACGTTCTCTAAAGTTGTAGTTCTCTATACTTTGGCCTCAGTGCACATTTCCCCTTTCAAATCTATTTATCTATCTAACTCCAAACATTAAAGTGTATGCTAAATACATGTATGTAAAGTTACGGACAATAACACAGGATCCATCGTAGTAGTGATGGTATGTAGATGTACAGTAACATACACTAGATTATATTTCTTGGGTTGAAACCATATTTTTCGAAAAACAGTTATTTGGAGAGGTTTGATTTCCAAAACATCACTGTGGGTGCATTACTGTCACCTCAAAATCTGCATCTATATATATAAAAATTTTACCAATTTGGCTGATTTGTCAACTTTTTCTATATGTTCGTAATTAATTCTGTGGCCGTAAGGAATAACAGCCAAAGTCGATTTTATGAAGTTTTCAGGAGAGCACTTTTAATTTTTGATTTTGCTTTAGCTTTAACCAGATACATTTTAGATTTTTGGGCGTAAAACATTCATTTTATGAGCAAAAGCCATAGAATTTTGTGTAGTAGTACATTTGAATACGACGAATGCAATGGTGGTAATAACTAAATTTTGTCCTAACTCGACTTTGGCTGTTATTCCTTACGGCCACAGAATTGTCACGGCAAGAATTGTATGAAAGAACAAAAAGAAAACTTGGAGTGTGACATTAGAGAAGCCTCCCAAGCCAAATTTTCGAGATCGAATAGTTTTGGAATCATAAGTTGCATAGCCTAGAGATTAGGTATCAAGCCCGAATTTGGACGTATCGTTTCATTTATAACATTTAATGGACGTCTGGAAAGCAGAATAGTATAGGGTGTTTTTTTTATAGGTTTGTTTTTCGAATAGAGATAAAACTGGCATTTTGTGGTCAAATCTGGCAACTCTAATGTCATTTATGTTCAGTTTGGTTTGCCATTTCATCATGAACAGGTTGACAAAAGAACAACGCTTGCAAATCGTGCAAATTTATTTCGAAAATAATGGTTCAGTTCGCGAAGTTTACCGCAAGCTCCGTCCATTTTATGGTCGACACAATCGTCCATCAGAGCAATTAATTCGGTTAACCATGGGTTGCTTTCGCACTACGTTTACTCTATGTGATAATACGCATCCGCAGAGACGTCGAACAGTGCGCACCGAAGAAACAATTGCCGCTGTAGAGCAAAATGTTGAAGAGGACCCGAATGAATCGATTCGCCACCGTGCACAGCAATTGGAGCTGGTTGAAAATTGGACCTCTAGAATTGGCTTTATTCGAGCCAGCCGCGGCGGCCACATGCCCAAAATCATATTTAAACATTAATGACATACAATTATCCTTCCAATAAAGCCAAATTGATGGACATTAAAACGATTTTCATGTGTTTTATTTCAATTCGAAGTTCTATACCTCTAAAAAAAACACCCTATACTTTCTCATTGGGACAGATTAAAGGCATATCCAACTTTAGAGCCATAAGTCGCACCAAAGTAAAACTAGGGGTAAAATCACTATTCGCTTTGATTGAAAAAATAGGATGAGGGAGGAAAGGGGGCATACCCCATACAATCCATATTTTTGGTATTAAATAGCTTTGCAATTATACACCGTGGCGACGAATAACTGTTACCTTTTTTCAAAGCGCTGCTGCGCCTGTCGTATTAGGCCTAGACTTATTATTTTTTTTTTGTATTTTTTTTGTATCAATACTGTAAACAATACACTAGTTAGGCAACGAAATCATTTAGTGTAAACAATTTGAGGAGCATACACACCAAACGAGAACTTGGGGTAAAATTACATTTGAAGGGTGAAAAATCAAGGGTGATTGTTAAATCGCCAAAAAATTCGAAAATCAACAAAATGTTTGTATATCGTACTATAGCGCGGTTTAAGAAAACTAGAACCCTCAAAATCGCAAAAAAGATCGGTCGCACGAGTACCGGAAGAACTCCAGAAATGGTGAGGAAAGTGCGCGAGCTCATACGTTGAAATTGTGCGATTTCTGTAAGAAAGATGGCTAAAGACATGGGTGTGTGCCATAAAGCCGTACAAAATGTTATTAAAACAAATTTGAAGATGAATGGTTAAACAAAAAAAACCAATTCACGGTCTTACAGAGCGTCAAAAAATAATGAGAAAGAAAAGAAGTGAGCAACTCCTTCGGCGGCACGCAAGCTGCGAAATAATTTTTTTGGGATGAAAAACTCTTTTTGTTACAAGACAGTCATAACGTTCAAAATGATTGTGTGTATGTAACAAGGATGGCTGATATCCCAATTCATAAAAAAGCGATTGAGAGGTATCAAAACGTGTCCTCCGTTATGGTATGGGGAGCGATTTCTGCAGAAAGGCAAGTTTCCTCTCCTTTTTAACGAAAAAGGCGTACAAATTATCGCAAACTACTACTTGGAAGAGGTTTTGAAAAGCATTTGTTGCCCCATGCCACGCAGTTATTTAGAAATGCACAATTTTGCTTTCAGCAAGATTCTGCTCCAGCTCACAAGGCA
Source organism: Melieria omissa (assembly GCA_963971225.1). NCBI lineage: Eukaryota > Metazoa > Arthropoda > Insecta > Diptera > Ulidiidae > Melieria > Melieria omissa. Next base: position 63,805,260 of record OZ020268.1, on the reverse strand, counting down.
AAGATTGTTCAGAGCTGGTGTAAAGACGAACTTCCATGTTTTATTTCGGCAGATGAATGACCATCCCTCTTCTCCGGATCTGAATCCATTTGATTTCTCTATATGGGGCTTCATGCTGGTCAAAATGAAGAACATAAAACACATGAAGATAGAAGAGTTCAAGCGACGCCTTCAGAAGATATGGAATAAAATATCTGACGAAGACGTGCGTGCCGCCTGCGCTGTCTTCCCAAAGCGTTTACGGCTGGTAAACAAAAACAAGGGTGAAAGATTTGTAATTAATAATTAAAAACTAAATGAAATAAGTACTGAAATAAATATAAAATATATTTTTTTCAAAACCAATCACGGTCTTTTTCATTTTTAACAAAACGTTAGTAACAGTTATTCGTCGCCACGGTGTAATGTACTTAGTCCCTGGAAGAAAAAGGGCGTGGGCCCATACAACTCAAATCTATAATATTGAAGAACGTAAAAAAATAATTTGAAAGCATTTAAGTTTGGCATAGCGTTGTTTCGGGCCTGTCGACCCTCCCGTAAAAATTCATAAGTGTTGGGCAGGAGGCCTGGCTTCAAAATCAACTAAAGCGAGCTTTAATGCGCGAGACATTTTTTTTTAGTTTCACACAGCGCTAATACTCATCAATACGATTACCGGATATAGTTAAACATTTAAAGACATTTAAACTATTTATCTTCATTGCCTCTTTTAAATTCCAATTTTTAGATAAATATTTTGAATGTTTATGATTTATTTTAGTTATACATACATATGTATGTATTTTAACCTGAAAATGCTGCAAATGCGTAAGATCTTTTCGCAGGTTTAGCAAGTAACAAGTTTAACCCTAGTGTGTGTGCTGAAAAAAACACCCTTACCCGTGTGATGGGGTACCCGGGTACCCCAGTACGGAATTGTATGAAAATTTCTCACTTTTTGTTCGCATTGTAAGACATTTTATTGTTTTTGCTTAGTTTTAAAGCTCTCAGTAACATAAAAGTACATTTTGGGATTTCCCTTGTTACAAAAAATGACTTGCAAACTTGTTTTTTAATTTCCAGTAATGAATTTTTCTGCAATTTCGGATCCCCCTTTCATAAAAAGTGGAATACCATTCATACGCTGCTATAAATATCAACCGAAGATCATTCCCCGCGGACATTTTTTACATTTGAACTTTGAAACAAATTAATTAATCGTTAGTAATTAGTTTCAATTGCATTGTGAAAGATCTGAGAAACTTCAAGAAATTCAAGAAATAATGTGGGAAAGTAAAGGTGTTGAAGAATTTTCCATTTCCGAACGCGAAGATGAACATATTCCATCAGTTGACGACGCAGCAATAGAAGCCTCTGACGCCGAGCCTGCGGGTTGCATAGAAACTGACCATCTCGGAATATATATATCCAAAATCATTTTTTTTATTTTCTCAAAATCGATTGAGTGATTGGTCCCGTTGATAAAATTGTTTTATAACAAATTATTAACTTTAGAAAGTTTTACTTACAGGAAAAATCTATGCAAGTCCATATAAAATGTATTGGGGTATCCGGGTACCCCAGCACACGGGTAAGGGTGTAATAAGTAAAATGTTGCGCCACACCCTCCAAAATAAGATAAATGGAATTAAACATCCGAAAATAAACACAGAATACCATTTTGGGAGTTGTCATGAAGATTCCCCTTTCTATGTTATCCGTAAGTGTATAAAATTTCGATATAAAAGTGATTTGGGTACCCGGGTACCCCATCACACACATAAGGGTTAATTATGTTTTTTAGTCAGTCTTAGATTACTCATTCATACGCTATATTCTTATCGAAACGCTGAACAACCTCAAGTAGTGGGTATGCCTGAAAACAGAATACCAGTTTAATTTTCATGTGTGTTCCACCAAAATTCCCCACCGTCATGTTAAGCTGTCGATATCTCAAAATCTTGCGAAAGACATGTTTCACTTTAGGGAAGTAATCGGGTAAAATAGTACCGCAATACCGTAAAACAATTCAGACAAAATCGAAATTTCCCTTCAAATGCAATTGCATGTCTACTTGAAGTAAACAAATAAACTAAAAACATTTTAGAGATAACGTCACTGAACGAAACGTCATTATCGTTCACCACAGCTAAACAGAAAAACTTGTTGCATTTTACCGCTCTCTTTTATTACTTGATACATGCAAACTGCCTAAGTCAAAGACAGCGACAAGCAACTCGCTGCCGAACTTGAAAATAGCAGAGCTAAAATGCGCTTATTTGATGCTATTCTCCATTTGTTTATACGTGCATATGTATCTCGTAATTTTGTTGTAAGAAAGTGCAATGATCCGCAGTGCAAAATGTCAGTGCCCTCAAATATACGTTTACTCAACATACACATACTCCCATACTAGCACTTGTGTGCGTGTACTCTCCCACTTGTATACATATTTCAGTCCGATTTTGTTGAAGTCATGGACGTGCCGACCATGCGTCAGAGGGATCAACTTTGTCATTTAGACACTATCGGGCCCGTGATGAGCTTAAACCGGAAATATGTTAGCAATTCGACTATCAAATTAAAGATGTATAGATGGTATACGGTATATGGTGGTCAAGGTATTAACTTGTTTTGCTAGAAAACAGGAAAAAAAATTATAATTTCCCTCTAATTACTTAACTTCTCTGAATACGTTGCTCACAATACTTGTTGACTACGTCCATTATATGCAATGCAATTGCTACTTCATTGGTGCCGTGCTTTCGTGAAGATCACGAACACGATCACGCTGTTGTTGCACCCATACAACTGCATGTAAAATGTAAAAGAGGGAATCGAACTGAAGTTTTATGAGCTGCATAAATGCAATGTGTTTGTGAATGTATTCTCAGAGAGAGACCAGTATTTGAAAATTTATACAGTATACGCTGGCTCAGCCACACTCATTTTTACAAGGGGGTTCGTACTATTCATATTGTTCACACTATCACTTTATTTATCATTTATCAGTTTTTTTTTTTTTATTTTGAATGTATGTACAGGTATTGGCTTTCGAAAAGGTGGTTACCCTGCGCAACGTAAAACAGCAAATTCTTTCGCTTTTGCAATTTTACTTTTCCAAAAAGACCAAAATTCTTTACACTTTAGGTAGTTTCAGTTAGTAACTACGCCAAAAATTCTCTAGAAAATTATTTGCCACCTTTTACGAAATCCATATAAGCGAAGTCACCTGCAAAAGCAAGTGTATACGTGCATATAGTAAAACATATCGCACACGCACTACAAAAGTGACAACTCAAAATTTTTCATTTTCGGGTTTATGTGTTAATACTGTGCACAATGCATAAATCTACCAATCAGCAAAAGCTCAGTATATTTTGTCGTTGTTTACTGTTACAAAGATACAGTTAGGTCTCTTTTCATGTCAGAAGTTTGATGCTAATTGTTATTTGATTGCTGCAGCTCAATGCAAACGAGTCCTAACTCAAATCGTGTCACTTTTGACGAAATAAATTTTTGTTAAAGTTAATTTTAAGCAAAATTCTGACAATTTTTGTGTATATTTTTAATTTTTAAAATTAATTATGAATTTTCAAAATTTTTCTTTCAACTTTTTAACTGTCATTTATAATTATTAAATTCAGAAAAAGTGGCATAACTTGAAATAGTTCCGTAATTATTGAATTAAAATATCATCAAAACAGTCACAACTCAAAATTTTGAATTTTCTAGTGTAAAATAAAAAAAAATTCTTGGAACTTACCAAAAAGCATAATCTGTAAGGATTTTCTACCGAACGGTCTATTCGTTATTTAAAAAAAATGTTTATTTAGCTCAAAAACAGTTTTTTACGTTTCCTGAAAAATCACAAGTAAACCAATAAAAAAGGCGAGATATAGTCCCAGCACAGGGTATATGTAAGTTGACAGGTTAGAACATTCTTACATAAATATGTACAGTATAATCTCGATAATCCGGACAATTAAAATCCAAACACTGGTGTCCGGATTACAGAGTCTACAATAGAAATTGAGTGTCCGGATTACAGCGTTGTCCGTATTAGCGAGTGCCCGAACTATCGAGATTATACTGTATATACATTAGGGATCGCAATTTTTTGCCATTTTGCGATCCCGGGATTTTCGGGATTGAAAAGTCAAATCCCGGAATCCCGGGATTTAATCCCGGCAAATAACCAATTTTTTAAATAAAACAATTTTACCAAATTGCATAAATACTTGTTTATAATATATTTACCATAAAAATGGACACAGTTTAATCACATTTGGGGTAGTTTTAAGATTTTGTATCTTGAATTTAATCACATTGTAAGGCGGAAAGGGAGGCAGTCGGTGTTGAGTCGTCGAAGTGGTTGGTTGTGCGCGGCACATCACCAAAATCCAGTTGTCATTTACAATCAGTTGTCAATTACATTCAAAGTTGTGAGTTTAAATTTAAATCAAATAAATAAACATAGTCATCCTTGACAACATTTTGTTTAACTTAAAAGTTTTTCATTTGACATTTCACTTCAGTTTGATAACATGTTGTTTTATCCAAAAATGACACTTAAACATAACTTATTGCTTTGCATCAAATGTATCATAAAGTACATACGCATATTTGATAAAAAAAAATAAAATAGTTAATTTGTTAGTACTTTTAGTTTTACTTCGATTATTTCGATAAAAAAGTTAAGCGTTGTGATTAACTAAAAACTGAGATCTTAAAAATACTAAGGCATTAAATGTTTTGCCCTCTAATCTAGAGCGAAATTTATTGCAAATAAACCCTGCTGAGAGAAAACATCTTTCAGATTCAACACTTGCTGGTTGAATGCTTAGTAAATAATTATAAGCCTTTTGCAAAAGACGCCCTCTATCCTCTCCCTCCTCCTTCAGATAAGGAATTGGGTTTTTGTGCTTTTAAATTTATTTCATTTGAACTTTGAAGCATCTTTTGCAATCCCGAAAATCCCGGGATTAAAAGATTTGAATCCCGAGATTTTCGGGACTGGAAAAAGTCCGGGATCCCGGGATTGCGATGCCTAATATACATATGTATATTACCGCCAGTACAATCATATGTATTACATAATGAGAAACATTTCAAGTTCACTCTCGCATTACCATTTCTTATGTCTTCATAAGCAGCAAGATTACTTTCTTCTAGCCAAACTCGATTGACTACTTTCTTCATCTCCTTACCCCATGAGCCCCCTTCTATATTTACTTTGATAACATCTCATATTCTTTTTTCGTTCATTCTTCCGCGTTTCGTTGCTCTTGCTGGAGATTTCGTATGTGCATAAACGCGAGCGTAATAAGCAAGTATATATGTACACATACTTACACATATACAAAAGTGGCAGAGATGAAACGTAGAGAACATCTATGAGATATCGTAGGGCTAAATTATTTTACTCACCCAATTATTTGCCCCTTTCTCTTTACATTACACATATATATATTTTTTATTTTAAGTGAAAGTTAAGTAGAATGGCCGTGAAATACTAATAGCATAATATTCGCTGCGTATTTGGGTGATTTCGTTCGAGGTACTTGATTTCAACTTCAGCTAAGCCGCACAAATTACAAAATTAAATTACAGAATGGGCAGCATGATGTTTATCTAACTAGGCACAACTGTTTTCCTTTTTTCGAAAACCCTTTTTAAGATCAAGGAAGCACTTTTTCAAACGTTGATCGAATGATATATATGTAATACATTTTCTGAAATGATCAGCGCGTCCTATATGTCCTATGTCCATCCTATATGTAGATGTTAGACAAAATGTGCCAAAGTATTTATATTCTTAATAAAATTGTTGTTTCTCTTGCTTTTTTTCAGAATTTGATGGCACCACCGTGTTGTGCCGAGTTTGCGGAGACAAGGCATCCGGTTTCCATTATGGTGTGCATTCCTGCGAAGGTTGCAAGGTAAGTCAATGTGATAGTGTATTATAATAGTCCCATTAACTACTTTATTTTATATGTATTAGGCTAATTTAATGTTGCACAATAAACCATTGGAACCATGTGTTTCTAGGTACATTTTATAAGATTTGATCCCTTTATTTGATTGCGCAGGTATTCATAGACAACGGTAAAATCGCGTATGTATGTCAACCCTATCTTTGTAAATATTGTAGAATTACCACAAGCAATTACCGCAATATATGCAACCGTGTAGGTACAAATCCCAACCATTCAAATATGTATGTAAGAATGTATGTTTTTGTAATAGTGCGCGTACGCATGCGTAACGCCATTGCCATAGTTCATTCGCTTTGTGTGCTCAGATTTTTGAAGTTCAAGGTTAATATTGGATTACGCCGCGCTTTAAATATTTCAGCTTCACGAAAACCTGTCTGGCCCTGTTCGGCGATCTATCCGTCTATCTACAAGTTGGCAAGATCTTCGACCTACTGCTTCTGCGTGTGTTGCATGTCCATACTTACACACACACGCGTGAGTTGCTGCTACTCCGAAATACTACCACGAACTTTGAGCACACTAAACATGCCGGAGTACAATTCAGACGTCAGCATTTATTTTTCAAATACTCATACATACATATACATATGTTCCCATACGGATTCTGTTATACGAAATTTGTATTGCTTTTGCGTGGAATTTTACACTGTTGTCGCAAAGTTTTTCGAATATTGTTTGTAGTTTTCGTTCTCTCAATTTTGTTTTTCATGCATGCATGTACGTAAGAAGTAGGAAGCGAAAAACAAGTTTTTTTACTTTACAATTGTTTCTCTCTTTCTTTTCTTTTGCATTAACTCATTGCAAATGAGAATACATTGATAGACCTTCGCTTTGACTATTGACCTTTATTCGGTGTTGTTTCCTTTTCAATTTGTTCGTAGAAGAGTGTCCGAGTACATTTCTGCGGTCAACACAATAAGCATTTAAGTCGACTTATGAAAGAACAGCGTTATGGATGCCACCATATTCCTTAACTGTTCTGTTCTGGACATTTGTGTTAAATCGGGGAGCTTGCAATAATAGCAAAAAATACACAAGTGTTTAATGGAGGAAGGTGCACTAATCATCATAACAAGTTGGTTCGCTCTGACCGAAGCCGGATTGCAAATAATTGTCTAATATTGAATTCTTCTCGTAGATATGCAGAATCCTACAAAGATTTTTATTCGACTCTGAAATATGTGAAGACTTATCCCCCTGAGAAATAGCCTTTAATGGATAAAATTTTCGTGCGCCCCCGGTTTGGGCTGCGAGGTGATGAATCAGTCAATCAATCAGTCAGTCAGAGCAAACAATTATATGTATGTGGATTTGAGTAGTATGGGCGGTGCCAGGCCCTTTTTATGCAATGCCCAACATACTCTTCCCGTTGAAGTTACGCGGAAAATTTGAGTCACAAAATATGTCCTACAACCCTTGCCCAATGCCCCTTAAATTTTACCAATGGAATTAAATATCTATTGGATGACGGTATACAAGATTTCAATACTATCCGACTTATTATTCCGAAGCTATTTCACATTAAAAATTTGTGTGATTTGTTGTTCCAAAGTTATTTAAAACATTTGAGCCTCCCTGAGAGCCCCTTCTCCAACGCTCATGCAATTTTGTTTAGTAAAACGACACACCTCAACGGTGGTCCTGTATCAAATTTTAATGCTGTCCGACCTATAATTCCGAAGATATAGACGAATATTCCGTGAAAGATTCAGCTGAATCGGCCGAGAGAATCGACAAGCAAGAATAGACATAAATTTGTATGTACACATGTAAACCACGCCGAGCTTTTGCTATGAATTATTCCTTGTGTGTTTCTATACTAAAACTTATTGGAGCTACATATGCACAAACTGGATTTCATTGAATACTTCCTCGGTCACAGTCTACGCAGTCCAATATTGTTAAATATTACTCATCAATAAAAAGCTCATTTTTTTTAATATGCCGAAACAACATTTTTGTGTAAATGTTTAAAGCTAGATTTCCTCTTCTACCTAACAAATTTAGAATTTCCTTCATCGTTTTCCGTGATTTTCGACTCCTACTTTGTGAAGAGGTGGGGTTATTCATAACGAGTCGTCGCTTTTACGCTCTATTTGTGTCTATATGTGTGCAGTTCAGTTTTCTTTACCTTTTAGTTCGGTTTAGTTTTGCGTGCGCGGTAATTGACCAGGCCTGAAGTGAATGAACTCGTTCAATGTCAATTTTTTGTTGTGGCACTAACGCAGCAAAGCAAGCGAATGAGAGAAAACAAAAGAGCGATAAGAGACTATGGCAAATAACAGTCTGCTCTTGCCGCTGACTGTTCCTTCTCCAACTTCAGTAAACAGATACATACATATGTATATATATTATTTTAGTTTGTACCACTTTGAAAGGGGCAGTTTCACTGAAACACTATTTGTTTACAAAATGTCGGTAATACTATACTATTATATATATACTATTATATAATACTATACGGCATATCCACAATAAAAGTATGTATAAGGTACATTCTAATTAGATGCGAACCCATCACTCCATCACTGCATGTAGTGTTTTCTCGAGAGGTATTCTCGTGAAAGTTGTCATCTCGCTATAGTTTTTCATATGTAAAACAGTGATGCTTATTAATTGCTTTCTTTGAAATTGCAAAAAAAAATATGACAGGAAAACCGGCTATCTTAAGGTTGGACCTTACGCTTTTAGAAGGCCCCGTTCTACCTTTTTAACAGTTCTCAAATCAACAATAAATGTTTTATGATTTAAAAAGTTATTATTTGTCCATGCGTTTGAATTGCCTCATGTACATTGTGAACACTGTAAAAGGCATTGTCAATTTGCCTTTCTCTCGGAATACACCACATGTAGTGATTGTATCATCATGCATACCTTTGCAATATGTATGAAAACGAAGCATTGAGTATTTTTTCCGAACGTGTTCACTGCGACTCTTAGGTTACCCACTCTCTTCTCACTTTGAGTGTTTCTGTAATTATAGATTTGCGATCAGCATTGCCATTCACAAGAAAATTTATGTATTTTATGTTCATACTATGTATGTAACATATATGAAAAGTGGAATTAACGGCCATTTCATAAAGGATCTCAATCCAGAATGTGCAAATTTGCAATACTGTAGCAAATGCCTCGGGCGTATTTTCAACACAACCACAGTCTTTTAGGCTATTCGAATATGCTACGCTGGCAACACCGCTTGTGCTGTTCCCTTTCCTGTTTATTCTTTCACATTATTTTATGATTACTGCTCTGCAACCATTGTATTACACACAACCAATAATTCCCCTTTTCTGTGCGTAGCAGTGTCTTTATGTTCGACAGTATGCATTTATGTATCTGCACACGTATGTATACATGTTGCGAGATGCATTTATCAGTGGGGTTAATGCTCTCAGATGCACTTGAACGACTAACAGAATGAATCATTGTATATTGCGTACCTATTTTGTATGCTTAAGTGCGTGGTACCAGTAAACCAGCAGGGCACATTTTGCGTTAAACAAAGTTTGTACAACATTTTGCTCTTTTTTCGCTCAAATTACTAACTGAATATATTTTAATGAAAACTTGTATCACATTTTTACGTTTTATTTTTGCTTTATTAGAAAGTACTTCCCAATAAAACATACATATATAAACATACAAACATATGTATGTACGTAAGCTCTACGTGTAAGCATGTAATTATAGATTTGAAACAACCATTACATTCAACATTTCGCCTCTGTAAGCAGCAGCTTTATTAAAACTATAAAATTACATCACTGAGGCATAATAAGATAATAGATGGAAGCATAATAAGCTTTCCCTCTCTTCATTCATACATATGTGTATGCATATATATATACAAATATGTAAATGTGCCATCAGCAATGTTCAGCACTCTCCATTTTTCCACATTTGCAACTAATTTCGGGAAACGCACATTCTTAAGCTGAAGCGTACACTGTGCCAGAGTACGTGATATGCAGCCCTGTTTTATTATAGACGTTCATTGCACTTTGTTATTTGGGTCATCAACCTTCTCTGTAAATTTAGGTTATTCAGAGTGCTGCATGGCAGAAACTAAGGAGACTGCACTCTCTAGTTGAGAGGCAACAAGCGAATAGAAGAGAGAAGGCATAATTGAGTATATTTATCAACAGCTGGCAAACAAATAGTTGAATTTAACAATTTTGCCAGAGCACTCTTATGTGGATTTGACTTACACTTGTTAGATTTTTTTAATTGGTCACAACTCAGAGAAAACTCTTAAAAACTCCTTTTCATTATGTCAGTCTTTGATAGGTTTGATGGTGCATTAAGGACAGATATAGTAATTCTAAAACGATTATGATGTGGTCTAAGCATTGGCAGGTTTCAGTTCGAAATAAAATTGCTTAGAAAATGTTCACATACTTTTAGGGTACGTAGAGTAACTCTGCAAACTATACCAGCAAACTTTGCGAAGTTGGCGTTTCCACTAAAGCATAAAAGTATGCTCTACTTTTTAACTTAAACTTCGAAAATTCGAAATGTGATGACGTCAATGGCTGGGAAGCACAGAGGTAAGCAACAATAAATGCTAATAACAGCAGCAGAAGTTTTTGCTGTGACACCATTTGCGTGTTGCAAAGTAACTAGAAGGAGGGGAGGAGAACTTGGAATAAATTCGGATTTTCGGTTCGTCCAACCATCGCTTTGTATATTTTTTAGTGAAGTTGTGTAAATGTGGTTTTTTGTTTCAGAAATACCGTTACACATAGACTTGTTATCCGTTTTTCGTATTTTTAATTGAGATTTTTGACAACGCACAACACGGATGGTTGCGGGTAGCTAGGCCTTAGTCTCGTAATCGGGCTGTCGTGCCAGTCAAGAAGAAGAAGAATTGAGATTATTGAACTCGTTCTTATAAAATTTAAATTAACTATTTAACCAATAAAAACTATAAAGTTTATATACTTGCTTAACTGCCAAGCTTCTTATATTTTAGTTCCTTCGCACATTGTTTCACCGTGCGAAAGTCATTGCACTGTGCGGTACTTTCATTGCAGTTACAGCCAAGATGCAACTGCAACTACACAGCGACAGCAACAACTACATTGATAACAAAAACTACTGAGGTCGATGGCGTCGCTGTATGTTACATTGTGAGTAATTTTGCAGCGTTATGTTAGTTTCCGCATTTTAGCATTGGTGTCCATGTTATACAGACATAAATAGGTTGCATACGTGCTCGTGCATTTGATACATATAAATTCAGAGAGAACAGAGTGACCAGTCAGTTTACAGATAGTGACAGACAAATTAGTCGAATCCTTTTCCTGTTGCATTAATATACACTAGTCAGAAGTTTGCGTACAAGAAGTACGTAGTTTTTTCATATGAAAAATAAATCACTTAAAGTAATTTTTCAAAAACAAAATATTTTGTATTTCATCCGTAAACTTAGTTCTTTTATTTCATTAAGATAATAATATCAAAAACTTGACCAAACCGTAAAAGAAGGGCCAAAAACAAAATATGTTATGAATTCACCTCAGAAAAAGTTTGCGTACAAGATGAGGTTATGTAGTTAAGATTTAATTGAAACTAAGTTTTGTCCAAAAATTAATAACTTTTTTACTAATTCATTTAATTATTAACTGAATATGCTGTTCTCGCTTGAACTCCTTGCAGAAGTTTCGGCGAAAATTTTATTAACATCGGTGTTTTCAGCGGTTAATTTGTTATATCCTTGAATTGTTATATTGGTTTACTATATCTTTGAAGATGGAGTGTTGTTGGGCTCAGGGTTCAAGTAAGCCCCTTATAACGTATGGTGAATGAAATCTGGACACGTGTTCCAGCGCAAAAATAAATTTACCGTTAAACTTGCAACAAAAATTTGTTCTGTAGAAGTGTAACGGGATATATTATTATGTGTCTGACGCAAAGTCTATTCAGTGTGTGTTCATTTAGCCGCGAAAATGACTTTGAACGAGTTGCAGCGTCGGGAGTTAATTTGCAAATTTTGTAAAGATAATCCAAACAAAACCAAAAATGAAGTTTTTCATAATTTCGCAGTTATGGGATTTAAAAAATCGACTATTTATAATTTAATTCAAACATTTAAAAATAAGAAAAGCATAAAAAGAAAAAAAGGTTCGGGTAAAAAATGTGCCCTACAGGACAGCAAAGTTTGCTCCCAACTGAATGCGGATACGGTGGGCCGAAAGGCGAAATCTTTCCGCCAGCTTGGAAGGAAATATGATGTGAACAAAAATTCTATAAAAAAGTATTTGACATCAATGAATATTGAAGTTAAAAAAAGAAAATTAAAACCAGCTACTACTGACCAACAGGAAAAAATTATTAAATCCAGGTTACGTGCACTTGCGGAAAAATACTTTGCTACACGCTCACCATACACAATGGATGCTGAAAGTGACTTCACTGTAGAAGGCAACGAATGGCAGCCAAAACATTATTTTGAGTCTTCTAATCACAAAGCTTCAGACAAAGTGAAGTATATTCAGAAAACAAAGTTCCCGGGAAAGGTTTTATTATGGTTGGCAATCAGCGAGCGTGGTGTCAGTGAACCGGTGTTTTTTAAAGGTGGTTTAGCTGTCTCTGCTGAAACTTATGCAGATAAATGTATACCTGCACTTCAAAAATTTATTAAAAAATATCATCAGCATGATACAATTATTTTTTGGCCAGATCTAGCATCATCGCATTACGCGAAAATAACTTTGCAATCATTGGAAAAGCGTGGTATTGTATGGGTACCTAAGATGTTTAACCCACCAAACGTCCCGCAACTACGACCAATCGAGACTTTCTGAGCTAATTTGAAAAGAAACGTTTATAGCAAAGGCTACACAGCGAAAAATGTGGATTGTTTGATAAATAAAATCAAGAAGGAGCTAAAAAAAATCGATACAAATGGAATTCGAGAGGCAATGTACACATTGCCCCAAAAAATACATAAAGCCGCCAAGGCGCAAAGGTTTTTTTGTATATTTAGCTTATATAATACCAAAATAAATAATTAAATATAATACCAAACACTTAAAACAAAATTTTTAGTCTTTTTATTTGGCTTAACATATTTGTCCAGATTTCATTCACCATACGTTATACTCAATTAGATGCACGTTAGATGACTAGGGAGAAACTTTTTCAACTTTGTTGAGCCAGTTAATAGCAAACATAGCTTCGCATTGTATGAATTGCGCCCTAAGTTTGAAAATAAATGTTGGAATCTGATCCAAAGTCTTGAAACCTTGGCTTACATAAGCTTTTAGAATATGTAAATGACCCCCCCGGAAGCATTTCTGAATACAAAAATCAGCCTGCTCACTGCTTTTCCTGACATGCAGCCCCATACCATATCCCCACATGTGCTATGCTCCACTGGTAATTTCAGATTTTTGTTATTAACAGGATCATGTTCAAATTAGTTGATGCCTTTTAATGCCAAATGTGCCAAACCATTATCAGATAATAATGAATCGTCCCACTTTCTATAGATAACAACATATCGTCCCGGAAATCTGATTTTTTACACTCTTTCATAGACTCTTTTATGAAAGCAATTCTGTGCTCCTTGTGAGTAAGCTTCTTACATGCTGTTATGTAGGGCAAATATGTTTTTTTCAGGACTTTTCTTATAAAGTCACTACTACTGGGTTTTATAAAATATTTCTGTACATTTCTGAAGATATTGCGTGCAATTAGCCTTACATTATGATGCACTGATCGCAAACAATCTAATCCTCTTGCTCGGGTAGCTAAAGAAAATAGCCACATCGCAGCAACGAACCAAGATTTTCTGTTTTTTTTTCGAGATTTAAGATGGCTTTTTGAAATGACGAATGTGCTCTCTCAAAAGTTTCCCTAATTTCATGAAATTTTTTGTTGATTTTGGAAAGTTTTAGTAAGATTATCCTTTTATCCATTTTTAATTTTTTTTCTGTTGGATTCTATTGCTTTCAATAAAAGTTCAAGCACATATACGTTTCAAAATAATTTACAAGTTCGTTTACTGTTCAATGGAATACAAACTTTCCAAAAAAATAAAAAGCATAACCGGAAATTCCCGATATTAGTTTTGTACGCAAACTTATTCTGCACCGTTTTGTGAGTATACTGTCAATAAATACAAATACTTGGAAAATTATTATTTTAATAATTAATATAATTAATAATTGATTGGCACGACAGCGCGCTTACGCGAGACTAAGGCCTAGCTTCCCGCGTCCACCCGTGTTGTGCGTGTGAACTTGAAGAACCAATTTTCGAGGTCAAAATTAATCATAACGTAATTTTGACTTGCCTGTACGCAAACTTATTCTGACTAGTGTATGATTAAAACACATGACCTAATACAGTGGCGGATTCAGCGGGTGGTTTTGGGGGTTGAAACTCTACGCAATATTAGGATCAACTTAAAACATACATACAAATTAAAAGGCATATACATAAACATTTATCAGTATTTAAAAATCACGTTTTGAAATCCCCCTGAATATTTTCCTGAATCCGCCCTGACCTAATACAGACCCTGCCCTAATATAAACAAAAATCAAATATTCATATTAAAATTATTCTTTTTTCTCGTTTTCTGTCCGACCTATCCTAGCCTATCTGACTACAACGTAGCTCTTTCCTGCATCTCAAATTTTTTTAAATCGCTAATGAAATGCATTCACAAAGAAATGCAATATTTGCAAGTACCTTAGACCACTTTGTATGCAGATGCCCTACATACCCAGCTTAACTAACTCTAAACTTACACATAATGTGGAATAAAGCACTCATTTACCTTACCAAGTAAATTAAATTCGAAAGTACCTAAATGAAAAATTTAATTTTCAGGAGGGAGGGCAAAATTATTTTTTAACATTTCGAAAGAAACTTTTATTAAAAATTGATTCTATACATTAGATCTTTTTTAAAATCTACACATATTTATGTATATATACACATTTTGTTCACAAGCCAAGACGATTTCCTCCCCTTTATAAAATTATTTATATTACGTCATTTCATCAATGGTACGGCAAATTCATTTGACTTGTGAGACACTAAGAACTTCAATAATAACGGAAAGTGTGGTAAAACTATAACATACTTACATAACTTATTTTCATGTATATATGTACGTATAAAAATCAATTGCCGTGTGTTAGTTTCGCTAAAACTCGAAACTTTTGCGATTTGAATAATTTTATTTTTGTTCATTCTGAATCAACGGTGGTTTAAAAACTTAAACATTCGAATTTGGAGGCAAGAAGGCGCGCCACCACCCATACAGCATTGATATTTGGTAAACAATCGTACAGATGTGTTGTTCTACTGGTAAAATTTTATGGGCGCTGGACAAAGGGCGGGGCTTTTTTGAGACCCAAATTTTCCACATAATTTTGAAACTGGAAGTCACACATCAATATAACTTGATACTTAACATACTGTCGCACTTATTACTAGAAAAATAGGGTGAGCATTGCACAAAAGAGCGTGGCATCGTCCATACAACGCAAATCGTTAATATTGAATAACGTCGGAATTAAGTATAAGTCGTATAAAATCAAAATTGGTTTTGCGAATTGTCTCTTTGGATTACTCTCCACAGATGGCGTTCGCGGCGAACATATTGCTTGACAGTTGTTCATTCCGATTGTGTGAAATTGGTAATGGATTTAAGAAATAGAGATCGTAAAAGCGAATTTAGTTGCACTCTGCAGACATTCATTTTGATCAGCGATTTTTTTAAGGTAAACTAACTTAGTTGGCTTAGACAAAAATATCTTTGGAATCTTTGAGGATTTCAATATTGCAAAGTCCTCAAGGAAAGTTCGACTGATTGAGTGCCTGTAAAAACAATTCTGTATCTTTTTACAATGTCCATTACAATGCCGTGAAGATAAGAAGCTAATATAAATTAGATCGTCGAAGTCAGTCAGTGTTATGAAAAAATACAATCAACTAAATATTATGTCATCTAGTTATAGAATAGGTTCGAGTTGGAGTGTTTACTACCTATTTCTGCTGGTGCAATTGTCAATGATTTTGAACTGACCAGTTTGCTCTACAAATAAATTATATGTTACCCTGGAAGTGTAAGTCTCAATGACAAACTTTTCACGTACACGGGCATGCGTACCGTTTGCTGCACTTTTTCGGTGTTGAATTTTCAACAACATTTAAGTTAAGCGGTCATTTGCCTTTCTAATACCAGTTCCAAGTGCATACATGTACATATAACTGCATGCATGTATGTATGTATGGCCATGCACACACATGATTTGCACAAACACTTAAGCTTAGTTTAAACATTCCTGTCGTACAACGAATGGGCGGTATGCGTTATCGAATAGTAGAAGTTGGTCATTGACTCTTACTATTGCTTTTATACCTATCAGTATAAAAGCCAATGAATTATTGCCAATTTTAAAACTTCAAGTCTCTTTCGCAGTTTACAATTATGAGGAAATACTACAAATATGTATAATATAAAATCTAGGGAGCGGGTGAATTTGAAGGGTTTCGAACCGTTTCAAAAACTTAATATTTTGTCTGTTTTTGATCACGTCCTATTGCATTTTAAATAACATTACTTAAGTGTATTAACATAAGAGAACATTTCGTACATACATAGTTTTATGTGCAAATATCTGATCCTTTATGACAACAATTTCAAAAGTTAACCCTAGAAAGGTAATCTTCGTCGATTCGACGAACACCACATACATTTCTTCAAATTTCTCCTTATTCTCCGAACTTATTGCTTTCTCTTTTCGTATGATCTCAGTTAGCGATGCGCTTTCGCGGAATACAAGGTTTTGCAGCACGAGCGCAGCGTAAGTTTTCTTTTTTTATAGAAAAACAAAACTAGGCTTCGTCGAAACGACGAAGAATACCATTAACGTGACTTTTTGCAACTGAATACGAGTACTATACATTGCATTTCAGTATTTCAAAATGTCTCAGAATTCGGGGTTATCGGAAGAATTAATTGAACAATTTTTTGGAATTGGTTAATTAATTATTAATTAATTAAGTTAATTAGTTAGTTAATTAGTGTACAAGTAAGTTAAACAGAAATTAGAATTGTAAAAAATTAGTTATATTTTTTTTGATTTTTTTGCTTTTTATTTGTTTCTTAAGGAATTATAATTGTGTTTCTGCCTTCATAAAGAAACTATGTATTGTTCTTCACTTTATTTTAGTTTTAATTATTTTGTTAACTTCTGATACTCATTCCGATCTCAAAATTAATGTACCTCAACACAAATTACTGAAAAATACACAAGTAATTTTTAAAAATATATACGGTGCGAATTATTTACACAAAAATGTATAATTATAAAATTAAGTTGGAGTTAATACGATTTCTAATACTTCCAAAAATCGGAGTTGAATACGAATTCGTCGATTCGACGAAGATTACCAATAACGTATATAAAATATGATTATCCTTCTAGGGTTAACTTACAATTACGTTGACCTCCGCGTTGACTTAGTAGTTTGTGCATGGAAATAGAAGGTAGATCTTATATTCGAGTACCTTTTAACCCACGTATAGAAATGCCAGCTTTCGACTCCTCTTTCCCGTTGACGTCCACTAGGTAATATTCCTTGCTGGGACGAGCAATAACATGATACGGGCCCATGTAAGGTGACTGGAGCGGAGGTTTAACCTTGTCAACTCTGATGAAAACGTCCGAACTTTGGGCAGGTCGAGACGAATGCTTCCGAAACGGTTTCGGTAGTGATGTTAGAAAGCGGTCGATCATCGTGAGCAGGTAGGAAAAACCGCGCGATGGTGGAAGTGGTCCAACCAAGTCGACGTGCACATGATCGAAGCGAGTGTCAGTAGTAGCAAACCAGTGGGCGGCTTACAGTGCTTTGAAATTTAGCTTCGCTGACAAGGCAAGAATGTTTGAGCCCACCGCGCAACATCCGAAGCCATGCCTGGCCAAATATCCCTGGAAGCCATCATTTTCCTCGTGACTCTTCCACTGGGATGAGATGGGCCATGAATGACATCGAAGACACATCTGCGAAGAGGCGCAGGGATATAGCAACCTCTGTCGAAACGTCGTAGTAAAGTGGCACATCTAGGTCGTTAATCGTTAACTTAACCAGAGATAAACTGCTGCCGTCTGTGAGAAGTTTTTGGAGCTCGTCATCGGAGTCTTGGGCTACTTTAAGTTCGCTAGGAGTGATAGCGACTAGAGCTTCGATAGCCTGAGCCCGTGAGAGTGTGTCCGCTGGAATGTTGTTTTCTCCTGAGACATGAACAATATTAGTAGTGAATTGGCTAATGAAAGATAACAGGTGAACTTCTCGAAGCAATGACGACTTAGCGTTGCGTCTGAATGCATAAACGAGCGGTTTATGATCCGTTTTGATGAGGAGAGGGCGTCGTTCGACCAAGTCATGGAAATACTTGATGGAGCTATAGATGGCTTATAGTTCTCTGCCATAAGCTGAGTATTTATTTTTTGCGTCGCTGAATTTCCTAGAGAAGAAGGCAAGCGGTTCCCAGTTGTCGTTGTGAAGTTGCTCAAGGACGGCTCCTATACCAAAATCAGAAGCGTCGGTGCGAAGAGCCAACTGTGCGCCGTCAAGCGGATACCTGAGAAATGCCGCACGGGCAAACTGTTGTTTGGATGCGTTGAAGGCCTCCTCAGTTTCGGAAGTCCATTGTACTGGACGCCGATCTTTCTTTTTGACACCGGCGATGCAATCGTGGAGTGGAGGTTGAATTCCTGCAGCATGAGGAAGGTGGAGTCAGTAAAAGTTGACCATACCAAGAAATTGACGAAGCTCGCTGACAGTACTAGGTTTGGAAAAATCCTGAATAGCTTTGACGCGCTTTGGTAGAAGCTCGATTCCCTCTGAAGTGACATGATGGCCCAAATAATCAATTTCCGGAACTCCCAGCACGCATTTCCACGTGTTAATGGACAAGCCGAAGTCTCGCAGACGCTCGAAAACGATTCTGAGGTGTTTGTTATGCTCCTCAGGACTTTGCGAAAAGACTAAGATATCGTCAATATACTCGAAGACTAAATCCAGTCCTCGAAGGCAAGTGTCGATGTAGCGCTGAAAAGATTGCGCAGCATTGCGAAGGCCAAATGTCATGACATTGAACTCGAAATTTCCGAAAAGAGTGATTATCGCAGTCTTCTTCCTGTCTTCCGGAGCGATGGGAATTTGATGGAATGCGCGATGTAAGTCTAGCTTGGAGAAGATCTTGCATCCGCGCAATGCTGATGAAAAATCACGAAGCCGTGACACGTTGTAGCGATCTTGAATAGTAATAGCATTAAGATTACGGTAGGCACCACAGAGTCTGAAGTCCCCATCTTTTTTCTCTTGTGGGGTGGTAGACGGCAAGGACGGTGAGATACCGGCGGGCCTTGCGTGAGTATGTGATGGTACACGCCCCGGTCTGTGACTTTTGACAGGTGTGGAGGCCGTGTTACATCGATGAAGTCCACGAGCAAGTCCTGATATGGTGTGGAACAGTCAATCGTCGTCAACGAGGGCAAGTTGCTGGAGATAAGAGAACCACGGACTGAAATATCTGTTGCTTTGTCGGTGACAATTCTCTCTCGGAGGACTATGATCAGTCCGAAATTTTAGAGAAAGTCAGGTGTGCAGGTAAAAAGAAGCCCAATTTGGTTAGCATTGAGTAGAAAGGGGGTCCCCCAGAAACTAATTCGTCTCATCAGATGACCAACTCTGAACTGGCAGTACTACACAACGGCAACATCAGCGGTTCTTTCACCACCAATGCAGGAGTCGGGCAAGGCTGCCCCTTGTCGCCTCTCCTCTTCGCCATCGTGCTGAACGACGTTATGAGCAAACTCACCCTGCACCAACGAGACATCGTATGGACCTTCACCAGGCATCTCGAGGATTTGGACTTCGCTGATGACATCTCCCTCCTCTCACACAAACTCTCCGACATGTAAGCAAAAGCCGACTGCGTCGGAGGCGAACGGAGGAGCGGAAGAAGATGCCAATTGCAGACTGAGTAAAGCCAGGGCAGCGTTCGGACGGCTGCATTCAGTTTGGGCAAGCTCGCAAATCTCCAGACGCACGAAGCTACGAATATTCAACGCATGTGTAAAGGCGACATTGTTGTACGGAAGCGAAACATGGCTAGTCTCGAATGCCATCACCCAGAGGCTACAAACTTTCGTCAACAAATGCCTGCGAATCATCTGCAGGATATTCTGGCCCACGACAATTATTAACGACGCGCTGTGGAAGATTACAAAAGAGGAACCCATTCTGAGACAAATAAAGCGCAGAAATGGATAGGTCATACACTAAGAAAACCTCCCGACAGCATCACGAGAATGGCACTGGACTGGAACCCGCAAGGGAGTAGAAGTCGCGGTCGACCAAAAAACACCTGGAGAAGGTCGACCCTACGCGAACTAGCCGCTGTCAATACCACATGGGACGGCGCAAAAACAACAGCCCAGAATCGTGTACGATTGAAGAGTCTTGTTGAGGCCCTATGCTCCAGTGAGGAGTGAACAAGGAATACAAAAAAAATATTACTGTTTGAGAAGTTAATTTTACGATGCAAAGAAAGTTAACATTACAATCAATATAGTTCTTATGAAAACTTTAAGGGTGTATGTGTTAAATGCTACATTCATTTAAAATACGAAAATTGTTCAAATACATTTGCGACGACTGTTTGTATCCATTTACACATCTCATATCCGGAAAGTCTTTATTGCAGAAAGAGAACCGATTTTGGTTTTGAATATGAAATGCATTTTCCTATACCAGTGAATAAGCCAACAACCTCTAACCCAATTTTAAGTGGCAACGGTCGATGAACCTTTCCACAGTGTACGGCAACTATGTCGTAGATCTGTATGTATTTATTTATTTGCGTGCACATACTATATGTAGTAAGTATGTGTGGGTACATTTTATTGAGCTTAATTGTGTATGTGTTGCATTTGTTATCGCTCGCTCGTCTGATGACTGGGCTGGGCCTAAACGATGTATCAGCGCTGTCGCCTAACATGACAAATGCATGCCGCATGCATTGCGTACGCATACGCAATTGTAAATACTAATACATACACTCATTTTCATCACATGCATACATATTAGGGATTGCAATCCCGGACCAGTTTTACAATCCCGGGATTTTCGGGACTGAAAATCACAATGCCGGGATCCCGGGATTTTTTTCGGGATTGAATATATTACTTTAAGGAACTAGTTCAGACTTTTTTTCAATCAAATAAATTATATCTATGTATTAAATACTGTGTAAAGTAGTTCTACACAAACGTTAACACTTATTCAAACGTCACAGGCAATGGGCAATTTATTTTTTATGTTAAATAAGAAGGGTTACATTTTTCAATTTTTTTCATCAACGTGACAAAAGCAAAAAGTAAGCTTTTTGTTTTTGTTCGATCCCGGGATCGGATTTTGTCAATCCCGGGATTTTTCGGGACTGAAATTGTCCGGGATCCCGGGATTACGGGATTCGCGATCCCGGGATTGCAATCCCTAATATATAATATGTATAATATGAACACTCAAACATAAAAGAATA
Source organism: Melieria omissa (assembly GCA_963971225.1). Classification (NCBI taxonomy): domain Eukaryota; kingdom Metazoa; phylum Arthropoda; class Insecta; order Diptera; family Ulidiidae; genus Melieria; species Melieria omissa. The sequence goes on along the minus strand of OZ020268.1, from coordinate 63,783,705 downwards.
TTACTATGGGATTAGCTGTAAATCCCATTCCTTTGTATTAAAGTGTGGTGGGTCGATGAATACTCGCATGCCTGCCTTGCATTACAATTGATATAAATAATTGCATTGTATCAAAAACACGTACATTGCATATGCGTTGGCCATTGGCCATTTGAAACTATGTGATGTGTGTTGCTTCAAACCCAATTTTAGTAGTAGCCCTGAGAAAACATTATGTACAGCGTATACAGCCGCCAACGTCACTCTTTGCTTAAGTTCAACGCACTTAGCTGCATTTTTCACCGACTGAAACTCTCGTTGAGCATTACGTCGCTGCTCCGACATTAAATACCGTATCCTCCTTTCTTATGCTTCTAACATTTTTGACACTAAGTTTTGTACAGTAATTGGCATTCGGCGTGTAGGCGGATTTTACTATCAGCATTATTCCACTTTTCAATACAAAAATCGCAAACAAATTAAATTTCACCTAAGCCCGATATTATGCATTGTATTCCGTAAACATCTGCTGTTAGTATCTATCAATAAATGTTTCACTATAATACAGGTCTCCCTCGTATAAAGCGGTGGTTACGTTCCAGAAAAATTCCGCGTTATGTGATTCGAGTTATGGTTATGTTCCAATAAGCTTTTTCCAAAATAAAATAGGTACTAAATTAGAAATGTATGTACATTCCAACTCAAAATCAAAATTCATACTTTATTTAAAAAATTAAAAAACAGAATGAAAAAAATGGTTTTTTTAATCGCGTTATATCGAAAACGCGTTGTAGAAGTACCGCGCTATACAAGGGAGACCTGTATATGTATTATTTTTATATTGCTGGCTGGTTAAACACTCATCTACTTTTATCGCTACCCACATGAAATAGATGAGAACTATAAGCAACGCAAACGTGCACTCTTGGCAGGGAAGACCAAAACCTTCAAATGTGAAAGAAAATTTATATATAACACCGTGCGACAGCATTTTTCACACTGGAAAAAATCCATATGGGTGTGAAACTAGAGACCAAATATAGTAATACTGCGTATTCACTTTTTCATTTCAACATCCTTTGTCCTTTTAAAAGGACTTCAAAATTTTGAAGGGGATAAAAAATAAAAAAAATATAAAAAAATTTAATCATTATATTGGTTTACTATATCTTTGAAGATGGAGTATTGTTGGGCTCAAGGTTCAAGTAAACCCCTTATATACTCAATTAGATGCACGTTAGGGGACTAGGGAGGAACTTTTTCAACTTTGTTAACTAGTTAGTAGCAAACATAGCTTCGCATCGTATGCATTGCGCCCTAAGGTTGAAAAGAAATGCTGGAATCTGATCCAAAGTTTTGAAACCTTGGCTTACATAAGCTTTTAGAATATGTAAATAACCCCTCGGAAGCATTTCTGAATAAAAAAAACAGCCTGCTCACTCCTTTTCCTGACGTGCACCCCCATACCATATCCCCAAATCTGCTATGCTTCATTGTTAGTTTCAGATTTTTGTTATTCACAGGATCCTCTTCAAATTAGTTGATGCCCTTTGATGCCAAATTTGCCAAACCATTATCAGATAATAGTGAATTGTCCCAAATTCTATAGATAACAACACATCGTCCCGGAAATCCGGTTTTCTAGACTCTTTGAGCCTTTTACGGAAGCAATTCTGTGCTCCTTGTAGGTAAGCTAAATATGGGCTTTTTACATGCTATTCTGTAGGGGAAAAATTTTATTTTCAGGACTTTTCTTATAAAGTCACTGCTACTGGGCTTTATAAAATATTTCTGTACATTTCTGAAGATATTGGATGCAACTAGCCTTAGATTATGAAGCACTGATCGCAAACAATCTAATCCTCTTGCTCGGGTAACTTAAGAAAATGGTCAGATCGTAGTAACGAATCAAGATTTTCTGGTTTTTTTTCGAGATTTAAGATGGCTTTAGGAAATGACGAATGTGCTCTCCCAAAAGTTTTCCTAATTTCATATAATTTTTTGTCAATTATGGAAAGTTCATCCATTGTTAATTTTTTTCTGTTGGATTCTATTGCTTTCTATAAAATTTCAAGCACATATACGGTTCCAAATAATTTGCAAGTCCGTTTACTGTTCAACGGACTACAACGGACGGAATTTTCCAAACAAAAAATAATAAGCATAACCGGAAATTCCCATTATAGTTTTGTACGCAAACTTATTCTGCACCATTTTGTGAGTATATTATCAATAAATACGAATACATGGAAAATTATTTCTTTAATTCATCTAAAACCGAACAAAAAGTGCAGTTAAAACATATATGAATAATGTGTATAACTTTTTATAAACAGAGAACCCATTTTTGAGGTCAAAATTAATCATAACATAATTTTGCCTGTACGCAAACTTATTCTGACTAGTGTATGTTATGTTAATGCATCATCTACTAAGGTGCCAAATCTGTGAAGAAAACTGCAAGCTTAAATATTTCCAGAAAAATCTATTCAGACAGCTGCCCACAGAGTTGTAGAGAAACACGCTGCAGTTGCGCGTCTGTGTGCATGCATGTGTGTATGTGTTGATAGACGGCCGTAGAGACCGACGTTCGCAACAACTGCAGATACCATGACGACAGGGTAGCAGCATTCGGCGGCGACATGCATTTTATACCTATTACATAAAATTTTTCTGTATGTATGTGCTCGCAGCGCACACGCACATCCAAGTGTTAGTGCGGTTATTGAACGACACCGACCTAACCGTGCTTCGTTTTCCGACTTCGTTGTTGTATTGCAACACTGCCAAACTTAATATAATTTTTGGTTATAGTACAAATTAGCACATCGCACTGCTTTCATTCGCACCCTTCGATCACAGGCTCTTTATGTACATACATTAATTCGGAGAAAAATATTTCTGTGAACGGAATTTTGCAAACATGAACTACAAAATTAAAATTAAAATAACATACAGTAGAGGCTCACAAGTTCGAACTCTCACAGATTCGAATCTTTCAGAAATTCGAACCCCATATTTATTTCATTAAATGCTCGAACTGGCATACAGCACTTCGACTCCATACAAAAATGGGACAAACGACGATCGTGCCCAAACCGCTGGAGCTATAATACTGAAATTTAGTCAATAGTTATATTTAAAAAGGCAACCCTTAAAAAGGAGCGATTTTAAAAACTTCCATTTTTAAGGAGATGAACGGGGGTGATGAAGCTTATATAGACGGGTATGGTTTTTTTTATCGGATTGTTTTAAATTCAGAATAAGTTTGCGTATAAGGGGTACGTAGTTTTTCATATGAAAAATAAATCACTTAAAGTAAGTTTTCAAAAACAAAATATTTTTTATTTCTTCCGTAAACTTAGTTATTTTATTCCATTAAGATAATAATATCAAATACTTGCCAAACTGTAAAAGAAGGGCCAGAAACAAAATATGCTATGAATTGACCGCAGAAAAAGTTTGCGTACAAGATAAGGTTATGTAGTTAAAATTTAATTGAAACTAAGTTTTGTCCAAAAATTAATAATTTTGTGAATATGCTTTTCTCGCTTGAACTTCCTGCAGAAGTTTCGGCATGGATTTGATTAAATTCTGTGTTTTTTCAACGGTTATTTTGTTATATCCTTGAATCGTTATATTGGTTTACTATATCTTTGAAGATGGAGTATTGTTGGGCTCAGGGTTCAAGTAAACCTCTTATATACTCAAATAGATGCACGTTAGGGGACTAGGGAGGAACTTTTTCAACTTTGTTGAGTTAGTTAATAGCAAACTTAGCTTCGCATCGTATGCATTGCGCCCTAAGGTTGAAAAGAAATGCTGGAATCTGATCCAAAGTTTTGAAACCTTGGCTTACATAAGCTTTTAAAATATGTAAATAACCCCTCGGAAGCATTTCTGAATAAAAAAAACAGCCTGCTCACTCCTTTTCCTGACGTGCAGCCCCATACCATATCCCCAAATATGCTATGCTTCATTGTTAGTTTCAGATTTTTGTTATTAACAGGATCCTCTTCAAATTAGTTGATGCCCTTTGATGCCAAATTTGCCAAACCATTATCAGATAATAGTGAATCGTCCCAAATTCTATAGATAACAACACATCGTCCCGGAAATCCGGTTTTCTAGACTCTTTGTTGGACCCTTTTACGGAAGCAATTCTGTGCTCTTTGTAGGTAAGCTAAATATGGGCTTATTTATATAGGGGAAACATTTTATTTTCAGGACTTTTCTTATAAAGTCACTGCTACTGGGTTTTTTAAAATATTTCTGTACATTTCTAAAGATATTTGATGAAACTAGCATCAGATTATGATGCACTGATCGAAAACAATCGAATCCTCTTGTTCGGGTAACTTAAGGAAATGGCCAGATCGTTGTAACGAATCAAGATGTTCTGTTTTTTCGAGATTTAAGATGGCTTTTTGAAATGACGAATGTGCTCTCCCAAACGTTTTCCTAATTTCATGAAATTTTTTGTCAATTTTAGAAAGTTTTAGTAAGATTATCCTTTTATCCATTGTTAATTTTTTTCTGTTGGATTCTATTGCTTTCTATAAAATTTCAAGCGCATATACTTACTTACTTAACTGGCCATAACAACCCGTTGTCGGGTTACGGCCTGCCGCAAAACTTCTCTCCAGGCGCCTCTGCTTCGCGCGCGCCTTCTCCAGTTGGTCACACCAAGAAATACCAGGGCCTCTTCCACTTGGTCCTTCCACCGGAGACACGGCCTCCCTCTTCGCCGTCGACCTCCAACCATCGCATCGAACACCTTTTTCCCCGGAGCTTCGTCGTCCATGCGGCAGACTAGACCGAGCCAGCGTAACCGCTGGATGTTAATTCGCTGCGCTACGTCCATGTCCTTATACAGCTCGTTATTGGTTCGTATGCGATAGTCGTCATCAACACGAACAGGGCCGAAGATTTTGCGAAGTACCTTCCTCTCGAACACTCCAAGGGCCGCGATGTCGTTTCGTGTCATTGTCCATGCTTCAGCGCCATAGACGGGCACGGGCAAGATGAGCGTCTTATAGAGTGCAAGTTTTGTCGGTCGAGAGAGGTCTCTACTTCTCAATTGCCTACCGAGACCGTAGTAGCACCTGTTGGCAAGAGTAATCCTTCGCTTTATCTCCAGACTGACATCATTGCTGCTGTTGATGGCGGTACCAAGGTAGACGAATTCCTTGACAACTTCAAAGGTATACCTGTCGGCCTCGACGTGAGAACCTAGCCGCTGCGAGTCCCTGCGTGTAGACAGCATATACTTCGTCTTGCCCTCATTTACCACCAGACCCATTTTGGCAGATCCTCTTTCGATAGCCGCAAATACAGCGGTGACATCTCGCTTGTTACGCCCGATGACATCAATGTCATCAGCGTAGGCAAGGAGCTGGACACTTTTGTTGAAGATTGTGCCATTACGATGTACACCGGCCTTGCGTAGAACACTCTCCAAGGGGAAGTTGAAGAGGTCGCAGGACAAAGGATCGCCCTGCCTGAAACCTCGAACGGTATCAAAGGGGTCGGAGAGGTCACTTATACGGTTCCAAATAATTTACAAATACAAACTTTCCAAAAAAAATAAAGAGCATAACCGGAAATTTCCGTTATTATTTTTGTACGCAAACTTCTTTTGCACAGTTTTTTGCGAATTTTCATTCGTATTTATTGACTATATAAATACGAATGAAAATTATTATTTCAATGCATCTAAAACAGAATATAATTTAGGCATATATGAATAATGTGGATAACTTTTTATAAACAGAGAACCCATTTTCGATATGAAAATTAATCATAGCATAATTTTGACTTGCCTGTACGCAATATTCTGACTAGTGTACATATATACGAAAAAAAACATTAACAAAACACGTATTTCAGCGTTTTTCTAAATTCGAAATTTAAAAGGTAGAAAGAGGGCGGTGAAGTTGCTAAAAGGATATAATGTCTTTGTTTTATTTATCCGCCGAGCTTAAAATGGAGATGACACAGCTATGAATATGCAATGCAGTTCAATTTATAACGGCGAGATCAAAGAAATTGTTCTTCAAAATTAAACATTCCTCCTTTTTAGAGTAAATATATTAGCATTACGTAAATCACATTTTAGCAAACAAATTCAATATGAATGAAAAAAAAATGGGTTATATGGCTCATAATGGATTAAGTAGGCGTGCCAAGTATATAAAAAAAACATTCATATTTCGCGCATTGACTAGGTGATCGAAATTTTAACTTTCTTGAAAATTTCTGTGAGAAAATCAAACATTAGTTGTTTAGAAAAATTTGAATATTTTCCAAAGACGCAAAATTTTTTTTTGTGGATTTAAGAGAAGAAAGTCTTAAGAAGGACTTACGCCAGTTTACGCCATTCCATTTTAATTGCTGTTCTAAAAGAAAACATCTTTCATTTTCATTGATAAAACATTTTGTTTTTGAAAATTCTTAAAAAGAAATATTTACACTAAACACATTTTTTGCGGATTCAACAGAAGAAAGTCGATTTGAAAATAAGTCATAAGAGAGATTTACGCCAATTCACGCCATTCGATTTTAATTAATAATAATAACACTGTGCAAGTCGAAAATTCAGACATGGGTGGACCTACTAAGCGACTTTCTATAGGTATACTGAGTTGAGATCCACCAGCCGTTTGGCTGGATTCGCCCTAGTTTAAGAAAAATCCGACTTTTGAAGTTTGCTCAATTCAGTCGAGTTCGTCGATTAAGTCTTCGAACGTGTAAATGCTAATAGGTCCTAAATCGTTCCGAATATCACCTTACTCTCTTCGGCAAGTTTGTAGATATTTTAACGACCAACAAATTTGCTTAAACACCAATCCAAAAAAAACATTCAAACTGTGTTTTCGACAATAATGTCCCAAAAACCCCACTTTCGTCGAGGCATAAAAACAGTATAGCGAAACCTCGTGAAAAAATAAATGAGTATGCTTTTATCTAGAGGGTTGGCTCCTGCATCTAACAAACTAAAAATTGTTCCTGGGAAACGCCCATAAAAGGCGTGGCTGGTGGATCTAAACTCAGTATACCTATAGAAAGTCGCGCAGTACGCCCCCCCCCCATGTCTGAAGTTTTGAGGGTAAATTTCACGCACAGTGTAATTGACTGGCACGACAGCCCGATACCGTAACTAAGGCCTAGCTATCCGCAACCATCTGTGTTGTGCGTGCGAATTTTTACAAGGTTGGCGAGTTGGGAGCTTTTTCATAGACAATTTTACTCTCAGAGGTTTGCCATTTCCTGCTGAGAGGACAGACGCCGAAAGAAAAATTGTTATTTTTCTTTTATCGGTGTTAGCAGCCAGCTAGCCAGCTGAGCTACGATTTTAATTGCCTTTCTAAATTTGGTTTTTTTTTTTGTTTAGTATCAATATTTTTTTATGAATTTTCAAAATTCATTCATTTATAAAAAATTTGATTTTAAAAATTCGTAACAAAAATATTTATACTAAACAAAAAAACTTATTAAACCTTATAACGAACCCGTTTAAAACGATTTTCCGCCTAAAACGAACCAATTTCAAAAGTACGCGCTTTATGTTTTCGCTTATTACACGAGCTTATGGTTAATACGAACCATTTTGCCCAGTCCCTCGAAGTTCGCTTTAACCGAAAAGTACTTTAGTTTTAATATTGAAAGAAATTGGTGACTTATCTACAAAAATATATTTTCTACAATTTTTTTATACACGCATCTAAATTTCATTTTACGCCTTCATAAATTTTTGTAAAAATATATCCCACTTTGACAAGCTTTATCTCCCAATCATGACAGTTTTTCGATAAAATATTTCGGATCCAGCTTAACCGTTTGGCAGCTAACTATCAAAATGCTAATACATTCCAAAACTGCTATAGAAAATTCATAGAAAAGTCATCACTCGACATGGCTACGTTTTTCAATGCGAAAAAAAGTTTTAAAAACAATATTTAAAAAATAAAAACTGATGTATCGTACTTTTTAAACTTGAGAAAGAACACTTTTATTTATAAAACACATGAACGGCAAGAAACAACCTCACACGACGATCGACAAACTTGCACTGAAATGGCAGCGCTATCGCGCCGCTCAGCTGTTTTAGAGACGAAATATCGAAGCGCGATGGCGCTGCGTAGCTGCCAAACGGTTAATTAAACAATTACCTTTAACATTTTACTACTTTCGTCAAAATCGGCTAAAATGTTTTTCTTTTTTGCTGTCCACTCTCGAAGCACTGTCTTGCGGTTTACCCCCCCCCTGTTTTGGTGCTTATTTTGCTTACACAAATTGAATGAACAAGGGGAATCACCAAATTAGCAATGTTTCGTCGCAAAAGTAAAAAAAAGTATTAAAATGTTGAATACACATAAAGAAAAGGTTTTACTTTGGACGTTAAAATTAAAATCTTAGAAAAGCTTGATGAAGTTGTTCAGTGTAATTGCTAAACTTTACAGTATCTGTCCATTGAATTACGAACGGGGACAATTTTTCATGATATTCACTTTCCATGAAGATTTTTTACTATAAAAAAATAAAAATGAAGCAGTTGGCTTTAAATACATTATTTAAAGTATTTAAGTTTTTATTTGAAAATGTAAGATCCGCCTACTTTTCGATCGAAGGCGTAAGCAAATAATAATGTTGTCAAAGCTGTAAATTTCAGTCATTCGTTCTTGATGTGTTATCGCGTGTGAAGTCAGTGAAATCAGTCGAAGATCGAAATAGTGGTCAAATTTTTTATTGAACGGGCTTATTAATAGTTTCGAGAACAAACGTACGTAAAAAAAATTGCAGATTTAGTTACGTGCATCCGAAACGCGATAGTTCTCTAACTAAAGTCTTCCCAGAAGAAAATGGGTAAAAAAGCAGACATAAAAGTCGAAAAAAAGATGCAAGTCGTGGCTCTTCTCAAAGAAGGAGGTGTGACCTATCCCAAAATAGCCAGAATTGTGGAAATTTCAAAAACTTCAGTTGCTGCATAAGCCAAAAAATACAATGAGGCACTTGACGATGCAGGCATTTTTCGGAGTAATCGCCAAAATTGCAAAGGAAACCGGAAGACCACTGCTAGAGAGGACCGCTTGATTGTGCGAAAAGCCTTAGAAGTTCGAACCACAACGTCCCTGAGCATTTGGATTACGGATTACGATTCGAGCTATTGGAACAAGGAGCATATATTTTTTGATGTGATTTATCTGTAACATTTTGAAATTAAATATTCCTTTCATTTTCATTGGTCATCTTCAGTGACGAATGCCGTCTGGAGGCGGTGAAAGAAGTGGCGAATTTCACACGAAGAAGAGTGGGAGAACGATTTTCTGATGCCTGCACTCTTCTCACAATCAAACATCCCCCGCAGTAATGATTTGGAGTTGCATTACCAGTGAAGGTCCTGGCCCGGTAAAATTCATTGAGGGTACAATACGGTCTGCCCAGTACATTGATGTCCTTCAAAACGTTTTGGTACCATATTTTAACTGTCTTCAGTATCCAGCGGGAGAATACACTTTTATGCAAGACGGGTGGCGCCTTGCCCCACAGCCAGAGCTAGCATTACAGGGCTATTCTGGCAAAGACTGTTGAAACACTTTCAAAAGATTATTGAAAGATAGTTTGAAAGACTGAATGAAAGATTTTAGCTATTCCAACGAAAAAATCTTTCGGAAAAAGCTCTAAAATTCAACACTCGAGTTGAAAAGCTGTTTTCGGCGAACAGCATTGCCAGCCAACTCTTTTTCTGTGAAATTTGAAGCATTTTTGCAATGATGAAAGAAAATTATTTTTCCAATTTTCGTTATGATTTTCTTTTTAATTACAGATGTTTATCGGGATTATTTTGCAGTTACGTATTTCTTTTTAGAAAAGACAAGAAGTGGTGTAAAAATATGAATTCAAATTGTTTTATTTTTATGTGATGTTGTCAGATTTAACCTTAAGGGGAGGCTCCCCTGGATTTGGACCGAAAAATGGTTTTTTTTTGCATAAAACGAAGGCTACATATATGTAGAATATGTGTGTAAAAGGATTTTTTGATACGACGCGTATTTTCATGGGAGAACACACCTGTCTCACGCGCGCTACGGGACGCTCCACTGCTCTAATTTGCTTCAAACGCGTTTATCTCGAAACCATTTTTTCCAATCTAACTGAAATCACCGGACTTGATCTAATGATCCGATTTTCTTCATCTAAAAACTGCTCGAATGTATTTGATTTTCTGTATGCCTTGAACTAACAATTTGCATAAATAGTTATTTATTTTTAATTTTTAAATGTGGTTGAAATTAAAAAAAGGTGCAAAAAATTGAACTTTTTACTTCAAATATTCATTGTGCAAGAATTTTTCGTTTAAATTTTTTGAGTCTAGTTCAATGCACAGACAATTTTGTTATCTTTAAGTAATGATAATGCTTTTTGATTTCAGTCCACTACAAGAGGCTGCAGGATTACAGTTCTCGAGCGATGTTTGGCGCACAGAGGCCTACGGAAATCGCCATTTTGTAGCCGCCATTTTGAATTTCATCAAGTTTTTTAACTTTTTAAACTCCTAAATAATAGACGAATTTAATAGTCAAAACCGGAAGTTTGTACGCCTTTTCATTATCCCACAAAAAAATTACAAACTTTGCATTGGATTTGCCCAAATCCAGGGGAGCCTTCCCTTAAGGCAATGAACAGCACATGAAGACAAACACTTTCGGCCAATTTATATTATGTACTTTTGCTGTTAATTGGTGTATTTTTACGTTTTCTTTCATCCTTCATAAAAATTTCACATTTGTAAACCAAGTGCTCTGTTCGATGCTGGCAATACTGTTGGCAAACGAACCGTCCGTCGTGAAATGAAAAATTCAAACAAATTTTCAAAAATTTCAATCAATGGCTGAAGAAATCAAGCTGAAGTAAAAATTAAAAAGTAATTGCATTCTATACATATATTGCATATGCATATATACGTATATCGTTTCTTTTCATAACACATACCATGTTTATACGTCGGTCCCAGTCGATTCGCATTGACTCGATACGCTTTCAAGCCAGGTGTTTATACATTGATTTCAGAAGCGAATTGACTGCAAACGGTTTGAAAAGTATGCTTTTATTTTTTCGTTTTTCCTATTTTTTTGACGTCTTATAAATGTTAGCTGTTTGGGGTCCTTGTTTGTTACTTGAAAATGCTCAAAAAATTGAGTGGACAAGACCATCAGCTGATTTTCAAGGCACTTTGAAAATGTTAAACCGTTTATACGCATTTTCGAAGCGACTTGAAAATTTAAAAACTCATTTGAAAAGCGCTTTGACTCGATACGCTAAGAACGTTCGAAGCGGTTTGAAATCGTGTTTATACTACAGTATTGACTCAAAGCGACTTGAGCTGTCGTATAAACGGGGTAACAAACACAACGCACGTACTTTTTGCAAGCTGAAAGACGACCCCAAAAGCACATCTTTCAAACTGTCTTTCATGTTACGGAAAAAAGCTTTCAAGATAGTTGCTAGAATAGCAAATTGTCTTCCGAAAGATTTTTGTACTTCGAAAGATTGAGGTGAGTTAAAAGATTGTTGCCAGAATAGCCCTGTTAACCACATAAATTCGTTGGATTTGAACGTGCTACGGTGGCCCGGTGGCCCAATTCTCTGGACTTAAACCGGATAGACAGTTGTTGGGCTTATCTCAAACGAGAGGTCTATCAGCCACAAAATACCACACAATATTAAATCACACTTTTAAATTTTAAGGAATATAAATAAATATAGTGACTCACACTCAAAGTGGGACACTGCAGAAATATGCCCGTTCTTTCGATTTGACGGCCAAAATCAAAATGTCTTAGAAAGTTATTTCAAATTTCAGAGTTACAACACAAAACAAAACGGTATTTAAAGCAACAACAACAAATAATTTCAAGAAAAATCACTGCTCTGGGAGCAATTCACGTTGAAAACGGGACAATTAAGTAAGCCGTTATTTTTTCGACAGAAACTAAATTTTAAATATTTGGAGATCAGTATCTTACTGTTTGTTCACGAAGGAAGGTTAGTTTATTGCAAAAATGCCAGGAAAGCAAACCACAGTGGAAGTAAGAAATATAATTATTAAAAATTATAAAGATGGTAAATCAATACGAGAAATCAGTGGTGGATAAAAAGAAGTCTACAGTATTTAACATCGTTCAAAGATATAAAAAGATTGGAAGTGTAAAAAATAGAGTGAAAATTCCAACAAACCGACAAAAAATTGATGAGCGGAACAAAAGATATATTCTACGTCTCATAAAAAATGATCCGCATTTAACAGCTGTTGATCTGCAAAAGCGTCTGAAAGATGAAAAATCAGTAGAGTCCGACCGATTAATCGGCATCGGCTAGTATCGGCCAATAAAATTGGTATCGGCATCGGCTAGTATCGGCATCGGCCAAAAAAACAAGAATCGGCATCGGCTTCGGCCTTTTTTGGCCGATGCCACATCGGTTTTTCTTGGTCGATTTTTCTGCTTTCATTTCTTGTTTGTTTTTATTTGCAGCTGAATCGCACTGTCTTTCTTTTTCATATCTCGCTTTGTATATTTATTACATTTTTATTATACGTTACAACCCAGTGTTGCCTGATTAGGGGGTTTCTTCTTAGATTTGTTTGGATTTTATGACAAATATTTAAGGGGACAATATTTTACAGATATTTTTAATCTATTTTTGCTATGTTTATTTTCTCGTTTTTGTTTGTTAATTTGTGATGAATGTGATGAAATGTACTATATATGTAATAGTTCCTTTTGTTGTTTTATAAAATAAGCTGTTTTTTTGATTGAATTCATTCGTGTTTTTTTTTCTATGGAATCGGCATCGGTATCGGCCGATTTTCGGTCTATTGACCGATTAATCGGCATCGGCCTGAGAATTAGCCGATGCCGATTAATCGGCATCGGCATCGGTCAAAAAATTTGGTATTGGTCGGACTCTAGAAATCAGTGCAGAAACTGTACGACGCGTTTTCCGAAGCAACAATTTACATGGAAGAGTACCACGCTGCCAGCCACTGATTTCTAAAAAGAATCAGAAAGCTAGGTTGGAGTTTGCGAAACAATATCTTACTGAAGATGCAACGTTTTGGTCAAAGGTAAACCGCATTGTGCATCAAGTTGCAAAATAAATTTTCAAAATGTTTCATTTTTATAGGTTCTCTTTACAGATTAAAATAAACATTTTTGGCTCGGATGGGAAGCGTTTTGTGTGGCGAATGCCTGGGAAGGAACTTCAAGACAATGCAATTAAAAAAACCGTGAAATTCGGTGGTGGCTCTGTAATGATATGGGATGTATGTCGGCAGGAAGTGTGGGCAAATGCCATTTTGTGGATGGAAGATTAGATTGGCAAGGGGTATATAAACATTTTAAAAGAGAATGTCCACAGCAGCGCTGTAAAGTTATCCATCAGGGACCGTTTTATGTATTACAGTCAAACCTAAATTGCAGCGTTGAGCGTTGCGTTTTCTGACGCAACGCTCTCGCTCAGTGCGGCATACCGAAATTGAAGCGTTGCGTTGGGATTGTCAAAATCATGAAATGAAAACAAATGTCAAAAAAATATCTGTTTAGTTTCCAAAAAACCAACAAACTATTATTATTTTGCAAAACTAAGCTCTTATTTGAATAAATTCCTCACAATTTAAATCAAATCAAATATAAATTACAGGCGTTTTTGTTAGTCGCAGCCAACTTCAACCGCTAACGCCTTGTCAAAATTGGAAATTCGAATAGCTCAGCGTCAGAGCGTTTCAATTGCGGTTTGCCCCATACAATTTGTATGGGCATGAAGCAATTTTGACAGTTGCTTGCCGTTGACGCTCCAATTTAGGTTTGACTGTTACTAAGATAACGACCCGAAGCACACTTCGTATAATGCTAGGAGTTGGTTATTGTACAACTGTCCAAAAGTTCTTGCCACGCCTACACAGTTCCCCGACTTAAACCCTATTGAGCACCTATGGGCAGAGCTAAAACAAAAATTGGCCACGAGAAACGTAAAAAGCAAGCCAGATTTCAGAATCAGCAATAATAGAAGAATGGAGTAACATTAGTCCTTCTTTATGTAAAAAACTTGTAGAAAGTATGCCAAGTCGTCTTAGGGAAGTAATAAGATACAAAGGAAAATATACCAAATATTAAATATATATATTTTTTTAATTATTTACTTAAAATTGAAGTGTCCCATTTTCAATGTGAGTTGCTCCCAGAGCAGTGATTTTTCTTGAAATTATTTTATTGTTGTTGTTGTTGCTTTAAATACCGTTTTGTTTTGTGTTTTAACTCTTAAATTTATTGAATTTGCAAAATAAAAAGTGAAATTTGCAATAACTTTCTAAGACATTTGATTTTGGCCGTCAAATTGAAAGAACGGGCATATTTCTACAGTGTCCCACTTTAAGTGTGAGTCACTGTACATTGTTGAATAAATTAAAACGTATTTTGTTAATTTATTTTAAATAGTTTCTCATTTATTAAGCGTCAAAGTCAAAATGTTGGATATTTTCCCACCGTTCGTAATTCAATGGACAGATACTGTAGATTTATAGATTATATGCAAATTTTAAGCGACTAATAAAAATAGATTTGTATGCGAATTTATTATTTAATATGAAGAAAAAATGTGTCATCACATACAAGTTATAAGACGTCCTTTCAAAATTTTGTTGGACTTTTTACATAAATTAAAAAAGTCCAGAAATTCGAACTTTTCGGAAATACGGACTAACCCTTGTACAAAGTGGTTCGAATTTGTGAACGTCTACTATATTAATTACGACTTCTTCAAAATAATAGGTAAATCTGTTTTCACGTTTTTAAGCAATTGTAATGAATCTAAAAAGTTTAACTTTTTATCGGACACCATTGACTTAAGGACTTTGTAAAATATATACTGTGAGCGTCAAAAGAAAGTAAACACTCATGTTCCATGTATTCATCGATTTATTACAACGTTAATGTTTACTTAAATTAAAAACCGCACTTGATGCCGGATTCGCCTTTACTTCCCTCACCACAGCTCTAACTTCAGTGCCATTAAGCCGCCTTGGTCGACCAGTCCGTTGAAAATCATCAATCTGCTTGCGTTTGGCGTATTTATCAACAATTTTTTTAATTGTGCAATGACTTCTTCCAACAATTTCACCTATCTTACGATATGATTCTCCTTTTTGCCTCAAATCTAATATTATTTTTCGAGTTTCGATAGATGTTTGTTTACCCATGGTGCAAATTTGTATATTTTTTTTAATTTTCACATAAATTTGTTAAAAGAATCGAAAACAAAGTGCGACACAACCAAATAAAGCAATCCTAGACGAGTTGTAAAATTTCTGCGGAGCTTATCCGGTGGTTTCCCGAAAATGGAAAAGACTTTAGTAGGAGTGCTGCCAATGTTAACTTTTTTTTGACGCGTAAAAATTGTGGTTATTTTGGTTTGAGTGAAATATTTTCTGTTGTGTTATATTTCTGTTTTTGGTTCAAAAGCAATTAAGTTACTATTGAATAAGCTCACAAATCTGCAATGTTACTTTTTAATTTAAGTAAACTTTAACATTGTAATAAATCGATGAATACATGGAACATGAGTGTTTACTTTCTTTTGACGCTCACAGTATTTAAAGTCAGCAGCAATCGCAACAAAGTTTTACGAAACTTTCGTCACTTCATTAACCTTCACTCCGTGCTTGTGGTATACAGTTCCCCACGACGACATAAAACATGAAATTGTGACGGTTTTTAATTCTAAACGATACATTTATAATTATATTATTGGAAAGGTATTGATGAGAGGAATCTAGAAACATAAACAAATATCTCAGTTCAAGTATGATTAGGCAGATATAGCCAAAAAAAGCACACAAACTGTTTGTTGTGCTTTGGGGAATAAATGACCCCGTTTCTTTTACCAATACATTTTGTATGCAAAACTTATCCAAGTTCTGAACCACTCAAGTTCTAAATCACGAGCATACTCACCGGTGGAATAACAGATTCAAAGACGGTGTGCAAATAAATTACATAAAAATAGTAATACACAAAAACAAACCACAACAACATTAATAATATTTCATACTATAATGATAATATAATTATTTCACAAAAAACTATTATTTTACTCATTCCCATACAAACTATACTGGTTAAAAATGGGGAACTCAGTTCCCCATTGCACGTGATTAAGGTGTAAAAACCATGCACAGAGTGAAGGTTAACGAAACGAAAATTATAGAGTAATAAATACTTAAAAGAATATTTGAAATTATATTTTATTTTAACTTTGCCACCAACGCAGTTAATATGATTTCAATACGTTTACTTTCACGCAGCAAGAGTTCAGTGCAGTGTATTCAGGTCAGAGTTTAACGAACTATGAGCGCGCTCAGGGACTAATTCATGCAACACTTAAACACACACCCATGCACAAAGCTAGCTCATATAAACTTACGAACACGTTGTATGCGCACAGCCTTGTATGTTATACTCGTAGTATATATGTTTTTTTCGGAGTGCCAATAATGAAGCGGGTTGGGGTATAAATAAGTACATACATACATATGTGTGTAGGCATAGTAGGTGGTTACATGGGTCCTTCTCCGCACAAAGTGTAAATATGAGGTCAAAGCACGTAGACGACAGCGACTGCATTCTATACTTGTACGATTGTGTTCATACATACATGCAAACAGTTGCAGTTCCTATCCCAATTCCATCATTGACGTCATTTGTAAGTACACTTCATACACACAGGCACACTTTTGCACAAGGTAAAAGTTCATTCAACTAATGAATACCATTTTACCGAATACACAGCCTGCTGCTTGCAGATACCAACAGAATCAGGTAGAACAAAGCTGTTGCACTGTACAGTTCGTAGTGCCAGTTTCATCGGTTAAATCGCACAATTGTTAAAGGAATTCGGGACATAGTATGTGACCGGGAATCCACATAAAGACCGGTACTGTAAAAATCTTTTTGAATCCGTTAGCTTTTTTTTACCATTTCCATTAGAAAAAATAGTAAACAATATTTATAAAATATATTTTTTTAATAACATGTTTTTAAAAATCGTATGTTCGTGCATACGTATGTAACAAAAGTCAGCTAATACTATCTGTTTATCTTTTAGTCAGCATATTATTGCAAATGTACTTAAACCTATGTATGTATTAATGCAAATACAAAATTTTTCTGCACACGCCTGTTAGATTTTTGGCGGTGTCACTGGCGGTGCCAGTCAGGTTCGTTGTGCTAATTTTACTTTTCCTGCCAGAGGTTGTTATTTGCTTTGACCCACTTAACGGTCATAGCTCTAATAGAGACAACCCCCACCATTCTCCCCAACGAACGTATGTAATGAAGAATTTGAGACGGCAGTGATGCAACGCAAGGGTTGAATTCTCCTACCGCTACAACTGAATTTGTACGCATGTCCATGTTGTGAATTATGGGACAATGGAGAGTGTAAAAACCGTGCAAGTACGTATCAGTAGACTGAGAAATATGTAACCTTAAAATGTAGCCGAGAGAGGAGTACGATATAGCTATAGTTGGCAGTTCATTGAACTCTAAGGCAACAGTTTGAAAAATATTTTATCTTCTAGGGCGCATTATAAAGTACATTTCAACCCAAAAATGTAACTACAACTTCTTGTTTTCACTAATGTGTGTACTATGGGTATGAAATACGATTCGCCAGGCTAGCTTTGACAATAACCAAATAAATACTATGTGTATATGTCTTTCTGAATACATTTTTGTATAACTAATCTATGGTCAACAAGTCAGATTGGTACTTATATGAAGGAGAGATCCGCTTATTTTTATATATAGCTGCCACAGAGAGATATTTAGATGGGTATCAAAACTGTTGTATGCCCATTGCACTTCTTTGGGTTCCTTGGTTGGGTGGTTAATTTTGTATGTAAAAGAAGGAAATATGCAGTTAAAAAAATATTCAAGCGATTTTAAACATCCTATCATCAACTACTATACGAAGTACGGTTACCTCGATGGCAATGGCAGTGCATTATTATTGCTCAGCAAACAACTCAACTACCAACATCGCAGAGCAACAAAAGATGAAAAAACCCTCTCACTTTCTTTGAAAACTTGTTTGCATGATGCCGTAAGCAAGCGATGGGCAACGTTGAGCACGTAGCGCGGCATGATACATCGTAAAAGTCGGTCACTGCTGCTGCAGCGACTAGTGCTGCTAGCTGAGTTCATTCACATTTGGGCTGCAATATTCACTGAAGAGAGTTGAGATGGAAAAGCAGAGAAGTAGAAAATAGGGTGAGGTTTTCCAAATCAGTCGTTTTGAGTTGGAAGCTCAAATATAGTAGTACAAAACCAAGTACGCAGGCTAAGTCCAATATCAATTATAGTGCTACACACATAATCCGTCCAATTTTGAAGTCTGAATGAGTTTTGAATGTTGTAGACAGTTTGAATATAAACCTAAGATTCAGACAGTTAATAATAAAACCAGGATCATTCGAAGTAATTGCACGGATTAAATGCAAACTCTTTATTCTTCTTTCTTTCTCTCTCTATTCTTTTATCTATAATATATATTTATATAAAGTTACTGTGAAATCATATCATTAACAGACATCCCTTTATTTATTACAAATATTTGTCAGCCCTACCCTTATTTTACATACAAGCGAAAACTCTTGAATGCACTCAAGATTCAATACTTTCTGATGCATATTCATTCGTAAATTACTAGTCTTTATATAGGAGCAAGTTCGTGAAATCGATAGTTCTATATAAAGTGTGGGCCAACTAGTGGTTTCTTTTTAAATCATAGGTTATTTTGACATTGACAGCTGTTTCCCGCTCGAAATCTTGGCAGAAAGTCAGTATCATACCTCCCCGGCACGAAATTAGTCGCTTTACGCTTGAACAACGTTGGGAAATATTGAAAACTTATCTTCATTTCCATTGAGTTATCAACCGTCTTGGCGATGTCTATTGGCCGCCTCGGAGATGCGATTTGACCCCTTTGAACCTTTTTTTCGGGGGAACCGTAAAAGACCGATGTTACGCCAACAATCCAGAAACGATTCAAGCACTTAAGGTGAATATCATCCAAGCAGTCTTGGAGAATTGGACGGAATGCGCTACTGCGAAGCCAGCCGCGGTAGCCACTTGAACGACGTTGTGTTTCATAATTAATGGGAATGTTTGCTCTTACTTATTTATTTATCTTTATCTTTATTTATTTTATCTTATTTATTTAAATCAGAAAAATAATAATACAATTATAATTTTACACGAGAAAGAGTACTGGCTGCCAGGGCCTTCGGCTCAGAAGCTTGCTCTTACTTATAATGTCATAATACATGGACAAAATTTAATTTTGTTCATTTAATTTTAAATAGAAACCACTAGATGCCCCACCCGGGATGTACATAGGTAGGTCTTTGGATTTTTGAAGAATTATCCCTTGAATTATATCTGATATGTGTTGGTGTTGCAACACGATCATATCAGCGCATGCCTACCCAAAACAAATTTTTGCTAGCCAAAATTCTCTCGAATATCGATGACCGTTACTTTTATATGTATGTATAAGCATAACCCACACGAATACCAGCGTGCAACTGCGACATCCAATTTGCAACGCTGAAATTTTTGTGTCATTGACCAACCACCAGCTCAAATGTCTTGGTTCGATCTTTGCTCATTTTGCACAACCTTAGCAGAGTACACAATGTAACTGTGGAGTGCATGCTATAGTGCACTGCAGTTGGATACTCTCTTTGACAAGTATTTGTTTACTGTATGGCCACCTTGTGCGAACGATAAGTTCAGCAGTTGCTGGGGCTGCATATAAATGCAACAAAGCCTTGTAATAAGCGCTACACAAAGTGCAAGATGGTGGTTTTTACAACACTCATGTCTGCGTTGAGATTCGGGAGAGCCGCCAATCTTAATCGGTAGCAGCATTAGTTTTCATGTACAAAATGAGTGCCTGCCAAGCAGAGAACTAACCGAGGAATGAGTGTGGCGACAGAAATAAGCAAAACCGAGCCGAGCAAGCAAATTAGCGAACGAGTGAGCGAGCTCCACATATCGAGGTTGCTGACCGAAAAGTGGGTCACGACAATGGTAAGTTCGTTGAACTGACGTCAGGCATGGTGACTGCGACGTCGCACTCTTGCTACGTTGTGTAGCTATGCTCCCCGTACTGCCCGTTGGCTGTCATTTCTGGGACTATGTCTTGTCTCTGTAGGCTATTCTCGGCATCACCGTACGGCGAACGGCAGTTGTTTTGCTCCTTCCAGCTTTTTATGATTGTAGGTGTAGTTGTAGTTGTTGGATATACAATTGTGGTTGGTTTCGCTTTAGCTTTGCCCATGCCCCACAATATTGCAACAGTTTTTTGATGGATTGTGTGAATCCAAAATTAATCAGAGTGTTTTTTGTCATAGCTCTAAAACGTTGAAAACGCACGCGCCATTTGTTATTTCGATGTATTTCAGAGAAAAAGAGCCATTCAAAGGGGTTTTTGGTAAACGTCAACTGCACTGATGTATTTATTTTGTATCTATATTCAAAATTGGTTAACATCACCGTTTAAATGACTCAATAGCAACAGTGGACTTGTGGATTCACAGGATTACCTGTGAAATACTGTAGCGGATCAAATCGAAATTGTGTGCTTCAGTATTTACATCCATAAATGAATACAAAAATTTTTTGTCGTTATATTGCAGAAGTTGTACAATGTTTGGTCCTAATGAAGCACTGATGTCAACGTACTGGACCTCTTTTTTTATTATAATTTTAAGCGCCACTGGTGGCTATTTCAAACGTAATGTCTCTAATTTTTATACATATACTGAGAAATATGTAGGCTATGAATAATAAGATATGTTTACAGTAGAGCTGCTTTCAGTGAGCAAGTAAAATGAGCAAGTGAGTGAATGAGTGAGCCAATACATGGTGATACACTCTAACAGTGTTACCAACTTCAAGCTTTTACCATCATAATTGGTGGATTTGGAAAACGAACGGGAAATTATTATACAGAAATAAAGTTTCAGTTCGAATGCGGCATAACTTTTAATAGCATCGAACTGCAAATTGAATATATTTCAACATAAATGTAAAACTTAAGTCAATCATTTATAAATTTAGTTTAAGTAAATTTTGAAATGAAACGTGGCAGTTCTGTTCTCAGGCTCTGATGAACTCAAAAGTGTTGAGTCGACGCTGCTCTTCACAACACTTGGTACTCGTAGCTCTTCGCTGTTGACTCGTCGTCTCCTACGTCGAACTCGACTTCCGTTGACAATGGCGAATGTTATGGTAATGGCGTCAACGACGACGAATACGAAACGAAGGCGAATAAGCAATTCGTGGTTACCCTAAACAGTCATTCGTAAATCGCTTTTCATACGAAACGGTTGAGTTTGTGCGAGCGCTTTGCACGAATTACTTTTTTTTATGAAAACAACAAAATATATGAATAATCAAATTAGTTCAGCTTTATTTTACTAGGCAGATCATTTGTATATTTGAAAATACAAATGTGTGACATAAGTGTGTAACTGTTATAACTACAAGAAATCGCAACTGTAGAATTACAACACGCGGGAATAATCGCCTAAAAATTGTGAAAGACTAAACTTCAACTAAAAAGATAAAAGAGATGTTTTTGGTTAACACATACCGACTTGATAATTGTTTTGCCAGTTGAACGCGAAAATATTAAACAAGCTCATAATATCTGATCAAAGTGAAGCGAAACATGTTCCTTATTAGCAAAATTTAAATTTATTAAAATAATATTACAACAATTATAGTTCAGTGTCATTTTGCTACTACAAGAACAAGTTCAGAGACAATGGTTTGTGCTATGCAAGAGTTAGCGACTGCAGTAGTAGCTGCAGGTGAACATCATGAACTACAGCAGCAGTCGCAGCAACAACAGCAGTTGCAAATGCATATCCGAATGCCACAACAGCAGCAGTTTCAGCAACATCCCCCTCCAGTTCAACGTCAGCAACAACAAATGACCACAATTGTACTATTGACAACGCCAAGTAGCAGCCTGCAAACGAATGTCGAAGCACAAGCCACAAACGCAACTGTTGATTCCCGAGGTTTGCCCAACACCAAAAGTCAGCAATTGAAGCAGCAACACTCTGCTCTGGTTAAACTGTTGGAATCGGCGCCAATATCAAATAGGTCAACAGAAACAATTAATACAGAAGTAACACCTAGTCCAGTAGTGAAACCTCAAACAGAGCAAAAACAACAGCGACCAAGGCATATTGTCTATGTCCAGCAACAACAACAGAAGCCAACAACCACTGCAGATCTAACACAACGAAAAAGACTGAAAAGCACATTAACAACAACCAGCAACACAAATTCTCCACTGTTATTATTACCAGAAGCCATGGTAATCACACAGCACAACGTAGCTGGCAACACCAAAAAGACAGATAATAGTATTAATACTGAAAATAAGAATGTAACGGAGGAGGAAAGAGTTAACCGGAAAAATGATTCTGAATCGGGCATAGACGATGATGGCGACAGCGATTCTGAAACTCCGGCCAAAAAGACACTTCAGATAGTAAACCTAAGTACAACAAATACCATGTCCTGCGATGATGACGGTACTGGTAGTACCACCAGTAATGATAACTTTGAACACTACCAATGTCCGTGGAAGAAGATTAAGTTTGCGCGGGAATGGAAACAACGTGAACAGCAGCACCAACAACAGCAGTCTTCCCCACCAATAAAGCAACAGCAAACCGAAGCAGAACCAATGGGAAAAGTGAATAGCAGCAACAACCAAAACGGAGAAGTCATAGACGTCGACATATCACATATGCCTCAACATATGGCACCGAAAGAAATAACGCTGTCCGAGCAAACGCAAAAGAAGATTACCTTATTGCTGCAGCAACAACACCAACAACAGCTACAATTGCATCGGCGTGACAGCTCTGACAGCAATTCTTCATTGTTGAGCAACTCAAGTACTCACTCATTGACCAGTGCTTGTACATGCACCCCCCGACAACTTAAATTACAACGCGATAACAGTGACGATGATATCGCAGGAACTATTGCTAGCAAAAGTGGCGACCAAAATCGACCAGCAAGTATGTCTTGTAACTGTAACTTCTGTGACATGCAGGACATAGACTCCGGTTTTGATGACGAACTGTGTGAAAGTCATCGTCATATACTTAATCAATCGATATTAGAACAAACAACGATTAACTATCTCTGTCGAAAATTCGACGAGAACCTAGAGACTTCGACCAATGCAAAAATATTTAACGATGGAAGTGCTAACGAAATATGCGAATCTACTGATATTAAAATGGAAGTTCCTGCTGCCGATGACGAGAAAAATGTAAAGGATGTACGTGATACTCCCATAAGTTAACCCTAATTTACTTTTAGTCAATTTCGATTGCCGATAACTTGTTATAAATACTTTATACATTTTTAATAATTACTAATTTTTTGTTATTATTATTATTTTGCTACTATTTACAGATTTTACTGAATTCATTTAACAATTTTTAGATTTTTTTCATCGTTGCGCATAACTTTCTTTGCAGGGTTTCTTCCGGCGCTCCATACAACAAAAGATTCAATATAGGCCCTGTACAAAAAATCAACAATGCAGCATCCTGCGTATCAATCGTAACCGTTGTCAGTACTGCCGACTGAAAAAGTGCATTGCTGTTGGAATGAGTCGTGATGGTAAGTAAAATAAATTCGTCTGGCACTTTCAATTGCACTTAATATTGCCAACCAACTGTTTCCAACAGACATAATAATTCTGTGGTCAAAAGCAATAACCGCTTAAGTCGACTTAAGAAGAAATTGAGTTATGGATGCCACCACGTTCCCTTGACTGTGCTCTACGTTTGTGTAAAATCGGGGAGTTTGCAACTTTAAAATAAAAAAAGTTATTAATAAAAACCTATTCGCATTCCCATAACGAACACACTACGCGCTAAAACTTTAAAACAAAATTGCTCGAAACAGCAATTTTCGACTTAGGCGGTTATTGCTTTTGACCACAGAATTATTGTCATTTGAGAGTATATGATTGATTTTTGATGTATTCAAGTTAGAAATATCGTACTAAAACCATGTGTAGGTATGCAAAATTTTCAATGAAATACGAAAACTACGGAACTGTATTACTATCAAAATATACACGAAAAGATGTAATTAATACATCTTGATGTAAGAGCGAAAATGAGATGGAAACCCGAGCGAGAGAATGCACGCGCAAAAAATTGAGCGAGAAAACTCAAATAACTCATGCACGTAGATATTGTGATGGTGTTAACGACAAGAGAGAAGGGGACGTAGTGAGCAACAGAGAGTACAGGTTAAGTGAGAACGAATCAGCTAGTATGAATAAGTTCGTTGACCAGCCATGAACGAAATTTTTCAAAAGCGACGACAATAGCGTTGGCAGCCACTATAACACTATAATGGAATGCTTATGATGATAATGTTTGCAATGGATTGCAAAAATGTCATGCTTCTTTAAAACTGCATTTAATATTTTAATGAAAAAAATCATATTTGAGATGTTTGCAATGGATTGCAAAAACTTCATTATAATTTATTTTTGCATTTTTATTTTAATAAATATTTTCAAATGAAAAAAATTCTTATTTGAGACTTAGTTTATGGAAGCATAACATTAGACGACAATCCTATCGCAATGTCGGCTTTGCCGAAAGCAATAACAACATACCTATAAGTATCTTTAGGAAGAAGAAAAAATTAAAAAAATAGCTATGAGGTCGTCCGCATGACTTACGAAATTGTGTCATGAGTTGAACGGCCGTACTTAACCCAAATATTTGCAAGCTAGTAGCCAAATACCGAAGCAGCCGTGTGTATGTATATGCAAGCAGTATAATCAGTTGCATGAGAAACGAGTGAACGACCACACCACTGTGGCCGACGAGCTAACAAGTCAGGGAACGAGCAAATCGTATAAAGGTCCAAGGGTAGGGTGTTGTCTTAACAACTACATGACGAGTGTTCTGTGCTTAAAAACCGACCCCTACCCCATCAACGCGAGTTCCCGAACTAAAGATAAAAGTAACACGCGCTATGCGGCAGCCTTCGATGATAGGTCAACCAAAAAGGCGAATTATGGGGAAGTGTACTCTTTTTACTACTACAGTGCAAGCTCGGTACTCGCGACTCGGGCTCGGTACGGGCGACGGCCCGGTTATCGCGACGGCTTGGTGTTTAACATTGCGAAACAGTTTACGAAAAACGGGTTCTATTTTCGCGACTTTCATCTGTTTTTTTTAATTGTATTATAATGTCTATAACAAAAAATAGGAAATCTTCGTATTTTCGTATATTAACCTTTTTGACTTAACTTTCATATAAATTTTAGGGTGTTCCAATAAGCTTTTTCCAAAACAAAATAGGTACTTAATTAAAGATGTATGTACATTCCAGCTCAAAATCAAAATGCATACTTTATTTAAAAAATTAAAAAACATCATGAAAAAAAACTGTTTTTTTTAAATCGCCTTATATCGAAAACGCGTTGTAGAAGTACCGCGCTATACGATGGAGACCTGTACATACATCTTTAATTTAGTACCTATTTTATTTTGCTTATTGGAACATAACCCTAAAATTTATGTGAAAGTTAAGTCTTCTATAACGCGAATCACATAACGCGGAATTTTCCTGGAACGTAACCACCGCGTTATGGGAGACCTGTACATACATCACCCCTTACGTGTGTAATATTCTCACAGAATTAACTAGCCTTGAATTCGTCTGTCGTATTTGGAACTTTGAAGGAAAACATTAGGTTAGGTTGCGGTGGCTGCCTCTATAAGAGACACACTCGGAGGCCTGAAAGGCCCATTGTGATACCACATATATCACCCGTTTTGAACTGTGTATGCAACACTGTTTTGCCAACATATGTTACAGCACACATTTCAAGCGGATGGGGAAAGGGGGGGGGAGGGGACCTACAGTTTAACGCCGAATCCGAACGGCAATTGGCAGTTTTTCGTTCACACTTGGAGGTTTTGCCATTGCCTGCCAAGAGCGCACTTGTGCGATTCTTGTAATTCTCATTCCCTTCATGTGGATAGCGATAGAAGTAGATGAGTTGTTCACCAGCCCGAGCCAGGAATCGAACCTGGAGCCTTTGGTATGAGAAGCCAGCGCGCTACCCGCTTGACCATCAAGGCCGGCTAAAAAAAAGGAAAACATTAATATCGCATATAATTTCAATGTTATGAAAGCAGTCATTAAATGCACATAGGCCATTGTATTGTTCAAGCAATGAAATTTCATAATGCAACTTCAACAAAGTTTCAATTTAATTTTTATATATGAAATGAAAATAGGAGCTTATTTATATTTCCGAATTTACAATTATTGCGTTGTTAAGCAACGGCTGCGAAATACCCCAGAACCGAAGTAACCGTGTGCCTTTTTTCATTACTTTTCAAGGAAAATTTGTGCACACAAATCACACAGACGTACGTACATACATACTCGTATATGTACGAGTATGGAATCGTGTGATGTGCTTAAATTTGTAAAGAATTCAGCTATCGAATCTGAACAACGATAGTAGCGACAACGAAGGTGATAATAGCTTCGACGACGACTATGATAAAGCATTGAAAGTATTGTTTTGACCTAGAAAAATTTTTGACCTAAAAAACAAACACAATTCTTCTGAAAATCACATAAAACTGTACATATACATACAGTATGAAAAGAGTAATATTAAACGAATTTCTTTTAAATCGAATATAATATTACCAAGAAATATATGTTATATATAATATATATATATATATACACCAATAACTCACTTTGCGTCGTTTCGTTTTGCGTTTTTTCGAAGTTGCGTCGCTGCTGAATCAGTACTAATTTTCACTGTGCGTCGTTAGATTTTCGAAGTTGCGTTGTTTTGGGTTCGAGTCTTTAATTTTTTTTTTAATTTTCTTTTTTTCATGCCATGCCATCAAAACTCGGGGACTCCCTATCTAACTTTTGTGAAAGAAAGCTGACTTACGACAACAGTCACTATGGACTCATCAGACAGTGATTAATTTTTATTTTGTCTTTATAAATTAATTGAATATTTTATTTTATTTTAATTGAATTTGTTTTTTTTTGTTTTTTGTATGTTTTTAAGAAAATTTTATATTATTTTTATTTTTTAAATATTTACTTTGTTCAATTTTCTTTTTAAAAAGTAGTATTTTCGTAACCCTGGAACCTATCTTCGATCTTTACATGGTTTGCTGTAGAAAATCATAATTCACTTTGCGTCGTTTCAATTTGCGTCGTGTTTTTTTGGAACGTAACCACGACGCAAGCCGCCGTGGCTCAGTTGGTTAGTGCGCGGTCCAACGAGTCGCATGCAGAGCGACGCAAGATCGAATACCATGGCACAATAAACAAGATAGTGGCAGGAAGGAACGAAAAAATTCACGTGTATTTTGTTAGTGTTTTTGTTCGGTTCATTGTCAAATCGGACGGACGGTTCTCTTGCCAACAGTATTGCCAGCATCGAATAGACCATTTGGTCTATTCGAAAACGTAAAAATACACCAATTAACAGCAAAAGTACATAGCTTCATTGTTTTATTCTATTGTTTTACAATTAGGGGCAAAAGTGCTAAGTCCATAGTTCGCCGATTTTGCGTTAATTCATAAAAGTTAACAAAAATTGAAAAAATAATATTCTTTCGTCATTGCAAAAATGCTTAAAATTTCACAGAAAAAGAGTTGACTGGCAATGCTGTTCGCCGAATGTAAACAAAACAGACAACAATTTCTGACAACCTACCGAACTCTGACGAGAAAAAAATAAAATTCGCTTTCGCTTCGCCTTCCTGCCACTACCTTGTTTATTGTGCCATGTCGAATACTGCATGAAGTAACACCTAAAAAAAATAACGGGAAACTCGTTTTCTCTTTCGGTGGCTGTCCTCTCAGCTGGAAATGGCAAACCTCTGAGAGTAAAAATTGCCTATGAAAAAGCTCCCAACCTGCCGTTCGGAACCGGCATAAAACTGTAGGTCCCTTCCACCCGCGTACAAAATTCAAACGCACAACACGGGTGGTTGCGGGAAGCTAGGCCTTAGTCTCGCGTAAGCGGGCTGTCGTGCCAATCAATTAATTAATTAACCACGACGCAAAGTGAGGTATTGATGTATTCATATAAATATACAGTATTTTTCGCTTAAAGTGAACTTCGAGGGACGGGGCAAAATTGTTCGTTTTAACCGAAAGTTCGCTTTAAAAGGGGTCCGTAATAAGCGAAAACATACAGCGCGTACTTTTGAAATTGGTTCGTTTTAGGCGGAAAATCGTTTTTAACGGGTTCGTTATAAACGAAAAGTACTGTATATATGTATGTATACATAAATGTATATAAGTATGTGTGTACTATATTTTGCATGTATAGATATTGCCATCATCATCATCATCAACAGCGCAACGCAATATGTTTTACTTTCACTTTCACTTTCATGCTGCAAGCGCCAACGCCAGCGTCGGTTTTCGCGTTGGCTAATGGCAATACTACATAGCACTGCCAAAAGCGAGTGCAAGTGCGTGCAATACGCTTTCTTTTTATTTCATAATTTCTTCACATAAATTTCACTTCACCATCAACCATTCAAGCATTCAACAACTTTCTTCACTCTGACTATTATTGTTGCCAGTGTCGTCGTTCGCTTACAGTGAAACGAAAATTGAATTATGCCATACACACCGCACTTCTACCAAAGCAGCCGCGAAACGGTGTCAAAGAGTTTAAACTAAAACGTAACAGATTCGTATTTATATTCGGCGCATTAGCTATAGCTGTAGCAATACTGCGTCACGACTGCTGCAGCGTACGCCTTACCGTCATCACTTACATGCCATCTCACCTCACCCAATTCCAGGCAAAGTCTGAAATATGTATGAGTAAAGGCAGACTGCCAAGGCAAAGTATCACAGCCCGAGCAGGGGCAACGTCGCTGGTCGAGTTAAGTTCACTGACCGCGTCTGACGTTCATAACGATAAAACTGGGTCAACCATTTTAGTCACATAGCACACACAAAACTCATACCAAAGCATTTTGCAGTCGTGTATGAAAGGCGAGTATACGAGATGGAACCCGAAGCAAACCGAAACTCCAAAGCTGCGGCGAATTGTTAAGTAAACGCCAAGGCAAATAGAGCTGAAATTAAAACCGTTTGGCAGCTCCAAACAACATTGAAACTGAAAACTGAAATTAAAAATGCTGTAAGACCGATGAGTTTTCGAATTAATTTGGCATTTCCTTAATATTTTCGAAAATTGTGGGAGAATGTGCAAAGTTTTTTAAACATTGCCATTTAATATGCATTTATACTAGTGCCTATGTGAACACATACATACATACATAAATATTCATTTTCTCCCTCGCTATCGTGCACACTCGGTGTGGGCATATGTACTTAAACAACATTATTGTACAATGCATGCCTAAGCTGCGCTACAGCTGCTTTGCAATCTAAGAGCAGCTAGATGGGAACGGGGGACGAATACGTAGTCCACAAGTGCGAGCAACGCAAGGCATTGCAAAAGCTTTGTCGCTGTGGCCCCGTGTTTTCATTTTAATTTAAAGTGAACTCAAATTAGCACGAGGTTAACCGAATTGAAAGTAAATTTTTATATTTCTCGCTTTTTCTTTTTTGCTTATTTTATGTGTTTACATTCGTCATAGCTTGAAACAGCGACGGTACAGGGGCACAGATTTGTGGCTCTCTGTGTGTACAGTGCGGTATTTTGTATAATTTTTAAAATGAAAGCAGACGAAGAACAAACTCGAGTTTTGAATAAATATCGGTGCATATATTCAAAACTTGTCTATGATACGAGTGTTTTGATATTGGTGCTAATGACTAATTGGATTCTAATTGTAGTCGTATCGTTCGTTCGTAACTGGTTCGTTGCAGAGGCACAGCTCTTCAATTGCGAACTCTTATATTGTTGTTACTAACATGATACCTTAAATTCAATTTTCAATACCTAAAAGAGGGCTTAGCCAGTATAAAAAACACTAGTCAGCTGGATAACTAGAAAAATTAAAAAATTATAATAATGCAGCAACCACGTCTACCCGTCTTTTAAAATGCACGACTGGAAGTAACTATAGCACACTCCACAGGGTTTAAAAAAGTCGGTTTAGACTGTCAGAAACAATCTTAATTGTATTTGTTATCATTGTTGTTGCTGATGTTTTCCAATGCCACAACGGTCTGTGTGATGTATACACATGTATGCTATGAAGTATAATATACTTAAATGCAAAATCACCACATCTGTATGTACACATTCATAAACATGAGTATGTGTGACTGAGCGTTTTCGGGTGTTTTGAACTTTATTGAGGTCAATTACAAAAACATTAAATACATTAAATGTGTAGCGGTGGTGGTGATGGTAGCCACTACTGCGAGATCGTATGCAGTAATTTCATTTGGCGTTAGTAGGAGTATGACACGAATCTTGGGATTGAAAATGTTTATGTATGTATGTATGTACAAAGATTTACTTGGCCTATCCAGCGCGTTACATTTTGTTCGACCAAGACCGATATTTGTACGTATGGTTGTGGAGCTATTTAAATAAGCAAGAAATTATGAGTCAGAACAAATTGTCAGAAATAGTAAAACTATGTTTGTGGCGAACAAACTTGAATAGATTTCGACGCATCAGTCAACCAAATGTGACGCTAGATTTTCGAAGGAGTTAAGATATTTTAATGAAACTTGGTTTGTTTTGAGGTTCTACCTTAGAACTTATATTGAAAATGGTCCGTTTTGTATCAAAATGTATGCAGTTTAACCTTATTTTACGGTTTTTACGAAATTTAAAATGTTCATATTATTATGGATATTTGTCATTGATATATCTAACATACGCGTAAAACCATAAAATCTTAACAGAGGCACGAACAAAAAATGTAAGGAAGATATCGACTCCATCTTTAACTATACTACTCAGTTTTAGTTAACCCTTTCGGTACTTCTTTTTTGTTTGTAACTTTAAAAATCATTCTTTTCCATTTTATTACTGTTTAAGTCTACATAATGAATAATCAAAAGTCTTTTTTTTAATATTGTTCGAAAAAGTGGTTTTTGGGCAAATGCTAAAATTAGTAAGAAAAACAAAAACGTACAGCCATACTTACATAAACCAATGAAATAAATTGATTTTTGTAATAGAATAAATAAGAGTACGAACTGATCTCTTTTTGTAAAATACGCAGCTCGATAGGACTGCGCACTTTCTGAACCCTTCCAATTTATTTGGTACACTAATCAAAATATTTTTTTCATTATTTGGTATAAAAACCTTCAGAAAAAAATACAAAAATATAAAAATATAGTACATATTCACAAGTTTTTGGTCTAAAACAGGCACTGAAAAGAGACTATGCCATATGGCATAGAATAACCGAAAGGGTTAAGTATACGAGTATTTCATCGTACACACGTATTAACGTAACAAACAAGTTTTTCATAACCTCCCCGATTGTCCGTCTAGATCGCTCATTGTTGTATTGTTCGTTCAACTATATCAAACGAGTCAAACCTTCAAAAAGTTCATTTACCTTTCAACGTACATAAGTGTGCCAACAAACGAGCTCTAACGAAGCAGGCAGCATACACACAAACACATTCGGCGCGGCACGAACGGCAGAGTAAAAGCTGCCCATAGCTGACAGCGCTGACGTACCTGATAGAGCTGAACACAACGAGGTGTTTAACTCAGTTCCTCTCTTGAGTAAAACTCAAATGGGGATCATGATAAACTTTCGTTTTCAATGCCTCTGAAACTGGTTTTGTTACTCCACTATCACTCATCTTTACTCTACCTTACCATACCCTACCCTACCTTGCATTTCGTACTCGTACCGTCCGACGGGTTGCCACAATATATATACATGTATCTTGATGGTAAATTTAAAACCTAAAAATTAAATGTAGAAAATATAATGAAGTCCGTTATATATTAAAAATTCTAATTGTGACCTATTGCATATAAACAAGAATTCTTAAAAAATTACATTGCATTGGCAACTCTGTAACAAGCATTTTTTACGATCAGTAACAAACAGTTACGACAGAGGTCACTCAACCATCAGGTCGTGTAAGAGTTCAGTGACTTAGTTAATGTATCAATGTTTCTCATTTCATGTTTAATTTTGAGTTCAATACAATGTATTTGGACTATTCTTCGGTTGACATATGTATACTATTAAGCCTGATGTTATGCTGCCGGTCAAATGATCCCGGTCACGGATAAAATTGTTGTTGTTTCAATGTAAAAGAGACAAATTTCGCTCTCCCAATTTTTTTTTTACATTGAAGCAACAACAATTTTATCCGTGACCGGCAGGATAACATCGGGCTAAGGGAGTACTGTATTAGTCAAGAACTACGTCAAACTATTTGTCTCATAGAAACGTAGTTGTTACTCGAGCATAATTTTTCAACACCTTACCGTTCTTCGGCGCAATAGTCATTTCACAGTGAGTAATCGAGACTATCCTAGGTCTGTTCAAAAAGTATCGAGAATTTTGTGTTTTTTCAAACTTATTTATTTATTCATGAGTACTTATATATTTTGTCTTCTCCAAAGTAATCCCCACCAGATATTATACACTTGAGCCAATGTTTTTTCCAATCCTCAAAGCACTTCAAACAATCATTTATTGTGATGTTGTTCAGCTCCTCCTTTGATGCCGTCTTTATCCCCTCAATTGTAGCGTAGCGCCGTTTTTTCATCAGCCTCTTCAGGTAATACGAGGAACACGGGTATACGGTGGCTGCGGTGTCATTAGTGTGTTGTTTTTGCCCAAAAAACCCTGTAGCAAGAACTCATAATGAACCACGTCCCTGCAATCGAAGAAAACTGTAAGAAAAACTTTTACATTACTTTATCCATTTTTTGGAATAGCCAAAAACACGTCCAAGCAAAACAGCTGTCAAAAATTCACTGAACCTTCATAATGGCAAAGAACATAGTACCAACATAACGCAAAAAAAACCCGCGGAAATTCGCGATACTTTTTGAACATAAGTAAAGCACTCCCAAAGGCAATGATTTTAATGACACTTTCTGAAACACATACGGAGCACACGAAACACATTTTAGACAGACAAATAGGTACAGAACAGCTGTTGTTTAAGCTGTCCTTACTAAGCGTAATCTTTGAACTAAATGGCCGTTTCTGCTTTGTTTTCATTATTTACTGAAATGTTTGGCACGTCCTCTAGATAACGGCGTACTTACGTATGTATGTATGTATAAAAGTCGTCAAGCTTGATAACAAAATTTATTATTTATCATTGATAACAATTCAATTTCTCTGGTTTACGTAAATTTCTCAGTGGGTTGCTTTATGCATAAACACATACACAAGATATACACATCAATACTTGTACTGAATGACGTTCATTGCACTGCATACGATCAGCCTTTACAAGCCGCTACAGCCAGGTATGTTGTTGTTGCGACTGCACTTCAAATTGTTGCTCGTTGTTGTTGGTCTTGCGAATTTTCGCATATGTGTAAATGCATAATAATGACCATTCTCCCTCCACTCTAATGACGAGGCTCCGCCATTATTTCTTATCATCTCTGCCCGCTCATTTGTTACTTTTTGTCATCAAGCTCCTGCTTGTTTGCTTTTTATTGGTGCGGTTGGGACTGTGCTGCTTTGCAAGTGCTGTTGTTGCTGCTGAGTGCAGAGACACTTATCTGGGTCACGCACGGTCATTCACATTTAGTGGTTGCAGGCAGGCAAACTTGCTCAGAAGCTCTATGCGCCGCTGCTACATTGAGAAAATGCCATATTCGCTAATGCATACACACAGATACGCTCATTCCATATGTATATGTAAATCCGATTGGTTCTCCTTGAAATGTTTGTTCACATTTAAATGAACCTACAAACGCGAGTGCAATCAATGCGACAACTAATGGTAGCGGTAATCGGAGGAAGGAGGCAAAACAAATGTTAAATTTAGTACTCGAATTTTCCTGCGTTTTTGTGAAACTCAAGTAAAATTAATGGAGCTAAAATGATCCTATGCTATACATACACTAGTCAGAATAAGTTTGCGTACAAGGGGTACGTTGTTTTTTCATATGAAAAATAAATCACTTAAAGTAATTTTTCAAAAACAAAATATTTTTTATTTCTTCCATAAACTTAGTTCTTTTATTCCATTAAGATAATAATATCAAAAACTTGACCAAACTGTAAAAGAAGGGCCAAACACCAAATATGTTATTAATTCCCCTCAGAAAAAGTTTGCGTACAAGATAAGGTTATGTAGTTAAAATTTAATTGAAACTAAGTTTTGTCCAAAAATTAATAACTTTGTGAATATGCTTTTCTTGTTTGAACTTCCTGCAGAAGTTTCGGCGTGGATTTGATTAAATTCGAGTTTTTTCAGCGGTTATTTTGTTATATTCTTGAATTGTTACATTGGTTTGCTATATCTTTGAAGGTGGAATATTGTTGGGCTCAGGGTTCAAGTAAACCTCTTATATACTCAATTAGATGCACGTTAGGGGACTAGGGATTTACTTTTTCAACTTTTTTGAGCCAGTTAATAGCAAAGATAGCTTCACATCGTGTGCATTGCACCCTAAGGTCATCGTAAAGTTGAAAAGAAATGCTGGAATCAGATCCAAAACTTTGAAACCTTGGCTTACATAAGGTTTTAGAATATGTAAATAACCTCTCGGAACCATTTCTGAATAAAAAAACAGCCTGCTCACTCCTTTTCCTGACATGCAGCCCCATATCATACCCCCACAAATGCTATGCTTCACTGTTAATTTCAGATTTTTGTAATTAACAGGATCCTCTTTAAACTAGTTGATGCCTTTTAATGCCAAATATGCCAAGCCATTATCATATAATAATGAATCGTCCCACTTTCTATAGATAACAACATATCGTCGCGGAAATCCGGTTTTCTAGACTCCTTGTAAACGGGGGCTTCGTACATGCTGTTATGTGGGGTAAATATATTTTGTCAGGACTTTTCTTATAAAGTCACTGCTACTGGGTTTTATAAAATACTTCTGTACATTTCTAAAGATATTGGATGAAACTAGCCTTAGATTAAGATTAGGGATCGGAATTATATGCAACTGCAAATTTTTTTGGACCTTCCGATATGAACAGGACCAAGACAGAAACATTTTTATTGAAAAATATTAAGAATGAGCTGAGATATGCAGTGCATATTTGCATATGTTTTCATATTTTGCATATTTTTGCATTTTTTACATAGTTTTTGCATATAAATCCGATACCTAATTATGAGGCATTGATTGCAAACAATCTAATCCTCTTGGTTGGGTAGCTTAAGAACATGGCCAGATCGTAGTAACGAAGCAAGATTTTCTGTTTTTTTTCGAGATTTGAGATGGCTTTTTGAAATGACGAATGTGGTCTCCCAAAAGTTTCCCTAATATCATGACATTTTTTGTCAATTTTGGAAAGTTTTAGTAAGATTATCCTTTAGCCATTTTTAATTTTTTTCTGTTGGATTCTATTGCCTTATACAAAATTTCAAGCACATATACTGTTCCAAATTATTTACAAGTCCGTTTACTGTTCAAGGGAATACAAATTTTCCAAAAAAAAAATAACAAGCATAACCGGAAATTCCCGTTATTAGTTTTGTAGGCAAACTTATTCTGCATCGTTTTGTGAGTACATTGTCAATAAATACGAATACATGGAAAATTATTATTTTAATTCATCTAAAACAGAACAAACAGTGCAGTTAAGCATATGTGAAAAATGTGAATAACTTTTTAAAAACAGATAACCCATTTTTGAGGTCAAAATTAATCATAACATCATTTTGACATGCCTGTTCGCAAACTTATTCTGACTAGGAATGATTAGGCTAGGCACAAAGGCACATTAGTTTCAGATTTGCATTCTTTCTTATTACTCACATGAAAAAATTTTTTTCTTACTTAGCTTTTATATATTTCACAAAAAGAATCTGAATACAAAAATTCAAATAACTTTTTCAAATAACTTTTTAAACTGATCCTAGAATACACATTTTTTTTTAACACCTTACCATACAGAATCTAGATTCTAGAATATAGAACACTTAAATATGTGTATATACATACAGCCGCCGTGGCTCAGTTGGTTAGTGCGCGGTCCAACGAGTCGCATGCAGAGCGACTCAAGATCGAATACTGCATGTAGTAACACCTAAACAATAAATAACGGGAAACTCGTTTTCTCTTTCGGTGGCTGTCCTCTCAGCTGGAAATGGCAAACCTCTGAGAGTAAAAATTGCCTATGAAAAAGCTCCCAACCTGCCGTTCGGAACCGGCATAAAACTGTAGGTCCCTTCCACCCGCGTACAAAATTCACACGCACAACACGGGTGGTTGCCATGGCACAATAAACAAGGTAGTGGCAGGAAGGAGCGAAAAAATGCACGTGTATTTTGTTAGTGTTTTTGTTCGGTTCATTGTCAAATCGGACGGACGGTTCTCTTGCCAACAGTATTGCCAGCATCGAATGGACCACTTGGTCTATTCGAAAACGTCAAAATACACCAATTAACAGCAAACGTACATAGCTTCTTTGTTTTAATCTGTTGTTTTACAATTAGGGGCAAAAGTGCTAAGTCCATCGTTCGCCGATTTTGCGTTAATTCATAAAAGTTGGAAAAATAATATTTTTTCGTCATTGCAAAAATGCTTAAAATTCCACAGAAAAAGAGTTGACTGGCTATGCTGTTCGCCGAATGTAAACAAAACAGACAAAAATTTCTGACAACCTACCGAACTCTGACGAGAAAAAAATAAAATTCGCTCCTTCCTGCCACTACCTTGTTTATTGTGCCATGGGTGGTTGCGGGAAGCTAGGCCTTAGTCTCGCGTAAGCGGGCTGTCGTGCCAATCAATTATTGATTATTACATACATACATGTGTAGTATTGCATTAAAAACTTTGGCTAAAAGGAACATTTAAGTTTTTAGGAGAAAAATAAGTTAAAAAATGTTTTTGTAGAAAGTCGAGTTTTTGATTTTTTAGTTGTACTTATTATTTAGGTCATTCTTAAAGATTGTGACTTAGCTAAAGTGTTTTAAATATTACCCCATTTTGTATAATATTGGCTGTTTCGTTAGAAAATTTTATAAAATTGAAGTTTATTTGAAAAACAAAAATGTTAGTTCAGTTTTTGGCAAGTGGTAATCATGTACTATATATGGTACATACATACATACATATATATGCCGAGGTATAATTTTCAATAGCCTTAACTAAAAATTCTTACGAAAATTATGCTTTCCAAAAAAATTGCCATCACAGCGCTTTAGGTTTTTGGGAAATAAATTTTTGTTTTTTCTTAAGGAGAAACATTTTTAAATGGATTAGCCATTAGCCATTTCTGCACGACATGCAGACAAACGCCTCAAATCGTTCGAAGCCACTGGCGCAACAAGTTGACAAATAGGCGGCGAACACAAATTATTTTTACCATTAGTTTTAAAGCAAAAAAAACGGAAATCAAAATAAATAAAAATACCAGAAGTTAGAGTAAAACATACATATGTATACGAGGCTTTGACTGTAAACCATGTTTTTCTATTTACTATTTTCTCTGCGTTGTGCCGTCAGTAGTTGGCAGTTCAATAACCTCCTGTGTAGTACACAATATCAGTAAAGGAAAAGCAGTTACACAAACAACGAAGCGCAGTCGCA
This sequence comes from Melieria omissa, assembly GCA_963971225.1. NCBI lineage: Eukaryota > Metazoa > Arthropoda > Insecta > Diptera > Ulidiidae > Melieria > Melieria omissa. The sequence goes on along the minus strand of OZ020268.1, from coordinate 63,745,872 downwards.
GCAATAAACAACTATATGCTGACGCGCTAAAGTAAAAGAAGTATTGAGGTGGTAGGGGACTGCAAACTGCTTAGTGTTGACTAAGGGGCATAAACCAATAGCTTCGCATTGTTACAATTATTTTCGTGAGCGAACGAATGAATTGGCTGACTGACTCGTTGACTGGCTGATGCATTAGGGTACCTTAACCTATTGCTGCTTAATGGGTAAAAATTTACCCATGAAAATTGAGTTTTTAAAAAAATCACAGAAAAGTTCGTGGTAGAGATATTTCAAAATCATTGATAAGGATGGTTGGGGTAAAGATGGAACTACCTTAGTCTAGTGGAGGTTACCCTAAAATTCGGCCATCTAGCTAGAGTTACCAGACTCCAAAAATTGTGAATCTTCCGGAGGTGGAAAATGTGGCGAAACGTAGTGGCCTTAGAACTTCACAGAAATCTGCCTCCTAACTCACCTGTAAACAATGCATCTTTTGTTCACATGTTTAGTTGATCACTTTAAAAAGTATGGAAAAAAGCTACTATTGCTGCCTAATTGGTAAAAAAACCCCAATGAATATCTCAGCAGCGTGCAGAGAGTAAATTTAAATTTTGTTTCTGATCATTTTGGGTCGATTTCAGGTCGTGTATGAAATTGTATCAAAATCGTATGGGCAGAACTGGTACACGGCTTTAATGCGTTAAACGGTTCGCCTTGCAATTCAGCGCAGCGAACTTAAAAAAAGAAAACATAACACATGCGACATCAACAACACAAACATCACTATAGAGAGACACAAAAATGTTAAACGTAGATAAGCTTTGTATGCTAAATATGTTGTCGCTGTTCAACGTGAGGTGAAAGTGAAATATTTTACCTCTTTTGAAACCACTTTTAATTGTTAGCTTAAATCGTATCGTGTTAGCTGAAATAATGTCAAATATCGAAATTAGAAGTTCCTTTAAATATAACAATTAGTTTATATTTTGTGGCCTTTATCTCTGATCTTTGAAGTTATGAACATAACCAGAGTTGCTTAGGTGGTTAATCATCCTAATAAATAATTACTTAACTCTTCGATGGGCAGTAGATAGTAACTACACATTTGCACTTTGTCGTCTGGCCAGATGAATTCTGGGTCACGCTTTTGACAAAGGCAAAGCGCAATGACAGATGATGTTTATTATGTTTATATGGTAGGCAACTTATGTAAGTATATATATAAAAATTATGTTCATATATACTTACTCAGTTACCCACAAATGCACTGTAAAAAGGAGTTGAATCTGTGATTTTTTTATATTTTTGAACCATTTCGTCTGTCCAGACGACAAAGTCCATCCGAGGGTTAAGAGTGACTTCAACATGTTTTTATTGCATGTTTTCCACACCAAACCATTTCTTAAAATATATAATAGCACAGACATTGTTAATGTGGCAACAAGGTACACGTAGATATGAAAAAAATTAAAAAAGTCATCAAAACTACTTTCACTTTTACTTTCTTTATATAAAAAATTCAAGAGACGAAACACTCATTCTCCATTTTTATACGTGCTTTAGCCCTCTTACATTTGTCCGCTCGTGCGGTTTCTTCTGCTATCCGTAATTTACATATCCATAAAAACCAGAGTTGTTGGCCTGTTTAGCAGTTCGTTGACCGTACTTTGCTACGCATAGCAGCGACATACATATGTAAATGTGATGGAAATTATATTAGTCCTCTGCGTGACTTTCTAAAACCAGAGAGGAACCGAAGCTAAGATTAAGTTAAGAGATTACGACAGTAACAAATTTTGTTACGAAAAAATAATTTTGAAATAGTTTTTGTTAAATAAATTGCAATGTGCTTCTATCAACATTCGCTTAACCCCTTAATGCGTAATGTTTTTTTAAAGATACAATTATTCAATAAATTTCATTTGTCATGATAAACAATTTAAGTACAGTAGAGTCTGGATATAGTGAACTAATTATTGCAAGGCCTGTTCACGATATTGAGGTTGTTTACTATATTCAGGTTAACATTTTTGTTCAAAAACTCGTTTTATTTGCTCAAAATACACTTTTTGTTTTTTGCTTGAAAATTTGTTTCTGTATTTAGAGGCTCGACGTCAAAATTTGGGTTTTCACTATATCGAGGTGTTCACTATATGGGGTTCACTATACCCAGACACGACTGTATATACAAGTAATATTGTAGCGTAGTTAGATAAAATGAAAAATGTGTAAATAAGTAGGTATACATTTTTATTTAAAATTTTCATCAAAATCGGTATTCATAATTTAGGCATTTGGGGTATAAATTCTGTGGTCAAAAGCAATAACCGCCTAAGTCGAAAATTGCTGTTTCGAGCAATCTCGTTTTAAAGTTTTAGCGCGTAGTGTGTTCGTAATGGGAATGCGAATAGGTTTTTATTAATAACTTTTTTTATTTAAAAGTTACCAACTCCCCGATTTTACACAAACGTAAAGCACAGTCCAGAGAACGTGGTGGCATCCATAACTCAATTTCTTCTTAAGTCGACTTAAGCGGTTATTGCTTTTGACCACAGAATTACTTAATCGTCACACACATTTTTTTATGAATGAAACAAAACTTACTGACCTAATCGATCTAAGTTATTGTTGCAGTGCCAATTTCGTAAAATCGAGGTTCAATATTGATCAATGTTGTCATAAAGGTTTTTTCTTCAATTTTACTGACGTCGAGTTTAGAACACTTTTCGGGTTTACTCAAATAAATGCGTGACTTGTTCCAAAAAGACGTCAAGTAAAGAGCTTTATGAGAGACAGCTTCACGAGAAAGCTTCGTTCAGTTCCCTTAAATTGTATAAATCCACCACATATTGCTCTTAAGTATGGTGAAAAGTTTCCAATTGAAAGCGTATTTAAAGCGAGTATTTATGCTCTTCATACAGTTAGATTCGACGACATACTATTAAGCTCTCTTAGCTAATAGTAGACCAAAATATTTCGATGCACGTCTCACAATCGAAAGCATAACAAATGTGCGAGAAGGTCAAATGCAGCGGGCATTGAATGTATGTGTTCTCTCTCCCTCGCTAAGCTTCAATCACTGTGAGTAGAAGGCATACAACTACTTGGCGCACTTTATAAGCTTTTAGGTTCATTTGCGATTTGCTGCCATCATTTTTTAACTTATAATTTATAACAGCATATTGAGTGTGGTGAAGTGCACCATACCACACCATACCGTGTGGTATGGTGTGGTGTGTAGTTCCCTCTTTTCGGCTTTCATATATAAAGCTGTATATCGCGTTTTTGCTCGTACTGCTTTTTGGTATATTCGTAACAAGCTTGATATTTTTACAGTTAGTCGCGTTCGAGACCTTGTCGAGTTTGTTATGTTAGTAGTTGGCAATTAACTGTAAATATATAAATCAGCAAAACAGAAAACGGGCGCAATGGAACACAACACACAACTCATAAAGTGCAATTTAAATTTTACTAGGAATATACTTAGAAATATGAAATGTGCTTTTACCGAGTGAAGTATGACATGAATGAAAGTGGAAAATGATTTATTTGAAATAAATTTTAAAGTTGTGGCCACCAAAAATTGTTCCATTGTGTTTACCTGAATTGAAATTGTCAAACTATTAATATGAAAATTAGTCGGCAAATTTATTCAGTAACAAATCAGTGTGACAAGAATTTCTTTGTACTAGTTTTCAGTGCATGCATTGATCACTGAGCGAAGTATTCAGCAGTTAATCCGTAGAAAAATTGAAATGAACTATTAAATACTAAATACAAGTAAATAAAGTTCCTGCAATCGTTTAATTTATAAAGCAGCAAGCCAATTGAAGATTATTGTTTAAGCCAACAAAGAAAGCTCAAAGTGCATAAAACATTCAAAAGTGAAATCGTAAAATGAAAGTCAGAAATTGTACCTGAGGGATATCACCAACCAGTAAAAAAAGTTAATATAAGTGAAACACAGAATTGTGTACAATGAAAACAAATAAGTATTTGATAAATTAAAAAAACAACATACATGGTACTGAAATGTAATCTAAAATGTGTATGTTACAAAAAAAACGCTTAAAGCAGAGGATTACCAGTTAACACAATCAGCCGAAAACTTATTTTGTGTGTTGCCATAACGATACTTTTTACCAAAATTGAAATAAAAAACAATAACAAGACAGGATGGCAGAAGAATTGCCCATTTTGAAGAGTATACTTAAAGGCAATGTTACCTACCACAATGCACGTAAGTGTCCACTCAACGAGTAAACCAAACATACAATAACCATTTTCTATTTAATTACTACTTGAAATCAAAATAACTAGTCTGCTTGTACCAACGCAACAATGCAGAATTCGATGATTGGTCTATTCCCATGTTATCATAATTTTAACCAATACACACATCTTTCCTTATTATAATTTTGTTTTGTTAAATTTTACTCGAACGTAGGTACGTATATGTCTAACGTCCTTGGTTTTAAAGCTATAGTTTCTTACCCCTGAAAGAAAATCGATACCTTTGTCGGGAGTCGAATCCATGCCACTGGGAATGCAAAGCACTTGCTGCAGTGCCAAGGTGTCTCTACTCGTTTGCTTGCAATTTGCCCTGGTTTGCTCTCAAGTTTTGACTTGCTTTTACTAATTCTTCATTTTATTCAATTGTGTACACGTCGTCACATAATTCCTCAGCAAAAACCTGAAAGCGGACTAAAGCGCACTGCTGACCAACTTTCTTAGGTTGAAAGTGTCTGCTCGATCGCTTATAATTGATCACACCACTGTTTTCTTTCCGCTTCTTCCATCATCACTTCTGCGCTTTATAATTTTTGCCGCCCCTTAACAAAGCACGACGCGGCGATGGTTTTACGTTTTTTCAAATATTCGTTTAGATAGTGTTTCTTTCACTTTTCTTCTATTGTGCCTTCCCATCTTTGTTAACAAAAAGTTTTCATTTTCGTTTTCATTTGACCTGAATTTCGCCGGTCGTATGTGTGCCAGTGAGATTTCTTCGTCTGCAATGTGGGCCATGCTTTAGACATTGCTTGGCGCGAACAACTTAACTTTCTGGTTTGTTGGTTGCCTCTCAGTTTGACTCAGTCTGATTTTTGCAATGTAGTTATGGGCCAACCTGTTGCTTACTGTGTATTTCACTTTTATTACCGAGTTGGCTTGTCCATTATTTAAAAGATATATTGTTTGCAGTTGGTTTGCGGCAAATATAGTACATATGTGATTTGTTTTGTAGGATCTAAGAATTTCAAACAACGTTGGGGTTGATAAAAATCCCAATATTCTCATTACAACTACATTACATTTTGTGTTTTCTACTGTCAATTCTATTACTAACTACTTACTTACATATAAAAAAAATTGTCTATGTTTTAGATATCCTTGACATTTGACGTAGATCTCCTTCTTGAAAACATGCATCAATTTTATTCAAAGAGCTAATTATAATATCACCTTTTACTACTTTTTGTTTCACCATGCGCGGCCAGGAAACTTTCTATTTGACATGATAGTAAAAAACCTTGAGAGCACACTTCTTGCATTTTGTAGGTCATGACCTTTTCTGCTTTTAACGCCTTTCGCCGGTGTTTTCACTCTTGTTCATTTGTTACTGACAGCTTTGGTCGCAACAATTGGCTTGTTTGAAAATGAAATAAAGAGGATGAAAGTGCCCAAAAATTAAATGAAATTGAATATAACTATGTATTTTACACTCTTTGAACAAAGTGTCTTTGATTTCTTTTAATTTTAATTTTGTGGCACACTACTTTCTTGCCTTAAAAAACAGAAAGATGTGTTTAGATTCGAGGTTATTTGGATGTTCAACAATACTTATGTATGATTTGTTAATAATTAGATGGTGGCTTTGCATTTAACGTTTACATGCAGTATCGCTGGATACTTGTAGCAGCGACGTCAACACATAAGATTTAACACGTTCACGCCGGCGCGGGCCACCGGTGGCCCCCGCTCGACTGTCTCAACAGGCGGCATGTACCACCGGTGGCCCGCTCTAAATTGTCTCATCGGGCGGCGCGTACCGCCGGTGGCCCGCACTAGATTGTCTCATCGGGCGACGTGTACCGCCGGTGGTACGCATTCGATTGTGCTATTAGACGCTGAAAATTAAAATAATGAAAATTTAACGTATTTTCATTAAAAACATTTAATGAAAGCCAGATGAAGCACAGCATTAATTTCAGCGCCGCCTCACAGCAAAAAAATGAAAATCGGCCCCGGCGTGAACGTGTTAAGGCCAAAAAGAAAACGTGACTCAAAAAATTAAAAAAATCTTTACGTGAAAGTTCATCCACATTCAATGGCTTTATGTTGGTGACTCTTGATACTGTTGTGTTAATGTTACTGTCACACATTAAGAGCTGCGTTGAACTCATTTTAAAGTCGCATGTCAAAAACAACTTTAAAAGAGAAAGTGTAACAACCGCTGTTGCAGCGACTATGTTGATTCAGGCCGGTTGGGTTTATGCTTTTTCTTAGGTGATTGTTGTTGCGGTTGTCTGGACTGCAAATTAGCAATGACAACAGTAGAAAGAAAAACAATAGAATGCCATGAAACACATGCACTACAATGCATTGCTTTGCAATAGTTCTGCGGAAGGAATGATTGTTTAGCAAAAGCGAAAACAAACGTACATAAATGGATACATACCCACTTCGGCCACCAATAGCAACATAACAATGGCAAAGATACAAAAGGCAATGAAGCATTTTAAGGGCCGTTTTCTCAACTTACCGGTAAAGTGACCTGTAGCTAAAGTGACCTTTAGCTAAAGGTCACTTTAAAGTGCCCGGTAACTATTTTCGTTTTCTCAACTGCCTGATAAATAAAAATTTAACAAGTCTGATTTTTTGGCAACTCTGGTCTACGATGGGCAGCACTTGGCGGCGCAATCAGCTGTTTTTGAAAAATTATAATTATTTTTGAAGAAAAAAAAGAAAAATGTTGCCTGGCAAAGTCTTGCTGATGCTTTTACTGCCAAATGAGGCGTGTCCCGGCATTGGAAATCGTTGAGGGACAAGTTTGACAGCTTGAAGCGTAAGTCCAAGCTGGAACTTGCAGCGCAGAAGAGCGAGACGAATCGCGCAGGTGGCCGCCCAGCAGCGATTGGACATGTCAGCAGTGCAAAGCAGTGAAATTGTCCAATCGGCTGTTATATGTTCTATTTGCCGCATTTTGCGACTCCGTACCTTCAAAAGCGCCTTCCAGTGCATGAATTTAAAAAACACGCCTATTTTCCATACCGAAGGATCTCAAATTCAAATTTCATTTAAAATTATAATTTCATTACCAGCTGTTTTTTGTTTGTAAACAAACATATGCATGTACTTGGCACCATTTCCACTTAAAGTTCACTTTAAAGGTTAACAGGCACTCATTCTGACCGGTAAATTTTATCGGGAGGATAGCTTAACGAGCGGTTGAGATAACGAAAATGCGTTTATCGGCCCGTTAAAGTGAACTTTAAAGTTAAAGGTAAGTTGAGAAAATGGCCCTAAGTGCTACAGTGGCAATGTTTAAACCTCACAGCGTATGGGGGCTGCATTTCATGTGTAACAAATATATATTAGGGGGGCTTAACTCCTAAAACCCTTCTTGCAGGGACATTTTTTCCAGTAGGGGAAATCATCGAAAGCCAAACGAGTGCGAGACTTTAACACGCTAAAACCCCTGTACTCACAGTCCGTGTACCTTCATCGTGGCACCACCGCGAGGTATTACTTCACGATGAAGGCGGATGTGTAAGCGTTCAGCTACGTCCAGGCATGAGTCATGAGATGCGCTGCCGAAAAGTGTCGTGGTCGGACGGACGGATGGTCAGTCGTTGGCATTTGTTACCGGACAGTCCCGTATGTCTCGTCTCTGTAAGAGCATTATACGAGCAATACTCCTGCATGCTCGGTCCCATGATTCTGGCGACGCAAGCATGTATGACACCAGTGAGGATGGTGTCATGGCACCGCCGATAGCCTTTTCGAGGTCGGCTCTTTCATCGGCGTATTTGGCGCATTCGAAAAACGTATGGTGGACTGTTTCCGCCACTCCCTATGCACTGATCGCAGTGAGGGCTCTATCACAGAATAAACAGTATACAGAAGGCGCATCTGAAATAATTTTGCGATTTCATTTTAGACGCGGGCGGGAATCAACAAAGGTGAGGAAAATGCAAAGGGAACCAAGAGAGTAAGCGCGAATTGATGTACACGCATACATGGTACAATAACAAGGTATGCCAGATAGGGAGAGTACTCTTCATGTACTATGAGATGTGAATGTCAAACGACAAAAATTAGAGGTGCTTATGAGTGGGAGTAGTGCGCAGGGCCGCACAGAAAATACTGAAAAGCATACAGTTTTTACAATACACAGAAAAACTTTAATAGGTATCTTTTTCTTTGCAAAAAGTATAAAAATGCTCATATTTCTGCCAAAAATAAGTTTTGGACGTAAATAACATGTCCGGTACCAGCTACTTGCGGCAAAATAGAAACAAATTAGTTATGTTATTGTCTTCAACAGTTTTTTTTTATTAGAAGTTTTTTTTAAGTTCATTTTCTTTGAGTTTTTTGTTTACAAATTTGATTCTGCAAAAAATTCTGCATTTGAAAAACAAGCTTTTTACATTTTCAGGTACGCAAATATCTTTGCTACTTTGTAGTAGCGTTTCTCTTAGTGCGTGCTTCTGCACAACGCACACGAATTTCCCGGCATTTTTAATTCACACGGACGATTTTGAATTTAAAAATGTACAACACTCAATCACTTCTTGAAATGAAAAGCACAGAATCACAGCAAGGCGAAAAAGTTCCCAAAGCACAAATTAAAAATAACGGCATAAAATGTCGTCATAAGTCGGCGGAACATGCATGAAAAGAGAGAAAAGAAAAAGTCTTGCTTCGTGGAAAAGTGCACAAAGTCCAGAGCAAAGAAAGTCCAACGAATAAACATAAATATAAATTATTTTTACTTAGTTTTTTGTCTTTCCTGTAAAATTTGGAAAAGTTGATTTAGCACCTTTTCACTCTAAGGCAGCTAGTGCATATTTCTTGTTTGTTTAGCATGAACATTTCCAAAAGGTATGGTATGCATGGAAAAAGGTACTAAATTTCTAGCGTACACGCAACTCCAGTATCTCTGTTTGACAGCATTTCCAAATGTAAACAAACGAAAAAAGAGGGGGATTCGTATACTTGGCATACCTTGTTATTGTACCATGCACGCATAGATTCGATGGTTTTCTCATCTCAACAACAACACGCAATGTTGTTGCTTTCCGCAACAAGCCAGCATGGCTTTGCTCGTGCACATTGAAATGGTGTTTGAGTTGGCAAATCTATCGCCAAGGCAAATTCAATAGGTAGTTGCAGCACCAGAACTGATTAAACTTTTTTCTTTGATAATTAGCACAACATTGTGGCAATAGTTTTCCACTTATTAATACTTTCTTAATGCGTCTTGGTTGTTCCAATATTTTTACACATATATTTATTTTCATTGTAGCCATTTGTACTTTTTACAACTTCTATTTTACAAGCAGACCAAAAGAACTTATAAAATCCATTGAATTTTGGTTTTTCCCGTAGTGCTACCACCTTATGTGCCTTGGCGATCGCTCAATCAATTTTTCTATGAAAACTGCCTGTCCACTTCTTGTTCTTGTTTGTAAAAAAGCAAGCGTAGAGCGAGCACGAGCCACCACCAACATGCAAGCGGCACATCGCTTTGTTGCCCAACAACAACAACCACGGTCGCAGCTTCTCAGCTTACGCTCTCGCGCTCTGTGCGTTCTCGTCCCTTTTACTGCTTCCCCCGCATCTACAAACGGGTCCTACCGCTGGAACCCGCAAAGAAAATTTTCTTTACACCAGATGCGCATTCTGTATATTGTTTGTTCTGTGGCTCTATGCGTGCTTGAATCTATACAAGTATGCGCGGAAGCATCCATGGCCGGAGAGAAACTGCGTAAGGAAGAAATTCAGCTCACCATGCGTCCGCTTTAACCACGGTGCCAGCACTGGGATGAGCGTTCGCGTCCAATTGCCTTTCGAGGACGAATTCCATTTACGTTGCTATGCAGCTATCGTGTCTTCGGCTGAGACCTGCACACCGCGTTTCTGCCAGTACGCATTTGCCTGTTGCAGAACCACTAGCTGAATGGGTTGTCTACCAGCGATCACGTCGGCCGCCTCGTCCTGGACCATTCTAAACGCGCGACAGACTCGTAGCGAGTGATATGTGCGGGACATGTGCGAGTATGTGTGTGTATTTGAATATGCGTTATAAATTGTTGTAGGAAATTCTACGTGTGGAGAAGGACTAATATACATAATATTTTTAAAGTATTTTTTGCGAATAGTTTTGTTGACATGTTCATAATTCAACTCTATATATTTACCTTTGTGTTTGTGTTATTGTATTTTTTGCGAATAGTTTTGTTGACTATGTTTAATTCTTTACTTTTAGCGGTGCGATTTGGACGTGTGCCAAAACGTGAGAAGGCGCGAATACTAGCCGCCATGCAGCAAAGCACACAAAATCGCGGCCAACAACGTGCTTTAGCAACTGAGCTAGACGATCAGCCGCGACTGCTTGCAGCTGTTTTACGCGCTCATTTGGAAACATGCGAGTTCACAAAAGAAAAAGTTGCTGCAATGCGTCAAAGGGCGCGAGAATGCCCATCATATTCAATGCCAACATTATTGGTGAGTGTTTTGACAACACCCAGAAATAACCAATGCAAATTTACTAGCAATTAAAATGCAATTATATAATATCATATATTAAATCTCCTTTGCTACTACTTACTTGCTTAGGTGTCCACTTGATTTACTTGACTAGTATTTACATCTTTACTTACTTTTACTTGTATAAAATCATAACTGAATTTTTGTGTTAGTCTTAACAATGATTAGGCACAACGAAAAACCAATCGTTTATCTGTATGGATCAAAAATGCAAGCAATTTCCGGTTCATGCAAAATTTGTCTCAGACTTATTGAAGTTTGAAATTTCGAATGTATACGCAAATAAATGACTGACGATGTTCGTAAAGCGTCACCTTCGATACTGCTCTTGTAGTTGTTGTTCCAGTCGATGATTTCAAGAACTTGTATGCGGATTGTCAAAACCACTTCAGAAACGTCAACTTTGACGTGAATGTCATTATCAATGGCAACATTACTCAAAGTAGCAACAACAATGACTGTAGTCGCTAGCTCTTTAGCAGTAAATATTTCTCTAGTAAAGACTAAACTCTCTCTGCTCAATTCACCTAAATGGGTGCTCTGAGACAAGGCGAACTGGTTACGCACTTGGCGGCTCATAGTTGAGGATATTTTGTATATATATTCATGCTGTGTCTAAATATTTGGTACATACGTGCAGAAAGAATTGAGTGAGATGAGACACAAGTTTATCTCTGTTTTTGGCATTGGTACGAGATATGTTTAGTACTATGTGAAAACACTGATATATATGTATGTTAGGTACGAATAACGAAAAACGTTCAATACATTTGTGAATTTGTGCATAAACTGTATGCACATATTCATAATTTTTGAACTAGTGAACGCGTTTATAAAAAGTTTATGAACGCATTCATAAACCTTCGGATTTACCGAATGCTCATGAATGCGTTCATAAATTCTATGAACGCATTCATAAATTCTATGAACGCATTCATAAATTCTATGAACGCATTCATAAGCCGCCTTGTTCATAAACCCGAACGTTTATGAACGAAATTCATAAAATATTTGATTTTATTCATAAATACTTCCTGAAATTCCAAATCCCTAAAAAATTTAAAATATATAGGTACACTAGCTGGGCCCCGCGGCTCCGCACGCAAGCTCTCTTTTTTCACCCGATACATATTTTGAACGCATGGTTGAACCCATTTTGATTTAAATAAAAACATATGTCTATTATCTTTGATGCCAAGTGGTTCTAAAAATTGTGAAGTCAAAAGGCCCTTTAAATCATGAGTTATTCACGTTTACTCTAAACAAAATCTTAACCCATAGTTTACCACGGTAGATTTCGATTTTCAAAAATATGAAAAAAACATTGTAATTATTTCCCGATTTAAATGCTTTTTGTCTAAGTTTGATGTCAAAAGGACCAATAAATCGTGTTTCCATGCAAACTGTTAACCCATTGTTGACCCCGTTACATTTTGATTTTCAAAAAAGTGAAAAACACGTGTCAAATTATTTCTCACTCAGAGTACTTTCACAAAGTTTGAAGTCAGTGGGCCCGTTAATTTATTTTTTTTACAGTTTCGCCATACAAACTTTTAACCGGTCGTTGACCCCGTCCGATTTTAATATTTGGAAAAAATGAAAAACACGTATCGAGTTATTTTACAGTTGAAGTACTTTCACCAAATTTTAAAGTTAGAAGGCCAAAAAAATTGTTTCTTCATACATACTTTTAATCCGTCGTTGATCCAGTTAGATTTCGATTTTGAAAATAATGAGAAACGCGTGTATAATTTTTTTATTTCAAGTATTTTTATAATTTTTGAAGTCAATAGGCCTATCGGTTCATGTTTTTTTCGAGTCTACCCTTAAACAAATCTTAACCCATTATTGGTCCAGTTAAATTTGATTTTTGAAAAATTATAAAATACGTATCGAATTATTTTTTGTTTAGAGTATTTTCAGGAAGTTCGAAATCAATATGTCTCTTAAATCACTTTTCTTCATACAACACCTTCACACATATTTTGCCCCTTTACACCCTGAATTTCAAAAAATCCCGTCTTAGCGGAGGTTCATTTTTCAAGATGTATCTACAGTTCAAATTTCATGTTCGTAGCTTCAGCGGTTTGGGCTGAGCGATGATGAATCAATCAATCAATCAATCAGTCAGTCAATTAGGGCAAACAATCTATGTATATAAAAATGGAGGCGGTACCACACCCTCTTGTCCAGTGCTCACAACTTTCTTCTAGTCGAATTGTGCTACTAAGTGGAAAGTTCGTACCAAGTTTCACTGATGTGTGTGTGTACTGCATAACTGTCTGAGCATAAAAAATGTGCCACGCCCTTTGACCAACGCCCCATTCCCTCTATTGAAAGATATGATTAAGTGGTAGGTTCATACCAAGTTTCATTGATGTACGACTTACAGTTCTGCTGCATAAAAAAATTTCCCACGCCCCTTGTTCAACGTCCATAAAATATTATCGGTAGAATGACATCGTTCTATGGGACGATGGCATATTCAATATCAATACTGTGCGGCTTACAATTCCGGAGCTATTCCATATAAAAGATTAGAGTTGTATGGACGGAGCCACGCCCTCGTGTTAAATACCCGCTTCATTCCTCTGCCGAAAGATATGACTGAATGGTAAATTCGTACTAAGTTTCATTCATGTGCGACTACCAGTTCCAAAATTATGCGGATAGTTTGGGTCAAAAAAATGTGCCACGCCCCTTGTCCAACGTCCATAAAATTTTAACATTGGAATAACACATCTATGAGGCGACGCCTCACTAATTTTCAATGCTGTGCGACTTACAATTCCGAAGCTATTCCATTTAAAAGAAATGAATTGTATGGGCGGTGCCACACCCCTTTGTTCAATACCCACCTTATTCCCTCTGCCGAAAGATATAATTAATTGGTAGGTTCATACCAAGTTTCATTGATGTAGGACTTACAGTTCTGCTGCATAAAAAATGTGCCACGCCCCTTGTTCAACGCCCATAAAATTTTAACAGTAGAATGACACATCTATGAAACGACGGTACACCAAATTTCAATATTGTGCGACTTAGAATTCCGAAGCTATTCCATTTAAAAGAAATGAATTGTATGGGCGGTGCCACACCCCTTTGTTCAATACCCACCTTATTCCCTCTGCCGAAAGATATGATTAATTGGTAGGTTCATACCAAGTTTCATTGATGTAGGACTTACAGTTCTGCTGCATAAAAAATGTGCCACGCCCCTTATTCAACGCCCATAAAATGTTAACAGTAGAATGACACATCTATGAAACGATGGTACACCAAATTTCAATATTGTGCGACTTACAATTCCGAAGCTATTCCATTTAAAAGATTTGAGTTGTATGGGCGGTGCCACACCCCCTTGTCCAATACCCACCCCATTCCGTCAGTCGAAGGACATGATTAAATAGTAAGTGTGAACTAAATTTAATTGATGTGTGACTTATGGTTCCAAAGTTATTGTCTAAAAATGTATTCTGGTGGCGCCACGCCCCGTTTTCCCGACTTTTCTTTTTTTATAAACCTTCACGTAACAATTTCGAACAAACCCGCCGAAGGAAGTATCCAAGTTGGTCCAGCCGTTCTCGACTGATACGCAGTCGAATGGACCACGATTCATTTTTATATATATAGATATAAGGGAGAGGGCTGGAGTGTGAACCGGGTTTGGTTTTTTGGCTCTAACTTTTCACAGAATAAAGATATCGAAAAATCGAAGATACCGTTGGAAAGGTAAATATAAAGCGCAAATTTGTTATGAAGACAGATTACCGTTTTGATTAACATTTAACTCTCTACGTCCAATTTTCTAAGGACGTGATTTTTTGCTTTTCCAAAAAAGTGGCTGGGTTGTGAACCATCTGGAAAATCCCCATTAAAGTCGGAAAATACGAAGAAAACACCCATACTTTTTAAGTCAGTTGAGAATTTATTTAATCAGGAGGCCTCAAGAGGTGAAAAAAAGTTATAATAACGCCACTTAGGCCAAAAACTCGCAATGAATGAAAGTGCTCAATTTGTTGAATTTTCATCCTAATCGGTGTCGCAATGTTTGCTTGTGAAATACGAACACGTTCTTGCATTGGCCCACTTCAAGTGAACTCAACGAAATCGAGTGAAATTACATAAAATTACTTTGTTTTAATATATCCGTCCATATTTGACAGTGTTAGAACACATGTAGTACGAAAAACAGGTGGTTCATAACCCAATCACCTCAGTGGTTCACAGCCCAACCAGGATGCCATTTTGGAAACTTTAAAATAAACGACACTTCCAATCATAATTCGGCATAAACATATATTGCATCATAAAATAGAATCAAAACACTAAATAAACATGTATTACACTGACCTTTTTGCAATAAGCCGTCACTTGGATAGCACTTTAAAAAAAGCAAGCAAGTTTTCGCAGTCGATTTTCAAACACGATGTCTTTCAAACTCGATTGCTGCCACAAGCAATACGTGTTTGTACTTCGGTGTAACCACAAAAGCAGAGTCATATCATAAGACAAACTTGACAGTTGCAAGATTGGCGATATGTCAATTAGGGAAAGAAAAAACGGCAATGGTTCACAACCCAGCCCTCTCCCTTATATATTTATATTTTTGAATTTTTAGTTTATTTAAAAAATTCTAATACTTTTTATGGAAACGTACAAAATATGAAAGTGATTTATAGTAAAAATGCTATGTAATTATGAATAATACTTCTACAAATGCATATTTTGTTTATTAATTATAAATATGAATAAGAGAATCGGCTACTATCTATATTTAATACCCCTAAGGGGCGTGGCAGCCGCCGTGGCTCAGTTGGTTAGTGCGCGGTCCAGCGAGTCGAATGCAGAGCGTCGCAAGTTCGAATACTGTATGTAGTAACACCTAAAAAAATAACGGGAAACTCGTTTTCTCTTTCGGTGGCTGTCATCTCAGCTGGAAATGGCAAACCTCTGAGAGTAAAAATTGCCTATGAAAAGCTCCCAACCTGCCGTTCGGAACCGGCATAAAACTGTAGGTCCCTTCCACCCGCGTACAAAATTCACACGCACAACACGGGTGGCTGCGGGAAGCTAGGCCTTAGTCTCGCGTAAGCGGGCTGTCGCGCCAATCAATTATTAAATTATTAAAGGGGCGTGGCACATTTTTGTGACCCAATTATTTTGCTGAACTATAAGTCACACAGCAATGAAACTTAGCATGAACCTATCATACACTCATATCTTTCGACAGACGGAATTAGGCGGGTTTTGGACAACGGGGCGTGGCACCACCACGTAAGTAGCACAACACTGAAATTTAGTACCCCGTCGTCCCATAGAAGAGTCATTTCCCTGGTAAGATTTAATGGGCGTTGGACAAGGGGCGTGGCACTTTTTTGTGACCCAATTATATCGCTGAACTATAAGTGGCACAGCAATGAAACTTAGTACGAACCTACTATTTATTCATATCTTTCGACAGAGGGAATGATGAGGGCATTGAACAAGAGGGCGTGGCACCGCCCATATAAGCCAAATCTTTAATATAGAATATCTTCGCAATTGTAAGTCGTACAACACTGAAAATTAGTACCCGTCGTCCCATAGATGAATCTTTCCACTGGTAAGAATTTATGGGCGTTGGACAAGGGGTGTGCCACATTTTTTTTGAGTCAAATATTTTGCTGAACTATAAGTCACACAGCAATGAAACTTAGTATGAACCTATCATGTACTCATATCTTTCGACAGAGGTAATGTTGCGGGTTTTGAACAAGGGGGCGTGGCAGCACCCATATAACTTAAATCTCTATATATAAAAGAAAGATGACAGATAGCGTTATACTTGAATTAATTCAAATGTTGTGCGAAACGAAGTTTGCCGGGATGTCATATGTTTCATATGTAATATGTCATGTTAGTTATATTTGTGTGTTTTGTAAAGTGAACAATGCCAAGAAAACGTAAAGGGTCTAATTTGAGCCGTGATATAAGTAGATCTAGAAGCATGCGAAATAGAAGAGACCAAAGAACCGAAGAACAAATCCAGCAACAAAATACTGATACGCGTACGAAACTACCATTTTATCTTTCGGTCGAGGGCATTGAATAAGGGGCAGGTATTGAATAAGAGGGCATGGCACCGCCTATACAATTTAAATCCGGCTCAAGCGCAGTCCATTTCTTTACTGAAACTTAGCAGCAACATTGCTTATTTGTGGGCCTCGATTGCGTTACTCAGTAGCTCCTCCTCTTCCTTTAGTTGGTTTTCTTCGTCAATTTGCATCGCCATGGATTCGCCATCTCGCGTATTTCACTATAAAGTTCGCGGGGTCAACTAGTACTTATATAAAAATTCAATAAGATGCCACCCGCATTTTTTACTGCTAAAAATAAATTGACAATTAATAGCAATAAAATAGTAGAAAAATAAATAAAATAATAATATAAAGAAATTATTTAATTGAATTCGACTTACCTGTCTGGCTGGCCGGCCTCGATAGTCCAGCGGGTAGCGCGCTGGCTTCTCATACCGAGGCTCTATATTTGATTTATAGCTCGGGCTCAAACGCTCTTTTTTTTTTTCTATCGCTAACCACATAAAGCAGATGAGAATTACGAAGTGCGCTCTTGGCAGGCAATGGCAAAACCTCCAAGTGTGAAAGAAAAAAAACTGCCAATCGTCGTTCGGATTCAAAAAATGTATGAATGTTTCATACAAAGTTCAAAATAAAGGTAGCCTGCCCGCTCGGATTGTACCTGAACTAAAAATGTTAGATTCGGCTTTTATGAAACGGTTTATGAACGGAATTTCACAAATTTTATAAACGCGTATAAACATGTATGAACTGTTTCACAAATTTTATAAAAAAAGCAAACAAATTTATGAATTAAAAAAAAAAATTTTAAATAAAGGAACGCCGTTCATAAGATTTTTATGAATTATTTTTACCCGTGCAGTAGTAAGTAAACGTATATTTGAAAAATATTTTTTTAAATCTGATTAAAAAAAATACAAAAATCGTGTTGTTCTGATGGAAATAAATATCACTGCTTGATTGCTATACAAAAGGTTCCGAAATTAATTAAGCCAAAAAAATAAATAAAAATTCAAGGTCGGCCCCAGCGTCATTATCAATCGCAACGGAGAAATTATCTATCGACAAAACGACGGCTGTCCAAATAATTGAATTCATTTTTTTATTGTGGCCAGATCGGTGCGCTATTACTCTTGTCAGGGCCGGTGTAAAGGTTTTAAGCGCCCGAGTAATGATTTTGTTTTCTTATTTGTGTTTACTTACATTACATTAACATTATTATTTTTAGTGTTATCATAAATGAATTGACATGATGAATAATTGTTATGATAAAGATATTTGAATAATAATTTGTTTGCGTTAAAGTTTACTCCATTGTGCACAAATATAAAATGAAAACGAGCTAATATTAATCATTGCAAATCCGTTAAAATTGCATAAACATTGTGATAAGTTCAATTTTTTTTAATTTTGATAAACATAGGTGCAAAAGCCTTAAATTAAAAGCCTTTAAATATTGTATTAATCCTTTCGGTACTTCTTTTTTGTTCTTAAATTTAATTTTTCCATTTACTTACTGTTTAAGCCTACATAATGAATAATCAAAAGCCATTTCTTTAAATATTGTTCGACAAAGTGGTTTTTGGGCATCATGAAATATGGCATAGTAAGAAATAAAAAAAATCGTACAGCCTTAGTGAACTATATTTGGGATCTAACGTTTTTTACACTTACTAAAGCAATAAATACCTACTAGATTAATTACATAAACCTATAAAAAAAAATGGATTTTTGCAATAGAATAAATAAAAATACGAAGTGACCTCTTTTTGTAAAATACGCAGCTCGATAGGACTGCGCACTTTCTGAACCCTTACAATTTACTTGGTACACTAATCAAAATATTTTTCATTATTTGGTATAAAAACCTTCAGAAAAAAATACAAAAATTTTAAAATATAGTATCCACAAGTTTTTGACCTAAAACAGGCACTGAAAAGAG
This sequence comes from Melieria omissa, assembly GCA_963971225.1. NCBI lineage: Eukaryota > Metazoa > Arthropoda > Insecta > Diptera > Ulidiidae > Melieria > Melieria omissa. The sequence continues at coordinate 63,727,098 of OZ020268.1, read as the reverse complement.
ACTATGCCATATGGCATAGAATAACCGAAAGGGTTAACTGGCATATTCTTAATTTTATTTAAAAAAAAACATTTGTGAAAATCTGGTTAGATTTATCATTTAAAACAAAGAAGAAAACGCTTGCTAAACATTCGGTAGTTTTATGTACATCAGAATTGGGCAGTCACAACTGCCTTAGTAACAAATTCAATTCGAAATTAGAAGCAAAAAATAGCACGTACAATATAAAAAATTGCATATGTCTACAACGTAGAATAAGAACACATGGACGACCTTGGGGCGAGTTATTTTTTAACCTTGAATGTGGCTTTTAACAAAAAATTGAATAAAATAAACACACAATGGCCGCAGCAGTCTCAGCAGAAGTTAATAAAAAATACACAACGACATACAAATATAACAGCAACAGCACTGCAAAGAATAAGCACAATAAGCACTGAAATTGAATACTGCGCTGAACTACACGACACCATTACTTGCTGAATACACATGCACCCGGTCACGTGTTTGAAAGTTGGATTAACTATCTATACTATTTCCTTTCCCTATGAAATATTTGAAGCAATTTCAAAAAGTCATAACAAGTACTGTTAGCTTTTTTCATTCAAAAACGACTTTTAAATTCCTGCGTACGACGTAAAGACGTACTTTCTTTACTTCGTTTAAAATTTAAATTTAAACTTTAAATGATTCAAGTTACATTAACTTTTTTGGTTTCAGCTGATTAACCCTAGAAGGGTAATTATATTTTACATACGTTGTTGGTAATCCTCGTCGAATCGACGAAATCGTATTCAACTCCGATTTTTGGAAGTATTAGAAATCGTATAAACTCCAACTTAATTTTATAATTATACTTAGACATTTTTGCGTAAATAATTTCTGTGGTCAAAAGCACTAACCGCTTAAGTCGACTTAAGAAGAAATTGAGTTATGGATGCCACCACGTTCCCTTGACTGTGCTCTACGTTTGTGTAAAATCGGGGAGCTTCTAACTTTAAAATAAAAAAAGTTATTAATAAAAACCTATTCGCATTCCCATAGCGAACACACTACGCGCTAAAACTTTAAAGCGAGATTACTCGAAACAGCAATTTACGACTTAGGCGGTTATTGCTTTTGACCACAGATTTGCACGGTATATATTTTTAAAAATTATTAGTGTATTTTTCAGTAATTTGTGTTGAGGTACTTTTATTTTTGAGATCGGAATGAGTATCAGAAGTTAAAAAAATAACTAAATAAAGTGAAGAACAATTCATAGCTTCTTTGTGACGACAGAAACACAATTATAATTCCTTAAAAAACAAATAAAAAGCAAAAAAAATCAAAAAATATAACTAATTTTTTACAATTCTAATTAGCTATTTAACTAACTTGTACACTAATTAACTAACTAACTAATTAATAATTAATTAATTAACCAATTCCAAAACATTTTTTAATTAATTCTTCCGGTACCCCGAATTCCGAGACATTTTGAAATACTGAAATGCAATGTATAGTACACGTATTCAGTTGCAAAAAGTCACGTTAAAGGTATTCTTCGTCGTTTCGACGAAGCCTAGTTTTGTTTTTCTATAAAATAATAAAACTTACGCTGCGCTCGTGCTGCAAAACTTTGTATTCCGCGAAGGCACATCGCCAACTGTGATCATACAAAAAGCGGAAGCAATCAGATTGGAAAATAAGGAGAAATTTGAAGAAATGTATGTGGTGTTCGTCGAATCGACGAAGATTACCTTTCTAGGGTTAACCTTCTACTGCCTAAATGTTTATTTAAGTCGAAAAATTGTTCACCATGTAGTTTTGGAATCATATAAGAAGGAAAAATTTGTAAAATATAAAAAATTTGCTTCCGTATGGGCGTGAAACCCATATAAATTTGCGTGCCTTAAGGCCGTACTGGGCACATAAGCTAAAAAATTTAACTGATGAACAGTTTCAATGTATAGCAATGTATAGATTGTCCAAATCAGATGAGATTTGGAAATGTTACTGACGGTGAAAGTTGTAAAAAAGTGAATTTTTCGACCATTTTCAAAATTTTAAATTTTTGAATGATTTTTTTATGGATAAAATAAATTATTTGCTCTGGTTTTAAAATCTATGATGAATTATATATTATTTGAGCAAATATTTAGCCTAACATCAATAGAATCGAAAGAAAAATGACAAAGTTATAAAGCAGTGAGTGAACACCAACTTTACATTTATTACACCGTGCGAAAAAAATAAACATTTTTGCCGAGACCCATCCAAATGTTGATATAGACGTAAAACTAGAGGTATTTATAATATCCTGGCATTGTCAGTTTTTCATTTTCTGACCCAAAAACTTTTTCAAAGGATACATACATTTAAAATATTTTTTTTAATTTTTGCCGTTGTGCAATGATGAAGATATGGATATCAAATGAAAGAGGAAAAATGTTTCCTTTTAACAAAATTTCCTATTTCTTCATCAGTTTCTTCATTAGTTTCTTCATTAGTTTCTTCATCAGTTTCTTCGAAAACATCGGAATCCAAGTTTTCTTAAACTTCCTGTACTTTTTTGTCCCATAAAACCGACAATTTTTTTTTAAATGCCGGTTGATATCTATAAAACGGAGACCACATACAAGTATACATTAGTGCCTGATGCGGCCTTAAGGCAGTCTGCTTTCTCAAGCCGAAAAAGTAACTGTAAATCCTTTTTTTCACTATAAAACACTTCATTACTTCATTACTCATAATTTTTTTGTTTTAATCTTTTAACGAAAAATATTTTTAATAATTTTTATCTTTTTTATTTTTCACGAAATAATTTTTTCTACTAATTTCCACGAAGTTCAACTTTCAACTGATAATAATGGGGAACATATGGTGCTTACAGCAGTGCTACATTACAAAAAAGACAACTTAATTTATCTTTAATATGCCCTAAAAATTTAATTAAAAAAAATTTAAATTTATGAGGACTTTTCTAGCTTTTTGTGTACCGTGCCTTAAGGCCGTATGGGGCAGTAGAGGGTTAAGGTATTAAAATCTCCTCTCTCGTCCAGCTCAACTAAGATCCGGAACAAAGATTCTAGTGCAGTTATAGATAATTCTTTTCACTCATTCGGCTGTTTAGCGCCCAATTGCTCTCTTACATCTCTGTTTTTATTGTTAGATCATTTGCTATTTGTGTACTTCACCTTAACATTGGCATTTCAGTTCGATTGTTAACACACGCTACACTTAACCTTGGCATTGCGGGAGTGGCAAAGTACGATTTCCACCTTATCTAAACAATTTTAACGGCAGTTTTATTTTTGCAAAAAATTCTTCCCTCTTTTACGAACACTCATAACTAGCCATTGATTTTGGTTAACTGCGTACTTTCGTTTAACTTTTCGGATGTGTATGATTTGTTTATCACTAACGCAAAAAGGCACGGGGCACAATTTCGAATAAATGGACATATGTACGTATGTGAGTAAGCATTGTTTACTTTTTTACGCACATATATACGTGCAGAAACTAAAAAAAATATCGAAAAATCGAAGGTCAACGTGGACGTTCTTTGTTTACTTGCAAGCAGTGTGCTGATAGGAACAAAGCAGAAACGACATAAATTGCAAAAAACACACACGCTTACTTGAAACGTCGTATATGAGTACATCTGCGTGTATGCAAAGTGGCAACGACACGCACACATAGCAATAGTGTTGGCCACTATCAAGCGTCGCAAAACTATTTCCGCTTATGATCAGCGAAATGTGTATACGTACATATCTCGTCTTTCTCCCTCGAGTCGAAAGCGCCGTGCAAATACTGAATGATTCCACGCGAGACAGATGACGCACATATACAGGCACGCACGTTCGCACACAGAGATAATAGCCGGCTACATTTTTGCACTTGACAGAAACGACAGAATACAACGGTAGAGGAAATACAACAAAGAGCTACACTACAAGCAACAAAAGTCACTCAGCAACCCAACAACTACGAAATTTCAAGGTTAATAATATTCGTTCTCCGCATTGACTGGCAAGCTAGTAGTAGACAGACAGATCGAGAGGCGGAAAGTCTCGCTCTGTAGTTACTCTCACTATTAGCGTACTATTTAATATCAAATAAAAGGAACGTGTTTGCAAAAATGTTTAACTTTGAGAACATTTGCTCATTGGCTCTCTGGATTTGTTCTTTCTTGTCTCTCTTCTTGCGGTATTCTCACTTATTTTTGTTGCTAAATGCTAAAATTAAATTTCAATTAAAACACATCCTACTCACAATTTGCACAATAACACACATTTGCACATGCACAACCAGCATATGGTTATACATGTATGTCGATATAAACATACATACATACACAGAGCGTGTGTCAGGGCTACGAAAACTGTACTCTAATGAGAGAGCAAGGTGATTGTCGTTGCGAAGTACGAATACCGGTTGGGGAATGAGGCGCAAAAAGGCGCGCGTGTGTGCGGTAATTTAAAACCCGGAAAGAACACAAACAACCAACCATAGCTCTGAATGTGTATAGAACAAATTCATATCGCAAATAAAACAGCTAGGACGCAAGGCTCACATTAACTATACGGTAGTAACACGATTTTCGCCTCTTTTAGCAGTATGCAGCTAAATGGCGACATTAATTGAGCTCTCTTACAATAAACGAAGCCGTAAAAACGTACGATGCACTATTTAATTCATACCAGATATACCACATATTTATAAGCAAAGTGTAGTACGAACATATGGATATCGGAAATACAATATTTTCACATAAGAATTCTACATTCGTAGTTTTTAATATACAGTCGTGTCTGGGTATAGTGAACACCATATATAGTGAAAACCTCGATATAGTGAACACCCAAATTTTGTCATGGAGCTTCTAAATATTGAACAAAATTTGAAATTGAAAACAATTTCAAGCAAAAAATAAAAAGTATATTTTGAGCAAATAAAACGTTTTTTTGAACAAAAATGTTAACCTTGATATAGTGAACAACCTCAGTACAGTGAACAGGCCTTGCAATAATTAGTTCACTATATCCCGACACGACTGTAGTCTTCTTTTAATTTGTGTATGCCTACTACAGCCGTCGTGGCTCAGTTGGTTAGTGCGCGGTCCAGCGAGTCGCATGCAGAGCGACGCAAGTTCGAATTCTGTTAGTAACACCTAAAAAAAAATAACGGGAAACTCGTTTTCTCTTTCGGTGGCTGTCCTCTCAGCTGGAAATGGCAAACCTCTGAGAGTAAAAATTGCCTATGAAAAAGCTCCCAACCTGCCGTTCGGAACCGGCATAAAACTGTAGGTCCCTTCCACCCGCGTACAAAATTCATACGCACAACACGGGTGGTTGTGGGAAGCTAGGCCTTAGTCTCGCGTAAGCGGGCTGTCGTGCCAATCAATTAAAAAAAAAGTATTATGCCTACTACAAACTCTATTGACCTTGAAATGCGTATTAGACATAGATAATATGTTCAGTATTTTGTCTCTCATCTCTTGAGTGCGATTTTACCCATTTTTTTTCATATACAGATGTGCTACACGTACTCTGCGATATGCTCGAAAATAACGAGAAGTTTTTACATCTTCGTAAATACATACAGTGCTTTTCGTTTATAACGAAACGAAACACGATTTTCCGCTTAAAACGAACTACAGTCGTGTCTGGGTATAAGTGAAACCCCTATATAGTGAACACCTCGATATAGTGAACACCCAAATTTTGAAATCAAGCCTCTAAATTTAGAAACAAATTTTCAAGCAAAAAACAAAAATTGTATTTTGAGCAAATAAAACGAGTTTTTGAACAAAAATGTTAACCTTGATATAGTGAACAACCTCAATACAGTGAACAGGCCTTGCAATAATTAGTTTACTATATCCAGGTACCACTGTAATTTCAAAAGTACGCACTTTATGTTTTCGCTTATTACAGACCCCTTTTAAAGCGAACTTTCGGTTAAAACGAATCATTTTGCCCAGTCCCTCGAAGTTCGCTTTAAGCGAAAAGTACTGTGTATTGAAAATCACATGCAACCAAAATCGTACCGGCGAATTGTCCTTCCATTATTGCCAAGCTAGTATCCTCGAACTTGTCCCCATCCAATAGCAAATGCCCTCGCATACTTGAATGTACCGTTATGACCTTGCCATTGCCAACGCTGGCACTGAATATAGAAATCGTAAGCCATCAAGTGCACTAACCGCAACCGCACACGCAGATACACATACACATCACACTCACTACCAGTAGAGGCGCATGCTATGGAGGAGACGAACTAAGTATGGCGAGAAGCACAATAGCTTTGCACATGCTATATAGAAAAACCTTGAACTCTAGTTCGTCGACCTTGACTATAATGTCAGCCTCACACACCGCGCATGCACGTACACACAGAAAAACTAATTTTCCAACACACCCTTGCCCATACACACGCTACATGTATACATACACGTGTACTAAAACGATTAGTTTTTAAGCTACACTTCCCGTTCTAACAGCGAAATGGCTGCACTATCAACTGCTTCATTCTATTGCCCTGTCGGAGCTTCTATATATTCACCCGTAACCACTTCTGTGCGTTCGTCTCCTTACCTCTCTTATGCTTTTTTTTTTAGTGGGGTAAAATATGAAGCTTTTTCATTTCAAATTTTGTTTAAGTTAAAGCTTTTCCGCATTTCACAATATTAGTAAGAAATGCGACATTGTTGGTGTATAATAATAACATTGACGTAAATTGCTGTTTCTGTAAACGCTGTTTTAGATTAAAGAATATGTATCACAAACCAAAAAACTTAGCCATGTCAAGTTCAATGGAATAAATCCTGTTAAATGTACGCACCATCGATCTTTAAATGTCAGGTTTTACAAAATCGACTAAAATGTTCTTAGGATTTGAATGTTTGACCTTGTATGAACTTTCCACAATAAATAATTAAAAAAATAGATAAATGGAAGGGGAAACTTTGGTGGTGGTGAGGAAGTTTTTGGTGTTACTTAGCTTATTCGTTTACGGTGTCAAATATTAGCCTTTCTTACATCAACGCTAATAAAATGCAGACAATGACCTCTATATCTTATAGTATATGTATGTATACATATGTATGAACTAATACCTTTAGTTTAGTTTTGTAATTCATAAAATATTTTCACTAACCATGAACGGTCTCTTTGTCTATTTACTTTTAGGCTTGCCCGTTAAATCCCGCCCCCGAATTGCAGTCTGAGCAGGAGTTTTCGCAGCGATTCGCACACGTCATTCGCGGTGTCATTGACTTTGCCGGTATGATACCCGGCTTTCAGTTACTAACACAGGATGACAAATTCACACTGCTCAAGGCTGGCCTTTTTGATGCATTGTTTGTACGTCTCATCTGCATGTTTGATTCATCTATTAATAGCATTATTTGCCTAAATGGGCAAGTTATGCGCCGCGACGCTATACAAAATGGCGCTAATGCTCGGTTTCTCGTTGACTCAACGTTCAATTTCGCTGAGCGCATGAATTCGATGAACCTTTCTGATGCGGAAATTGGATTATTTTGTGCAATTGTCTTGATTACACCTGATCGGCCCGGTCTGCGGAATATTGAACTAATCGAGAAGATGTACAGTCGATTAAAAGGATGTCTGCAGAAAATTATAAATCAAAATCGTCCTGATCAACCTGACTTCATGGCGAAACTTTTGGATACTATGCCCGACCTGCGCACGCTTAGTACGCTTCACACAGAGAAACTAGTTGTTTTTCGCACCGAACACAAGGAGCTCCTACGACAGCAAATGTGGAATATAGACGATGAGCAGCCACATAGCTCAAAAATTCCCGGCTCTAATTGGGACGATACACGCATGGACGTTGAAGCAAAAAGTCCACTAGGGTCCGTATCAAGTACTGAATCTGGAGATATGGATTACAACACCCCGTCGACCAACCAAGCACCACAGCAAAACCACACCAATCATCTCCATCAGGTTCACCAACCAACCAACCAAGCTTCGTCAACCCCCTTATTAGCAGCAAGTCTATCAGGCACGTGTCCATTGCGCAGTCGGGCCAGCTCTAATGCTGATTTGGATATTGTCGGTTCACATGCTCACCTCACTCAAAATGGTTTGACAATCACTCCTATTGTTCGTTCACATTCCCACCAGCAACTGCACCATCATTTGACGGCTGGTACTCAACACCGTTATCGGAAGTTAGACTCGCCTACTGATTCGGGCATAGAGTCAGGCAATGAGAAGAACGAGTGTGGCAGCAAGACCGTCAGTTCTGGAGGCAGTTCATCCTGCTCAAGTCCACGCTCTAGTGTTGATGATGCCCTAGATTGCACCGATGCGTCAGCAGCCAGCACTAGCCATGTGACAGTATCCGTGTCACCAGTACGCTCACCACAGCCTGCTGCTCCCACTTCCACCTCGTCATCGACTGTGCCCACAACCAATTCCCAAAGTACACTCAAGCGACAGATTGTCGAAGATATGCCTGTGCTGAAACGCGTCCTGCAGGCGCCACCGCTTTATGATACCAATTCACTGATGGATGAAGCTTACAAACCGCATAAAAAATTCCGTGCTTTACGCCATCGTGAACTGGAAACAGGCGAAGCCGATGCCAGTTCCACATCAAGCAACACAAATAGCAGTATGAACGCTACAAACTCCGCTATAGCCGGCATTTTTACCGGCAGCCCTGTGCAAGGAGCGCACACCGTTTTGAACAGCCCACCAACCACAGTCCAAACAACTGTGTCTACTGTTTTACCACAAAAATTGGTACCGCCCGTTGTTACGTCGCCGAATGTTCTACCTGTTGCCACCAATCAGCAGAGCCAATTGCACATGCACTTAACACGTCAGACACCCGCCAACATAAGTGGCAACAGCAGTACTCAGCAACAACAATCTTCTTCATTATCTAGTACACACTCGGTGCTAGCAAAATCCTTAATGGCTGAACCACGCATGACGCCGGAACAAATGAAACGATCTGACATTATTCAGAATTACATAATGCGAGATCCGATACCCTCTTCCTCCACCGTTGCTTCCACGTTATTGGGTATGTGCACGCCCACTGGTCAAGGCAACCGAAGTCCAGCCTCAACACATCACATTATACCCCATCATCAACCTCACCACGCAACTACGGCGACACATCATTACATTGCTACTACCAGCAACAGTTCACCCACATCCAGCAGTTCACCAGCTTGCTTAAATTCGACTTGTGTTTCACCTTCTACCACAACAGTCACATTGGCCTCTCCACCACCACCATGTGGAACCGCCACAGCCACTAATGTTACAGCACGATGGCATGGTCATTCTGTAATTACAACAACGAGTATCAATCAACGCCAACAATCGGTATCACCAAGCAGCAACGGTTCCTCATCATCATCCTCAAGCGGTTGTCAGTATTTCCAATCACCACACTCCACTTCTGCCTCAGTGTCTCCACCACGACCCTCACCGTCTACACTACATTCACCTCCACGCTTACTTGAGCTCCAAGTCGACATTGCGGATGCTCAGCAGCCGCTTAATTTGTCTAAGAAATCCCCCACGCCACCACCCAACAAATTGCAAGCTCTGGTAGCAGCCGCCTCTGCAGCTCAGCGTTTTCCCGCCGTTTCCGCTGACATCACTGTAACAGCGGCAAACGCTCCTCCCCCACCATCGGTTGCGTCACCGACAAACAACACTCAACAAATACAAGTCCATAAAGTGTTGTTAGAAGCATAACTCATAGAGGAGGGTCGCGTCATTTAAGTGATCTTATATTTAAATTCTAATTTCAATTAACGTGCTTAGTTAACTCAAGAAGGCAAAATAATTGAAGAAATTTTGTTTTCATTTTTTAAATCGAATGCGTTAATTTGCTAAGTATGTGATTTTATTTAATTGAAGTTCACTTAATCGATGTAGACAGTACAAGCAGTACACAAATATTTATAACGTTAAATAACCTCCCATTTGTTATGCTCTGCACCGAAGAATCGATTGAATTATCTTTTTTGTCTATTCGTCTTTCAACTTTTGATGAAATTGAGATATCATCATCGATTTTTGTATGAACTATCTTAGTGTGACACACGACAACTGATGAGACAATATTTGCATTTACGGATATTTGCACCCTAAAATGATCTCGGAATATCAGTTACAAATCAGACTAGTTCTGATTTTTATGTTTGCAATGAAAAAATCAAAAGTAGGCAAAGAAGAAATGAGTGCAGCATACTAGAGTGCAGAGTGTTAAAATCGGGTTAATTGCTATTGCTTGATTTGGGAAAACATTTACCACCAGAGTGGAAGTGATATGCTAAATTACCACCAAAAAAAGTAAATTGTGTTTATAATGTTTTTCCGAAAAAATTGTAACAGCGATAGGTAGCATTTCCATTTTGGATAACGAACAGTACTACTAGTTGGCTTTAATTTGACAAGTCGCCTTCACACAAAAATATTTGGAAAAGAAAATAGTGAAAATGTTGTTTTTTTATTTGAGATCTATTGAACAGTTCGTTTATCTTTTAATATAAGAATTTAAGACATAACATTTTGAGATTAATTTGCCAAAACGGCAAAGGGATCAGGTACGAAGATGCGTCCAAAACGCTTTGAATCGGCATCAGCTAATTTTCATAGCTGAATAATATTGTATAGCATATAAGAATTCTAGAAGACACCCATTGAAAAAAATGTGCGAGACTGAATATCCATTAAAATGAAAAATTCAAGCAAAAATATTGTATTTTAATGAAAAATTGGTGAGTGTGTTTTGGTGATGAATGGGTAATATCGTGACAAAAGAAATCGAGCGTTCGTATAAGTACATATTTTTCCTTATATCACTTCAATTTAAATGTAAATGATTTATGATGGAAAACAACAGCTACAACAGAAAATTAGGATAAACTGCAAACTAAAAAATATGTGAAGAGGCAACAAATTTTAAATTATTTTAGTGGTAACTGTTGCTTAGTACGAAAGTACGCAATAAAACGAATTAATAAAAATACTAAAAAAACAAAACTGTACAAAATTGCATGCAATTGTATTAAAAAGGCATAAAATCCAATGGTAAACTGTCCTTTTAAATTTTTAACTAAATAATTGTGCGCATTTAGCATAAGAACTGAATGTTTACAATTATTTCTAAAATCGCTTAAAATGATATAATTAATGCAATAGACAAGCAGATACACCAATTATTTAAAATTAAACACCCATTTAGTTCTCAAGTTCAATTTAAAAATACATTTTGCTCCAAATTGCAAACTCTGCGAGTTTTAATAATAGAAAACACCTGTAGTGTATATGTTTAAGGAAGAACAGTGCGTTATGTTGAATATTTTTAATTCCTTTAAAACAAGCAAAAGAGTAATTTACTTTAAAATGATCTTTGAAAGATTTTATTATAATACTTGAAAATTTGTTTTCATTGTTTGTTCTATTCAATTATAACTATTGTTTTCGTAATTTAATTTATAACTTAAATATTTAATATAAATAAATTATAAGTATTTTTGTAAATATTTCTCTATCAAAACCCAATTCAATATATGAATAAAGATTAACGGAATGAAAATCAGAAATACCTAAAAAATTAAAAAAAAAAACACATATTGTATTTTTATGTGTTCTCCTTGCTTATCCGTGACGTAGCCCAATGTCATGTATTTATTTAAATTATTATATAAGCATAAGACTTCTAAACTTTTCATTCATTCATCATCTAAGAAGACGAAAGTTGAAATTATTATTTTAGTCTTGCTTTTAGTTGTAAAATTGTAAATTTTTACAAATATACATGCGCTAAGGATGTGTAAAATTGTTGTTTTTCTTTTATTGTTCTTTTTTCTTCTTTAAATAAAATCAATGTTTTTTAGTTGCGATGCTGGCGATTCCTTTTATATCCCAAAGCTAATACAGGCATTTCGGTCGCTTTGCGAATGCAGGTTGTTTTTTTTTTTTAATACGAGCCAATGTGCAGGGGACACCCCTATAAATTTGAGGCATTGCGCTGGTTCAGGAAGGATATATTGGTTGAAAAAAACGGGTTTTAATATAATTGAACCATTTAAATGTTCGGTCAAGAAGGACAGCTTTATTAATCTGTTTTTTCTGATTATTTTCTAATTCGTTTTACCTGTAAATTACTTAAGCTCATTTACCTTTTCAAAGCTGTGCTTTTGTTCTCTAGTTATTGACTGGTTAAATAAATGAAGTTAGTAATTTCTTTCTAAAGAAAACACAATGCAATATACGAGTTATCTCCAAATGTCCATTTATTGCAATGCATAAATATGTGTCAATGCCTTATTAAGCAAATTGTTTAAAAACTTTCAATATTTGGGTTTTGGACTTTGAAAGTCGTTATCAGGAGACGATGAGATATTTGCCAATTTTCCAAAGTTCATACACATCACAAAAGCAATATCCCATTATTGAAGTTAATGTCTTTTTAATTTTTATCAATATTAAAATAAACTAAATTTCTTTTCAACAGTTTATTGTCATTTTTATGCACAATATAAGCATGAATAAGGGACAATTATTATTAATTTTTCTTTCATTAATAGTGTAGGAGAATTGAGAATCAAATACACAGATCCTAGACTCAAAATTTCTATTGACCAGTGTTATTAATCAACAACATCTAAAGCGAGTCATGGTTTTATAATTTATTTGCGTGTGAAATTTGCTGCTCAAAACAATTCGCGTTTCGTTCTACATATAGCTGATCTCTTTGTCTTTTGATAACGACCATAAAGAGGGACGTTTATTTGAAATTCATCTATTATCCGAGTGTACTTCTCTCTCCCAACTATTAGAGCGTCTAACTATTTTAGTTGTAATTTTTCGCATTCGGCTGCATTTAAATATTTTATAAATTATAACTAGCTGTAAATGAAATAGTACTTTCACGCTTACCCGCCGACATACAAGAATATTTCACTTTGTCAGTAAAAAAAATTCTTTCAATTCAATGTTCATGCCAAATTTATCGTTCGGGTAAAACGTAAATCGATCGTTCGAATTTCTATAAAGAAATATGTTTTGTAAGTTGTAATTGTCAGTCATTTGCCTTTAGTTTTCTACCTTCTATAAATATTTATTGATTTCACACATTATATACATACCCTTAAGGCTGGCTATACGAAAATTTTTTGCTGTTTGTAGTTTCATGTGAACTACAAGAAATTACAAGGCTCAAAACTCTAAGTATTATATATACATACTCACCTAACACATAACTATATATTCATATGTTATTAACCCTATGAGCAAACTAAAGAGTAAATATTTTGAAATAAGTGGAGTAATACAATACTAAAGAATTGTATGATATTTAACAATATTAATTATTTATGACTGTTATTTTCAATAAATATTTTACATACACTTATTAATCTTAACAATTTTAACTTTTTATATTTTTTTATTTAAACAGTTTTAGATCTATTTATTCACATCTATTTAGCTATTTATTTGTTGTATAATAATATATACATATTTATATTTTTAAATGCATATATACATAAATATTTAATAATAATATCAATAATATATGTATGTGTATATATTTACCTATTTATTTGTTTATTTAGGACTAGGCATTGATTTATTGATATTATTATTCACTATAATTATTCAACTTTGTATTTATTGGTATTTTCGCGAAATAGAATTAGAAAAAGCTTAAATAGACTTATTAAACTTTTGTGCCACACAAAATTTAAAACCAAAGTGAAAGTAATATACGAAAGCCACCATAACTTATCAATGAAACGTTATGCATTTTTATATAGGTAAACCGTTTGACCACACTTCTTTCGCATTATGTTTTACCAGCACATTTTCGTTTTTTGGGTTTCTTGTTTGATGTCAACTCTTGGTTTTTATGTTTCTTTAGTAACTTTTTTACAATATCCAGAAGAAGGCAAAAAAATATTCTATACTACACAGAGCAACCAGAGTTAGTCATGTTTGTTTGTTTACCTATTTTCTGACAAAACATTTAAAATCCTACTCAAAGAGGCGGGTTCTCCAACCAACATTACGGGTACAAAATCTGCCCCTGACTGTCAGTTTATTACATCACTCATTTTCTTTATAACATTTTCTTTTAAAGTTGTATTTTTTAAACATAGGTGCACAAAAGTAGCGCAGAATAGGTCTATACAGTTTGTCCCGCTATTATATTTTCTCATCGGTATATTTAAATCCCATGATAAAATCGTTATAACAAAACCATTACTAAATTTAAACAGCCAACAAAAGTAATCGCTCAAAACCGGAAACCGAAATACAATAGAGAACGAAGCATACTGTAAGACGAAAATCAAAGCAACACCATTCAAGTAATCTTTTTTACAATCACCAAAATGTTTAGGTCTGTAATGCAGCACAAAACACGTCTTATCATACACATACGATGTATATTCAAAATATATAAATATGAGAATGTATGTAGTCATAAAATCACTAAATTGTAATTATGTCACAAAGTAAAAGTACTAATGATTTAATGAAGTACGTCAACATTTTAAAACTAAAATATATTTATAAATGGAGACGGTAAAATTCGCCGGGAAAAAGAGTAGCACATTTTCCATTTACTTCAGAGTAACTTAAGGAAAACGCTAAGATTACCATAAGAGAAATGTTGGATATTTTATTCTTGTAAAATGAAATGTTAAAAAAAACCGCTTGGGTAAAATATCAAGAAAATATTCAAAACATTTTAATCACGTGATCTAAATTTAAAGGTGGAGCCATATTCTAACACGTTCGCTGTCTTGCACAGCGGATTATTGCGAAATTTTTACATCCACCACGCCCTCTCATATGTAAAATACATACTTAAATGCATTCATATGTACATACATATATACATACTGCTTTTTGATGCAGAAAATCCCCAATCGATACTTATGTAATATTCTACTGGAATCAACAGATAAATCTTAAATAAAAGGTGAGAAGCTATCAGAACACACAAAATTTGTAAGGAACCCTATTTAGGCATAAAAATTTGTGTTTTTGTGACAAATTACTGAACGGTTTTCCAAATTGAGGACAGATATGTGTGCAGATGTTATGCACAACATCAGTAACTATTTAAAGAAGCCATGGCCAGTTAGAAAGAGTATGGAAAAAGTTTTCAAGTTTATTTAGACGAATGATCACTATACGCGTGAAAATTTAATTTCACATTGTTTGTACGCCAGAAATGAGAAAGGAGTAAAATGGCGACGAACAATAAGGCGTGACGCAGGCTAGAGTATGAAATGTACACATGTCGTTGTCGTATCCAGAGAACTTTTACCACTTTTCCAAAATTCTGGTAAAAATCAGATATACGTTATGCATTGAATATTCGCTTAAAAGTATATTTTTATACTTTTAATCATAACATCTTTACTGAGCAAAATATTTCTGGATTGCAGCGAACGTGTTAAATTGTGAAAATTGCCTGAATTTTAGTGTAACATACCTAAAGGTTAATTATTACACATATTCAGTATTAAACTCTGATTTGCTGATTTGATTTGCGCAACAATAAAAAGTCATTGAAACATACGGACAATGTGTGAAAAATTGGCACACGTTAAACTTTAAACCAACAAATAAAATTGAATATATTTTCCTAAAAAGTTAACTCCAACCATGCAGTAAAGTGGATATTATCTTGGAATTTGTGGAGCGCCAGAGAATTGTGTGCGTTAAACAAAATTTAAGTTCTGAAAAAATGGCAAATCGGAAATTAAAAATCTTAAGATTGATGTGTAATTGCAGTGGAAATTATGAATGCGTCCGCAATACTGCTGAAAACAACCCCGAAGCACCTTATTGATGGCGATGGTAGTGAGGATCAGTCTTTTGTCTTAACGTATCTGAAACCAAAAATTGTGAAATAAAATGATAAAATACATAATTCATTTTTGTTGTAACAATGAAAAGAATAAAAATTTAAAATTAAATCAAAAAGTGTTTAAACGGATGTTCAAACTCACGTATGTATGTACAGAATTCAGTATACACAGGAACATTTTTCAAAACACATGACTTTGGTCAAGTATCCACGAGTTCTTCCTTCAAAACTAATCTTACAGAACCAAATTCATCTGAAGAGGGAACCCCTACATGCTGGTTCGTTACGTTAACATTTTAGAAATATGCTCGCATACAACAATCAGCCATAGTAAGTATTATATTTGAACCATAACCAGACAAAATTATGTGTATGTCTATAATATACCCAGTAAATACTACAGATGACCTGATAACGGCAGTTTCTCTTATTCGTATAAGTATAAGTACTTCTCATATCAGTTTATTTATATTAAAGCACTATTAACACCCCCTGCATAATCTTTTCGTTCAGTTTAAAGAAAAATACACACAAACAGAAATACATCTTCTTCTTCTTGACTGGCACGACAGCCCGATTACGAGACTAAGGCCTAGCTACCCGCAACCAACCGTGTTGTGCGTGCGAATTTTTACAAGGTTGGAAGGGGCACACAATTTTATACCGATTCCGAACGCCGAGTTGAGAGCTTTTTCATAGGCAATTTTACTCTCAGAGGTTTGCCATTTCCTGCTGAGAGGACAGCCGCCGAAAGAAAAATTGTTGTTTTTCTTTTTTTCGGTGTTAACGCAACCGGTATTGAACTCGCGGAGTCTTGACTCGCGGCCCAACGCACTAGCCAGCTGAGCTACGGCGGCTGCGGTACAGAAATACATACATCTGTAAATACTTGCAGATATCACAAGCTCACAAGTATTACAATTTCCTCCCTGTAGGAAGTCGGACTGGTTCAAGTTAGTTTTTCAACTGGTCGCCTGACAGTTATCCTTGCAGGAAATCGGACTGGTCCAAGTCTAGTTTTTCAACTGGTCGCTTGACACTCATATATGACCTCAGAACCGACTCGTTTCCTTGGAGCAAACTCACCTTTTGAACGTGGCGGAGTTCTAGGCGACGGTCAATTGTCCCCGTCTGCATCCATTTGCAACTAGTCCAAGGTAAGTCCGAAGTAAACCAGTTGCAAAGCGACTAGTTTGCAAACTAGTTTATTCTGGATTAGTTTTCTAACCACTCGGTTTTTATGAGGAAAATGAAACAATGCATTTTTCAAATAATGATTTTATTTTAAAAATATTTAAAAATAATAACAAAAAATCATCGGGAATAAAAAAAAATTGTTGGTGCATTTAAAGATGAACCTCGACTCGTTGACACACTTCGAAACTGTTTGGGGTCTGACGCAGTTCAACATTCTGACTTCGCCTGGAATTAATACAAAAATAAATAAATTAATTAATAATTACATAAACATAATTACACAAATTTATTAATACATACCATTCGACTGCTGCTGCAATTCGTTGCTTTACGCAACGCAAAATTCTAACTGAAATCATTCAAGACAAAACGTGCAAATCGAGCGAACTTCGAGTCATAGAAACAGAAAGTTCGAAAAATGCAAACACTTCTATGTTGTTGTTGTAAGCTGTAACAGAATATTGTTGCTTATTTCACCTCTGTTTCGTCTTTCGTTTCGTTTCGTATTTTGATGTCTCTTCACGCCTATGAACGCGCACGCAGAACGTGAACGATTAGACGCGAACTGACTGACTTCTGCATCCGCTGACAGCTACTTTGACAACTAGTTGTCCAATTGACTACAAAAAACCAGTTGGAAAACCAATGAATTCCTGCAGGTCCGACAGGATATATATGACCTCAGAACTGACTCGTTTTCTTGGAGCAAACTCACCCTTTTAACATGGCGGTGTCCTAGGCGACGGTCAATTGTCCCCGTCTGCATCCATTTGCAACTAGTCCAAGGTTAGCCCGAAGTAAACCAGTTTTCAAACCAGTTGCAAATCGACTAGTTTGCAAACTAGTTTAAGTATTCTGGATTAGTTTTCTAAACATTCGATTTTTATGTGGAAAATAAAACAATGCATTTTTTAAATAATTATTTTATTTTAAAAATATTTAAAAATAAAAACAAAAAAGTAATGGCGAATAAAAAAAATTGTTGGTGCATTTAAAGATGAACTTCGACTTGTTGCCACACTTCTGCCGGAACTATTTGGGGGACTTCGCCTGCAATTAATAAATAAATAAATAAATTGAAGAATAATTTCATAAATAAATATATTAATACATACCTTTAAGCTGCCTCTGCAATTCGTTGCTTTACGCAATGACGCAAAATTCTAACTGAAATCATTCAATAAAAAAACGTGCAAATCGAAAGTTCGAAAAATGCAAACATTTCTACATTGTTGTTGTAGCAGAACAATGGCAAGCAGTGCTGCCGTTTTCAAATTTTTTTCAGTAGTACAAATTATGATTTTTGGGTAGTATTTATGAACTTTGAGTAGTACATATCGTTACGAATGCTAGTTCTAGTGGGCTAGTACGTATCTCTGGATTGCGTAATTTGAAAATAAAACACACTTAGTTTCTCAAACGCAGTCAATAAAATAAACCGACAATCACTTTATTTCACAGATTTACACTTCACTGTCTTTACACTTAAGTATTTGCTCAATTACTCCGTGTGGCACCTTCACTAGTCAAAATCAGACTGACTCGCTGCGCCGCACCCGGCTGCCTTTTATACCTGTCCGGCCATCGCGCAGATTGTTCTCGCACATTCCAGAGTGGACTAAAGATTTCCATGATGATCGCGAACATCATTGCCAGGTTGGACTTAAAGTTTCCATTATCGGGGCCATCATTGCCAGGTTGGACTAAAAGTTTCCATTATCGCGGGCATCATTATCAGGTTGAATTATGGCACGGCGCGTAGCGACAGGGTTGCTTTGCACAGCGACAGACTGTCTTATCGTTACACTGCCCACCACTTAGATTTGTTCGTCCCGAACAAGTGCCGAGGTTCCGCTGTGATAAGGCGCCAGGCGCTCCAAATGGACTACCTTCAGCTTAGCGCCTTTATTGCTGCAATGTTGAATTCTGTATACCACGTCGTTAATCCTAGTCACGACTTCGTAAGGTCCTTTCCATGACGCTTGAAGTTTCGGAGACAAAGCTTTCCTCCGCTGTGGGTTGTAGAGCATTCCCAGTCGCCTTCTTGGAACCCTGTTGAGTTGGCCCGTAGATCATATCTGGCTTTCACCTTATCGCTGACCAGTTTGGTGCGGCTTCTTATAAACTGGTGAGTTTCCTCCAGTTCCGTCCGCTTATTGACCACGTAGTCCGTCTTAGCGCCTCCCGTCGTGCTAACAACCCCGAACTTCAAGTCAGCGGGTAACCGCAACTCTGTGCTGAGCACTGCTCGGGCTGGAGTGAGTGATATCGTGTCGTGCGGGGCTGACTTATACGCCATCAGGAACAGGGGGATATGCGTGTCCCAATCCTTTTGATTCCTGCCTACCACTTTCCGCAGGTATTCCTCCAGTGTCCGGTTAAAGCGTTCCACCATGCCTTCGGACTGTGGGTGCAAAGGAGTGGTACGCGTTTTCTTTATCCCCAGCAGCTCACACACTTCCTTGAATACCGCAGACTTGAAATTCCGGCCATGATCTGAGTGCAACTCCAACGGAGCCCCGAACCTAGCTACCCAGTTGTTTACCAGCTTTTCCGAGATCGTAGTGGCCTCCTGGTTAGGAAAAGGGTACACTTCGGGCCATTTGCTGAAGTAATCCATTACCACCAGCACATATTTGTTGCCTTGAGTGCTAGTTGGGAATGGGCCGGCGACGTCCATAGCAATCCGCTCGAAGGGCGCTCCCACGTTTACTGCTGCATGCGGCCTCGAGATCTTCTTGTCGGCCCTTTCGCGTCTGAACATCGGTCGCAGCTCTTAATCCACTCGGCTACAGACTCCTGACATCCTACCGAGTAGAATCGTCTTTGTATTTTGGCGACGGTTTTGGTGATGCCTAGGTGCCTTCCACTGGAGTCGATGACCTCGTTGATTCTGCATGGCGGCACTACCATTAGGGAGTTGTTGGTCCGACCATCCGCGCTCTCCCATTCGCGGTACAGGCATCCTTCCTTCAGCCGCAGGCTTTTCCACTGTGCCCAGTAAGCCTTAGCCATCGGGCTTTCACCGGCCATCTCCTGCCAGTCTGGACGTGCGCCTTATTCTTTGCCTTCGACGATTTTTGCAAGATCCGAATCCTCACGATGGTCCTGTTGTAGCCTCTCCGCAGACCACTCTTCCTCTGGCATGCCGCTGACCAACCGGACGTCCACTATCTGTTCTTTGCTTTCGGCTCGCGAGCACTGCCTGCATTCGACTTTGCACGGACGGCGTGACAGAGCGGCAGCCCTTCTTGGCGACGTCTGTTCTCCGGAACGTTTTTCTCGCAGATGGCAGTCTCGTGATATGTGGCCTTGCTTGCCACATCGCCAGCAACTGACTCTAGATGACAAAGCCCGCAACCCCGCTGGTGCCACCGAGCTCACTGTCTGGCTTTGGGTGACACGTCCAGATTGGGCTCGACGCTTTTCCGCAGATGAATGTCGAAAACTTCCTTTCCCGGCCGCCTCATACGTCATCGCGCTGGTCACCGTCTCCTTAAATGTCGACTTGCCCATTATCAACGCACTGTGACGTGTCTCCGGGTCATGAAGACCTTCAATAAATAACTCAATCTTCATCATCTCGAGGTCATAAGTGCCGAATTTCGGGTAGCACAACTGTACGAGCCGCTCAACGTCCGCTGCATATGTCTGCAGCGCCTCGTTGGCCCTTTGTCTACGGCTCTTCAGCTCGCAATAATACAGCATTTTGTTGTGCTCGTCACTGTATCTGGCTGCCAGTGCCCTTATGACGGTCTCGTAATCACCTCTCAAACCTTCCGGAACTGTTTTTATTACCTCAGCCGCAGGACCTCTTAGAGCCAGTATCAGTCTCCGATCTTTCCTAACATCAGTCCTCTGCAGTAGCGTCCCCAGGATTTCGGGAAGGGGGGGCATATGCAAAAAAATCCAGTTTAAAGCATTTTTTATACTTTCATCTTTGAGTATTATTTTTAATACATGTTGCATAAAATTGTATATATGAACATACAAGATCAATAAGTACCGGGACTGTGTCAAAAAAACAAAATTTTTTTATTCTTCTGGTAAATTTATTTTATCCCCTTCAAAATAAGCCCCATCTGAAGCAATACACATATGCCAACGCTTAATCCAATCGTCCATGCACTTCTGGTAAGCCGAAGCAGGTATGGCCTTCAGCTCTCGCGTCGCATTTTCTTTTATGACCTCTATGGACTCAAATCTCTTTCCACGAAGCGGTAACTTGAGTCGGGAAAACAGGAAAAAGTCACATGGTGCCATATCTGGAGAATAGGGAGCCTGATCGATGATATTCACACTGTGTTTGTTCAAATAATCCCGAATAATGTGTGCTTTGTGAGACGGCGCATTATCGTGGTGCAAAATCCAGCTGTTATCGGCCCACAAATTATCCATTGTAAAATGCGACGAAGTACAAAAAGTTGACTAACGCTAACACCTAATAATTTAATAATTGATTGGCACGACAGCCCGCTTACGCGAGACTAAGGCCTAGCTTCCCGCAACCACCCGTGTTGTGCGTGTGAATTTTGTACGCGGGTGGAAGGGTCCTACAGTTTTTATGCCGGTTCCGAACGGCAGGTTGGGAGCTTTTTCATAGGCAATTTTTTACTGTTTTTACTGTCAGAGGTTTGCCATTTCCAGCTGAGAGGACAGCCACCGAAAGAGAAAACGAGTTAACGCTAACACCTGCCAAACAAAAACTAATGATGCAATCCCGCTCAAAATTTGACATAGATGTCAGTTAAGGTCCTACCGACCCAACAAAAATTTTTTTACCTGCATCGGGCAACGGCGGAAAATTTCAAATACACAGTCCCGGTACTTATTGATCATAGTGTATACTAGCATAAAATTCTTAAAACGAAAAATTCAAGTGACATGTATTTTTAAGTCATAAAATACAATAACAAAAAATTCAACTTTGTTTTAAGTTATGACATTTTGAAAATTTACGAATTTAATTTTAATTACGAAAAACTCAAAAGACCTATTTTAAAAGGCATAACACTCCAGCTATGTAAAAGGAATACAAAATTTTTTAAATTTATTACGTTCTGAAATTTAGTTATGATAGAGGCTACCATTATTCCATGTTTTCCATGCTTAACATACACACAATTCACCAAAAACATTTAACTGCATTTTTACCAAATTTCAACAGCTGATGCAGGGTTGGCATAAATCCTGCGTTTAATTACTACTTTGGTAAATAGTCGATACTTTTGGGAACTCTAAAAATACATTTATTCTTCTTCTTAACCTTTCTGCGGGCATCCGGTTCTGCCCACTTTAGTAATGTTGTAGTTAAGGGGGTCTTACTGTGTAATACCTCATTTCCGAGCGCTATATTCAAAAATTGATTACTAGAAAACTACAAATGATTTCGGGAAGCAGTTTTTTGTAATGTTATCATTCATTATTGAACTTTACACAGTTTTTTTGGTTTTACATAAAAATGACGTATGTGACCGCTACACGTCCTTCACTGCGTCCTCGTCATTTAGAGGTGGGGTGAACGTTTTCGAAAAATCTACCTGACCGATCTACTAAACATTTTTATTATCAGAAAACATGTCGCAACAGATAGACACGAGCTTTTTTTTGAAATTCTTGTCCAAAAATTTTTAACAGCCTTGAATAGCAGAAAAAAAGTGGCCAAAAATTTTTTTTTTCAAAATTCTATTACTATAAGAATTTTTTGAATTTTTGAAAAAGTTCGTGTCTATCCATAGCCAAGGGGATGAGAAAAATACATTTTAAAGGTTTTTTGGTTTCAGATCATCTGATCGGTCAAAATCGTTCACCCCGTGCGCCCTGGACACTTTTGACGAGGACGCAGTGAAGGACGTGTAGCGGTCACATACGTAATTTTTATGTAAAACCAAAAAAACTATGTAAAGTTCAATAATGAATGATAACATTACAAAAAACTGCTTCTCGAAATCATTTGTAGTTTTCTAGTAATCAATTTTTTTATATAGCGCTCGGAAATTAGGTATTATATAGTAAGACCCCCTTAAGCTATCGAGCTCATATTTCATGATATTCTTTCTATTCACAAAAACAAACTGGCCAGACTATGGTGTATTTTCATACAAATTTGCCAGTTTAGTTAAATTTTTTTGGTTATTTCCCACTGTCAGAATGGCTTAAAAATATTTTTTTCGTTTGTTCCTTATTCAGTCCTTTACGGACCATAGGGCTTCAACTAGGCCTTGACTCGAATTGACACCCTTTTTTCGTGCCATCCCATGTAATCGTGACATAAGTTTTGTTGGAAAATAATGTCGGAACATATTCAAAATTTATATTTATCCATTGTATTCATGGTTATGTTCGTGTTTTAGTGTCAATTCATTACTTTCCTGAAATGAAAGAAGTATTTGTGGTCCTGTCGTGTCGGGTTTTTTATCAATTCGATTGGGTGTTTTCTGTTGCAGAGATAGAAGGAAGGGAATGCTATTTTGAGGATCAGATGGAACATTGTTTTTGAACTTCGACGTTGGAGTTAAATCAGAAAAGACAATTTATCTGAAAAAATTTAAATATAAATTGTTTTTTTTTTGCTTTACTATCGAATTTTTTTTAGGCAACCAAAAGAAATCATTGTGTTCTCACTTTCTGGTTTTTTTATATTCTTAACAACTACAACAAATGTTCAACCATTCGGTTTTAGGTGGCTGCTCACAGAAGAGATGAAGCAAATAAAAAAAGGGAAACTTTTTTATATATATTGGATAAATGAATTTATCCACCAAGGGGGGGATCCATCCCCCTAATCCCTCCCCTGGGGACGCCACTGGTCCTCTGACTCTCCAAAGCAGCCATCTCGAATTGTAGTTTGAATGTGTCAAACAACGTAGTACCATCATAGGTAGGCACTTCTATGGCGAAAATTTCCTCAACCACCCTTGCTCGCACCTGTACCTCTCTAAGCCGCTCGTCCATTTTTCTGTTCATCGAGTCTTCCAGATTATCAACTCGCTTGTTCAGGGAATCATCTAGGTCGTCGACTCGTCTATCCAAGTGCTCTACTCGCGTCTCCAGGTGCTCGACTTTCCCATTAACCCTGTCTGAGATTTCCTCCACTTTCTGCTCCAAGCGCGCAGAATTTTCCTGAAGCTTGACTTCCATTCGCTCTGACACTTGCGCCGATATTTCATGGGTCGCCGTTTCCATTTTCGCTGCCATCTGCACCGCCATTTCACGATTTTCACGACTGACAATCTAAATTTTCGCTAAAGTTTCCTGAAACATTCCTCTCATTGCAACTATTAGCTGGCTTATGTCCATTGCTTGTGGTGGCGCAGCCGCTGTACTTTGCATCGACGCAGCACCCACAGCGATTGCTCCACTTTTGCCGACGCCTCTTGTTCCTGCGTTCCGAACTCGTGTGCAGCCCAATCGATGCCTCGTGATTCACACGCCTCTCGCAAGTGCATCTGCAATTCCACTTTCCCGCCAGCAGTCGGCAAATTCCAGGCAGCCAGCTCCTTCTTCAGCTGGTCCACCTTCAGCAGCTCGAGTTTAACCATGTCCGTGCTGTTATAATTTTATTTATTTAGTTTTTTTTATTGTTTTGTTTATTTTCAATTTTCCACAATCCCACTTCTGACACCAAATGTTACGAATGCTAGTTCTAGTGGGCTAGTACGTATCTCTGGACTGCGTAATTTGAAAATAAAACACACTTAGTTTCTCAAACGCAGTCAATAAAATAAACCGACAATCACTTTATTTCACAGATTTACTCTTCACTGTCCTTACACTTAAGTATTTGCTCAATTACTCAGTGTGGCACCTTCACTAGTCAAAATGTGTTAGTCAGATGGTTGGTTTGCGAGATAAGAGAGGAAAAACGTGTTTTTCGAAGATTTTTCGAAAACGCTTCTTAAGAAATTTTTTTTTTATTTTCAGTTTCGTGTTCAGCAGTCGAAGATTAGTCTAAAAAATACTTTTGTTTTTAGGAGCACGCGATGAACCCAATTTTTGTCGAGTAGTGTAATTATTTGTCTACGGATATACTCTATAAACCCCATTTTGAAGATATTTCTATAAAAAATTTTTAAAAAATATTCCGCGATTTTTTTTTTTCAAGTGTTTTTCTGTTGTCGAGTTTAAAAATACCTGAAGTTTAAAATTCCATAACAAAATGTATGTCTTATTAAAATTTCTTATTATTATCGCTCCAATATTACTTTTAGCACTTCAAGCAAACAAACAAGAGAAATCAACCAACTCCAAAACAAAACAACAAAGCACGACGAACAATATTTTTCATTTATATTTTCTTTAAAATGGCATAATTAACAATGGGATAATTTTGAGCATACTTTGAATTGAATTTTTTAATTTAATAATTATTATTTTTTATTAACAATCCAACGGAATTTGTCCCCAATTGCACTGGTTGAATAAAAATGCCAATCCCACGAGAAATCGAACGATTTTATACACTTTTATCAGCATATTCCAATGATTGCGAATTACACGTTTCAGCTCAGTTTAATTTTTTCTGACTTGTCGACGTCCCAACAACTACTTTATTGTCTCTATCAAATTTTAAAAGATTCTTACAAGAATATGGAAAAATATTAAGTTATTTTGTATTTAAATACAGTAATATTACTCAATTATTTCACGACGCTCATTTTTGGGTATCGCACCCGTTGCGCTGCTTTAAGTTAATCACTTTATCAAAAGCTTATATGTATTATGTGATTACAACAATGTGAAGTATTGTACGAACAGCATCTTGAAACGCGGTTAAAAAAGGTGCAATTGTCACTTTAGTCGCACAACGGTAACTCTACAACGAGCTTAATTTCTTGATCGCAAAAAATTCAGTAAAAAGTGAAACATACGAAAACCACATGTGATAGAGTTGCTCACAAACCAAGGATATTTGGTTAGAAATAAAAAACGGCAACGTTGGTCTAAATTTCGTGCTTCGGCAATGTTCAGTTCGGTAACATTTTTTTATATTCTTTTCTAATAGCCTTACCTAAAACATGAAAATTAAATAGCTAAAACTTATATTTCAGAAAATAGTAGTACAATCGGTAGCACGGTAGTACAGATGACGAAATAGTAGTAAAATACTACTATAGTAGTACGTTCGGCAGCACTGATGGCAAGATCAGCCTTAACAGTATTTTTTGCTTCTCTCTCGTTTCGTTTTTCTCATTTTTATGTGCTCTTCTCGCCTATGAACGCGCACACAGAACGTGAACGATTATACGCGAACTGACTGACTTCTGCATCCGCTGACAGTCACTTGGACAACTGGTTGTCAAATTGACTTACAAAAAACCAGTTGAAAGACCAATGAATTCTGGGAACCAGTTGTCTCAGGTCCGACAGGGCTTCTAGGCTAGTATACATATGTATGGATGTATGCACCTTCCATTTCAAGTTGAAATATGATGACAGAATAAACAATATTCACAACCAATACTACGTAGATATGGATTCCCATATTCTCAAATCATATTTATTTTATAATACGTATAGTAACAACTAAAAAAAACTTCATATACGGGTACGTATACAACAAAATACCTCAAAAATTTCAAGGTTGACTGATTAGACAAAATTAGCAAACATTCAGTAAATAATGAGAACACGCGCAATGTTCTAAAAACAATATAACAATAAATAGGAAGAAAGAGAAAAGAACAACACCACAAAAGCAACTAATTCACAACAACGAAGCTTAACGCGTGTGCGGTTCATACTGGATGGGTCGTATGAACGGGTTGGTGTGCACGCACGCACTGTGAGTATATATCGGTTCGTACATTCCCAACAAACACTGAACAAAAAAATCTCAAACCTTTGAGAAACCCTTTGATATCAAATTGTTTTCCAGCATTATCACAATTTGGAAATGAATATTTTCTCAAAAGTTTCTCAAATGTTTGCTATCAACTTGAGAACGAGTTCAGAAAAATTTTACCACGTTTCATAATTTTATAATTCTCAATGGGATTAAGTTACGTTTACCTTAATATGAACTAAATGAATTTTGTGCCTTAATAAAATGTTGCGTTATGTTACTTACCGATACCAAATTTTTTGGCCGATGCCGATGCCGATTAAGCGGCCGGACTTTAGTTAAGTTTGCCTTAATATAAAATGAATGAAATGAACCTTAATGTATATACACATTACATATGTAATGCAATGGAATGATA
The DNA here is from genome assembly GCA_963971225.1 of Melieria omissa. Lineage (NCBI taxonomy): Eukaryota > Metazoa > Arthropoda > Insecta > Diptera > Ulidiidae > Melieria > Melieria omissa. Next base: position 63,699,820 of record OZ020268.1, on the reverse strand, counting down.
TGAAAATATTATTTATAAATGTATAGAGTCCGACCGATACCAAATTTGTTGGCCGATGCTGATGCTGATTAATCGGTCAAAAGGCCGAAAATCGGCCGATGCCGATTCCATAAAAAAAAACACGAATGAATTCAATCAAAAACACAGCTTATTTTATAAAACAACAAAAGGAACTATTACATATATATATATTTCATCACATTCATCACAAATTAACAAACAAAAACGAGAAAATAAACAACTAAAAACTAAATAAAATTACAAGAAAATTCAGAATTTAAATACATTAAACTAAAATTTCCCCCAAATTTATAACACATAAAATTAATATTTCATGAAAATTGCTCATTCTATTTGGCACAAGCAATTAACAAAAGACCCAATAGCCAATATAGCTGAACAAGGTTTTGATGTAGCAAAAATAGATTAAAAATATCTGTAAAATATGGTCCCCTTAAATATTTGTCATAAAATCCAAACAAATCTAAGGAGAAACCCCCTAATCAGGCAACACTGGGTTGTAACGTATAATAAAAATGTAATAAATATACAAAGCCAGATATGAAAAAGAAAGACAGTGCGATTCAGCTGCAAATAAAAACAAACAAGAAATGAAAGCAGGAAAATCTACAAAAACAAACCGATGTGGCATCGGCCAAAAAAAGCCGACCTTTTTTTGGCCGATGTCGATACTAGCCGATGCCGATACCAATTTTATTGCCCGATACTAGCTGATGCCGATTAATCGGTCGGACTCTATAAATGTATCTATTCTTTTTTTCATTTCACGCGAATTGCAACGCCAGTCTTTACAAGAGGCGAATTGGATTCCATCCGTTCCACTATGTACATTTGAGAATTTTAAATTCTCAATTTGAGAATACAGGCAAATTTCCATAATAAAAATGTGCGAACATCTCGAATTGGATTCCATTCGTTTCGCTCGTTTGAGATACATTTGAGAATTTTAACTTCTCAATTTGAGAAGGCAAATTTCCATATTAAAAATGTGCCTTTTAAGTTGAGAACGTCATAACAGTATATTTGAGATCAATTTGAAAACAAACGTTTGAGATTTGAGAAAGCAATTTGATTCAAATGGGCCTCAATTTGAGATTAGTCATTAATGCTTGTTGGGTTGGTTTGGACTATGGTTACATAAAAAATTTTGCAAGACGAATACATCTCAGTTTTTTCAGACACAATCTTGGAAATCTGCATGGAAGCACAATTTACAATAGTGTTCTCTAAATGACGTACTCTTGGCCTGACTGCTATCGCAATAATGACAATTGCTTTAAATAATAAGTCTCACAATGATTAAGGAAAGTGCAGTGTTTTATTTTTTTAATTAAATAATTATTCTTTTCTCATTACAAAGCGCACTAACATTTTTATAGCTTGAATTTTAATTTTTAAAATAATTAAACCTATCTATGACGTCTTCATATCGATCGGAAGGAGATGAGGCAAGTGGGTTATAGAAAGATGTTTCGTTTGGCTGTAGAATATTTTCTCTTATGTCGCGTTGAGCTGCGCATGAGTGGAAACGTGCTGTCCATATCCATTAAGGGGTCATTCTCATGCGCGGACAGGAAAAATGGACATTCTTCAGAAATTATTTCCTTTGTGAATACGAGGAATTATCAAAAAAAGATATTCCACTTTAATTTATTCATTGTTATGGTACAAAAATAAAAAAAAAATAAAATTTTTTTTAAATTTTTCAAACACTTTTTTTCGATTAAGACACGGCTTCTGCCGCGTCATGGTCAGCTGGCGGGGATTGTTTTGAGTCACAGGATTATCTGAAACATGAATTTCAAAGAAATTCTTAATCAGTATGAACGTACCTCTCGCCCGTAGTAAATTTGAATTTTTTCATAAGAATCTCACAAAATGGCAGGCATTGGAAGTTAGAACAGTAAAAAATGGTTGTTTGTGAAGATTTTATCAATTAAAAACAATATGAAATTTTTAACATATCGGAGTGAATTTACTAGGGGCGATAGATAACAGTATGTAAAATGACGTGACAAAATCGCAGAGACATCGGATGAATGGTTTTTTTTAAGGCCAGGTTCCTCCAAAAAACACGTTTTTTTCAAAAAATTCTATTTATTGTTAAAAAACAATTTGAAAAGAAATTTTTTTTACAAATAACAGTCCATACATTAAGCTATTAAAAAACAATTTTTTTTTTGTTTTTTATTATGACGGCTCCAAAAACAGCTGCTCAAACTCGTCCGATTTGCTGATGAGTGTCACCATTTCTTGGAAACGAATCATCTAAAAGCAAAAAGCAAAACAGTTTCATATTCTGTATCCAATTGTCTATGGTCGGAACCAAAACGAAACATTTTCACCGAAAAACAAAAAAAATGGCGTACTTTTTAATTTTCGACCCTTTTTTTTGCACTTTTGATTGTTAATAACTTTTTTAAATAACAATGAATATTTTTGGTTGTGGTTCCGACCATAGAGAGACATTTTAAGAGTAGAATTCCGTTTGGTTCATGATAATAAGTGAAATAGTTTTGAAATACGAGTGACACTCAGTTGAAAAACTGTAGTTTCGAGAAAAAGCCGATTAAAGATTCGAGCGGGCGAATTAACCGCTTGAGCGCGCACCGTCCTCCCTTATCTCAACCTACTTCTAGGCAGCGGGACTAATTTTATATTATTTCGAAGAGTATTTTCTAGCAATTTATAGAAAAAAAAATTTAGATTTTTTGAAAATTGTTTGGAGGAACCTGGCCTTAAGTCATCCCCGCCATTTCAAAAAAAGGCGTTCCGAGAAAAACACGTTAGAAACACGCTAGAATCCTTGACCGCTCGTTATATAAATGTCTGTAGAAGCCGAAGTACTTGAAATTTTCCTATACAATTTTGACAGCACCTTCTTCAAGGATGATACATTCCAAATATGTTAAAAAAAATTGATTTTTACAAAATTTCACATGAGAATGACCCCTTAAGTTTGCTTGTCTGATAGCTGCAATATGGCAGCCAATTGAAACATACTCGTATGCAAATATACGAGTACATACATACATACATAATAGGTGCATTTTGGCACTTGTTCCCACCCTTTGAAAAGGGATACCACATGTATGCGAGTGTTTTATAAAAATTAACCTAGTTCAGAATAAAATCAAAAATTAAATGGCTCAGTTTCAGCTGTTATTTTGAAAATGGTAAGTATAATACGGAATCAAAATTACGTACTGTGAGGGCTTTGAGGGCGGTTGTGTTCCAGACGACCATCTTCGGACGACCCAGATGTTTGAGTTTATTTAGAGAGTGTGTGCTTCATGTGTCAAAATCGCCGTATCGTATACCCAAATCAAATTTTTCGATGTTGTTCACCTCGAGTTCTCTAAAATTTGTTTTGAAATATTTGGCCTTGATAACTCCTAAGTTGTTTAGGATCTACGCGGATTTGTTCAGCGATTGGATGGATTCAAATCACATTAAAAGAGAACAACAATATAGTACAATAGATGTCTTGTAATCTGAGTGCTATAAATAACATTTAACATTCAAACGTTTTAAAAACTGGAAGGTAACATTACTTCTAGGGCTCAGTATGTTTCGCCTGTATTTTAAAAAGAAAGTTTTACCTCCTATCTTGAATTAAAATATTTTTATATTACTTTATACTTTCAAGCTGCTTTAAACGATTGTTGCAGAATTCAAAATATTCAAACCTTTCGATATGCACACCTACATACACTAGTCAGAATAAGTTTGCGTACAGGCAAGTCAAAAATATTTTATGATTAATTTTGACCTCAAAAATGGGTTCTCTGTTTATAAAAACGTATCCACATTATTCATATATGCCTTAACTGCACTTTTTGTTCTGTTTTAGATGAATTAAAATAATAATTTTCCATGTATTCGTATTTATTGACAATATACTCACAAAACGTTGCAGAATAAGTTTGCGTACAAAACTAATAACGGGAACTTCCGGTTATGCTCTTTATTTTTTTTGGAAAATTTGTATTCCATTGAACAGTAAACGGACTTGTAAGTTATTGTGCTTGAAATTTTATAGAAAGCATTAGAATTCAACAGAAAAATATTAAAAATGGATAAAGAATAATCTTACAAAAACTTTTCAAAATTGACAAAAAATTTCATGAAATTAGGGAAACTTTTGGGAGAGCACATTCGTCATTTCAAAAAGCCATCTTAAATCTAAAAAAAAAAACAGAAAATCTTGTTTGGTTACTACGATCTGACCATTTTCTTAAGTTACCCGAGCAAGAGGATTCGATTGTTTGCGATCAGTGCATCACAATCTAAGGCTAGTTGCATCCAATATCTTCAGAAATGTACAGAAATATTTTATAAACCCCATTAGCAGTTACTTTATAAGAAAAGTTCTGAAAAAAACATACTTCCCCTACATAACAGCATGTAAGAAGCCCATATTTAGCTTACTTACAAGGAGCACAGAATTGCTTTCGTAAAAGAGTCCATCAAGGAGTCTAAAAAACCGGATTTCCGGAACGAAATGTTGTTATCTATAGAAAGTGGGACCTTTCATTATTATTTGATAATGATTTGGCATATTTGGATTTAAAAAGCATCAACTAATTTTAACAGGATCCTGTTAATAACAAAAATCTGAAATTAACAGTGAAGCATAGCATATGTGGAGATATGGTATGGGGCTGCATGTCAGGAAAAGGAGTGAGCAGGCTGTGTTGTTTTATTCAGAAATGTTTCCGGGGGGTTATTTACATAATCTAAAAGCTTATGTAAGCCAAGGTTTCAAAACTTTGGATCAGATTCCAACATATCTTTTCAACCTTAGCGCGCAATGCATACGATGCGAAGCTATGTTTGCTATTAACTGGCTCAACAAAGCTACAAAAGTCCCTCCCTAGTCACCTACCGTGCATCTAATTGAGTATATAAGGGGTTCAGTTAAACCCTGAGCCCAACAAAACTCCATCTTCTAAGATATAGTTAACCAATACAACAATTCAAGGATATAACAAAATAACCGCTGAAAAAACACCGAATTTAAAAAAATGTGCGCCAAAACTTCTGCAGGGAGTTCAAGCGAGAAAAGAAAATTCACAAAGTTATTAATTTTTGGACAAAACTTAGTTTCAATTGAATTTTAACTACATAATCTCATCTTGTACGCAAACTTTTTCTGAGGTGAATTCATAACATATTTTGTTTTTGGCCCTCCTTTTACAGTTTGGTCAAGTTTTTGTTATTATTATCTTAATGGAATAAAAGAACTAAGTTTACGCAAAAAATAAAAAATATTTTGTTTTTGAAAAATTACTTTAAGTGATTTATTTTTCATATGAAAAAACTACGTACCCCTTGTACGCAAACTTATTCTGACTAGTGTATGTATTTTGCAATTTTTTTTTTAGCAAATATTCACAAAAGCCGCCTCGATACTTTTTTCGAAAGTAAATGGCGATAGCTCTTCTCTTGTATGACAAGCAACTAGTAAGTCAATAACCCCACCAAAGAAAAAACGCGATAGCATAGCTTTACAACTTGCTATGCTCGCACTAACAAACGAGGCATAAAAGATTGCAATATAAACGAGAATATGTTTGAATACATATGTATGTATAGTAATCATAAGGGAAAAGAAAAAGTGAAAAATTTTTTTACGTGAGAAGAAACAATATCTTTCGCCATGTGCACAAGAGACATAGAAATTGCAAAAAAAAAAGTAGTTTATAGTTGGAGTTGGAATGGTGTGCATTCGAACCCCTAACCCTCTGACTCGTGATCCAACTTAATTTAAATTAATTTAATTTAAATTTAATTTAAAACTGAATTTAAAACTCCAAATTTCATAATATTTTAACATTTGGTTCCTCTTCTAAGTGCATTAAAATGACTAATTTTCTAATTTCCAGGTGAAATTTTATGCGGAAAAATAACCAAGTATCTCCTAGTACTTCAGTGCATGGTATAAGACACAGTGAGTTTACTGAACTCTAAAAAGAAATTGTACAAATTGACTGACATGATAAAGCAAAAAGAAGAGATGAAAAAATAATGTAGCGAAAATAAGCACCAGCGAATAAAAAATACAATTTTTGTAGGTAGAAGTGAATTTAGCAGACGGCTGACTGGTGGGGTCCCAAACGACGTTGGTTGTTGCAATGAATCTAGGTCAAAGCAGCTGATAGTGCAGTGTCAACGCTCGTAATTGTGTGCGTGTAGGACGGCGAATACAGACGTGTAGTTGCTTTGTATGATGGTAGACGCTTTTCAAGTTTTGCATTTTTGTGCTGCACGGGCTAACTTGAAGTAAAAGTGAAACGTGCTGTGGATTAAATCTTGACCGTTGCTTTACTTTTGATTAAAGCTTAATCTATGTATATTCAAGTATTTTAGTTTTTGTGTGTTTTTTCGAAAAAAAGTAAAAATGCACATCGTACGCGTACGCTGATGAGTCACTTTCCGTCTACTTTTAACACATTAACTGTTTAGTTTTGTTTCGAAAAACTTTTTCCGCCTGCTTCATTATTGTTCAGCGGATAGACGAGAATACCTGACGAAAACTAGGCGAGTAAAGTTGTTTCCCCAGTAAAATTAAGCAATAATGAGAAAAAATCAAACATCATATTGTCTTACAAAATCATTTCTGATTTCTGCCTCTGTGGTTGGTATGGCAGAAAGGCGTATCAGGTGGGCGTGGTCAATGTTATATAGCCTATGTTTACCACAATTTACCATGTATAAGGTTTGCGCACGATGAAATTAGTGCATACGTTTTACCTCCTAGTATTCTCCTAGTTCAAATTTAAAATTTTTTCCACATCAAAATAGCTTTGTTAAACATGACTTGGTCCTCATGTAAAATTTTGAGACCATTCGATAGTTTTTGCCTTTAAGGGGAGGTTCTCCTCTTTTCGGCCGAAAATAAAGCGAAATTCTTTCATTTACTGTCGGATAATGAAACGACTCACGAATAGACGGTTTTGATGATTTATTAAGCCATCTTTCTAAAATACAAGAAAAAAATTTTTTTTTACAAAATCCAATATGGCGGCCCAAAAATGGCGGGTCTTGTCAACCTCTGCAAGCGAGACATTGTTCGGAAACGTCAAGGCTGTAGCCACTTGTAGTGAACTGAAATCAAAAATTTTTTTATAGTAAAGAATATTAAATTCCCTATGACTTATACCTATTTTTGAATAATTTTTATAAAAAATCATCTAATTTATGCATAATCATAGAAAAAGTTCAATTTTTACCATCTTTTTTTCGACTTTTCTTTTGTTAAAAGACTATTATTACACATTTGTTTATATTTGTTTTAAGTAGGTATAAGTCATATAAAAAATCATACCCTTTAAGAAATGCTATAGATGAAGTAACTCGGATAAGTAGATCATGAGTTACGCTTGACGTTAGGATGAAAAAAATGGTTTTGAGATAAACGCGTTTAACGTCGTTAGTCTCTCTCTCCGCGCGCGAAAGTTCGACGCATCAGAGACGCTCCTATGCGATAAATATGCTGCGGATCGAAAAATCCTTTTGCACACATATTCTCGACATTCATACCTTTCATTTCATCAAAAAAAAAAAAATTGATTTTTTGAAAAAAAAAGAGGAGAACCTCCCCTTAAAATGAGCAGTGAAATATAAGTGCGTGAAAACATTATTAGACTGTGCAATGAAAATCCTAATTTATCTTTCAAAGCAATTGCTCGAAAAGCACGGGTTTCGCGAAATACAGTTTAGTCTGTAATTAAGGTATACAATGAACGTCTGACGATTAATAGGAAACAAGGAAGTGGCAAAAAGAAGGGGCTTAATAACTCTGCTATGGGCAAGAAGGTGCTAGCTCTTTTAACAAAAAATCCCAATACATTAGGCAGAAAAGTGGCGGAAAAAGTAGGATGCTCTGAAACATTTGTTAGAAAAGTTAAGAAGCAGGAAGGGTTAAGGTCATACAAGGTCAAAAAAGTTCCAGATATAAATTCGAAGAAGAACAGCCAGGCAAAAGAGCGAGCCAAATTATTGCACCGTGATTTCATATGGAAATTTGATTGCTGCATTATGGACGATGAGACCTATGCACTGGGTGACTTTTCACAACTTCCAGGTGTGGGTTATTATGCTGCAGATCGTAGAGGGAACGTCCAGGAGCACTATAGACCCAAAAGAAGTCGAAATTCCCCAAGAAGGTTTTGGTGTGGCAGGGAATCTGTACCTGTGGTAGACGAAGCCGTTCATTTGTAACAACTCGGGCAATAAACACCGATATATATATCCGGGAGTGTCTGCAAAAACGACTGTTGCCATTTATAAAACAGCACGCAGTTTCTGCTTTCATTTGGCCTGATTTGGTAGCATGCCATTACAGTAAAGCAGAAGTTGAGTGGTACGAAAAGAATAATGTAACATTTGTACCCAGATATGCGAATCCACCTAACTGCCCAGAGCTCAAACCAATAGAAAGATATTGGACTCTGGTAAAAAGGACCATGAAAGGCACAAAACAGATTGCTGAAACAACTACTAGTTTTTCCAAAAAATGGCTATCACCAACAAAAAAATGCCTGAAAACACTATAAAAAGCCGAATTAATTTAAAGTTAATCACACAAAATATTTTGTTTATGTATAAAAACATGAATTAAATTTCTTTTAATATAACGTTTTTTTCTTTTTAGTTTAGTTTATTTGTGCACTAATTTCATCGTGCGCAAGCCTTACTCGAAATTATGCCAAAAGTTTTTCATTTCGTTCTGACAAGTATAGGTACTCGATATAAACAGTTAAAGGGTTAAGTGCTCTGTCTATACCATACAGTCATCCCCTATAGATACCCTGTTGGACCTGAGACAACTGGTTTCCAAAATTCATTGAGTTTTCAACTGGTTTTTTCAAGTCAATTTGACAACTAGATGTCCAAGTAACTGTCAGCGAATGCAGAAGTTAGTCAGTTCGCGTTTAATCGTTCACGTTCTGTGTGCGCGTTCATAGGCGAGAAGAGACATGAAAATACGAAAGACGAAACGGAGGTGAAATAATCAACAAAATACTGTTAAGGCTAATCTTACGATACTTTTGTTTCAACAACAACGTTTGCATTTTTCGAACACGTCTGTTTTTATCACTCGAAGTTCGCTCGATTTGCACGTTTTCCCTTGAATGATTTCAGTTAGAATTTTGCGTGGTTGCGTGAAGCAACGAATTGCAGCAGCTGAAAGGTATGTATTAATAAATTGATTTCTTTATTTATTAATTAATTGATTTATTTATTAATTGCAAGCGACGCACAGTGGCCCAATTTGTCATTCCAGGTTGCAAAATTAATAACTTCTGAACGAATAGAGATAATTGGAAAATTTTTTGTTTCTTTTTGCTGTTGATTTGAAATTCATCATCATTCATTCATTGTATTCCAAAAAATTAACTCAATGGAGGTACAGGGTGCTACGTAATAGTTTGTCGCCTTAATTAATAACACTGTGCAAGTCGAAAATTCAGACATGGGGGGAACTTACAGAGCGAGTTTTCATAGGTATACTGAGTTGAGATCCACCAGCCGTTTGGCTGGATTGGCTCTAGTTTAAGATAAAACCGACTTTGAAGTTTGCTCATTTTCAAATACTCATAGGTCCTAAATCGTTCCGAATATCGCTTTACTGTCTTCGGCAAGTTTGTAGATATTTTAACGACCAACAAGTTTTCTTAAGACACCAATCCAAAAAAAATACATTCAAACTGTGTAATTGCGATATGTGAATTTTTTTGCGCAGCGCAATGTGGCGTATGAGTGTCATTTAATTAGGTTTATATTAGAATTAGAAGAAAAATTCACATATAGCAATTACACAGTTTGAATGTATTTTTTTGAGATTGGTGTCTTAAGCAAATTTGTTGGTCGTTAAAATATCTACAAACTTACCACAGACAGTAAAGCTATATTCGGAACGATTTAAGATCTATTAGCATTTAAACGTTCGAAGACTTAAGCGACGAACTTGACTAAAATGAGCAAACTTCAAAGTCGGATTTCTCTTAAACTAGAGCCAATCCAGCCAAACGGCTGGTGGATCTCAACTCAGTATACCTATGAAAAGTCGCACTGTAGGTCCCCCCATGTCTGAATTTTTGAGGGTAAATTTCACGCACAGTGTAATTAATTGATTGGCACGACAGCCCGCTTACGCGAGACTAAGGCCTAGCTTTCCGCAGCCACCCGTGTTGTGCGTGTGAATTTGTACGCGGGTGGGAAAGTTCGCCTTACTGTAAATATAAATAATGCGAGCAACAATGATAAGTTAATGAAAATTCATTAAAAAAGATGAAAAGTAATAAGAAATTTAAGAAATAAGCTGAACAAGCCCAGCTTTGTAGTGCGATAAGTCCTGGATATCTTCTCGTTAGTCATAAATATGTTGGCTGCAGGCAAACTTTCTTCGACGTAACCAATTTCTTTAGTGGTAGCCAGAACGAACTTCTCCTTTGTCTTCGAAATATTAAATATTTCAAACAGCCTCGAATTTTTCAAAAATTTCTTTGTGCTTCTTCTTCGGTTTAGTTGTAATGGCGGAGTTGAAGTGATGTTTAGTTCAAATTAAATTCGAAACTAACTTCACTTACTCCAAACTCCTTTATATATAAGTAGGATTTGCATATGCATTCAAATAGCAGCTACTAAGCTTCTAGTACTAGCAGGTACCTAAACAGTTTTTAGGTTTGCCCGCGTTGTGGGATTTTTAAAAAGCCCAGACACATAAGTGGGTTTTAGACAGTGCACATAGATATAAGTCTGCTTTTTGTTTTTCAATAACTAATTGTTTCATTGGCGCGGTTCAACTCAAAGACTAATGGCGACTGACTGAGTTTTGCTCAAATTAAAAAAAAAATGGTTTGCCAGGCACAGTGTTAGTATTTTGTTAAAAACAAAAACATTACATCAAAGGATACATGATAGTTGATTGCCGGAAATGAAAGCCAACTTGTTTTTCGTACGTGCGAACTGCGTATCCAGCAAAAGTACTCTTTACTTCGAGTTTACAGCAATGTACGCCAAAAAAAGTTGACATAATATGGAGTTGCAAACTTGTAGCACATCTTAAATGAAGCAAAATCCAAATTTGCATGCCCTGGTAACGATTATAATCGCGTGTAATCGATTTACTATCAAAATCTTGACGAACTTGTTCGAACGCAGGCACCCGAAAGCACAAAATTGCGCGAGGTAGCCACGGAAAAATCGCTGTAAAATCCAATCGGGCAAAATCGGGCACCCGATCTCTTCAGAGCAGTACTCACAGAAGACTAGTGAACAATTTTCCCAAAGACGGAACTCTGGCAAGTATGGCCTTTTTTTTAAGTCTATCGAAAGTTCAAAACGTGTGATAAAAACAGTGTTTCAAGTAAGTGCCTATGAAAAGACAACAACAACAACCAACTTTTTTTCTATATTTAATTATTTACTACAAATGCCTTCTTTTACGATGCTGGTGCAAAAAGTTTCAATTAATTTGCTCCTTTCCGTATTTTAAAACTTCAGCTTTGCCGAAAAAGTGCAAATTGCTGATATTATTTCACGCTCTAAAAATTGCTCAACTTTAACGGGCTCTACAAGCAAAACTATTTGTCTAGTTTAGTTAAGGTTTTCGGATTTCTTAGGTCCAAGCATTTATCTATCGGACAAGTATAACAGTTTCCCCCAGATCGAACATGACAAAATTGACTTTTGCAACCTGCGTCGGCAGAATCAGCCACTGTGCGACGTCAGGATGTTGTATTTCGCTAGGCCTAAACAGTTTCGACAGAAGTGTGTCAGCAAGTCCAAGTTCATCTTGGCTCATCTTTACGTGCAGCAATATTTCTTGTTTTTCATTCCCGATGAATAATTGTTATTTTAGAAATATTTAAAAAAATAAATAAATATTTAAAAATGTCATTGCTTTATTTTTTTTATAAAATTTAACTGATCGCAAACTACTCGCTTCGCGACTTTGGTCTATTTGCAAAAATGCAGACGGGGGCAATTGACTATCGCCTAGGACACCGCCTTGTTAAAAGGGTGAGTTTGCTCCAAGGAAACGAATTGGTACTCAAGTCAGCTATGACTGACAAGCAACCAGTTGAATAACTACTACTGGACCAGTCCGAATTCCGACAGGGTATGTATGGTAAAAAACCAAATCTTGATCTTTAGCAAAACACTAACGTCACCCCGATTTATATGTATATATATCAGGTATATCAGTATGAAGTGAGTCTGAAGATACAAATGTCTCGATAGGGATATTTGTTGTGAACGAGCCTTAATTTTTTTGTTTTGTTGCTGTGACACCTGCCAAGCATACTACTATCAAAAAGTATGAAACATAAAGAGTGTGCATCTCATACAAGCAAAAATTTGAATGCGGGTGCTGATATCGCCACCCGTCTTCTGGATGCGGGGGGGTAGACAACAAGAGGAAACACTTGAAATGACAGCACAATGCTCTGAGCGCAAATCATAGAAACACGAATGCCGCGTCTGTGCTCACTCGTTCATTCTCGCTCAATTGTCCGAAGAGGAGGAAGACGATGTGCTGTTGTTCTTGTTGTTGCGCTGGCGAAAAGCTGAAATCATGGTTCAACTAACAAGGTTATAGCAAGCCACCGGCTGATCGTGTATCGCTTCTGTCAAAATCGTCGGTGTCAGCAGTGGTGCGGTGTTGCCGCATCGGTTGAAAGGAAAATACCTGACTGAAAACAACTGACCTGAGCACTTTTCCCGGTTTTTCACTCAAATACAGCACCGTCTGGCAACAATCACTTTTGTCTGTTTTCAGTTTCTCCCTCTTTCGTCGGAAAATGACAGCTGAATTTGACAGTAGCGATACACGATCCTACCAACAAAATACATGTGGTTTTTGGTGTTGCGGGGATGCTATTACCTTGTTTATTGTGCCATGGCTGAAATTGTAAAACGATTTATATTTTCTGGCTGGCTTTTGTTCTTCTTCTATAAGCCTGCACAGCGTCGCATATTGCTCCTGAACTCACTGCCGACTGTAGTGTGCGCAAAATCATAGAAAAGAAAATAAAATATGGCTGGCATGGCGACCTATATGATCGCTGCAGGCAATTAAAAAATAAATAATAAGTAATCAATAAAAATGGAATTGGAAAGAAAAGAAAACGTCTTTATTACCCGTAATAATTTTCCGTCTCGTTCTTTGGAACTTTTCTTACGGCCCACATATAATGCTTGTTTAAAAGAACTAAAATAAGAAAATCTAATATTGTAAATTTATGATCACATCATTCGCCATGGAATCATTCAGGTGTAGAACATTTAAACTATTTTTAAACGTAGGCATGCCGTAATACAATTTTCTTATGACAAAATACTTGTCTTATTATTTCTTTATTTAGTGCTTTAGTAGCCCTATTGAAAGTCATTAAACCTATTAAATTATGTTTTTCCATACAATCTTCTAACCCTCCGTTAGATTTCGATAAAAAAAAAATTAAAACACGCATCTAATTATTTTTAAATTCAAGTGTTTCACGAATTTTGAAGTCAATATGCCTATCAGTTCATTTTTTGTTTCGTAGTTTTCCCATATTCTCAAAATTGTAATCAAGCATGTGAAAATATAAACAAATAATTTTTCTTCGAACTCGCCACTTAAGAATATTTGCAAACATTTTAAATTGGGATCAACCACCAAATTTTTAAATTAATCAAAGCATTGGCCAGCAAAAAGCCATACACCACAAACATTCGATTGCTGGTGACATTGCAGCAAAATCAATCACAACACAAAAAAGCATACACACAATAAACGACAACACCAAAAACATTAGCGAATCCCGAATCATCTTCGTTGAAACGACGATTACGATGCTTTGGTTCGGTGTTTACTCTCCGCTTGCGCTTCGACGAACAAGATCGCAAACTGTTGAGCGCGAGCAAATTTCCCGCAAGCTATGCCTCCGCTCATCTCTTCCCGCCCGCATCAAGAAACACGCTTGACAAATTTTTGAAGATGCGTATTCTTTATATTCTATATTCTTTGCTAATATACATCAAGTCATTGAACAAACAACATCATAGGGGTATTCTCGATGTTTTGCATAGCCCTGACATCGTGCACGAAATGCATAATTGACATGGCTATGAATTTCGAGCAACGACACAACAACAAAATATAAGCAAAAATGTCATACTACGCAAAAACCCTTGATTTGTGTGTGACATCGTGTGTGGATGCAACCCTGCGTCAGCCATTTAATTTTCTTCTTGTGCGCAAGCGTATTTTCTTTATATTTGGTTTCATTTCAATCTTTTTATATAATTTGCATATATGTATTGCTTTCAGGTGGAAATGGATCAACCGAAAACCAAATTAAAAAGAAATGGAAAAAGTTTTTGGCTGTTTGTGGCATTTTTGCAATAATTGCAATGTGTGCTTTTTTGTGCGTTCTCGATGTGTAGCATTTTCCAGTCTTGCAGGGTTGCAGTTTTATGAATTCTTCCTCCATGCAAGATATCGAGAATACCCCTCATATTTTTTCATCGTGTTAAAAATGTTGAATTTTGTACCAGATAGTGATGATTTGCGGAAAGCATTAATTTTTTGTTTTCATTTGTAGAAAAGTGCTGCAGAGTCGCATCGAATGCTTGTCGAGGCATATGGTGATCATGCTCTATTAAGAGCAACATGAAAAGATGGTTTCAACGGTTCAGAAATAATGATTTTGATGTGAGAAATGAAGAACGTGGACCACCACAAAAAATGTTTGAAGACCAAACGATATTGGATAAAAACGATATTGGATAAAGATGACACTTTGAGTCAAAAGCAAATGGCAAAAATGTTAAATGTTGCACAAGCAACAATTTCTGTCCGTTTCTGTCAATCCGAGTGTGGAAAATGGGTGCCACATGAATTTAATAAAAGGCAGATGGAAATACGGAAAAACACTTGTGAAATTTTGCTTCAAAGACACGAAAGAATCGTGTCTTTGCATCGAATTGTTACTGGTGATGAAAAATTTATCTATTTTAAGAATCGTAAAAGGAAAAAATCATGGGTTAATCCGGAACAACCTTTCACATCGACTGCAAAACCAGATCGATTCGGCAAGAAGACAATGCTGTGTGTTTGGTGGGACCAGAGTGGCATGATGTATTACGCGTTGTTAAAACCTGACGAAACCGTTAATACTGAAACGAAAAGGCACACTGTGCTGTGCATAAACGCTTTTGCAAGCATACTTTTAGGCATGCACTTTGAAGTACAGCAAAACTGGTATAAATTCGCTTGGTATAGTCCGATATGGCAAGGATGGTTCTCGAAGAAATGGGCTGTGCGAGAATGGTCGAGCAAGAAACTTCGGCGGGATAAGAAAACTGGTATAAAAGCAGCAGTGGCAGCGCAAGGGGTCGAGTCTGTGTTGAGCAAGCAAAGTGGTAACAAGTGTAGATACGAGCGAAGTGTAAATCTGAAAATAAAGTGATTGAGCAAGCAAAGTGGTAACAAGTGTAGATACAAGCGAAGTGTAAATCTGTAAATAAAGTGATTGTTGATTTTTGCTGAGTAATTGAAGTTGTTTTATTTTCAACCACAATCAAAACGAACCGTCGATAACGAACTGTGGATTTTCGTAACATTTAGTGTCAGAAGTTCGGATTGTGTTACTGAAGATAAACAAAGAATAAATAAATAAATAAAATTATAAAAACACAGAAATGCTTAAACTCGATCTGCTGAAGGTGGACCAGCTGAAGAAAGAGCTGGCTGGCTGGAATTTGGCGACTGCTGGCGGCAAGGTGGAGTTGCAGCTGCGCTTGCGAGAGGCGTGTGAATCACGAGGCATCGATTGGGCTGCACACGAGTTCGGAACGCAGGAACAAGAGGCGTCGGCCAAGGTGGAGGAATCGCCTGCTGGTGCTGCGTCATTGCAAAGTACGACTGCAGTGGCTGCGCCACTACAAGCATTGGACATGAGCCAGTTAATGGTTGCACTTAAAGGCATGTTTGAGACTTCCAACCGTGAAATGGCAGCCAAAATGGAAAATGAAAATCGCGAAATATCGGCGCAAATAGCAGCGAAACTGGAAACCACGAATCAGGAACTTTCGGCGCAAATGGCAGCGAAACTGGAAACCACGAATCAGGAACTTTCGGCGCAAATGGCAGCGAAACTGGAAACCACGAATCAGGAAATTTCGGCAAAAATCTAAACGACGAATCAAGAAATAGCAAGAATGGAAACGGCGACCCGTCAAATATCGGAGCAAATGGAAGCGTGCAACCGAGAAATGGCGACAAATTCTGCGCGCATAGAGCAGAAGGTGGAGGAAATTTCCGATAGACTGAACGGGAAAGTTGAGCATCTTGAGACGCGAATGGACAAGTGGGACAAACGAGTTGACAGTCTGGAGGATTCGGTAAACAGGAAAATCGATGAGCGGCTTAGAGAGGTACAGCCACGAGAATGTTTGAATGTTCCGGAAAGTTTCGCCACCCGAACAGAAGTGCCTACTTATGATGGTGCTACGCCGTTCGATACATTCAAACTGCAATTCGACTTAGCTGCTTTGGAAAATCAGTGGTCCGATATCAGGAAGGGTCGAAGATTGGCACTAGCGCTGAAAGGTCCTGCGGCTGAGGTAATGAAATCAGTTCCGGAATGTTCGAGGAGTGATTATGAGGCCGTCATGAGAGCGTTGGCAGCGAAGTACAGCAACGAGCATAACCATACGCTATACTACTGTAAGCTGAAGAACCGCAGGCAAAGAGCCAGCGAGGCGCTGCAAACATATGCAGCAGACATCGAGCGGCTCGTACAGTTGTGCTGTACGAGCCGCGTGCTGCCGAAATTCGGCGCTGATGATCTCGAGAGAATGAAGATTGAGTCTTTCATTGAAGGTCTTCATGATCCGGAGGCACGTCGCAGTGCGTTGATGATGGGCAAGCCGACATTTAAGAAAACGGTGACCAGCGCGATGACATATGAGGTGACATGGATGGGAGGCACTCGGTATGCACCTGCAAGGATACGCCAAATCAGCCGGACAGCGACATTTCGATCCAGGCCATAAGCTCTGAGACACCGGGCAGGCCACGGGTTGTCTCGTCTAAAGCGAGGACTGCGACTGGCGAGTGTGCGCCGGTAAGAGGAAAGGTAACAAAAACAATTGCTATCGGCAGCAGCAGCCTGGAACATGAGTTTATCGTCGCGGATATAATGGACGACGTGATTATCGGCTTGGATTTCATGATTAAGCACGGTTTTACGCTGGACATAAAAGTAAATGTGCTGAGGTATGCCAACGTTGAGTTGGCTATGACCGAAGCGTGGCGGCAAGGAAAGTTGTCTCGTGTCAACACCAGACGTAACGGAAGCGGGCGGAAGAACAGCCATAGTGAAGCACAACATCGACACCGCCAAGATGAGTTCCTCTGGCCAAGAGGGAAGAGGTCACAAATTTGATTGAAAACATGCATAAAGAAAAGGTCATAGAGCCTTCGTCAGGTCCTTGGTGCTCGCCGGTCGTGCTAGTTAAGAAAAAGGATGGCAGTACCCGATTCTGTGTGGACTATCGGAAGCTCAATGACGTGACCAAGAAGGACAGCTATCCACTACCTCGGATCGATGACACCCTGGACACACTGTCAGGCACACAGTGGTTTTCCACACTCGACTTACGCAGCGGCTATTGGCAGGTGGAACTAGCAGACCAGGACAAGGAGAAAACAGCTTTTAGTGTTGGCGACGGTTTGTGGCAGTTCACCGTCATGCCGTTTGGACTCTGCAACGCACCCGCAACATTCGAGCGGTTAATGGAACGTGTGCTTAAAGGGCTGCATTGGCGGACGCGTCTGGTATACCTCGACGACATAATCGTAATGGGCAAAAGCTTCGACGACCACCTGGAAAAGCTGAAGGAGGTATTTGAGCGAATACAGAAAGCCGGGCTTAAACTCAACCCAAAGAAGTGCTCGCTGTTTCAAAAAGAGGTCAAATATCTGGGTCACACGGTTTCCGCTCGCGGAGTCCATACGGACGAAGGCAAGATCACGGCGGTGAAGGAGTGGAATCTACACGAACTCCGCAGTTTCGTGGGCCTGTGCACATACTACCGAAGATTCGTTCCAGGATTTGCGAACATAGCTGGCAGCTTGCACAAACTGACGAAAAAGAATCAAGCCTTCGCGTGGGGTGAAGAACAGGAGGCTTTTGCACGACTGAAGGAAACATTGTGCACTGCTCCAATTCTGGCCTTCCCCGTGCCTGGAGAGATGTTTGTGCTGGATACAGATGCAAGTGGGCATAGTATTGGTGGTGTGCTATCACAGATAACACTGCACAACAGCATGTCTGTTGCATGGAGTTTTTTACATGAATCTGAATCGTTTTTCCACGCTGTTTTCAAAACCATACTCCGTTTTTATGTAACAGCTCTAGTTTTTGCAAAAAATGGGCGTGTCTTTTTTTCGAATTTTCCTCGGCTTTTTTCTCGTTTTCGACTGTTATTTCTGAACCAATAATCCTATCGACATTATTTTTATATCGTTGCACTTACAACATTTCACGCCATCTTTCACATGACATTAATCAATTTTATGCGTTCTAAATGGGCGTGATAATAAGGTTTCAAAGTAAGAAAATATTGAATTTCAAGGCGTTTTTTCTGATGGCGAAAAATGTACAGATGTTTCATAAATCAAGTTTCGAAGTATATGAATATCTTAAGAAGAAACATCAAGCAATACAACACAGCCAAATTATTTGGCGGAATACACATTCGCATCGAAATAATAACAAAAGTGTACCATAGCGATTATCATCTCTTTTCATACTTTTTCCTTAACAAATTAGGAGCCTCAAAATATGCTCTTTTATATGTTCCATTTATAGTTTGGAATACAAGCAAAAAACAAAAATATTTTGAATTTCTCGAAACAAAAAAAAATTAAAAACTTTGCATATTTTCAGGCCCCTAATTTGTTAAGGAAAAAGTATGAAAAGTGATGAAAATCGCGATGGTAAATTTTTCCTGTTATTTCGATGCGAATGTGTATTCCGCCAAATAATTTAGCTGTGTTGTATTGCTTGATGTGTCGACTTTCATTATACACCTAACTCGTTAATGGTTTTAAAAAAAATGTGTATGTTTTTGACCATCAAAGAAAACGCCCTAAAATTAAATTTTTTCCAACTTTGAGGTCCAATTACCGCGGCATTTTAACACTTATAAAAATAACTTGCATCGGAAAAGAAGCCGTGCGGTGTTGTTAATGCGATAAGGTGAAAATCATGTCAATTGGTTTTTTGGTTTAGAAACTACGATCGAAAATATGGAAAAAGTAGAGGAAAAACTGAAAAAATGACAGGGTACCTATATCTCACAAACTAGAGCTGCTAGAAAACATCGGAGGGTAGATTCGGAATCAGCGCACCCAAATTAGTAAGAAACAGTAGAAAAACTCCATGCAACAGAAAAAAAGTGTTTTTTTTGTTGCGCTGTGTAATAGATGGCCAAGAACAAGTGATAGCCTACTACAGCAAAATTTTGTCAAAGCCTGAACGCAACTACTGTGTGACACGAAGGGAGTTGCTCGCAGTATTGGAATGCGTGAAACACTTCCACAAATACCTGTATGGGCAAAAGTTTCGCCTGCGCACAGATTATGCGGCATTGAAATGGCTACTGAACTTTAAAGATCCGGAATGCCAATTGGCGCGATGGATCGAGCGGCTGCAGAGCTACGACTATGGAAATGCCGATGCCTTGTCACGCCGTCCGTGCAAAACCGAATGCAGGCATTGTTCGCGAGCCGAAAGCAAAGAGCAGATAGTGGACGTACGATTGGTCAGCGTTATGCCAGAGGAAGAGTGGTCTGCGGAGAGGCTACGAAAAGACCAGCGTGAGGATGCGGATCTTGCAAAAATCGTCGAAGGCAAGGAGCAAGGCGCACGTCCTGATTGGCAGGAGATGGCCGGTGAGAGCCCGATCGCTAAGGCTTACTGGGCACAGTGGCAAAGTCTGCGGTTGTCTGATGGCTGCCTATACCGCGAGTGGGAGAGTGAAGATGGCCGGACCAGCAATTCCCTAATTGTAGTCCCGAAATGCAGGATCAACGAGGTGATTGAGGCATACCATAACGACTCTAGCGGAGGGCACCTTGGCATCACAAAAACTGTCGCCAAAATAAAAAGGCGATTCTACTGGGTAGGATGCCAGGAGTCTGTCGCCGATTGGATTAAGAGCTGTGATCGATGTTCGGCTGCGAAAGGGCCAACAAGAAGATCTCGGGGCCGCATGCAGCAGTACAACATGGGAGCGCCCTTTGAGCGAATTGCCATGGACGTCACCGGGCCATTCCCACTTAGCACTCAAGGCAACAAATATGTGCTGGTGGTAATGGACTATTTCAGCAAATGGCCCGAAGTGTATCCTATCCTAACCAGGAGGCCCCCACGGTCGGGGAAATGCTGGTAAACAACTGTGTGGCCAGATTTGAAGTTCCACTGGAGTTGCACTCGGATCAAGACCGGAATTTCGAGTCTCTGGTAATAAAGGAAGTGTGTGAGCTACTAGGAATAAGGAAAACTCGTACCTGTCCTTTGCATCCCCAGTCCGACGGCATGGTGGAACGATTCAATCGGATGCTGGAAGAATATCTGCGGAAAGTAGTAGGCAGGAGCCAAAAGGATTGGGACACGCATATTCGACTGTTCTTGATGGCGTATAGGTCAGCCTCGCACGATACACACACAGCACGAGCAGTGTTCGGCACGGAGCTGAGGTTGCCTGCTGACTTGAAGTTCGGAGTGGTCAGCACGACGGAAGGCGCTAAGACGGATTACGCAGTTAATAAGCGATCGGAGCTGGAAGAAATCCACCAGTTTATAAGGGACCGTATCCAACTGGTCAGCGATAAGATGAAAGCCAGATATGATCTACGAGCTAACACAGCGGGGTTCCAAGAAGGCGATCTAGTAATGCTTTACAACCCGCAGCGGAGGAAAGGTTTGTCTCCGAAACTTCAAACGTCATGGGAAGGACCGTACAGGGTTGTGACCAGGATTAATGACGTGGTGTACAGGGTTCAACGCTGCGGCAACAGAAACGCCAGGTTGAAAGTAGCCCATTTGCCCAGCGCCTGGCGTCTTACTCCGGCGGAGCCTCGGTACTTGTTCGGGACGAACAAGTCTAAGTGATGGGTAGTGAAACGAAAAGGCACACTGTGCTGTGCATAAACGCTTTTGCAAGTATACTTTTAGGCATGCACTTTGAAGTACAGCAAATCTGGTATAAATTCGCTTGGTATAGTCCGATATGGCAAGGATGGTTCTCGAAGAAATGGCCTGTGCGAGAATGGTCGAGCGCTTTCCAATTGGAAGTTGCAAGAAACTTCGGCGCGATAAGAAAACTGGTATAAAAGCAGCAGTGGCAGCGCAAGGGGTCGAGTCTGTGTTGAGCAAGCAAAGTGGTAACAAGTGTAGATGCAAGCGAAGTGTAAATCTGTAAATAAAGTGATTGTTGATTTTTGCTAAGTAATTGAAGTTGTTTTATTTTCAACCACAATCAAAACGAACCTTGGAAAACAAACTTGGATTTTCGTAACAATACTGATCGCTACTGAAAAACGACCAGAAAGTGCCAGAAGACACGGCAAGGTAATTTTGCTCCATGACAATGGACTTGCACAAAAAGCAAGACCGGTTTAGGATACAATCAAAGCACTTGGCTGGGAGCTGCTACCCCACCCGCCGTATTCACCAGACTTGGCTCTTTCCGACTACCATTTGTTTTCACCGATGGGACACGCATTGGCTGAGCAGCACTTCGATTTCTACGAGGAAGTCGAAAATATATATTGTAACAATAAGACAGTCTGTCGCTGTGGAAAGCAACCCTGTCGCTACGCGCCGTGCTATAATTCAATCTGGCAACGACGGCCACGATAATAAGGGAAACTTTTAGTCCAACCTGGCAATGATGGAAACTTTTAGTCCAACTTGGCAATGATGGAAACTTTTAGTCCAACCTGGCAATGATGGCTACTTTTAGTCCAACCCACAGTGATTCGTTCCATAGACAAAATTCAAAAAATGTATGGTCTCAGAATTTAACGATTTTGATCTAATTTGAAAGGTAAAACTCCAAAAAAAAACAATTGTATCTGTGCAACTTCAGCTCAAAGTTGAAACTTTTTTCTCAAAAAAATGTAAACTCATATTTTCTGTTTTTTAGTCTATTGAGTAAAAAAATTTAAAAAATAAATGGTTACCAATAAGTTGTTTAAACTTTCAATATAGAATAAGAAATGATGTGGTCATTTTCGCTTTTAATAAATTCTCAAAATTTGCAAAGCTGAGGCTTTTACATCACTTTTAATTAAAAATATTTTTCTAAATTAAAAATCTGAAAATTGGCAAAACTTAGAGGAAAATATCTAAAAAGTATGTTCCTGGATTTTTTTTATTTAAAAAAGCATTCTTTCTTTGTCGGATAATGTAATTACATCCACCGATGTATACTCGTCTGTGGCAAGGTGTCATGCATTGCCAATACGAGTATACTCGTCCTACTTTAACCCTCTAGTTCCCAAGAAGGCCTGTAGACATCCTAAGCTTAAAATAATTCTGTAAATTACACCTTATGATTTTCCTGGCTGATTTTACACTTATAGAAAGGAAAATTTCCATTTTATAAAATAAATGTAGTCAGATAACGCTGCCACATGCACAACGACAGTAATTGTAAGACAAAGTTGAAGTTTCGTGAGAAAGTAAGAAAATATTTTTAAAATTGTGTGAGAAACAAAAATTGTTTTAAATAAATTGAGAGCCTCAATAAACCTAACAAAAATTATTGGTGAGTAGCTGATACTGTATTCTTTGAGAAAATAAAAGAAAATTATGAAAAAAAGTTGTTACACTCCTCCTACCAGGCCTGTCTGTAGGCCTGCTTGGGATGAAAAGCCTAAATAATTAACGGTCCTTTATGATGTTTTTTCGCTATTTAAGCATTATTTATCGATTTGAACCGAAATTTTGATACACAACAAATACACAATTAATTTTAATAATTATTTAAATTAATTACAAAAATAAATTTTCATATGGGATTTTTTGGCTTTGTTTCCCAAGCAGGCCTGTAGGCCATCTACTTTCTACACCCTTTATCACGCCTCCTATGGACATGAAATTTTTTTCCCCGAACAAACATTTCTTCTCCACCACAAAACTATCACTGGTAATTTTTTTAACAAGATTAAAAACTTGGGAACTAGAGGATTAAATATGTTAAAAGCTTGCATATTGCGTTTGAATTAGCAAATTTTTTGTGGCCACAAACAATAACACTCAAAATATAAATGACAATGGGAATGCATTTTTTTTAATAATTGACTGGCGACAATGGAAATGATAATTTAGGCTTGGCAGCGAATGGGTTAAATTAGCTTCTCGAATATTATAGAACAGAACTGCCAGAACCTGTCCATTAGAGGGAAGTTTTGAACCGGTAATTTGATGTTTTACGTCACCTATTAAAAATATCCCCTTTTAAGAACTGCGTAATTCCACTGACATGTTGACTGAATGAAAACAATGCGTTTACTAATCAAACAAACAAGTAACAACAAGTAAACCAATACGTTGGCTCCCGCGCCTTAGTAAACTAGTACTGACATATTTCGATGCAAGTTGCCGTGGTTCTAAATACGTGAAATTTTATTTATTATAGTTTTGACATCATTGAAACAAAATAATAGGGTATGCCTTGGAAAAAAACTACTTTTATTTTTTTGGGACACTCTAATATATATAAAACAAACATACAAATTTGCTGTTTAACTTCAATATATGTGAGTGCATTATGTATACCTACAAATAGTTAGGAGTATATCATATAAGCATACATGCATGTGCGTGTGCCCTTTTTTCGTTTCCACAGTCCGAAAAAACGTGGCAAACTCCAATGACTTACATTTTATGAGGTAGAAGGAGAACTGTTTCGTAAAGCAAGCTCACATCTAACTTACACTATTTTTGAAATACATATGTGTATGTACAGCACTGAGGTTCAAATTCTTTTTTATAAATGAGTATTGCGCAGAAAATAAATACAAGGATCAACTGAGATGGATAATAACTCAAAGTTGGAACCATTTGAAAGACAACCGACCTCATTCAATGACAACAGTCAATAAACTTTACTTTGGTAGGAGAAAAAGCTCCATTGTGAGAGCACGAGAGCTTCGCATCTTTGACATAGCCAAACAGAAATGCTAATAATAATAAGAGAAAACGAGCTTGCGAGCTTAAAACAAGAGTCTGCATTCTCAAAGATTGATTTTAAAAGGCGAAATTCTCTTATTGCAATTGTATTTCATACAATTTTTAAATTCCTATAGTCAGTTATATTTGATCTACATTTGCTCCTAACTGATTATACTGCTAGGTAGAGAAATACCATAGTTTTAAATTCTCAATTTAGTGAGAGTCTTTATGTTCTTCGCTTCAATATTATTTAGCCGCCATATTCTCGCCATTGCGTGCGAACAAAAAAGCTCATATTAGGTGCCATTTTCAGTTTTACTCTCAATTATCCTACCTTCACGTTGTTGCGGCTTTGCAAAATTTTCCATTGCGATGCGTAGGAGTAAAGTCAAGGACTCTGCACATTGATATACATACATACAGATGTATACAAGGAGAGCAGCAAGAACATAACGAAAGCTGTACAGCAAGGTCACATTGCGAACTTCATAATGCGTGGTTGGAAGGTGGACAAATTGTTCAATGAGTGAAGGTATGTGAAAAAGTGGTTCCGACGCTCTACACTAGCCATCTCGTTTTAATATTCATGGCTTTGTGAAATGTTTGACCCTCTCTTTTACCCCAATTAAAGTTCAAGGTTATATTTAAGCACTTCTTGACATCATGTTCCCCCATATACTTTGTGCGAATCCTATTGAATATAAATATGTGTGTATATGTATATATACATATATGAATATATATATAAATACTACACTTCATACTCTTCATTTGTACGTATTTGGTGCCCACACATTGAAACATACAATATCACAAGGCGTTAGACGCGTAGCTTTTTTATACACACGTAAACTTATAATATGTTTTGTGTGCAAAAGTTACTTTTATTTTAATAATAGTAAACAGCAAATTATAAATTAATTTAAAGATTTATCTTAGGCAATATAAATACATATATGTATGTAGGGTTGGCCATTAATCATTACATTTGCGTAATGATTACACTCTGATTACAAATAAATCGTTTGTTGGTTGGTTGAGTGGCCCGTTGTGATACCACAAATTCCACCCGTTTGAAATGTGTATGCAACACTGTTTTTTCCAACAAGTAATACAACACACATTTCAAACGGATGGGGAAAGGGAGGGAGGGAGGGGACCTACAGTTTAACGCCAAATCCGAACGGCGATTGGCAATTTTTCTTTCACACTTAGAGGTTTTGCCATTGCCTGCCAAGAGCGCACTTGTGCGATTCTTGTAATTCTTATCTGCTTCATGTGGATAGCGATTGAAGTAAATGAGTATTTTTTCCAGCCCAAGCCAGGAATCGCTCGGGGGCGCTCGGTTTGAGTAGCCAGCGTGCTACTCGCTGAGCTATTGAGGCCGGCACAAATAAATCGTAATCTGTAATCATTTTTTTATGATTAAATGATTACTTTCAAGAACACTGCACAACAAAATCAAACTCGTTAATCAAAATCGTTAAAAAAATGACTGAGATATTCATAGATTACCGCGGAAAGTTTGTAAAAACGGTTTTTTGTAAATAAATAAAATTTGGAGGGTACAACAAATATAACAAAAATATTTTTATGGATTATTCGACCACATAAACAGCCTACAGTATGTTACTTGTCGGGTGTATTTCATTTTTTTTTTTTGTAGCACAGTGTAATCATTCAAAAACAATTACATGATTTTTTTATTCCAATGGAGTGATTACTGATTTATGATTACTTTTTTTTTAAATTTACATTTACCAAAAAGGCTGATTACACTGCACAACACAAAAAAATAACAAGGTTCTGACAACGGATTCTGGTAGAGCCTTGAATATGTATTCATTTGAGATTTAAATAAAAATTTAAAACGAATTCATTGTACACACTGCAATACACATGATAGGCCATATTTTCTAGTTACGAAAAAATAGCGTAGATTCCGCAGTTTTGGTCCAATTCAATAAAGCAATACACCAATTTGTTCTTCTTTCAGAATATTACCTAACTTTATTAATTTTTTTGTTTCATTATGCAATAAAAACTGGTTAAAGTTAAAAAAATTGAGAAAAAAATCACTTTTTCAAGGTTTATGCGATAAAAACTTAGTACTCATTTATTTAAAAAATGAATTGACATACATCATTCGAAAGGTCTGACAATGCTCTTTCCAAAACATATTACATATTGAAAATCGTTAAAAAAATGACTGAGATATTCATAGATAACCGCGGAAAGTTTGTAAAAACGGTTTTTTGTCAATAAATACAATTTGGAGGGTACAACAAATATAACAAAAATATTTTTATGGATTATTCGACCATATAAACAGCCTACACTATGTAATTTGTCAGGTGTATTTTCAGTGTTGCACCGTGTTATTGATTGCTTTGAGTAATAATTAATTTGATTACAAGTAATCTGTAATGAATGATTACAATTCTGGCCGCTGCTTCGTTTTTAGTACTTAGTAATTGCCTACAAGGCTTTTTATCTAGTCTTTTCCGAAAATAGAATAAGCAAAAAGAAGCAACAATGTTTTCATATCAAAACCTACGTAGAAGCGAGAGCGTTTGATTGTAGCCTGTATTGATTGTATCACGCTCGGCCTAAGGTGCATTGTTTAACAGTTGGAGATCACACTGGATCAAGCAGACCATACTTCTACCACAGATAACTCATCATGATGATGATGAGTTATCAGTGCTTCTACTTTAAGCGATTAAACCTGGTCCAAAACTTGTTTTTCTCGCAAGTTTTTTGAGGTATGTTACAAACAGGTACCTATGGTATTAACCCTTTCGGTTATTCTATGCCAGTGCCTGTTCTTTTCAGTGCCCGTTTTAGGTCAAAAACTTGTGGATACTATATTTTTATATTTTTGTATTTTTCTCTGAAGGTATTTATACCAAATAATGACAAAAATATTTTGATTAGTGTACCAAGTAAATTGTAGGGGTTCAGAAAGTGCGTAGTCCTATCGAGCTACGTATTTTACAATAAGAGGTCACTTCGTACTTTTATTTATTCTATTGCAAAAATCAATTTATTTCATAGATTTATGTAAGTAATCTAGTAGGTATTAATTGCTTTAGTAAGTGTAAACAAAGTTAGGTCCCAAATAAAGTTCACTAAGGTTGTACGATTTTTTGTATTTCTTACTAAGCCATATGGCATGATGCCCAAAAACCACTTTTTCGAACAATATTTTTAAAAATGACTTTTGATTATTCATTATGTAATCAAATACACCATGGACTTTTTTTTAAGTATGTTACACAATTCATAGGTACCTATCATGTTTAAAAATTATTACCGCAATATCTTCTATACTATTACACCCATACCTCACGACTCAAAACACGACGCAAATTGAAACGACGCAAAGTGAATTATGATGTCCTATAGCAAACCATGTAAAGATCGAAGATAGGTTCCAGGGTTACGAAAATAATACTTTTTAAAAAGAAAATTGAACAAAGTAAACATTAAAAAAAAACAAAAATAACAAACTTTTATTACATACTGAAACGGAAAGGCACTCTGTGCTGTGCATGAACGCTTTTGCAAGCATACTTTTAGGCATGCACTGTGAAGTACGGCAAACTAGTATAATTCGCTTGGTATAGTCCGATATGGCAAGGTTCGCAAGAAATAGGCTGTGCGAGAATGGTCGAGCATTTTCCAATTGGAAGTTGCAAGAAACTTCTGCGCGATAAGAAAACTGGTATAAAAGCAGCAGTGTGCAGCGCATTGAGTCGAGTCGGTGTTGAGCAAGCAATGGGGAAACATGCAATAGCAGTAGTGTAAAGTAGAACAAGTGTAAAGTTGTAAATAAAGCGATTGTTCGTTACTGTTGATTTTTTCTGAGTAATTGAAGTTGTTTTATTTTCAAAACCAATCCAAACGAACCTGTGAAGTAATTTTCGTAACATTTGGTGTCAGAAGGCAGGATTGGTTACTGAAAGTAAAATAAAATTATAAAGACGCGGACATGGCTAAACTCGAGCTGCTGAAGGTGGACCAGCTGAAGAAGGAGCTGGCTCCCTGGAATTTGCCGACTGCTGGCGGTAAAGTGGAGTTGCAGCTGCGCTTCCGAGAGGCATGTGAGGCACGAGGCGTCGATTGGACTGTGCACGAGTTTGGAACGCAAGAGCTAGAGGCGTCAGCCAAGGTGGAGGAATCGCCTGCTGGTGCTGCGTCACTGCAAAGTACGACTGCAGTGGCTGCGCCACCACAAGCAATGGACATGAGCCAGCTAATGGTTGCATGTTTCAGGAAACTTCTGCAAAAGTCGAAACGACAAATCTAGAAATAGCTAAAATGGAACGGCGAATCGAGAAATGACAGCAAAAGTCAAAAGCGCAAATTGCGAGCTGCCCAACAAGCTGCAGGAAAATTCTGCGCGTTTGGAGCAGAAAGTGGAAGAAATTTCAGACAGGATTAATGGGAAAGTTGAGCACCTGGAGACGCGAGTAGAGCATTTAGACAAACGAGTTGACAGTCTGGAGGATTCGGTAAACAGAAAAATCGACGAGCGGTTTAGAGAGGTACAGTTGCGAGCAAGGGTGCAGTCGGTTGAAGAAAGTTTTGCCATAGCAGTGCCTACTTATGATGGTACTACGTCGCTCGACACATTCAAACTACAATTCGATATGGCTGCTTTGGAGAGTCAGTGGACCGATGTTAGGAAAGGTCGGAGACTGATACTGGCTCTAAGAGGTCCTGCGGCTGAGGTAATAAAAACAGTTCAGTTAAGGGCGCTGGCAGCCAGATACAGTGACGAGCACAACAAAATGCTGTATTATTGCGAACTGAAGAGCCGTAGGCAAAGAGCCAACGAGGCGCTGCAGACATATGCAGCAGACATTGAGCGGCTCGTACAGTTGAGTTACCCGAAATTCGGCGCTGATGACCTCGAGATGATGAAGATTGAGTAATTTATTGAAGGTCTTCATGACCCAGAGACACGTCGCAGTTTGTTGATGATGGGCAAACCGACATTTAAAGAGACGGTGACCAGCGCGATGACGTATGAGGCGGTCTGGAGGGGAAGTTTCCGACATTCATCTGCGGAAAGGTGTCGAGCACAATCTGGACGTGTCACGCAAAGCCAGTCAGTGAGCTCGGAGGCACCAGCGGGCCTGCGGGCAGTGTCATCTAGAGTCAGTTGCTGACGATGTGGCAAGCAAGGCCACATATCACGAGACTGCCATCTGCGAGAAAAGCGTTCCGGACAAAAGACGTCGCCAAGAAGGGATGACGCTCTGCCACACCATTCGTGCGAGACCGAACGCAGGCATAATTCGCAGGCCGAAAACGAGGGACAAATTGTGGATGTTCGGTCGGTAAGAGTTCTGCAAGAGGAAGATTGGCTTGCGGAAAGGGTACAGAAGGACCAGCGCAAGGACACGGATCTCGCGAAGATCATCGAAGGCAAAGCGCAGATATTACGGCCGGCCTGGCAGGAGATGGCTGGTGAGAGCCCAATCGCGAAGGCTTACTGGGCACAGTGGCAAAGTCTACGACTGCAGGATGGCTGCCTATACCGCGAGTGGGAGAGCAGGGATGGCAAGACCAGAAAATCCCTAAAAGTGGTCCCGAGAGGCCGAATCAACGATGTCATCGAGGCAAACCATAACGACTCCAGTGGAGGGCACCTAGGCATCGCAAAAACTGTCGCCAAGATAAGAAGGCGGTTCTATTGGGTAGGATGCCAGGAGTCTGTCGCTGAGTGGATCAGAGGTTGTAATTGGTGTTCGGCTGCGAAAGGGCCGAGGAGGAGATCGCGGAGCCGCACTCAACAAGTCGAAAGCAGGTTGACAGCGAGCTATGGTCTACGGGCTAACCCAGAAGGATTCCAAGTAGGCGATCTGGTAATGCTTTACAACCCGCAGCGGAGGAAAGGTTTGTCTCCAAAACATCAAACATCATGGGAAGGACCGTACAAAGTCGTGACGAAGATTAATGACGTGGTGTACAGGGTTCAACGCTGCGGCAACAGAAACGCCAGGTTGAAAGTAGTCCATTTGGAGCGCCTGGCGTCTTACTCCGGCGGAGCCTCGGTACTTGTTCGGGACGAACAAATCTAAGTGATGGGCAGTGAAAAGGAAAGGCACTCTGTGCTGTGCATGAACGCTTTTGAAAGCATACTTTTAGGCATGCACTGTGAAGTACGGCAAACTGGTATAATTCGCTTGGTATAGTCCGATATGGCAAGGTTCGCGAGAAATAGGCTGTGCGAGAATGGTCGAGCATTTTCCAATTGGAAGTTGCAAGAAACTTTTGCGCGATAAGAAAACTGGTATAAAAGCAGCAGTGTGCAGCGCATTGAGTCGAGTCGGTGTTGAGCAAGGAATGGGGAAACATGCAATAGTAGTAGTGTAAAGTAGAACAAGTGTAAAGTTGTAAATAAAGCGATTGTTAGTTACTGTTGATTTTTGCTGAGTAATTGAAGTTGTTTTATTTTCAAAACCAATCCAAACGAACCTGTGAAGTAATTTTTGTAACAATACATACAAAAACAAAAAAAAACAAATTCAATTAAAACAAAATAAAATATTCAATTAATTTATAAAAACAAAATAAAAATTAATCACTGTCTGATGAGTCCATAGTGGCTGTTGTCGTAAGTCGGCTTTCTTTCACAAAAGTTAGAAAGGGAATCCCCGACTTTTGATGGCATGGCGTAATTAGAAACAAAAGACGTGCTATCTTTCAGAAAAAAAGATAATTAAAAAAAAAATGCAAGACTCGAACTCAAAACAACGCAACTTCGAAAATCTAACGACGCACAGTGAAAATTAGTACTAATTCAGCAGCGACGCAACTTCGAAACAACGCAAAGCGAGGTATTGGTGTATATAAAAGCAAGTGTGACGCTTTTTGAGCCACAATCAGGCAAAAACCACTGAACCGATTTAGATGAAATAAGCACCAAACATTTTGTTATCTGCGGGAATGGTACATAGGCTATATGAGAATGACCACGCCCCCTTCTTACGCCCACTATGGTAAGAAAACTCATCAATGGTATGCTTTTTTAAGGAAATATGGGTATCAAACGATTCAGCGTGCCATTGCGGCAAACATAGGCTATAATATAATCGGCCACGCCCACTTTCCGCGCCCACTAAACTAACAAAACGAAGCTAAGGTACATGTCGGTAAATCAGTATTAATATCAAATGATTCCGTGTTTCATTGATGTTAACATAGGATATAAAGCGTGATCCATTTCGAGGTTCCCTACTTTTTTAAAGAAAAAAACACAGAAAATTAAAATTTAACGGGGAATGTTTATTATCATTCGAAAGAACATTCTTTGGCATTTATTTTTTGAAGATTATCTCTTTCAAATGTTGGCCGCGGCTACGTCTCAGATGGTCCATCCGTTGAGTCCAATTTTCGATGACTCGTTCGAGCATTTCGACTGGTAACTGGCGAATGACACGCGTGATGTTTTGCTCCAAGGCCTGAATCGAAGCGGGTTTATCCGTATAGACTTTAGACTTTACGTATCCCCACAGAAAAAAGTCTAACGGTGTGATATCACACGATCTTGGTGGCCAATCGACCGGCCCATTACGTGAAATTAGCTGTTCACCGAAATGCTCGTAAACAGTTCGTAATAAAGTTGAACGATTTGTAAACGTTGTTCAGGCGTAAGTCTTTCCATGATGAAATGCCAAACAATACTGAACAAAAATAATATGACAGCTTGACACGACTCACGCGTGATCTGTCAAAAAAAGGTTATTGAAAAAAGTACCTCTAGTTGGATCACCCTATACTTATAATATTGACCACGCCCACCTGATATGCCTTTTCCCCAGGATCACTATAATAACAAATCAGCCAAGATATATTTGTCACAGCAATATGGGTGTCAAAAGATTTAGCGATTCGATAGGGGGAATGGGGTGGGTTTTTGACAAGGGGCGTGGCACCGCCCATACAACTTAAATTTTCAATATGGAATATCTTCGGAATGAGAAATCGGGCAGCATCGGGCCACCGTTTAGATGTGCCGTTTCACTGGTAGAACTTTGTGAGCGTTGGACAAGGGGCGTGGCACTTTTTAAGCAAATCAAATGTTTTGAATAACTTTGGAACTACAAATCACACATCAAAGAGATTTGACACAAACTTACGATTTAGATGTGCCCTTCGACAAGGGAAATGGGGTGGGTATCGGACGAGGGGGCCTGGCACCGCCC
Source organism: Melieria omissa (assembly GCA_963971225.1). Lineage (NCBI taxonomy): Eukaryota > Metazoa > Arthropoda > Insecta > Diptera > Ulidiidae > Melieria > Melieria omissa. The sequence goes on along the minus strand of OZ020268.1, from coordinate 63,667,326 downwards.
ATACAACCCAAGCTTTTAATATGAAAAATCATCGGAATTATAAGTCGGCCATCATTGATATAGCATCATGGCTTAGACATGTCGTTAAGTGGTTAAATTGTATGGGTGTTGGACAAGGGGCGTGCCACTTTTTAAGCGACCCTATTGTTTTCAATAACTTTGGAACTGCAAATCACACATCAAGATATTTAGCACATACTAACGATTTCGACGTGCCCTTCGACAGCGAGAGTAAGGTGGGCATTGGAATAGGGGCATGTCACCGCCCATAGAACCCAAATTTTTAATGTGGAATATCTTCGGAAAAATAAATTGGAAAGCTTTGAAGTTTTGTATGGGACGATGGGTCCCATAGATGAGTCACTACTGGCAAAATTTTATGGGCGTTGACAAGGTATATTTTTTGCGACTGAAATTTTCCGCGTAACTTTGGAACTGAAAGTCGCATATCAATTAAACCTGGTCACACCCTTCGACCAGAGGAATGTATTGGGTATTACATAAAAGAGGCCTGGCATCGCCCATAGAGTGTAGTATGAAGAAACTTGATTTATTTGGCCCATTGACTTCAAGCGTGCGTGCAAAGCCGCAGGGCCCTACTAGTTCAAAATACAGCACCGATTTTTTAAGTTAAACGATTTAAAAGTAGTGGAATTATAGGACCTAATCGACCCAAAGTTTTCCCGATGTTTGAAAAAAATAAGTGTGTTTTCCGAAGGTTAAACAAATTACAAAAATAGGAGACTTTGTTGCATTTCGTGGAATGTAAGTGCCGTTATGTGTAGACCCTACATATCCAAGGGCTTAACATTTCATATACAAAAACGAAAGTAACTGAGACGTAGCGAATTGTGAATTAATGGGGCCCTTATTTTCAACAAAGGGAGCAAAATTTAGGTTGCTTGTTAATTCGTCCTATAGTAAACCGGTGGAACTCAACATATAACGCCCTACAACATATTTTGACTAATACGAGGGTTGCCTTTTATATTTTTACAAAAATGGTTTTATTACTTTTCAAGGTATTCTCCTTGAAGATTTATACACTTTTGAATGCATTCAAACCAATTGTCGAAGCACTTTTTCCACCTCGATGGAGACGCCTCCAAAACATGGATTTTGAATGCTTCAGCAGCATCTTCTGGCGATGAAAATCGTTAACCACGCAATATTTTTTATGTGTGGGAATAAAAATAAGTCATTGGGTGCTAAGTCAGAGCTGTATGGCGGATGACCTATTAAATCGATGCTTTGGTCGATCAAATAGGCGGTTATTTGAGCTGATGTGTGAGAACGCGCGTTGTCCTGGTGAAGAATGATTCAGCGTCGGCGGTTGTTTTTCCGTATTTCATTGAACATTTCTGGCCAACAAATTGTTGTGTACCACTCAGAATTGACCGTTCTACGTTGTTCTAATGGCATAGTAGCCACATGACCAGTTTTGTCGAAGAAACAGACGACCATTTTCTTTGATGGGCTGCGTGCTCGAACAACTTTTGTTGGATTTGGCTCGTCTTGGAAGACCCACACGGTGAATTGCTGCTTTGTTTTGGGCAGGGACCGAAAATAACTGTTATTTTACAATTTTCAAATCAAAAAGGCATAACGAAAAAATGGTCGGTGGACTTTTTCAAATATACCATTATTATCATAATGGCATCAGCTTCACGAATATTAAACGCCTTTTAAATTGTAGTCTTTTACTAAAAAAGTTAAAATTAACTGTTATTTTGTGCCTTTTATTATTTCAGGCAAAAATAACTGTTACTTTTGACTTTTATTTTTTCGGTCAAATATATCAGGCAATTTGAATTTTTTCAAAGGCCGTTTGACCGACTAAAAAACTATTGATACCATTTTTTTCGTCTCAGCAGACCGCACATTCTGAGCTATAAGACTTAACCGACGAAAAAAATGGTATCAATAGTTTTTTAGTCGGTCAAACGGCCTTTCAAAAAATTCTAATTGCCTGATATATTTGGCCGAAAAAATAAAAGTCACAAAATAACTGTTATTTTTGACCGATAAAATAAAAGTCAAAAGTAACAGTTATTTTTGCCTGATATGATAAAAGGCACAAAATAACTTTTATTTTTGTCGGTAAAAATAAAAGTTAAGAGATAACAGTTAAAATCTGACTTTTTGATAAAAACCATAACCGGTACGGTCCCTGGTTTTGGGCTCATACCCATATATTCATGATTCGTAACCTGTCACGATCGTCTTTCGAAGTACCACGAATTTTCCATCACTTCTTTGCACCAATCGACACGAGCCTTTTTTTGAACGATTGCCAAACTATGCGGGATCCAACGAGAACAAACCTTTCTGACAGCTAAATGTTAATGCAATATCGATTGCACGGTCGTGGAACTAATGCCCAAGGATGCCTCTATCTCACGGCATGACTATTACGTGACTATCTTTCACTATCAGGTCACGCACAAGATCGATGGTTTCTGGCACAATGACCGATTTTGGACGACTTTCACGAAATTCGTCCTGAAGCGAACGGCGACCACGCTTGAATTCGTTAAACCAGTTATAAACTGTCTTGAGGGTTGCCGAATGAAGGCGACCGAAGCATTCTTGTTAAGATAATTCACTTCGGAAATCGTAAAAAAATTGATGCTCGAAAATATTCACGAGTTAAATCCATTTTTTGACCGAGATGAACTTTTCAAGTCGGTGTAAACAACACAAATAGCGCTTGAACATCAAAATGTTCTAAGCACGTTTATGGTAAAAAATTACAAACTTTTAAATGGCAATCTTAGATTTTTCGAAAATTTACTAGACTATCCCTATTAAAAAAATATAAAAGACTAGGCTGTCGTAAAAACAGTATCGAGCATAAACTATGTAGGTACGACACAAATTGCGTAAACAAGATTTCGATTAAATTGAAGAGTATTGTTACGACTGCTAGTTCTAGTGGGCTAGTACGTATCTCTGGATTGCGTAATTTGAAATAAACAAAACACTTAGTTTCTCAAACGCAGTCAATGAAAACCAACAATCACTTTTTTTCACCAATTTCACACTTTACTGTCTTTACACTTAATTATTTGCTTAATTACTACGTGTGGCACCTTCACTGAACCAAGACTGACCGCTGCGCCGTACCCGGCTGCCTTTTATACCTGTCCCGTTATCGCGCAGATCGTTCTCGCACATTCCAGAGTGGACTACAAGTTTCCATGATGATCGCGAGCCATCATTGCCAGGTTGGACTAAAAGTTTCCCGTATTATCGCGGCCATCATTGCCAGGTTGGACTATAGCACGGCGCGTAGCGACAGGGTTGCTTTGCACAGCGACAGACTGTCTTATCGTTACAGTATATGTATTAGGTCTATGAAACCAATTGCTGATACAATTGAAAAACTTGAGGGAGAGACTGATTGCTATTATGACTGCCTTCTTCCAGCTTTTATATATTTGCGTATTAATATACGAAAAGTAAAAGTAAGCAATCTTATACAGGGTGGGCGGAAAGTTTCTGCATACATCGTTTTAATTGTAATAATAATAAATGACTGGCACGACAGCCCGCTTGCGCGATACTAAGGCCTAGCTTCCCGCAACCACCGGTGTTGTGCGTGTGAATTTTTGTACGCGGGTGGAAGGGACCTACAGTTTTATGCCGGTTCCGAACGGCAGGTTGGGAGCTTTTTCATAGGCAATTTTTACTCTCAGAGGTTTGCCATTTCCAGCTGAGAGGACAGCCACCGAAAGAGAAAACGAGTTTCCCGTTATTTTTTTTATGTGTTATTACAGGCAGTATTTGAACCTGCGGTTGCTGCCTTTGACTCGTTGTCCAACGCACTAACCAACTGAGCCACGGCGGCTGTCGTTTTAATTGTAGTATAGTTAAAATTCTAATTGTTAGTTTTATTTGCAAACGAAATGGGGAAACCCCCAATTATGTGGTGGTTTGAAAATCCTAAGCAATTCCCTCGCACATCTACAGGGATTTTAATGCAGGACGGTGAGCGATATCATATGGCGAAACAGTCAATAACTGCTGCTAAAAGTCTATTTAAGCTAGTATGGTATGGCCGGGAAATTCGCCAGATCCTAATCCTATTGAACATATCTGTCCAGGTTTCAAGATTCAGTATTTCGGAGTCCAAAACCTGCCCATAGACGTCCACTCATTGAGAGAGTAAAACAAAAATGGGATGCCATATCATTGGCCGAAGCGTCGGTTTTGTGCGAAAGTTTTCGAAAGGGTGTCCTAGAGTGCCGCGATGCTGCTGTTGCTGCTGCAATTCAATCATCATTCATGGTACAATAATATTCAGGTAATTTCATTCGATCAAATTTAAAAGTCAATTGCCTTTTTGACAAATAAGAAGAAAAGTTTAATAATGCAGAAAAAAGTATGAATGGTAGGAAATATATTCAGAAATAGTAGTTGGTAGTAGTTGTAGTAATTTTAACAGTTGATACAATCAAATAATGGATAACTGCTGTAATTTTGTTCTGCAAATTGAACATTACAACTGATGCGGTAAATTTCATGAATTTCAGTATTAAGTTATTAAAATGTTAAGATTTTTAAAAGACTTAACTACAAACTTACGTTGTGGTTTGCCATGCAAATTATGGACATTGCAGACGTACATTATATGGGCACTATAATATTGAAAGTATGGTCAAACTGGTGGTGTACAATGAGTTCATTTGTGAAGTGCTTCCTCAAAGCTCTAGGCCAACAGAATGATTTTAGCAGTAAGAGCACCGCCAAGACTCGCACATTTAGTCTATTAGAACCACGCAAATCGTGCACCCGCAAGATAAGTTGTTAATTGAAGGTTAAAGATCTATTCTTTTCCTCAATCACTTTATTAACGGACGGAGTCGTGAATCGACTGCCGCCCGAGACTGGTGTATCCAGAATGCCAGTTTTGTGGATCACTCTACAACTTCGACTACCTGCTATTTCTTACTTAATAAAAGACACCACCACGCTTCAACCCAAAAATCTGCCTTCTTTTTTCTGTCGGTCACCGCGCAAACATTTAGAAAACACATTAATTCTTAAAGTATTTTTATGATACTGTTACGAAAATCCAAGTTTGTTTTCCAAGGTTCGTTTTGATTGTGGTTGAAAATAAAACAACTTCAATTACTCAGCAAAAATCAACAATCACTTTATTTACAGATTTACGCTTCGCTTGTATCTACACTTGTTACCACTTTGCTTGCTTAACACAGACTCGACCCATTGCGCTGCACACTGCTGCTTTTATACCAGTTTTCTTATCGCGCCGATTGTTTGAGCATGACCGTTTGACTCAGCATCGAAGAATCGCTGGAGCCGTTCCACCCGAGAGGGAGATCTTATAGATCTTGGAGTTTATACCCAATCAGTCCGACGTCTGCGGGATTTGCAGCGCTTAGGGCAGGTCGCAATGGAATGACCTCTTCTCGGACCCGGGATGGAGGAGGTGCAGTGAGGAATCGCTAGGGATTGCAATTTCCGGCAGTTGTTGGGGGTGTGGAACGGTGGCGTCAAGCCAACGCTCTTGTCAAACCCTTTTTCTCTGTCTTATTAGAGGCGAAAGCCATCCTGCGGGATCGAAACGGTTGGCTACAAAGGGGGGAATTTGCCGGTTTAGAAATGAGTTTGCAGGAGTGGTGGGTTCAGAGTGACTTTCCATTATTTCCTGGGGTGGGCACCCTACGGGATTGAGGGCGGTAATCACTTGTGAAATTGCTTTCTTTAGTGCGGGAAGATTATTTCGAAGGGCAGGACCAGTATGCATATGGCTATTGTGTGCGTCTGTGGCACGTGCCAAATGCGAAGAAGAGGGTACTGGACCGCTTAATACCCAACCGAATATTGTGTGCTGAGCAAGTAAGCTGCCACATACATTCCGGTGGATACCTTCGAGCATGATCTGCGGGATGAGATCACTGCCAATCACTATATCGATCTGTCTCGCGCTGTCTCGAAGGGGTTTGGATAAGCGAGTTCTAGCATGGCGAAATATTTCAAATTGGGCGATTTTATATGTACGGGTGGGAGCAATTTCGTAAGCTCTTGGAGCACGATTGCTTGCACGGGGAGTTTCGTGCTCGTTTGAGTGATTGCCAATGTCAAGAAGCATGTATAATTGGCATTGTTGCCGACGGCAGTCAGGAGCTCGAATAAAACACTGAAATATCAGTTTTAAATAATGGAATCGAGCTTACCGCAGTTTGCACCCCTGACTTCTCTCTGCAACAAACAAATACTGACTGCCCAGGGCTACAAACTGCCCGAGCAACCACGCAGGGCTGCCACTGCCCACACAACCACGCAGGGCTGCCACTGCCCACACAACCACGCAGGGTTGCCACTGGTTACATATGAATTATCCACAGGCCTTTTGCACAATCTGACCGCCCATGCCCGAGATTTGGAAGGGGGATTTCTCGACTGGCAATTTGAGACGTTTCTGGACCTTCGAAGAAATGAAAGTACGCTGAGAGGCTTGGTCGATCAACGCTCGAACTTTGAACAACCTTCCTGCGTGCTCAATGGACACCAGTGCCGTAGGCAGAAGGGATTGGGTGCCATTATTGGAGTGTTAGGCTTGTACTTGGGTCGTACTTTGCCTGGAAGATGTGCGGGGCTGCGCATCCAAAAGGGGGGAATGAGTAGTGGAGCTGTTGTGCGTTCGTTTTGGAGCTGTTGCGACCTGTGATCGGTTCGAATGTGACCGATTGGGAAATTGAGAGGGTTGCGCATTACCTTTGGGGAAATGAAGCATGGAATGGTGCTTCTTTTGGCAATATACGCACGTAAAATTGCTTGTACAATCTTTAGTGAGGTGCGATGTAGCAAGACAATTTACGCAGAGATTGTGGTTCTTAACGTATTTAAGTCGACTCTGGGGGGTGAGTCTTTTGAAGCTCTGGCAAGTCCGTATAGGATGGTTGGCGTTGCAGAGTTTGCATTTGATGTAGAAGGCTGTGGTTTTGGCTTAGCAGGGCGAATGCTGTGCAGCCGTTGAAGTACCTCATATCTACCGGTCAGGAACTCATCCATTTGCGATCAGGGTGGCAGATCCTTCCGGGATGTCAATGACTGCTCCCATAGAGGGAGTGTCTTTTGGGGCAATTTGGTACAACATATGTAAACCAATAGCGGATCCCAATTGTCAGTGTCTACGGCCTGAGTATTGAGAACAGAGAGACAATTGTTTATTGTGTTTTGGATCCGCTGTAGTGCCTTACTATTTTCATTGTGGGCAGGACCGATATTTAAAAGGGATCGGATTTGATTGTCAATGAGCATACGTTTGCTTTCGAAGCGTGGTTTTAAAGCTTCCCCCGCGAGTCCGAAATTCTCATCGGTTAATGCATATTGCTTTACAATAGCACCGGCTTTACCTTGCGTCTTGTATCGGAGGTGATACAATTTTTGGGCTGGAGTGAGCTGGGGGTGGTTAATGTAAACCGCAGTAAACATGTCCCGGAAGGACGGCCACTGCTCATAGCCCCCGAATAAAGTTTCGGTATCACAAGGTGGAACTTGTAGGCAAATGTAAGATGTATTTGCTAGTTCAAGGGGTCGAACCGGTTCATATGCGCAGCGGGCTGGGGGGACTGAGTTTGAAGCATCTCAATGATGTCCGACATCTGAGGCATGCACAACTCGTACTGATCTGTGCAGTCGTCGATTTTTTTTCCTAGCCGACTCTTTGAAACTGTCGGGCTGGCCGTTGTCTTCAGCAATGAAGACTGCCTCGTGTGCGCGCAAAAGTCTCTCCCATTAGGCTTGCAAAGTTTTTTACTTAATTTGGACCAGGATCATTTGGTCAAAACCTCAGTGGGAACTGATGAAAATTGTGTGCATAATAGCACGGGCCTTTCGTACTCGAAAGTAAATTTAGCAACGCTGGGATCGGTTGCTTTCGGACTAATGGCCAAACTCCATAAAGCGCTTTTCAGGCGTTCAGGGTTTGTCGTGTTATGGCGTTTCTCCCGTTATTCGCGTTGCAAATGGTCAAACTCCATAAAGCGCGTTTCACGCGTCAGCTTCTTCTTACGTCAGCTGATGCTAATTTTTAATTGGCAAACTGCTGATTGATTTCGTTGTGAATTGTGAAAAATAACAAATGAAATTGCTATACGACGTTAAAGACTTTATAGAATTTACTGATTTCATTTTAAACACAATAAATGCATATCGAACATTGCAAAAAATAAAAAAAAATTCAGTTGAATTCAATTTGTAGCAAATTATTTCACAGGGATGAGCAAAATTCGATCGACAACGAATAAGCTATCGAATTTCGAATACAGCGAAGACTAAGTTTCGTCTGTCAAAGAATTGTGCTAATTTTTAGGAATTTCTCCACATTTGATGTTAAAATATTGAATTTCATATGTTTATTAAATGTATTTAATAGCTTTCGTGTAAAATAAATGCATTCGACTTTTGCGATAACACAAGTTTGTTATCGGCATTACCATTTAACCACATAATGTATGACATCTTTAGGAGCTCTGTCAGCTGTTTGACGTCGTTAAGCGAGAAACGCGAGAGAAAGTTGAAAATAGCTCAACTTTTGCCGCGTTTCGGTCGTAGTCATGGAGTTTGCTTCATACAAATACACTGATTCAACTTTTTCTCGAAACACGAGAAACGCGAAAAACCACGATACGCCTGAAACGCGCTTTATGGAGTTTGGCTATTACGGCTGATCTTGCGATGCTTTTGTTACAACAACAACGTAGAAATGTTTCTTTCTTTCTGTTTCTATGACTCGAAGTTCGCTCGATTTGCATGTTTTGTCTTGAATGATTTCAGTTAGAATTTTGCGTGGTTGCGTGAAGCAACGAATTGCAGCAGCAGTCGAATGGTATGTATTAAAAAATTTATGTAATTATGTTTATGTAATTATTTATTAATTTTTTTATTAATTGCAGGCGAAGTCAGGATGTTGAACTGCGTCAGACCCCAAACAGTTTCGACTGAAGTGTGTCAACAAGTCGAAGTTCATCTTTACGTGCACCAATACTTTTTTTATTCGCGATGATTTTTTGTTATTATTTTTAAATATTTTGAAAATAAAATAATTAATTAACAAATGCACTGTTTTATTTTCTCCATAAAAATCGAGTGGTTAGAAAACTAATCCAGAATAAACTAGTTCGCAAACTAGTCGCTTTGCAACTGGTTGCTTCGGACCAGTGGCGGATTCAGGGGGGTGTTTTGGGGGTTGAAACCCCCCCCGAAATATTAGGATCGACATTAAAACTACATACAAATTAAAAGACAATTTATGAATATCAAAGAATTACTTTTTGAAACCCCTCCCGAAATATTTTTCTGAATCCGCCCCTGCTTCGGACTAACCTTGGACTAGTTGCAAAGGATGCAGACGGGGACAATTGACCCCGCCATGTTAAAAGGGTGAGTTTGCTCCAAGGAAACGAGTCGATTCTGAGGTCATATGTGACCGTCAAGCAACCAATTGAAAAACTAGACTTGGACCAGTCCGATTTCCCACAGGGTGCACTGCGCGATTTGTATGTGTACAGAGAAATGTACACGACAGTGGCATGGAACCAGTAAATAATTTTTTATGTGGATTTTAAGGGAATGGGAATGTTTAATTTTTTAGAAATATATGTATTTGTGTTAGTGTATGTGATTGTGATACGTGTTAACTTTGAATAAAAAATTTTGGGCTCAGTGCCCAAATTGGGGCTCAGTGCCCGTGAATGCGAATCTCCTCTGTATGTTGTTTTCTTTGTCTGCCGCTGTGTTGTGCTGTGTTGCTTGCTGTTGCTGTTTGCAGTGCTCTTCCTCACTGCTTTGTGATGTGCTGTGTGTTTGCTGTGTTGTATTTGTTGAGTGTGTTTGTTGTTGTTACGTGTTCTGCTGCCCTTCTTTTATGTGCACTGTTTTATGTTTGGCACTTTTTTGTTTTGTTTTTAATATTTAAAATTTTTTTTTTTTTGGTTTGTACATTTGTGCACGGTATGCTATTTGTTTGTCACTTCTGTTTTTTTTCTTTTGTTCATTCTGTGTGTAATTTTAATTGTTGTACACTAAATGTTTTGTTGTGTTACTTTGTTTACTGTTAGAGATTTTTGTTGTAATTTGATTTTAAATGTTTTATTTTTTAATAAAAACATTCGCGGCTCGATCGTAAATGGCTCGAAGGACCATGTTTACGTCGGCGGAGCGGTATATGTTAAATAAATAAACGGATGATTTCGGTTTATGGGTGATCTTTAGTCTTTATTATTAAACGTACGAATTACAAGTGACAGGAATAACAATAAACATTGAACGAGAACAACGGCCTAAGCCGGGGAGCATAAATAGGGGGAACATCAGTAGAAGAGGACAAGGAAAGGAAGGGATTAGAGGTGGGATCGACCGATCACTGAACAACCACAGCACTCATTTAGCCACTAATTAATCGAAATATTGTTGTGTTGCAAAAATGAGTCCAAATAAATAATTATAAAACTAACTAAAAGCATTTTTATTTGACAAATATTCAAAAGTAATAATTAATCTGATTACACTGATTATACTCGATATACTGATTAATTTCATTAATCATGTAACCATCATGCGATGATTACTTTGATTACTGTAATCATTTTTTTGTTACGTGTGAATTTTATGATTAATGATTTATCATAGTAACCACTGATTACTCTGCAATCTTAATCAGTGATTACAGTTTTTGGCCATCCCTATATGTATGTATACATATGTATGTTTATAGATACAATGAATATACACGCAGTTGTATGTACCCGCCCCCTGTCCACAATGAAATCTTCTATGCGCCATTGTACGTAGGTATATACACATGTAGATATACATATATGCACATAATAATTTCTAGCGTGAACTGAGATTTAAGTTAGGTTGGGTGGCTACCTTTGTAGCAGACACACTTAGGCCTTAGGCCAATGGGCGATCATTATGATACCACAAATTCCATCCGTTTGAAATGTGTGTGGGCAACACTGCTTTTTATCATAGGTGATGGGTGGTTGGCTGTTAGCAGTTTCTCTTTCATACTTTAGGTTTTGTGTTTCTTACAATCCTCGTATTACTTGTTATGGATAGCGAAAGAAGTAGACGAGTGTTTAACCAGCTTGACCTAGAAATCGAACCTAGAGCCTCTGGTGTGAAAAGCCAGCGGACTACCCGGTGGACCATCGAGATTAGCAACCTAAAGTAAAACATTTAGAGAAGTTATACATAAATATACGGACAAATCAGAGCCCAAAAAATTACTCAAACAATATTTACACAAACTATTTAAGTTGTTTAGGAACACTTTAGACAACATATTTACGATTTTTTATTTTAATATATAATATTAATTCTTATAAAACTTCAAGCTCCTTATATAACTTTCAGCACAGTTCACATTACACTTATGTAGGTGGCACGTCGTTTTATAGAGAGGGATGCAAAGACCAAAGACACCTTCGTCTTTCTGATCTTGACAGTTAACCAACAGTATACAGTATATACACTTATTTTTTACTTACTTGTGCGTACTGAAATTGCAAAATACATTTATTGCTAAATTTAACTTACATTGATAACACATCTATATGGCTATTGCTTCTCGTACAAATCGAAAATAAATTAAAACATATATTATTACCTTTAACTTCGGTCATGCTCGACCCGTTGGTATTACATAAAATAATTAACTACTGGTACATAAATGCGTACCTACTAAAAAAATAACAATTTCAACGATTTTTTTGTCGTGACTTTTCAGGGCAAAAATATTACAATAATGTCCTTTTGGTTTCATTTTAATTTTGTCATTTAATGGCTTTATTTTATTTTAAAGATTTCAAAATAATACATATCCACATACATTCTAAGTACATTGAGTTTTAATTATATACCGGTTTTGTCATGGGTATAATAAATTTTGCACGGAAAACAAATTTTAGCAATATTTTTGTTGCACTTTGACTGAGCAGTGCGAATTTTTAGAATAATGTGTTAACACATAAATGCTTGTAGGTATTTAAAACTGTTGTTTTTCATTAGTTACTTTTAGTCACTAGCTGAAATGCGCCTATTATTTCATCGACATATACTCTTATACACAATTAAATACCGCAATGTTTCCAGGGCCTAACCAGACAAAATTGTGGTAGTATGTTCAATACAATGGGGTGCAATTTCCAGGGAGTAATGACAACCCTTGGACTTGACTCTCACTACATCAGCTTGCCACAAGCCATGGCTAAATGTTGTGAGTCTTTTAAAGATTTTCTATTTGCACAGCAAATGACAAAACACAACACACAAGCAAGCAAAATACGTCCTTGGAGATAGTTCAAAAGCTTTATAGCGGACTCTCTGGAAAATATAGCACATGCGCATTTTACCAAGCGGTACCATCAATATTGAGCGCAGACTATGCATTTCGCATGGGGTGAAATTTACTATGGGATTGAGTTTTCAAGGTTTAAATGGCGTCAACTAGTTGTAGGTTGCCGGCCGGAGAATCACACGCCACAGTCTCAATAACAACAGTTCTTAATATAATTAAAAAAATCAAACATAATAAAACTGACAATGACATTGACGTATATAAGTGCAACGCGCTTTGCTGTGTATGCACTTTATGGTAGTAGATATATAATTTTCTATTTTATAAAAAATATTCCTAACAACTAAAATTTACGCAACCATAAGCCCAAAATTTGAAAACGTTTCTCTGAAATTTTTATTTGGAAATTCGAACAGTTGACGCTGTTATAGGCTCTAAATTAGACCAGACAGTGTCCTCGAGCGCATACACGAACATTAAAATGTGTTGTACTTTAATTTGTTTAACCAATTTCGTTAAAATAAATACAGTGACGGACAATAGTATTGAAACAGCAACGATTGTTCAATAAAACAGCAAATTTCAGGTAAACAAATAATAATATTTATTAATTTTTTTAGTGTCAACTTATGCATTTATATCATCTCATTTCAGCGTATACAAAATTTATATACTACTTCTTGTATTTAGAAAAAAATAAACAAAAATGTATTTCGTAGTCGGTTTTGGCATGAACAAAAGTATTGGCACACTTACGTATAAACTAAAGAAACATTAAGTTATGGCATAATTAATGCTTTGTAGCATAACACATTCTCTTCAATACTTCGTTAAGTCTTTTGGGCATTGATTTTACAAAATTTTTGGTAATGTCTGCTCCTATATTTTTCCATTCTAGTGAAAGGATATTCATTAGTTGGCTTTTATTAGTTATATTGTGCCTTCGAACCTGTCTTTCCAATTCTTCCCAAAGGTGTTCGATGGGATTTAGTTCGGTTCGGATAAGGTAGAATACGTGAGACATTGTATATAAGCCACATAGACACGTCGAAAGCTGTGTGCTTAGGGTCATTATCATGTTGAAAATACAAAATTGTCTGTAAATTAAATTTTTCAATGCTTTATTTTTAATTTTCTTTAAGTATACTTAGGTATACGGTTTTGTCCACTATTTCCTATACAAATACCAACTCTCCTACGCCCGATGCAGCCATACAACCCCACACCATAACTCCTCCGCCACCCTGTTTCAATGTAGCCACTGTATTTTTTTTGTTGTATTCTGTGTTCGGTCTTCTCCATACTAATATTTTGCCATCAGATCGAAAAATGTTAAATTTACTATCATCTGACAGTAAAATATTGTCCCAAAAGTCTTCAGATTTAGTTTTGTATTGCTGGGCATACTCTTTCCGCCTTCTTCGATTTATAAGGCTGATGAAAGGTGCTACTCTGGTTTTATACCCAGCACGGTACACGGTACTCTACGCACAGTTTTCGGGTGAACTTCCTAGTCGAATTCTTCCTTTGCCTCCGCTGCGAGTTGGGTGTACGGAATTTTTGGGTTTTTCTTAATTTTCCTCAGAATTTTAGTCTCTTTTCTAGCATTTAGCTTACGCGATCGGCCGCTACGTTGTCTACTTGCGAAGTTCGTTGTGGCACCAAACTGTCTATCAATGTATCGAATGCTAAATCGGCTTCTTCCCATAATTTATTTATTTATTTATTTATTTATTTCTTACGGCTACATTAAGCCTAGTTCATACACTCTAAAAATAGGATATTATATTATATAACAATACTAATATTCCTACTTAACAGTTACCTAATATTTAAAGTTTACAGTATTAAAAAGATTTCGTTTAAACATATTTTTATCACCGTTCTTAAGTTCTTCAGGCAAATTATTAAAACACTTAAGGCCTTTATAGAAAAGACTATTTTTATCAGATTCGGCTCTAAAATATGGTAGCTTAAAATTATGTTTATTTCGAGTGTTCACATTATGTGTATTGCTGATTAAAACTAAATTAGTGCTTAGGTATTCAGGTAATAACCCATTTTTGAGATTATTTATAAACTTCATGGTATAGAAAAATATTTGCTGCCTAACACTAAGCCAATTAAGGGAATGTAACATGTTCACTACCGAAGCATCATAACTCATTTTAAGGATAAAAATAATAATTTCACTTATTTCAACTTACGATTTATTTATTTATTTATTTATTTATTTAAGCCAAATGATACAAAATCTACAGGCTAGAAACTAAAAATTAATTAACACTTAAAAATAAAAAAGGCAATTTGGTTAAGAATAAAACTTAGAAACAAGTTCTTTAAACTTTTCTTTTGAAATACAAAAATCAATATCACTGAAAGACGCTAATTTATTAAATTCAAGGAGCGACCTAACAAGAGGTTGATTTAAAGCATAGTTTGTTCTATAGTTTTTTATAAAAAATATCTTATTTAAGCGAGTAGTTCTGATTGGAACAAAAAAGCTAATCAGGCTTAACAAATCAGGGCAATCGATGTTACCACAAATGATATCATAGACAAACATTAGAGAATTAATGATGCGCCTATTTTCTAAAGATTTCAGATCAACAAGCAAACAACGTGATTTATATGAAGGAATAGGTTCTTGAAAGTTAAGTGAAAATAACGCAAACTTTAGAAACTTTTTCTGAACACTTTCAAGGCGATTTGTGTGAACTGCATAAAACGGATTCCAGATAAAAGCCGCATATTCAAGCCTAGACCTTACAAAGGCAGAGAATAGAAGCTTATACGTATAAGGGTCCCTGAAATTTGAACTGTTACGACGTACAAATGCTAACATAGCATAAGCTTTGGGAATTATGTAATTTAAATGGTTAGTAAATGTTAACTTGGAGTCGAGTAAAACGCCCAAATCCAGCATCTCTTTAACAACATTTAAGCGAGTGTTTGCAATTTGAAATGAAGAATCGATATTACTGTTATTTAACTTAGAAAAAGTTACATGAAAGCATTTCTTAACATTCAAAGCTAAGCGATTCATAATGCACCAAGTATTTAAATTATTCAAGTCACTTTGAATCTCCAAAATATCATTCACACAACGAATTTTGAGGAATATTTTGAGATCATCTGCAAATAACAGATAATTCGTGTTACTAAAACAAGAATCAATATCGTTAATGAAAAGAAGGAAAAATAACGGCCCCAAGACACTTCCTTGAGGTACACCTGAGGTAGCAGCAAAAGATCTCGACTTTGTACCATCCACAACAACGTGACATAGTCTTCCACATAAATACGAACTTATCCATTTCAAAAAGACAGAATGAAAGCCACTCTTACTCTGTTTATGCAAAGGATAATGATTTTTCGCTCTGCTTCAGTTGTTTCTTTTTGTTTTTCGGGCCATATGTTAGTGTTTATAAAATGTTTGCCATAAGCAGCTCTCTTTCAAATGTAAAAAGTGTGACAATAATAAGTAACGGTATCTACCGACTCAACGGACTATGAAATACATTTTTCTTTATTTTTTTTATTTTAAGAAGTAGCATGTAAATTTGTTATGCCCTGCAATGAGGTGATATAAATGCATAAGTTGACCTTAAAAATTAATAAATATTATTCATTGTTTACCTGAAATTTGCCGTTTTATTGAACAATCGTTGCTGTGTCAATACTATTGTCCGTGACTGTGTATACACTAGTCAGAATAAGTTTTCGTACAGTCAAGTCAAACTTATGTTATGATTAATTTTGACCTCAAAAAATGGTTCTCTGTTTTTAAAAACTTATCCACATTTTTCATGTATGCCTTAACTGCACTTTTTGTTCTGTTTTAGATGAATTAAAATACAAATTTTCCATGTTTTCGTATTTATCAACAATATATTCACAAAACGGTGCAGAATAAGTTTGCGTACAAAACTAAAAACGGGAATTTCCAGTTATGCTTTTTATTTTTATTTGGAAATTTCTATACTATTGTAAATTATTTGGAACCGTATATGTGCTTGAAATTTTATAGAAAGCAATTGAATCCATCAGGAAAAAAATTAAAAATGGATAAAAGGATAATCTTACTAACACTTTCCAAAATTGACAAAAAATTTCATTAAATTAGGGAAACTTTTGGGAGAGCACATTCGTCATTTCAAAAAGCCATCTTCAAAATAAAAAAAAAACAGAAAATCTTGCTCTGTTACTACGATCTGGCCAATTTCTTATGCTACCCGAGCAAGAGGATTAGATTGTTTGCGCTCAGTGCTTCATAATCTAAGGCTAGTTGCATCAAATATCTTCAGAAATGTACAGAAATATTTTATAAAACCCAGTTGCACTGACTTTACAAGAAAAATTCTGAAAAAAACATATTTCCCCTACATAACAGCATGTAAGAAGCACCAAACAAAATTTTTTTATGGCGGGTTCTAACATTGGAACCCGCGCTCTGCTCTCATAGATCACATATGTAGTGAGAGCGTGGCTTTAGAAGCGAGAATTTAGTTTTATGTGTTGCGCTCTTTGGTTGCGCTCACTGCAGCGAGTGTGCGTTCGCACATTGTTGTGGCGTGAAATGATTGCAAGGTGAAGACGAACGCTGTTGTTGTCGTTGTTGCGCTGGCGAAAAGCTGAAATTGTAAAACGATTTATGATTTCTGGCTGGCTTTTGTTCTTCTTCTACAAGCCTGCACGGCGTCGCATATTGCTCCTGAACTTATTGTAGACTGTAGTGTGCGCAAAATCATAGAAAAGAAAATAAAATATGGTTGGCATGACGACTTATGTATATGGTCGCTACAAACAAAGTTCCTAAAGAATTTATCAAAAAAGTAGACCTAATATTTGATTGCATGAATAGGGCAATCGGATAATTGCTTTAGATCGGCTTTACAATTAAATAATGAGTCGTACAAATTTATAAAGATTTTTTAATTATTTGAAAGATGTTAAATGTATGGATGATTAAAGTTTTATTTTTAGAACTAAAATCTGTTTTTTAGTTATTGATAAAATTAAGCAATAACCCACATAAATGTTTTATAACAAACAAGTTTTTCAACCAAGATAAACTAGAAAATACTTTTGCAATTTTGGGACTAAATTCAAGTAGTACTCGATCAAGTGTAACAACTAATTTCGAAGATACACAGGATTCTATGAATCAAATCCTACTACATGCTGAGACAGACGAAACTGTCTTTTTTATTACACATATGGTCAAAATAATAAGTACAGGCCTATATAATCTTTTCAATGGCTTGCAGGCGAATATTTATTTTAGTTAAAATAAAAACAAATTGATAAATCTTCTCTTATAACATACCAAGTAAAATAAATGAGGAAAATACGAATAAAACATAAAAGCAACTTTCAGTATCGTTAACAAAGTATGAAATTAATGAAAATGGTTGGCCAAAATAATAAGTACATTCGGTTTATATTAATAAAATAAATTCAAATTCCCACTTTATCGGCTTTCTTTGTTAACAAATTCTTTTTTTTATTAGTAGCCGGTATACCCACCCTTAATTTGAATATTTTTCGCCACTCGTTTTGGCATACTGGAGATAAACTTATGGCCGGTCTTTATTGGTATCTCATACCAAGATTTTTGGATAAAATTCCATAATTGGCCCTTATTTTGGAATACTTCCTTACTAAATCTTCGTTTCAATTCTCCCCAAAGATTTTCGATTGGATTCAGATCCGGTGACTGACTCGGCCAGTTAAGCAACGCCACTCCATTTTCTTGAATCCATTCAATGACCAACTTGGAAGAATGCTTAGGATCATTATCTTGCTGATAGGTCCACCATAGTGGCATACTCTCCTCAGCATAGGGCAACGTAGTATTTTTCAAGATGTCTTTGTAGTGAAATCTCGTCATAGTATCGGTTACACGATGTATTGGTCCAACACCGTACCACAAAAAACAACCCCATACCATGATGTTGCCGCCCTGTGATTAATTGTTTTTTTTTAATAAACCGCACGTGAAATTCTTTAACCTTGGGACGTCGAACATTCCGAGCAGAATCATTTCCAAACAAATTTATTTTGGTTTCGTCACTCCACAAAATATTTCGCCATGTTTTTTCACCGTCAGGTCCGGACAAATTTAAATGTTCCCTTGCCAAGGCTAACCGCGTCTTAAAATTTTTTTTACAAAGGAAAGGAACTTTTCTGGCTATTCGTCCAGGTAAATTAGCTCTTTATAGCCTTCGACGAACAGTTCGGGAAGAGATCACGTTGACGATGTCTGCTGAAATGGCTCTCGATGATACAAATGGGTCCTTTTTCGCAAGAGTGACGGTATGATTATCTGTCGATATAGACGTTTTTTTTTTCTTCTTAACTTTTAAAGCATTTTGGACAAAACACAGTGAAAGATCCAAAGTTTTGGCAATGGAACGAAGGCTTTGGCCGTCATTTCTTAACCTCAAAGCGATTCTCCTCTTCGTGGAAGTACAAAGTTTATTGCAACCCATCTGCAAGATGTTTTACTTCTTTTTTTACTATAAATAAATAATAATACAAATAAAATAACAAACCTTTGCAAAAAAAATGATCAGATTGTTGAAAAACGCGAAAAATAATCAATGTACTTATTTTTATGGCCAACAAATTTTACCACATTAGAGCGAAACAAGCACAAATACGACAAATTAGGGAAATCCCTGTTTCATTTTCACTTTCAAAAGTATTGCGATAAAAACATTATTAAAATAAAAAGGAAATACTATGTATGAATTCATTACGCGAAAAAAAAATTGTGCATTAACAAAATTTTAAGTAGTGTACTTATTTTTTTGACCATATGTGTATTTTATTTCAGCAGTAATTACAACAATTATTACAACAAATTATTTTGTAGATAAAAACTTCGACAATTGAGTAAAAAATTAGCATGGATAATAATTGTGGCATATGTTTCCAAAAACTAAGAAATGATGACCTTTTCACTGCGCTAAGTGAAACATTTTCCATAAAAATTATCAATCGGTTACAGACTTTTGCTACCTATTTGCTCCTTCAGATTTCCTGATGAATGCTGTGACAGTAAATAAAACAAAGGAAGTTCCAAACGATGCAAAACCAGGGTGCGGAGAACGATCAAAATACGATCTTTCTCACGAATAATCGCAACCAAAAACTGAGTGCTTCTAATTTCTCGCGAGCGATAAAGTTGCGCTGCGAGCAAAAGCATTTACGATCTCTCACGAGAAATATAAATGTTCGGAAAAATCGCGAATGAGAAAATGTCGCTACAAGCGTCGTCAGTTCGATCTCTCGCGATCGTTCGTTTGTTGCGAGCGCTTGTTGTAAAACTCAATCAGTAACTCGTATTGTGAAGATTGAATCTTTGAACGATCGCGATCGTTCGTCTGGGCAATAAATTATGTATATAGGAGTTTGAGCAGTTTGCTATTATACTCGGCTGCTATTGACTGAAGTTTATTTCCTAAATTAAACTTATGTATAGAAGTTTGTAGATTTAAAAGACCTTTTGTTAGGAAAATTATAACAAAAAAATAGAAAACTTTGTGTTATGTTTGTATATGGTCTCGTAATGCCTTTTAGTGTTTTCTTATATGTATCCTTTAAGTTGTTTTCCGCACAAAATGCACTTTGAAAAATCTGTGTCTTTATTATATGTAACAAGTTTCGTCTTGTCAATATTTGACACTTTGCCCATATTGATATAAAAAAGCAAACGCACAAGAAAATAATTTCACAAATCATCCTTCGTCCATATATATCGCAAAATAGACTAAATTCAATGATTGTTTGCAGCCACGCTCTACCGACGAACCTTACAAAAATTCGTTCGCGATCGATCAAACATTCGCTCGCGAACGATCGATCAAACATTCGCTCGCGAACGATCGAAAATTCGATCTTCTCATATTAGCTCGTTTTGCGATTGTATTTTATCGCGAGAAATACTTGAGCAAACGAGCGGTTGCGAATGATTTTCTGCATCAGCGTTCTTCCCACGACCGATCGCTTTCGTACGCTCGTTCGTTTGAAATGTGTATACATAAACTCGCTGCATACGATCTCTCACGAACGAATACGTAGGCAATGCATTCGCAACCGCTCGTTTGCTCAAGTATTTCTCGCAATAAAATACAATCGCAAAACGAGCTAATATGAGAAGATCGAATTTTTGATCGTTCGCGAGCGAATTTTTCCGCACCCTGAAACATAAACAATAGAAAAACAACACAAAACACAAAAAATCATACAAACAAAAACTACAACAACAAAAAGCAATTGCGTCGTTGAAAAGACGATCATTGCGCTGGCTGGTGTTGCTGTGAGAAATATGCACAAAAAATTATTGAGTGACCAAAACAACCACCAACGCCTCAAAGTACACAGGAGAAGCGGTACTTTCACTTCGTGTGTTTGTTGTAGCGCGTGCTTCAGTTCGCACAGTCAATGAGCGTAAACTGAAGCGCTTGCTCTCCTGCTGGCACCACTCTTTCCCTTTTGTGGCTTCCCCCCACTCTATGAAGCTCGCAAACAAAAATTTGAATTTTTGGGCTCAGATGCGCCTTCTATACACTTCATATTCTTTGGAAGCACATATTTAGCTTGCTTACAAGGAGCACAGAACGGGACGATATGATGTTATCTATAGAAAGTGGGACGATCAATTATTATCAAATAATGGTTTGGCATATTTGACATTAAAAGGTATCAACTAATTTGAAGAGGATACTGTTAATAACAAAAATCTCAAGTTAACAGTGAAGCATAGCATATGTGGGGATATGGTATGGGGCTACATGTCAGGAAAAAGAGTGAGCAGGCTGTTTTTTTTATTCAGAAATTTTATTCAGAAATGCTTATTTACAAATTCTAAAAGCTACATAAGCGATGGTTTCAAAACTTTGGATCAGATTACAACATTTCTTTTCAACTTTACGATGACCTTTGGGCACAATGCATACGATGCGAAGCTATGTTTGCTATTAACTGGCTCAACAAAGTTGAAAAAGTTCCTCCCTAGTCACCTATCGTGCATCTTATTGAGTATAAGTTGACGGACGGCACCAATATTTCCGGATGTTGACATTAACACTACAGTTAATGTCAACAACCATACAATGTTGCTGAGGAGCGCGGTTTTTCGGCTGTTGACACTAACTCTTCGGTTAATGTCAACAACCATACAATGTTGCTGAGGAGCGCGTTTTTTCGGCTGTTGACACTAACTCTTCGGTTAATGTCAACAACCATACAATGTTGCTGAGGAACGCACTTTTTCCGGCTGTTGGCATTGGCACTTCGGTTAATGTCAACAGCCTTATAATTTCGGCAAAAGAACGCTGGCAATGCGTCTGCGACTAATTTCGCAACGCATTGCGGCGTCCGCTCTTTTCGGACAGAAACGCTGACAGGGCTGCAAGCATCGATTTCGCAATATCGATTACGCAGCGCTGTTCAGCGACGGGCTTGGGCTAGTTTGTAAGAAGTTTTTAGCTGGTAGTTTCAGTTTAAGTTGAGCTTTTACGAATAAAGTACGCGTTCCGATCAAGTCGGAACTAACTGGCGCCCGAGCGAATTTGAACGTGTGTCCGGCTACTATAAGTCCTTAAGTAGTACAAGTAGCCAGGACAGTCGTGTCGTGCGTAACCAAAAATACTCAAGTAGTGTCGGTGACTCGCGCGATCTGAAAGTGTGGAGAAGGAGGCTCCTTAGTAGCCGTAAGCGAAAAGGGTGCGTCGAACGCAAGCCGCTCCACCGCGGAAATTAACAGATAAACTGAGAAAGTGCAGTGTACGAAGCAATAAAACCAAAAGAGTAATCTAAAATAAAACGAAAGCAGCAGCGAAGCAGTAGTGACAGCAAAAAGACAGCGGCGGTAGCAGCAGCGAAGCAGTAGTGGCAGCAAAAAGGCAGCAGCAGCAGCAACAGCAACAGCGAAGCAGTAGGCAGCAGCGAAGCAGTAGTGATAGCAAAAAGACAGCGGCGGTAGCAGCAGCGAAGCAGTAGTGGCAGCAAAAAAGCAGCAGCAGCAGCAACAGCAACAGCGAAGCAGTAGTGACAGCAAAAAGACAGCGGCGGTAGCAGCAGTGAAGCAGTAGTGGCAGCAAAAGCAGCAGCAGCAACAGCAGCAGCGAAGAAGCAGCAGCAGCGAAGCAGTAGTGGCAACAAGAAGACAGCAGCGGTAGCAGCAGTGAAGCAGTAGTGGCAGCAAAAAGACAGCAGCAGCAGCAAAAAAGCAGCAACAGCGAAGCAGTAATAGCAGTCAAAGGCAGCATGAAGCTGGACGCCGTTATTTTGTAAGTTTGAATCTAAAGAAAAGAAATTAATTGAAGAATTCCAATCCATAAGAAGTGCTTGGAGCAAATTATTCAAACAGGGAAAAGATCAAAATAAAATAAAGTAAAAATCAAAACGAAAAAATAAAATACAAGAATTAAGAGTTAAGTTAAGGAAATTGGATAAAATTCGGTCGCGAACTTTATTTACGAAAAACCAATAATAATGGCAAACCCCAACAATCTGATCCGTCCTCCAATCCTTCATCCACCTATAAATCCTAATGCCAATCCTGGTGGCCCACCACCACAACAAATGAACGAAATAGAGCTTAGAGCGCTCATTTCGCGAATAGCTCTTGAAACTTTTAATAGTCAGGGACCGCCAATCATTCAGGCTACGCTTAATCCGAATGCAAGCTTCTCGAATGCAACAGACCAAGCAATAGACGAAAGACACCTCGCTGACTTGTCTGATTTAGATAAGGTACCGGATGTAGTCAAATGCCTCAGGGAATTCTCGGGGAAACAGGGAGAATTTAACTCATGGAGGAAGAGTGTCGACAGAATCCTTAGGATCTATGAGCCATTTAAAGGGACACCGAAATATTTCGGAATCCTAAACATTATTAGAAATAAGATCGTGGGTCATGCGGACACAGCTTTGGAGTCTTATAACACTCCACTTGACTGGCAGGCAATTTCTAGATGCCTCACACTTCACTACGCCGATAAGCGTGATGTGTCAACTCTCGAATACCAGATGACTTGCCTCGTTCAGGGTAGATCCACAATCCAGGAATTTTACCAGGCGGTGTATTCCCATCTTTCACTTATATTGAACAAGCTTGGAAGCTTAGATGTCGGTATGGAAGCCCTGAGTCTCCTTACACAAACTTATAGGGAGAAAGCCTTGGACACTTTTGTCCGAGGGTTGAACGGCGACCTGTCTAGGTTGTTGGGTATGAGAGAGCCGGCGGATTTACCACAGGCTCTTCATTTGTGCCTGAAACTCGAAAATCAGAGGTTCCGCACCAACCACGCGCAGGGTCAAAACAACCATCAACGGCAGTACCGAATGCCGCCGCCAATACCACAAATGATTAATAGCCCGCAGAGGGATAGACAATTATACCCATTTTATCCACAACTAGCGCACATACCAAACCCGCAGAATCGCGTGTTTGCAAGGCAACCTTATCAACACCCAAGGCAGCCACCTCCGCGTCCTACTACTTCCAAACCCCCACCACCCCCTGAACCGATGGAAGTTGACGAGAGCATTCGCTCTAGGCAAATCAACTACGCAAACAGACCGCAGGGTAATCGGTATTTAGGAAAGCGGCCACCTCTCCCATTATCACAACAAAATGTTCGACCAGGCAAGGAGCAACGCACTTTCCATATAGACACGGAGTCAGAGGAGCCTTACGACTGCAACGCATTAACGGCAGAAGAGGGCCAGGCTTACGACCAGACATTAAACGAATACTTGTCTTCTATCGAAACTTGTGCCGAAGATTACGAAGAAACTATCGAATTTAGTGACATCCATTTTTTAGGATGAGCGACTCTTCGCTCCCTTACTTTGAATGTAAAACCGAGAGCGGAGAGACACTAAAATTCCTGGTAGATACTGGGTCAAGCAAGAACTACATCCAGCCAAATCTTGCGAGGAAAACCTATCACAACGCCATTCCCTTTTTCGCCAAATCTGTAGCAGGCGACATTAAAATACAGGAACATACCTTCATCAACTTATTCAACCTAGAAAATAAACTTAAATTTTTTGTTATGCCATCCCTCAGGTCATTTCACGGCATCCTAGGAAATGACAGTCTCAAAGAATTAGGCGCAGTAATCCACGCAGGCAAAAACTACATGATTTTAAAGAATGGTTCTAGAGTAAAAATCAAACAGTTATCCACCCAGTCCGTGAATCTACTGAAGGACGACAAACTTACGAATGAGCAAACAGACGTAATGGGGACACTGATAAACAAGTTCCCAACACTTTTCTCTGAGCCCGATGAAAAGCTCACCTATACCACAAAGGTGGTCGGGGAGATTAGGACTACTACGGATTCCCCAGTTTACAGTAAATTCTACCCATACCCCACAGCACTAAAGCAAGAAGTCGAAAGGCAAGTTCAGCAACTGCTTAATGATGGTATAATCAGACCTTCTAGGTCCCCCTACAACTCTCCGGTCTGGATTGTCGACAAGAAGCCAGACTCGCAGGGCAACAAGCAATATAGAATGGTAATTGACTACCGTAAGCTGAATTCTCTCACAATTCCGGATAGGTATCCTATTCCAGAAATATCTGAAGTAGTATCGCAATTAGGGGACTGTAAATATTTTTCGGTCCTCGACCTCAAGAGTGGGTTCCATCAAATACCACTGAAACCCTCTGATATCGAAAAGACGGCCTTTTCGATAAATAATGGTAAATACGAGTTTACTCGATTGCCATTTGGGTTGAAAAATGCCCCTTCGATTTTCCAACGGGCCCTGGACGATATCCTCCACGACTACATTGGCAAATCATGTTACGTGTATATTGATGACATTGTCATCTTCAGCAAATCAGAGGAAGAGCATAAATGCCACATCGAAAACATTTTTAGAACACTCCAGGAAGCTAATATGAAGGTCCAATTGGACAAGTGCCATTTTTTTAAAGAGGAGGTCGAGTTCTTAGGTTTTGTCATTTCAAAGGCAGGAATCAAAACCAATCCGAAAAAAGTGGATACTATCATCAATTTTCCGTTGCCCAAAACAATCAAAGAATTACGTTCATTTCTCGGCTTGTCAGGATACTATCGTCGTTTTATAAAAGACTATGCGAAGCTGGCCAAGCCTTTAACAACACTCCTAAGAGGGGAAGAAGGTCGTATGTCAAAAAGAATGTCATCAAAAATTTTCATAGACTTGAATACGGAGGCTGCAAATGCCTTTAATAAGATAAAAAATTCGCTAGTCTCAGAAGACGTCTTACTCTCGTATCCGAACTACAACGATCATTTCGAGTTGACGACGGACGCATCGGAATTTGCTTTAGGTGCGGTCCTTTCACAAAATAATAAGCCTATCACGTTTATCTCGAGAACTCTTAGCAGGACTGAGGAACACTATGCTGTAAACGAGAAAGAGATGCTCGCGATCATCTGGGCCCTGAACTCTTTGCGCAATTACCTTTACGGTTCTGCTAAGGTCAAAATTTTTACCGACCATCAGCCTCTTACATACGCCTTAAGTAATAAAAACAATAACAGCAAAATGAAGCGCTGGAAGGCGGTGTTAGAGGAATACAACTATGAACTCTTTTACAAGCCAGGTACTAGCAATGTAGTAGCAGACGCTCTTTCCAGAATACCACCCCACTCCCCAATAAACACAATGTCGGGAATGACTCACAGCGACGAAAGCTCAGGCCAGAAGCTCATTGACATTGTCAAAGCACCTATAAACGCATTCAAGAATCAAATCATTTTATGCACCGATTCGGAATCAACTTATAAATTCGAGATCGTTTTTCCCACATTACACCGCCACACTATTACAGAGCCCGAGTACACTACGGGAAAGCTTGTCTCGCTTCTACAGAAATTTTTAAACCCTTCCGTTATAAATGGTATTAAAGCTCCGGAATCCCTGATGGGAAAAATTCAAGAAATTTTCCCAGATAACTTTGCTAAATACAAAATTAGATTTGCACGCCTCCAGGTAAAAGACATCAAGGATGAACGACAACAGGAGCAGATAATTATAGAAACGCACAAAAGAGCACATCGAAACGGAAAGGAAAATAAAACCCAGATATTGGAGGAATACTACTTCCCTGGTATGAACAGTAAAATCAATAGAATTGTCAAGCAGTGTGCGGTTTGCAAACTTAATAAGTACGATCGGCACCCAATGAAACCGGAGTTAAAGGAGACCCCCATTCCCACGTATCCTGGTCAAATCCTTCACATAGATATCTATAGAACTGAGAACAAACTCGTCCTTACGGCAATAGACAAATTTTCGAAATACGCTCAGGCTAGAATCATCAAATCAAAAGCCGTTGAAGACATAAGAGAACCCCTTCGAGAAATTCTTTTCTTATTCGGAGTCCCGAAGATGGTCGTATTCGACAACGAAAAATCGTTTAACTCTGCTACAATTACGTTTCTTTTAAAGGATCAATTAGGAATCGAAATTTACACATCCCCACCATATACGAGTACAGTGAATGGACAAGTAGAGCGGTTCCATTCCACGCTTACGGAGATCATGCGTTGCATTAAAGCGGAAGATATCAACAGAACATTCCAGGAACTATTAGAGAGATCGGTGTACGAGTATAACTTTTCAATCCATAGCACAATAGGGAAAAAACCACTAGACGTATTCTTTGGACGAACAGCTAACATAGATCCCGAAACGTACGAGAAAACGAGACAAGACAACATTCAGCGATTAAAGAATAAACAACAAACTGACTTAGAGAACCATAACAAAAATCGTCAACCGATTAAGGAATACAAACCAGGGGAGACTATCTACGTTAGAATAAACAAACGATTAGGAACCAAGCTCTCGCCAAAATTTAGGAAGGAAATTGTTAAGGAAGATAAGTCCACCACTGTTCTTACTGAGTCAGGAAAGGTTGTTCATAAGAGCAACATCAAGAGCTAATCTTACCCCTATCTTACAGAATCATATCACCCCTTCTCATCATCTTGGCGAGCGAGGTGAAGATTTTCAACTACACCCTTTCCCACCTTATTACGCTAAACAATGGAGTTGGAAAGGTGCAGGACGGTATCTTCAAGATCGTTCATGTCATTAAGTTGAACCAGTACGAATCCTTCATCGATAAGGTGCGGAACTACACCCAGCAGAGCATCCCCAAGAACAACATCCTATTCCCACTCCTCATCCAGGAAATCGACCAAACATCCCAGATCTTTACCGCCATACAACCGAATGAGCCATCGAGAAAGAAACGAGCCTTGAATATTCTGGGGACAGCCTGGAAATATATCGCGGGGTCACCGGACCACGACGATTTCCAGCTAGTTTTAGATGTACTAAATGAAACAATAAGTAATACTAATAGGCAGGTTATTATAAACGAAGCTCTAATGGCAAGAATTAATAAATTGACTACGATGACTAATGATATAAGTAACGCCATACGCAAAGATAGCAACATTATGAGCGAGGCGACATTAGATATCCAAACTAGGTTAAGATTGGTAAAAGAAGAATTGGTAAACATTAAATACGCCATACAATGGGCGAAGAATAACATACTCAATTCAATGTTACTAAACAAAAGAGAAATGGAATTAGCATTAAGAAAGTTAAAAGAGGAAAACATGTTATTCACTTCCGATGAGGAAGCCCTCGAATATGCTGATATCAAAATCTTGTACGGAGATAAGACCCTATTGTACGTCATCCAAATCCCGCTCACAAGCAAAGAAAATTATATTAGTATTACTGTCAAACCGGTAATAAGAAATAACAGAATTGTAAACGTAAAGTATAAGCAGTTATTAAGAAATAATGGAACAACTTTAGGTGTATTAAGTAATTGTGTAACCATTAATAGTATAAGAATATGTAAGAAAGCCCAAGTAGTCGACATATCTAGTGACCCATGCGTACCAAGACTGTTGGACGGACTTAATTCGTCGTGTCTGCTAACTCACGGATACCACTTACCAAGGTTAGAGGAAATTTCTTCCGGTGTAATCCTGTTGAACGACTTCCATGGTACAGTCAATAACCAAACAATGGGGGGAACATTGCTAATTAAATTTTATAATTCCACTCTTAAAATTGATAACACGACTTACCGAAACCTAGAGGCACCCCTCATGGAAGCCAACCCTCCAATGGTGCAAATGACTCCCCAAGAGGAAGGCTTCCTTAACTTACTTTCTCTGGAGCAGCTGAACCAGCTCCACCTCAATAACACTAAAAAAATCAGCTCCCTAAGGTCGGCATCGACAATAAACACGTATCTCACTATTTCATCCTCAATGTTGTTCATCGTCTGTCTGATCATAATTAAAATCTGCTCTAGAAGTAGCACAAAAGTGGTTCTCCAACCACTAAACCCGAATCCCATGCCGGTCGCGCACGTGCAAACGTCGGTAACAGCTAGACCATTGCATCAAAAAATCAGCGACCTACCCTACTTTTAACGATTGGGGACAATCGTTTTTAAGGGGGGAGGAGTTGACGGACGGCACCAATATTTCCGGATGTTGACATTAACACTACAGTTAATGTCAACAACCATACAATGTTGCTGAGGAGCGCGGTTTTTCGGCTGTTGACACTAACTCTTCGGTTAATGTCAACAACCATACAATGTTGCTGAGGAGCGCGTTTTTTCGGCTGTTGACACTAACTCTTCGGTTAATGTCAACAACCATACAATGTTGCTGAGGAACGCACTTTTTCCGGCTGTTGGCATTGGCACTTCGGTTAATGTCAACAGCCTTATAATTTCGGCAAAAGAACGCTGGCAATGCGTCTGCGACTAATTTCGCAACGCATTGCGGCGTCCGCTCTTTTCGGACAGAAACGCTGACAGGGCTGCAAGCATCGATTTCGCAATATCGATTACGCAGCGCTGTTCAGCGACGGGCTTGGGCTAGTTTGTAAGAAGTTTTTAGCTGGTAGTTTCAGTTTAAGTTGAGCTTTTACGAATAAAGTACGCGTTCCGATCAAGTCGGAACTAACTTATATAAGGGGTTTACTTGAACCCTGACCCCAACAACAATCCATCAAAGATCAAAGATATAGTAAACCAATATAACAATTCATGCAAACTTTTTCTGAGGTGAATTCATAACATATTTTGTTTATAGTCCTTCTTTTACAGTTTGGTCAAGTTTTTCATATTATTATCTTAACCCATTAAAACCTGACCCCAGAAAGGCTTGTGCGATTTCCATAAAATTTTACACAATCTTAGTAATTGACCTAATCAAGCAAAAAATTCATACCCCCACCCCCTGAACCAGGAGGGTACGTTGCGCAAACGCAATTTGGGCCTTAGTCACATACAAAACATAAAATTTCCAAAAAAAACAATTTTTAAAAACTTATTTTTAAATAGTTTAGCATTGCAAAATGCAGCCCACAAAGGGATTTTGATAGGTTTGAAGAATAAGTATTTTTAATTGAATTTCAAAAATTCCCCAAAAAACACCTTTGACTTTGGATCGAAAAAAAGATATGAATATTTAAAAACTTTTGAAATTTGAGTATGGCAGAATCTAAAACGATCAATTCGAATCCAATTCTACCCATTTTCAAGTCTTATATCTTTATGAATTACTTAATGTAGCGAAATTCCCAAACGTTGCGCAAACGCAACGCTCAGGGCTTAATGGGTTAGTGGAATAAAAGAACAAAGTTTACGGAAGTATACACTAGTCAGAATAAGTTTGCGTACAGGCAAGTCAAAAATATTTTATGATTAATTTTGACCTCAAAAATGGGTTCTCTGTTTATAAAAACGTATCCACATTATTCATATATGCCTTAACTGCACTTTTTGTTCTGTTTTAGATGAATTAAAATAATAATTTTCCATGTATTCGTATTTATTGACAATATACTCACAAAACGTTGCAGAATAAGTTTGCGTACAAAACTAATAACGGGAACTTCCGGTTATGCTCTTTATTTTTTTTGGAAAATTTGTATTCCATTGAACAGTAAACGGACTTGTAAGTTATTTGGAACCGTATATGTGCTTGAAATTTTATAGAAAGCATTAGAATTCAACAGAAAAATATTAAAAATGGATAAAGAATAATCTTACAAAAACTTTTCAAAATTGACAAAAAATTTCATGAAATTAGGGAAACTTTTGGGAGAGCACATTCGTCATTTCAAAAAGCCATCTTAAATCTAAAAAAAAAAACAGAAAATCTTGTTTGGTTACTACGATCTGACCATTTTCTTAAGTTACCCGAGCAAGAGGATTCGATTGTTTGCGATCAGTGCATCACAATCTAAGGCTAGTTGCATCCAATATCTTCAGAAATGTACAGAAATATTTTATAAACCCCATTAGCAGTTACTTTATAAGAAAAGTTCTGAAAAAAACATACTTCCCCTACATAACAGCATGTAAGAAGCCCATATTTAGCTTACTTACAAGGAGCACAGAATTGCTTTCGTAAAAGAGTCCATCAAGGAGTCTAAAAAACCGGATTTCCGGAACGAAATGTTGTTATCTATAGAAAGTGGGACCTTTCATTATTATTTGATAATGATTTGGCATATTTGGAATTAAAAAGCATCAACTAATTTTAACAGGATCCTGTTAATAACAAAAATCTGAAATTAACAGTGAAGCATAGCATATGTGGAGATATGGTATGGGGCTGCATGTCAGGAAAAGGAGTGAGCAGGCTGTGTTGTTTTATTCAGAAATGTTTCCGGGGGGTTATTTACATAATCTAAAAGCTTATGTAAGCCAAGGTTTCAAAACTTTGGATCAGATTCCAACATATCTTTTCAACCTTAGCGCGCAATGCATACGATGCGAAGCTATGTTTGCTATTAACTGGCTCAACAAAGCTACAAAAGTCCCTCCCTAGTCACCTACCGTGCATCTAATTGAGTATATAAGGGGTTCAGTTAAACCCTGAGCCCAACAAAACTCCATCTTCTAAGATATAGTTAACCAATACAACAATTCAAGGATATAACAAAATAACCGCTGAAAAAACACCGAATTTAAAAAAATGTGCGCCAAAACTTCTGCAGGGAGTTCAAGCGAGAAAAGAAAATTCACAAAGTTATTAATTTTTGGACAAAACTTAGTTTCAATTGAATTTTAACTACATAATCTCATCTTGTACGCAAACTTTTTCTGAGGTGAATTCATAACATATTTTGTTTTTGGCCCTCCTTTTACAGTTTGGTCAAGTTTTTGTTATTATTATCTTAATGGAATAAAAGAACTAAGTTTACGCAAAAAATAAAAAATATTTTGTTTTTGAAAAATTACTTTAAGTGATTTATTTTTCATATGAAAAAACTACGTACCCCTTGTACGCAAACTTATTCTGACTAGTGTATATACAGTGGCGGACAAAACTGTTCACAAAAAAATTAAATTTCACAAAATGTTAAATTCGCGGGTACTTGTTTGGAGTATAGCAATCGTAGTTTGCCACATTTTTACTTCAAGCTAGCATGTTATACCATGATAATTTTAACTGTTTATATTTTCTGCAAAATACCGTTTTCTAAAGAAATATTTGCAGGCACGTGTGAACAGTTTTGTCCGCGATCGGCCAAAGCTACGTATTAGAGCATTTGTCTCGACAATCGCTATTAGTTCTATTCGGAACCGCGTCGGTGTATTGAGAAGATAATAATATATAACATTATGCTCCAAAAAACTTTTTAAAGTACAAAACTTCTAATTAAATTTGCTGATTTGAAAAAGGTCGAAAATTGTTTGCAGAATTTAAAGAAAATGTTTGCAAAGACATTGAAAGTAGTTTCACCTATCGGAGATTTGCTGGAAAACACAAAATATCAATAGGTGTAGCTAAACAAATTAAAGACTGCTATAATATAACACCCAGATCGAGCAAAAATGGGCGCAAGAAAAAGTAGTTTCCGGTGGTTCAGCGTGTTGTTCGCAGATTGATTTTAACTGTTGCCACTGACACTGCTGCAGACATCGCAAAAGTACTACAAGCTGATTAATGTAACACTTCGTTCAATAATGTGTGTGACTGACACATATGTAGATGGCGGCACTAATACTAAATCAATATTTTTTTTCGAAATTGTGAACCTTTTTAGGCTTACTGTCAAAATTATATGTCAATCCGACCATTAGTTTACAAGTTACAGTGCTTTAAGTGACACTACTTTTGAGTTTTCAAAAAAATTGAATTCAAAGCAATTCCGTGTGCTGATTTATCATTGTTTTTTAATGAAAAAAAAATACTGTTCAATACCAGGAATGGCTTGAAAAACATTATTCGGACTCTGCTCCATCAAAAAAAACCATTTGTTATTGGTATGCCGAATTCAAACGTGGTCGTACAGACACCGATGACATTCCATTACTGGACGGCCAAATGACGCTGTTATTCCGGAAAACGTTGAAAAAACACTGAAAATCATTATGTCCGACCGTAAAGTGAAAGTGGGGGAGATTGCTGACATTCTAAAGATATCAGCAGGCAGTGTACACACCATAATACACGAACATTTGGTTATGAAAAAGGTGTTTTCGAAATGGGTGCCGCGTTTGCTCACACCGGAGCAAAAACAACAACGAATCGATGATTCAAAGAGCTGTTTGGACATGTTTACGCGCAACAAGTCAGAGTTTTTGCGTCGGTACATCACAATGGATGAAACATGGATCCACCATTTCACTCCAGAGTCAAATCGGCAGTCTGCTGAGTGGCATGCAACCGGTGAAAGCCGCCCAAAGCGTCCAAAGGCACAAACATCGGCTGGCAAGGTTATGGCGTCAGTATTTTGGGATGTGCACGGAATAATATTCATCGACTATCTTGAGAAAGGGAAAACAATCAATAGCGACTATTATATAGCGTTGTTGGAACGTTTGAAAGAAGAAATCGCGATTAAGCGGCCCCATATGAAGAAGAAAAAAGTGTTGTTTCACCAAGACAATGCACAAGTCGATGAAAACGATGGCAAAAATGCATGAATTGGGCTTCGAATTGCTTCCTCATCCCCCGTATTCTCCAGATCTGGCCCCCAGCGACTACTGGCTCTTCGCAGACCTCAAAAAGATGCTCCGTGGTAAAAGATTTGGCTCAAATGATGACGTAATCGCCGAAACTAACGCCTATTTTGAAGGCAAAGAAAAATCGTTCTACAAAGCCGGTATCGAAAGATTGGAAAAGCGTTGGAATGATTGTATCTCCCTAAAAGGGGACTATGTTGATGAATAAAAACGAATTTTGGCAAAAAAATGTGTTTTAATTAGTCACACACATTATTGAACGAAGTGTTATACAAGTCACCACTAGAACCGTCCAAATGACATTAAACGAAAGCGGATTTGTAGCCAAGATCAAAACATAAAAAAACATTGTTGACTGGTCGTCATCGCAAGGTGAGGTTGGCATTTGCTAAGAAGTACGCAATGACTCCCGTTGATGGACTCGCGGAGAGTAACTTGGTAGGATGAAACCAAAAATCATCGTTTGGGGTCTGACGGTAAACGTTACACTTGGGTAGACAAGCAAATTGAAGTCCCAAACTGCAATATAGAACAAACTCTAAAGTTTGGAAGTTGTTTCTCCTATAGTATGCGGTTGTTTCCGTGGAAGTGATGTCGGAATTTTGCGCCGTATCAAAAGTAGAATGATGGTAAGCGACTTTATTACGATTTGAGAGGGCTCCTACCTACTAAATTTAGATATCTTTTATAAGCCGGGCAGGACAACGATCTAAAACATACAGCCAGAGCCACCAAAGAGTGGATAGCCGAAAACGGCATACACATTTTTGATTGGCCACCCCAATTACCGGACTTAAACCCCATAGAACATTAGTGGTTTGCCTTAAAGAGAAAAATTATGCCCAAAAAGACTTACCAAAGGATATGGACAGATTATGGGAAAAAACTTCACCAACGTGGTTGGAAATACCCTCAAAAATACTACACAATCTAGTACAAAGCATGCCGAATCATTATAAAGGCCCGCGGGGACCACCCAAAATATTAAAGATAATATCAATCGATTTTTGCTTATATGTGTCAAAACTGTTCACACCACTTTTGTTGAATTTTAGTGTTTCTTTATTTATTATTATATAATTATAATATTTTGTTTGTTGTTTTTCAGTAAACAAAATATTCAATTTTAAAACTATGTACTTAAATTTTTGTTTTTGTTGTTAAAAAGTAAAAAATTTGATCAACTTTCTAACTTACGAAAATTCGTGAACAGTTTTGTCCGCCACTGTATATAAGTTAATAAAACAAGAGTTTTATTTTCTAAAAAAAATATTTTTTCGGGAGCGGTGCTCCTTTATTGAATCCCAAACTTAGACTAATTTTTCCATTTATATTGCTTAACTCTAGCCCTAACTTTGCCGCTACTGCAACGTGATCGAAAGTGCTGAATTTGCTGTTCCTACAGGTGAGGTTGTTTACTTCAACGTGCCTTATGTTGCTCGCCAGTCATTCCCACCGTTTGTATGATACACGAGCCGCAGCGTCAGCGATGTGGTAGCCTGGACGTCAGCAGTTAGTTAAGGTGCAAATTATGGGCCGTATCGGGTTTCTTGAATAGGTGCCGTGCTAACAAGCCCCCCTTTAAAATTCAAACGTCCTCGTTTGAACCTTTGGGTTTGTTGAAAATTTGGTTGAGCCCTTCAATTGCTGTTTCTGTTAATTCGATGGGCCGATTTCCCGTGGCCTTTTTTAATAATATGTTGTATTTCGCGAAGATTAGGATTATGATTATCAGTATGATCGTCAGGTTGATGCTCGTTACATGTTTAGCTTGGTTTATTGTTTCTATAAGGCTTATTTCTTTTGTGTTATTTATGTTTAACTGTTTTAGAATCTCCAGGGAGAGAATTTCTTCGATTCTATTTGATGTGAACGATGGCTGAAGTAGTGCTGGTAGCGGTTTGCTTGATGATCTGTCTGCATTGAAAAATGATTTTCCATTGATTTCAATTGTGGCGTTGCTGTAGTAAATTATGAATGTGCCATTGAGATTCGTAGATTCTTCATTAATTAATATTTCTCCGCAGAAATTGTTTAGAAATAGGATTCCAGGTGATACCTCTTCGAAGTTTGGAATATGTTGGCTGTTGATCTCCGTGCAGTTTGGCAAACGACTTTTTAATAGGTTGATAATACAAGAATCATTACTTAAATCTACTAAATTATTTCGTAAACATATCTGTAGGGAATAGTAATGTTTACAATTATTTTTGATTCCATAGTTTATTGTCTCGCAATTTAAAATTGAATTAAAATTTATTTTATTAATTCTATTGTTCTTATTTACAAATATGATTTTCTACTGTTGGTAGACTTATGATGTAAATTATCATCTTACCGTTAGTTGCGATTTGTACTTCAGAAAATTCGAGGGCTTCGTCTAAATTTACGAATGGAATGTTTTCTGTCTCAATTACTTTTCTAGCGATATCTATTTCTTCGTTTGATAGAATGTATGAATTTATTATGTTGGCTTTTGCCCAGTGTATCGCGTATGCTATGTTTACAACTTCTTCTTTAATAATCTCCAATCTGTATTTTAACTTTAAAAATGCTTCTATTTCCATATTTTTGTCCTTTTGTATTGTTTTTATGATATTGTTTGTAATGTTTGCAATTTCGTTGACTTTGTCTATGGTAAGTTTGTTAATTAGAATCTGATTGTTGTTGTTTCCTAGGACATTATTTACTTTGTTTGATATTATTTCGTAGTCTTCGTGGTCTGGATTACCAGCGATCCATTTCCACGCGCTGCCTAAGAAATTTAGCGATCTTCTCGATTTCTTATTATTCTATTTTCAAATTATTTAACTGAGATTTAATTTGTGATATTAGGAGGGATATGAAGGGATAATTAGGATTTTTGGTGAGTGCATCTGCCGTTATAGTCCTTTCTATGTTGTCGATTATTTCCGTGTATCTGTCAATGTCGATTTCTTGTATTATCCTAAACGTTCCTGTTTGCAACCTGGCTGTTCCTTTTTCTACAGTGACTAATTGAGAATTTGAATAGTCCAAAATCTGTACCTCCGCGAGGCAGAGTGGTAAAAGAAATCTGGAAGAGAATTATTTGTTCATCTAATTAATTACGTATTTTACTTTTGTGTATTATTTGTCCCCTTTCAGTTAGTACAGTACTATTCCTATCTTCCTTGACTATTTCTTTACTGTATGGCTTAGTTATTTTAGTTCCTAATCTTTTATTTTTCCTAACGTAAATAATTTGTCCTGCTAAATATGATTTAATCGTGTGTTTATTTTTATTATGGTACTCGATATCTTTGCTCTGCTTTTGTGCTAATTTTTGTAGATTATCTTGTCTGGTTTTTTCTATATCTTCGGGTGTAAATGTCACGTTTCTTCCAAAAAATAAGTCCACTGGTCTTTTTTGTGTGACAGAGTGAATGGTGTGATTATATTCCGATACTGCTCTTTCTAACAACTCTTCAAAATTTCGATGTCCTCCATTTTCTTTGATACAACGCATTAATTCAGTTAAAGTAGAATGAAATCTTTCCACCTGGCCGTTTGACTTGACTTTTATATGGGGGAGTGGTATAGACTTCTATTCCCAATTCGTCTTTCATCATGAATTTGATTGAAGCTGAGTTTAGCGACGGTTCATTGTCGATTACCACTAATTTTGGTACGCCGAAAAAGAATATTATATCTCTTAGGGGTCTTCTGACATCTTCTATGGCTCTACTGTTTAACATTTTTGTTAAGGCGTATTTCGTAAACTTGTCCAATGCGGTCATTACTATTTTTCCTTCGGTTAAAAAAATGTCGATGTGGATTGTATGTCCTGGGAATGTGGGAAGCGGTGTTTCTGCTAATTTTGGTTGATTGGGGTGTCGTTCATATTTATTCTCTTCACATATTGTGCAGTTGGCCAGTACTCGTTTTATTTTGTTTATGATACCGGGGAAGTAACTTTTTTCCAGGATTTGAGCTTTATTCTCGATCGCGTTCCTATGTGCTCTTAAATGTTCCTTCAGTATAACATTTTCCTGTTCCTGTTCACTGGTAATATCCTCAACTAACTTCTGAGTGTATCTGCATTTGCAATTACTAAAGTGCTGCTGGTAAATATTTTGAATTATGCCCATTGTCCTTTCATCTGTGTGGATTCCGTTGATCACTGACGGGTTTAGATATATTTTAAAATATGCTATAATATTTTGTTCATTGAAGTGTGGTTCCTCGATTATATGGCGGTGTATGGCAGTGGCGTCCCCAGGGGGGGGATTAGGGGGATGGATCCCCCCCCTTGGTCGGAGAATTCACTTATGCAATTTGCTATAACAATATGGAATTGTGAAACATTTTTATTATTTGCTTTATCGCTTCTGTAATCACCCACTTAAAACCTAATAACTGAACCACCCATGATCTGGCCAGACCATAATGTAAACAAGATGATAGTCGAGGATTGTTGTTAAGGATA
Source organism: Melieria omissa (assembly GCA_963971225.1). Taxonomy (NCBI): domain Eukaryota; kingdom Metazoa; phylum Arthropoda; class Insecta; order Diptera; family Ulidiidae; genus Melieria; species Melieria omissa. Next base: position 63,629,494 of record OZ020268.1, on the reverse strand, counting down.
TAAAAAAACCAGAAAGTGTGAATACAATGATTTCTTTTGCTTGTCTACATTATTTTTACGTAAAACGGTGAAAATATACTAGAATAATTAGGTAAATAGCGAGTTTCAACTTTAATGACTTAATTTTGAAATTAAAAAAATACGGCAGTAAAGCAAAAAAATAAAAAAATGTAAAATACGTTACTTATGGATCTACTTCAGCTGCTTGACCAATGCAATTATTTCAACAATATAATGCAGTATCATGACTAAACCACATTGAGATTTTACATTCGACACATACAAATCGGGTTTTGATATATATATTTCTGGATTCCTTGCACTGTTAATAATTCTGAACTGCTTTGCCAAAGAAAAATATGCAAAACATGCTCTACATGTTGTTGTTCATGCTGAATTGGCCGGATATCGTTTTCCTTGTCGCCTTCGTCGTTGCTATCTTCACATTGAACTATCTAAACGACCATTTTTTCTATCAGTATCAGAAGCTTCGTTTTGTTCAGGGCCAAATGAAAGCGTGAAATTGGCAGCACCGTTATTATTGCCTCTCGCAGCAAATTATTTAATATCTTAAATTCGTTGCTCTAAAGCATTAGTTTCCGCTATTGCTAAGGAAATTTTTTTAGAGATTTTCCTCTCTGATTTAACTCCAGCGTCGAAGTTCAAAAACAATGTCCACCTGATTCTCAAAATAGCATTCTCTTCCTTTCATCTCTGTCACAGAAAACACCCAATCGAATTGGAAAATGGATAAGTATTAATTTTGAATATGTTTCAACATTATTTTCCAACAAAAATTATAATTTATTAACCCAAAGAAAATAAAAGCCAAGGCGAACGAAAAACACTTGGACCAGGTACATTTTGCGCCAGCTAATTTACGTCACTATTAACGGGATGGCACGAAAAAAGTGCTTCAAATCGGGTCAGATGGAAAAACCTAGTTGAAACTATATATATAATATAAAAAAAAATATTTATAAACAATTCTGACAATAATTACGTCGAAAATAACAAAAAAAAAACTGAAAATAACTGGCAAATTTGTATGAAAATACACCATGGTCTGGCCAAGCCATGGTTTTGGGTTTTGTGCTTAGAAAGGATCAGTTAAAGATATCATGAAATTTGAGCTCGATAGCTTAATTACAACATTACTAAAGTGGATCCAAAGTTCAATATGGTCTGGCCAGAACCGGATACCCGCAGAAGGGTTAAGAATAAATGAATAAAAAAATCAGCATTGCATTGGTTCTCGCAGAATAGTTTTATTTTCAATGTTCCCAAAAGTGTCGACTATTTACCAAAATAGTAATCAAACGCAGGCTTCATGCCAACCCTGCATCAGCTGTTGAAACTAAAAAAAAATTCACTTACATAGTTATGGTGAATTGCGGGTAAACATGGAAACATGGTCACCTCTATCATAACATAATAAAATTTCAGAACGTCATACATTTTGTAAATGTTTGATTTTTTTTACATAGCTGGTGTGCTTTTTAAACCCTTCTGTCAATACGAATAATTTCCACCTATCTCCAATACGAAGGTACCCGGGTACCTTCATACAATTTGTATGGGAAAAGTGAAAATAATTGCGCAAAAATGTTGAAAATCGTTGTTGGCTTATAAAACAAAGCGTTATTTGTTGATAATTCAAGTTAAAAATATTAAACACATATTTATAGTGCAATAATTTTAGCATTTTCGTGTTTTACGTTGTTGCTTACGTTAATCGGAACAGATATAGCACGACTCATTGGCTTTTGGCCACTGCTTCAAAACCATTTCTAGTGTAAAAATTGTGAAAGCAAGGGAATTTTTTGTCTATTCTGAATTTTCGGCTTCAGCGGGGCACACAGGATTTCATTTAAGAAGGCGTTCTGCATACAACTTTTGACCAAAATACCATTTGAAATCAATGCATCACACATAATTTTTGTTGCTAGGAAATATGTGGGAGTTTGAACCACCAATTCCCCCTCATGTCACCTTTCAAGATATTCTCCACAGCATCTGGTTTTGTTTGTGGTATCTAGTTTGCTGCCAAGGTGCAAATATTGAGCATGCAATGAAATGGGCCAATATTTGAGCCATAACGTATAGCGACCTTTGTACAATTGTAAATGCGAAAGACTTTTAATTTCGGGTTGTCCCCTGGCACTGCTTTGCCGTGGTGCATAGTTGAAAGAACCACCCAGCTTCATTGCTCGTTGGAAAGTAAAACTCCAAAGATTTTGTCGCTGTAAAAACGACTTTATGGGTCGAGTATTACTTTTTAACACCAGATTTGTGAAATTTTTTGTGAAAAGGTATTCCGTCAGCGCTTCAGAAGTAAAAAGATTATCCGTTGCAGCATAGCGGACGTAAGATTTAAAGCTTTGAATAAATATTTTTGAATAACAATTTTACGCCTACTTGGGTCTTACATACTTTGGCAATTGCCTACTTAGTTTTTCAGAGTAAACTTCTCCTTTCAAAGGTTTAAACATCTTAGAGCAACACCCATCTGAAGTCGATGACTTCGATCGAATGTCCTAAAATTAACTTATCTTTGAATATAACTTTGATTTCAAATTTGAAATTTGGTGCACTTGAATATGAAAGATTAATTTCACGTTGAAACTGTATTGTTTTACTGTATTTTGTATGAAGCTACCCGGGTACCTTCGTATAGAACAAAGGGGTAGTGTTCAAAATTTGGTTCTAAAAGTTATACAGAAAAAGTTTTCTTTCTATATAAGTTATCTAATAGCTAGTCAATTGATATTTAGGAAGATATTAAAAATACCAGCATAGCGTTCCTTGGCCGAAAGTAGGTTATTTTTACTTCAAAATTGCAATAGGTACCCAGGTACCTTCGTATTGACAGAAGGGTAAAATACGTCTTTTCGTAATTCTATTAGCAGTTGTTTTCGAAATGTCATAACTTAAAACAAACTTGAATTTTTTGGTTGGGATTTTATGACTTAAAAATACATGTCACTTGAATTTTTTGTTTTAAGAAGTTTATGTTAGTATATGTATACATATATGTATGTATGTACAATTTTATTCAATTCAATTATTATTAAAAATAATACGCAAAGATGAAAGTATAAAAATGGCGTTAAACTGGATTTTTTGCATATCCCCCCCCTTCCCGAAATCCTGGGGACGCCACTGGTGTATGGTTATCCCCCGATCAATCAACCCGCAACCAGATTGATCACATTGTGATTGATGGAAGGCATGCTTCTAGCATTCTAGATGTGCGCACGTTCCGAGGTCCCAACATCGACTCGGACCATTACCTTGTTGCAGCCAAGGTACGCATGCGTCTTTGCGCAGCGAAGACCGCACAACTTAGTTTGCGAAGAAAGCTGGACATCAGCAAGCTGCGATCACAAGGGGTAGCCGAAGCCTACTCCGCTCAACTCTCCAACCAGCTCGGTCGCTCCCCCTCTCCACCTGATGACATCGGCGGATTATGGGCTCACTTATCCCACTCTATGCGCGCCGCCGCAGAGAATGTCCTTGGTTTTCGACGCCCACCACCAAAAAACCAATGGTACGATGAAGAGTGTCGCGCAGCCACTGCAGCGAAGAATGCTGCCTACAAGAAGACCCTGCAGTCGGCTGCCACGCGAGCCGTGACAGAAAAATACCGTGAGGAGAGGAAGAAAGAGAGGTGCCTTTTTAGACGCAAGAAACGGGAGCAAGAAAGGCGCGAGCGTGAGGAAATCGAGGAGTGCAGGAGCAGGAATGACGCCCGAAAATTCTTCCAAAAAGTTAAGCGTCTCACGGAAGGATTTAAGCCTGGGGCATCTTCTTGCAGAGACGAAAACGGGGATCTGGTTACGGATGCGCAGGGTGTGCTGAGGTTGTGGAAGGAGCACTTCACCAAGCTGCTCGCAGGCGACGAAGGAAACAATACCGCCAGTGGTGAAGATGTCCAGATGGCACCAATCGACGACGACGGTGTGGATGTGCCACCGCCCAGCCATGACGAGGTCCGGGTTGCTATCCAGCGACTCAAGAACAATAAAGCTGCAGGGCAGGATGGGCTACCAGCTGGTTTGTTCAAGGCCGGCGGCCGTGAGCTGATTGGGTGCATGCATCAGCTCATTTGCAAAATATGGCTGGAGGAAAGAATGCCCAACGATTGGAACCTCAGTGCCCTTTGTCCTGTGCTGAAGAAAGGCGACCCAACAATATGCGCCAACTACAGGGGTATAAGCCTACTTCCCATTGCATACAAGGTCCCGACGAGCGTATTATGTGAAAGACTAAAGCCACTCGCCAAGGCGCTGATTGGACCTTATCAGTGCGGCTTTAGACCTGGTAAGTCCACCATCGACCAGATATTCACTTTACGCCAAATCCTGGAGAAGACCCATGAGAATCAAATCGATACACACCATCTTTTCATCGATTACAAGGCAGCATTCGATAGCCCGATAAGGGATCGCCTATATGCCGCATTGTCTGAACTTGGTATCCCTGCAAAGCTCGTTAGACTTTGCAGAGCGACGTTGAGCAATACGCGCAGCTCCGTCAAGGTTGGAAGTGACCTCTCCGACCCCTTTGATACCGTTCGAGGTTTCAGACAGGGTGATCCTTTGTCCTGCGACCTCTTCAACTTCACCATGGAGAGTGTTCTGCGCAAGGCCGATGTACATCGTAATGGCACAATTTTCAACAAAAGTGTCCAGCTCCTTGCCTACGCTGATGACATTGATGTCATCGGACGTAAGAAGCGAGATGTCACCGCTGCCTTTGCGGCTATCGAAAGAGAATCTGCCAAAATGGGTCTGGTGGTAAATGAGGGCAAGACGAAGTATATGCTGTCTACAGGCAGGGACTCGCAGCGGCTAGGGTCTCACGTCGAGGCCGACAGGTATACTTTTGAAGTTGTCAAGGAATTCGTCTACCTTGGCACCGCCATCAACAGCAGCAATGATGTCAGCCTGGAGATAAAGCGAAGGATAACTCTTGCCAACAGGTGCTACTACGGTCTCGGTAGGCAATTGAGAAGCAGAGACCTCTCTCGACCGACAAAACTTGCACTCTATAGGACGCTTATCTTGCCCGTGCTCCTCTATGGCGCTGAAGCATGGACAATGACACGAAACGACATAGCGGCCCTTGGAGTGTTCGAGAGGAAGGAACTTCGCAAACATGGACGTAGCGCAGCGAATAAACATCCAGCGGCTACGCTAGCTCGGTCATGTCTGCCGCATGGACGACGAAGCTCCGGCGAAAAAGGTGTTCGATGCGATGGTTGGAGGTCGACGGCGAAGAGGGAGGCCGTGTCTCCGGTGGAAGGACCAAGTTGAAGAGGCCCTGTCATCTCTTGGTGTTACTAACTGGAGAAGGCGCGCGCAAAGCAGAGGCGCCTGGAGAGAAGTTTTGCGGCAGGCCGTAACCCGATAACGGGTTGTTATGGCCAGTTAAGTAAGTAAGTATGGTTGGGGAAAACTATTTTGAACTGGTAGGACGATGTTTCTGCTTGTTTAAGAAAAATTTGATTTTTGAATACGTTTATTGGTACTTCTGCGCAAGGTATTAGATTGTGATTTGAAATGTCATCGCTATGAATAGTGGGAGTAAGTGAATTTATTTGGGCAGATATCCTTGATAGTGCGTCCGCGACAACATTCGCTTTTCCGGGTTTGTAGATTAGCTCGTGGTTATACTCCTCTAGTATAGCCTTCCACCTTTTCATCTTGCTGTTTGTACTTTTGTGGCTAAGTGCGTACGTAAGTGGCTGGTGATCGGTAATTATTTTTACCCTTTTCGAACCGTATAAGTAACTTCTTAAGGTATTTAATGTCCAGATTATGGAGAGCATTTCCTTTTCGTTTGTCGCGTAATGCTCTTCCGATTTGTTTAGAGTTCTTGATATGAAAGTGATTGGTCTATTGTCCTGCGATAGTACAGCGCCTATAGCATAGTCCGATGCGTCTGTGGTGAGTTCAAAATCCTTTTCGAAGTTTGGATGCGCAAGAATGATATCTTTTGATATAAGTGTACTTTTTATTTTGTTGAACGCCTTTACACCCTCTTCGTCTAATTTAATTTCAACTTTCCTGGACTGATTTTTGGAAACATTGCCGGCGTCCCCTCTGAGGAGTGCAGTTAATGGTTTAGCTATTCTCGAGTAATCCCTGATAAATCGTCTATAATATCCTGACATACCTAAAAACGATCTTAATTCCTTCAAATTACGTGGAATCGGGAAATTTGCTACCGTCTCTACTTTTTTCGGATTTGTTTTCATTCCTTCTGCACTTATTACATAGCCTAGAAATTCGACTTCTTCCTTTGCGAATTCACACTTATCCAGTTGGATTTTCATATTCGCTTCTTCTAGTGTCCTGAATACCATTTCTAGATTCTGTAGATGCTCTTCCTCGTTTTTCCCGAAAATAATAACATCATCGATGTACACATAGCACCGAACTCCAATATGTTGTCGAAGGATATCATCCAGTGCCCTTTGAAAGGTAGAGGGGGCGTTTTTAAGTCCGAAAGGCAATCGAACCGAAAACGCAGTTTTTTCTATATCTGATTCACGTAGCGGTATCTGATGGAAGCCGCTCTTTAAATCTATGACCGTGAATAATTTATTGTTTCTAAGGTTTGAAAGGACCTCATTAATTTCGGGAATAGGGTATTTATCGGGGATTGTAACTGAATTAAGTTTGCGATAGTCAATAACCATGCGATACTTCTTTTCGCCGGAAGCATCCATTTTTTTGTTAACTATCCAAACGGGGGAATTGTAGGGGGATTTAGATTTTCTTATTATACCGTTGTCAAGGAGTTCTTCTACCTGGCGTTCGATTTCTTCTTTTAAAGCCATTGGATAAGGGTATGGCTTGGAATAAACGGGGTCTTTATATATGGTTCGAATTTCGCCCTTGACTAATGTTGTATATGTAAGTTTTTCGTCGGGATCCGAGAATAGGTTTGGACATTTTTTTATAATATTATTTATTCTATTTTGTTGTTCTGCGGAAAGGTGCGGAATATTTATGTTGACGTTATTAACTTCCTGTGATATTTTTTGTTTTAACGGGATTATTATATTCGGGGAAATTGTCATGATGTCTTTACCAGTGTGGATAGTAACTTTTAGTTGTTTTAGGGTGTCGTTGCCTATTATGCCATGAAATGAGTTCAATGTTGGTAGAATAAAAAATTTTATTTTTCCCACGATGGGTCCGAAAATATCTATGAATATGTGGTGCGTAATTTCTATGGTCCCAGCTACAGATTTTACTTTAAAGGGCTTTTCTTTTGGAATTGGGTTCCTAATCCTGGTTGATTGGATATAATTTTTGTTAGACCCTGTATCTATCAGGAAATTTAGTGCGTCTCCACTCCTCGCTAAGAATTCATAGTAAGGAAGCGAGGAAGGAGCTAGTCTAAAAAATGGATGGTATCGGGTTCGAAATATCCTTGCTCGTTCGTGTTGTTAGTCATAACATTAGTATTCCCTTCGAGAAACTGGTCCGGTCGTTTTTCTGTTTCGTAATCATTAGAGTAAGGATTATCTTCAAAAATTTGATTCGGATCCGCTTGTATTTGATAGTCGTTCAAGTTTGTTAAGTCCGTATCAGCATAAGAAGTTCGTTGCATTTTATTTGGTGAGTGTATTTGTTGTTTCTGAGGGGTTCGTTTCAATGTTTGATTATTTGGGTTGATATTAGGCCTGTTTTGATAGTTAACGTGTCTAGAGTGCAAAGAACAATCTACTTCCATTGGGACCGGTGGTTTTGGAGGTAAGTTGTTTCGGTTATTAAAGGGTAGATTTGCCTGATTATTAAATCCTGTTGCATTAGGGCGGAAACCTTGGTTATAATGGGGATAGTTATAATTTTTAATTGGGGCAAATTGTTGCTGAGTGCGGTATGTCTGTGGTGCGAAAGAGTTTGGATTGAAGCGATTTTGGTTTTGATTATAGTAATTCGATGGTCGGTTAAGCGATTGTGGTCTTGGTCCAAAATTTTGTCTAGGTGTGGGAAAATACGTTAACTCGGGGTAGAATGGTCTATTATTGTTGTAAGTCATATTCTGTCGTGGAGGTCGTGGCGGTGGATAGTTATTTGATTTGTGTACATTGTGTGCATGGTTCATGCGAAATGACATATTATCTAATTTCCGACACAAGTGCAAGGCCTGTGGCAAAGTTGTTGGTTCACGGATACTTAAAAGACGGGTTAAATCTCCGTTTAGCCCGCGAATAAATGTATCGAGGGCCTTTTCTCTATAAGAATTTGTCATCGTCCTAATTGATTCTTCACCCAAATCGATACAAGCAACTTTGTCTAAGATTAGTGAGAGGTGTTGGTACACCTTTTGGTAGAAGGTAGGAATATCGTCGTGGCGTTGAGCTAAAGTTGTTATTTGGTACTCGAGGGTACCCATGTCTCTTTTGACGGAGTAATGCATCATGAGGCATTTTCGAATTTGTGTCCAGTCGAGTGGAGTACTGTATGACTCCAACGCAGTGTCGGCATCACCGACTATTTTGTGTCTTACTGTATGTAAGATAGAAAAGTATTTAGGTGTGTCCTTCAGTCCTTCGTATGCTTTGAATATTCTGTCTACACTTTTTCTCCAGGAGTTAAATTCTCCTGATCGCTCCAAAAATTCCCTTAAGCATTTAACCATGTCAGGGATTTTGTCTAGTTCATTAATGTTTTGAGCGTTCAAAGTCACATTGTGGTCAGGTTCGTTAAATTCATTCGAATGAGGCAAATTGATCCTTTCTAGCACTATTTGGTATACTTCTCGAACAATTGATTCAATGATGGTGGGGTTCATGGTTGGAGGAGTTTCTGGATGGGTGTGATCGGAATTCAATCTGAGTTTGTTTAATTGTCCAACTATCTCTTCAGCAGGCATTTCCAATAATAATAAGAACGAATTTTTTCTAATGGATAAATTATTTGTAACTTTTTCTAACGTAAAATAAATTGCTTATATTCTCTTTGAATTTGAAAATAAAAATTTCCTTTTCCGAATGATAATTCCCTTATAAAAATTTTCGATTAATATTATTATTTACTTATTTACTTTTTCCTTATTGTCAATTTTTCTTTATATCTTTTCCACGATGAATACAGATTTTCCTATGAGATTTTCTCAATTAATTATATTTTTTCGTTTTTCTTTTCCACTTCTCTTTTGCCTTATTCTATTATAATATTTTCGCAACGAATATAAATTTTTCTTAAAAATTTTCTCAATTTATTGTAATTTCTCGATTTTCTTTTTCACTTCTTTCTTCCTTTACTTTATTATAGTATTTTCATAATGAATATGGATTTTCCTTAAAAAGTTCCTCGATTAATTATAATTTTTCACTTCTGTTTTCCCTCACTTTATTATAATATTTTCACAATGAATGTAGATTTTCCTTAAAAATTTTTCAATTAGTTATAATTTTTCATTTTTTTCCACTTTAAATATTTCTCTTCTTGATGTTTCGTTTTCTCTTATGAACACTTATTCGATATTTCTTAACTACTTTCTTACATAGCTATCCTCATCTTCCAGCGTGACGTCGGGGTTGTTTGGGCACTTTGGATTCTTCTCTTTCCTGGTGTACTCGAGCTCCTGTTCTGTGCTACTCAGTTCCTTCCGTCGTGCGTAGTAGCTGCTTCCGAATTATGCTGCGTTTTTTTTTATTTTCTCACACACTCGGCACTCGCGTAGCCGTACTTTTTGATTTTCTGGCTTTACTACTTTCCGCGCGCTGGTCCCTGCTCGGGCGCCAGTTAATAAAACAAGAGTTTTATTTTCTAAAAAAAATATTTTTTCGGGAGCGGTGCTCCTTTATTGAATCCCAAACTTAGACTAATTTTTCCATTTAGATTGCTTAACTCTAGCCCTAACTTTGCCGCTACTGCAACGTGATCGAAAGTGCTGAATTTGCTGTTCCCACAGGTGAGGTTGTTTACTTCAACGTGCCTTATGTTGCTCGCCAGTCATTCCCACCGTTTGTATGATACACGAGCCGCAGCGTCAGCCTGGGTTTCTTGAATAGGTGCCGTGCTAACATATATAGTGTAAATATATATATATTTTTGTTTTTTGTTTCCTTGTTCACTCCTCACTGGAGCATAACTAGGGCCTCAACAAGTACACTCTTCCATCGTACACGAGTCTGGGCTGTTGTTTTTGCGCCGTGGTATTGACATTGGCTAGCTCGCGTAGGGTCGACCTTCTCCAGGTGGTTTTGGTCGACCGCGACTTCTACTCCCTTGCGGGTTCCAGTCCAGTACCATTCTCGTGATGCTGTCGGGAGGTTTTCTTAGTGTATGACCTATCCATTTCCATTTTCTGCGCTTTATTTGCCTCAGAATGGGTTCCTCATTTGTAATCTTCCACAGCGCGTCGTTACCAATTGTCGTGGGCCAGAATATCCTGCAGATGATTCGCAGGCAGTTGTTGACGAAAGTTTGTAGCCTCTGGGTGATGGCATTCGAGACTAGCCATGTTTCGCTTCCGTACAACAATGTCGCCTTTACACATGCGTTGAATATTCGTAGCTTCGTGCGTCTGGAGATTTGCGAGCTTGCCCAAACTGAATGCAGCCGTCCGAACGCTGCCCTGGCTTTACTCAGTCTGCTGTTGGCACCATCTTCCGCTCCGTCGTTCGCCTTGATTGTGCAGCCGAGGTAGCAGAAACTGTCGACGAACTCTACGGCATAGCCGTCAATCATTATATGGTTTGTGCTGCTATGATTGACTCTCATGGCCTTGGTCTTGGCGCTGTTGACCTCCAGACCGACGGTGCGTGCCAGCGCGACCAGGCAGCCAGCTTTTGCTTGCATGTCGGGGAGTTTGAGCGAGAGGAGGCAGATGTCATCGGCGAAGTCCAAATCCTCGAGGTGCCTGGTGATGGTCCATACGATGCCTCGTTGGAGCAGGGTGAGTTTGCTCATGACGTCGTCTAGTACGATGGCGAAGAGGAGAGGCGACAGGGGCCTTGCCTGACTCCTGCGTTGGTAGTGAAAGAATAGCTGATGTTGCCGTTGTGTAGTAGTGCCAGTTCAGAGTTCTCGTACAACGCTCGGATGAGCCGAATTAGTTTCCCCTTTTTACTCAATGCTAACCAAATTGCGCTTCTCTTTATTGTGTCGAATGCTTTCTTAAAGTCGATGAACAACATGTACAGCGGGGAGCGCCACTCAATTGATTGCTCTACTATGATGCGGAATGTGTTAGCTTGGTCAACACAGCTCCGATGAGAGCGAAAGCCAGCTTGCTCATCTCTTACTGAGTTTTCGACACATTGCATTCTTCTTTGTATGATTGTGGCTATTATCTTGTAGATGGTGTTGAGTAGGGTTATTCCTCTCCCTGTTACCGAAGTCCCGCAAGTCGCCCTTCTTCGGCAGCTTTACAATGATGCCTTTTGTCCATGGCGGAGACAGCCTCTCCCTGTCCCAGGCAGTAGAAATGTGAGGATGGAGGATTTCATCTGATATTTGGGGGTCGGCCAGCATTAGCTCTGGTTGTATGCCGTCTTCACCCGTAGCTTTGTTTTGCTTCAGCTTCTTTATTGCATCCCTAATATCCGCTATGCTAGGGCAGATTGTTGCTAGTTTGTTGTTGGTTTTAGTACTGCTCACTTCGCAGCTGCCCTAGCGATGTTGCTGACTGATTCGAAGTGTTCTTTCCATCTACGAACTTGGTCATCGTTGCACGTTACTAATGCACCACTCAGATCCGTAATTGGCTGGTTTCTACTACTTGGTTGGTTGGTTAGGCGCCCAACTAACTCTGTAGGCTAGCCTCACAGCATCGTCATTGATAAGTTGCCTATATACATATTGTTACGAAATTCCACAGATCGTTATCGACGGTTCGTTTTGATTGTATTTGAAAATAAAACAACTTCAGTTATCCAGCGCAACGTAGTCAAAACTAACAACCGCTTTATTTACAAATTGGCACTTGTTCTACTTTACACTACTACTATTGCATGCTTCCCCATTGCTTGCTCAACACAGACTCGACCCCTTGCGCTGCCACTGCTGCTTTTATACCAGTTTTCTTATCGCACCGAAGTTTCTTGCAACTTCTAATTGGAAAGCGCTCGACCATTCTCGCACAGCCCATTTCGAGAACCATCCTTGCCATATCGGGCTATACCAAGCGAATTTATAACAGTTTTGCTGTACTTCACAGTGCATGCCTAAAAGTATGCTTGGAAAACATTCGTGCGGAGAAAGGCATTCCTGTACAGTGCGGCACAGAATTTCTCATCGTATCAATATATATAGACATCGATTGATTGATTGATAAATACACACTGATTACAGATTAACTTAAGTACCTATCGCCTCCCAAAAATTTTTAGTTTTCAACATTTATTTACTCTACTTGGGAACACCGGGCCTCAACAAGGCTCTTCCATTTTCGAATTCGGAGCTATTCTTTTTGGGCTAGCCCACGTTTCTAAACAACGAAACTTTATTTTTTGGGTAAACCCGTAGTTTTTGACAAAATTATTGAAAAATTAACATCAATTTTAAATGTATTTTTTTAAATATCTTTATTTTACTTAATTGAGGAAAATATCAGGTGTACAACTTTGCTTCCGCCGTTTTTTTCCAAAATTAAAAGCTTTATTGCGAAAAAGTGCTTACAGATGTATTATTCAAAGTATTGTCCGTCGCTAGCGACAACTTTCTCCCATCTTTCCGGCAATTTTCGGATCCCGGCTCGAAAAAAGGAGTCCTCTTTTGACGTTATCCATGAAGCAATCCATTTTTCCAATTCTTCGAAGGATTGAAAATGTTGATCTGCCAGGCCGTGTGCCATCGAACGGAATAGGTGGAAGTCAGAAGGGGCGACATCTGGGGAATACGGCGGGTGGGGCAAGACTTCCCATTTCAGGGTTTCCAGGTACTTTTTGACCACTTTTGCGACGTGAGGCCGAGCATTGTCGTGTTGGAGGATGACTTTGTCATGTCGCTCTTGATATTGTGGCCGCTGTTCTTTTAGCGCGCGACTAACACGACACGTTCTTTCACTCAGAGCAGCATCACCGTAAGTTTCTGAGAGCATTCGATGCGCTTCAGCTGCATTTTTTTTCGAATTGTAACAGAAAAGTAAAACTTCCCGCAAATGGCGAGAATTGGGCACATAAACGGACATTTTCGAGCGTGAATAATACGAAAACAAGAACAACTGTCACTGAAACGGCGATGACAATTCGTTAGGCACTGTCCACACTCACTTTAAAGGCATTACCACTATGTATTTCAACCAGCCTCAGCCGGTACAGCCACCTATCGGAAAACGGCGGAAGCAAAGTTGTACACCTGATATTTTTACTAACGTAGTAAATAGTAAACTATTGTATTCGGACAGCTACAAAAACACTCCACATAGGGGTTTAGTATAGTCTATTAAATGATATATAATTAAGTGTGTGTAATACATTATTTTGCTCTACACTGATAAAATTTCTACCTTATTAACCCTTCGATGTACAGTAATTAGTTACTAGACATTTGCACTTTGTCGTCTGGCCAGACAAAATCTGGGTGAGGCTTGTGACAAAGGCAAAGCGCAATGACAGATGAAGTTTTTTATGTTTATATGGTAAGCTACGTACATATGTAAGTATATATATGTATATACAAACTAGTAGGACCCTGCGGCTTTGCACGCAAGTTTGAAGGCAATGGGCCAAATAAATCAAGTTTCTTCAAACTACACTCTATGGGCGATGCCACGCTTCTTCTATGTAATGCCTAATCTATTCCTCCATTCGAAGGGTGTGACCCGTTCCTTGTTCACTCCTCTCGAGAGCATAGGGCCTCTACAAGACAGCCTTGTGTTGGTTACATTAATCAGTTGTGTTGTTCTGCCAGGGTAGGTGATTGGCCTGCCGCAGGTAGTCCTAAGTGATGGAATCATCTAACGTCGACTCCGCTCGTAGCGCCATCTGTTGTGAGGAGGTTACAGCAGAATGGTTGGTGACCTCGCTAGCATCAGGTTGCTGCGTGCTGTTTTCGCAGTTGTCCGCTTCCCCTTGCAGATTTCGCTCGTGCGCATGTTTTTGCGTAATTTGTTTTGCTTGCCCCTCGGCTAACGCTCATTAAATTTTACCAGTGAAACGGCACATCTAAACGGTGGCCCCGAACCAAATTTTAATGCTGTCCGACTTCCCATTACGAAGACATTCCATATTGGAAATTTAACTTGTATGGGAGGTGCCACGTCTGCCTATCGGGTCGTATTCGCACTACATTTTTTATATCCATATTGTTTTGCACAAATATACCACAGTTAATTTCTGTCATCATAAATCGCACTGAAGGAAGGCGTAAAAAGTGGGCGTGGTCAACCTTATATAGCCTATGTTTACCGCTATGAAACACAGAATCATTTTACATCAACATTAATTTCCAGACATTAACCGTAGCCTCTTTTTGTAAGCTTAGTGGGCGCGGAAAGTGGGCGTGGCCGATAATATTATAACCTTTGTTTGCCGCAATGACACGCTGAATCGTTTGGTACCCATATTGCTATGACAAATATACCATGGCAGATTTGTTATTATAGTGAGCGTGGTGAAAAGGCATATCAGGTGGGCGTGGTCAATCTTATATATCCTATGTTAACATAATGAAAACGGAATCATTTGATTAGTGGGCGTGGAAAGTGGGCGTGACCGATTACATTATAGCCTATGTTTGCCGCAATGACACTCTGAATTGTTAGATACCCATATTGCCTTACAAAAGCATACCATAGATGAGTTTTGTTATCATAATAGGCGTAAGAAGGGGGCGTGGTCATTCTCATATAGCCTATGTTCCATTCTCCCAGATAAAAAAATGTTTGGTTCTTATTTCATCTAAATCGGTTAAGTGGTTTTTGCCTGATTGTGGCTCAAAAAAGTCACACTTATTTTTATATGGTTGGTTGGTTAAGTGGCTGCCTCTGTATGAGAGGCCTATGGGCCCGTTGTCATACCACAAATTCCACCCGTTCGAAATGTGTATGCAACACTGTTTTTTCCAACATGTGTCCAAAGAATATAAAGTAATATAGAACGCGCATCTCATACAAGCAAACGTGTTGTATGGCGGGTACTGCTGGTAGTACCCTCTGTTATTGAAAGCAGAACCCTCTGTTACTAACAGCAGAAATCTCTCTAACTTTGGCGTAACATGTGAGTAGAAGCAAAGAAAATAAACATACGAAGGCTTGCTTTTGGTTACGCTCACTGCAGCGAGTCTCCGTTAGCACACTGCTGCGGCGTGGAGTGATTGGGAGATGAAGACGATGTGCTGTTGTTGTTGTTGTTGCGCACATTTCGCTATCGAGGCCGACTGTTTTTATATAATAGTATAGATTATGTTTGTACACTGTACAAAAAGAGATGAATCTGTGATTTTTTTATTTTTTTTTAAATGTTGTAATTTTTAGACATGTTTTATTTTTTAATTTGTCTAAACATATATGTATATACAGTAGTGTCTGGATACAGTGAACTAATTATTGCAAGGCCTGTTCACAGCAATGATGTCATGATGTGAAACTGAGAACGCTCGACCACAATACATACTCAAAATCCGCACTAATACACCGATAACATCAGACCCCAGGGTTGATTTCGCCAAACATCAGACCCTGAGGTTGCACAGGAACGTACTGTTGATTTCCCATACAAGGGCCATGGCCAGGGTTGCGTTTACTTTCAATTTTTTAAACATAGGAAAATCAATTTTAATTTCTTTGTAACTATGTAATCTTTTGGAAGAAAAATGATTAAAAAAATACAATATTTCCCGAAAACCAGTTAAAAGTGTTTTAATACGTGTTTAACACATTTTTTATTCAGCTTTTATTGAATTTTATTCGTGAAATTTGAATGAAAGCTCCAGAGGAGTTTTTGCAGTATATCTCGAAATTAGACGAGATATTTTTAGAATTCTGGGATGGAGCTTCACACAGAATTGGTGTAAGCCAATATCTGTTTTCAAAGATGGAGCATATAGCCCCATACAATTGCTGCGATCATTGAGACAGCCATATAAAAAGGGATAGCACCCGTATAAAAATGGATAGCAAAATATGGCAGTCGCAATTATATTATAATATAGATATATGCATATATATACATATATTTTCTGATACGATTTTATAATCGCGAAGTAGCAGACTATACTTATAAACATAAATTGTTTACTGTCCGACATTTATAAGTTTCTGCTACTTCTGGTTTTTGTGGTCCGTTTAGTCCGTGTTTTTTTCGAATTTGGAAACAAACGCATTAAATACATCTATTTTTATTTGTTCTTCTCTGAAATCATTGTTAAAAAAATGGTTAAAATGTTACAAAATCGTTAACAAAAAATCGGTAACGCGTCTTATTGCATACCTCAGTGGTGGTGCGGAAAATGCAAATTAGTTATTATTACTGTTTACATATATGCACAAAGAGATAAGGATTTCTTTTTTACATCTTTATATCTCTGCATATTACAACTTTTCCCTAACATTTTCATTTAAATTAAATAATTTTGATGCTTTCATATATTTTCTTCCTTATTGCTTCGTACAATAAGACTGCGAAGATACTTTTTTACAAGTACATCAAAAATACAACCCCGCGTTAGGAACAAATTTGCTTGTCAGTTGCTTTCACAATACGAATTGTTCCACAAAGAGAGAAAGCTGGCAGGGTTGAAGATTTTCTTTTCAGCTCACACGGATTGTGTTCGTGTGACCAAAAAAAAGGCAAAATTTCGTCAATCCTCTCAGTTTCCAATCACGTTATCACTGGTTCACAGTATCGAGGTTGTTCACTATATCAAGGTAAACATTTTTATTCAAAAACCCGTTTTGTTGCTCAAAAAAAACTTTTTGTTTTTTGCTCAAAAAGGGGCTCAATATCAAAATTTGGGTGTTCACTGTATCGGGTGTTCACTATACCCAGACACGACTGTAATATAAAATATACATATTTTGCTTATTTTTGTATTCATTCCATGCATTTATTTATTTATTTGAAGTTTACTCCTCGATTTTTAAATACGAACTGACACATCACCAACGTTAAAAATGCATCCAATATCGTATAGCAACAAATTTAATATGCATTTATATATCAAACCTTTGTAAAAATCAAATGACTCACATACAAACTGACCAAGAATGCAAAATAAACACTTCTTTTGGTTTACATAGTTTTTCGACATTTTGGAATAAATTCAATTTTTACATTTCCAACAAGTTCCCAGCATGCTGTGTTTATTTAGCCAACATTTTTAGAATTAAAAAGAAGTTAAAATTATAATTAAAACTAATATAACATTCAATTCTCGCAAAAAACATTTTTCGTCTGGCCAGACGACAAATTTCAGATGTGTAGAAACTGACTTTGTGGCAAAAAAAATTTATAAAACCGCGTACAAATTCTTTCTATTTCTTAAGTTTTATATAGAGGGTAATGAAACTTGATAAGTCAGGAAAGCACAGCATGATGGAGCGCAGAGAAAAAAGTTATGTATAAAAATAGAACCATTTCGTCTGGCCAGATAACAAATTCCATCCGAGGGTTAAGCAAGCAAGCGCTTTAAGTTTCTGGTTTGTGTCGTGGTTGTAAGCTCTATTTGATTTATAGGAAAGCTGGAAAAATTTTACACTTTTCCGGCAAAAGCGACAAGAGCACACCACACCAATCCAAAAAGCTATCCGATTGTAATAAACCCAGTGCTGCCGTTTTCAATTTTTCTTCAGTAGTACAAATTGTGATTTTTGGGTAGTATTTATGGACTTTGAGTAGTACACATGTATATTTTCTAAACAATGTAAAAAAAATGATTCAACAAAAATTTTCCCGCAATTTGTTTTATAAGTTGAAAATTCGATAATAAAACTAAGTATTACTAAAATTTTTTATTAATATCAAATATCGTTATCGAATATGGTTAAAAAAAATGTCAACCCCAAGAGAAATCGAACGATTTTATACACTTATATCAGGATATTCTAATGATTACGAGTTTCACCTTAGTTTAATTTTTCTGACTCGTCAACGTCCCAGCAACCACTTTATTGTCTTTATCAAATTGTAAAAGGTTCCTACAAGAATGTACAAAAATGTATAAGTTAATTTGTATTTAAATACAGTAATATTACTCTATTATTTCACGATGTTCATTTTTGGGTATCGCATCTGCTGCGTTGTTTTCAAAGTTTATGACTAGGGATCGGGTTTATATGCAAATGCATATTTTTTTGGAGCTTCCGATTTGAGTGGGACCAAGACAGAAAATATTTTTATTGAAAAATATTAAAAATGAGCTAACATATGCACTGTATATTTGCATATGTTTGCATATTTTGCGTATTTTTGCATTTTTTGCATAGTGTTTGTATAGTTTTTGCATATAAATCCGATACCTATTTATGACTATCAACATCTTATATCATATGATTAGAATAATGTGAACTATTATACGAACAGCATTTGGCAACGCGGTTCAAAAAGGTGCAATTGTCACTTTAGTCGCACAACGGCAACTCTACGACGAGCTCATTTGCTTGATTGAAAAAAGTCCATCAAAAAGTGAAACATATGGAAACACATGTGGTAGGGCTGCCCACGAACCAAAGATATTTGGTTAGAAATAAAAAACAGCAACATTGGTTGGAATTTCGTGCTTCGGCAATGTTCAGTTTGGTAACTTAAACTTAGCCCTTACTTAAAATATGAAAATTCAACTGCTAAAACTTATATTTCAGAAAATAGTAGTACAATCGGCCTGTGGGTAGTACGGTAGTACAGATGATGAAATAGTAGTAAAATACTACTATAGTAGTACGTTCGGCAGCCCTGAATAAACCTATATGGACTAATCATTAGTGATGTGCTAATTGATACGTGCATATTTGGTATTCTTATTTCAATAAATTACACATGTATACAAAGAAAATTCTTTTAAAATTACTCCGATTAAAATTGCTTATCTTAACACATTTTAAGCGGGTAGCCTAGTATATGAAACTATGCTGCGTAGCGGGCATTACTTGCAAAACAAGCAAAAATTGCGCGATCCAAAATAAATAAAACTTGAAATTTATGAAACTAAAATAATTATATGAAATAATAAATACTTTCAGTTTTATATGAAAACCAATCCGGTAAAAATACCGTCTCCCGCTTTTAAGGTGCCTACATTCAAAAGGTAAAAATACCCGCCCCGCTTATAAGCAGCAGTTTTCACAACGGGTAATTTTACCCGGCCCGCTTTTAATGTGTTAATAATATTATCCGTAGTTCTCAACTAACTGTCAAAATAGTCTAATAGTAAAAAGTGTGTAATAAGTACGCAGTTCAGTTTCGAAAATCCTCCTGTTTTAAGGTTGCAAGTTGCCTAATCGCCTACATTTTTGTTCTTTTCGAACGCCTCTGACATTTTCTTACTTTGCTTTTTGAATTTTAAGATGCTTTTTGCCAGTCTTAGGTT
The DNA here is from genome assembly GCA_963971225.1 of Melieria omissa. Taxonomy (NCBI): domain Eukaryota; kingdom Metazoa; phylum Arthropoda; class Insecta; order Diptera; family Ulidiidae; genus Melieria; species Melieria omissa. Next base: position 63,609,998 of record OZ020268.1, on the reverse strand, counting down.
CCTTTGGATTCGAACAAAAAAAAAATTCTCAAATAACACTGATCAACAACAAAATGCCACTTCTAAGGAATGTATCGAAAAGAAAATGCACACTTTCTAACGTAATTTTCTCGCAGCATATACTTTTTTTAATTCTAAAAATGCCGTTAAATAGAGTAGGCATTGAAATACTGATTTTATACAAATTTCGTTTCATATATTTTTATATTACGAAAATGACGCGTATCAAGTTAGACATCCTTAAAAATTTTGTGTACAGTTGGTTCACTGAAACAGGTGCTTCGTACAGAAAATCAGCCAAACGACATCGCGTATCCATAAACTCCGCTAAAAAGATGATTCTTAAGTATGGTGAACATTGCACTATCAACGACCTACCAAAAAGTGGCCGTAAAAAGGGTCCTAAAAACCAAAAATGGAAGAAACACTGAAGCATTCGATTGATGAAAACAAGTGCATTTCTATTGGAAATTTAGCTAGAACGAGTGTGTGGATGGTGCAGAGTGAAACAGAGTAATAACTTAAAAACATATAAAAACAATAAATACCAAAACGAAACGAAAATCAAAAAGTGGCTGGCAAACCTTGATACAGAAAACTACACTGTAGTGCATAACTATAGCCTAGTTTTATTTTATAGGTTCTTTTGATTCCAAAAGAGTATACAAAAAATCGTGGTATGAGGAATAAGAGAGCTTGCGAGGACACATATTAGGAGAGAAGAATTCTCAAAATAAAATACGCCGTTATACCGTAAGAGGGAAAAGTGTGATTTTTTATTGGTGCATAACTATAACCTAGTGTAGTTTGTCCATTTAACTATAGTGGATTTAAAAACATTGACAAGTTTAATAATGCGTGGATCCACCCTTATTGTGAATCATTTCAAAAACACGGTTTGGCATGCTTTCTACCAAGCGTGTTCGCGTCTCAAGACTCACAGATTCCCATGATGTAACAATAGCGCTTTTTAGTTCATCGACATTTGTGTACTGCTTATTTTCTTCGTAAATCCATCGTACAATAATTCCCCAAACATTCTCGATCGGAGTTAGATCTGGGGAGCATGCGGGCCACTTCAAAAAAGTGATGTTGTTAGACTGAAACCATTCTCTTGTCTCCCGACTGGTGTGTATGGCCGCATTGTCGTATTGGAATGTCCAATCAACCTCTTGATTTTTTTCCAAAAATGGAAGAAGGTTCATTCGCAACACTTGGGTGTATTCTGCAGAGTTCATTCGTGTGCTGGGGAACGGCAACTCCAACATGCCATCTACACAAAAGGCACCCAAACCATTAACGATCCGCCACCAAAATTTCGTTTGGAAAAATAACGGGGTTCCTTCCGAATATCCCTCCAGTAAGAGTTGAAACCATCAGGCCCGTCAAAATTAAAATTTTTCTCATCAGAGAAAATTACCTATACCGGAAAAAAGGATTAATTTTTACTTATTAATGACCCTATTAAGATAAACTACCTTTTCCCAATTCGTTCTCATGTTCTCTCGTCCAAACTCGAGGCGTGCATTTATGTGACGGGGCAGCAATTTGGGAGCAGATTTAAGTTTTTCCCGGATGAGGGTGCGAGACCTCTTAATTGCGAAGTTAATGGTCCAACGCGAAACATTTAGGTCACATTCCCAAGCAATTTTTGATGCAGACTTCAAAGAATTGCTGGCTAGATTTTGAATGCGACGAGTATCGCGTTCAGATAACTTCGGTTTCGGACCACCCCGACGGTTGTTTCCATAATTTTCGGGATCTGCTAAATAATTACGCACAACTCGGTCAGACCGGCTTAATTTTCGCGCGATTTCACTAAAATTTAATCCTGCTTTCTTAAATGCACTTATTTTGCCTTTTTCGGTATCGTTCAATTGAACACCGCGTGGCATTTTAAAATCTCGTAAGGACAGTTATGATTGACATTAAAAACAGATGTGACATCAAACGAAAATTTCGAATAAACTGGAGTACAAAGGAACTAGGTTATAGTTATGCACCAATAAAAAATCACACTTTTCCTCTTACGGTATAACGGCGTATTTTATTTTGAGAATTCTTCTCTCCTAATATGTGTCCTCGCAAGCTCTCTTATTCCTCATACCACGATTTTTTGTATACTCTTTTGGAATCAAAAGAACCTATAAAATAAAACTAGGCTATAGTTATGCACCACAGTGTATACACTCGTCTCTTCAAAAAAATTGTTCGTCCATCATTATGGATGACGAGACAGTCAGGACAATCACTGTCAGGAAAAAATTCGAATCCGCTAAATGCACTAGAACTACGTCCAATAGAGCGCTACTGGGCAATAGCCAAAAGAAACCTTATGAAAGGTGGACAAGAAGCTAAAAATCTTCAGGAATTAAAAAAAAATTGAGCTGAGCTTTTTCAGCAAAATATGTAGTTTGTTTTTATGGGAACATTGAAAATTGTTAACATTTGTGCAACGGTTCCCGCTCGATAGGGCAGCAGAATTAAATGGCAAAAATGTAATATTGCTCTATGTTTAACAAAGGACACCAAATAACTCTAAAATTCTAACAAATAACTCTAAAAACTTGTAAATAAGGGACATTTTGTTTTCATATAAAATATATTTTAATTTTGCTTCATAAAAGCCCAGTGTAGTCTAGTGTAGTACGACTACCTCCTCCTTGCACCTCCCACTGGAAAGTCAAAATCATTTTAAATATGATGCAAAATACTTTTAAATAGTTCCCTCGTTTCAAATAACCAACTTCCAATTTGTTTCTATGGCTATTTCATAATTCGGGAAGGAAAGGGTTAAAAAAATTTACAACAACAACAATTTTTGTAACACAAAACATCACCCTGAGTCCCTGGGACTCACTCCCTGCCAAAACTCACCCATGTAATTGTAGTACGCTAACTTCCGATAGTCTTCGCGTTCAGCGCGACCCTGTACGAAGATATACGAAAGCTAGACGCCGAAACATAAAAACACAACCTGTACCAACTTATTAAAGTTCGTAGTGAGTTCCCTGGACTCAGGGTGGGCGATTGAAGGTTAAAAGCGTTTTTTGATGATGATGATTTTCAATTAACATGTTGTCACCTTTTACTTTCCCTATGTAAAAGCCTGTCTTTGCAATACTATTATTATACAGCTTTAGTTCTAGACAAAGCATCGTTCAAATACACCATTAGTAACACCTACCACAGTGTTAATTGTTTAATACTTAATACTGAATGCATATACACCATACATCATGGTAAAGCTTCGTTTAGCTTAAAAGCTTCATCCAGCAGTCCAGCTTTGTGGCTGTCAAACATGGCCCATGTAGAGTGTTTTCCTTTAATTTATATGGTGGTTTGGTTGCTAGCAGAGTTGTCTATATTCCCCAGGGTCGCTAGCTATTTCGATCGAATTAAACAAAGCGGTGAATAACTGTGAGAATGCAATGTGAAGCGAAGCGGAGTAACGTCGATCAAAGTGGAGCGGTGGAGCGTCTTTCTTTGACTTTGCAAAGTGTCGTAACGAAAAGTCAGTGAAATGTCAGTCAGCTAACGAATTGGTGAAACGTGTTTTAAAAACGAATGGGTACTCGCCGACAATCTGATAATAATAAAAGTGGTGAATTGTGAGTGGATGACGGCGGTGGTAGCAATTAAAACTGGCGTACCGAAACTAAATATACTTACAACAAAAATTTAACTTTAACTTAAAAATAATCTTTTCTTCTGACCACGGAACACAATTCCATACACAAGCGTTTATAAGAGTGTCTGTGAAACCCAACACCAACCGAACGAGACCAATGATTGCAGAGATGTGTGTTCGGCGATTTCTGTAGATCAGAAGCAAGAAATAATGGCGGCGACACTTTCAACATTTTTTAATCTTTAAAGCCAACAACACATCATATTCAATCCTATTCTTCGAAATCACAAGGTATATGCACTTCTAGAATAATGAGCAATAACTAAAATGCCAAACTCACCTGAATGTATGAAAAGTGTAGTATCAATATGTTACGACGGCACGATCTTGTCGCAGGTAAAAGCAAAAAGAGGTATTCATACACGTGCGCAAGCAAGTGTATGTGTTGCTCTCCACATGCATACAATCGATGAAGAAATGCTATGCAAAGATATTGGAATTAATTGTCACCAATTCAAGTCAAGACTTCTAATTAAACGTACCAATTTACTCATCATACAGTAAACAAGAAGACGTCGCTGAAGGTGCGGATCTTACAAAGTAACCTGTAGAGAAGAGAATCACATCTACTTAATTTGTACCAGTACGAAATTCACAGAAATGGCAGAATCCGGCATAGACTTGGATTTCGACCTCGAGTATTTTCCCATAGATGACATAGAACTAATTCCGGCTGTCCAAGTAGCAGGACGAATGGATAACGTTGAGTTCTATGAATTGAAGTCAACTTCACGACCTGTTAGTTCGGCTGATATGTAAGAAAATATTTATCTTTATTGAAGCAATTTTTACGCATTTCTTGTGTGTCAGTTTGTAGCTTTAACTAAACCAATTATCAGATTAGTTAATCTATACGAGTGGTTGACAGCCAATTTTTTATAAATTATTAGTTGTACTCGTAAATTCCTTGCGAAATTGTCTAAAGATGTGTATTGCTTTGGCGACCTTTTAGCATACACAAAAACGAATTTTGACGCTCCTAATGATGACTAGCCTAAGTTATCCAAGCATTTTCACATACAATGTGACATTGGCATACACATATATTACATTGACATAGTACATATGGGCATCTCCTAAAAAAGGTCCACCACGAGTGAAAAATTCAAACTGCTCAGAAAAACTTTTTATTTACTTTTAAAACTTAAATATCTATATTTGATTAATGTATGTAAAAGAATTTTTAATTTTTTAAAGTTTTTGACCGAAATATACTACTGTAAAAAAAACAAAAAAATTCTGAGCCTTTTGACGAATTATATGCACTTTTTTCTTTGTGGTTTTAGCTTTTTCAAGTAATATTATATTTTTCTTGTAATGTAAAAGTTTTCTACTAACAACAATCTTATGTATTAGGGAAAGCGAGAGAAAGTGGAGTTCGAAGAACGGAAGTTTTTTGAGTTTGCTTCTTCCTGCATCCTAATGTCGCGCCCGTGTTCAAAAAACATTATTTATTGTTGTCATTAGTGGACAAACTTTTCAAATGCAAGTAGCTGTCAGTTTTTAAATAGGTGCATTCTTCTCGTTAGGAAAATAGAATAATTTTTTCCCGGAAAAATTGGAAAAAAATTTATAGGTGTTTAAAATTTGTCGCGTCCGTAACCGGAAGCTCTGAATATTTAATTCTTTTTCGATTTCCGGTCAATTTCCGCATTTCTTGAGATACAAATTTTTCTTTCAAACTATTGATTCTCAGTGAACATTTTAGCAATAAAATACAACAAAATATCAAAAATATAATTTAGGTTGAGAATTACAGCTCAATCAAATTTGTACGATATAACGTACAATGGATGGCAATGGCAAGGAGTAAAAATGCATGAAAATTTAGTTTCGCTTTTTTAAGTTTTTTGAATAATTCATTGCTTTTTTTGATAAGAAAACATAAATTATAACAACGAAAAATCAAAACGTGATTTCATTTTGATCGAAGCCTATATAAATTATATATATAAATAATTGAGTCACATTTATCAGGCCTTATAAAACCGTTATTGTTGTTGCAAAGCCCTTTTCCCCTCAATAAAACATGGAATCAACTAAACACCATATAGCTCTGTAGAAAGATACCGAATATAGCCGATTCTTATTATCGTAGTGGGAGTGGCAAGTACTCATGTCTAACATTACATAATGTTTGTCTGCCCAGTAAAACACAAAATCGTCTAGTAATTGTTATTTCTGAATAGAAATAGTCGAACAGTCGAATTTGATTAGTCATACGATTTAGTGATGGGCATGGCATTCAAGCAAACAGAAAAATTCTGTTACCAAATCCATAACTTAAAAAAAATGCAAACATCACTTGCAGCCTTTGCCTTCCATTTGTACGATATAACGCAAAAAGCTTTGCAACCCTTGTGGTCATTTGTACGATATATCGTAAAATTCTTTAAAGGAAAGAATTCTTTAGAAGCAAAAAATTTTAAATTTAATAAATTTTATAAATCAACTGAAATTTAAACTTTGAAATTGTTTGGCTTTTTGCTACTAAAAGTATTACATATTTAAAAATTCCTCCGCAGAAGCATCGCATCGGCAAATTCATGCAAAGAGCTGCTTACAAAACGCACTCGCACTGTGTAGCCACGGTTATTGTGATTTATATTTTTAAACATAATGGTACAACACAACCTACTTAATAAGAATTAAAAAACCGTTTCATAAAAAATACGTTCGCTGTCAAATAAAAAAATTAAAAAAAAAAATTGTACGGTATATCGTACAAATTTCCGGAAAGGGTTAATGAAAAATACTGTACAAATATGTTCAGCTAATTAATTAATTTAATTTAATTTATTTATTAAGTTATTTCTAAAACCAGTTTGCGATGTGATGAATGAAAGGTGCATTGCTAATGATTGTAAGAGCTGTGTGCACGATATTAAACAAGATCTAATTCCAATAGAGTTCCTCAAGAAAATTAAAATAAACCACACTAAGAACTTTTAACTTTATTTTTCCTTATTTTGATTGCTGTAATTTGAATTTAACTTTTGATGTGTTATTTTTATTAAAAGTTGAAGTATTATAATGAAAACCATTACTGTATTTAATAAGGGGAATACCCTTGGAAAAATGTGTCGCGTCCGTATTCTTGCTGTACCTAATTAAAAAAGCTAAGAGAAAATGCTCACATTTCATAAGTCTACGAAGAAAAGTTATCCTTTGACCTTCATTTGCATGTATAAAAATAAAGTTCCCAAAAATTGATAAATTTTACATATTTCTATAAGAGCTTCAAAAAAACTTATATTTTTTGTCGCGTCCGTTGCATTGCAAAATTGCTTATAATTTTGTACTAATTTGTACTAAATCTTTCCATTATATTTCTAAAATGTAGCACTATTTCAGCGCGTTAGAACACTAAAAAAACATATCGACTTATGTTTCTTTCTTGTTTTTGATGTAATTGAAAGCGTGCGAATGTCGCGTCCGTGCCACTGGGAGATGCCCATATGCATACGCTTATTGACATAATACGTATTTCCCTTTACATTAACTGTAGGCGTGGGATATACACATATTGCTCAAATTATGATGTATTGCAATATTTGTGTATATTTAAAAGGTGGCGCCAATTTGGCGTTTTTCATTTTCTCCCGCATGCCCGTACTGTTCTACTTCACATCACTCATATGTGTAGCTCCTTATTCTTAATCTTGGTGCTTCATGACTTAAAACCATGTTCATACTTATCAAATGAATTACTGCCATTATGGTATCTTATCGCGAGAGATTTCCGTTATTTTCCCTCTTTCAGTGGGGTATACTATTTAATTTCTTGATTACATTTGCCAAGCTACAGACGCACGATAACTTGCTCTTTAATTTTCGGTTTTATTGTAATGCTTTTATGTTTTCGCTTGAGTGTTTTGTTGTGGTATTAGTTAGGAATACCCTACAAGTGAACACTCTGTACTTACAACAATTACTTACAGAAGTTATTTGTACAAATTCGAAAGTACAAACACGTCAAAATCGACACAATTAAAAATTGTATATTTCACATTGTTATGTGGACTGTTTTGTCATTCATTTACAGTAAAAGTTTAATTAATAATTTTTAAATGATTTTTGCTCATTCTCAATTCATAAAAAGGACTTTTCCAAATCATTGAAATAAAGTTTAAAAAACAACTTTGATCCTTTTATAAACACTCATTGTACATTAGTAAATACATGCAATTAAAGTTGTGCCACAATACCAATGAAAACCAGATAAAAAAACAATAGCTAAATTAACACATTTGAAAAACAAACCCGAACATCGAAATGGCGGAGGAGAAAGAATACAGTATCTGTCCATTGAATTACGAAAGGTGGGAAAATAACCAACATTTTGACTTTGAAGCTTAATAAAAGAGAAACTATTTAAAATAAATTAACAAAATACGATTTAATTTATTCAGAAATATGTTTATTTATATTACTTTAAATTCAATACAGCTTTTATTCTATCGGGCATACTGCGAATGCAAGCATCAATCATTATATTTAAATTGGCATCCCACACATCTTTGATGTTATCTTTCAAAATTTCAATTGTGGTATTTTGTCGCTGATACCCCTTTCGTTTGAGATAAGCCCAACAATTCTCTATCGGGTTTAAGTCTGGAGAATTGCCGGGCCACGGTAGAACGTCCAAGTCCAACGAATTTATGTGGTTAATGCTGGCTCTGGCTGTGTGGCAAGGCGCCCCGTTTTGCATAAAAGTGTATTCTCCCGCTGGATACTGAAGACAGTTAAAATATGGTACCAAAATATTTTGAAGGACATCAATGTACTGGGCAGACCGCCTTGTACCCTCAATCAATTTTACCGGGGCAGGACCTTCACTGGTAATGCAACTCCAAATCATTACCGCGGGGGATGTTTGATTGTGGGAAGAGTGCAGGCATCAGAAAATCGTTCTCCAACTTTTTAATATTTTTATTTTAAAGTGTTCGTTATATTTAATTTTAAAGTGTTCGTTTTTACAGATAAACTAGTAAGGCCCTGAGGCTTTGCACGCAAGTTCAAAGTCAATGGGGCCAATAAAGCAAATTTCATATTTCATACTGTACTGTATGGGCGATGCCACGCTTCTTTTATGTAATGCCCAACCCATTCCTCCAGTCGAAGGGTGTGACCCGGCTTCATTAATATGCGACTTCCAAAGTTACGTAGAAAATTTTAGTCACAAAATATTTACCACGCCACTTGTCCAAAGCCCATAAAATTGCCAGTATAATGATACATCTATGGGACGATGGTATAAAAAATTTCAAAGCTTTCCGACTTATTATTCCGAACCTATTCCACATTAAAAATTTGGGTTGTATGGGCGGTGCCATGCCCTTGTCCAATACCCACCCCATTCGCCCTGTCGAAGGGCACGTGTAAATAGAATCTCTTCGATGTGTTTATATTTCCACAGTTATTCAAAACATTTGAGTTGCTTAAAAAGTGCCGCGCCGCTTATCCAACGCTCACAAAGTTTTACCAGTTTTACCAGAAACGGCACATCAAACGGTCGCCCCGCACCAAATTTTAATGCTGCCCGATTTCTCAATCCGAAGATATTCCATATTGAAAATTTAAGTTGTATGAGCGGTGCCACGCCCCTTTGTCAAAAAACCCACCCCATTTCCCCTATCGAATCGCTTAATCGTTTGACATCCAGGTTGCTGTGACATATAAATCATGGTTGATTTGTTATATAGTGATCGTGGCGAGAAGGCGTATTAGGTGGGCGTGGTCAATCATATGTATCCTATGTTAGCATCAATGAAACACGAAATAATTTGATATTAATACTGATTTACCAACATGTACCGCAGCTTCGTTTTGTTAGTTTAGTTGGCGTGGAAAGTGGGCGTGGCCGATTATATTATAGCCTATGTTTGCCGCAATGACACGCTGAATCGTTTGATACCCATATTGCCTTACAAAAGCATACCATATATGAATTTTGTTACCATAGTGGGCGTAAGAAGGGGGCGTGGTCATTCTTATATGGCCTATGTAACATTCTCCCAGATAAAAAAATGTTTGGTGCTTATTTCATCTAAATCGGTTCTGTGGTTTTTGCCTGATTGTGGCTCAAAAAACGTCACACTTGTTTAGTATATATTACTTACTTACTTAACTGGCCATAACAACCCGTTATCGGGTTACGGCCTGCCGCAAAACTTCTCTCCAGGCGCCTCTGCTTCGCGCGCGCCTTCTCCAGTTGGTCACACCAAGAGATACCAGGGCCTCTTCCACTTGGTCCTTCCACCGGAGACACGGCCTCCCTCTTCGCCGTCGACCTCCAACCATCTCATCGAATACCTTTTTCGCCGGAGCTTCGTCGTCCATGCGGCGGACATGACCGAGCCAGCGTAGCCGCTGGATGTTAATTCGCTGCGCCACGTCCATGTCCTTATACAGCTCATACAGCTCGTTATTGGTTCGTATGCGATAGTCGTCACCAACCCGAACAGGGCCGAAGATTTTGCGAAGCAGCTTCCTCTCGAACACTCCAAGGGCCGCTATGTCGTTTCGTGTCATTGTCCATGCTTCAGCGCCATAGAGGAGCACGGGCAAGATAAGCGTCCTATAGAGTGAAAGTTTTGTCGGTCGAGAGAGGTCTCTACTTCTCAATTGCCTACCGAGACCGTAGTAGCACCTGTTGGCAAGAGTTATCCTTCGCTTTATCTCCAGACTGACATCATTGCTGCTGTTGATGGCGGTGCCAAGGTAGACGAATTCCTTGACAACTTCAAAAGCATACCTGTCGGCCTCGACGTGAGAACCTAGCCGCTGCGAGTCCCTGCGTGTAGACAGCATATACTTCGTCTTGCCCTCATTTACCACCAGACCCATTTTGGCAGATTCTCTTTCGATAGCCGCAAAGGCAGCGGTGACATCTCGCTTGTTACGTCCGATGACATCAATATCATCAGCGTAAGCAAGGAGCTGGACACTTTTGTTGAAAATTGTGCCATTACGATGTACACCGGCCTTGCGCAGAACACTCTCCATGGTGAAGTTGAAGAGGTCGCAGGACAAAGGATCGCCTTGTCTGAAACCTCGAACGGTATCAAAGGGGTCGGAAAGGTCACTTCCAACCTTGACGGAGCTGCGCGTATTGCTCAACGTCGCTCTGCAAAGTCTAACGAGCTTTGCAGGGATACCAAGTTCAGACAATGCGGCATATAGGCGATCCCTTATCGGGCTATCGAATGCTGCCTTGTAATCGATGAAGAGATGGTGTGTATCGATTTGGTTCTCATGGGTCTTCTCCAGGATTTGGCGTAGAGTGAATATCTGGTCGATGGTGGACTTACCAGGTCTAAAGCCGCACTGATAAGGTCCAATCAGCGCCTTGGCGAGTGGCTTTAGTCTTTCACATAATACGCTCGTCAGGACCTTGTATCCAATGGGAAGTAGGCTGATACCCCTGTAGTTGGCGCATGTTGTTGGGTCGCCTTTCTTCAGCACAGGACAAAGGGCACTGAGGTTCCAATCGTTGGGCATTCGTTCCTCCAGCCATATTTTGCAAATGAGCTGATGCATGCACCCAATCAGCTCATCGCCGCCGGCCTTGAACAATTCAGCTGGTAGCCCATCCGGCCCTGCAGCTTTGTTGTTTTTGAGTCGCTGGATAGCGACCCGAACCTCGTCATGGCTGGGCGGTGACACATCCACACCGTCGTCGTCGATTGGTGCCATCTGGACATCTTCACCACTGGCGGTATTGTTCCTTTCGTCGCCTGCGATCAGCTTGGTGAAGTGCTCCTTCCACAACCTCAGCACACCCTGCGCATCCGTAACCAGATCCCCGTTTTCGTCTCTGCAAGAAGATGCCCCAGGCTTAAATCCTTCCGTAAGACGCTTAACTTTTTGGAAGAATTTTCGGGCGTCATTCCTGCTCCTGCACTCCTCGATTTCCTCACGCTCGCGCCTTTCTTGCTCCCGTTTCTTGCGTCTAAAAAGGCACCTCTCTTTCTTCCTCTCCTCCCGGTATTTTTCTGTCATGGCTCGCGTGGCGGCCATAGTATATATTATGGATCGCAATTTTTTGCCATTTTGCGATCTCGGGATTTTCGGGATTGAAAAGTCAAATCCCGGGATCCCGGGATTTAATCCCGGGGTTCATATAAGAAATTTTTTAAATAAAACAATTTTCTTAAATTGCATAAATACTTGTTTATTTACCATAAAAATGGACACAGTTTAATCAAATTTGGGGTAGTTTTAAGATTTTGTATCTTGAATTTAATCACATTTTCTTTAACTTAAAAGTTTTTCATTTAACATTTAACTTCAGTTTGATAACATTTTGTTTTATCCAAAAATTACACTTAGACATAACTTATTGATTTGCAACAGATGTATCATAAAGTGCATATATCTGTGGCCGTAAGGAATAACAGCCAAAGTCGATTTTATGAAGTTTTCAGGAGAGCACTTTCAATTTTCGAATTTGCTTTAGATTACACTAGATACATTTTAGATTTTTTAGCGTAAAACATTCATTTTATGAGCAAAAGCCATAGAATTTTGTGTAGTATTACATTTGAATACGACGAATGCAATGGTGGTAATAACTCAATTTTGTCCTAACTCGACTTTGGCTGTTATTCCTTACGGCCACAGATATATGCATATTTGATTAAAAAAATTAGTTAATTTGTTTATACTTTTAGTTTAGTTTTACTTCGATTATTTTGATAAAAAAGTTAAGCGTTCTGATTACTAAAAACTGAGATCTCAAAAATACTAAGGCATTAAGTGTTTTCTCCTCTAATCTAGAGCGAAATTTATTGCAAATAAACCCTGCTGAAGAGAAACATCTTTCAGATTCAACACTTCTGTGGCCGTAAGGAATAACAGCCAAAGTCGAGTTAGGACAAAATTGAGTTATTACCACCATTGCATTCGTCGTATTCAAATGTAATACTACACAAAATTCTATGGCTTTTGCTCATAAAATGAATGTTTTACGCTAAAACATCTAAAAGTTATCTAGTGTAATCTAAAGCAAATTCGAAAATTGAAAGTGCTCTCCTGAAAACTTCATAAAATCGACTTTGGCTGTTATTCCTTACGGCCACAGACTTGTTGGTTGAACGCTTAGTAAATAATTACAGTGCAAGCTCGGTATTCGCGACTACCCATTATCGCGACGGCCCGGTTATCGCGACCGCTTGGTGTTTAACATTGCAGGTTCTATAATCGCGACAGTTTACAAAAACGGGTTCTATTTTCGCGACTTTCATCTTTTTTTTTTAATTGTATTGCAATGTCTATAACCAAAAATGGGAAATCTCCGTATTTTCGTATATTAACCTTTTTGGATTTTTAAGCCGACAACAGCACTATATGAACTACGTGATTCAGTTGTTATTTTAAAAAATAATTTGCCAAAAAAACAACTCAAAATCTCCAATTTCTTTAAAAATGTTTAAATTGTAAATATATCAATAAAAACAATTCTAATTTTAAAAATTACATGACATTTTTCAGTAAAAATTTGGGTTCTATTATCGCAAAAATTCGGTTTTCGCGACAGGTCTGGTTTTTAATTAGTCGCGAAAATCGAGCTTGCACTGTATAAGCCTTTTGCAAAAGACGCCCTCTATCCCTTCCCTCCTCCCTCAGATAAGAAATTGGGTGTTTGAGCTTTTAAATGTATTCCATTTGAAATTTTACATGCATATTCAATAGATCTGAGAATCCGCTACTATCTATTTTTCATACCCCTAAGGGGCGTGGCACATTTTTGTGACCCAATTATTCTGCTGAACTATAAGTCACACAGCAATGAAACTTAGCATGAACCTAGCATGTACTCATATCTTTCGACGGACGGAATAAGACGGGTTTTGGACAACGGGGCGTGGCACCACCCATACAAGCAAAATCTTTAAAATAGAATATCTTCGAAATTGTAAGTAGCACAATACTGAAATTTAGTACCCCGTCGTCCAATAGAAGAGTCATTCTACTGATAAGATTTGATGGGTGTTGGACAAGGGGCGTGGCACATTTTTTGTGACTATAACTAGAACTAGAAGAAGAACTATAAGTCGCTGAGCAATGAAACTTAGTACAAACCTACCATTTTCTCTTTCGACAGAGGGCATTGAATAAGGGGCAGGTATTGAGTAAGAGGGCATGACACCGCCCATATAATTTAAATCCAGTTCAAGAGCAGTCCATTTCTTTACTGGAACTTAGCAGCAACATTGCTTATTTGTGGGCCTCGATTACGTTAATCAGTAGCTCCTCCTCTTCCTTTAGTTGGTTTTCTTCGTCAATTTGCATCGCCATAGATTCACCATTTCGCGTATTTCATTACAAAAAGACAACAAATGTCGTGCGAGACAATTCGCGGTATCAGCTAGTAATAGTATAGATTACATCAAAAAATATGTGCTCCTTAAGGGGGGAAACTTCCAAACTTTTTTTATTTAAGAGTATATTAATTGAATTTACAAAAAAAAATTTTTTTCTTCGATGGGTTGAAGTTACCCCTCATTTTTATTGGCAACCAACGTAGAGTCCGCAATTTTTATCTGAAATCAAAAAATCAAAGTACGTTCTGTTAAGAATAGATAGAGCTATGAATCCCCCTAACAATATGCAAAATGCAAAAAAATAAATATCGCGAAAACATAAACAAAGTGAAAACAACAGGCTCGTTTTTGGACATAGAAGTGACGCCAGAGAGGTTTTTTCGCGAGCTTGACAATTCGCTTTAGAACATATTACGTAAAAAGAGTACATAAAGGTGTGTGCCAAATTTCAAGTCAATCGGACATAAACTTTCCGAGTTACGAGGGTTGCCATTTCAAAAAGTGCAACTTTTCAGGAGACAGGGCTATTCTGGCAAAGACTGTTGAAACACTTTCAAAAGATTATTGAAAGATAGCTTGGAAGACTGAATGAAAGATTCTAGCTATTCCAACGAAAACATCTTTCGGAAAAAGCTCTAAAATTCAATACTCGAGTTGAAAAACTGTTTTCGGCGAACAGCATTGCCAGCCAACTCTTTTTCTGTGAAATTTGAAGCATTTTTGCAACGATGAAAGAAAATTATTTTTCCAATTTTCTTTTTAATTACAGATGTGTTTATCAGGATTATTTTACAGTTACGTATTTCTTTTTAGAAAAGACAAAAACTGGTGTATTTTCACACCAGTTTTTGTCTTTTCTGAATTAAAATTGTTTTATTTTTTATGTGATGTTAATGATGTTATCAGATTTAACCTTAAAGCAATGAACAGCATATGAAGATGTACCATATAACAAACACTTTCGGCCGATTTATATTACGTACTTTTGCTGTTAATTGGTGTATTTTTACGTTTTCTTTCATCTTACATCAAAATCTCACATTTGTAAACCAAGTGCTCTATTCGATGCTGGCAATACTGTCCGTCGTGAAATGAAAAATTCAAACAAAATTTCAAAAATTTCAATCAATGGTTAAAAAAAAATGGTAAAAATTAAAAAAGTAATTGCATTCTTTTATAAAATATGTCCATATATATTATATGTATACGTATATCGTTTCTTTTCATAACACAAACACAACGCACATACTTTTTTCAAACTGAAAGACCACCCCAAAAGCACATCTTTCAAACTGTCTTTTTTTTTTTTTTTATTGGCACGACAGCCCGCTTATGCGAGACTAAGGCCTAGCTTCCCGCAACCACCCGTGTTGTGCGTGTGAATTTTGTACGCTGGTGGAAGGGACCTACAGTTTTATGCCGGTTCCGAACGGCAGGTTGGGAGCTTTTTCATAGGCAATTTTTACTTTCAGAGGTTTGCCATTTCCAGCTGAGAGGACAGCCACGGAAAAAGAAAACGAGTTTCCCGTTATTTTTTTTAGGTGTTACTACATGCAGTATTCGATCTTGCGTCGCTCTGCATGCGACTCGTTGGACCGCGCACTAACCAACTGAGCCACGGCGGCTGCCAACTGTCTTTCATGTTACGGAAAATAGCTTTCAAGATAGTTGCTAGAATAGCAAATTGTCTTTCGAAAGATTTTTGTACTTCGAAAGATTGAGGTGAGTTGAAAGATAGTTGCCAGAATAGCCCTGTGAAGTTCGAGCGCTCGCCCGAGCGGTAGGCGTAGCGCTTGCTTCGTTCTCGCATTATGAGAGAACGCGTTCGAATTTTGAAAAATCCTCTTAGGACGATGTTTTCAAGGCATTGAACTAACTGATTCCCAAAAAAAAAATTTCAACTCTCCAAAAAATTTAACTGATCTCCCCCCTTAATTTAGCTTGTTCCAATAGCTCGAATCGTATTCCTTGTGGAGTTGTGCCCACAAAAAGCGCCGTCGCCGAATCTTTACCCTTAATTTAGGCTTTTTGGCTGGCTTTCTAAACTTTAAGCAGTTTTCATAAAGATGTCTGCGTAGGGTATGATGCGATATCTCAACCCCATAGTTTCTAACGTCATTCCAAATGCTCAGCGACGTTGTTGTTCGAGATTCTAATGGGCCAGTTACTCATGACACAGAACATAAACTTAACCATAAACATAAACTTAGAAAATTTGAGCGATTACTCAAAACTTTATTTCCGTACATAAAACATAACATACATAACATAAACTTAAAAATCAGCTGATCAGCCGAGCGACAATATTGCCACTTCGATTTCTCCATCTCGTGAACAATCAAATTCAAACTTTTCGCGACATTTTTTTACTTGCTATTATTAATTGTTTGAGCATCCAACGACTAAAATTATTAATATATTTACGAAACTAATAAAAATTGCAATCCATTTTGTATTTTTTATTCCGAAGAGAGTGGCAACATTTTTTGCGTTTTCCGTAAACATAAACTTAGAAACCAAAACGAAACAGATTTCTAAGTTTACGGTTAAGTTCTAAGTTTATGTTCTATGTCTCGGGTAACCAGTTGTACAGCTTTCGGGTATGCCAGGTCGTGCTAGCTGACAAGTAACACTAAGTTATGTCATGAGTAACTGGCCCATAAGACTTTTCGTACAATCAAGCGGTGGTCGTCCGGTTCCTTTGCAATTTTGGCGATTACTCCGAAAAATGCCTGCATCGTCAAGTGCCTCATTGTATTTTTGTTGCTATTGCAGCAACTGAAGTTTTTTAAATTTCCACAATTCTGGCTATTTTGGAATAGGTCACACCCTCTTCTTTGAGAAAAGCATCTTTTTTTCGAGTTTTATGTCAGCTTTTTTACCCATTTTCTTCTGGAATGTCAGATTTCAACCTATTTTATATTTTGCGTTGTTTTTAATAAAAATAATTATTTAAATGAGGATTACTTCTATTCTTTATTCAGATTACGCTCGGTTTCGAATATTTTGTATATAAGTTTAAATTTTTTATGTTCTGCACACAGACAAAATCAACAGTAAGTTGAAAACAAGGCAAGGAACGTCTAAAGACAATCCTGATTAATTAGGCTTTCTATGGACACATGTTTTATAACACCGCATTGGTTCAATTTTGTATATTTTGCATACGGACAAAATCAACAGTAAGTTGAAAACAAGGCAACACAAATAACATAAACTTCAGTGCAGAGCATAAATGTGTCTTATGACCGACTACAATATTACCCAGCGGGAAAAATAATGTATAGGAATGCATATTTGCTTGCAAGCTATGCATTACAACATGCATGAATTTTCTCACGGCGATGTCCTACGAAATGTAATACTTCCCTTTTTTGCATTACCTGGGAGTATATGAAGACATGCATCCCAAAAATATGTAATTAATTAATAATTGATTGGCACGACAGCCCGCTTACGCGAGACTAAGGCCTAGCTTCCCGCAACCACCCGTGTTGTGCGTGTGAATTTTGTACGCGGGTGGAAGGGACCTACAGTTTTATGCCGGTTCCGAACGGACATGTACAAACATGTACGTTTTCATAATTCGCCTAGCATGTAGGAAATCGTACATTACTCGGTAATGCATAAAATGATCTACCAAAAACCTTTACACCCAAAATAAAAGGTTTGTTGTTTTGCTTTATGTTAGTTTTTATTTTTAAAGTAATTCAAGTTCAATAGATTACATATAAATACATACATTAAATACATATAAATAAATTAGATAAGCAAAAATCAAAAAAACTAAAATACACTCACTTCAATAACATCCCTTTGCTTTTTTGTTGGTCTTTGGACAGGCATTCTGAAAATGGAAAATAACTCAATGTTAAAAAAATCCAGTAAACAAAGTTGTTTTGTAAATTCATACTTACCAAAGTTGCTTTGAATATTTTTGTAAATATTTCTTGTTTCGGTTAATCCACGGGGCTTCGTGATGTTTGTATGAAAACGCTGGGAGCTGCTAAAGATATATTAAAACAGATTAATGAAATTAATTGTCTTTGCAAATGAAACATTATTAAAACTTACCTCGTTTATGCAACAATGCGCGCACTTGCTGTCTCAACGATTTTTCTATCAGAACTGAAGTTATTTTTCCGAAAATCAATAGAAGCGACCTTTTCAAAGAAACAGTTTCTTATTCTAAGAAAGATTGCGCCGCTCTCTCAGAATTTTTTCGGAATTTGCAATCTCTTTGGTATTAAAAACAAAGCACAATTAGAAGAAACGAAAGCTATGCATTACACCCTCGCTTACGTGGTAATATATGTTTTATATTTGGGTTTTTCATATACGAATTCGTGCATGAAAAACTTCATGCATTCCCAACTTTCCCGCTGGGTAACTCTTGCTTCGTATTTCTCACTGCTGTGATAGTGTATGGTAGAATCAGAACGTCGGAGAAACAACAATCGGAAAGCGAAGCTTTTCACCACTACTCTACAATACACGAGGACACCATGAACCAACAAAATCAACAAAAAGTTTATTTATTTGAAAAGATAAATGAATATAACAACAATACTCTTGCTATGTACTAAAAACACGCGCATTGATGTACAAATTTGTGATTATTACTAATTAACAATAATTTAAAATTCGACATGAGTGCCAAATAAAACGTTATATTTCGATAATGTAGCACGATTGCGGCCTACGTTCACCAGGCGTCCAATAAATCTATGCCTTTTATTATATTGAGCATTTCTTGGTTCACAACATTCAAATATTTCATGTATATAATTCGTTCATTAAGTATTTTTTTAATATTGATAGCGCGATTGGGCGGCGAATGCAAATTTATTTTAAAAAAATATTTGCCATATAAACAAGCTCCAACTTTCTCAAGTGAAGTACTAATTTTATTTTTTTTATAACAAAATGTAACTGTGTACTATCATTATTGCCTTCATAAAAAATTTTTTAAAAATCTCGTTTTAGTGAAATAAAATACATATGTATACCACTTATGAATTGACTTTTTGGTTCATGTGCTTTTCGCTAGCTGGGTTAGTTAAAAGTTGCTCAAGTTGCTTTGCAGGGTGATTTTAATCATTACGAAATATTTAAATTCCGTTGAAAAATGTTTGCGTCACTTTCATACAATGAAGTCAAAGTTGTTCATACGTATATATATGTTACATTAGTGCTTATTGCAAACACGGCAGAAAATTTCAGTTTATTGAAAAAACCGCCATCACAACATGTTAAAATAGTCAAATATTAGGTAAGGGTTTATGACAACACACCCTGCACCAGCCAAAAACAAAATAGCGAACACACGAATCTCTCTTTACCTATACTGGTGTACTTGCATACATATACACGCACAAAAGCTGGCTCTCCCTATATTGTTTTTATCTTACGAATATTATTTTTGTGGATTTGTAAAGAAGAGAGCAATACATTTTTGGATGCGACAGCATTGCTTGGAAATACAAGATCAAGGCCCTGTCTTCCTGGCTACGTATATTTACTAAGCATAGCGCGTCTTCCATCCAATATCGCCAAATTTGTACTAAATGGCTAGCAGCTGGATATCCGCGATTTAACTCTATCAGCAGCAATGACAAAGTAATTTCGATATAGCTTTCTGATAATACGAAATGTGGAGAATAAATAAAGAATTTGTTTAGAAACGTGCGAGTGAATTTGAAAAAAAGAGAAAAGAGGACAGAAGACAGAAGGCCGAAAACAGAAGAAGCAAAAACGGCTATTGCGCAAAAGATAATCTGCTGGTAAAGTCAAGTGAAACCGCGATTTTTGTGTGAAGGGTAGAAGAAAAATTCATCTTATTTTGCAACTGGATTTTTACTCGAATTTTAATTTAGTATTGTTCGTGTCATTATAGAAGACAATTCAGTTAAATGAAAATGTGATACAAAATGTTTTCCTATTGGAGTAAACGCGTCGCCAATCCCGTCAACACCAGCAACAATATCAACTGCAATAATAACAACAGTAGCTGCGATTTAACTGCAGTAGCGTCGATCGGAACAACACCACCAAGTGTTCAAGCATCAACAGCAACTGCAAATATTACACAATCAGAAAACAATACAGATAGCTGCAGCAATGGTTTAATACTTTCAAAGTCTCCATCACAAGAAAATTTACACGAATTTCAAGAGTTTCTGTGGCGTGTACGCACATGGCAAATGTCTTCGGAAAATAATTCTGCCAAAATTGAACATAAACAGCATTTGCAGCCACAGTTGCCACAAGTGAAACAAAACGAGGTGGAACAGACGACAGACCAATCACAGCGTCAGCAGCAGCAAAAGCCGATCATGGCTGCGGTCGATATGATGCTAGGTATTGAAGTCGGCATCGAGCCATCGTTGCTTATGGACTTCGAAGATAGCTGCAATGTAAAAGTCGCTACAAATGATGTAAACTTGAAAGACCAACAACAGCGGAAGTGCCCGCATTTATTACCACAATATATTCCTACAATACCAATTGTAACGAAAGCAATACCATCAAAAGCATCAAAAACGGCTATGGAGTCAACTGTCAGCAACACAGATGATACTACAGCAGGTAATATTCGCGTCACAGTTGGAATTGACAAGGATTTGGAGATGATTTTGGAAATGGATCCCAGTATTGTTGATTTGGGTGATGTTGCCGTGACCGAGCCGACTGAGCCACGCGTTGTTGGCTTGCCGCCACTTACAGGAGGGTGCGTAAATCAGAAAAAGATATAAGCAGTAAGAAAACATAAAAGTAATACAGATAGGACTAAGCAAAAGTTTATCAATTTTCTCGGTAATACAATACAAAACAAATAGATGCCATAAAAATATGATTTCGTACTATCGTCAGCGGCAAGAAATGGCAAAATTCTCAAAGTAAACAAAACTGCCTATGAAAAGTTTCTAACTCGCCGTTTGTAATCGGCATAAACCATAAACGACACACAAACGATCTGACTGGTTGTGAAATACTTTAGTTAGGCTTTAAATCGTCATCGAGCGACCGTGCAAATTAAATATTCTGCATATTCATTCATTTTAACGCCATTTCAACTTTTTGCTTTCTTCTCTATCTATAAAAATTTGAGTCATTTATAGACTCGAAAACAACTCGACCTATTGATCTGAAATTTTGACGAAACGGGGTGATATATTCGGGGAAAAGTTTCTAGATATCTTCTGTGTTTTATTGGTGACAGGTCGTGTAGAGTCCACTCAATTTACATTTTTAATATGGAACAGCTTCGGAATTATAAGTCGGACTGCATTGAAACTTACTTAGGTGTAAAGTTTTCGATGACAACGTTTTCGAAAGCAGTTCCAGCGACAGATTGCTACGATAGCAACTATACACCCAAAATGAAGAGTAAACTCCACTAATGTATCAATTCACAATAGAATAGCTCTGAAAGTATAACTTGCACAACATCAAAGCCTAATTGAGAGGAAACCATTAAAATGTTGGAAGTTACGTTTCACAAAGAACGTGACACCTTCTTCGCAAGAGCAAATCGTAATAGCTAATAATTTTGCCTGTTATTTGAAATTGTATTATAATAAAATAATATAATAATATTAATAATAATAATAATAATATTTATTTGCCTGGGATTTGAAAGCTTTTAATATATGCCACATTATATTTTTCAAAATTATTACCAGGTGTAGCAACGCATACCAGGCCTACGCTGGTTATACATTGATTATTAACTAATTTAACACCATATTAATCATTGCCATAGGCTTATTATAGATCTCACTTGTGGTTGCTAATCTGATTATTTAAAAAACACAAAAATTAAACTGAGTTATATTCAACTTGTTGTATCAAATTCAACGAAGCAAAGTACAATGTATATGTTACTCGATTTAGACCCACCTTCAAAACGGCTGTACCCAAATCGCGAACGCAGCTCAAGCAACAGCTACAGCGCGAGCAGCAACAGCAAGAGTTGGAGCGGCGGGAAGCTGAAAAACGAGCTGCAGCTGCCGCTGAAACGGCCGCCTTACATCAGCAGATGGAAGCTTTCATGTCACAGCAACATGCAGGTCCTCAGCATCAGCAGCAATTACACTCAAATATCGCACAGCAAATGATATGTGGAAACAATAGCAGCGCGTATCGGCCATCTAGTAGTTTTGGAACAAATGCTGTTGATGTGGAAATGGCCCAGCGCCAACAGCAGCAGCAAAATTACATGTCACATACTTCAGGTGTGTCAGGCGCCAGTTCTAGTCCAGTTATGCTCAAGGGCCAACTACAAAGCATCGGTGTTGATGTCCCCAAACAAGTTTTACAGGTAAATCTCTCAAATATCGTGGCACTTTCAAGTGCGATTTTTGGGAAATTGTCTTGGAATACAATTTATTCATCCAATTCAAATTTTCTTGTATTCCTCAGGTGCATACTGTGCTGGAGAACCCAACACGTTACCACGTCATACAAAAACAAAAGAATCAAGTGCGCCAATACTTGAGTGAATCCCTAAAGAATGAATGGGATGTAAGTAGAACATGCCTACTTTGTTTTTACTTTTAGTTTAACAAAAAATTATTTTCTTGCAGAATAAAAATTTACTGAACTCTCCCACTATACCCACTTTACACAACCATTCTTCGCAAACCAGCAGTTTTTCTCGAACGACCGGAGTTGGTTTCGGTGGCAGTAATGACATAAATCACGCAGATTCGGCCAAACAGCTACGCCTCACACCAGTTCCCACGCCAAATACAATCATGGACGATCCCATGCAGTTGTCTCCGTCCCCATTTAGCATGGATGGGAGCAGCGGTAACACAGGTCCCAGTGGTGCGGGACCATTTTTTCTTTCCTGCAATCATCAAAGTTCGATCAACAGTTGCGGAGCCGATAGTGCATATAAGAATTCAATTGGTGGCAATTCTTCGAGTACAACGGAAAAGGGTGGAATTGCTGGCGGTACAAATTCGATATCATTGGGCGGACGCTCTTCTGGTCCGGTAAATTCTTTGCGCAATGCAAACTTCCCTAATGTATCCGCTGTCAGCCCTGTGCAATCTGCACCTATGTCGCCATTAAGTTCGGTTGCTACAAGTGCTTCTGAGGTAAGTTTAGTCAAATTGTCTAAAACAATACGTTCATTTCTGTAATCATACTCATGATTTAGTAAATCATTATAGAAAGTAAAGTGCGTCGGTAACCAACTTAAATTGCTTGTCTTACTTCTGTAGCACGTTTCAAACTCACTTTGGTGTTTATAATGTCTTTCGCTGCTTTTGAAGCAAAAGTACAGTCATTTGACCCCGATATAGCGATTACCAACAAATTTATAAGCAGAGCACGTTTTCTAGAATAACACCTAAACTATAAATTACGTTATGGATATTTCGTTTACTACAGGAGAAATAGATAGATACAGTAGATCTTTGTTCACACTGGTGTACCGTGGTCATCAGTTGGTGCGCCGCGGAAAAACTCAAGGTTTTGTGAAGATAATGCACTTAAAAATAGCTGAGAGCAATAAGAGTGAGGCGCTTTGTTGTGCGAGGGGCGGGACAGCCTCCATGTTTCGTAATTCAAATCTCCATGTTTCATAATTACCGATAAACAAACAGAAAGAATTCATGGACTTAAAAACTGATTGAACATTAAAACTAAAATTTTCCGAAGTAGCACATTTTTGGCTGCATATACAAAATGAGTATCCACTGCTTTCAAAGCGTGCTGTTGCAATTGTATTACTAGGGATCGGAATTATGTGCAAGTGCATATTTTTTTGAGCATCCGATTTGAACGGGACCAAGACAGAAACTATTTTTATTGAAAAATATTAAGAATGAGCTAACATATGCACTGCATATTTGCATATGTTTGCATATTTTGCATATTTTTGCATAGTTTTTGCATATAAATCCGATATCTATCTATTACCATTCGCCACAACCTACTTATGCTAATTGGGATTTTAAACTCTCACTACTATTAAATAAAAAAAAAGATAACGCATAAGGACGATCAATGAAGAGATGAGAGCAGCCTTATCAACGATTGCTCCACATTTTGATCACTGGTGCGCCTTAAACAGGCTCCCATTTCTCCCTAAAAATCTTTTCATATTAGGCATATTCATTTTAGTAATAAATAAATATTAGATACAAATTGCGTTATTCTTTGGTGTACCTCTGAAATGTCTTGATTTGATGAACTTGTTGAACTTGAAGACAAAAAGTTTGCGGAACACTACAGTAATTTTTTTTTAATTGATTGGCACGACAGCCCGCTTACGCGAGACTAAGGCCTAGCTTCCCGCAACCACCCGTGTTGTTCGTGTGAATTTTGTACGCGGGTGGAAGGAACCTACAGTTTTATGCCGGTTCCGAACGGCAGGTTGGGAGCTTTTTCATAGGCAATTTTTACTCTCAGAGGTTTGCCATTTCCAGCTAAGAGGACAGCCACCGAAAGAGAAAACGAGTTTCCCGTTATTTTTTTTAGGAGTATTCGATCTTGCGTCGCTCTGCATGCGACTCGTTGGACCGCGCACTAACCAACTGAGCCACGGCGGCTGGAACACTACAGTAGATACAATAAAAACATGTGGAAACATAAACACATGCTTAAGATATTTCACAATGTTTTAAAAGCCAAGTCAAAAGTACCAAGTCATATTTGTTTGTTATACGTCAAATTTAATCAACTAAAGAGAAAAAGGAACATGATTAGGATGTTTTAATTTGTAAACATTTGGAGCGCGTACTCGCTCCGCCTTTATCGTCTAACATAATTAACGAAGTTTGTTTTTTTTATGTGAATTACTGAGTTCTCCATATTGTTTATTTTGTTGCGAACAATGTTAGATAGAATATTGGAAAAAATAATAAATCTTTCAAGGAAATCTCTGCCAAACCGCGTAAAGGACCAATAAGGTTAGGTTAGGTTGCGGTGGCTGCCTCTATAAGAGACACACTCGGAGGCCTGAAAGGCCCATTGTGATACCACATATTTCACCCGTTTTGAATTGTGTATGCAACACCGTTTTGCCAACATACACTCCGGGCCACCAGAATAGGTTCACTTTTTTTTCTCGAGGAAAATGAGTAGTGTTCTTACAAAACACCGTTTTACCTCATTTATTGGTATCAAGATGTTCAAGGCATCTATTGTGAACCTACATGTCCAAAACACAATTTGACATTTATTTCATTTTTCTTTTTTGGCCCAATTTTGTAAAGTGAACCCCAAAACTGAGTACATTTTAGTGGGCCACCAGAATAGGTTCACTCTGAAAATTAAGATTGAAACAGTGGTAAATGCAAATAATATGGACTGTTTGGTAAACAACACTTAAATTTATTGGTTTTAAAAGCGAGTATGGCCACCTTTATTTAGTATGGCTTCAAAAGTTCGCGTCAAAATTGACTCGTATAAAGACTTAATTAAATCTAGAGAAATAGTCTCCCACGCTGCTTCAATGGCACCAATAAGTTCATCGTTGTTGTCGAACTGGCGTCCGAAGGCATAGACCTTCCTCACCAACCATCCCCAAACGTTTTCAATGATATTAAAATCAGCAAAATAGGGGGCCCGCTCCAGCTGATCAAAGTTTTTCTGCATCAACCACTGCTTCACGACCCGTAAAGTATGGATGGGTGCATTGTCCTGCTGGAATATCCACTTAATAGGACCAAACAAGACAGACAATTGTGGAAAAACTCTCTCAAGCATGGTTTTATAGCCCATTACCGCCATTCTAGCTGTTTGAAATTTCAGCTTGACAGTTCCGTAGTAGGAAATCGCTCCCCATACCATAATTCCACCTTCTCAAACGTGGTGGCGTGTTAAAAAGCGTTCATTTTTTCTAAGGTCATGGAAATACAAATTGTATTCATCGGGTCCATCAAGATTAAACCGTTTTTCGCCCGAAAACTCGACGTACTTCCATTTGTCGTTCCATGCCATATGATTTCTGCGAAATTCCAAACGGTTTTCTTGGCGCTGAGCAGTTAGCAGTGGTTCTTTTTGCAGTTTTTTTCTTTTTAGGTTGGGGACATTCCGAATGACACGTTTGATAGTAGAATAGCTTGCAGAAGTCCAGTTTTAGCCTTGATTTTGGCAACTGAGTCAGCGGAATTTGAAGCACATCGCAGTATGGCACGCTTGTCTGCAGACGTTGTCACCGAATGCGTGCAGCCTTTCATGTTTTTTCCATTAGTGATTTTATTTCGCAAATAATTGCTCACCAAATTTTGACTTCTGTTTATTTTAAACGCTATTTTATGCAAAGAATAATTTTCGCTTTCAAGCACTTTAATTTGAGCGATTTCTTCGGAAGTTAGAGCTTTTCCGTGGCCCATTTTCATACAAACGTTAAGAAAAACATTTAATGGAATGATCAAATTTGGTTTTGCTCCCAAAAGTCCCGTTATTCGCCAAAAAAGCAGCGATTTTGAATGTGAACCTATTCTGGTGGCCCACTAAAATGTACTCAGTTTTGGGGTTCACTTTACTAAAGTGGGCTAAAAACAAAAAATGAAATAAATGTCAAATTGTGTTTTGGACATGTAGGTTCACAATAGATGCCTTGAACATCTTGATACCAATAAATGAGGTAAAACGGTGTTTTGTAAGAACACTACTCATTTTCCTCTAGAAAAAAATGTGAACCTATTCTGGTGGCCCGGAGTGTATGTTACAGCACACATTTCAAGGCGGATGGGGAAAGGGGGAGGGGACCTACAGTTTAACGCCGAATCCGAACGGCAATTGGCAGTTTTTCGTTCACACTTGGAGGTTTTGCCATTGCCTGCCAAGAGCGCACTTGTGCGATTCTTGTAATTCTCATTCCCTTCATGTGGATAGCGATAGAAGTAGATGAGTTGTTCACCAGCCCGAGCCAGGAATCGAACCTGGAGCCTTTGGTATGAGAAGCCAGCGCGCTACCCGCTTGACCATCGAGGCCGACAAAAAAAAAGGACCAATAAAGGCACTGTCCAAACTTTTCATCCTACGTCTTGTTAGTGACACTGAACTTGTTATATTTATTCATCTTCCTCGTGTTTCAAACATTGCTTATTTTAATCAACTAGGCCTAGCTTGTAGCAAAGAATATAGAATATAAAGAATACGCATCTTCAAAAATTTGTCAAGCGTGTTTCTTGATGCGGGCGGGAAGAGATGAGCGGAGGCATAGCTTGCGGGAAATTTGCTCGCGCTCAACAGTTTGCGATCTTGTTCGTCGAAGCGCAAGCGAAGAGTAAACAACGAACCAAAGCATCGTCATCGTCGTTTCAACGAAGATGGTTCGGGATTCGCTAATGTTTTTGGTGTTGTTGTTTATTGTGTGTATGCTTTTTTGTGTTGTGATTGATTTTGCTGCAATGTCACCAGCAATCGAATGTTTGTGATGTATGGCTTTTTGCTGGCCAATGCTTTGATTAATTTAAAAATTTGGTGGGTGATCCCAATTTAAAATGTTTGCAAATATTCTTAAGTGGCGAGTTCGAAGTAAAATTATTTGTTTATATTTTCACATGCTTGATTACAATTTAGAGAATATGGGAAAACTACGAAAAAAAATGAACTGATAGGAAATTAAAAATAATTAGATGCGTGTTTTAATGTTTTTTTTATCGAAATCTAACGGAGGGTTAGAAGATCGTATGGAAAAACAGAATTTAATAGGTCTATTGACTTTCAATAGGGCGAAAGCACTAAATAAAGAAATAATAAGACAAGTATTTTGTCATAAGAAAATTGTATTACGGCATGCCTACGTTTAAAAATAGTTTAAATGTTCTACACCTGAATGATTCCATGGCGAATGATGTGATCATAAATTTACAATAGTAGATTTTTTTTATTTTAGTTCTTTTAAACAAGCATTATATGTGGGCCGTAAGAAAAGTTCCAAAGAACGAGACGGAAAATTATTACGGCTAATAAAAACGTTTTCTTTTCTTTCCAATTCCATTTTTATTTAATTGTCTTTGTTGATTACTTATTATTTTTTAATTGCCTGTAGCGATCATATAGGTTGCCATGCCAGCCATATTATATTTTCTTTTCTATGATTTTTCGCACACTACAGTCAGCAGTGAGTTCAGGAGCAATATGCGACGCCGTGCAGGCTTATAGAAGAAGAACAAAAGTCAGCCAGAAAATAGAAATCGTTTTACAATTTCAGCATTTCGCCAGCGCAACAACAAGAACAACAGCACATCGTCTTCCTCCTCTTCGCACAATTGAGCGAGAATGAACGAGTGAGCACAGACGCGGCATTCGTGTTTCTATGATTTGCGCTCAGAGCATTGTGCTGTCGTTTCAAATGTTTCCTCTTGTTGTCTACCCCCCCGCATCCAGAAGACGGGTGGCGATATCAGCACCCGCATTCAAATTTTTGCTTGTATGAGATGCACACTCTTTATGTTTCATACTTTTTGCTTGTAGGCATGTCTATTTATTAGAAAGCGACCTGTTGTCATACCTGTTATACCATTAGTACTCATTTACTGTTTCCAAGTTACTTCACGAACCCTTCAAAGCTTTAAGAGCTGCCTGACTGTCAACAAAAATATCTAAATATGTAGGCATTTTCGAAAGTATATGTAACAAGGGAACAAATGCAGTATAGCGAACATTCATGAAAAAAACGGAAAATTGGACCATATACACTAGTCAGAATAAGTTTGCGTACAAGGGGTACGTA
The DNA here is from genome assembly GCA_963971225.1 of Melieria omissa. NCBI lineage: Eukaryota > Metazoa > Arthropoda > Insecta > Diptera > Ulidiidae > Melieria > Melieria omissa. The sequence goes on along the minus strand of OZ020268.1, from coordinate 63,581,275 downwards.
GTTTTTTCATATGAAAAATAAATCACTTAAAGTAATTTTTCAAAAACAAAATATTTTTTATTTTTTCCGTAAACTTAGTTCTTTTATTCCATTAAGATAATAATAACAAAAACTTGACCAAACTGTAAAAGGAGGGCCAAAAACAAAATATGTTATGAATTCACCTCAGAAAAAGTTTGCGTACAAGATGAGATTATGTAGATAAAATTCAATTGAAACTAAGTTTTGTCCAAAAATTAATAATTTTGTGAATTTTCTTTTCTCGCTTGAACTCCCTGCAGAAGTTTTGGCGCACATTTTTTTAAATTCGGTGTTTTTTCAGCGGTTATTTTGTTATATCCTTGAATTGTTGTATTGGTTAACTATATCTTAGAAGATGGAGTGTTGTTGGGCTCAGGGTTTAACTGAACCCCTTATATACTCAATTAGATGCACGTTAGGGGACTATGGAGGAACTTTTTCAACTTTGTTGAGTTAGTTAATAGCAAACATAGCTTCGCATCGTATGCATTGCGCCCTAAGGTTGAAAAGAAATGCTGGAATCTGATCCAAAGTTTTGAAACCTTGGCTTACATAAGCTTTTAGAATATGTAAATAACCCCTCGGAAGCATTTCTGAATAAAACAAACAGCCTGCTCACTGCTTTTCCTGACGTGCAGCCCCATACCATGCAGCCCCTAACCATTCATTGTTAGTTTCAGATTTTTGTTATTAACAGGATCCTCTTCAAATTAGTTGATGCCCTTTGATGCCAAATTTGCCAAACCATTATCAGATAATAATGAGTCGTCCCAAATTCTATAGACAACAACACATCGTCCCGGAAATCCGGTTTTCTAGACTCTTTGATGGACCCTTTTACGGAAGCAATTCTGTGCTCCTTGTAGGTAAGCTAAATATGGCCTTTTTACATGCTATTCTGTAGGGGAAAAATTTTATTTTCAGGACTTTTCTTATAAAGTCACTGCTACTGGGCTTTATAAAATATTTCTGTACATTTCTGAAGATATTGGATGCAACTAGCCTTAGATTATGAAGCACTGATCGCAAACAATCTAATCCTCTTGCTCGGGTAACTTAAGAAAATGGTCAGATCGTAGTAACGAAGCAAGATTTTCTGGTTTTTTTTTCGAGATTTAAGATGGCTTTAGGAAATGACGAATGTGCTCTCCCAAAAGTTTTCCTAATTTCATATAATTTTTTGTCAATTATGTAAAGTTCATCCATTGTTAATTTGTTTCTGTTGGATTCTATTGCTTTCTATAAAATTTCAAGCATTTGCAAGTCGGTTTACTGTTCAACGGACTACAACGGACGGAATTTTCCAAACAAAAAATAATAAGCATAACCGGAAATTCCCATTATAGTTTTGTACGCAAACTTATTCTGCACCATTTTGTGAGTATATTATCAATAAATACGAATACATGGAAAATTATTATTTTAACTCATCTAAAACAGAACAAAAAGTGCAGTTAAGGGGGTGTTCTGTAGTAACAGCTCGTTTTCTTAGGTGTTTTTTGAAATTCTACTGTGAAGTAACTATTCAATTTTTTTTATGCGGTTTTTTTTCAATGTTTTATTATACTTTTAACTACAAAATTCAGTATAAGGTTTGAAAAAATATTGATTCGTTGCTGCACTGCAGCGCCGCAAAGTGATGCCCTCCAAAAAAGCATGCGTTGACGGTTCACACGATTGCTCCAGTCTGAAACATGGAAATCGGAAAATTTTTTGTTGTAATCTATATGAGTGCGATTATCGTCCGACGGGAGCTTTTTTGTTTTTCATCATAATTCTCAAAATGGCGCGACTTGAAAGTAAAAAATTTTTTTGTTCCCATTTTTTCAAATGAAAAAAATTTATTTAACACAACTAATAACAAAATCGAAAAAAACGCTCGTCGGACGATAGCGACAACTTTTAGAAACATTAAAAAAAAAATTATCAAAATCCGTCTACTCAATCATTTGTAATCGTGTGAACCAGTTCGAAAAACATGGTTTCGGGAAAAACGCGTTTAAAGTACTGAAAGTACTGTGGAAATTCGGCGGAGCGCGTGACGAAACCTCCTTTACAAATAACTTGCTTTCCGATGTTTGTTGGTCGCTGTGCCGTGACACATACCAAAAACATAAACGGCAAAGTAAACGCATACATTTTCATTAAACTACTGTTTCAAAATAAATCATTCATAAAATGCATTTTAAATGAATTTTGTTAACTTTTAAATTAAGTTATGAGCACTTATATTCACAGTAAGTACGTATCCCCATGCATTCATCTTGTTACTCTTGGATAAGTTTTATTCAAGAAAACTCAATTTTTAAATTTTCAATGTCTTGTGAAAATAAGTATTTGTTTTCAAACGGTTCAAACGCAATTTTGAAGTTGCAGAATTAGTGTATTTAACCTCTAGTATTAGCAGCATAACGATTTATACATGAGTTAATTAAATATTTTATTTTTGTCGTACGGTGCAATATATCTTTGTTTTATAATGAGAAATATAAAATTTTTTATATCCTTAACTATTAAAGTTAGAAGAACGAAATTCGAGGATGTGGTAGTGTACATATTAGTCCTTAAGATATATTTCTTTCAAAAAAAAATATTGAAAACTTTCAAGGATATTCAAGGATAAAGTTTTAAAAGGACATTTTCAATACCTCTTCGTCCTTTTACACCAAAAAATTTTTTAAGTTTCTAAGGATTTTTCTCTTTCATTTGATACCCATATTGTTATTCTACAATGCGCTCAATTTTTAAAATAATTTTTTTTAAATAAACATGTCCTTCAAATTTCAAAGTCCTTTTAAAAAAATCCTGACGTCAGAGAGAAAAACTAAAAACGCAGTTTTACTACGTTTGGCCCCTAGTTTTGCGGGTATACCGATTTTTTCGTGTGTTTTGGAATTTTTTGATTTTTGTCGCACGGTGTTATCTTTGATGTCAAGTGGTTCTAACACATGTGAAGTCAAAAGACCCTTTAAATCATGAGTTTTCACATTTATTTTTATTTTTTGTTCCTTGTTCACTCCTCTCGGGAGCATAGGGCCTCCACAAGACAGCCTTGTGTTGGTTACATTAATCAGTTGTGTTGTTCTGCCAGGGTAGGCGATTGGCCTGCCGCAGGTAGTCCTAAGTGATGGAATCATCTAACGCCTCTCAGGAACGTCGCCTCCGCTCATAGCGCCATCTGTTGTGAGGAGGTTACAGCAGAATGGTTGGGGACCTCGCTAGGATCAGGTTGGTGCGCGCTGTTTTCGCAGTTGTCCGCTTCCCCTTGCAGATGTCGCTCGTGCGACTGCTTTGCGTAACTGTTCATTTGTTTTGCTTTTATCAGCCGCACAGCGCATAATTGCGCGTTCTAATGCGTGGAAGTAAGTGGAATAGGAATAATTGGGTTGGGAATCAATGAACTTGGACCTCTGGGATGATAGTCTAGTGCACTCACGCTAGGCTATCGAGGCTGCTCACATTTACTCTAAACAAATTCTTAACCCTTAGTTTACCACGGTAGATTTCGATTTTCAAAAATATGAAAAGCATATTTTAATAATTTCCCGATTAAAGTGCTTTTTGTCTAAGTTTAAAGTCAAAAGGACCAATAAATCGTGTTTCTCTATACAAACTGTTAACCCATTGTTGACCCCGTTAGATCTTCATTTTCAAAAAGAGGGAAAAACACGTGTCAAATTATCAGGGCTATTCTGGCAACTATCTTTCAACTCACCTCAATCTTTCGAAGTACAAAAATCTTTCGAAAGACAATTTGCTATTCTAGCAACTATCTTGAAAGCTATTTTCCGTAACATGAAAGACAGTTTGAAAGATGTGCTTTTGGGGTCGTCTTTCAGCTTGAAAAAAGTACGTGCGTTGTGTTTGTGTTATGAAAAGAAACGATATACGTATATATATAATATATTTATTTATTTATTTAGCCAAATGTACAATAAAACTTACTGACTAAGAGATAACATTAAGAGTAATTGGTAATGGTAATTATAAAAAAGATCTTAATTTAGTGAGGACGTCGTTCTTTGGCAGAGCGACATCGAGATCTGAGAATTCGTTCAACTCCGACAGGGCTCGCGCAAGCGGAGCCTGCCGAGCATAGTTCGACCGGCAAAAAGCAATTAGAAAGGTGTTCGCATGCCGCAAGTTCCGGATTGGAACATTAAATCCGATTTTAGAGAGAAGTGCAGGACAATCAATTTCCCCATATAGGATATTTAGCACGAAAGAACAGGCCAAAAACGTTCGCCTCGAGTGTAGAGACTTGAGGTTCAGCAACATACAACGAGACTCATATGAGGGCAACGGCTCGGTAAAATGTAATGATCGCAGTGCGAACTTTATGAACACCTTTTGAATACGCTCAATCCGATTGATATGGGTAGCCTGATAAGGTCTCCAAATGAAGGAAGCGTATTCCAGTCTAGAGCGTACAAAGGCCGTAAATAGCAATTTAAAAGTATATGGGTCCGAGAACGCAGTGCAGTTCCGTCGAACAAAGCCCAGCATGGCATATGACTTCGATATAATGTAATCGAAATGATTAGAAAAACTAAGTTTTTCATCGAAATAGACACCCAAATCCTTTACTCCATTAACTCTTTGTAACACCGAACTGGATATGGAGTACGATGTTCGCAAGGGGCTGAGTCTCCTTGAATAAGTTGCATGAACACATTTCTGTGGCCGTAAGGAATAACAGCCAAAGTCCAGTTAGGACAAAATTGAGTTATTACCACCATTGCATTCGTCGTATTCAAATGTACTACTACACAAAATTCTATGGCTTTTGCTCATAAAATGAATGTTTTACGCCCAAAAATCTAAAGTTTATCTAGTGTAATCTAAAGCAAATTTAAAAATTAAAAGTGCTCTCCTGAAAACTTCAAAAAATCGACTTTGGCTGTTATTCCTTACGGCCACAGATTTGCTGATATTCAATAACAATTAATGTCATTTATAAACAGAACAAACAGCAGCGGACCTAAAATGCTGCCCTGAGGGACGCCAGAAGAGGCAACAAATGATTTAGAGGACGTGCCATCAATCGTGACAACACAACGCCGATTAGTTAGGTATGATTTCATCCATCGAAGAAATGAAACCCCAGGCAAGCCAGTTTTGAAATCAGAACTGAATGACTCACTCTATCAAATGCTTTGGCAAAATCTGTGTAAATCGTTTCGATTTGGTTCCCCTTTTGGAAGGCGGAGAGACAGTCCTCAGTGAAAACTGCTAGATTTGAGACAGTGGACCTGCCTCTTACAAAGCCATGTTGATTTGGGCAAATAAGATTTTGGACACAAAAAGTTAAGTTATTGTTAACAACACATTCAAAAAGTTTTGAGACCGAGGTTAATTTAGAAATAGGCCTATAGTTCGACACAAGACTTTTATTACCACTTTTGAAGGTAGGAGTTATTGAGGCCCTCTTCCAATCGTCGATAAACTCTCCCGACGATAGAGATTTATTAAAAAGTAATAAGAGCGGTTCAATAAGAGAACTGAATTTTTTAAACAAAATTACAGATAGCCCATCTGCGTCCGTATTCGTTGACAATTTGAGTGCAGCAATACCACGTTCTATACTTTCTGCAGTCAAAATCAACGAGCCAAAAGAAAAGGCGGATTTTGTTGCTGAAAAGTGATTAGACGGATCATCGGCTGAATCAGGCACAAAATTTGAGCTGAAAAACTCGGCGAAAAGATCAGCGGCACCTTGCCTAGTCACCGCAGTCTTATTGTTGTAATATACCGTTTATGTAATTCCAAAAGGCTTTTGGATTTTTTTTAATACCAGCCTCATAATTGCGGATATGCTTCCTATACAGCGCCTTAGCCAATTTATTGTAGTTCCTCAAATGAAGCTGATAGTTTCTTAAGGAGGAAGGACTTTTAGAAGCCCGGTATTTTCTGTAATGCTTATTCTTCAGATTTTTTAAGTGTTTCAGTTCCTTATTGACCCACGGCAACTTATATACCTTATTAGGAAAGGTGGGGATCAACTCCAGACATGCATTAGAAACGATAGATCTAAATAAATCGTAGCATGTGGCGGCATTAGCATCTGAAAACAATTCAGCCCATTCAACGTCACTGAGCAAATTACACCGGCACACAAAAAAAAAAAAGTGGTCTGTACATTTGACTAGACCCACCTATCCTTATGTATTTCGGTGCGCTGAAACCGAATCCGAGGTCAGTTTTGTCCGTACACTCTCAAAATTGTGAGTAAATTGCAAAAAACTGCCATTACACTGGCATACAAAAAAAAAAAGAAGTGGTATGTACATTTGACTAGACCCACCTATCCTTATGTATTTCGGTGCGCTGAAACCGAATCCGAGGTCAGTTTTGTCCGTACACCCTCAAAATTTTGAGTAAATTGCAAAAAACTGCCATTACACCGGCACACAAAAAAAAAGTGGTCTGTACATTTGACTAGACCCACCTATCCTTATGTATTTCGGTGCGCTGAAACCGAATCCGAGGTCAGTTTGGTCCGTACACTCTCAAAATTTTGAGTAAATTGCAAAAAACTGCAAAAAATGGCTAAAAATCGCAAATAATGCCAGTTTTTTGCAATTTACTCAAAATTGTGAGGGTGTACGGACAAAACTGACCTCGGATTCGGTTTCAGCGTACCGAAATACATAAGGGTAGGTGGGTCTAGTCAAATGTACAGACCACTTTTTTTTTTGTGTGCCGGTGTTATCTAAAGCAGCAAAATCGCAAAGATTATAGTTAAATGAAAAGGAGCGTGAGCAAGCGGGAGCAGTAAAGAATTCATAGAACTCAAGCTCGATGGTGAGCGGAGTATGGTGCAGACACGCCGGCGAAGTGGGGGAGATACACTCAACTACCTTACAGTTTAAATTTTCCGTGATGTATACCAAATCAAGGAAACGGTTAAGCCTATTGGCCAAACTATTGACTTGTGACAAACCGAAACTAGTAAAGTTGTCCACTAAATAAATCTCATGCGAGTTATTTACATTAGTTGGTGTCAGCGTCTGAGACCTACCTATATAGGATCACACAATCTTGCTCAGATTGAAGTCGCCAAGCACACAGAACTGACTCCCAACATATTTGTCAAAAAGTGAAGAAACATTGTCAACATGTGACTTGTATATAAAATCACTGCTTGAAGGAGGAATATATGAAGCACATCTAAAGAGCAGCGCATACGAACCCTGTATTTGTACACAGAGTTGATCAAGAAGTGTGTCATCGTTAACGAGACGAACTGAAGATGTACGCAGACTACGTTTGGCGGTGATTAAAACACCCCCTCCCCTACTAAGACCGGACTTAATGGAGTCCCTATCCTTGCGAAACACATTGAATAAGCACGGTTCGAAAAACTCAGAATCAAAAAAGTTTGAGTTCAGCCAAGTTTCGATAATAACATAGACATCATAGTCCAACAAAGAACTCAGCACTCGAATCGAGTCTGCCTTGGTCCTCATACCGAAAACATTATGAAAATAAATTTTTATGTGACTTAGGTTACCACTGGGAGCCAACGCATTAGTCACACTACCCGCGGTAGCACCAGTTGAGCCGGATGCTAAGCATTTATTGAAGGCTGCGCCTGTTTTTGAAAAAAACGGAAAGCGCGCACCCTAACATCAGCCGGCCATATTATAAAAGAATGCAATTACTTTTTTAATTTTTGTATATATATTGTATATTTTGTATTTCTGTATATCTCACTAACAGGGCTATTCTGGCAAAGACTGTTGAAACACTTTCAAAAGTTTATTGAAAGATAGTTTGAAAGACTGAATGAAAGATTTTAGCTATTCCAACGAAAAAATCTTTCGGAAAAAGCTCTAAAATTCAACACTCGAGTTGAAAAGCTGTTTTCGGCGAACAGCATTGCCAGCCAACTCTTCTTCTGTGAAATTTGAAGCATTTTTGCAATGATGAAAGAAAATTATTTTTCCAATTTTCGTTATGATTTTCTTTTTAATTACAGATATGTTTATCAGGATTATTTTGCAGTTACGTATTTCTTTTTAGAAAAGACAAGAACTGGTGTAAAAATATGAATTCAAATTAATTGTTTTATTTTTTATGTGATGTTAATGATGTTGTCAGATTTAGCCTTAAGGCAATGAACAGCACATGAAGATAAACACTTTCGGCCAATTTATATTATGTACTTTTGCTGTTAATTGGTGTATTTTTACGTTTTCTTTCATCCTTCATAAAAATTTCACATTTGTAAACCAAGTGCTCTGTTCGATGCTGGCAATACTGTTGGCAAACGAACCGTCCGTCGTGAAATGAAAAATTCAAACAAAATTTCAAAAATTTCAATCAATGGCTGAAGAAATCAAGCTGAAGTAAAAATTAAAAAAGTAATTGCATTCTTTTATAAAATATGTCCATATTAGGGATCGCAATTTTTGGCCATTTTGCGATCCCGGGATTTTCGGGATTGAAAAGTCAAATCCCGGGATTTAATCCCGGGATTAATATAAAAAATTTTTTAAATAAAACAATTTTCCCAAATTGCATAAATACTTGTTTATAATATATTTACCATAAAAAGGACACAGTTTAATCACATTTGGGGTAGTTTTACGATTTTTTATCTTGAATTTAATCACATTTTGTTTTATCCAAAAACGACACATAAACATAACTTATTGATTTGGGGGTTTTAAAAAGTAACTCTTTAATATTTATAAAATGCAATTTAAGTTGTATGTAGTTTTATAGTCGATCCAGATATTTCGGGGGGGTTTCAACCCCCAAAACCCCCTCTGGATCTGCACTGCAACAGATGTATCATAAAGTGCATATATGTATATGGATATTTGATTAAAAAAAAATAGTTAATTTGTTTGTAGTTTTAGTTTTACTTTGATTATTTCGATAAAAAAGTTAAGCGTTTTGGTTAACTAAAAACTGAGATCTTAAAAGTACTAAGGCATCAAGTGTTTTGTCCTCTAATCTAGAGCTAAACTTATTGCAAATAAACCCTGCTGAAGAGAAACATCTTTCAGATTCAACACTTGTTGGTTGAATGCTTAGTAAATAATTATAAGCCTTTTGCAAAAGACGCCCTCTATCCCCTCCCTCCTCCCACAGATAAGGAATTGGGTTTTTGTGCTTTTAAATTTATTTCATTTGAACTTTGAAGCATCTTTTGCAATCCCGAAAATCCCGGGATTTAAATCCTTTAATCCCGAGATTTTCGGGACTGGAAAAAGTCCGGGATCCCGGGGTCCCGGGATTTCGGGATCCCGGGATTGCGATGCCTAGTCCATATACAGTTGCGGTCAAAATAATAGTAGTACGCGTACAACGAAAAGAAAATTAAGAAAAAATAATCTGCTTTTCTTTACAAATATTTACTTTGTATTTTTTTTAATAAGTTATATGTGTTAACAATGCAATCATAAAAGAAAACTTAAGAATTAAACTCAGTTTGGTTTGATTTAAATTAAATGCGCCAAAAGCTCCAACATATGGACGGTCAAAAAAATAGTAGTTCGCTTTACTTTCATAAAAATGAAGCAAAAATTGTGTTTCATTTTAAAAGATTTAATGGTTAAATAGTAATAACGTAATTTTTCTTCAAATTAATATTTAGTTGCGTGACTGTTGTTCGGTATTACTGCAGCACAGAGCCGATGCATTGAATTAACCTAATTTTCATATCTTTCTCTAGGGGCGTGGTCTACTGCTTCTCAAAGTTGATTATTATTTAAAGGATTATTGTGAGCAACTGCTCTCTTCACGTCACACCACAAATTTTTAATTGTATTGAAGTCTGGTGATTGTGCGAGTCATTCCATAACCCTAATCCTGCTCTTGCGAAGCCCCTTTCGTGCGACCTTTCTTGTATGCTTTAGGTTATAATCCTGTTGGAAGACCCAAAGCATTGGCGTTTTTTCACGGACATACGGCAGCACGATTTCCTGCAAGATTCGTACACATACACATCGATCCATCGTTTTTTTGATCAAATAAATAGCCCCACCTCCATAAAACGTAAGACATGCATTTATTTATTCAGCATGTCTTACGTTTTATGGAGGTGGCGCTATTTATTTGATCAAGAAAACGATGGATCGATGTGTATGTGTACGAATCTTGCAGGAAATCGTGCTACCGTATGTCAAATAAATAGCGCCACCTCCATAAAACGTAAGACATGCATTTATTTATTGAGCATGTCTTACGTTTTATGGAGGTGGCGCTATTTATTTGATCAAGAAAACGATGGATCGAACGATGTATGTGTACGAATCTTGCGGGAAATCGTGCTACCGTATGTCCGTGAAAAAACGACAATGCTTTGGATCTTCCAACAGGATTATAACCGAAAGCATACAAGAAAGGTCGCATGAAAGGAGCTTCGCAAAAGCAGGATTAGGGTTATGGAATGGCTCGCACAATCACCAGACTTCAATATAATTAAAAATTTGTGGTGTGACGTGAAGAGAGCAGTTGCTCACAATAATCTTTTAAATAATAATCAACTTTGAGAAGCAGTAGACCACACCCCTAGAGAAAGATATTGTTACGAATACGAGGTCTAGTGGGCTGTTACGTATCACTGGATTGTGCAATTTGAAAATGAAACAACTTTGTTATTCGAACGCAGCCAATTAAAAACCAACAGTCACTTTATTATTCACCGTTTACACTTTACTGTTCGTTCACTTAGGTATTTGCTTAATTACTCCGTGTGGCAACTTCACTTGTCAAAACCAGACTGACTCGCTGCGCCGCATCCGGCTGCCTTTTATACCTGCCAGGCCATCGCGAAGATCGTTCCCGCACATTCCGGAGTGGACTAAAAGTTTCCATCATTGCCAGGTTGGACTAAAAGTTACTATCGCGGCCGCCGTTGCCAGATTGGGTTATAGCACGGTACGTAGCGCCAGGGTTGCTTTGCACAGCGACAGACTGTCTCATCGTTACACTGCCCACCACTTAGACTTGTTCGTCCCGAACAAGTGCCGAGGCTCCGCTGTGATGAGGCGCCAGGCGCTCCAAATGGACTACCTTCAGCTTAGCGCCTCTATTGCTGCAACGTTGAATCCTGTATACCACGTCGTTAATCCTAGTAACGCCTTCGTACGGTCCTTCCCATGACGCTTGAAGTTTCGGAAACAAACCTTTCCTCCGCTGTGGGTTGTAGAGCATTACCAGATCGCCTTCTTGGAACCCTGCTGAGTTGGCCCGTTGATCATATCTGGCTTTCGCCTTATCGCTGACCAGTTTGGTGCGGCTCCTTATAAACTGGTGAATTTCCTCCAGTTCCGCCCGCTTATTGACCACGTAGTCCGTCTGAGCGCCTCCCGTTGTGCTGACTACCCCGAACTTCAAGTCAGCGGGTAACCGCAACTCTGTGCCAAACACTGCTCGGGCTGGAGTGAGTGATGTCGTGTCGTGCGGGGCTGACCTATACGCCATCAGGAACAGGGGGATATGCTCCCAATCCTTTTGATTCCTGCCTACCACTTTCCGCAGGTATTCCTCCAGTGTCCGGTTAAAGCGTTCCACCATGCCGTCGGACTGTGGGTGCAAAGGCGTGGTACGCGTTTTCTTTATCCCCAGCAGCCCACACACTTCCTTGAATACCGCAGACTCGAAATACCGGCCTTGATCTGAGTGCAACTCCAACGGAACTCCGAACCGGGCTACCCAGTTGTTTACAAGCTTTTCCGAGATCGTAGTGGTTAGGAATAGGGTACACTTCGGGCCATTTGCTGAAGTAATCCATTACAACCAGCACATATTTGTTGCCTTGACTGCTAGTTGGGAATGGGCCGGCGACGTCCATAGCAATCCGCTCGAAGGGCGCTCCCACGTTGTACTGCTGCATGCAGCCTCGAGATTTTCTTGTCGGCCCTTTCGCGGCTGAACATCGGTCGCAGCTCCTAATCCACTCGGCTACAGACTCCTGACATCCTACCCAGTAGAATCGTCTTTTTATTTTGGCGACGGTTTTGGTGATACCCAGGTGCCCGCCACTGGAGTCGTTATGGTATGCCTCGAAGACCTCGTTGATTCTGCATTTCGGCACTACCATTAGGGAGTTGCTGGTCCGACCATCCGCGCTCTCCCATTCGCGGTACAGGCATCCTTCCTTCAGCCGCAGACTTTTCCACTGTGCCCAGTAAGCCTTAGCGATTGGGCTTTCACCGGCCACCTCCTGCCAGTCTGGACGTGCGCCTTGCTTGTTGCCTTCGATGATTTTTGCAAGATCCGCATCCTCACGCTGGTCCTTTCGTAGCCTCTCCGCAGACCACTCTTCCTCTGGAATAACGCTTATCGACCGAACATCCACAATTTGTCCCTCGCTTTCGGCTCGCGAGTTATGCCTGCACTCGGTTTTGCACGAATGGTGTGGCAGAGCGGCAGCCCTTCTTGGCGACGTCTGTTGTCCGGAACACTTTTCTCGCCGATGGTAGTCTCGTGATATGTGGCCTTGCTTGCCACATCGCCAGCAACTGACTCCAGATGACACTGCCCGCAGCCCCGCTGGTGCTTCCGAGCTCACTGTCTGGGTCTGGGTGACACGTCCAGATTGGGCTCGACGCTTTTCTGCAGATGAATGCCGAAAACTTCCTCTCCAGGCCGCCTCATACGGCATCGCGCTGGTCACCGTCTCCTTAAATGTCGGCTTGCCCATCATCAACGCACTGCGACGTGTCTCCGGATCATGAAGACCTTCAATAAACGCCTCAATCTTCATCCTCTCGAGATCATCAGCGCCGAATTTTGGGTAGCACAACTGTACGAGCCGTTCAATGTCTGCTGCATATGTCTGCAGCGCCTCGCTGGCTCTTTGCCTGTGGTTCTTCAGCTCACAGTAGTATAGCGTATGGTTGTGCTCGTTGCTGTACTTCGCTGCCAACGCTCTCATGACGGCCTCATAATCACTTCTCGAACATTCCGGAACTGATTTCATTACCTAAGCCGCAGGACCTTTCAGCGCAAGTGCCAATCTCCGACCCTTCCTGATATCGGTCCACTGGTTTTCCAAAGCAGCTAAGTCGAATTGCAGTTTGAATGTATCGAACGGCGTAGCACCATCATAAGTAGGCACGCACTTCTGTTCGGGTGGCGAAACTTTCCGGAACCGGCGGCAAACATTCTCGTGGCTGTACCTCTCTAAGCCGCTCGTCGATTTTTCTTTTTACCGAAACCTCCAGACTGTCAACTCGTTTGTCTAAATGTTCTACTCGCGCCTCCAGGTGCTCAACTTTCACATTAATCCTGTTCGAAATCTCTTCCACTCTCTGCTCCAAGCGCGCAGAATTTTCCTGAAGCTTGGTTTCCATTCGCTCAGCTACTTCTTGGTTCATAGTTTCGATTTTTGCTGAAATTTCCTGATTCGTAGTTTCCAGTTTCACTGCCATTTCTTGATTCGCAGTTTCCATTTTCGTTGCCATTTGCGCCGACACTTCGCGATTTTCACGACTGACATTCTCAATTTTCGCAGAAGTTTCCTGAAACATGCCTCTCATTGCAATCATAAGCTGGCTCATGTCCATTGCTTGTGGTGGCGCAGCCGCTGCAGCCGTACTTTGCACCGACGCAGCACCCGCAGGCGATTGCTCCACTTTGACCGACGCCTCTTGTTCCTGCGTTCCGAACTCGTGTGGAGCCCAATCGATGCCTCGTGATTCACACGCCTCTCGCAAGCGCAGCTGCAACTCCACCTTACCGCCAGCAGTCGGAAAATTCCAGGCAGCCAGCTCCTTCTTCAGCTGGTCTACCTTCAGCAGCTCGAGTTTAACCATGTCTGCGTTTTTATAATTTTATTTATTTTTTATCTTCAGTAACACAATCCGAACTTCTGACACCAAATGTTACGAAATTCCACAGTTCTTTATCGACGGTTCATTTTGATTGTATTTGAAAATAAAACAACTTCAATTATTCAGCGCAAACTCAGTTAGAACTAACAATCCTTTATTTACAGAATTTACACTTCGCTTGTATCTACACTTGTTACCACTTTGCTTGCGCCGAAGTTTCTTGCAACTTCCAATTGGAAAGCGCTCGACCATTCTCGCACAGCCCATTTCTTCGAGAACCATCCTTGCCATATCGGACTATACCAAGCGAATTATACCAGTTTGCCGTACTTCACAGTGCATGCCTAAAAGTATGCTTGCAAAAGCGTTCATGCATACCACAGAGTGCCTTATCGTTTCAATATATTGAACTGTGCTGAATGCTTTTCTATGCACTACTTCCCATGCCTACTTTTAGGCATGCACTTTGAAGTACGGCAAATTTGGTATAATTCGCTTGGATAGTCCAATATGGCAACGATGGTTCGCGAAAGGTGATGAGCTTTGCTAGAACACTCAAGATAGAAAGTACAACTGGAATGTGCAAGAAACTTCGGCGCGATAAGAAAACTAGTATAAAAGCAGCAGTGGCAGCGCAAGGGGTCGAGTCTGTGTTGAGCAAGCAAAGTGGTAACAAGTGTACCACTTAATACAAGCGAATTGTAAATCTGTAAATAAAGTGATTGTTAGTTTCTGACTGCGTTTTGCGCTGAATAATTGCAGTTGTTTTATTTTCAAACACAATCAAAACGAACCTTGGAAAACTTGGAAAACTTAAATTAAAAAATTAGTTAAAAGCATCTGCCTGCAATATTGAAATGGCGTTGATGAAAGTTATTGCTTAGACGCGATCTTTTACAATCATAAGATTTGAATACAAAAATACTTTAACCCTTTCGGGACTACTGGGATAATACGTCCCAGCAAGTTTTTAAAGCCCCTCAAAATAATTATTCAGATCTCGTGACCCACGCAGAATAATTATTTGAATTATATATTTACGGATAAAGGATGTTTTTAGAATTTGTGAGTATGCAACAAAATTTTGTAGTCCCAAAATTGAATGCATGGGAACATTTCTACCAAGAGTATTTTGGTTTTCAAAATTAAACTCCGTCCCGAAAGGGTTAAGCACTTTTCTGATCCCGATGCCCTAGTTACTCCCATGAGGGTTATTTTTTAATTTAAAAAAAATTGTTTCGCTTAAAACTTTTTATTAGTACATCTTACGTATCTTATGTTGCACATCAGAAGAAAGGTATGAAAAATACCTTTCGTTTGATACCCATATTGTATAAATCGATTGGAGATTAATTGAGTCCCCGGCAACATTTTTAGTTTGTTAGATTCAGAAGCCAACCCTCTATATAATAGCATACTCATTTACTTTTTTCACGAGGGTTCGTTATATTTATGCCGTAACAGGTGCCGTACGGCATTTATGCCGTAACAAGTTTTCGCCTCGTGTTGCATTGCTTTGAGTCTCGGGAGAATTTAAAAAATTTTGAATGTGAAAGGGTGTCAAAGGCTGTGAACATTCATTTCGCTATAAATAAATAACTGGAACACAAAGAAAGGAAAATTTTACCTTTCAAAGAGTTTTATTTTAAAAGGTACAGGTGTTTTAAAGTGTCCCGATTTTGGTTTGCACCCATTTTAATATTAAACTCCGGAAAAGATGGATACCGCACCAAGTTGAAAGGTGAATTTATAACACAATTATTGTACATAGTTTGTGAGACTATATGTTAGTTATAAATGAAACCTTGCCAAGTGCTACAAACAGATTAAAGTTGGAACGAACAGTTAAGATTAAGCCAACAGGCTACACACGTAGAAGTTTTAATTTTATGAAACCCTTTGTAACAAGATTTCAACGTCGCACAGTGTTGCGAGTAGTGACAAAAATGCCAAAATGCAACTTTATAAGCGCAAAAATCTGAATACGAGGTTTTGTTGGAAATACTTCAGTTAAGAGAAATCCGAAGTTTTATGAAAAAATATTAGATAACACAGAAGTTATGAGCTCTTAAAGTACGCTCTTCCAGAGTTGAAAAAAAATTGTGTACAAACAGCAAATTTTTGCTTTGACTTTCAGGTTGAATATTTTAAAATAAATTATGAGCAGGTCTCTAAAAGTTACTATTGTCGTAAGTTTTATATAATCTAGGTCTGGCAAGACCAATATTTTGCTGATTACTCTCACCCATGATACAAATATAGAAGGTAGAACCGCTGTAATTTGTTTTGACACTAAACGTGTTTATTGACGTTTCTCGTATTTGTCAAAAGCTTGGATCACGACCCACTTCGTTGTAATACTAAATTAGGGCTATTTAAGGTTCTAAGGATTTTTAGATCTTTTTTAAAATAAATACGAAAATTTAATGCGACTAGTTCATTTTGTTGCGTAATATTATTAACTGTTAGACAAGCAACAACGCAATAAATAATACAAAGGTAAATTATTATGTAATTGTTTTTTTAATTTCTTACTAATCATTTTTTTTGTGTTTTCAAATTGCTGTTTAAAAACCGTGTCCTAAAAAATGTTCGGCCTAAAAAGAAACGTTGCACTGTTTACATTTGTATTTCAGTGAGATTGATCGTAATTGAAAAATTTTTTATTCATTCGTCAACGGTTGATTCAAGCCTAAAACATCAAACACCAAAACTATAACATACATATAACATACGGAACTAATACATATTCACATTTTGAGAATCTAAACTCAAAAACCTAAACAAAATACATTTCAATTTTGTTGACGAAAGAAAATGTTCAAGGGATTTTCTAACAACAGTACGGTATCACATTTTCAAAGAAGAACGTCAAAAACAGGTTTAGTGTCAGATGTGCAACATGGCGGCTGAGAAGAAGCAACGGCTCTACCTTCTATTTTTGTTTTTTCGTACAGAACCAAAAGTTGACAACCTTACTACTTCAATTGTATGGGAGGCGCTCTCTGGGGGTGAATTTTTGAACTTTAATTAATTTTGTATTTTTGGCATTCAGGAATGTTGATGATTTTTTAATAAATCATTCAAATCGGTTCAGTAGTTTCCAAGATACGATGCTTCCTCGCTTACTTTACTACGTTTACAAGTGTGGAGCCAGTTCCATTGAAAATTACTAGTTTTGTATGGCAGCCACCTTAAGAGTTGGATGTAGCGGTTAGGTGTGTATAGAAAAAATATTCGAAAGGGAAAATAAATTGGGGTCAGTCTTACATATGGTACGTCTGGGACCAACCTGAGAGCAGCGGAAGCCCACTTTATAAAAACGATGGTTTTATATGGGAGCCTCATTTAGGGTTGGAGATATGTGGTAGGAATGTTCGAAAAAAAGATTCAGAAGGAAAAATTAGTGGGGTCACTCTAAGATTTTAACCCTCTAAGAGCAATTTCTGAGCAGCCGTGGAGCACTTTATCGCGATTTTATCACTTTTGAAAAACGCGCATTTTATTTATATACACATTTATAAAAAAATTTATATTAAAATACAAATATTTTGAATGTATCTTTTATGAACTGAGATAATTTTCATTGTTAATATAAGTTATAGTTAGTATAAGTTAGTTATAAGTTATTTAAGTTTTTCAAATCCGTTTGTATGGGAGGTAGTTGAAGTTTCGGTCCGAAATTTTTCACAGTAAGTTCTTTACTCATACAATAACTGTATACCAAATTTCATTTATATACGACCACTCCTTCTATTTTTGTCACTCCGCTATATGAACTCGCAACACTGTGCGTCGTAGTAACGAAACAGCAGCTTAATTCTCTGAGTGGCTAGACAGATTAAATAAATATTCCATGAGCAGTATTATTTTAAAAGTCACTGTTCGTCTAAGTCTTAACTGATATGAAAATTTCCTTACACTTTCCACTTCTATTTTCCTTACTGTTATTAGTTTCTCTATTGAAATTTCTCATATGGCTACTTATTCAATTTAGATATTCGTCGGCATTTTCTTTAAAAATTAATATTCTAAGAATGCAATTTAAACGTATGTATAACTGTATGCAAATGTTTACTATATATTTTCCTTTGCGGTGTCTGAACTGTTACAAATATTTAATTTTTTTAACTGAAATTTATTTGTAGTTCAGCCACCAAAAATATTAGTTATTATTAATAGAAACACAGAGTCGTCATAAAGCTTCTCTTCCATTCGTATACAACATCTCAAGCACAACATAGATGATACATGAAAATTTTAGTTTTCATCGGTAAAATGCAGCTGCTTTTATGGCAATGGCGCTGAACTATATAATTAGGTAGATATTTGACGAACTTCTGAGTAAAACAATGATAATATATGTAAATATGCATTCATATATATTATATTATATTATATTATATTATATTATATTATATTATATTATATTATATTATATTATATTATATTATATTATATTATATTATATTATATTATATTATATTATATTATATTATATTATATTATATTATATTATATTATATTATATTATATTATATTATATTATATTATATTATATTATATTATATTATATTATATTATATTATATTATATTATATTATATTATATTATATTATATTATATTATATTATATTATATTATATTATATTATATTATATTATATTATATTATATTATATTATATTATATTATATTATATTATATTATATTATATTATATTATATTATATTATATTATATTATATTATATTATATTATATTATATTATATTATATTATATTATATTATATTATATTATATTATATTATATTATATTATATTATATTATATTATATTATATTATATTATATTATATTATATTATATTATATTATATTATATTATATTATATTATATTATATTATATTATATTATATTATATTATATTATATTATATTATATTATATTATATTATATTATATTATATTATATTATATTATATTATATGGCAGCCGCCGTGGCTCAGTTGGTTAGTGCGCGGTCCAGCGAGTCGCATGCAGAGCGACGCAAGATCGAATACTGCATGTAGTAACACCTAAAAAGAATAACGGGAAACTCGTTTTCTCTTTCGGTGGCTGTCCTCTCAGCTGGAAATGGCAAACCTCTGAGAGTAAAAATTGCCTATGAAAAAGCTCCCAACCTGCCATTCGGAACCGGCATAAAACTGTAGGCACAACACGGGTGGTTGCGGGAAGCTAGGCCTTAGTCTCGCGTAAGCGGGCTGTCGTGCCAATCAATTAATTATTAATTAGTTCCAGCCAAAAGGATACAGACAAAAGGATACAGAATAAGAAAAAATTTCATTTTTGTGTTTCAAGTCATCTAAACAGCGGCAGGACTTCCACGAGTAAGGAAGTCCTGCCGCCATTGCTCGATGGCCACTCCCCCCCCTTTTGCATATTTTATCATTAAACTTTTTTTACTTGTACAATACACAAATACCTACATCTGAAAAAATTTTCCAGTGTTTATCTTAAAAACCTTCCCATAAAAAATTTTTCAAAAAAAAACATGTTTTCTCCGCCGCACAAGGTAGAAACCTGCCTTAATTGGACAGTAAAATTCAATTCACAAATGACATGCTTCTTGCCGTGTTGTTAATGTCAGTGATGCCAAGCCAGGGAATTTTAAATGGAGTATAAATGTATAGACGTAGATATTTAGTAACATTGCTCTTAATGACTGCAAACAAATATTTATTCTAACGTATTTACTTAAGTACGTTAAATCGTTTGCAATACAAAGCGCACAGCTGCGACGAAACGAATGGGAAATGGACTGAACGTTCACAACGACCCAGTGATGCCAATATCAGCAGAAAATGCATAATATAGCTCACCTTTAAGAAAAAAAATACAAACCTGATATACGAAATAGTGAATGGGCAACACTGTGGTGATCGTTGTGTATCGAGCATTACGAACGACAAGCTCTTCAAACTCACGACACGGTTACTTAGTAGTTATTTGTGCTTCTGTTAAACTGCTTTATTTAACTGGGTTATTTATTCTTGACTGTTTCAATATCTTTTAATTTATTTTACTGCAAAACGTGTAATGCATTCACACAAAACGCATTCATTCAAAATCAGAAGACGCTCGATCGCATAATTTTACTGTAATTAAAAACGAGTAACGATAGTATAAATTTAAAAGCGAAATTCGGAATTGAATATCAATTAAATGCGCAGCAACTGCACAATTTACAAACATAATTAACATACAAAAAGTGTGAAATTGGACGCAAAATGATGTAGTAATAAAAGTGGAGAAATAACGAAGAATATAGTTGCACAAAGAATACAAATCAAATTTAATGCTTTAATGTTTCGCTGTATTAACAGTACAAAAAGAGAATTTCGAATTTCAGTATGCTGCGGACGTAATAAAGTCAGGGTTGAGATATACCTAAATGAGACTGGGTATAACAGTGAAAAAGCCGATAAGGCACAATCGAATAAACTAAAGTGAAGATAAACAAAACAACCGACTGCTAAGAAACCCATATATTGGAGCATTTCGTTACTTTTGCAGTAATTAAAAACGGATCTCAAACCACAATGTTTTTCATAAAAATAAAATAACAAAAATTTAGCAAATTCGAAATATGCACTTGCCCACGTATTGAAACAAGTGTTGAGATAAAATTTAAAGAGTTACATATTTATCAACGGTTGAAGCTAGGAGTCCACAAAAGTATTAGCAAATATTTGCGTTACCAATTACATAACAGTAAGAGTTGGAATAATTAGTAAATGAATTAAACAATTCAAAGTGAATGCTGCGGAATCGCCTCAAAATAACCTTTCATTGAATTAATATTTATAATTACAAAACATTAAACTAAAAACTAAAAAAATTAAGCTTAGATCAATTTAAAAATACAATTGCGAGCATAGTTAAAGCAAAAAAGCCTCCACACTAAAAAGTAAATGAAATAGAGTGAGAGCAATCCAAAAATCAAATAGCGAATACAATAAAAATAAAAAGGCATCCACCGCATCCCGTTGCCTTTTAATCACTCTTTAAGGGTGTCTTCAACTGGAAGCACAGTTCAAAAGTCAAGCTGCCGGAAGTATTTTTTAACGTACCATCGTCGCTCTTACTAATACTCACGTGAAATCGCCCAGAGCTAGCATGCCGGTTTTCAGTATCATAACACGTCGGCAAACAAAGGTAAGCACAAAACTTGACAGGCGCAAAGACAAGAGTACAAATGTGCACAGATTGTTATAGAGTTTTTGGAAATGAGCGTTCCAAAGGATAAATTACACAAATCGATACCAAAATGTAAACAATTGACTTACTTTCATATTAAAATCAAAAGATCAAGACCGTCAGTTCAAACAAAGAATTCTTTTTTGATGTGATTGTTAGAAACTCTCGCAACAAAACAATTTTTGGGTCGTCTACAAGTGAATTAGTTCATGACTGAACGTCGAGACGAAAATCTCCAGCTGAAAACTCTTCCCACTTTGTGAATACATGAACTTGATAACGATTATAACCAGTAGAGAACAGTTGTCGTCGTTGACGGTTTATTTGCAGTGAGGGTTTATTACCATTGCAATTGTATGTCAATCCTCGCATATATTTTGTTCGTGCATCTTATAAAGGTTAAGGGTATAATTGCCATTGCACTGATGACAGCAAAAGTATTTTCAAATTCTTCCTCAGTTGGTGTTGAATTCATAAGCACAAGCAAATTAACAGACGGGTAGCTCTCTAATTGAAAAAACATTCTCTGTCGGTCAACAAAAATGTACTTTAGATGTTGTATTTTTTACATCTTATTCTATTTTGATTTTATACATTTATGTGGCGTATTTTATAAAGTTATCAACTCGATAACATTACGTAACATATGTCCACAAAATATTGAGACTAACTTCAGCCGTTTATTTGAATGCATCAGCAAGCATGGAGATGTCACTCAATACACTTATCATACTTAAGTCGGCTTCTACCCAACTGCCAAACTCAAATTACACAATACGTTTCATTCAAAATGTCGTACAAGCTGGATTTAAGAAAATCTGTCGCCAATCTGTTTGGACGACAAGGGAAATTCTGGATGTGTTTAAAGAGAAGCCAATCTCCCGTGCGACTATTTTTCGTGTTGTGAAGGATTGCCGTAATGGGAAAGGACCCGAAAACACAGTCAAACCTGGTCGTCCACCGAAATTAAGTGCCACAACAACGAAAAAACTGCTGACAAGTGCAAAAAACAAGGTTAGCCAATCAACACGCAAATTAGCACGAAAATTTGGCATTTCAAAGTCTGGTGTTCACAAGATTTTGAAGAGGAACAATGTTATCTATCGCAAACGTAAGCGAGCACCAAAGTTTTCCGCGAAACAACTCCAAAATATACCAAAATGCTGCCGTGCACTCCGTCGTGAACACTTCGTGAATGAAAAATTCATAATTTTGGATGATGAATCGTACTTCACATTTTCGCGCCATGAATTAAGCGGCAACGACGGTTTTTACACTGACGACATCGACACAACACCTAACGGACTTAAATACGCCACCAAATCAAAATTTGAGCCAAAGATGCTAGTGTGGGTGGCCATTTCTTCGAAAGGTGTTTCAGCGCCATTGATTCGAACAAGCAAAGCCAAAGCGATCAATGCTGACGTTCATATCGGTCAATGCTAGCCAAAATTGAAGCAATTCGTTGGCAAATACCACACTGACCTCGATCGAAATCATGTTTTGGCCGGATCATCCAAGCTGTCACTATGCGAAAAAAAACGTTGGATTGGCTGAACGAGCAAAAAATAAAATTTGTGCCACAGAAGGACAATCCTCCAAACGTGCCACAGGCATGTCCAATCGAAAATTTTTGAGCAGTTCTCAAGCGTATGGTGTACGAAAAGGGTTGGGAGGCACGGAACGAGCAAGAGTTGATTAATCGAATCAAGCGTAAGTTAAAACCAATCGAGATAAACACCGTCCTAAATCTCTAAATCGGGACATTCGCTCTACACTGAGAAAAATCGAAGACAATGGTTCACTGAGTGTACTCTAAGTGTATTTTTTTACGGATGACCAATAGACTGAAGTACCAAATAAAAGAAAATTCGAATTTAATTGTTTGTCAGCTGGAAATGGCAAACCTCTGAGAGTAAAAATTGCCTATGAAAAAGCTCCCAACCTGCCGTTCGGAACCGGCATAAAACTGTAGGTCCCTTCCACCCGCGTACAAAATTCACACGCACAACACGGGTGGCTGCGGGAAGCTAGGCCTTAGTCTCGCGTAAGCGGGCTGTCGTGCCAATCAATTATTATTATTATTAATTGTTTGTTTTCAAATAGCACACGCCGGAAGTTAGTCTCAATATTTAGTGGACATATGTTAAGCAATCATTTTATTATATATTTATAAATAATTTCGGCGCAACTTCTCACATTAAATCATAATTAAATGTTACGATATTCATGCAAATAAAATCTTTAGTCATTCTTCTTAAATATAAATCAAAATAGAGCGTCATTAACGTTGCTGTAGGGTGTGAATGAGCCGCCTAAACTGCTTTAAAATAAGAATGTGCTTACGAATGAAGTTCTTACATTAATTAAAACCGGTTTTGTTTAAAAGTTGTGCATAATGCGAGGAAATTCACTTCTCACAGTTCTAGTATACTTCGGTTATAATTTTTCCAATTGAGAAGCTATATCTCATTATTACACTCCATGCACAGCTGTATAGGGATTTACATATGTATATACACATACACTCTTTTTAACTGGTGGCTGTTTTACATTGAATTGCATCTATTTCACTTACATATAAAGAGAAAATACAATATTTGAACAGCAAACATTGTGTCAGACGCCTTAGGTTAACAAGTGCACGTTTTGCCCATGTTTTGTTATCATTTGGTTTTTACTTGTTTTGCAAACTTCTTTATACATCCAACAGAATTGAATTATTTATATGAATGTGAATGCGTTTTCGTTTTATTGCATACATTAAATATTTGACCGCCAATGATATTACGTATGTGCACATGCACATGCACACATGCATATTTATAGGATTATTAGACATTTAGAATTGTTCATATTGAACCTTTTTAATGAAATTTAATTTTTACAAAAGAAATTACATGTAATTGACCTGCTTTAGGAATGCTAACAGCATTTTTTTTATTAAATATTAATATAATTGTCTGGGCTCATTTATCTGACATTCTTGATTAGATTATAAAGACGGTTGAGTACCAAAGATAAAAGTGTGTACATGAAATGTAGATAACGACATAACGTGCAGCACGAAGTTGAACTAACTTGTGAAACTTATGGTATACATTTACATCGTAAAGGTTAAGTGATAAACGTCATAATCAATTATGATATTATCTGAAGAAAGTATTTGTAATCATATCAGAATGCATTCCATTTTGTTAGTGGGAAAGACGGAAAGCAAACCGATCTAAAATATGGCTACTTTATGCAAACCTACTGGCAATTACGTTAATTATCACAATTAGTTTAACAAAGTCTTGAGGATCGGTGTTAAAAATCGCTTATTTGTGTTTGTTGTTAACTGATTAATAGTGAGAATTTGTACTATATACCTAAAAAGAGATAAAACCAATAACAGTAAAATATTGAGTTGCGATAAGTCAAATTTAAATTGAAATTTTATTTAAAATTAATTTTTATATCGCAAAAGACTGAGTGCAATAATAATTGACAGCAAATCTTATGTCGAAAATGAAATCAAACACAGTTAAGGCTTTTTTCATGTACATAAATACATATTTATAAGACAGCTTAGATACGCCACAGCTTTGGTTATTTCTCTCTATTTTTTCACGGCGATAAAACCGAATGTCGCATTTCTTGCTGTTTTGGCGTTAGTATATCACCAACATACATACAAAGTAGTCCTGTCATAAAAATTAAAGGCCATCATCCGTCTCTGTGTTAGAGTACAACTATTTCAGAGCTTTGTGAGTTTTAATATCAAGATATGTATTAAGATAACAGTAAGCTATTTTGACA
Organism: Melieria omissa; assembly: GCA_963971225.1. Taxonomy (NCBI): domain Eukaryota; kingdom Metazoa; phylum Arthropoda; class Insecta; order Diptera; family Ulidiidae; genus Melieria; species Melieria omissa. The sequence continues at coordinate 63,556,404 of OZ020268.1, read as the reverse complement.
AATATCCCTATGTGGATAAACATATAATAATCTACGGAAAGAAACACTAAAAAAAAATTCTAGTTTACTCGTACTACGAGTTTTTAACTGAATGTGATCTATCTACTTCCTTCATAAAATAGAAAACTGGCCCAAAACCTAAAAAACATTTGAAATATGCTGTATAGATCTTTTTTGAATTGGTTTTAAAAACATTGCGAAATTTTGACATTTTAATTCGGTTCGGCAATCAAAAAACTTAACTTAGAAAAACTTCAACTCAACGACAAAGTATACTAAATCACAACTAAGATAACATATTAATTCAGTTATCATGTCAAATTAATAGTTATTACAAATACACATATTTACCTAAAAAACTAAGAATTCCTATAAAATCTCTGAAACTTAACTGATTTTTCTGTTAGAATAAGGACACAATTGGCGTTTTACCATATTTTCGTACTAAATAACCAAATGAGTTGTTAAGCTTTTATAACGTTGCAATGCTGAAGTTATTGATATCTGCAAAGTTTATTTATGTATTGGAGTTCACCTGTTAAATACCTATATGAGAACATTAAGTGGGCTCTGATGTGTGCTCAAAATATTGAAAACCAGTTAGGACTTATAGTTATTCTATTTATAAAATCACAATCAATTAAATTGCTTCCTTCTACATACAATTATTTTTGTCATTCCGATTTCACGATTGAGTCAATCCGTGGCCCGAATTTATTTACAATGTAATGTAACAGTAAAGAAACTCTAATTTTGCACAATTAAAAATTATGTATATGACAACTAGCAATGTACTCGATAAACAAAGTAAAATGTTACATACGCCCTTAATAAAAAATTTATATGTTTACAGCTCCTCTCATTCGACAGTGATGTAAGTGCTACCAATACCTATTCATATACGCATACATAAACTAATATACTTATTATCTACTTATTGTTTGTTGTTTATGGCAAGTTAAAAAATATGGCATTTTATATATATAAATATATGTATTTAATATCTTGTAATTTCGAGGTGAACCATTTATGTACTGGTTTTGGAACGAAAGCAGTAAATTTTAGTTAGGTAATGAAAAACAGAGCAGTTTAATGTATATTTACATATTTATAACTATTGCACATACTGTCAAGTACATACATGACAAGTAAAAGTTTATATAAAAAATTTTGTCTGAAGGGGGAAAGTTATATCATTCCCTGTAGCAGTATCTATTATTACTCTTAAAAATAATAAATACTCAATATAATGCGCACTTAACATTACCTTACTATTAAGGAAGATCTAATTTAAGTTGTCTATGTTGACGCGTCATGTAAAAATGCAATACAAATATACTGTTAATTTCGCTTGGAAAAGAACGCGAGGAGAAATATATGCTGTTCATTTTTAGCAAGACTGCTGGTCTGTACTTTGCAGTCACGACAATGCGAAATTTCAGAAGTTACTGCATACAAGAAAAATTTCAGCAGCAGAAATAACGAGCTGCAACAGCAATGACAACGCACCGCGAATGCTGATATGTTCGCATCGCATAAACAAATGAAAATAGCAGTTAGACACACTGGCAGGTTGTTGTTAGCTTAGTAATGCGGAGTGGTGTTAGGGGGTGGATCTGAGGCGGCTTGAAGCAGGCGACTTACATTAACATTACTTATACGTATATCGCCACACGCACGTAGTGGACACCATGCGTTGCGTTTGATTGTACACGCTGCTTATTTTATGTCAAGGTTCATTTTGGCGTGCTGATTGATTTTTAATTTTTTTGTTCGTTTTCATGTTCGTATTTTATGTGAAAACTTTATGTAAGTTAAATTCACTTCTATATATGTACTATACATTAACTACTGATTATTATATCATGCTGCCTATTATAGAATATAAAAATACTTAATTTTGTAGCAGCTTTGTATATTGTAAAAATTAAATTTGTCTCCAGTTACAAGTAACCAGAAAAATTTAACATACAAAGATTCAGCGGAACGAAGTTTATAGATTACAGTAAACGTTTAAATGTTGTAAAAGTCAGTGTTCAAATGTTAAAATTCGAAGAGCATTCACCAATTTTGTGGCCCACGTAATCGACTAAAACGAACACGTTACTCATTGTATAATTCAAATCACAAAAAGAAAAATACATACAAAATGTAGAAACATATTAATATCTCGGTATTTATGTACATGTATGTAACTCATATTTCTAACATAATTTTATTTTAATAATGTACACTTTCACTAAATACCAGTCTTATGACCTTTTTTTTATTTTTCTTAAAAAATTCATATGATTTCCACTAAATAAAAAGCAGGTAATCTGTGGTACCAGTCATAAACATCCATAAACTAATTATTTTGGTTAATATCAACATTTTTCCATTTCGTAAATTAACCTTATTTTGCATCCCTGCTTAAAACTGGGCGAAACTTGCCCTTATATGTATCAGTATTTCATCCCATAACTTTCCTCTTGCAAGAGCTGATAATATATACATATAAGGGCAAGGACATACCAGCCACGTCCCACTTGTAAACTCCTTGCCTTTCTCTGGAGGGTATAATTTTACAAATTGTTAAAATCATATACCATTCAACACGTGAAGATGAAAAGAACTGCCTTACATAAGTATTGAAAACGTACACTTTGCGAAATAAACCACTTTTCAAACTTAAGGTTAGACTGATTTAGAGAAATGTGAAAATAATTCTTTTGTAAATAAAAAGGGACAGGCAACGAGGCGCCGCAAACATATACAATAAAACTCACAAAGGCTTTAATCAAATTAATATAATTAATAACAAACTAAGCCTTTTGTTACAATTTCGTCTTATCATTTCCACAAATTAATGTGTGTTATGAACAAGGTTTGTGTTTCCGCTGTGAACTAGCATACCTGATACAAGATAGATAGCATTTTAAGCTAACTGTGCTGGCAGACATACAAGAATATTGAATCTTCCTGCAACAACAAAAGTGATGATGGAACATGCCGATATGCTAATAACTAAGTCGAACTTCAATTAAGCAGCTGATCACGGCATACATTTATGGAACCCATTACATTCTCGTGTACAGCCTTGTACATCTCGTGTGCAGCCGCCGTGGCTCAGTTGGTTAGTGCGCGGTCCAGCGAGTCGCATGCAGAGCGACGCAAGATCGAATACTCCTAAAAAAAAATAACGGGAAACTCGTTTTCTCTTTCGGTGGCTGTCCTCTCAGCTGGAAATGGCAAACCTCTGAGAGTAAAAATTGCCTATGAAAAAGCTCCCAACCTGCCGTTCGGAACCGGCATAAAACTGTAGGTCCCTTCCACCCGCGTACAAAATTCACACGCACAACACGGGTGGTTGCGGGAAGCTAGGCCTTAGTCTCGCGTAAGCGGGCTGTCGTGCCAATCAATTATTATTAATTATTATTACATTCTTGTGTACAGGACCGATAGATGGTTGTGACTGTCTCGTGTAGGGCTAACTGATTTCTTACTGTGTCAACTTCTGCTTTTTATATAAAAAATTTCGTCCAAGTATAAGTAAAAGGAATTTATAATACTGTTTACTATGTTACTTGCATATGCTAGTGCATATTAAGCTACATATGTACATGCATTTTTGTTAGTGTCCGACCAAAACAACTTTTTTGGACCGAAACCGAGTTTAGTTTTTTTTAATATTCGGCCGAAACCGAACCTTTCTAGTTGAAATAAAAATCACCATATCAAGCATTTTTTTCAACAAACGAATTTTTCTATATAAAGAACAAGCAAACAAACCTAACATAAATAAATATCAAGCATTTTTTTCAACAAACGAATTTTTCTATATAAAGAACAAGCAAACAAACCTAACATAAATAAATAAATACTTATTAACAAAAACAATTCATTCATTTTTTAAAAACATAAACATAAAAAAATTACCCTTTCGTACCTTACTCGCTAATATTCAAAATTAAATAATTGAATAATATGTGCTAAAAATAAACATCTAAAATACTCCTCCTTTCACTACATCTGCTCGGCTGCACTAACTCGCACTGTTCACTCGCTACACAATACAATGTAAAAAATATTCTAGAAGGTTTCGGTTTTGGCCGTTCGGGCATTTTTTGGCCGAAACTGAAACCGAAACACTTATTTGGGCTTAAACCGAACCCTTATATTCGGTCGGACACTAATATTTGTATATTTTTGTTCGCGCTTCTATGTACTTATACTACTTATACCTAAAATCAGGGACCGTAACAAATATAAGTTTTATTATAAAAATCAATGTTTAAGTTTACGATTTTTTTACTTCTATTTAATGACTCAACAAATAACAGTTATTTTTTATTTATATTTTAAAAATCTTATAATAACATTTATTTTTGATTTTTTTTCTTATTAACAGTTTTTTCGATTTTTATTTTATTTTATGATAACAATCATTGGAGACTTTTATTTAAAAAAGTCATGAATGAAAATCAGTCAGTGACTTTTATTTATAAAAGTCATCAATAAAAAATAGTCAGCGACTTTTATTTTTTAAGTTATCAAAATAATCATTCATTGATTTATTTTAATGCATCAATAAAAGGCATTCAGTGACTTTTATTAATAAAAGTCATCAATAAAAATCATTCAATGACTTATATTTTTTAAGTCGCAATACAAAAGTCATTTTCATTAATGCATGCACAAGTTATGATTCATTCTGAAAAAAGAATTGTCAAGTCAGGTGTTATTGAGTCGATCAAGAATATATATAAATATCTATATTTAATGAATCCAGTACTATGATTAATGAAAATTACTTTTATATTGCGACTTAAAAAATAAAAGTCGTTGAATGATTTTTATTGATGACTTTTATAAATAAAAGTCACTGAATGACTTTTATTGATGACTTAAAAAATAAAAGACATTGAATGATTTTTATTGATGGCTTTTAAAAATAAGTCACTGAATGACTTTTATTGATGACTTAAAAAACAAAAGTAATTGAAAGATTTTTATTAATGGCTTTTATAAATAAAAGTCACTGAATGATTTTTATTGATAACTTAAAAAATAAAAGTCACTGACTGAAGGGTTGCCTAAGGTTTACGAGTATCTAATGGTATTACATTTCCTGCTGTAGGTCACTATCATTTTTGCATAAATCGTCACCAAGCACAACGCGGATAGATACAGAAAGTTTAGGGGGTTAGTCTCGTAATTGCTGGCTGTCTTGCCAGTTATGAATCATTTGATAAATACGTAAACTCCAACGTCTCATCAAACCGTGAACTTATTTCCGTTGCTAATTTGCACATGAATCAAAATAGTTTATGATTATCTCAGCAAATAAGTAAAGCGCAGAATATGCATAAATAGGAGGAATTTTCTTTTTGTGCTTAAGTAACGAATACGTGCATGTGATTGTATCCAGGTGCAATTTTTTTATTTAAGAACGAATTCAAAATCTATAGAGTATCAAACCACATCTTTGTGTTTTCCTATCTTTACTAATAAAATTTGAAGTTGTAGGGTGCAAATAATCGTTTGGATATACATGTATATACGCTGCGTCGTGTATATATGAATTAGTATTTATTGGGTAAGGCGTGCTTTATGGTGTTGTTAAATCAAATTTGAGAGCAAAATTGGTTACCAGATTTTAAAGGCACTAGCAACAGTGACAGTTACGCTGAGAACCTCGAAATGAGTAACTCACGCATTTCAAATAAAACCTCAATAACATGCATATACATACATATATCTCTGTATAGTATACATATTCATTAACAATGTAAATTAAGTTTAAAAGCAAATGTAGCAAATTTCGATTTCAATAACCCCTCTGCGCAGCAGTAAATGTACTCATTAAATGTACGTTTGTACGTATGTTTGTCAATATTAAATTTTGTTATTAGTATAAAGTTTCGCATGTTATGCGCTTACTGGAGGTATGCATTTTTCTTTTGTATGACTTTCTAATAATTTTGTGTTAATTGTTTGTAAAAATATGTACCAGCTTTAGCCTATTTAAAAAAGTTTTCATATGATACACGTAGAAGCGCACAGGGCGCCCCAAATATAAAAAATTCTGGTGCGAAATATGGTTTTAAATGGAACCGGGCCACCCACCTCCCCTCAAACGTAATCCTGTGCGCCGCTGGATGCGCGGATATAAACATATTTAATGGAAAACAGTTTGAGTGTGGATTTGTAATTGAGCTTCATACAAACAATTTGAAAATTTATGTTAATTATGTTACTATTGATGTTAATTAATAGCTAATATTAATTTGATATTTTAGCTCATACAGAAGTATAATAAGTATATATGTATATATACATAAGTATACATATTATATATATGAACAAACGTAATATATATGTGCATATTTACGTACTTACGTGTATGTTCATTCATTACTTTCAACAATTTCACCTAAATTTTATTTACAGGCAGACGATTGTTTGTTTGATTCAGATCTTAAATTTGATAACTTTACCCCGGACTTGTCCATCAAACAAGAGCCACAATCCCTGACCGATGCTGAAATGCATGCATTGGCCAAGGATCGCCAGAAAAAGGATAATCACAATATGAGTAAGTCAAATGGGTTATAATACAACAAATACATTCATAAATCAATATGAACGCAATAGCAATTAAAGTAAATTTCATCCAAAATTTTTCGGATCTATTTATTATGTCAATTTAGTAAGTTGATACTTATGAACACGTGTTTTTTAATTATGTACTTGTTAATTAATATAATTACAGAGTTTAATGTATTGTTTGTTGTTTTTTTGGTTCTATTAGTTGAGCGACGTCGCCGTTTTAACATTAATGATCGCATTAAGGAGTTAGGCACACTTCTGCCAAAAACAAATGATCCGTACTATGAGGTTGTTCGTGACATACGGCCAAATAAAGGCACAATACTTAAATCATCAGTTGATTACATTAAATGTTTAAAGCACGAAGTATCACGGCTTAAACAAACTGAGTACCGCCAGCGGCAAATGGAGGTTCAAAACCGACGATTACTAAACCGAATTAAGGTAAGACTTCATTCGTGGACATAATCATGTATATCGGAGCAAAAATTGAAATTCAACTACAATTCACACACACATACATATGTGTAACCAAACATATACATATATATTTCACTTTTAAGGAGCTAGAAATGCAGGCCAAATCGCACGGGATTCCTCTATCTGAGTTCAATTTGACATCTGTGTCAGCACCACCACCTGTGTCCTATCTCAAAAGTCCCAGTCCGACATCACCATCGTCTCTCAGTCATCATTCAACACCGCTGATTCCTGATATTGTCGATAAGGTAGAAAACAATGTCGCAAAACATTTTTATATAAGAAAGTATCGCATGTTCTTATTTCAGTTGTCGGTTATTACCAGTGAAGCCAGTCTCAGTATTACACCAATAGATGACCTCATGGATGATAGTAAACATCCAGTTCAGGGCGGTGATCCATTACTATCATCGCACAGCAGCCATTTGCTCTCCGCACCGCACTCACCGACCACAGTACAACTGCAATGTTGCAGCAGCTTTAACCAGAACAACTGTTCTACTGCTGGAGGCGATTGCGGGAATCTCGCTCGCAACGATGCCAATTGCAGTAACAACCAACACTCACTGAGCGACCTCTACCAAACATCAACTTCAACAACATCTACAGCGATGGCGCACCTAAATAGTAATTGTTGCAACAGCAAGTGCAACTCAGTCAGCAGCAATTGCTGCATCAACAATAATTGTCATCACCATCAGCAAGGTCTGATACAGCAACCACACAACCATTCACTAAAGCTTAACAACAGCGGCAGTGGAAGCATTGACAATGTACTGAATCACTGTGACAACGATGATTTAAGTAACCACTATCGTCAACATCACGCACATCATCATCACCCTGTCACGTCTACTAGCAACAGCACCGGCAGCTTATCGAAATCACCCTCTTCTCTGCAGCATGGACGTGACCCACTACTTTCATCCTCGCACCACCAAACGATAGACCAAAATAATCACCTCGATGTATTAAAATCATCAAGCCAACATCACCAACTCCACCATCACCCTCTACACCGGAACGATCGAGTCGATGACCATCACACATCAGTTGATCTCACCAGCTCTATAATAAACGACACTCTATCTCTGTCAACTCCAAACGATTCAATGTTACTATCGCCAGATTCGTTGGATATCGATTTGGCATGACACTGAACAAAATAATCCGCCCAAAATTGTAAAAAAAAAGTGGTTTTGTTTTTTGCATTGTATGCATATGCCAGCTGCGCGTAGTGAACGATTCAAAGCAATAAAAATGCAATTCTATACATTATACACGTATTTAAAATGTAAATATTAAATTACATAAATACATGCATATGTGTAACGTGTAAATATAAATGTTGCACAAGCATGGTATATATCGGGGGCGTAGCCAGAACGTAGTATTGGCATTTCAAACAATTTGTTTTTAGTAAATTTAGCATAAAAATTGAAAACCACTGAAAAGTATAGATAAAATAATGTACAGCTTCATAGAACTACTTAGAAACAAAACACTTAAAATTTGAAATATACTTCGAAAAGGGGACAAAAACTGTTTTAGTGTAATTTTTCGTTCCTTGAGTAATCTTTCGAAGGAAAGAAGGTCGTGCTAGTAGAGAATTACAAATGATTATTAATAATTATTATGGATTATTACATCCATTTCAAAAATTCTAGAGCAAGAAAAATTGTTATGAGTCTGTAGGATGATGAAAACTTACACTCGGAAATTGCGGAAGTCTTTAAAGTGTACAACATTGTTTTCAATGCTGTCCAATATTACAAAAAATAAGACTACAGCAAAGCTTCCTCGCAAAACTGGCTGGTATCTTCCCAGTCGTTTTGAATTAATTGCACGAAGCTGTATATCTATTTTCAATAAAGCAAATAAAAAAGTAACATGCAAAACAATTGTTATACAAATTAAAAAAACCACATATTCATTGTTATTTGTTATTTGACGTAAAGAAAAGAAACTTTGCTTTAATAAAAATACAATCTTATAAAACAAAATTAAGACGCCTGTTTTTGACTTTTTCGTCGAAACTTCATCTGTAGTCATGTCCTTAGATAAAGAAAAATAAAATGTCTTTTAATTTGACAATTTAGCATGCAAAGTTATTGAAAATTTTGATTGACGATAGGCTAGGGGGTGTATTTAACACCCTAAAGCACCCCTTAAACGTGTCCGTGTATATATATATATAAGTAAAAAGTGTATATATAAGTATCAAGTATCAGTAGGCCGTAATGAATTACAGAAGTCCATGACATTGGTTTCACTCAAAATATTTTTGGCGGATACCATGATTTTTGACGTCTATTCACAAACTAACATATTTATTAATAATACATACAATAAACTGTGGCCGATGTTTTGAGCCCTTGTTCGCATAAATGCAAGTCAGTGACCCCATCGTAAGAGACACCCCACCAAACCATGATTGAAGCTGGGTGATGACCCTTTTCTACCCGTGGAATCAGTTCAGATGCTTCCTTAGATGACCGTGCATACATCCTATCATTTTGCTTGTTACATTTTTCCTGCACGGTAAACATTTTTTATCGGTAAACAAGATTTTTCTGTGCAAGTTCTCAGCGTGCTTCACCAAAAGACGTTTGCATTTTTCCATTCTTTTTTTTCAAATCTGCAGTCAACAAATGTCCGGTACGGCTTTTGAAAGCCCAAAGTCCCAAGTCTTTTTTAATAATTCGACTCATGGACTTTTGCGAGATATTCATCTCCCGCGCCATGATTTTCTGTTTTCGGAGCGGATTTCGCTGAATTCTTGATTTGACAGCTTTAACGACTAGTGGTGTTCGAACTGTGCGCGGACGGCCCGACTGCTGGCGGTCTTTGACATCTCTAGTCTCCTTAAACAGTTTTATGCACCGGTAGACGAACATGCGACTAATCCCCAGCGGGCGGATCGTTTTGAAAATATCACCTTTTTTCATTTCCACTGACCACTTCCATGGTGAAAGCTGTGCAGAATAACGCTTTACAGGTTATGTTTGATAAACCATGTGGAAATAACGCTCAATTCAACTATTACAATGAGTGTGTTCAATGTTGTAACAATATTTATGTCCCTACTAAGTATTTCGTAACTTGATTTATAAAAGATCTGTACATTTTTCGCCTAAAAAAAAACGCCTAAAATTCAATATTTTCCTACTATGAAACCTTTTTACAACGCCAATTTAGAACGCATAAATTGTCATTAATGTCAGAAAATATGGCGTGAAATGTTGAGGGAAAGTCGAGGAAAATTCGAAAAAGCCCATTTTTTGCGACAACTAGAGGAGTTACATAAAAATGGAATATGGTTTTGAAATCAGCGTGAAAAAACTTAGCAGAATCATGTAAAAAACTTCATGCAACAGACATGCTATTGTCCAGTGTAATAGTTGAGGTTTTTCATATTTCGCAATCAAAATATTGGCACGCGCATCGCACGACAGACGCTATACAAAAGACAAAAATTTAAATGGACAGTTTTTTAGCGTCCATCATACGGTGCAGTTGCTCAATAGGTACTAAAGAGCGGCGCAAGCACTATAAAAATGACATGCAAGCCATCGCTGTGCATTCAAATACGAGCGGCAGTATTCTTCACTTTCACTACAAAACAAGCACTGCAGTGAAGGAAGCTTTTGATATTGATACAAATACTGCACGAAACGACAATAGAACTTCAAGCACCTTGAAGTATAGAACAACACACGGTGTGAAGTAGAAGTTCTACTTCACTCCGTGTGCTTGCTATGATTTACCGTTACTTAACCTCATTATAGCTTTCTGTTTTGATGTTTTGTTTCGCAACAGAACACAAGCACTGTCGCTGCTGTAGCGAAAAGGTTTTGGAATGATGCAGTGCTTGCTTTGTTGCAGAATAGAACTATTGAGCATTTGATTTTGCTGTCATTGCGACATTGAACAACAGTTCTTGACAGTACTGTGCAGTAGTGAAGTGTGCTAAATAGAAAATTTTGTGCAGCTCTCTACTAGGTACAACCATACCTGGTTGTATGGGCACTGCGCTGGTGTGTTGCCCGGCCTGCATCTCCGTATACGCCTATTATTGCTAGTGTCTATTGTGGCAACCGCAACGTTGACCCATTACAGTGTCTTTCAGGCGGAAGTAACTGTCACACGAACTAACTGTCATACATACACTGGTGGCAATTCCCAAAAACTCACCTAAATCTGCTTGGATTCTGTGACATTTTCCTTAAAAAATTTATTCAGTCAAAATAGTTTTACTGAAAAGTTTATTGGAAAGATAGTCTATAAGAATTAAAAGAAGAAATAGCAATTAACCCTCTAACCCGCCAAACAAAAAAACGGGGTATAGAATAAATTAAAATACCATATTGGCTTAATTTGGCCACAAGAAACACGAATCTGAATCTTATTTTTGAAATACAAAATAAAAAGTCATACTGTTGCTCATATATTGAGTCGCAAACGAAATTTGTAACAAAATAGTTCAAATGGAATAAATGAACTATTTTGCAGTTACAAAATTACATATTTATATACTTGTACATACATGTGTGTATGTGACTTTTCATTTGTCGTTATGAAAATCAAAAAAGCAATTTGTTCCTGCTATGAGGCATAAATTCAGCTTACACTTCAAGCAGTATACTTGAGTATCTTATTTCTTACTAAATTTGCAGCGCCTTTTACCCTTTGAATCTGCCATTCCTGGATAATGTTCATAGCCATCGTATCGCTCGTCGTCGCACGGTATTTTGGCTTTTGTTCCGACATCAGATAAAGTATGTTCTGCAGATAGTGTAGATGGCCTGCAAAGGCTTGCAGCTACATCTTTACGGAAATTTGGTAACTTGAATGTTTCTTTTTCACCTTCATTGGCACGTCGATATAATATGAAGGTATTTGTCATAATCATAACTAACAAATGATAGAAGATCCGCAGCGCACAGTTACGTGTCTTCAACTGGATATAATATCTGCCTATCATGCCGTCCATAAAATCCACACCTTTCATATGGGCGCTGTATCCCTTAATTATGTGTGGGCATTGGACATCTACATATTCTTTCTTCCTTCGGTCATACCGAGGTTTTGTACCGGCTTATGAGGATGTTGCTGCCCTGGTCAATTGCTTATCCGCAGGAAACTTTCATTGACGTATTCTATTTGATCGAATAGTACGCAATGAATATATACCGCGCGCACGGAGATATACCAACAGAGGAATCGACGTGTATAGATTATCGAAATAAATTATGTGATTTATATTGTCGGGAAATGTTTGTGAAAGGGTCGGGTGAGCCAGGAAGCACCACATTATCACCATCCCAATTATAAATCTCAAACCGATATAAAAACCCCAATGAGTCGCAAAGCACGAAGAATTAGTTCCCCGTTTGTGCGGTTTGTTTGGCATATATTGACGCAGGTGATGAGTCATCTTCGTTGCGCACATCTGCTCATCCACACATAAACGAGAAGTTTTTGGAATGGAATCAAATCTTTCGTTTAGTTTGTCCGAAATGAATCTGATTCTAAACAGGAGATCATAACCAGTTTGCCCTTTCCGTACTCGATTTTCCTCATTCGCAAAACTTATAAATTGTTTGATTTTTTTTAATTGTTTACTGCTCATTGTGCTGCTGATTGGTTGAAAAGAATCTGTACTCCAATAGCTTTCTAACCGCGGATAACGATAAAGCGACATGTAGAACAGAACCCCATAATTACTCCCTAAACTCCTCATATTACTGCCAAATTTTAACTAAAACACTCTTTACCAAAAAATCAGTAAATTATTTTTCGTTGGGAGGAATGAAAAAGGAGGAATATCCCATTCGCCCATTTCTACTGCTACCTCTATTTGATTCACTATTAAGGTAGGTATGCAGCTCTCAAGAAAAGGCTCAAGAACAAAGAGCATATTGTAACGATGAGACAGTCTGTCGCGGTGCAAAGCAACCCTGCCGCTACGTGCCGTGCTATAACCCAATCTGGCAACGACGGCCGCGATAATAACTTTTAGTCCAACCTGGCAACGATGGTCGCGGTCATCAGGGAAACTTCTAGTCCAATCTGGCAACGTGCGAGAACGATCTGCGCGACGGCCGGACAGAGTATAAAAGGTGGCCAGATGCGGTGCAGCGAGCCAGTCTGGTTTTGACAAGTGAAGTTGCCACACGGAATAATTAAGCAAATACTTAAGTGTACGAACAGTAAAGTGTAAACTGTGAATAATAAAGTGACTGTTGGTGTATTTTATTGTCTGCATTTAGGAAACTGACTGTGTTTTATTTTCAAATCACACAATCCAGAGATACGTGACAGCCCACTGGACTTAGTATTCGTAACAATATATTTCTTGAGCGAGAAAAAGTAGTAGTCAAGTAAATTTGACGTTTGAAAGAAATTTTGACAAGTTGATTTGCATTCTACTGGATAATTTTTAATTTTAATAACAAAATTCAGTTTTCTCCAAATGGACGACGATTGGTAAGTTTTTAATACATTTCAACCGATTACGCTTTTATTACATGTCTTAAGATACAGGGTTTCCCAACAAGAGGTGTTATTTTGGAAAGAAAAATGCAATTTTTTTAGATAAATGATCGGATGTTTATTTCATAATAAAGAGGAAGGTATACCGTTAATAATGAAAAACAACATCAGCCAAATAGCCACCACGACCACGATTACAGGACCATATCCTTTTCATGAAATTTTCCATAACCTAATCGCAAAGTGACTGCCCTATGTCCTCGATAGCCTCACGAATTCTATCTTTGAGGTCTTGAATCCGACGCTGGGCTGTTGGCGTACATCTTTTACGTGGCCCCAAAGGAAGAAGTCGCAAGGTGTTAAATCACAAGATCTCGGTGGCCAATTGTGATCACCTCTTCCAGAGATAACACGGTCCGGAAACTTTTCCCGTAAAAGAGCAATGGTTTCGTGCTTGTGTGGCACGTAGCGCCGTCTTGTTGAAAGTAAACGTTGTCCATTATTGTAACGTTGTAATTATACAACTCTGACCATAAAAAATCATTAATCACCTATCGATAGCGCAATCCATTCCCGTAACTGTTGATCCAACCTCATTTTCGAAAAAGTAAGGTCCAATGACCCCGCCGGACCATAAACCACACCAAACAGCCGCACCAATAACTCTTGGGTTTTCCGAGCCCCAGATGCGACAATTTTGCTTGTTGACGTAGCCACCGAGGTGGAAATGGGCCTCATCAGTCAAGATGATTTTTCGATGGAATTCCGGATCATTTTCATGTATTTCAAGGTTCCAATCAGCAAAGACACGAAGTTGTTGATGATCGGTCGGCTTGAGTTCTTGTGTTAACTGAACTTTATAAGCCTTAAGACCTAAGTCTTTATGCAAAATACGGTGTAATGACGTTTTTGGAATGCCCAATTCCAAAGAACGACGAGGAATCGACAAACCTGGGTTCTCTTCAACACTTTGGGCTACAGCAGCAATATTCTCAGTTGTTCTTGAGCGACGTGCACGGGTTTTATTCTTCACATCACTAACTTGTCCCAATAGCTCGAATTTTTCCACCAATTTATGTATTGCGGTCCGACAAGGTGCTTCACGACGACCCAAAAATGCTTTAGTCTTGCGAACTGTGACTGCAAGATTTTTACCATTTTTGTAGTGAATTTTAATAATTTCAATGCGTTGTTGAAGCGTGCATCGTTCCATTTTTAGTAATGGCGTAGTTTCTACTTGTCAAATGTCAAAGAATAAAAGCTTCAAAAGTGACAGCTACCGAAATACCGGGTGATTCTAAATAACACCTCTTGTTCGAAAACCCTGTATTTAAGGGACGACCGATTGCTCACGTTGGACTGCGGCATTTTCATGGCCAGCATGGAAGGCAGGCAGCTGTCACTTTTCCTTTGAGAAATAAATAGGTACACATACAAGGTTTATAGACTAAACCCTGCAAGACAGGTACCGGTTAGATTACCAGTCATCTAACTGGTAGTACAGTGGACCCTCGGTTAACGAACGCCCCGCATAACGAACATTTCGCATAACGAACACTTTTTTTTGGGAAAAAAAGTTTCTCTTAACGAACGAAGTTTCGCATAACGACCAACGAAAAAGGGGGAAACCTTAATTGCATGTCAAATTTCTGTCTGTGCTAAGCAACGAAATAGGGGAAACCCCGAATACACATTATAGTGCTGTCTGTGTTTTATTCAACGATAATGCTGTGTCTCATTTTCAACAAATTTTTAAGCGACGTCAGAAACAAACGAGTCTAGACAGTTTTTTGTTTAAAAAGAACTAGGTATGCATGTACTAGGGATCGCAATTTTTGGCCATTTTGCGATCCCGGGATTTTCGGGATTGAAAAGTCAAATCCCGGGATCCCGGGATTTAATCCCGGGATTCAAATAACAATTTTTTTAAATAAAACAATTTTACCAAATTGCATAAATACTTGTTTATAATATATTTACCATAAAAATGGACACAGTTTAATCACATTTGGGGTAGTTTTAAGATTTTGTATCTTGAATTTAATCACATTGTAAGGCGGAAAGGGAGGCAGTCGGTGTTGAGTCGTCGAAGTGGTTGGTTGTGCGCGGCACATCACCAAAATCCAGTTGTCATTTACAATCAGTTGTCAATTACATTCAAAATTGTCAGTTTAAATGTAAATCAAATAAATAAACATAGTCATCCTTGACAACATTTTGTTTAACTTAAAAGTTTTTCATTTGACATTTAACTTCAGTTTGATAACATTTAGTTTTATCCAAAAATGACACTTAAACATAACTTATTGCTTTGCATCAAATGTATCATAAAGTACATATATACGCATATTTGATAAAAAAAAATAAAATAGTTAATTTGTTAGTACTTTTAGTTTTACTTTAATTATTTCGATAAAAAAGTTATTTATTTATTTATTTATTTCTTACGGCTACATTAAGCCTAGTTCATACACTACTAAAAATAGGATATTATATTATATAACAATACTAATATTCCTACTTAACAGTTACCTAATATTTAAAGTTTTACAGTAATTAAAAAGATTTCGTTTAAACATATTTTTATCACCGTTTTTAAGTTCTTCAGGCAAATTATTAAAACACTTAAGGCCTTTATAGAAAAGACTATTTCTATCAGATTCGGTTCTAAAAAATGGTAGCTTAAAATTATGTTTATTTCGAGTGTTCACATTATGTGTATTACTGATTAAAACTAAATTAGTGCTTAGGTATTCAGGTAATAAGCCATTTTTGAGATTATTTATAAACTTCATTGTATAGAAAAATATTTGCTGCCTAACACTAAGCCAATTAAGGGAATGTAACATGTTCACTACCGAACCATCATACCTCATTTTAAGGATAAAACGCATTGCCTTGTTTTGCATTTTTTGCAATTTATTAATTTGAGAGTCTTTCATAATGAAAAATATTGTGGGGCAATAGATAAAGTGTGGCTCGATTATCGATCTATATACCATGATTTTGTATTTTTTACTTAAAAATTTACACGTTCGTTTCATAAACCAAATTTTTTTTGCAATTTTTCCCAAAGTGTAATCAATGTGATCGTTAAATTTTAGTGTTTCGTCGATCTGAATGCCCAGATATTTTATTTTATGAACTTTTTCTATTTCGATGTTATTAATTTTTATATTTTTCAATACTAAGTTATTATTTCGTGAAATGACCATATATTTAGTTTTATCAATGTTTAATTTTAATCTGTTAGTACACAGCCACATATACAGAGAATCCAAGTCCAATTGCAACTTATGTTGAATTTCATCTATATTAGTCCCACTAATCATAATTAAAGCATCATCAGCAAATAGTTTGATCGTGCTATAATGAAGCACAGATACAATATCATTGATGTATATATTAAACAAAATAGGAGCCAACACAGAACCTTGAGGCAACCCAATTTTGACATCAATTTCCCTGGAAACCGACGACCCAATTACCACACGCTGCTTGCGGTTTGTTAGAAAACTTTTGAACCAATCTAGCTCGACATTTTTAATCCCAATATTAAATAATTTGGTTAAAAGTATTTCTTGATCAATCGTCTCAAAAGCTCTCTTTAGATCAACGAATACGGCAAAAGTAGATTTCTTATCGTTTAGCTGTTCCTTCCAATTAGCTAAAACCAAATTCAACGCAGTTTCACATGAGTGTTTGTTTCTAAATCCTGATTGTTGTTGTATAAGAATATTATTACTTTCTAAATATTGCACAATTTGATTTTTTACAACAGTCTCAAGAATCTTCTCATCACACGGCAAAGTATTTATCGGTCTCAACTCTTCAGCTTTTATAGTATTTTTAACCTTTTCAATTGGAACTATTACTGACGTTTTCCAAATATTTGGAACAACGCCTCTGGCCAGACTTTCGTTAATAACTTGTGCAAAAAAATAACCCATGTATATGCTTGAATCCTTAACAACACCTTCCGAGAGCAACTTTTTCCCCCTATTTTATATTTGAAATTCTTTTTGACTATTTCTTCAATCTCATCTGCTGATACCTGACTAAATTTAAAAGGTGAGTTGCCTTGAATCGGTACGGGGATATCCCTGCCTATTACTGTCTCGATACTGTTTCTTATTTCAGTTATACTGTCAACAAAGAATTCGTTGTGATTAACTAAAAACTGAGATCTTAAAAATACTAAGGCATTACATGTTTTGCCCTCTAATCTAGAGCGAAATTTATTGCAAATAAACCCTGCTGAGAGAAAACATCTTTCAGATTCAACACTTGCTGGTTGAATGCTTAGTAAATAATTATAAGCCTTTTGCAAAAGACGCCCTCTATCCCCTCCCTCCTCCTTCAGATAAGGAATCGGGTTTTTGTGCTTTTAAATTTATTTCATTTGAACTTTGAAGCATCTTTTGCAATCCCGAAAATCCCGGGATTAAAAGATTGGAATCCCGGGATTTTCGGGACTGGAAAAAGTCCGGGATCCCGGGATCCCGGGATCCCGGGATCCCGGGATTGCGATGCCTAGCATGTACCAATTATAAAAAATGTTTTCTTTTCTAAACTCTTTATTTTTTCCCATTTCAGATTGTCTCCTTCCGTCCAATATATATTCAGTTCCTTAAAAAATTTTATACGTTTCATTTAACTTTCTTTCAATAAAAGCTGAACTTTAAATGGTGTATTTTTTCAGTTCTTTTGATGCATTTTATGTTACATTCTTTCAATAAAAGTTCAAATTGAAACATATTAGAGTGTATTTTTTTCGACCTGGAACGCAAAAATTCATTTTACATTGATTTATATGGGAATAATGGTTTTGCTTAACGAACGTTTCGCATAACGAACAAGATGCTGGAACCAATTGTGAACGTTAACCGAGGGTCCACTGTACTGTGAAAGTTTCAGTTACCGCTTGTTCTGGAGTTTCTATCACTTTCTTAAGAGCGATGGGAAAAAAATGACTGAAACTCAGGTATACATGTGATCTTCTATCCCATTCTCACACATTTGTTTGCCAACATATTTCAGACATATGCTTATCTCGCTCACTCTCGTTAGCAGCACTAGGTATATTACCGATAAAATACCCGAAAGTTTTCCCAAATGAGTAACGTAAGTATCGGTTATAGGTAACATATAAACCAGTCACTCTCGTTAGCACTACTGGGTATATAACCGGTAAAATACCCGAAAGTTTTCCTAAAACAGTAACGTAAATATTTAGTATATTTATTAGCCAAATGTACAATAAGACTTACTGACTAAGAGATAACATTAAGGCAGGTTCTCACCTTGTGGGGAAAAAAACGATTTGCCTTATCGTGTAGATATATGTTCCACAAATGTGCTCCAGAAATTTCAGATCAAAATCTGAAAAATTACAAAAGTTACAGGCCGTTACATAGAGCAGTGTGGAGCACCGGCCGAGCGCGCTTTAAACTTTAAACGCGATTTTCTGAGAACCACATTTTCGGACCTAACGGAAGTGATTGAAGGTGCTGAAATGAACCAATCGTCACCAAATTTTTTTTTGGTTTTTTCTAACAAACGAACTACGATCAGCCAAAAATATTGAAAATTGTTTATTTAAAAAAATAATAAGTGAACAAAAAAATACGAAAATCGTAATTTTTTTTTCAAAAACCTCATAACTTTTGTAATTTTTTTTTTTTTTTTTTTTCATGATCTTGGTTCATTCAATAGATAATACGGTACACATTAAGAATGTGTTCGATTTTTGTGTTTAAGATCACGGGTTTTGACGGAATCACTTCCGGTAGCAGTAGCGACATGCCGCCACTGATGGACGCCCCCTCCCCCCCTTTTTTGATTCATTCAATTTAGAAAATTGTATTCTCTAAAAAAATGTGTGTTCACATCCAAAAAAAATTGTCAACGTTTTATCTTTAACGGTTTTCTCAAAAAAAATTCCTAAAAAAGTGCACTTTTTCGGATCCACAAGGTGAGAACCTGCCTTAAGAGTAATTGGTAATGGTAATTATAAAAAAGATCTTAATTTAGTGAGGACGTCGTTCGTTGGCAGAGCGACATCGAAATCTCAAAATTCGTTCAACTCCGACAGGGCTCGAGCAAGCGGAGCCTGCCGAGCATAGTTCGACCGGCAAAAAGCCATTAGAAAGGTGTTCGCATGCCGCAAGTTCCGGATTGGAACATTAAATCCGATTTTAGAGAGAAGTGCAGGACAATCTATTTCCCCATATAGGATATTTAGCACGAAAGAACAGGCCAAAAACGTTCGCCTCGCGTGTAGAGACTTGAGGTTCAGCAACATACAACGAGACCCATATGAGGGCAACGGCTCGGTAAAATGTAATGATCGCAGTGCGAACTTTATGAACACCTTTTGAATACGCTCAATCCGATTGATATGGGTAGCCTGATAAGGTCTCCAAATGAAGGAAGCGTATTCCAGTCTAGAGCGTACAAAGGCCGTAAATAGCAATTTAAAAGTATATGAGATATATATATATATAATAGATAATTAGCGAATGAAAAGCAGGAACCAATGTCAAACAGAACAAACAGCAGCGGACCTAAAATGCTGCCCTGAGGGACGCCAGAAGAGGCAACAAATGATTTAGAGGACGTGCCATCAATCGTGACAACACAACGCCGATTAGTTAGGTATGATTTCATCAATCGAAGAAATGAGGAATGAAACCCCAGGCAAGCCAGTTTTGAAATCAGAACTGAATGACTCACTCTATCAAATGCTTTGGCAAACTCTGTGTAAATCGTTTCGATTTGGTTCCCCTTTTGGAAGGCGAAGAGACAGTCCTCAGTGAAAACTGCTAGATTTGAGACAGTGGACCTGCCTCTTACGAAGCCATGTTGATTTGGGCAAATAAGATTTTGGACACAAAAAGTTAAGTTATTGTTAACAACACATTCAAAAAGTTTTGAGACCGAGGTTAATTTAGAAATAGGCCTATAGTTCGACACAAGACTTTTATTGCCACTTTTGAAGGTAGGAGTTATTGAGGCCCTCTTCCAATCGTCGATAAACTCTCCCGACGATAGAGATTTATTAAAAAGTAATAAGAGCGGTTCAATAAGAGAACTGAATTTTTTAAACAAAATTACAGATAGCCCATCTGCGTCCGTATTCGTTGACAATTTGAGTGCAGCAATACAACGTTCTATACTTTCTGCAGTCAAAATCAACGAGCCAAAAGAAAAGGCGGATTTTGTTGCTGAAAAGTGATTAGACGGATCATCGGCTGAATCAGGCACAAAATTTGAGCTGAAAAACTCGGCGAAAAGATCAGCGGCACCTTGCCTAGTCACCGCAGTCTTATTGTTGTAATATACCGTGGAGGGTATATCTGAGACCGCTTTTTTTGATTTTATGTAATTCCAAAAGGCTTTTGGATTTTTTTTAATACCAGCCTCATAATTGCGGATATGCTTCCTATACAGCGCCTTAGCCAATTTATTGTAGTTCCTCAAATGAAGCTGATAGTTTCTTAAGGAGGAAGGACTTTTAGAAGCCCGGTATTTTCTGTAATGCTTATTCTTCAGATTTTTTAAGTGTTTTAGTTCCTTATTGACCCACGGCAACTTATATACCTTATTAGGAAAGGTGGGGATCAACTCCAGACATGCATTAGAAACGATAGATCTAAATAAATCGTAGCATGTGACGGCATTAGCATCTGAAAACAATTCAGCCCAGTCAACGTCACTGAGCAAATTATCGAAAGCAGCAAAATCGCAAAGATTACACTGCACAACAGCATGTCTGTTGCATGGAGTTTTTTACATGAATCTGAATCGTTTTTCCACGTTGTTTTCAAAACTATACTCCGTTTTTATGTAACAGCTCTAGTTTTTGCAAAAAATGGGCGTGTCACTTTTTCGAATTTTCCTCGGCTTTTTTCTCGTTTTCGACTGTTATTTCTGAACCAATAATCTTATCGACATGATTTAAATATCGTTGCACTTACAACATTTCACGCCATCTTTTCTGTCATTAATCAATTTTATGCGTGCTAACTTGGCGTTGTAATAAGGTTTCAAAGTGGGAAAATATTGAATTTCAAGCCTTTTTTTCTGATGGCGAAAATTGTACAGATGTTTCATAAATCGCGTTACGAAGAAACATCAAGCAATACAACACAGTCAAATTATTTGGCGGAATACACATTCGCATCGAAATAATAAGAAAAATGTACCATAGCCATTTTGATCACTTTTCATACTTCTTCCTTAAAAAATTAAGAGCCTCAAAATATGCTCTTTTATACGTTCCATTTATAGTTTGGAGTACAAGCAAAAAACAAAAAGATTTTGAATCTCTCGAAACAAAAAAAAAATTAAAAACTTTGCATATTTTCAGGCTTCTAATTTTTTAACCCTAATCCTGTATTTTGGGCAAATTTTGCCCAAACGCGTTTTTAGCTCAGCGTATCTGGCGTGTATTTAGTGATATCGGTATGAAATTTCTTGACAATTATTTTTTTACATATATTTAGCAGCGTTGCGAAAATGTATTGATACGATGAGAAATTCTGTGCCAGAATGCTTTTCTCCGCACGAATGTTTTCCAAGCATACTTTTAGGCATGCACTGTGAAGTACAGCAAAACTGTTATAAATTCGCTTGGTATAGCCCGATATGGCAAGGATGGTTCTCGAAGAAATGGGCTGTGCGAGAATGGTCGAGCGCTTTCCATTTAGAAGTTGCAAGAAACTTCGGCGCGATAAGAAAAGTATAAAAGCAGCAGTGGCAGCGCGAGGGGTCGAGTCTGTGTTGAGCGAGCAAAGTGGTAACAAGTGTAGATACAAGCAAAGTGTAATACTGTAAATAAAGTTAGTTTCTGATTGTTGATTTTTGCTGAGTAACTGAAGTTGTTTTATTTTCAAAACCAATCCAAACGAACCTGTGAAGTAATTTTCGTAACAGTATGTTCTTGCTCCGCCAGGGGCTCCTCCATACCAAAAGTAACAAATCTTGTATTTTGGGCAAATTTTGCCCAATACAATTTTCCATTATTTCTGCAAGCAACATTTAGACTGTGTGTTCTTTTTTTTGTTGCCCGTGGAATCCCTTATCTGCACACATTTTTTTGTATTGATTTTTCAACATTTGCGACAATAACGGCTGCACTATATGCGTTATTTTTTTGGAATTCGGGGAATTTTCAACTTATGTACTCCTGTTTTATCCAAAAACATTAGAAAGAGGAAGATATTTGAAATTTTTCAGTGAAGTTTCGATTTTGGGCGTACGTAGTTGCCTACATTGCAGTCGCGGGATGTGAACTGTGAAAGTCAAAATAAATAATTTTTTTACAGCAACTTTACTCAGGAAAAGAAAAAACCATGTCCCAAAGGGTATGTATAAAAATGTGCCTATACTTTTCCGTAAAGTGTCTGTATGAATAAAATGCAATAAGTCGCACGTGCTTACTCGACGCCAAATAGAAAAGCTACTGAGCGAATCAGACAGTGAGGCTGAAGGGCGTAAACTGTACCAGCAACTCGAAAGCTGTCTTGAAGATTTTTTAATTTCTTCAGATGAAGGATCAGTAACATATATTGCCATATCCGAAGGAGAAAATATTTGCTACTGCGCATGAAGAAAACCCACCTTTTGATTTTCTTACTAAGACCAAAAAACAATTTTGTATGACAAATGTGGCAGCTCATTGGTTGGTTGAAAAACGGATGAAAATGTTAATTCTACTACTCCAGGACCAACTCAATATGCCATTGCATTGTTGACATGTATGACAAAGGACATGCAAACTATTATTATCAGGATGACAAATATTGAAGGCAGCTTTCATCGTATTTTCGAAAACTTTGCGCATTACATATTGTACTGGGCTGCATATAAAGACTCAGATACATAAAACAGGGCCGCGTATTAATGCGACGCAGTGCACTAATCGCTAGCGCTAATCAGCCTAGCGCTAATCAAGCTAGACTTGTTCAGCAGTGATCGAGTGAGCGCTAGCTAGTGCTCGTATTCACACTCGGCAGCCAACATGGTTGTTGTTGTTGTCATGCTGAGCCACCCACGCTGGCGAACGTGAGCGCAGAACTTTCGCGCTGCACTTGCGCATTCTCTTTTACTGTGCGTTCGTACTGCGCTAGCGCGGCGCTCTTAAATCGAATCTGCGTATCCAGCAGATAGTGGGGTGTGGCGGTGGTAGTGCACTTCGGCCGCGCTGCACTTTATGACCTTGCGCGAAGTGTTGGTAGGATGCATTTCGGCTGCTGGCACTTGCTATTCCAAGCATGTTGTTGTTGTTGTGTCGTGCAGCTGGTGAAGTCTTTGCCGTTCTGGCTGCTGCATTCCACCAACCACGTAAAGGTCACCCCATGCACCAAATTTTGTCGCATTTCTGCAAAGAAGTGGGGTGATCTGCTGGAATTTGGAAGATCAGGCGATTATGCGCTGTTGCGGCAAAATTTGCCTTTATAAGCGGCCGCCGCAGTAAGATCGAGAAGTCGTTGGGGAGTCGCTAAAGAGGAGTCGTTACGCATAACTCGGTTGATGAGTCGAGGAGTATTGGCAGATCGCTAAGTCGATGAGGAGTGTTGCGTAGAGTCGGTCAGGGAGGATATTGGCGGTTCGTCGACTGCTATCGAAGTCGACCTGTGCAAGTTCGCGTTTACAGAAAAGAAAATGACAATGATGAAGTGCGCGGACTAAGTGGCCAAAGTAATGGCATAATTTAAAGCCAAAATATTCGGTGCCCAGTGTGTTAGAACATTTTGTAATTTAAAAACTCGCAAGGCGAAATTTCTTCAATCAAATGTGGTTCTAAGCGCTAACTTTTAAAATGGGTGTGTGCTAAAATTATGGCAAAGTATGCCAACAAAAAAATTCGATCCGCAAAACAGCCAAAATTTTCGAATCCAGCCAAAGTGTCAAAGTGCCGTTGGTTACATAACTAATTAACTAACTAACAAAATTGTGCTAACTAAAACTTACTGGCTAAAACTAAAACTGCGCCCATTCCAAGTAAAACTATGAACGAATTATGAAGGTGAAGCTGACGAAAATTAAATTCTGAAAAAAAAAACCAATATTGCTACTGCCCGAGAATGCTGTGGAGAAAGTCATCGTTGGAGTTCAGAGGAGCGGCGCAAATCCTGACAGGAAGTTCCCGAAATGTGTTAAGTGTTGCAGAAAATTTTTTTATATAATAAAATCTAATAAAGCTGTTTAAATCAATATGTGCGTCATATTTCTAAAAATTGTTTTCAATTAAAGTTGCTACTATCTATCACGTCCAAAAAAAAAAAAAATAATATGGAAATTATTGCTAAAATAGTAAGTTTTTTTTTGGTTATTTTTATTCTTAAGATTTAATTTTTGTTAAAAATTAAAACTATAAAAAGTTAACTACCATTTTTTTTTAAGAAAAAAAAGGAAACAAAAATGAAAATGTCAAAAAGGTTATTTCTCCTCACTATTCTATTGTTAAAAGCGTTTTTTATGTCATTAGAAATTATAACTGAAACATGAATTTATCCTATGAAAAATTAAATTTACGAAACATTTAGCAAAAGAAAAGCGAAGAAGAAAAAAAAAAAAACAAAACAACTGGGTTATATCGAAAAAAACAGAAAAACTTACACCTATGACAAATTTTCGTTCCACAAAACCCTATTTAGCACATCATGTTCCTGAAGACGCGCATCATGTCGCTGGGCCCAACGCATCGATGGAGCGAGAAAAACCGTGAGTGAATCAATAAAACTTTAATATATTTTTTTTTATATATATATCTGGGTTTTCGTGCGTTTAGTTAAAAAACAAAAAAAAAAAAAAGAAACAGGGATAATGTTTAACACTAGGATGTGCAACTGGGCTTTTCCAGGCCCATTTTGACTTTGAGTAGTCGCCAAATTGTTTCTTTAGCTCTGATCGCTGAAATATTTTATGCCAACTATCGCTAATGTTTTCTAAACGAAACGAAACTAACAAGAGGTTATTTGCATAAATTTTGTAGAACAAACATGACCACTTTATGTATGTAGGCGCTAAGTGGAGCAACTGGGCCTGGCGAGGCCCATAAGCGTAATCAGCTATTCCTACGATTTTCGCCCAGTTAGGCGTGGCATAGACAGCTGATACTTGGCACACGTACTCTATGATAGTATAGCTGTGTGTCGAAGTAATTATTTGGGGGGATTTCTTAAGAGAGTGGGGGTTGAGGTGCCCCAAAAAGTAAAACTGCTATTTGTATATGGCACAGCATTTAAATTATTTATTTATTGATTAAATTGAAATCAACATAAATAGAGACAGTTTATTCTGCAGCACAGCTATGGCACAAACATATTTTTTTTACAGAGCCGTGTTCAAGGCACATGAAATTTTTACATGAGTTACACGAGAAGAAGGTTTTGCGCCGTTTTTTGTCATGTTGAGGCTTACACCATGCACAGTCCTTTCGTTGTTTCTTGTCTGGTCGTGCGGATGTGCTTGGGGCTGGGTAGTAAGCTTGTGTCTGTAATAATAAAGACAGAATTAACAATGCATAATAGTTTATTTTTAATAATTACTTACAAAAACATTAAATTTCGCCATAGCTGCACTGATATTAGGCCAGCGGCTAACGTGACTGTTCATTGCCCTATTTTCCATGTGAGGAGTGACCAACTGAGTCGTTAAAAGCGTTAGATATTCACGACGTTTATCCGTTTTGGGTGATCGTTTCAACGAATCGTGAACAATAAAGGATGCCAGGCCAGCAATATCTAATATGTTATAAAACATGGAAAGTGGCCAACGGTTTGTGCCACGCTTGCACGAGTAACTACTGAGCATCTGGTCCATAGTATCGACACCTGCTTTATTTTCGTTGTAATCCAAAATTTGATAAGGCTTCTTTTATTGGCATTGTCAACTTTGGATACATAATGCTGTGTTGACAGCAAAATTACTGCCTTATTTTTTTTGGCACATATGAGCACAATGAAACTTGCTCGTTGTAATAGCCAAACAATGTTTCCTCCAGTTTACGATTCGTCGACTTTTTGAACTCCTCTGGGACAAACCGTTTATTGGGACGGACAGTTCCTACAATTGCCATTTGCCACATTATTTGAAAGAACATTTTCCAGCCGCAATTTTTGTAACAAACAGATAAAATAAAGGGTTTTATAATCCCCCTTGCGTGCGCCACTGCACATATTAATTGTAATTGAGTCACCAAACATGGCTTCTCGTGTTTGAATAATTTTTGTTTAACGGCTTACGTACATTTTAGGTACATTTTTCATATATTTACGAAAACATGTAAAAATTTCATGGGCCTTGAACACGGCTGTGTAAATAAACTATTTTTATGCCATGGCTGTCCTGCAGGTAAACTGTCTCTTTTTTTGTTGATTTGAATTTAATCAATAAATTAATTAATTAAATGTTGTGCCATATACAAATAGCAGTTTTACTTTTTAGGGCACCTCAACCCCCCACCCTATTAAGAAATCCCCCCAAATAATTACATCGACACATAGCTATACTATCATAGAGTACGTGCGCCAAGTATCAGCTGTCTATGCCACGCCTAACTGGGCGAAAATCGTAGGAATAGCTGATTACGCTTACGGGCCTCGCCAGGCCCAGTTGCTCCACTTAGCGCCTACAAACTAGTCGCTCATCCTAGTGTTAAGAAAAAAATAAAAATAAAATTTGCGAAAAATTTCTGAAAATTAGTTAAAATAAGAAAAGGAAATTTTGAGAAATAAAACGAATTTTTGTATTTTAAGGGTATGATTGGAAAACTAATTAAATTTGGAAGAAAAAGGGAGACAGAAAATTTATTTTTTTTTCTTAATTTTGAAAGTATGGTTTTGGGTTTTTTTTTATTGATGAAACGTTGGCTAATTTTTTTTGGAAATATTTGGCTAAGACTAAGAAAACGTTTTGTTGCTACTGGTTTTTTTATTTAATAAATAAAATTACAATTACAATTTAATTATAATTTGAACATGCCAAATAGTTTGGAAATTAGATTAAGAATTGATTTTGTATTAGATTAAGATTATGGAATAAAAATTGTTATTATGATTGTTTAAAAAAGGAAACTGGTCTGTCACAGAAGTGGGGTAAGGAGGGTTAATTTTCCATTGGGTTTCCAAGTTCCATCATAGGAAACAAAGGTAGGGCGGGTTTAGAGCATCCCATTCAATGAGGTGATGCTGGGGAATCGGAACAACAGCAGCAATGGTACTTGCTACCATGTCCGTCCGCTATGTCAGGAGTTAAAGCGTGTGCATAAAAATAATTGTATGTTAGTGTATGTGTGTATGTATCTTTTGTTATGATTTTCCGGTTGTAGGCTGCTAGGTCGTCGTTGCGGTGGTTGCTGATGTAGATCCAAATGGCTGTAGGTGAGGCGGTATGGCTACTGAGCGCATTTGTTGGAGTGGAACCCACGCCAGCTGAAGCTACGGGATAACCAAAGTCAGATGCACGCGTCCAACAAAACCGCTGGCCCCGTAGTCATACTCGTGCTCACCGGTCGAATGTAGGGTGGCGGCATACATGCAACATGAGGACGACTAGCGGTGACCTGCCCCAAGGACTGAGGAGGTGCAGCGGCAGCAGAAACAAAAGGTCGGAAACCAACACCTATGTACATAGGACCGAACTTAGCGCTCAACGTGAGGCCAGATGTACATACCGATCTGCATATAACAAAAAGTGGCGCCGACGTGTGGTCGCTACCAACGTGGGGCATGCCACATAGGATCGACACACGTATACATATAACAATATTTATACATTATTACATAGGTATCAAAGTGTTTGGAGAAGCTTGGAAGGAAATTAACCATGCATCCTTGAAGGCTTATTTTAGATTGCCACACATATTTTGGATATGAGAAAAAAACCTGCCTTTTACTCGGAGTTTCAAAGAAATATCTACGCACCGATATCTAAGCACACGATCTAATAAGCACATTGCACCTAGACGCAAAACTACAGGATAACCAGTCAAAGAAACCAGAAATAATACAGTATTGTAACCATACAAAGTCAGGGGAGGATACAATCGACCAACCGGTTGCCACATATACTTGCAAGCGGAAGACCAATAGGTGGCCTGTAGCTCTATTCGCAAATATGCTTGATGTCTCCGCATGCAATGCTTTTGTGAGAGAGGAGAGAAAAATACAAAAAGAGGCCGTTGTCACTTTTTTGAAAACAAGTCTAACAGTACTAAATATAAACCAAAATTTAAGAATTGTAACTTATTTGTGTGCAAAAATCATTTTTGTGTAGAAATTATATGCAATACTTGCAACAAAAAGTAGTAAAACTAGTAAAATTATACTGGGCAAAATGTGCCCAAAATACAAGATTCGTTACTTTTTTTTATACAGGATGAGGGTTAAGGAAAAAGTATGAAAAGTGATCAAAATGGCTATGCTAAATTTTTCTTATTATTTCGATGCGAATGTGTATTCCGCCAAATAATTTGGCTGTGTTACATTGCTTGATGTGTCGACTTTCATTATACACCTAATTCATTAATTGATTTACAAAAAATTTGTATGTTTTTGACCATCAAAGAAAACGCCTTAAAATTCCATATTTTCCGACTTTGAGGTCCAACTACCGGGGCATTTTAAAACTTATACAAATAAGTTGTATTGGAAAAGAAGTCGTGCGATGTTGTTAATGTGATAAGGCGAAAATCATGTCAATCGGTTTTTTAGTCAACTACCTTACAGTTTAAATTTTCCGTGATGTATACCAAATATCGGTTATAGGTAACATATAAACCAGTTACCCCTACCAAATATTTTAGCTACTGCTTTCGGTTAAATAACCGGTGCCGTTTCCAATAAAATAACTAAATGATTTGTTTTTAATTAAAAAACTTTATTAATAAAATAATAATCTTAATAAAATAATATTTATTATTATTTTGGGGCATTTCTGCATTTATATTTTTTTGCATGAGCGCTCTACCACCTTTTTGATTCCCTTTTCAAGCGCCATTCGACCTTGGGCCTTGATTCATCTATAAGAGAGAACACAAATTATGTACATAATGATAAATATGGTGATAAATACTTGTAACATATGATAAACTCAACTTTTGTGGCGAATTGCCCAGGACTTAACCTCAAAACATTTGTCCTGGACAATATGTTCGCCCCCATCAGCAAAATGCTCGCTGCTAGCCTCTTTCTCACTTCCATCACTAGAGGTGCTCGCAGCGCAATCTTCCTCTATTTTATTTTCTAATTTCCTAAACTTCCTGACATTGGCTTAGAAAGTTCTTTTTTCCTACTCATGTTGTTTGCAAACGTTTTTTTATTCATGGTTTTATGGCTTAAATCCTACTCTTTATTCGCAAACTATTCGTTTATTGATTTATAAATAAAATATTTAACACGTTTATTCTTATCTTTTATAATTTTGTGATTTCTCCTCGTGTTATTATCCTTATCTTCAAGTTTCACCAAACTTCACAAATTCACAAATCTGACATTTTCATGATGACAGGTGACTGTGACATATATATTTGTTTCACTCTCACAAATAGAAGAATGAATTAAACTGAAATGTAAAGGCGTTCTTTCATTTTTGCGAGTAGTCAATGCCCGAAATTGATATGCGCGCGTAACGTTAAATGTGGTCATCATGTGGGAAATTAGTTTCTTTTTTATATTATACTACTTTTTTGGGGGTTTTTTTAATATTATTTTCTTTTTTGCAATTAATGTTGACAATTATGGATTGAGTTAGTTGAAAATGGTTGCGTAATACCACAGAATAAACAGTATACAGAAGGCGCATCTGAAATAATTTTGCGATTTCATTTCAGACGCGGGCGGGAAAATGTATATTGAACCGAGAGAGTAAGCGCAAGCGAGCGGAGAGCTGCTTTGCGATGCTCTCTTGCATTCCCGCATTCATTCGATGGATTGTTGCTTTATTCTCATTTCGACAACAACACGCAATGTTGTTGTTTTCCGCAGCAAGCCAGCTTGGCTCATGGCACAATAAACAAGGTAGTGGCAGGAAGGAGCGAAAAAATTCACGTGTATTTTGTTAGTGTTTTTGTTCGGTTCATTGTCAAATCGGACGGACGGTTCTCTTGCCAACAGTATTGCCAGCATCGAATAGACCACTTGGTCTATTCGAGAACGTAAAAATACACCAATTAACAGCAAAAGTACATAGCTTCTTTGTTTTAATCTGTTGTTTTACAATTAGGGGCAAATGTGCTAAGTGCTAGTTCGCCGATTTTGCGTTAATTCATAAAAGTTAACGAAAATTGGAAAAATAATATCCTTCCGTCATTGCAAACATGCTTAAAATTTCACAGAAAAAGAGTTGAGTGGCCATGCTGTTCGCCGAATGTAAACAAAGCAGACAAAAATTTCTGACAACCTACCGAACTCTGACGAGAAAAAAATAAAATTCGCTCCTTCCTGCCACTACCTTGTTTATTGTGCCATGGCTTGGCTTTACTCGGGCACATTGTAATGGTGCTTGTTTTGGCAAAGCGATCGCTCAGTCACTTTTTCCTATGCAAATTTTGCCTGTCCGCTTCTTGTTCTTGTTTATAAAAAAGCAAGCGCAGAGCGAGCAGGTGCCGGCAAATTTGCTTCTTGTCATAATCAATCGAATCTTCGAGCCAGTAGCGGCCTTTAGACGGTCGCACATGTTTCCAATCATGTGCGATGGGGGAAATGTACGATGAGCGTTTACACGGTCACACATGTGCGCACACTTCAGTTGTCTCGCTGCTGCCAACGAAGAAACATGGTATGCGCTTTCGCATCAATTTCTTTAAATCAGGGTGCGGAGAACGATCAAAATACGATCTTTCTCACGAATAATCGCAACCAAACACTGAGTGCTTCTAATTTCTCGCGAGCGATAAAGTTGCGCTGCGAGCAAAAGCATTTACGATCTCTCACGAGAAATATAAATGTTCGGAAAAATCGCGAATGAGAAAATGTCGCTGCAAGCGTCGTCAGTTCGATCTCTCGCGATCGTTCGTTTGTTGCGAGCGCTTGTTGTAAAACTCATTCAGTAACTCGTATTGTGAAGATTGAATCTTTGAACGATCGCGATCGTTCGTCTGGGCAGTAAATTATGTACATATATAGGAGTTTGAGCAGTTTGCTATTAAACTCGGCTGCTACTGACTGAAGTTTATTTCCTAAAGGAAACTCATGATACAATTATAAAGGTAGTGTATTCCGGATAGGCGTTCTCGCAAAAGCTGTCAACTCGATGCCTTATTGAATTTGAAATGAAAAATAATGTTGCTTTTTTTCGTTTGCTCACGTGCACATGTATTGATTGGCACACGAAAAAATATTTTATGTTTCAATTAAATCATTCGAAAAATGCCGAAATCAAGCTGCGCGTTGTGCAGAAATCGTGGGCGAATACTAATATATGTGTGTTATTTTTTTTTATCAAAATATGTCCATCTAAAGGTCCATAACATATCTTGTTTTATCACCTACAGCGTACGAATTTTTCTCGTATTCGTGAAATTTTCCCCATCATTATAAACAACACTCTGTATAAGGCATTGTCATTCTGCCTTTCTCCCGGAATACACTACCTTTATAATTGTGTCATGAAGGAAACTTATGTATAGAAGTTTGTAGATTTTAAAGACCTTTTGTTAGGAAAATTATAACAAAAAAATAAAAAACTTATGTTTGTATATGGTCTCGTAATGCCTTTTAATGTTTCCTAATATGTATCCTTTAAGTTGTTTTCCACACAAAATGCACTTTGAAAAATCTGTGTCTTTATTATATGTAACAAGTTTCGTCTTGTCAATATTTGACACTTTGCCCATATTTATATCAAAAAAAGCAAATGCACAAGAAAATAATTTCACAAATCGTCCTTCGTCCGTATGTATCGCATAGACTAAATTCAATGATTGTTTGCAGCCACGCTCTACCGACGAACCTTACAAAAATTCGTTCGCGATGGATCAAAAATTCGCTCGCGAACGATCGGAAATTCGATCTTCTCATATTAGCTCGTTTTGCGATTGTATTTTATCGCGAGAAATACTTGAGCAAACGAGCGATTGCGAATGATTTTCTGCATCAGCGTTCTTCCCACGACCGATCGCTTTCGTACGCTCGTTCGTTTGAAATGTGTATACATAAACTCGCTGCATACGATCTCTCACGAACGAATACGTAGGCAATGCATTCGCAACCGCTCGTTTGCTCAAGTATTTCTCGCGATAAAATACAATCGCAAAACGAGCTAATATGAGAAGATCGAATTTTCGATCGTTCGCGAACGAATTTTTCCGCACCCTGCTTTAAATTTGCATAAAAGCACCTCTATGCTGCGTTTCTTTTAATTTTTATTTTTATATTCTTCACCTTTTACTTTTCACAGTTCGGGATTGTGTCTATACACATCAAAGAACTCCTTCCATAATATTTCATTTTTTTGCGACGCCATCCTCACTGCTCGCTGTCCACCGATCGAATGAAAAAATGCACTATGTGTGTCACACAGCCGTTTACACGGTCGCACATGTGCGTCGCGTCGACAGAGAAATACAAAAATTTTGAAAACAGTCGCACATGTCCGACGACACGAATTTCTTGCGTTTACACGATCATTCTTCTCGTCGCGCCGCACATGATTGCGGACATGTGCGACCGTCTAAAGGCCGCTAGTGACTACGTGACGCGAAACTGAGAGGAAAAATGATTTTCAGACCATTTTTTGCTTTTTCCAATCGTCCGATAGTGTACGGGTTTTTTTACCCAAACATTCGCACAGCACCGGTTACCAGTTAATTGTTTGCATCTTAAAATGATAACTTTTCTTATTTGCTGTAAATATAACGTTGCGAAAAACCTTGTTTTACTGGTCGAAGTCATTTTGATTGTTACCCGTACCAACAGAAAGCATAACTAAATTATTTCAGACGGTAAAGTCAGCAGATATTCGGTTGCTTTTTCATTCAGTTCATGTCTCATTGAGTTTGCCGTTTCTAGTGCAGGAAGAAACAGTGATGGCAAGTTGAACTCTTTTCAAACGCAGAGCTGCAACACAAGCTATTCAAACGTTAATGGGCTAGTTACTCATGACATAACTTAGTTTTAGCACGACCTGGCATACCCGAAAGCTGTACAACTGGTTACCCGAGACATAGAACATAAACTTAGAACTTAACCGTAAACTTAGAAATCTGTTTCGTTTTGGTTTCTAAGTTTATGTTTACGGAAAACGCAAAAACTGTTGCCACTCTCTTCGGAATGAATTGAAAAGTAAACAAATTAAAATAATTTGTAAAATATACAAAATGGATTGCAATTTCTATTAGTTTCGTAAATATATTAATAATTTTAGTCGTTGGATGCTCAAACATTTAATAATAGCAAGTAAAAAAATGTCGCGAAAAGTTTGAATTTGATTGTTCACGAGATGGAGAAATCGAAGTGGCAATATTGTCGCTCAGCAGATCAGCTGATTTCTAAGTTTATGTTTACGGAAATAAAGTTTTGAGTAATCGCTCAAATTTTCTAAGTTTATGTTTATGGTTAAGTTTATGTTCTGTGTCATGAGTAACTAGCCCATAAGGCTTTGAGGGCAATCACGAAAACTGAAGTTAAATCATATTAAAACCAGTGATGTTAACTGTAGGGAAAATTCCCTACATGTAGGGAATTTCAGCGAAATTGTGTGCGTAGGGAAAAAAAGGACAGATTTTTTAAAATTCACTAAATGTAGGGAATTTTCAAACAACCCTGGTTATGGAAAATTTTGAAGTCAAATTAGTCAAACTAAAAATTTTAACGATCAAATGTTGTTTCCCAATTTGTCAAAGTTGGCCAAATATGTTTCGGCACTACCACATTCTAATGCAGACTCTGAAAGAATATTTTCGAACAAAAAAGGAACACATCAAGCCATGACAATTTGACTTCAATTTGTATAAATCGCTCTTACTTAGAAGATGAAGATATCACCTGTGTAAATTTTCAATATAAAGAACACCACTTTAAGAAAATTTCATACACCGAGTAGTATGACCATAAATAATTAGACTTAGAGCCTATTTACACGAAGGCTTTTTCCCCCTGCGTTTTTTGCAACTCTCTTTTGAAGTTGCTGCGTAAATCTTCATGCATTTACATGAAGACTTTTTACTTGCAACTTTGCTTGGCTTTTTGGACGCTTAAGCGGCCAATTTTCTTTCATTCACATTTTCGCGTCTTTTGTGATATTCTCATTATTAAAAGAAAATGGATTTAAACAAAGAAGAAATTATTGAAAATATTTTAGAAGTCACTGAAATGGCTATTAACTGCTTAAATTTAAATAATAGGGAAGATGTAAATATAATTGTTAGCAAAGCGTCCGGCCGGTTTGAAATTTGAAGAAAAGTGCGAAAAAGAGCAAAGCAAATGTCAAAAAAACCCCTGGAATTCGCTGACCGTGCGTGTTTGCCTACCCCGCTGACTTCTCACCACTTCTCGCCAACAAACTCGTCACGCATGACTTTTAACGCAGGGGGAAAAGCCCTCGTGTAAATAGGCTCTTAGTGTAATTTTTGTACTGATTTTTTTAATGTGATGAAATGGTATCTCAGTGCAAAGCACAATTTTTTTTATGTTATTATGTTTCCATGTTTTAAGGGGACCCGGTGGTCTAGAAATTTCAAAAAATCGATTTTTTGTTTTTTCGATATTTCGAAAGTATCTTAAGAATGTGAGAGTGAACTTTTCATGCGGAAATTCCCAATATTATAGCTTCTACAGCCCATTAACCAGGTATAGAGCGGTCCGCGCTCTATACATCTGTACCTCAAACTAACTCATTTATCTCGAAACGACTTTTTTCGGTACGCCGCGGGTGAAAACAAAAAAACTATTTAACCGAATCACTTGAAATTTGGATATGTTGTTCACAACATGTATGACTATCGTGGGAACTAGAATCATAATTGTATTTAAATAATTTCTTATTGTTTACACTAAAAAAAGACCCGATTTTACGAACTTTTTTTCAAAAGCGCGCCATTTTGTCAAATTTTAATTTTTTCGATTTGTTCTAGTTCCGACCATAACTGCACTCTTTCTGATTAAGAGTTTTCTTGAATTTTGTGTTTCAGATGAGTAGAAGTCTCGAAATCACGTACGCCGTCCGGGTCCGATTTTTCGAGAGGGTCATCTTTAGCAGCATTTTTATAATAAAAAATATTGTTTTTAAAATGTAAACAAAAATGTTTTGTATGCTCAATAAACGTAGTAATAAGCCCAAAAAGTTGAAACATCGTTTTTTTAATTTTTAATGGCAAAAAAACCGTGAAAACAGGTGAAATTTTCGTGCTCTAGACCCACCGGGTCCCCTTAAATCGTATCTCAGTACAAAGCACAACTTTGTTTTGTTGTTTTCATGTTGCAAATGAATTAAAAGAAGAATTAATAAATGTTATGGTTTTTACTTTTGCGACTTTTATTCACAAAAAATTAAAAAAAAACCTTAAATATTACAAAATACTTGGAAAATAAGAGTAGGGAATTTCGTAGGGAAAATTGCTGGACAGCGTAGGGAAAAGTAGGGATTTTTTTCAAGCCGCGTAGGGATTTTTCAAAAAAAAAGTTAACATCACTGATTAAAATACGTTGGAACATACTTATGACGTTTTTCAGCAACAACATTTTTTTTGCAATCAATATAAATGTACTACAGAATGAATGAAAAAAAAACAATTATTTCATTTGCAAATAAACTTCGAACGCACCAGCAGCCCTTGCCCTGACTTTTGTATGGCGAATTTGCTGTACGAACCCTAATCAACTCTGGGGCCTGGTTTGACCGAATTTGCGACTCTGGGGCCTGGTTTGGCCGAATTAGCAACCGTGACTCCTCTCAGTTTCGCGTCATGTAGTCATTGCTTCGAGCTGAATGGTCGTTTTTCTTTTCATGCTGCGCTTAGATTAATTGATATTAAATTTTGTAAATATTTAGACGTGGTTGATCCAAAATAAACATTTTTACAAATATTTTTACGAGGCTAGTTCCAAGTAAAATTATTTGTATAAATTCTAATTTATACAAATAATTTTTATTTATACAAATAATTATACAATAATTTTTTTGCAATTGTTTTGACGTGGTTGATCCAAATTAGTTAGTTGATCCTTTCCTTGGTTATTATATTACTTTTGATTTGGCATATTCATTGACTTTACTAGTATACGAAAAATGGATCCTGCTCCGTGTAAAAATTTTTTACTTTTATTTATTATTTATTTATTAATTATTATGTGGATAAAAATTTAATAAAGTCAGGGCTTCAATGCTGCATAACATGTTGCCGAAAATCTAGACGGGATGATGAACAACTTAAGATGTTTAAATTTCCGCCCTATAACTCAGCTATGGGCCAAATTTCGCGAGAAAAATGTAGCATTAAAACTAATGAATACAGCAAACCATTATTTATATGCGTTAATCACTTCTCAAGTTCTGACATTGGGAAAAAATATTTAAAATCTGGAGCAGTTCCTGTATTTAATTTGGAAAATGTTGAAGAAACTTATGAGTTTTCAGAGCCCGATTGTTCAACTAGAAAGAGACCAAAAAGTGAGTCCGTAGATGGGCATTGCAATAATTGCTCATCATATGCTAAATCCGTACATTTTTACAGGAAGAAATATTACAACATTTTGGCAAACTACAGAAACATAAAAAACCAGAAGAAATTACCAAAAAAGTCAGAAGTACTCCAACGTATCGACTCTTATAATAACGTGAGCAAAGAATCAAAAGTATTTTGTAAGCTTCTTCTAAGTTCCCGTGCTAAAGAATATACGGAAGATATAAAAGATTTGGCTCAAAATATTTATTATGTCTCGCAATCGACGTAACAATTTTTAAGAAATAAACTAAATCTAAATTTGCCACATATCTCGACTGTTAATCGATGGGCCCCAGTAAAGTTCCTGCAGCCAGGTTTTAAGAACTCTGCTTTTGAAGTCATAAGAAAACGGTGCTTGGATTTGACCTAGAGCGAAAAGAACAACATGATTCTATTAATGGATGAAATGGCAATTAGAAAGGAATTACGATATAATCCTAAATTAGATTTAGTGGATTGGTAGGAAGAAAATGGGGTTGAAAGGATAAGCCAAATAGGAAAACAATTATGTGTTTTTATGGTCAAATCAATGTTTTCAAACTGGTCATTGGTACTAAATTACTTTGTTTCCAAAAACGGACTCTCTACCAATATTTTAAAAAATATAATTCTGGAAAATTTAAAAATTCTCAATAGTTTTGGCATCACAGTAAAAGTTATAACTTTTGACCAAGGGTCTTCCAATAGGAAGTGCTTTTCGGATATGGGTGTAACTTGGGAAAGGCCTTTTTTCATGTATAATGACGGAAAAGTGTTCTGCATATATGATTTCCCGCACCTTGTTAAATCACTGAGAAATGGCTGGCTCAAATGCGACTTAGCTACACCAAATGGAATTGCTAGTTTTAGGGTTGTTCAAGAACTTTTCGAAATGGAAGTTAAGTCAACAACAAAAATGTGTCCTAAACTAACCAGCCAACACATTTTTCCAAATTCTTTCGAGAAAATGAAAGTAAAACTGGCAACCCAAATTTTCAGTAGGACTGTTCAAGCTGCTATTAGGACAACTGCTGAAACTGTAGGTTTCAAAAGTTGCTCTAAAGAATTGGCTTTATCTACGGCCAGCTTTATAGAAAATATTGACAAAATATTTGATTGCCTAAACAGTGGATCGTTATATTCCAAAAATTTCTACAGATCTGCGATTCAACTCAACAGTTTATCACATGAGTATATAAAGTTCTTCCTTAAATACCTGGATGATATCTAATTTGTTGACAAAAAGAAAAAAGTATTTTTGTTGATGGGATGAAACTTACTCTAAAAGCTGTTTTGCTATTAGTAGACGAGCTGTTTGAGAAAAAATCCGAAATTTTTTTTTTATGACAAGGACATTAAACCAAGACAAACTTGAAAATATGTTTTCTATACTAAGACAAAAAGGTGGTAAATTATTACCATTTATATTAATAAATCCATCAGTGGCTGATATTAATAATATATTAGCACGCTTAATGGCCGCAAAAATTGTGCAATTGAGTTCCCACAGCAATTGTGAAGAACTAAATGATACTACGTTTGAAACGCTTTCTAATATCGTATATTAAATGATAGTTTTGAGAAATGTTCCGAATTGACCATAGATTTAGCATCTTTAAGATATTTTTTGGGTTATGTTGTCTACAAAATACTTACCAAAATAAACTGTGAAACATGTGCAGCGGAATTGAGAAAAGAAGATGAGGTACTAACAGTTCCCAGTGAACTTTTCATATTTCACAAAAACTTTAACTCTCTTAAAGATTTCGGCAACCTTATTAGTCCATCGCAAATTCTATTAGAGATAAGCAAAATACACATTTCAATTTTCCGCAGCATTTTTTAAAAACAGCCACAAATTGTAGGCATAACGGTGGATTAACGGTGGCAACGCTGTGACAAGTGCAAGTGTTTTTTCCGGTCGTGCTCTTGGCTACTTTTTAAATTTGCAAAAGCCTAGACCAAAGCTTGTGACAGCTCGAGATTTCGTGCCAAGGATCTTGCCCTACGTCTGGAGCATCTGTGCTGATCGAGTACTGGGTCTTCTGTCAGCCCTAACTCTTCACGAGCCTTCCGAGGGGCCTGCTGTGCTGGACTGCTGCGTTTTGTGCTGTGTTGCTGTTATTGCGGTTGGTGCTGTGTTGCTGTTGTTGTGGTTTGCGCTGCGTTGCCTTCTATCCGTGTTCGTGGCTGCGTGCGCGCTTAAGCTTGTGGCCACTGCAGTTGCTTGGCAGCACTACCTACTGTGAAGATGAGAAGACAGACTTGGCAGGACTGACGAGCTGTCAGAAGTCAAGCAGCGTCATTTCAATTTGATTTTAAATTCCGTACCAAACGGTTGCTTATCAGCGACCGTCCTTTTGTTAGGTTAAGTTCTTATTTTAAATAAAGAGTGGCAAGTTCGTTAGCCACATTGGTGACCCCAATGAACGCCGACCAGACTCCAAAACCGCCTAGTGCGCTGGGTGACCACACACCGACCGACGCAGCATCCTCGAGTACGCTAATACACGCAACATTGGACAACGCCAGCTCCTCCGGCACCGTATTGGCTGCTCGCGCAGTGAAGTTGCCTCCCTTTTGGAGGGAGAATTGCGCACTATGGTTTGTTCAAGTGGAGGCAGCGCTCGAAATCGCGCAAATTCGCACCGACGCGGCGCAATATCGATACGTTATAGTCCACCTCGACGAGGCTACATTGCCGGTGGTGGCTGATATACTTACATCTCCACCCGCCGACGGCAAATACTTGGCTCTAAAGAAGAGGCTCATCGACGCATTCGGGGAGTCGGAAGATACCAAACTTCGCCGCCTCCTGCACAGCACGCAGTTCACTGAGGGCAAGCCGTCGCATTTCCTGCTGCGACTCAAGAATCTGGGCGCCGGCAAGGTGCCAGACGCTATCATTCGCACCCTCTTCATCGAACAGTTGCCGCAAAACATGCGCAGTATCTTGGCAATCAGCGATGCCAAAGATTTAAGCCACTTGGCACTTCAGGCGGACAAGATTTTCGACACTCAGCACAGCCTCATGTCGCTCGGCAGCAGTACGGCCACACATGACATCGCGGTGGACGAGAAGGCAGCAGTAACGACCACGGCCAGTATCGACGAGCTGCGAGCCGAGGTGGAGGCACTGTGTATGGCGGTGCAGAAAGTAACGCGAGAGGTTAAACGCGACAAGACTGCGGCGGGTGAGAGCAGCGTTTGCTATTACCACGCGCGTTTCGGCGAGAGGGCGGTAAAGTGCCGTCAACCTTGCACTTTCAACAGCAAACACAATCGCAACGATTTAAACCCGCACGGCCGTCAGTGATTCTCGTAGGCACCACTGAAGGCCCGTTCACATCGCGCCTACAAATTACCGATTTCAAAAACAAAATTACATTCCTCGTCGACACTGGCGCTGACATTTCAGTTCTCCCTAGGAGAGTTTTTAACAATTTCAAAGCAGATTGCAAAAAACCTAATGTCACCCTATTTGCAGCAAACGGATCAGCGATAAGCACTTACGGCACGCGATCGTTGGCACTCGATCTGGGGCTCGGCCGAATCTTCAACTGGCCGTTCACAGTCGCTGATGTCGCAGACCCAATACTCGGTGCTGATTTCCTGAAGCATAATGCGCTGCTCGTCGACCTATCCAACTGCAGATTACTCCCCTCGCAACCAACCACATGTTCACGTGCGTCCGAGGGGTGCAGTCCGGTCATGGCGCAGCGACCAGCCAAGTCCACACCACCTGCAACGGCGGCACAAGAGCTCGCAACAACAGCCCGCCCAGCGCAGATCACATCGATGGCGGCCGGTCACCCGGCATATCGCTTACTACAACAATTCGAAACGGTTACGAGGCCGGCCGAACACCAGACGCCCAAGCACGGCATTCAACACCATATCACCACGCGAGGCACACCTGTGGCGGAAAGAGCCCGTCGCCTCGCTGGTGAGATATTAGCAGCGGCTAAGACAGAGTTCGACATCATGCTCAAACAAGGCATCTGCATTCCATCGAAAAGCGAATGGGCGAGCCCTTTACACCTTGTTAAAAAGAAGGACGGGCGCTGGCGCGCTTGCGGCGACTATCGTCGACTCAACAGGCTGACGGTACCGGATAGATATCCGATACCTCACCTTCGCGACTTTACGTTTTTTATGCACGGCTGCAAGGTTTTTAGCACGCTGGACCTTACTAGAGCCTACTACCAAGTACCCGTAGCACCCTAAGATCGCCCGAAAACCGCCGTAATAACGCCCTTCGGATTATTCGAATTCAGCGTTATGACTTTCGGCCTTTGCAACGCAGCGCAGTCGTTTCAACGGCTCATGGACTCGATTTTACGTGGCCTGGACTTCTGCCATGTATATATTGATGACATCTTGATAGCCTCCACGTCGCTTGAGGAGCATCTGAAGCACCTTCACACAGTCCTCGAACGCCTCCAGCAGCACGGTCTTGCTATCAACGTCAGCAGCTGCGTCTTCGCCCAACACGAGGTGACATACCTGGGCCACACAGTTAACAGCAAGGGACTAAAACCGACCACGCAACGCATCGAGGCCATCCGCGACTACCCAAAACCGGAAACGGTAGCTGAACTACGTCGATTCCTGGGATCTTGGAATTTCTATCGACTAAATATTCCACACGCCGCGGAAATTCAGGCTCCATTGGTCGCGCTCACAGCAGGCGCTAAGAAAAACGACAAACGTCTTATCGTGTGGGATGAACGTACGTCAAAGGCTTTCGACTCGTGCAGACAGTCACTCGTAGATGCGGTTCAGCTGGCATACCCCGCGCCAGATTCCACCCTCACACTTCGTTGCGACGCTTCCGATCAGTCAATAGGAGCGGCGCTGGACCAAATTGTAGGCGGAGTCCGACAGCCTCTGGGTTTTCATACGAGCAAGCTAAGTAAAAAGGAACGCAATTACAGCGCCTACGACCGCGAATTGCTAGCAATTTTCAAAGGCATAAAATTCTTCAGACACGCAAGCAATAGAGCAATAGCAATAGAGGGCCGGCATATTACAGTAATCACGGATCATCGACCGCTTTCCTTCGCATTCGCACAGAACTCAGACAAAGCGTCCCCGCGTCAACAACGCCAATTGCAATATATTAGTCAGTTCACTAGTACCATAGTGCACACTCCCGGTAGTGAGAACGTAGTGGCCGACGCTCTGTCGCGAATTAACTCCATCAACCTTCCAGTTAACATTTCGGCACAGGAGGTGACGCACCAGCAAGCCGAAGACGAAGAACTGCAACATCTGCTGCAGTCAACGACAACTTCGCTGCAGCTGCGAAAATTTAGAATCGACGATACGAATGCTGAGGTGTATTGCGACGTATCAACGGGGACGAAAAGACTGTACATACCGCTGGAACTGAGACGCAGAGTTTTCGATAACGCACACAACATTGCACATCCTAATGGACGCGTTTCACAAAAGCTCATCGGTCAACGCTACGTTTGGCCCCACATGAACCGCGACATTCAAAGATGGGCCCGTGTGTGTTTGCCATGTCAAAAAAGCAAAGTCCATCGCCATGTTCACAACGTTCCACAACGAATCGAAATGCCCAGCGAACGTTTTAGACATGTCCACATCGATATCGTCGTCCTGCCGGTATGCGAGGGGTACCGATATAGCCTCACAATCATTGACCGTTTTACCCGTTGGCCGGAGGCAGTACCGCTGAAAGACATTTCGGCAGACAACGTCGTCAGCGCATTTTTTGCGGGTTGGATAAGCCGCTTCGGAGCGCCTGCCACAGTCACAAGCGACAGAGGTTCTCAGTTCGAATCCAAATTTTTTGAGGCGTTCACCAAACTCATCGGCTGTCATCGCACACGCACAACCGCCTACCACCCCGCAGCAAATGGCATGGTCGAAAGATGGCACCGGTCGCTCAAGTCAGCCATTATGTGCCACGCTTCACCGAACTGGGTCAAAACGCTCCCAGTGGTTCTACTTGGTTTGCGCGCGAGTTTCAAAGATGATATTAAAGCCAGCGCGGCCGAAATGATCTACGGCACCACACTTCGACTACCGGGCGAATTTTTCTTGGACGAGGAGATTGTTCCTGACCCGCAACCATTCATCGAGAAGTTCAGGGAGTTCATGCGGAACGTTCGCTCCGCACCTACCGCCCATCACAACAAGGCCAGGGCGTTTACTCACAAAACGCTACACACTTGTACACATGTGTTCGTACGGGCGGACGAAGTCAAAAAACCGCTGGAGCAACCATATCGGGGGCCGTTTAAGGTACTAAAGCAAATCAGCGATCGCGTTTTCGAGGTGGACGTTGACGGCCAGCCGACAACGATCTCAACAGAGCGGCTTAAACCGGCGTTTATCGAAGCAAAAGCGCCAACGCCTTCCGAACCAGGAAACGTAACAGAGGGCGACGAGGAAGCGCCAGGGCAGCCAAGCCATTCTAGGTGGCCAACTAACTTACGTACTTATGGCAAAGGAAGTAAGCATTCGTGACTCTTCATGCACACTCAGGTCACTCCGGAGGGGCTCCTGTGGCCACTGCAGTTGCTTGGCAGCACTACCTACTGTGAAGATGAGAAGACAGACTTGGCAGGACTGACGAGCTGTCAGAAGTCAAGCAGCGTCATTTCAATTTGATTTTAAATTCCGTACCAAACGGTTGCTTATCAGCGACCGTCCTTTTGTTAGGTTAAGTTCTTATTTTAAATAAAGAGTGGCAAGTTCGTTAGCCACAAGCTTAGCTGCAAGGCGTCATCTAGCGTTGGCTAGCAACGTTGATTGCTTGCCGGTTACGGGCAGCGTTGCCAGTGCCAACTTTTAACTCATCGTCACATACTGAGCAAATGACTTCTACTCCTGTGCTTACGCGCCATCAACGTGAGCAGTTGGCTTTGCGTGTGAATAGCGGCAAAGGGGACAGCACGCTAAAATCGGGGAGCAGTAGTGCGAACACATACTGTGCTCAACTCCTAGCCTTGGAGGAGAGGCTAAAGGCAAATGCGAAAGAGGAGCTGAGGCAGTTAGAGAATCGCCTTCGCCAGCATACTGACGAGCTTGTTAGTCGACTCTCTGACGAAATTGCTCGCATTGTTGGCAAGCTCGAAGTTGAAGTAGGTGCTTTTGGTGCCAAATGCGCGGAGTATGATAGAAAAATTCTTACACTAGAGGAGAGCGTTTGTGCCCTGGGGTCGCGCTGTGATAAACTCACTGAGCAGCTGAATACATTTGTCAGAAACACCAGCAACAACATACGTGGTGAGAAACCCTCAGTGGTAGACTACTCTTCGGACGCTGTCTTGTTTGGAGTGCCGTTCTCTAAAGAAGAAAATCTGAGAAGTGTCTTTAACTCGATCTGCCGCTCAATTGACTTTTTATCTCCGCAACTAAAAGACGTTTTCCGAGTAAAAAGTAAGTCCAACAACTCAAACTCGCTGGTGATCCTCAAATTTTACACTAAAAGATTTGGCTCAAAATATTTATTATGTCTCGCAATCGACGTAACAATTTTTA
The DNA here is from genome assembly GCA_963971225.1 of Melieria omissa. Classification (NCBI taxonomy): domain Eukaryota; kingdom Metazoa; phylum Arthropoda; class Insecta; order Diptera; family Ulidiidae; genus Melieria; species Melieria omissa. The sequence goes on along the minus strand of OZ020268.1, from coordinate 63,511,670 downwards.
AGAAATAAACTAAATCTAAATTTGCCACATATCTCGACTGTTAATCGATGGGCCCCAGTAAAGTTCCTGCAGCCAGGTTTTAAGAACTCTGCTTTTGAAGTCATAAGAAAACGGTGCTTGGATTTGACCTAGAGCGAAAAGAACAACATGATTCTATTAATGGATGAAATGGCAATTAGAAAGGAATTACGATATAATCCTAAATTAGATTTAGTGGATTGGTAGGAAGAAAATGGGGTTGAAAGGATAAGCCAAATAGGAAAACAATTATGTGTTTTTATGGTCAAATCAATGTTTTCAAACTGGTCATTGGTACTAAATTACTTTGTTTCCAAAAACGGACTCTCTACCAATATTTTAAAAAATATAATTCTGGAAAATTTAAAAATTCTCAATAGTTTTGGCATCACAGTAAAAGTTATAACTTTTGACCAAGGGTCTTCCAATAGGAAGTGCTTTTCGGATATGGGTGTAACTTGGGAAAGGCCTTTTTTCATGTATAATGACGGAAAAGTGTTCTGCATATATGATTTCCCGCACCTTGTTAAATCACTGAGAAATGGCTGGCTCAAATGCGACTTAGCTACACCAAATGGAATTGCTAGTTTTAGGGTTGTTCAAGAACTTTTCGAAATGGAAGTTAAGTCAACAACAAAAATGTGTCCTAAACTAACCAGCCAACACATTTTTCCAAATTCTTTCGAGAAAATGAAAGTAAAACTGGCAACCCAAATTTTCAGTAGGACTGTTCAAGCTGCTATTAGGACAACTGCTGAAACTGTAGGTTTCAAAAGTTGCTCTAAAGAATTGGCTTTATCTACGGCCAGCTTTATAGAAAATATTGACAAAATATTTGATTGCCTAAACAGTGGATCGTTATATTCCAAAAATTTCTACAGATCTGCGATTCAACTCAACAGTTTATCACATGAGTATATAAAGTTCTTCCTTAAATACCTGGATGATATCTAATTTGTTGACAAAAAGAAAAAAGTATTTTTGTTGATGGGATGAAACTTACTCTAAAAGCTGTTTTGCTATTAGTAGACGAGCTGTTTGAGAAAAAATCCGAAATTTTTTTTTTATGACAAGGACATTAAACCAAGACAAACTTGAAAATATGTTTTCTATACTAAGACAAAAAGGTGGTAAATTATTACCATTTATATTAATAAATCCATCAGTGGCTGATATTAATAATATATTAGCACGCTTAATGGCCGCAAAAATTGTGCAATTGAGTTCCCACAGCAATTGTGAAGAACTAAATGATACTACGTTTGAAACGCTTTCTAATATCGTATATTAAATGATAGTTTTGAGAAATGTTCCGAATTGACCATAGATTTAGCATCTTTAAGATATTTTTTGGGTTATGTTGTCTACAAAATACTTACCAAAATAAACTGTGAAACATGTGCAGCGGAATTGAGAAAAGAAGATGAGGTACTAACAGTTCCCAGTGAACTTTTCATATTTCACAAAAACTTTAACTCTCTTAAAGATTTCGGCAACCTTATTAGTCCATCGCAAATTCTATTAGAGATAAGCAAAATACACATTTCAATTTTCCGCAGCATTTTTTAAAAACAGCCACAAATTGTAGGCATAACGGTGGATTAACGGTGGCAACGCTGTGACAAGTGCAAGTGTTTTTTCCGGTCGTGCTCTTGGCTACTTTTTAAATTTGCAAAAGCCTAGACCAAAGCTTGTGACAGCTCGAGATTTCGTGCCAAGGATCTTGCCCTACGTCTGGAGCATCTGTGCTGATCGAGTACTGGGTCTTCTGTCAGCCCTAACTCTTCACGAGCCTTCCGAGGGGCCTGCTGTGCTGGACTGCTGCGTTTTGTGCTGTGTTGCTGTTATTGCGGTTGGTGCTGTGTTGCTGTTGTTGTGGTTTGCGCTGCGTTGCCTTCTATCCGTGTTCGTGGCTGCGTGCGCGCTTAAGCTTGTGGCCACTGCAGTTGCTTGGCAGCACTACCTACTGTGAAGATGAGAAGACAGACTTGGCAGGACTGACGAGCTGTCAGAAGTCAAGCAGCGTCATTTCAATTTGATTTTAAATTCCGTACCAAACGGTTGCTTATCAGCGACCGTCCTTTTGTTAGGTTAAGTTCTTATTTTAAATAAAGAGTGGCAAGTTCGTTAGCCACATTGGTGACCCCAATGAACGCCGACCAGACTCCAAAACCGCCTAGTGCGCTGGGTGACCACACACCGACCGACGCAGCATCCTCGAGTACGCTAATACACGCAACATTGGACAACGCCAGCTCCTCCGGCACCGTATTGGCTGCTCGCGCAGTGAAGTTGCCTCCCTTTTGGAGGGAGAATTGCGCACTATGGTTTGTTCAAGTGGAGGCAGCGCTCGAAATCGCGCAAATTCGCACCGACGCGGCGCAATATCGATACGTTATAGTCCACCTCGACGAGGCTACATTGCCGGTGGTGGCTGATATACTTACATCTCCACCCGCCGACGGCAAATACTTGGCTCTAAAGAAGAGGCTCATCGACGCATTCGGGGAGTCGGAAGATACCAAACTTCGCCGCCTCCTGCACAGCACGCAGTTCACTGAGGGCAAGCCGTCGCATTTCCTGCTGCGACTCAAGAATCTGGGCGCCGGCAAGGTGCCAGACGCTATCATTCGCACCCTCTTCATCGAACAGTTGCCGCAAAACATGCGCAGTATCTTGGCAATCAGCGATGCCAAAGATTTAAGCCACTTGGCACTTCAGGCGGACAAGATTTTCGACACTCAGCACAGCCTCATGTCGCTCGGCAGCAGTACGGCCACACATGACATCGCGGTGGACGAGAAGGCAGCAGTAACGACCACGGCCAGTATCGACGAGCTGCGAGCCGAGGTGGAGGCACTGTGTATGGCGGTGCAGAAAGTAACGCGAGAGGTTAAACGCGACAAGACTGCGGCGGGTGAGAGCAGCGTTTGCTATTACCACGCGCGTTTCGGCGAGAGGGCGGTAAAGTGCCGTCAACCTTGCACTTTCAACAGCAAACACAATCGCAACGATTTAAACCCGCACGGCCGTCAGTGATTCTCGTAGGCACCACTGAAGGCCCGTTCACATCGCGCCTACAAATTACCGATTTCAAAAACAAAATTACATTCCTCGTCGACACTGGCGCTGACATTTCAGTTCTCCCTAGGAGAGTTTTTAACAATTTCAAAGCAGATTGCAAAAAACCTAATGTCACCCTATTTGCAGCAAACGGATCAGCGATAAGCACTTACGGCACGCGATCGTTGGCACTCGATCTGGGGCTCGGCCGAATCTTCAACTGGCCGTTCACAGTCGCTGATGTCGCAGACCCAATACTCGGTGCTGATTTCCTGAAGCATAATGCGCTGCTCGTCGACCTATCCAACTGCAGATTACTCCCCTCGCAACCAACCACATGTTCACGTGCGTCCGAGGGGTGCAGTCCGGTCATGGCGCAGCGACCAGCCAAGTCCACACCACCTGCAACGGCGGCACAAGAGCTCGCAACAACAGCCCGCCCAGCGCAGATCACATCGATGGCGGCCGGTCACCCGGCATATCGCTTACTACAACAATTCGAAACGGTTACGAGGCCGGCCGAACACCAGACGCCCAAGCACGGCATTCAACACCATATCACCACGCGAGGCACACCTGTGGCGGAAAGAGCCCGTCGCCTCGCTGGTGAGATATTAGCAGCGGCTAAGACAGAGTTCGACATCATGCTCAAACAAGGCATCTGCATTCCATCGAAAAGCGAATGGGCGAGCCCTTTACACCTTGTTAAAAAGAAGGACGGGCGCTGGCGCGCTTGCGGCGACTATCGTCGACTCAACAGGCTGACGGTACCGGATAGATATCCGATACCTCACCTTCGCGACTTTACGTTTTTTATGCACGGCTGCAAGGTTTTTAGCACGCTGGACCTTACTAGAGCCTACTACCAAGTACCCGTAGCACCCTAAGATCGCCCGAAAACCGCCGTAATAACGCCCTTCGGATTATTCGAATTCAGCGTTATGACTTTCGGCCTTTGCAACGCAGCGCAGTCGTTTCAACGGCTCATGGACTCGATTTTACGTGGCCTGGACTTCTGCCATGTATATATTGATGACATCTTGATAGCCTCCACGTCGCTTGAGGAGCATCTGAAGCACCTTCACACAGTCCTCGAACGCCTCCAGCAGCACGGTCTTGCTATCAACGTCAGCAGCTGCGTCTTCGCCCAACACGAGGTGACATACCTGGGCCACACAGTTAACAGCAAGGGACTAAAACCGACCACGCAACGCATCGAGGCCATCCGCGACTACCCAAAACCGGAAACGGTAGCTGAACTACGTCGATTCCTGGGATCTTGGAATTTCTATCGACTAAATATTCCACACGCCGCGGAAATTCAGGCTCCATTGGTCGCGCTCACAGCAGGCGCTAAGAAAAACGACAAACGTCTTATCGTGTGGGATGAACGTACGTCAAAGGCTTTCGACTCGTGCAGACAGTCACTCGTAGATGCGGTTCAGCTGGCATACCCCGCGCCAGATTCCACCCTCACACTTCGTTGCGACGCTTCCGATCAGTCAATAGGAGCGGCGCTGGACCAAATTGTAGGCGGAGTCCGACAGCCTCTGGGTTTTCATACGAGCAAGCTAAGTAAAAAGGAACGCAATTACAGCGCCTACGACCGCGAATTGCTAGCAATTTTCAAAGGCATAAAATTCTTCAGACACGCAAGCAATAGAGCAATAGCAATAGAGGGCCGGCATATTACAGTAATCACGGATCATCGACCGCTTTCCTTCGCATTCGCACAGAACTCAGACAAAGCGTCCCCGCGTCAACAACGCCAATTGCAATATATTAGTCAGTTCACTAGTACCATAGTGCACACTCCCGGTAGTGAGAACGTAGTGGCCGACGCTCTGTCGCGAATTAACTCCATCAACCTTCCAGTTAACATTTCGGCACAGGAGGTGACGCACCAGCAAGCCGAAGACGAAGAACTGCAACATCTGCTGCAGTCAACGACAACTTCGCTGCAGCTGCGAAAATTTAGAATCGACGATACGAATGCTGAGGTGTATTGCGACGTATCAACGGGGACGAAAAGACTGTACATACCGCTGGAACTGAGACGCAGAGTTTTCGGAGAGTTCAGAGTTTCAGTTTTCAGAGTTTTTCCTAATGGACGCGTTTCACAAAAGCTCATCGGTCAACGCTACGTTTGGCCCCACATGAACCGCGACATTCAAAGATGGGCCCGTGTGTGTTTGCCATGTCAAAAAAGCAAAGTCCATCGCCATGTTCACAACGTTCCACAACGAATCGAAATGCCCAGCGAACGTTTTAGACATGTCCACATCGATATCGTCGTCCTGCCGGTATGCGAGGGGTACCGATATAGCCTCACAATCATTGACCGTTTTACCCGTTGGCCGGAGGCAGTACCGCTGAAAGACATTTCGGCAGACAACGTCGTCAGCGCATTTTTTGCGGGTTGGATAAGCCGCTTCGGAGCGCCTGCCACAGTCACAAGCGACAGAGGTTCTCAGTTCGAATCCAAATTTTTTGAGGCGTTCACCAAACTCATCGGCTGTCATCGCACACGCACAACCGCCTACCACCCCGCAGCAAATGGCATGGTCGAAAGATGGCACCGGTCGCTCAAGTCAGCCATTATGTGCCACGCTTCACCGAACTGGGTCAAAACGCTCCCAGTGGTTCTACTTGGTTTGCGCGCGAGTTTCAAAGATGATATTAAAGCCAGCGCGGCCGAAATGATCTACGGCACCACACTTCGACTACCGGGCGAATTTTTCTTGGACGAGGAGATTGTTCCTGACCCGCAACCATTCATCGAGAAGTTCAGGGAGTTCATGCGGAACGTTCGCTCCGCACCTACCGCCCATCACAACAAGGCCAGGGCGTTTACTCACAAAACGCTACACACTTGTACACATGTGTTCGTACGGGCGGACGAAGTCAAAAAACCGCTGGAGCAACCATATCGGGGGCCGTTTAAGGTACTAAAGCAAATCAGCGATCGCGTTTTCGAGGTGGACGTTGACGGCCAGCCGACAACGATCTCAACAGAGCGGCTTAAACCGGCGTTTATCGAAGCAAAAGCGCCAACGCCTTCCGAACCAGGAAACGTAACAGAGGGCGACGAGGAAGCGCCAGGGCAGCCAAGCCATTCTAGGTGGCCAACTAACTTACGTACTTATGGCAAAGGAAGTAAGCATTCGTGACTCTTCATGCACACTCAGGTCACTCCGGAGGGGCTCCTGTGGCCACTGCAGTTGCTTGGCAGCACTACCTACTGTGAAGATGAGAAGACAGACTTGGCAGGACTGACGAGCTGTCAGAAGTCAAGCAGCGTCATTTCAATTTGATTTTAAATTCCGTACCAAACGGTTGCTTATCAGCGACCGTCCTTTTGTTAGGTTAAGTTCTTATTTTAAATAAAGAGTGGCAAGTTCGTTAGCCACAAGCTTAGCTGCAAGGCGTCATCTAGCGTTGGCTAGCAACGTTGATTGCTTGCCGGTTACGGGCAGCGTTGCCAGTGCCAACTTTTAACTCATCGTCACATACTGAGCAAATGACTTCTACTCCTGTGCTTACGCGCCATCAACGTGAGCAGTTGGCTTTGCGTGTGAATAGCGGCAAAGGGGACAGCACGCTAAAATCGGGGAGCAGTAGTGCGAACACATACTGTGCTCAACTCCTAGCCTTGGAGGAGAGGCTAAAGGCAAATGCGAAAGAGGAGCTGAGGCAGTTAGAGAATCGCCTTCGCCAGCATACTGACGAGCTTGTTAGTCGACTCTCTGACGAAATTGCTCGCATTGTTGGCAAGCTCGAAGTTGAAGTAGGTGCTTTTGGTGCCAAATGCGCGGAGTATGATAGAAAAATTCTTACACTAGAGGAGAGCGTTTGTGCCCTGGGGTCGCGCTGTGATAAACTCACTGAGCAGCTGAATACATTTGTCAGAAACACCAGCAACAACATACGTGGTGAGAAACCCTCAGTGGTAGACTACTCTTCGGACGCTGTCTTGTTTGGAGTGCCGTTCTCTAAAGAAGAAAATCTGAGAAGTGTCTTTAACTCGATCTGCCGCTCAATTGACTTTTTATCTCCGCAACTAAAAGACGTTTTCCGAGTAAAAAGTAAGTCCAACAACTCAAACTCGCTGGTGATCCTCAAATTTTACACGCCGTATGACCGTAATCGTGCACTGAAGGCCTTTGGTGACTATCGCAGGCGTACAAATAAGGCAGTTAATCTTAGAGATGCCGGGCTTGAATATGACAACAATGTTTTTATCCATCCATATCCATTTTATCCATTATCCATAATCTATAATGCGTTTACAGTCCGTGGCTCCGTGTATATTAGAATGCATAAAGGCGGCGATGGCATTCAAATCAGCGCTGTTGATGAACTTCCCGATGCTAAAAGTGTTGCTGCTACAGACTAGACTAATCTACTATTTTACTATCTTACTATCTATTATCTTGCTACTTTTTATTTTGCTATTCTTTTTTTCACTATCTTCTTCTATCTATATTTCTTTCCTTAACCCATTAAAACCTGACCCCAGAAGGGCTTGTGCGATTTCCATAAAATTTTACACAATGTTAGTAATTGACCTAATCAAGAAAAAAAATGAAGCAAATAATTCATACCCCCACCCCCTGACCCAGGAGGGTACGTTGCGCAAACGCAATTTGGGCCTTAGTCACATACAAAACATAAAATTAAAAAAAAAAAAAATTTTTTTAAACTTATTTTTAAATAGTTTAGCATTACAAAATGCAGCCCACAAAGGGATTTTGATAGGTTTGAAGAATAAGTATTTTTAATTGAATTTCAAAAATTCCCCAAAAAAAACCTTTGACTTTGGATCGAAAAAAAGATATGAATATTTAAAAAATTTTGAAATTTGAGTATGGCAGAATCTAAAACGATCAATTCGAATCCAATTCTACCCATTTTCAAGTCTTATATCTTTATGAATTACTTAATGTAGCGAAATTCCCAAACGTTGCGCAAACAACCCTAATCTTGGTTGCAGTTTAGATTCTTTTTTTGATGCTATATCGACCTGTGTTACTGAATATGATCATTTTGTCTTGTGTGGAGACTTCAATATTAATCTATTAAGCAAGGACACTGCTGCTATCAAATTCCTTGATTGCTTAACCGAGGTGGGTCTTTCTGTGGTAAATACTACATCTCCAACCAGGTTCTCTCACAACTCTAGTCCTAGTCTGCTAGACTTGTTCGTTATCTCGGATGTTTCGCTTGTGCTGCTGTTTGATCAAATTTCCTTCCTATCCGATCATGATCTGATTTTCTGCACTTTGAATATTAGCCTTACCCCTGAAACCTCTAATTCATTTTACTCTTTTCGGGACTACAAATCAACTGATTATGTTTCGCTGTTCAATGACTTGTCTTGTATAAATTGGTCGGACTGTTGGTTTCTACGTACTGTTGATGATAAGCTGAATTTTTTCATTAATAAGGTCAATAACTTGTTTGAACTACATGTTCCGCTTCGTACAAAACGTGGTCCTGGCGCAGCTCATACGTGCCCCTGGTTCACACATTGCGTGCTCTTGGCACTAAAGAAGCGACACAAGGCATACAGCAAATGGAAACGAAATCCTACTGCGTTTAACTGGGAAATGTATAGGAAAGCCAGAAATGGTGCTACTTCTGCTGTCAGCATATCTAAAAAAAAATTCTTCAAGTCGAAACTTAGCCCATCACTTCCACCGAAACTGCTATGGAATAATTTGAGGCAAATAGGTATCTGTAATAAGGAGACTGAGGCATGCCGGATTGACCCCAATATTCTTAATGATCATTTCATTTCAAATTCTGTTTCTAGCGCGCCTTTTGTATCCGTATCTCAGCGTACGCGAGTCCCTAAAATTAAATTTCAATTTGACGCGGTTAGTGAAATGGATGTTGCTCGTTGCATAATGAAAATCAAGTCGAACGCCATTGGAGATGATCGAATAGCTATAAAGTTTATCAAAATCATATTACCCGCTGTGTTAGGTCCTCTAACTCACATCATCAATCACTGTTTCACTACTTCCAGATTCCCTGAAGTGTGGAAAGTAGCAACAATTATTCCAATAGCAAAAAAATCAGTAGCTCGTGAACCTGGTGATTTTCGCCCCATTAGTATTCTGTGCTCGATTTCCAAAGTATGTGAGTCACTCATGGCTGAGCAGATCACCACGTATTTGAACAAGTTTAGCCTTATGTCTTCTTTACAATCAGGATTTCGGTCAGGGCATAGCTGTTCTACTGCTGTGGTTAAAATCTTAGATGATCTTAGAGGGCCTTATGATATGGGACACTTGTCTCTACTCTGCCTGTTAGACTTCTCAAAAGCGTTTGATACAGTTAATCATGCAGTGCTCTGTCACAAACTTGAATGTTATTTTAATTTTTCTGATTCTGCGGTTAACTTACTAAAAAGCTACCTGGTTGGCAGATCGCAAAGAGTGAAGGTTGGTGATACTTTCTCTGCATTTAAAGGTATTGCCAGCGGGGTGCCACAGGGTTCTGTCCTGGGTCCTCTGCTGTTTACAATGTTTATTAATGATATCTTTAGCAGCTGCAGTCATGTTAGCATGCATGCGTATGCTGATGACCTACAATTGTACTTGTCGAGACCAATTGGGATGGTAGAGGATTTATGTGCAAGAGTTAATGAAGACTTAGGAGCTATAGGTGAGTGGGCTCGGGAAAACCAACTATTTTTAAACCCCCAAAAATCATTTGTCCTGCCCATATCGATAACTGTTTCCCAATGTTCAGATCTTCCACCTATTCTTCTCAATGGCGTAGAACTAAAATTTGTTAGTCAAGTTGTCAATCTTGGGTATCAAATTAACTCTTCACTATCTTGCGTGGACCACATTAATTCCGTTGTTTCAAAAATCTATTATGGACTACGTAATCTGAGGCGGACCTCGGGGTTTGTACCAGTCGAAACCAAACGGAAGCTAGTGATTCAGTTATTGTTGCCTATTATAACATACTCGGAGGCTGTGTATAGCAAATTGGATTCCAGATCCATGCACAAGCTACAGGTTGCTTTCAATAATGCAGCTCGATATGTGTACTCTGTCAAAAGGTCTGATCACATTTCCATTTACTGCAACAAAATACTGGGCTGCAGCTTACAGAGCTACATGGAAGCAAGAAATTGCATCTTTTTGCACAAAATTATCCATTCCAAAAGGCCCCAGTATTTGTATGAAAAACTTAAGTTTTGTAAGTGTCACCGACATATGAATTTACTACCTCCAGCCCACAATTTCCCCAACTCCAGTCGACTATTCTTTGTTAGCACCATTAGATTATGGAATTCGTTGCCCATGCATCTTAAATCAATTACCAATAAACGCCACTTTAAGCATTATATCTTCAAACACTTTTCTTAACTCTGTCCTTCTCTACTTTTCTCACTATTCTGTTTTCCTTTTCTATCTTCTCTTTTAAATATTTAGATTCCCACTGGATTCAAATATACTGTTAATAATCAATTTTTGTCAATCAATTGTATTTGTTGAGCTAATCAATTGTTAGTTAATAAGTATCAACTTGTGGCATGCAAAAGATGAAATTCTTAAATGTTTAAATGTTTAAAGTTTTATAATTAAATAAATAAATAAATAAAAAATTTAATAAAAGTTAAATGCCAAAATGCTACACCACAATGGTTTTCCACGTGTCCTGATCATAAAAACACAATTTTGGACTTTATGATCTTAGTTCTTCTTAGGAAGCATTGTGCATGGGCCTCCGAAAAGAACAATTTAACTAAACCCCGAAAACTTAAAATCATAAAAACGTAATAAACTCTGGTTATTTTGACCAAACTTATTCCTTGACTTATTCCCACAATTGGGGGTTTTTTTATCGTAGTATTGTGAATTGCTGAGCTCGTTACAGAAATTAACCAAAGCAAAAATATATTCTAACTTCAGTTGTTAGCCAGCGGCAACAACAACCACTTTAATTTCCTCCATCACCATGCATGCGGCACATCGCTTTGTTGGCTAACAACAACAACGACATATATGGTGCGTTACTGTTTGGTACACCGGCATGCCATTAATACTTTTATCTGTTTGCTCTCCGAACATTTCATTTTGCACTCTCACAGCTTCTCTTTTTAGGCTCTCGCGCTCTGTGCGTTCTCATCCCCTTTACTACTTCCCCCCGCATCAACAAACGGGTCCTACCGCTGGAACCCGCAAAGAAAATTTTCTTTACACCAGATGCGCATTCTGTATATTGTTTGTTCTGTGGTAATACCAAAAAGTATGAAACATAAAGAGTGTGCATCACGTACAAGCAACAATTTGAATGCGGGTGCTGATATCGCCACCCGTCTTCAAGATGCGGGGGTAGACAACAAGAGGAAACACTTGAAATGACAGCACAATGCTCTGAGTAGTGGTGGGTAACACAGCACAGTGCTGAGTTATCGTGCTGACACCAAGGAATGTGCCGCACGCTCACACTCACTTTTCAAAAAAACTGTAACACAGCAACTCAGTCGACACACTCGCTCCATAAAACACTGTGTTATAATTCGTGCTTCTTGGCCGCACGGTTGACTCAACATTGTGTTATAGCACAGTATATAGTGTGAATGTGTCAACAAAGCGACTGAGTTGCTGTGTTAGTTTTTTTGATAAATGAATCTAAGCACAATGTTGAGTAGAGAGTCGACTTGTTGATATTGAGGTATGTTGTGTAGACTTCTGAATTGTGCTACAGCTGTGCTGAGTTTTGACTGAGTTTATATCAACTTAACTCTCAGAAAATAAACAAATACGTTTTAACTAACTAAAAGAGTTTTGCTTGAAGTTTTTTAAATTTATTTAAAAAAATTTTTATGAAATGAATGTTTGCTTGTTGTATAAATAAATTAATTCAAAAGTACATAAATTAAATAAAAATACGACAGTTCATTTATTTTGTAAAACTTGTACTAACAAAACGAACAAAATAATACAATATATGCTTAAAAATTAATATAGAATTCAATTCTAAATCACATGCAAAGGAGATCGTTTGTTGTTTAAAAAAATTTGCATTTGCACAAAAACTACACTTTTTCCAACAGTGCTTTAGAGTACATAAAATTTCATAAATTTAATAAATTATCAATTTAATTTCGGCATAGTCAATGTACTTCAGAAAGTATAAATTTAACTTCAGAATAGTGAAATGTACTTCAGAAGTACATTTGATTATTTCCGAAATACATTTGACTACTCTGATTGAATTGATGCTTCCTGAAGAACATTGACGAAAGCATGTCTACCCGAGGTTATACCAAATTGCCAAAATTCTACTATGCATTTCAGCAACTTCCGTTCCTTGTGAACGTGTTTTTTCTCATGCTGGGCAAATAGTCAGCGAAAAACGGGAAAGGTTAGATACTGGCAAAATATCACAAGTTGTTTTTAAACTACAATTTAGGTCATGAGGATCTTTGACTTACAAACTATTTTCGCTGACTATTTGCCCAGCATGAGAAAAAATACGTTCACAAGGAACGGAAGTTGCTGAAATGCGTAGTCCAGTTTCAGAGTAGTCAGAGTAGTCAAATGTATTTCGGAAATCATCAAATGTACTTCTCAAGTACATTTCACTATTCTGAAGTTAAATTTATCAGGCTTGCAAACTGTTTTGAATAAAGTAAAATCAATCGTGCGTCTTTTCAAAAAAAGTTCGTATGCGCATTCGCAACTTAATATCACCACGACAAGAATGCAGCTACCCGTCTCAAAGTTAAGTTAAAGTTAGTTATCAGCCCTGCAGCAAAATCTCTTTCAGTTTTTGCGTTAAGTTGTCACTAGTATGCCGCTCCGTATACGGAACGCAAGCTAACAAATCCGACGATAGAAACATGAGCTTGTTGTCTTCAGCAATGTAGTGCGCTGTGACACTAATGAAACTGTCTTGTGCGCGAGAGGTCCACCCATCCATTGTCAGGCATACTGCGTATGCTCTGGTTAAACGTTCTTTAACAATTTCCAATGTTTCCTTATAAATGGTCGGAATCAAGGAAGATGACACAGTTTTTCGCGTTGGGAGTTTGTAGCTCGAATTTAGCATATACAGTGGACCCTCGGTTAACGTACACAATTGGTTCCAGCATTTTGTTCGTTATGCGAAACGTTCGTTAAGCAAAACCATTATTCCCATATAAATCAATGTAAAATGAATTAATGCGTTCCAGGTCGAAAAAAATACACCTTAATATGTTTCAATTTGAACTTTTATTGAAAGAATGTAACATAAAATGCATCAAAAGAACTGAAAAAATACACCATTTAAAGTTCAGCTTTTATTGAAAGAAAGTTAAATGAAACGTATAAAATTTTTTAAGGAACTGAATATATATTGGACGGAAGGAGACAATCTGAAATAGAAAAAATTAAGAGTTTAGAAAAGAAAAATTTGTTTGAAATGACGTTTCTGACATAGTTTCAAAATTTGTTGAAAGTGAGACACAGCATTATCGTTGAATAAAACACAGACAGCACTATAATGTGTATTCGGGGTTTCCCCTGTTTCGTTGCTTAGCACAGACAGAAATTTTACATGCAACTAAGGATTCCCCCTTTTTCGTTGGTCGTTATGCAAAACTTCGTTCGTTAAGAGAAACTTTTTTTCCCAAAAAAAAGTATTCGTTATACGAAATGTTCGTTATGCGAGGCGTTCGTTAACCGAGGGTCCACTGTATACTAGTTTTTTAAATTCTGTGTCTTCCACAACGCTGAATGGGTGGTACTCTCTTACTATCATTGTTATCACTTGCCGATCAATTTCACGTTGCTGTTTTACTGGAAGCGGTTTCTGCAAATACTGCGTAATTGTTGAGCAACGTGGAGCGGCAGATGTAGCTTGTGATGTTTGCACATCAGGAAGATGCAGCTCACCATTTGTGCTGAACTCGTTTGTATTTGTTTCCTCCAAATTGACTTTTCTTGGAGGTGCTTGCCGTGCGATCCTTTGTGTTGGATGCTTCGAGTTTATATGCCTCAAAAGGCTGAACGTGGATTTGTTTCCCACCGAAAGCTCCTGGGAGCAGAGTCGACATTTAACTTTTTTGTCCTTCTCTTCCGAAAAATGCAACCACACCTCACTCGTTCGCCGTGACATGGCTCTGTAATATTAGCTATATTTTATTAGACTGCAACAATAATTATAAATAAATAAATTAAACTTATCACCTCTATGCAATCTTCTTATTTTCAGTTTATTTCGGCAGTTTGCCCGTTAGTGTTCGAAATCGATTTCGATAAACATTAGTGAAAGCATTTTTCATCAATTTCGATATATGTACATACAAATGAGTTTTGGCACAGTTGTGCTAGCTCACTGTGCTGACTTTCGCCGCGCAAGCCAGGTCTGTCAGGAACCTTGACCCCAAGGTGCGGAGTCGGCGTTCCTGCAGAGCCGGGCAGTGGCACAGGAAGTGTTGTATCGTTTCTACTTCTTCTTCATCTCCACAACTACGGCAGACATCACCGGACGAGAGGCGCCATTTGGTAAGCATAGATCCAATAGCGCAGTGTCCGGTGATGACTCCAACAAGCTGTCGAATAGAGGTACGACTCAGGGACAGTACGAATCGTGTTTTCGTCAAAGAGAGAGATGGCCACAGTGCCCGGCAGGTGCCGCAGTCGGTCCTGGTACGCCATGACGACTCAATTTCCTTTTTGGTCAACCTGTCAATATACATGTACAGGGCAGATATCGGAGGAAACACAGAGGTATCCACTTCGGTGGCAGACAAAGCCACCCCTTTTCTTGCCATCTCGTCCGCTGCTTCGTTCCCTACCACTCCTGAGTGGCCCGGAACCCAACAGAGAGTGACCTGGTGGTGCCCAATGCCTTGAAGTGCGGTACGACACCTCTGCACTACATTTGATTTCACAACAACTGATTCCAGCGCCCTAAGCGCCGCCTGACTATCCACGAAAATTGTGACATCGAAATTGTGACAGCTATTCCCATAGCCGCTAGTCTCTGCACCTTCGTCAGTTTCGTTACCAGGGTCTTGGTGCCCGTAGCCGGCCACCAGACAATGGCTCCGTAACTTAAGATCGGCCGTATAATCGCAGTATACATCCAATGAACGATAGTCGGCTGCAATCCCCACTTTTTCCATTCAGGCTCTTTTTCACCCGCTCTTCCACATTGCGCCCCCAAGAGAGCTTGGAGTCAAGTATGGTGCCAAGGTATTTAGCCTCGGGTGATAGGGTGAGAGTAGTGCCGCCAAGTTTAGGCAGCTCAAACTTCGGTATTTTGTATTTCCGGGTGAACAGTACCAAAACAGTCTTAGAAGGATTAACCCCTAGACCGTTAAGCTCTGCCCACCTGGAAAGTTCCCTTAGAGCAGACTCCATGAGATCACTGATTGTGGACAGGAATCTTCCAGGGATCAGGATAGTGACGTCGTCTGCATATGCTACTACTCGTAGCCTCCTGGTTTCGAAGATCTCGAGGATGCTATTTACTACAATGAGCCACAGCAGAGGCGAAAGAACACCCCCTTGTGGTGTGCCCCTTGTAGTAAGTTTCCTCACTGAGCACAGGCCTAGGTTAGAGTGGACCCTTCTGCTACTGAACACTGCACTGGTCCACTTTACCACCTTCTCATGAACTTCGAACTTTCTAAGTGCGTTGATTATAGCATCCAAGGTAACGTTATTAAAGGCTCCCTCGATATCGAGGAAAGCGGCTAACGTGTACTCCTTAGAGTTCAGCGATCTTTCGATCGTCTGAACAACCTCATGCAGGGCGCTGTCGACAGATTTCCCCTGCAATACGCATGTTGCGCCTTGCCACTTCTCTAATATAGACGTCTACCAGCCGTTCAAGAGTCTTAAGTAAGAACGATGAAAGGCTGATCGGTCTGTAATCTTTTGCTGTTAAGTGGTTCACTTTCCCTGCTTTGGGAATGAACACCACCCTAACCTCCTTCCAGGCACGCGGGACATATCCTTGTTGGAGAGATCCACGAAAGATTCTCGTCAGGACCTTGACCACCGCCTCCTTAGACCATTGTAGCATAGCAGGAATGACACCATCAGGGCCCGGGGATTTATACGGGCTGAAGGAGTCAATTGCCCATGCCACCTTGGCTTCGCTAATTATCCTCTGAACTAGACCATCCGGTTGCGGTGTTTGTTGCCTATGCGACGTGGTCGCCTCAGCAACATCCGTGCATCCAGGAAAGTGAGTGTTCATGAGGATCTCAAGAAGTTCCTCCCTCGACTCCGTCCATGATCCATCAGATTTCCTGATGCCGCCAGGGGTGTGTGAAACCCCGGCTAGCACCTTGCGGAGTCTGGCGGCCTCGTTAACATTGTCGAGGGATTCACAGTAATTCCTCCAATCGTCCCGCTTGGCCGCCCTAATAGTTTTCTTAAACTTATTAAAGCTAGCCTTGTAGGCTCCCCAGTCTTCTTCAGTTTGACTAAGCTTAGCCTTATTGAAGAGACGCCTAGTATTTGTCCTCAGTTGTCTTAGCTCTGGGGTCCACCAAACTGCGTTGGTTTTCCGAGGAGCTCGACTTTTTGGACACGATTTCTTGAAAGATGTATTAAGAACTTTCGTTAAAAGACTAACTGACCTGGCAATGTTGTTTCTTTCACAGGTAGCTGTCGCCTTGCGCGACGCCAGTTTTTCGGAAACTAGTGCACTGAATCTAGGCCAGTTAGTCTTTCTCGGATTCCTATAGGCTGGTGGACTCCCCACCTTCATGGCCACGGAAAAGACTATCCGGTTGTGGTCCGAAAACGAACATTCCGTCAGTACTTCCAGTCGGCCACAGAGATGGTACTAGGGTCAGTAACCAAGGTTATATCTATAACTTCTTCCCTAACCCTGTTATGGAAGGTTGGCGTATTGCCCCTATTACATAGCATAAGGTTAAAATTAAGAAGAAACTCAAAAATGGACTCACCCCTGCTGTTGGTGCCGGAACTTCCCCACTGTACGTGATGAGCGTTGGCGTCACACCCGATGATGAGATCAAGTCTCCGTGATCGGGCGTGCGCAACAAGGTCCCGGACCTCCTTCGGCGGTGGTTCCTCTCCTTCGAAAGGCATGTATGCGGACGAGAGGATAAGGTCATGCCCCTCCATTTGCTCACATGCAGCCACACACAGGTCACCAGTACTGTATTGAGACAAGAGAAACATATTAATGTACTTTCTATAAACAATACAGACTCGTATCTTACCTTCACCACGCGAATGAAGTACTCTGAATTGACTTGACCCCAATCCACAAACACTGTCTCTGACGAGCCAGGGTTCCTGGATTAAGGCCAAGTCAACCTCCTCCTCCTCCAGAAATTGCATAAGATCGTGGGTGGCGGCCTTAGAGTGGTGCAGGTTTATCTGCACTACCTTCAGCCATTCCCTGTGTGGCACGCTCCTTATTGGGGAAACGAGCTTTCAAGGAACCCAAACCGAACTTGACAATACCAGAGGAGTCTCGCAGATGACTAAAGGACGGTTGGTCAACAGGGACCACGAGGTCCTTACCCGTCTCGTTTTTGCTAGTAGTGGAGGAAATTACTCTCCACTCTCCAGTGTTAAGGCCGCTGTTCTGCCGACCTATCAGCTTCAACGTGTCGGCATCCTCCATGATTGGAGGGGGGACCCACAGTGTTACGATAGGTCGGAGAGGCAATCGGTCGCGAGGTGTAACCTCGAGTTTTGCCCCCTGCCACAGAGGCTCAAGACCGCCGATCGTGCGCACCAGCAAGTCAAGTGGCTGCCTGTTGCCACAACCGACGATTTTTACGCCCCTCTGCCAGCCAGCGCCGTCGAAGTCGATCTCATCGTCCACCGCCCCGAGCATCGCTCGCAGAATGCGTGCCTCAACAGAGAGCCAGTTTTCCGGACGAATTTTCCCATCGGGATCGCTCCGGTCCACTACGGCAATCTGTAGCTCCTGTGGAGAGGAGAAGCTGGCTGAGGATTTCAGCCTTTTCCCCTCCCCTGTAGGCTGATCGTCCCCCGATCTACCCCGTTTGACCGCCTTTTCCACTGCGGTGGAAGTGGGCTTTGTCGAGGTGGATGGCTTATGATCAGCCTTCCGCACTGACGAGGCAGCCGTGGCACTGTTTCCAGGCTTCGCCGCCCCTCCTCTGTCCGGTCGTACAGCTGTAGCGGCCGTGGCCCTAATACCAGGCTTTGCCGCCGTTGCTGTACCACTAGTCGACTGTGCAGCAGTGGCGCTGTCTCTAGGCGTTGCTGCAGTAGTCGATGTCGTGGCACTAGAAATCACCGCCAGCTTCTTTTCGTATTATGCAACGATTTTCTGGTGCTTCTTAACTATGTCTTTCTCCTTGTCAGACAAGGGTACTGAACCTTTGTTCACTTTGCGAAGGAAAGCAAGTGAGCGCCGGTAGCCATTTCTGGCTTTTTTCGCAGCACTGCTCGCCTTACTTTCCCCCGCCAAGGACGTTCCAGGAGTGGAACCGGTGGCCGCAGGTTCGTCCGTCTCCTCTAGGAGTGCCGCCTCCATGTCAGAGTCAGCAGACTCGACGCCGCTATTTTGCGAGAGGATCATCGATCCCTCTTCTATAGCAACGTCGAGCCGAAGACCCTGAAACTGAGGCACCACCCCGGAAATTGAGGGACTGGCCTGAGCGGTGGTGTCCTGCGCTCCTTGCCTGCTTAAGGCAGGTTTGGGCGCCTCCTGCTTCCCAGTAGCGTTAGTAGACCGCGCAGCCTGGGGTCCCGCTGCGCAGCCTAAGTGGTCATTGGATAACGACGCCAGACAGCCCGCTCGCCCACTGTCTACCGCCGGTACTGGGGATCCGACTCCCTGCACCGTAAAAGAGTCCTTATGGGAGCCCCCCAGAATGGTTTTGATGAAGGGTCGCCTTCCCCTGTGGCGTTTCTTTAACATCTATCACGCCACCAAAAGATGATAAGAAAACAGCCGCTCCTAACATGGAGATCAGACGCTGACCAGGGAGCCGCCCACTGTGGGTCAGACGTTCCTGGATTTCCGCATCTCAAACTTCGCCAGCTGAGAAGACAAGCTTCAACAGCCGCCCGGGGACAGCCCGGTCACCAGAAGCAACCTTCGTGAAGGCGTTGAGTCCACTTGGCCTGGTACCCACAAGGATCGCAGCCGAAGATGTGGACCACGTCTACATCCGTGCAGTCAGGTGCTTTGCCTTGTGGATCCAAACCCTGATCCCTTACCCACCCCTAGCTCTGAGCGCAAATCATAGAAACACGAATGCCGCGTCTGTGCTCACTCGTTCATTCTCGCTCAATTATGCGAAGACGATGTGCTGTTGTTCTCGTTGTTGCGCTGGCGAAAGGCTGAAATTGTAAAACGATTTATATTTTGTGGCTGGCTTTTGTTCTTCTTCTATAAGCTTGCACGGCGTCGCATATTGCTTCTGAACTCACTGCCGACTGTAGTGTGCGCAAAATCATAGAAAAGAAAATAAAATATGGCTGGCATGGCGACCTATATGATCGCTACAGGCAATAAAAAATAAATAAGTAATCAATAAAAATGGAATTGGAAAGAAAAGAAAACGTTTTTATCTCG
Organism: Melieria omissa; assembly: GCA_963971225.1. NCBI lineage: Eukaryota > Metazoa > Arthropoda > Insecta > Diptera > Ulidiidae > Melieria > Melieria omissa. Next base: position 63,492,026 of record OZ020268.1, on the reverse strand, counting down.
GAGTATACAAGAAACTTAACTCCACTCTCTGTAACTTAAATGAATTGGAAGACTTGACACACTTTTTAGGAAGATGTCCAATACTGAAAGAAATGAGATATAGGTATTTTGGACAGTTTTATTTAGGCCAGGACGAAGTGATTAACAGATTAAATGGTATTGGTTCTGGTGGTTGGAATAGTGTAGTGTGGTTTGTCGCGAGTGCTTTAAAATATAGAAAACTGATCTTAAATGAATATAACCCTGGGTTTCTCCGTTAGATTTCGATTTTCAAAAAAAAGAAAATTAAAACACGCATCTAATTATTTTTGATTTCAAGTGTTTTACGAATATTGAAGTCAATATGCTTATCAGTTCATTTTTTTAGTAGTTTTCCCATATTCTCAAAATTGTAATCAACCATATGAAAACATAAACAAATAATTTTACTTCGAACTCGCCACGTTAAAATATTTGTAAACATTTTAAATTGGGATCAACCACCAAATTTTTAAATAAATCAAAGCATTGGCCAGCAAAAAGCCATACACCACAAAGATTCTATTGATGGTGACATGACAGCAATCTGTGCAGCAAAACCAATCGGCAACACAAAAAAGCATACACACAATAAACGACAACACCAAAAACATTAGCGAATCCCGAATGATCTTCGTTGAAACGACGATGACGATGCTTTGGTTCGTTATTTACTCTCCGCTTGCGATTCGACGAACAAGATCGCAAAGTCTGTTTTTACACGATGAAACTAGTCGCATGAAACTTTTTGACGTTCTATTTTAAAGTTGCACGTCGCTTTTATACGATGAGACTAGTCTCATGAAACTTTCACCATTCGAGTTTTGAGCTTTTTTATTTGAAAATTTCTTCTCGCATTTTGGGTGTACAAAATACAAAAATTCAATTCAATTCAAAATATATACAATATGTCAGAAGAAAACGTATTGTTGAAAACAATTTTGGACGCAAATGGTAAACGCGACCGGAACTGCAAACGAAAAAATGAAGCAACATGGCAACATATGAAAATGTGCAAAGATAAACGTCGAAAAGTTTCATAAAAATTCCTGCCCGAGCGATTTTTCTCTTCCTCCTGTCGTTTCTCCCCTCTACCCTACATTTTTGACAGTCGCATGCGACTAGTCTCATCGTGTAAAAGCGGACAAACTGTTGAGCGCGAGCAAATTTCCCGCAACCTATGCCTCCGCTCATCTCTTCCCGCCCGCATCAAGAAACACGCTTGACAAATTTTTGAAGATGCGTATTCTTTATATTGTATATTCTTTGGTAGTATTCACTATTAACCGTAGATCGAGCTTTAAAAAAATTAACAGTCAAACCTAAATTGGAGCGTTAGCGGCAAGCAATTGTCAAAATTGCTTCATGCCCATACAAGTTGTATGGGGCAAACCGCAATTGAAACGCTCTGACGCTGAGCTATTCGAATTTCCAATTTTGACAAGGCGTTAGCGGTTGAAGTTGGCTGCGACTAACAAAAACGCCTGTAATTTATCGTCAGAAAACGCAACGCTCAACGCTCCAATTTAGGTTTCACAATAAGGAATCCTATCCTATGTATACAAAGGAAAAAATTGTAAACTTTTCAATTTTCTCAAGACCTTTTTCTTAAAAAAGTGTGAAAGATGGTTTTGAACAAGCATAATCCCAACACAAACAAAGTCACAAGAATGGTTCAATGAAATATATCCTGAAAAAAGTTATAATAAAACAAAAAACCAAATGTATAATTTTTAAGACAAAGTTCGATCTAAGGTTAAAAGAGGAATTTTAAATTTTTAGTCGTCGGAGTTGTCTAGTTTCTAAGTTATTAATTTTTAAAAATCGCCTCGCAATTTAACATTTATTTTTCTACTCCATACAACTGGCATTCATAATAGCACAAAAGCTGAAGAAATATCGACAGCATTGCCATATTGACATTTTTAAATTCAGTATAAAGGTACGATTACACGATGCGTGCAACGCACAAATTTTTCGTTATATTAAACAAATTTCATTCGTGCCCTGTATAATATTATGACGAACGTGTACGAATGTTGACGAATTTTAAGTGCGTACGCACTCGTCTCGAATCAAAATTCGTACATTGTACGCATCAAGGTTGATAGAAAACAAGGTTACGACATCAATGACAGGAAATTTGAAGTTTTCACCAGTGACGTAGTACGAATTGTTTCAAATTTTCAAGGAACAGTGGGACGAGTACGACCTTTTACAAAATTAATATTTCCAAAAAAAACGAGTGTGCTTATGACCACACGACTGAAGTGAAACTTCTTTCGCTCCATCTGTATGTATATATCTATATGTGTGTGTACAATATATACATATATGTACATATACATATATTAATTTTCTACAAATATTTAAACTTATTTTATGTTCTCATTGGTAAATTAATATTTTTGCATAGATCTTTTATTTTCGTAAAGAAAAGAAAGTGTGCGCGCGCACTGCTTTCTCTTGCTCCTACACTGTGATACAGACAATAGGCCTGCAGTGTGCTATGAGAGGAAGAGAGAAAGAAAATATGCGCGCGCACTGCTGTCTCTTGCTTATATCCCCCACTCAACTCCCGTTCGCCTCGCCCGATCACACTTTTCGTAACGCTTACGTCACGCGTTCGCCAGCTTACTCCCCATGCCAAGCGTGCGTAAAGAAGTTTCACTTAAAAAAAAAAGATTATATGAAGTGCATGTGAATTTATTTATTTCGTTTCATTGTATTTAATATATACACATACATACTCACTTATCAATTGCTTAAAGGAATTTAGATAGAGGTTAGGCAAATTTGGACGCTCTGTGTTACCAATATAATTCTCTTGCTATTCAATACAATTATATATATTTTATTCAAAATACTATTTTTCAACATTTTATATCAATTGATATTTTAATAGCTTCATCAATATTATTTTTAAAATTAAAAACGATCAGATTTTCGTAAATGATTAACTTGGTTTGGATTTTAACTTGGAAAATAGTCCTCCTCATTGAATTCTTTTAGTAATGAAATTGATACTGTCGCGTCCACAAAAGTTCCCAAATACGTCTTTTGAGAACGTCAAAAAATGCAGAGCGTGTGGATCTGCGGATTACTCAAAATTTGTAAAAATCGTATTAAATATTAACAACGCAACATATGGCACAACAATCACGAATATTTAAATTCACAAATTACACATATGCTTTTTTTGTATTATTTTGCCGACATTGGCCCACTGCACACTTCATTGTTTACGTTTTGTTTTCTATCAAAAACTCATTACAATTGTTGCAAACCGTTTTCACGAAAACGTTCACTATTGCATTTTGTATTTTTCCAAAGATTCCACACCGTGTTGGTAAAATTTTCGCGTTAAATAGTAACAAAATTCAAAAAATGCCGTTGGCCAATCAAATTTTTCATAACGAATGAAAATAATTTTAAGGTGCCCAATTGACATAGGATTCAAATTTTATTTTTATTTTTTTTTCCAAGATGAGAAAGAATACAAGGAGAAGCAAAATTTTGTTTTAGCAAAATTCTGCACTTGTCATTGCAGAATTGGCAGCTATTCATTAAACTTTCAAAAAATATGTGTATAAACGTGTTTTCGGTCTTAAAAAGGAATATACGTACGAATAATAAAAATAAACTATTACACTCTGAAATGGTCACCTTATAAATTTTCACCAGTGACGTCATCAACCGGATGTCGTAATCTTTATTTTATCATTCTTGGTACGCATCGTATAATCGTCCCCTTTTGTGTCATATAATCACTTCTACAATAGTTTCAAAAATTCGTGCACGCATAATGTGCACGAATAAAATGTTCAATTCGTTCAAAGCATTCGAGAACTTGAATTTTTTTAAGTCCAAAATTGGGGATCAGGACTGCTGATATTATATACATATTACTTATTTAATTTTTACGTTAAAAATTGAAGTTAACTTTTAAGCTTGGACCTCTGATTTGTATTCAGCGGCTTAAAATACATTGAAATTAACTAGTAAAGCCCAACAGAGATTCAACATTTTGGTGGTTGGGTAATATAAAGCCGAAAACCTCAACCCACGACTCATTATTTTATAATGAGTCACACTAGATTTTGGGTTGGATTGCCACGGTGTCGCTCCCTCATTCATCAAATATTCCTCGTATTCTTGCCGAATTTGCTTGGCGTTTTGGGAAATATTTCCACGATTTGCTTCCAAAGACAACAAGTTACTTGAGGCCGGATATTTTCGCCACTCGCCCGCAATGATATCACCGTTATTATAAACACGATCACCCAAATCACTAGTTCCTTTCCGCACCATTAAAAAGTTGTGTGGTAATAATGTATGCGTGTCGGGGATCAGGGTTTGGATCCACAAGGCAAAGCACCTGACTGCACGGATGTAGACGTGGTCCACATCTTCGGCTGCGATCCTTGTGGGTACCAGGCCAAGTGGACTCAACGCCTTCACGAAGGTTGCTTCTGGTGACCGGGCGGTCCCCGGGCGGCTGTTAAAGCTTGTCTTCTCAGCTGGCGAAGTTTGAGCTGCGGAAATCCAGGAGCGTCTGACCCACAGTGGGCGGCTCCCTGGTCAGCGTCTGATCTCCATGTTAGGAGCGGCTGTTTCTTATCATCTTTTGGTGGCGTGATAGATGTCAAAGAAACGCCACAGGGGAAGGCGACCCCCTTCATCAAAACCATTCTGGAGGGCTCCCATAAGGACTCTTTTACGGTGCAGGGAGTCGGATCCCCAGTACCGGCGGTAGACAGTGGGCGAGCGGGCTGTCTGGCGTCGTCATCCAACGACCGCTTAGGCTGTGCAGCGGGACCCCAGGCTGTGCAGTCTACAAATGCTACTGGGAAGCAGGAGGCGCCCAAACCTGCATTAAGCAGGCAAAAGGCGCAGGAGTCCACAGCACAGGATGGTCCCTCACTTTCGGGGGTGGTGCCTCAGCTCCGGGGCCTTCGACTCGACGCTGCTATAGAGGGGGAATCTATGATTCTCTCGCAAAGTAGCGGCGCCGGGTCGGTGGACTCTGAGGCGGAGGCGGCACTCCTGGAGGAGGGAGACCGACCTGCGGCCACTGGCTCCATTCCTGGTATCTTACCGGCGGGGGAACGCAAGGCGAGCAGTGCTGCGAAGAAAGCCAGAAATGGCTACCGGCGCTCTCTTGCGTTTCTCCGCAGAGTGAGCAAAGAGCCTGGATCCTTGTCCGATAAGGAGAAGGATCTGGTAAGGAAGCACCAGAAGATCGTGGCTAGATTCGAAAAGAAACAGGCGGCGATTTCTGGTGCAAAATGCACGGCCGTTGCAGCAACGCCTGGTGACAGTGCCACGGCTGCATGGCCCACCGAAGGTGCAGTGGAGGCGGAAAAGCCTAGAAACAAGGCCACATCCTCCGTCACTGCACGGATGGGAGTAAAGACGGGGACGGCAAAGCCTGGAAACAGTGCTGCGGTCGCCCCGTCAAATGAGACTGGTCAGAGACCCACCACCTCTTCAAGGCCCACTTCCACCACGGTGGAAAAGGCCGTAAAAAGGGGAAGATCGGGTGACGATCAGCCGACAGGGGAGGGGAAAAAGCTGAAGCCCTCAGCTAGCTTCTCTTCCCCACAGGAGTTGCAGATAGCCGTGGTGGACCGGAGCGATCCTGATGGGAAAATTCGCCCGGAAAACTGGCTTTCTGTAGAGGCGCGCATTCTGCGAGCGATGCTCGAGGCGGCTGACGGCGAAATTGACTTCGACGGCGCTGGCTGGCAGAAGGGTGTCAAAATCGTCGGTTGTGGCAACAAGGAGTCCCTTAACTTCTTGGTGCGCACTATCGGCGGTCTTGAGCCCCTCTGGCAGGGGGCGAAACTCGAGGTCATACCCCGTGACCGTCTGCCACTCCGGCCTATCGTCACACTGTGGGTCCCCCCTCCAGTTATGGAGGACGCCGACACGGTGAAGCTGATTGGCCGGCAGAATAGTGGCCTGAACACAGGAGAGTGGAGAATTGTATCCTCCACTACTTGTAAAAATGAGGCGGGCAAGGACATCGTGATCGCGGTAGATCAATCGTCCTTTGCCCATCTGCGGGACTCCCTGGGAGTTGTTAAGTTCGGTTTGGGTTCCCTCAAAGCTCGCTTCCCTAACAAGGAGCGCGCCACACAAGGGAAGGCTGAAGGTAGTGCAGATAAACCTGCACCACTCTAAAGCCGCCACCCACGACCTTATGCAGTTCCTTGAGGAGACTGGAGTTGACTTGGCTCTAATTCAGGAACCCTGGATCGTAGGAAACAGGGTTTGTGGGTTAGATTCAGGTCAATTTAGATTGCTTCATTCACGCGGTGAAGGTAAGATACGAGCCTGTATTGTATACAGAAGGTGCATTAATTTGTTTCTTTTGTCTCATTACAGTACTGGTGACCTGTGTGTGGCTGCATGCGAACGACGCGATGGGCGAGACCTGATCCTGTCGTCCGCATACATGCCATTCGAAGGGGAGGAACCACCGCCGAAGGAAGTCCGGGACCTTGCTGCGCACGCCCGATCACGGAGGCTCGACCTTATCATCGGGTGTGATGCCAATGCACACCACATGCTGTGGGGAAGTTCCGACACCAACAGTAGGGGTGAGTCAATTTTTGAGTTTCTTCTAGGCTCTAACCTTGTGCTGTGCAATAGAGGCAATACGCCGACTTTCCACAATAGGGTTAGGGAGGAAGTCATAGATATTACCTTAGTTACCGACTCCAACACTATCTCCGTGGTCGACTGGAAAGTACTGACGGAATGTTCGTTCTCGGACCACAACCGTATAGTCTTTTCAGTGGCCATAGAGGTTGGATGTCCACAAACTTATAGGAATCCGAGAAAGACTAACTGGCCCAAATTCAGTGCACTAGTTTCTCAGAAACTGGCATCGCGCAAAGCGATCGCTACATTCGAGAGAAACAACATTGACAGGTCAGTTGGTCTTCTAACGAAAGTGCTTAACAAGTCTTTTAATGAATCTTGTCCTAAAAGTCGAGCTCCACGGAAAACCAACGCGGTGTGGTGGACCCCAGAGCTAAGACAACTTAGAACAGATACCAGACGTCTCTTCAATAAGGCTAAACTTAGCCGAACTGAAGAAGACTGGGGAGCCTACAAGGCTAGCTTTAATAAGTTTAAGAAGACTATTAGGGCGGCCAAGCGGCATAATTGGAGGAAGTACTGTGAATCCCTCGACAATGTCAACGAGGCCGCCAGACTTCGCAAGGTGCTAGCCGGGGCATCACATACCCCTAGCAGCATTAGGAAGTCTGACGGCTCGTGGACAGAATCGAGGGAGGAGCTTCTAGAGACTCTCATGAACACCCACTTTCCCGGTTGCACGAGTGTTGTTGAGACGACCACGCCTCATAGACAGCACTCGTCACGACCGGATGCTTTTGTTCGGGGGATTATCGATGAGGTCAAAGTGGCATGGGCGATAGACACCTTCAACCCGTACAAATCTCCGGGTCCCGATGGTGTCATTCCGGCTATGCTGCAATGGTCTAAGGAGGCAGTGGTCAAAGTCTTGGTGCGAATCTTTCGGGAATCTCTCCAACAGGGCTATGTACCGCGCGCCTGGAAAGAGGTTAAGGTGGTGTTCATCCCCAAGGCGGGGAAGTCAAACCACATCACTGCAAAAGACTACAGACCGATCAGCCTGTCATCGTTCTTTCTTAAGACCTTGGAGAGGCTGGTGGATGTCTATGTCAGGGGAGTGGCACAGTCCAGGGGACTCTGCAGGACGCAACATGCGTATTGCAGGGGAAAATCTGTAGACAGCGCCTTACATGAGGTCGTTCAGACGATCGAAAAATCGCTGAGCGTCAAGGAGTATACGTTAGCCGCTTTCCTCGATATTGAGGGGGCCTTTAATAACGTCACTCTAGAGGCAATAATCAGTGCACTTAGAAAATTCGAAGTGGACGAGAAAGTGGTAAGGTGGACCAGCGATATGCTTAGTAGCAGAAGGGTTCACTCCAGCCTAGGCTCGTGCTCGGTGAGGAGGTTAACCACAAGGGGCACACCTCAGGGGGGCGTCCTTTCGCCTCTGCTGTGGCTGCTTGTGATAAACAACATCCTCGAGATCTTCGAATCCAGGAGGCTGCGAGTAGTAGCATATGCGGACGACGTCACTATCCTGATCCCTGGAAAATTTCTTTCCACCATCAGTGATCTCATGGAGTCTGCTTTAGGAGAACTCTCTAGGTGGGCAGAGCATAACGGTCTAGGAGTTAACCCCTCAAAGACGGTTATGGTACTGTTCACCCGGAGATACAAGATACCGGAGTTTAGGCTGCCGAAACTCAGCGGCATCACTATCACCCTCTCACCCGAGGTGAAATACCTTGGCACCACACTCGACTCCAAGCTTTCTTGGAGACGCAACGTGGAAGAGCGGGTGAAGAAGAGCCTGAATGCCTTCTACGTCTGTCAGAAGGCCTTCGGGAAAAAGTGGGGATTGCGGCCGGGCATTGTCCACTGGATGTATACAGCGATCATTCGGCCGATCTTATGTTACGGAGCCATTGTCTGGTGGCCGGCCACGGACACCAGGTCCTTGGCGACGCAACTGATGAAGGTGCAGAGACTGGCGGCTATGGGAATAGCAGGAACCGTCAAAAGCACCCCCCAGGCAGGCCTAGAGATGATTCTACATCTCCACCCAATAGAGCAGTTCATTAAGTGCTGTGCTGCTAAAGGCGCTCTCAGGCTGAGAGAGGCCAACTTGTGGAAAGAGCACGCTTATGGACACTCTGGGATCCTAAGGTCATTTACGAGGCCAGGTACGGAACATCAATTAGATTCCTGCACGGACTATCTGATTCCATACCTGGATTTTGATTCGCGCGCACTTACCTCCTTTCCCTCAAGGGAAGAATGGGGACTTACAAGTGTGATAAGAGACGCCTCCATCACCATATTCACAGATGGTTCTAAGATGGAGGAAGGTACAGGAGCTGGTCTCCACTCAGATGCACTAGGGGCTCAACGGTCTTTCAGACTCCCGGACCTCTGTAGCATCTTTCAGGCGGAGATTTATGCAATCTGGAAAGCTGCTGAATTAATCCGCGACAGCGGATTATCACCCACGGATATCACAATCTGTGTGGATAGTCAGGCAGCCCTTAAAGCGCTGGAATCAGCGACTGTGAAATCAAAGGTAGTGCAGAGTTGTCGCAGTGCACTTCGCGGCATCGGACATCACCGAGTCACTCTCTGCTGGGTTCCGGGCCACTCTGGAGTGGCAGGAAACGAGGCAGCGGATGAGATGGCAAGAAAGGGGGTCGCCCTGCCTCTCACCGAAGTGGATAACTCTGTGCTCCTTCCGATATCTGCCCTGTATTTGCGTATTGACAGGTTGAGCAAAACTTACATCGAGTCCTCATGGCGGAGCAGAACTGATTGCAGTACCTGCCGGGCAATATGGCCTTCCCTTTCCGTGAGGAAAACGCGATATGTACTGTCCCTGAGTCGAACCTCTATTAGGCAGCTTGTTGGAGTCATCACTGGACACTGCGCCATTGGATCTATGCTGGTCAAATGGTGCCTCTCGTCCAGTGATGTCTGCAGAAGCTGTGGAGATGAGGAAGAAGTGGAAACGATCCAACACTACCTGTGCCACTGCCCGGCTCTGCAGGAACGCCGACTCCGTACCTTGGGGTCAAGGTTCCTGGTAGACTTGGCCTGCGCAGCAGTAGTTGAAATATCGGATCTACTCTCCTTCATCAAGAGGTCGAACTGGTTTGCCCCGAACTGAGAGCCACTGGTTAGCTCCGGAATCTTCCATGAAGGGATTCACAATGGGCCATTTTGGCCTCCGAGTGGAAGTGCTGCCCTTGGGACGCACACACCCTTCCCTACCTAACCTAACCTAACCTATGTATGCGTGTCGGTGGTAATAAATTTCGCATTGAATAGGGTTTCATTATATGAGTTTTTATGGCAAACGCATCGTCAGCTACAAATACAAATACATGCGGCACTTCGAGAGAACGACCAGGTAAAGGCTTTAGTGCAAATTTGCAAATGTGCATTAAAAACGATGCCATCAGATGATCGCGCATTGCATCCAACATCAGCGTATATGAATTCATATTCCGCGTCACATATAGCCATAAGCACAATGGAATGGCTGCCTTTGTAATTATAGTATACGCTGCCTGCATTTGGTGGAGCGGTCATACTGACATGTTTGCCATCAATGGCACCCAAACAATTGGGAAATTTCCAAACATTTTTGAATTTGTCCTAAATTTCTGCCCATCTCTCTGTGTTTTCTGGTACCTATAATAAAGTCAAATATATGTTGCCGGAATTATTAGAAGAAGATCGTAATTTGTGTATCCTTGTGAAGGTTATGGAATCCTTTGGCATAACCCTACTCATGTATATTATATATTTAACTAGCTGGGCCCTGCGGCTTTGCACGCAAGTTCTCTTGTTTCCCCCGATACAAATTCTTAACCCATTGTTGACCCGTCAGATTTTGATTAAAAACAAAAAAAAAACATGTTTCTAATTATCTTTGATTTCAAGTGTTTCCAAAAATTGTTAAGTCAATAGGCCTTTTGAAAAATCATGTGTTTTCACATTTAAACAAAAGTAACATCATATCTAACCAAATTCTTAACCCTTTTCCAAAAAAATTAAAAGCAAGTTTTTATTATTTCTGGATTCCCGAAGTGAAAAAAGTGAAAACACGTGTCAAATTATTCCTAACTAAGAATACTTCCACCAAGTCTGAAGGCAATCGGCCCATTAATTCATGTTTTTCACAATTTATCCCCACAAACGTTTAACCCGTCGCTGACCCCGTCCGATTTTGATATTCGGAAAAATGAATATCACGTATCAAGTGATTTTCCATTTGAAGTACTTTCATCAAGTTTGAAGTTAAAAGGCTTGTTTCTCCATACATACGTTTAACCCATTTTGAAAATAATAGGAAACACGTATCTAATTTTTTTATTTCAAGTAATTTTACAATGTTTGAAGTCAATACACCCATCTGTTCATTTTTTTCGGAGTCTTGCCTTAAACAAACCTTAACCCATTGTTGGCCCAGTTAAATTTTGGTATTCGAAGAATTATAAAATACGTCTCGAATTATTTTGGATTTAGAGTATTTTCACCAAATTTGAAATCCCGTGTTAGCGGACGTTCATTCTTTAAGATGTACCAACACTTCAAATTTCACGTTAGTAGCTTCATCGGTTTGAGCTGGGCTGGGCAGTCCGTCAGTCAGGACAAATAACGTTTATATATGGGCATCTCCCAGTGGCACGGACGCGACATGTTTTTTTAGTGTTCTAACGCGCTGAAATAGTGCTACATTTTAGAAATATATTGGAAAAATTTAGTACAAACTAGTACAAAATAACAAGCAATTATGCAATGAAACGGACGCGACAAAAAAAATACGTTTTTTTGAAGCACTTATAGAAATATGCAAAATTTAGCGATTTTTGGAAACTTTTTTTTTATATATATACATGCAAATGAAGGTCAAAGGATAACTTTTCTTCGTAGACTTATGAAATATGAGAATTTTGTCTTACCTTTTTTAATTAGGTATATCATGAATATGGTCGCGACATCACGGACGCGACAAATTTTTCCAAGGGGAATAAAACACAGCAATGATGTTCATTATAACACTTCAACTTTTAATAAAAATAACACATAACAAGTTAAATTCAAGTAACATAACAGTAATAAATAAGGGAAAATAAAGTTATAAGTTTTTAGTGTGGTTTATTTTAATTTTCTTCTTTGATGAATAAGCGGTTCGAGCTACTTCAATAAATTGACTGTCAAAGTATGAAAACCAATGCAAACTTTTAACTCCTTTGATTTTCGGAACATTTTGCCATAACACTTCGTTCAATAATGTGTGTGACTGACACATAGATGGCGGCACTAATACTAAATCAATATTTTTTTTCGAAATTGTGAACCTTTTTAGGCTTACTGTCAAAATTATATGTCAATCCGACCATTAGTTTACAAGTTACAGTGCTTTAAGTGACACTACTTTTGAGTTTTCAAAAAAATAAATTCAAAGCAATTCCGTGTGCTGATTTATCATTGTTTTTTAATGAAAAAAAATACTGTTCAATGCCAGGAATGGCTTGAAAAACATTATTCGGACTCTGCTCCATCAAAAAGAACCATTTGTTATTGGTATGCCGAATTCAAACGTGGTCGTACAGACACCGATGACATTCCATCTACTGGACGGCCAAATGACGCTGTTATTCCGGAAAACGTTGAAAAAACACTGAAAATCATTATGTCCGACCGTAAAGTGAAAGTGGGGGAGATTGCTGACATTCTAAAGATATCAGCAGGCAGTGTACACACCATAATACACGAAAATTTGGTTATGAAAAAGGTGTTTTCGAAATGGGTGCCGCGTTTGCTCACACCGGAGCAAAAACAACAATGAATCGATGATTCAAAGAGCTGTTTGGACATGTTTACGCGCAACAAGTCGGATGAAACATGGATCCACCATTTCACTTCAGAGTCAAATCGGCAGTCTGCTGAGTGGCATGCAACCGGTGAAAGCCGCCCAAAGCGTCCAAAGGCACAAACATCGGCTGGCAAGGTTATGGCGTCAGTATTTTGGGATGTGCACGGAATAATATTCATCGACTATCTTGAGAAAGGGAAAACAATCAATAGCGACTATTATATAGCGTTGTTGGAACGTTTGAAAGAAGAAATCGCGATTAAGCGGCCCCATATGAAGAAGAAAAAAGTGTTGTTTCACCAAGACAATGCACCGTGTCACAAGTCGATGAAAACTATGGCAAAAATGCATGAATTGGGCTTCGAATTGCTTCCTCATCCCCCGTATTCTACAGATCTGGCCCCCAGCGACTACTGGCTCTTCGCAGACCTCAAAAAGATGCTCCGTGGTAAGAGATTTGGCTCAAATGATGAAGTAATCGCCGAAACTAACGCCTATTTTGAAGGCAAAGAAAAATCGTTCTACAAAGGCGGTATCGAAAGATTGGAAAAGCGTTGGAATGATTGTATCTCCCTAAAAGGGGACTATGTTGATGAATAAAAACGAATTTTGGCAAACAAATGTGTTTTAATTAGTTAGTCACACACATTATTGAACGAAGTGTTAACTCTGACAGTTGATAAGAAAAAGCTTGAAGTTGTTCTCCAGAGATATACATATAAAAGGTGGACTCCATATATGTTGTTCTTAGCACATTCATAAAAAGATTGAGCATCTTCGAGCATGATATTTCTTGCTTTGACAATTTGCCAGACTTTTCGTTTTACTACGGCACCTACTCCGTCTACAGCACCTTTGCCATGTGAAGTGGCGAAAAAGTTCCACTCTAATATTCCGCAATTAAATTCTGCTGCGAGTCTAGGAATACTAGAAAGAATAAATTTGTTTTTGAATTGGCAACTGCTCCCATCTGAAAAAATATAAATGCTTGTAATCCTTTCGTATTGTTTTTGTAATGTGTTCACAATTTTTGAAATAAAGCAATAAACATCGAATTTATTGTGAGTCAATTCATCGCTGATAACAGCAAACGACTTAGTTTCACCAGGAACCCAAGCAACGCACGTAAAAACTGTAACTTGGCTGTAACTAAAGTGTGCATCTTGAATTTCGTTTTGGCAGGTTAGGCGATAGTTCTCAGCAAAATCAACTTGCAGTACTAGTTCATTAGCTGTTATATTTTTTTTTTATTTTCAAAATAATTTTGTTGGGAACGTTTAACAAAACAATGCATTTTAAAAGCAGGTAGTTGAGTCTCTAGATCATGAACTAAGTCCATTAATGGAGCAATAGTGTAGTTTAGAGTTATACGGATTGTCTATTTTCTCCATTGTTTCCATTTGATTTCTGTATTAATTTCCTTGAGGAACTCTATTGGAATTAGATCGTGTTTAATATCGTGCACACAGCTCTTACATTCATTAGCCATGCACTTTTCATTCGTCACATCGCAGCAAACTGATTTTAGAAATAAGTCATGTTTGGCCGAAATCAACGGGATAATCTTTGCACAACCTTCAAGTAAGAAAGTGAAATTTGCATGGTACTTACACACACACATATTGTGTGGTAAATGATTAATTAATAATAATAATAATAATAATAATTGATTGGCACGACAGCCCGCTTACGCGAGACTAAGGCCTAGCTTCCCGCAACCACCCGTGTTGTGCGTGTGAATTTTGTACGCGGGTGGAAGGGACCTACAGTTTTATGCCGGTTCCGAACGGCAGGTTGGGAGCTTTTTCATAGGCAATTTTTACTCTCAGAGGTTTGCCATTTCCAGCTGAGAGGACAGCCACCGAAAGAGAAAACGAGTTTCCCGTTATTTTTTTTTTAGGTGTTACTACATGCAGTATTCGATCTTGCGTCGCTCTGCATGCGACTCGTTGGACCGCGCACTAACCAACTAAGCCACGGCGGCTGCCTAATGATTAATTGTAAATTAATAAATGTAAATGATGTAAATGATTAATTAGCTGAACATAAATCGGTCTACAGCCAAAAAAGAAAGTTCTGTTGACGTTTTCTTCTGTATATTCAGCTTTGAAAAGTTAATATGTTTCTTGTAAAGTCATAAGCATAAAACGTTTTGCAACTACTTTCCCATTAATTAACATTGTGTCTTTCTTCCAGGAGCTTGCGCGCTAATTCCATCTTGCAAATACAATTTTTCAATTAATTTTTCACGCCTCTGGATGGTTGGTGACTTTTCAGTGCTGTCATCCATCGTTTCTGTTGGGGTTATATACAGGGTAGGCCATTTAAAGTGGAAGCATCTGGTAACCCTATAACTTTTGACAGAGCTGTCAGATCGACTAATGACATAGCGCGTTGGAAGCGTCATTCCAAGACAATTTATACCATGGAACAGTACACTCCAAAAGAACGTGCTGAAATTGTTCAGCTTTACATTCAAAATAACTTCTCGATTGTGAAAACCAAACGTGCGTTTCGTGCAAAAAATAAAGTTAAAAGTGCTCCCGGTGATAACACCATAAGGCGTTTATACGCAAAATTTGTGAACTCCGGTAATGTTAGTAATGCCAACCACTCATCCCGACAACGCACAAGACGTTCCGATGAAAATATTGAAGCCGTACGAGCCAGTATTGAGGCGGAACCAAGAACATCGAGCTATCGCCGTTCTCAGGAATTGGGAATCACAAGGACCACGCTCCGACGCATAATTCATGGTGATTTGAAGATGTTTCCTTACAAAATCCAAATGGCACAAAAACTAAACCCAGATGATTAAACGCGTCGCCTCCAATATGCCAAATGGTCCATTGAAATGGCTGAGAACGAAGGTGACTTTTGGCGAAAAATCATCATGTCAGACGAGGCACATTTCACGTTGAATGGAGGCGTAAACAAACAAAATTGTCGCTTCTATGCCACTAAAAACCCTCAATTATTTGAGGAGCAGCCTCTATACGACCAAAAAGTCACAGTTTGGTGTGGTGTTTGCGCCGATATGATCATCGGGCTGTATTTTTTCCAAGACAACCGTGGAAAGACCTTATCCATCGATGGTGACCGTTATCGAGCCATGATAACCAATTTTGTGATGCCAATTGTTCGTGAAAATGGTTTGGATGACTTTTGGTTTCAACAAGACGGCGCTACATGCCATACAGCACGAAAAACCATCGATTTATTGCGGCCATTGTTCCCCGCCCAAATCATATCGAAAAAAGGCGATTATGAGTGGCCACCGAGATCACCCGATTTGACGCCGCCAGACTTTTTTTTGGGGCTACTTGAAGTCCAAGGTATACACCAACAAGCCAAGGACACTAGCTCAACTCAGAGCCAACATACGCCGCGAAATAAGAGCCATATCGGCCGATACACTGGCAAAAGTGATGGAAAATGCCGAAAAAAGGGCACATTTTGCGGCCAAAGCTAATGGTGGCCATTTACGCGATATCATTTTCAAAAACTAACTAGAAAATTTCTCCTTGGACCAAAATAAATGAATATCGAGATGAAAACAAAAAAAACTTTTTTTTTCCTCTTTTTTTCAAAAACAAATGCTTCCACTTTAAATGGCCTACCCTGTACTTCTTGCATAAAGATTTGAGAACAGCTTTTTTTTTATTCAGGTCTTTTGGAAGCGCGTCTTCAACTTTTCTCATTGCTTTTCCCATCGTTTGCTTACAGGTGTAAGCTTTGCATTGCAAAGTATCGATAGGCTTATTGTTATCTTTCTTTTTTTGCCGCAACACTTGCTGCCTAACGCGGTTCTTTTCTTTTATCTTTTTCAAGAGAGTGCTATCGCTTTTCATTTTTTCCGATAATTTTTTTCGATACTGTCGCTTTCGTTCAGCTTCTTTTTTCTTATAATGTTGCCATTTTTCGACATCTTCTGTTCTTTTCTCCCTATACTTCTTCGCTTTCTCACTCCTTGTTTCTTTTGATGTTTGTGCCATCTATAAACTATTACTTTAAGTCGTATTCATAAAATTTAATCGTAACTTAACGCACCGACACGCCCGTTTAATGGTCCATCCGTTAGAAAACTGAATTCAATTGACGACTACCGTGCCGGCGCGCTACGAATCAGAGATTAGCAATGGGTACCGCAATTTTGGATACCCGGCATTAATACTCATTCTTTTTACTACCTACTACTCATAAGCACCGCATAATGCAAGTTAGCACGTAAGCATAATCACGCAACCTTGCCGCTGTCACCATCGCCGTCGCCGCCGCCGTATTCGCAGAAGTCAGTGCTCGCACGCGCATCCGCTCGACGTTCCATAGCGCTGATGTAGCATAATTTGCCATTGACCACCGCTGGTATGGTGGCATTGCCCGGCGTAGCCGGCACTGTAATTGGAGAATTCCTGCCATGGTCGTTCGTTCGTTGCGTTGTTTAGTCAGTCTTAGCTTAGTCGGTCTTAATTTAGTTAGTCTTAATGCAACCACAGAAGCACATAGTGTTTAAAATAAAGACGGAAAATAAAATAAACTTCGTTTCATTTAACTGGTGCCCAACGTGGGGCCACACACAAAAAGTCCTGGTAAAGGATAGTTAGAAGTGGCCCGAGTGCACGAACCCGCGTGTGAGTGCAAAAAACAAACAAAACAATTTTCAAAAACTAAAAGACAAAAAACATTCAAACGAAACAAAGTTTTCAACACAAAAATTAAACAAACAAAAACAATTTTCAAAAACTAAAAGACAAAACACATTCAAACAAAACAAAGTTTCCAACGCAAAAATCAAACAAACAAAAACAATTTTCAAAAACTAAAAAACAAAAAACATTCAAACAAAACAAAAGTTTCAAACACAAAAATCAAACAAAGGTAAACAATCGTGCAAAAAATCAAACCTAAAGTGCAAAAGAACATAAGGCATTGCACGCCAAGCCGAGGCGTCGCCAACGAGGGAAAACTGCAGGACCGGAGCAATCAAGAATAGAAA
The DNA here is from genome assembly GCA_963971225.1 of Melieria omissa. Classification (NCBI taxonomy): domain Eukaryota; kingdom Metazoa; phylum Arthropoda; class Insecta; order Diptera; family Ulidiidae; genus Melieria; species Melieria omissa. The sequence continues at coordinate 63,474,525 of OZ020268.1, read as the reverse complement.
GAATTTGAAGTGGAATTTTATTGGACTTTCGAATTTTATTACACCGAGCATGCTTTCGTTCATTAGATTTATGTAAGTGAAGTGCCCAGCAACGATTTCAAACGATTTCATTTCAATATAGTTTTTCAATAGAATTTTTAAAATTTGTTCTTCAATGGAGGTACAAGTAGTTCAGCAGTTGTTAAACGCGGCTATAAAAGCCGCAACAGAGCAAACTAGGGCCGAATTCCGGGCTACCGTAGACGACCTGACTAATAGACTGGCGACCCTAGAGACCCCTACGGCAATCGTCGAATACGAACCAGTGACGATCAGGGACGGCGTAGGCTGCGACGAGTCGTTGGACTTGGTGAAGTCTCTGCCTGAATTCCGCGGGGAACAGCTGCATTATGTCTCTTGGAGACAGGCAGCACATGCTGCCTACAAAATTTTTGAAAGATACGAGGGCAGCTCCCGTCATTATCAAGCAGTGGCTATCATTAGGAACAAGATTGTAGGGGCTGCCGACACAGTACTGGCGTCCTTCAACACCGTTCTGAATTTTGGGGCAATTATAGCCAGGCTGGACTCCACGTACGCAGACAAGAGGCCTGTGTACTTGATAGAGCAGGAAATGTCCACATTACGTCAGGGTAGGCTTTCTATAACGGAATTCTATGACGAGGTGGAGAAGAAGCTGACATTGATAGTTAATAAAACTATCATGACTTATGGGGAGCAAAGGGACCTCATAAAATCCCTGAACAGGAAGTATAGGGAAGATGCGCTCCGAGTCTTCATTTCGGGGCTTAACAGGCCTTTGTGTGGCATTATTTTTTCATCAAGACCCGCTGATATGCCTACGGCTTTAGCCCTCGCACGGGAGCTAGAAGCCAACCAGGCCCACTCTTCATTTGCCCAGTCATTCTTAAACCGAAACGAACAACTTTCAAGGCCTAGACCAAACCAATTTAGCAATCTCCCGCATTATCGGAAGTTGGAAGTCGGACGACAGACTGCAACGCCAATGGAGGTCGATCCATCACTGTCATACTTCAGGCAGAATAGGCCAGCACCACGGCCACCGGTACCTCAAAATCAGGGAAACTACCATAGGCCCACTCCGGGTCCTTTCGTACAAAGGAACCCTTTCAATGGACGTCCGGTGCCAGAATGGCATGATCAAGAGAGGGCTCAAAAGAGGCGCAATGAAAGCGATAAACAGCCAATTCCGAAACTGCAACGTATAAACCACGTACGGGCTCAAGAACAAGATGACGACCACCAATATGAAGGGCTCCAGACTTATGACGCCTACGACGAAGGCGAACAACCCGACGATTGCTACACCAATCAAGAGACGGACGAGATAAATTTTTTAGGAACAGATCCCTCCTACCCTATGTCAGCAGGACATTCGCAGGAGGGAAACTAAAATTTCTGATTGACAGAGGTGCTGCAAAGAATTATGTAAAAGATCTTAGTGGCCTTAAGGGTATCAAAGCGGTCAAAAGCCCTTTTGCTGTTAAGACACTTCACGGCACCGACACAATTCGCCAAAGGTGCACCATAAACATTTTTGGCAAAACTACTGACTTTTTCATTTTACCCTCACTACAAACATTCGACGGCATCATAGGTTTTGATTTCCTTAGAGAAATAAATGCCAAACTGGACTTGAAAAAGTGAACCCTCTATTATGAAGGCGGAGAGGAGATACTGATGTACTTCTACTGCCAGGACGTTAATAGCGTAATGGCAATCCCAAACTGTAACGAAAATCTCTCTCGGCTACTCAAGGAACAATCCGGATTTTTCGCTGACCCAACAGAATCGCTGCCATACAACACAACAGTGGTGGCAACGATCAGGACGACCGACAACGAACCGGTTTACTCAAAGACCTACCCCTATCCCATGGCTGCCACCGAGTTTGTCAACAATGAGGTGGCCAGCCTTCTACGAGACGGCATAATTAGGCCATCACGTTCCCCGTACAACAATCCAATATGGGTCGTTGGTAAAAAGGGCACAACAGAGGCAGGGGAACGGAAGTTGAGGTTGGTCATCGATTTCAGGAAGCTTAACCAGAAAACAGTATCGGATAGGTATCCCATTCCGGACACTTCCATCATCCTCGCTAACTTGGGCAAGTCCACCTTCTTCACGACCCTGGATCTCAAATCGGGGTTCCACCAGATCAAGCTTGCAGAACAGGGAGAAAACAGCATTCTCTGTCAATAATGGCAAGTATGAATTCTGCCGACTGCCATTCGGACTTAAAAATGCTCCAAGCATTTTTCAGCGAGCTATTGACGACGTTCTAAGAGATGAGATTGGCAAGTGTTGTCACGTTTACATCGACGACGTGATCATCTTCTCTGAAAACGAGGACCAACACATCAACGATGTAGGCCGCATTCTCGAAAAGCTTTTCGCGGCAAATATGAGGGTGTCATTGGAGAAGACGAAATTCATGAGAAGGGAGGTGGAATTCCTCGGATTTCTTGTCTCCGAGGGTGGGATAAGAACTTGCCCGGACAAAGTGCGAGACATCCTGAATTACGAAACCCCACAGACTCTACGTAGCCTACGATCGTTTCTGGGACTATTGGGGTATTATCGACGGTTTGTGAAAGACTACGCAGCTATCGCCAAACCGCTGACAAAGTACCTGCGTGGCGAGAACGGGAACATCGGAGCCAATCGGTCCAAAAACGTTCGTATCCAGCTCGACGAAGAGGCACTGAGAGCTTTCAACAAAATCAAGGAAATTCTCGCCTCCGAGGACGTCCTCTTACTTTATCCCGACTACGCTAAACCCTTCGAACTGACCACTGACGCGTCCTCGCACGCATTGGGCGCAGTCCTGTCCCAGGGGGGTCGACCCATAACCATGATCTCCCGTACCTTGTCCGCAACTGAGGGAAACTACGCTACCAATGAGCGTGAGCTCTTGGCGATAGTGTGGTCTCTGCACAAACTAAGAAATTACCTCTATGGTGCCAGGCAACTTAACATCTATACCGACCACCAACCTCTCACCTTTGCCATATCGGACAAGAATCCGAATGCTAAGCGTAAACGGTGGAGAGCGTTCGTAGAGGAATTTGCACCAAAATTTTTCTACAAGCCAGGTAAAGCGAATGTCGTGGCGGATGCACTGTCTCGCCAACATGTCAATGCATTAGTCAATGCAAGCTCCTCCTCCGCTACAGCGCACAGCGAGGAATCATTGACGAAGGCCATCCCCACAATTGCCAACCCCATCAACTGCTTCAAGAATCAGCTTATTCTGGAGGAAGGACGGACACCAGCGAAAAGGACGACAATTCTATTCAGGTCCCAGACCAGACATCATATTACGTTTAGCAATATAAGCGATCTTTTATCCACCATTAAGGAATGTGTTAACCCCTATGTGGTCAATGGACTACTATGTGACATGCCCGTCTTGGCACAAATTCAGAATGAGTTACTTACGATGTTTCCCGGCGTTAGATTTCTCCATACTTCAAAACAAGTAATGGATGTCTTTAATGAAAGCGATCAAAGGGAAATTCTGGAAACAGGGCACAACAGGGCTCACCGTTCTGCGCGTGAAAATTTGCAGCAAATACTAGGCGAGTATTTTTTCCCCAACATGCGAAAAAGATTGAAGGAATTGGTTTCAACCTGTAAGGTCTGCTGTGAAGCCAAGTATCAGCGCCAACCTCCCAGACCAACTGTAGGTAGCTCCCCAATTCCCCAATACCCCGGCGAAATCTTACATATTGACATCTACTCGACGGACAAAAAGCACTTCCTGACGTGTGTGGACAAATTTTCTAAGTTTGCTATTGTCTCCCCCATAAATTCGAGGTCAATAGTTGACATAAAAGAACCCATCCTACAAATCCTTAACTTTTTCAAGAACACAAAAACCGTAGTTTGCGACAACGAGAAATCCCTAAACTCCCAAACAGTAAAATCCTTATTGAGGGATCACTTTGCAATAGATATCTTTACAACACCCCCGCACCATAGTACAACTAACGGCCAAGTCGAGCGATTTCACAGTACTCTATCAGAAATCGCCCGATGCGTTAAGATGACACAAGGGCTGAACGCCACCTCGGATTTAATCTTGATTGCCACGTCCAAATATAACCGATCGGTCCATTCCGTCACGGGACAAAAGCCCATAGACATAATTCACTCTATCCCGAATGCCCTTAAAGAGGAAATTAAAACCAGAATCAGCAAGGCACAGGAAAAAGACTTAGAACGATGCAACAGGGACCGGATAACAAAAATGTTCCAACCGGGGGATAAAGTCTTCATTAAAACCAATAGGCGAATAGGAAATAAGTTTACAAAACTCTACGTAGAAAAAACTGTCGAAAGGGATCTAGGGACAACCGTTCTAGTTGAAGGCAAGCAAATTCATAAGGCTAACCTGCGATAATTTGTACTTCCAGGTTCCTCACCCTCGCTATAACCCAACCGGCCGACGCGAAACTACTGAACTACACTAGTTCCTTCTACATACCGATCACCAACGGGGACGTGGCCATCTTCGAACAGTATGACCTCTTACTGCACAGAACTAACCTCTCGAACTATGAGACCATGGCACGCGAAACAGAGAGCCTATTCGACCATCTGCCTCACTCTCCCATCAGGAAGATAGTACAAATTGACATTGACCGAATTTTCCACCTATTAAACACCCTCAAAATTCACCACCGGCAAGCCCGTAGCATTAACTTCCTGGGTACAATGTTGAAGTACATTGCGGGGACCCCGGACTTCGACGACTTTAATGACGCAGCGACTAAGGAACAAGCCCTCATAGAGGCGAATGAACGGCAAATGGTCATTAACACGGAAATACAGATGAAGATAAACGAGTTGACCCAAAGACTGAACAACTTACTTGACGAGACAAAGGAAAGGCACGTGAACGCGGGTAACCTGTTCGAACTGCTTACCGCCAGGAATAGAGCAATGCTAACAGACATCGAAAATATTATTTACACAGTAACTCTAGGAAAAGCAAATATAATTAACCCAATTATCCTCGCAAATGAAGAAACTGAGAGGTTAGTAGTTGCTGAGCACTCCGCCAACGTTAATATAAATAGCATATTAAGTATTTCCAAACTCAAAATTTTGCAAGATAATAACTGTATTTACTTTATAATTAAGTACCCAAAAATTACGAAAATTTGTAGTAAGATTAGGCTCCTGCCCGTTGTCCACGATCACACAATAGTAATGCTAGAAACAAATATAGTGGCTAACTGCGACCACGTCTATCATCCCTTGACGGACTGCAAGGAATCAATAGCTATGCCGTTCTGCAAACCATGCGAAAAGAGTTACTGCGTGCAGCAACTGCTCAATCAGCATTCTGCGGCTTGTAAAACGTCCTCAGCCGACCACATTGCACCTATTGAAGAAATCGATGACGGCTTAGTGGTGGTGAACGATCAGACAGCAGAAGTTCGCGATGGAAACAATTCGACGACCATAGTTCGTGGCACATTTCTGGTCTCCTTCGAAAGAAACGCTACCATCAACGGCACTACCTTTACAAACTGGAAGACTACTGCCCGTCTACACCCTGAAGCCCCGCCAGCACAGATAGTTAACCTCACTGAACATGTCCCATGGTTGTCTCCCCCATATTTGAACAACCTCCATATTAAAAACTTGGCACATATCGCGAGCTTAAGGGACCTGGTCCAAACTCGTTTTTCACAGTCATTGGGAACCTCCATCCTCCTAATTGGGATACTTGCTGCAATTGTAGTAGGGCTGCTTGTTATGCTTAGGAGGCAACGCAGTAATCGCCTAGCAGCACTGAAAAAGGTGTTAACAGAAGCCGAGGACGGCTCCTCTTTAAGAGGGGGGGGGTAGTTAGCACGTAAGCATAATCACGCAACCTTGCCGCTGTCACCATCGCCGTCGCCGCCGCCGTATTCGCAGAAGTCAGTGCTCGCACGCGCATCCGCTCGACGTTCCATAGCGCTGATGTAGCATAATTTGCCATTGACCACCGCTGGTATGGTGGCATTGCCCGGCGTAGCCGGCACTGTAATTGGAGAATTCCTGCCATGGTCGTTCGTTCGTTGCGTTGTTTAGTCAGTCTTAGCTTAGTCGGTCTTAATTTAGTTAGTCTTAATGCAACCACAGAAGCACATAGTGCTTAAAATAAAGACGGAAAAATAAAATAAACTTCGTTTTATTTAACTTGCACAATTTGCGAAGCGTATAAAGTACGTATACCTACTTATAGTACGTATACCTACTTACAGTACGTATACCTACGTACACCATTTGGAAGAAATGTTGGCGGCATGGGTTTTGCCAGCTCAACTGCTGCTATTTTCCAATTTTTTTTTTAGCAAGATATGCTGTGGGACGGGATTTTTCTCATGGATTGCTCAGCACTGTTAGTTTCATTCTTCATTAAACAATCGAATATTCAGAGCTTCCGGTTACGGACGCGACAAATTTTAAACACCCATAAAATTTTCTTCCGATTTTGCCGGGAACCAATTATTATATTTTCCTAAGGGGAACAATGCACCTATTTAAAAACTGAGAGCTACTTGCTCGACGTTCCATAGCGCTGATGTAGCATAATTTGCCATTGACCACCGCTGGTATGGTGGCATTGCCCGGCGTAGCCGGCACTGTAATTGGAGAATTCCTGCCATGGTCGTTCGTTCGTTGCGTTGTTTAGTCAGTCTTAGCTTAGTCGGTCTTAATTTAGTTAGTCTTAATGCAACCACAGAAGCACATAGTGCTTAAAATAAATACGGAAAAATAAAATAAACTTCGTTTTATTTAACTTGCACAATTTGCGAAGCGTATAAAGTACGTATACCTACTTATAGTACGTATACCTACTTACAGTACGTATACCTACGTACACCATTTGGAAGAAATGTTGGCGGCATGGGTTTTGCCAGCTCAACTGCTGCTATTTTCCAATTTTTTTTTTAGCAAGATATGCTGTGGGACGGGATTTTTCTCATGGATTGCTCAGCACTGTTAGTTTCATTCTTCATTAAACAATCGAATATTCAGAGCTTCCGGTTACGGACGCGACAAATTTTAAACACCCATAAAATTTTCTTCCGATTTTGCCGGGAACCAATTATTATATTTTCCTAAGGGGAACAATGCACCTATTTAAAAACTGAGAGCTACTTGCATTTGAAAAGTTTGTCCACTAATGACAACAACTAATAAGGTTTTTTGGGAACGGACGCGACAATAGGATACAGGAAGAAGCAAACTAAAAAAACTTCCGTTCTTCGAACTCCACTTTCTCTCGCTTTCTCTAATACATAAGATTGTTGTTAGTAGAAAACTTTTGCATTACAAGAAAAATATAATATTACTTGAATAAGATAAAAACACAAACAAAAAATGTGCATATAATTCGTCGAAAGGCTCAGAAATTAATTTTTTTTTTTACAGTAGTATATTTCGGTCAAAAATTAAAAAAAATTAAAAATTCATTTATAAGATATAGATATTTAAGCTTTATTATTGGATAATAAAAAGTTTTTCTGAGCAATTTGAATTTTCCACTCGTGGTGGACCTTTTTTAGGAGAAGCCCATATATATATATATAATATAGGCGGTACCACGCCCCTTTATCTAATCCTCACAACTTTTTTTTAGTCGAATTGTGCGACTAAGTGGTAAGTTCGTACAAAGTTTCATTGATGTGCGACTTACGGAAATGCTGGGTCATAAAAAATGTGCCACGCCCCTTTTCTAACGTCGATAAAATCTTATCAGTAGAATAACACATCTATGAGACCACGGTACACTAACTTTCAACGCTGTTCGGCTTACAATTCCGAAGCTATTCCATATAAAAGATTTGAGTTGTATGGGCGGTGACACGCCCCCTTGTTAAAAGTCCGTCCCATTCCTTCTGTCGAGGGACAGGTTCGTTCTAAGTTTCATTAATGTGCGACTAACAGTTTAAAAATTATGCGGATAGTTTGGGTCAAATAAATATCCCACGCCCCTTGTCCCACTCCCATCAAATTTTAACAATAGAAAGACACTTCTATGAGTCGACGGTACACCAACTTTTAATGCTGTGCGCCCAACAACTTCGAAGCTATTCCATATTAAATAACTGAGTTGTATGGACGGTGCCACGCCCCTTTGTCCAAGACCCACCCCATTCCCTCTTTCGAAGGACACGGATAAATCGTTAGTTTATACCGAGTCTCGTTGATGTAAAAGCTATAGTTCAAAAGTTACATGAATTTAAAAAGTGCCACGCCCCTTGTGCAACGCCCATTAAATTTTACCGGTGGAATGACACGCTTACGTCATGACAATGTACCAAATTTCAATGCTGAGCGACTTATAATTCCGAAGATATTCCATGTTAAAGAATTTAGTTGTATGGGCGGTGCCACGCCCCCTTTTTCAACGCCCACCCCATTTCTCCTGTCGAAGGACACGACTAAATTGTAAGTTTGTACCGAGTGCCATTGATGTTAACGCTCTAGTTCCAAAGTTACACCGGAATTAAAAAAGTGCCACGCCCCATGTCCAACGCCCATTAAATTTTATCGGTGGAATGATACGCTTACGCCATGACACTGTACCAAATTTCAATGCTGTCCGACTTATAATTCCGAAGATATACCATATTAACAATTTAGGTTGTATGGGAGGTGCCACGCCCACCTGCCGTACAAACATGTAATATCGCTATAAACCACAGCATTGACATCTTTTATCACACAGAAAAAAATCTTTCCCGAAAGAATGAACCGTTTTCGCAAACACTGGCTACACACAAAATGTTAAGTTTTTTTTTATATATAAGATTACACCAATACCTCGCTTTGCGTCGTTTCGTTTTGCGTTTTTTCGAAGTTGCGTCGCTGCTGAGTTAGTACTAATTTCCACTGTGCGTCGTTAGATTTCGAAGTTGCGTTGTTTTGGGTTCGAGTCTTTAATTTTTTTTGGAAATATTCTTTTTTTCTAAGAGATGGCACGACTTTTGTTTCTAATTGTGCCATACCATCAAATCTCGGGGATTCCCTTTCTAACTTTTGTGAAAGGAAGCCGACTTACGACAACAGCCACTATGGACTCATCAGACAGTGATTAATTTTTATTTTGTTCTTATAAATTAATTGAATATTTTATTTTGTTTTAATTGAATTTGTTTTTTTCTTTGTTTTTTGTATGTATGTAATACAATTTTATATTATTTTTGTTTTTTAAATGTTTACTTTGTTCGATTTTCTTTTTAAAAAGTAGTATTTTCGTAACCCTGGAACCTATCTTCGATCTTTACATGGTTTGCTATAAAAAATCATAATTCACTTTGCATCGTTTCAATTTGCGTCGTGTTTTTTTGGAACGTAACTACGACGCAAAGTGAGGTATGGGTGTACTTACATTTAAATAACATTGCATGCAGACAATGCAGATGTAGAGGTTAGGTTAAGTATAATTTTTGAAATATTGCATTGTGGTGTTCTGAACAAGTACTGCAATGAACGAAATTAACTGCCGGTCGCCAAAAAATGTAACGCCTAAGCTAAGCGCGCCTCAGGTCGAATTGCGAGGCAAGTGATAGTAGGTGATCAAACGACACTTTGTCCATTCTCTTCTTCTTCTTGACTGGCACGACAGTCCGATTACGAGACTAAGGCCTAGCTACCCGCAACCATCCATGTTGTGCGTGTGAATTTTTACAAGGTTGAAAGGGACCTACAGTTATATGCCGATTCCGAACGGCGAGTTGGGAGCTTTTTCATAGGCAATTTTACTCTGCCATTTCCTGCTGAGAGGATAGTCGCCGAAAGAAAAATTTTTGTTTTTCTTTTTTTTCGGTTCGGGCGTCGCATTTGACTCGCGGCCCAACGCAATAGCCAACTGAGCTACGGTGGCTGCCATTGTCCATTCTATGGAAACTAAAGAATAGCTGCTGCTCCATTTGAGCACCGACCATGGATCGGAGGAGTGTTTCCACACAGCTGAAAATGCGCCAGCGTCGTCCCAATTCTCAAGCAACAGAAACCGCCAGACCAAACGCCTAGCTATCGTCCCATTTCATTACCATTACCATTACCATCATTAGCAAACTATAGGGTGTTTTTTTAGAGGTTTGTTTTTGGAATAGAGATAAAACTGGCATTTTGTGGTCAAATCTGGCAACTCTAATGTCATTTATGTTCAGTTTGGTTTGCCATTTCATCATGAACAGGTTGACAAAAGAACAACGCTTGCAAATCGTGCAAATTTATTTCGAAAATAATGGTTCAGTTCGCGAAGTTTACCGCAAGCTCCGTCCATTTTATGGTCGACATAATCGTCCATCAGAGCAATTAATTCGGTTAACCATGGGTCGTTTTCGCACTACGTTTACTCTATGTGATAATACGCATCCGCAGAGACGTCGAACAGTGCGCACCGAAGAAACAATTGCCGCTGTAGAGCAAAATGTTGAAGAGGACCCGAATGAATCGATTCGCCACCGTGCACAGCAATTGGAGCTTTGTCCATCAACTTTAAAAATTGGACCTGTAGAATTGGCTTTATTCGAGCCAGCGGCCACATGCCCGAAATCATATTTAAACATTAATGGCATAAAATTATCCTTCCAATAAAGCCAAATTGATGGTTTCTTTTCTTTTCTTGTGTTTTATTTCAATTCGAAGTTCTATACCTCTAAAAAAAACACCCTATATTAGAAAAAATAATTGCGAGCAGACTTAGGTGGTTTGCTACAAGAAATAACATAAGCTAATCAGCGCTAACCAAGTCGCTTTTAAGAGAAGCCAAGGAACTCTTGATTTCCTTCTAACTTTGAGCACTTCGTATCTAACGCGTTAACAAACAAAAACCATGTAAACAGCTCTTAGCCTTGATTTTGAAAAGGCCTTCGACCGTATAGGAGTACATGTTATTTTACGTCAACTCCAAAAGTGGAATGTCGGTCAAAACATTTATAACCTCATCAAATCCTTCTTAGTGAATCGCACCTTCCGTATGAAAGTAAATAATTTCTATTCTGAAGTTGGCACACTTGCTAATGGCATTCCTAACCATGCCATCTCTTTTTGGCTGAAATCCACTAGGTTTGACAATTTCGCGGGATATCGAATTGGAAAAAAGCATAAAAAAGGAAATTCAAAATTTAAAAATTGTCTGAAAAACAATACATATTTTATTTATCCATATCAACTAGCATTGCAACAACTTCATCGTTGTTGTCGTCGTCATCATCATCTTCAAAGTCGATCACACACGCATTGTCATCACATATGGTGGAATATTTCCCCTTTTTAGCTATTTGGCGGAGTAAATCAGATTTCGTTGTCAAAAAGTGGTAGAACTCTACACATGAATATGTATGTATGTCAAGTTGCATTTCACCATGAGCATCTGTTTCAGAGTGTCGAGTTTTAGTCGGGACCCTTCTTCCGTCCAAGATTTATTGACTGAAGCACTCGTCCCTGGCAAACATAAAATATACTCAATCAAACTGGCTATCTCGGTGTAGTCGCAGTTTTCAGCATACAAATTATTGAATATTTCTGTCCATCGATCCGGAATGCAAACATTGTCATTTCTCCACTGTTTAATTTTATCATCGCGACAGTAATTTTCAACGTATCCATATTGTGCGTGCAATTTCGCTGCTATTTGTTTTGCGTCGTATAAGTTGAGCCCATCCAATTTCAACATCACCACTTTAACATCCTCCCATATTGGAGTCTTCATCAACATTGCCCACTCAAAATAAAAATAAAATTTCACTTGTATTCAACCATATTGTGAAGGCAAAATACAAAAATAAATTACTAAAAAATTCGTTGCATGTGACAGTTATCAAATCTAAATCACATTCAGATTCAATGAGTTTTTGCTTCGCCTCTGCAGCTGCTGGTGTTAAAAATTCGTCCCTTTTACGGCGTTTCATTGCATCCCCAAGCTCGTTCAAATATTTCACGACTTCAATCGCCGTAACAGTATCGCCTTCAATTTTTAAAACAGTTTCCGCGAATAATTCGGCCTAATATTATAGATGAGAACTGATAAAATTAAATTGCAATTACAAGAACGTTTAAACAGTGTACCTGCTCTTGCACGAAAAGTAACCAGAATTTCGATTCGGGATTCTGAAAGAATTCCTTCAGTATCGTATTCAGTGCATCGAAAAGTTGCGAAAATGCGCTTGATGGCTGGACCGAGAGCAATAAATCTTGTTTTTGCGTAGCCCAACTGCTTCTGGTATTGAAGGTCCGCTTCATCGCAAAATGCTTTCAATGCTTCGGTTCTTACGGTGTACAAATAAAAATGCGAGCGAAAAATGGAACGTTTGGGCAGCGTTGCGGAGGCCCCGGTGGCACGATATAATGTTTGATAGAAGTGGGGCTATCCACACGTGGTGCAGAGCTGGGCAGAGAGAGATTCAAGTACTCCTTGAGGATGGTTGCGAGCATCGGATGCTGTGTAGGGTCTTCAGCCTTTCGCTCCACCATTGAAACCGTGTGGACATCTATTTTGCACAGCTGCGCTGGTGTAGAGAGTGTGGTGAGCGGGTCGATGAGACGCTGGCTCTTCAGGTCGATAATGAGCCCATACTGTGATAGGAAGTCGGCACCTATGATAGCCGTCTTGACATCAGCAATTGTGAATGCCCATTTAAATGCTCTGCGTAGTCCGAAATTGACTTCGAGGACTTGCTGGCCGTATATGCAGATCGTAGTGGAGTTGGCAGCGGACAGTGTTAGTTCGTTTACTGAAAGCTTCCTGTTAATGACAGTTTTTGGGATCAATGAAATGGTAGAACCAGAGTCAATAAGGAATTTAAGGTGCGTTTTACGAACGTATAGCAATAGGCAGAACTCTTTAGGAGTGCTGGTGGTGCTGTCGCCTGCACGGGTGACAGCGGCTTTAGTTTTCCGACGGTGCAGGTGCAAGTGGGTGGGGCGACGAACACGGCAACACACATTTTTGCGCTTTGTCGCCAAACTTGCAATGATAATGACATACTCCGTCATGGGCTGGAGAAGCAGCGCGAGGACGCGAGCGCGACCGAAAATTGCGGCCTTCTCGGAGTTTTGCAAGGACATCTTTGTTGACTGCGATGAGCGATGAAAGTGCATCCTTAATTTCGCGTAAGTCCGCGCTGATGGATGGCGAAGGGAGGCGACGAGTACTCTGATCCACGGCCATGACGCCGGTGCCGTTGTAGTTGTCCATAAGCTCATCTGCTGCAGCGGCTAGCCCATCCAATGACGTGGCTTTGAAGATCTTCAAGAATCGCTGCGTGCTTACTGGTAGCAGCGCCAGCCAACGAATGCGCAGCACGTCTTCAGAAGCCCTTCAGCAGCTGGGACGGCATCTTGCCACCTAATTCCAGCTCCGTGAATAGCTTGTGCAGCTGGCGGTCTGCGGACTCAGTAAATCGCGTAGTCAGACATGTTTTAATGTGTGTGTACTTATCCGATTTGGGAGGGAACTTCAAAATGTCCAAGATCTCGAAAAGCGAATCAGAGTCCAGCGCCGTGATCACCAGATTGTACTTGTTGCTATCTGAAGAAATTCTGCACGCCTGGAACATGGCCTCTACCTGGACGAACCATAACTCTGGATTACTTGCCCAAAATGGGGGCAAACGGCAATAATTGACTGCATCAACGTTGTGGGAGTCCAGCGCTGGCGCCGAATTTGTTGCGCTCATGGTGGGCTGGCTCAGTTGCTTGGGGCGCGCTCCGTTTGTGTTCACGTCTTCATCGTGTGACTTAGGTGGAGGCGAATGTGTGAGCGACATTTTTTTTTATAAATTTTAATTAATTGTTCTTAAAACGGGGTCACCACTGTAGGGCTTGTTGCCTCAAAACAAATCTGTAGGGCAGGTTGCCTCTAACAAAAATAAAATTAAACAACACGAGAGCTTGCACGTTTCAACAAGTTCTTTATTCAACAGACGCAATCGGAATGAATAACTGTTTGCCGACGCGGCTGCGGCGCACGGCCTACTTCGATACAAGCATTTCGTTTATTCAGATTTGCTGAGTTGCCGCATTGCCGCCACATTACTACTATTGTTAGCGCCATCTAGCGGAAAAGGCCTGCATTTGTCCCCTTTTTAATGGGTGTGAATATGTGAACTCGATGAAATGTGGAAGCGAAGTGAAAATTTTATTTTTTCAAAACTTCAAATTTACAAGTAAATTAGTTTGGCACGTAGATCAATAATATACTGTTACGAAATTCCACAGTTCGTTATCGACGGTTCGTTTTGATTGTATTTGAAAATAAAACAACTTCAGTTATCCAGCGCAACGTAGTCAAAACTAACAATCGCTATATTTACAAATTTGCACTTTACACTACTACTATTGCATGTTTCCCCATTGCTTGCTCAACACAGACTCGACTCATTGCGCTGCGCACTGCTGCTTTTATACCAGTTGCCTAAGTGATGGGCAGTGATACGATGAGAAATTCCGTGCCGCACTGTACAGGAATGCTTTTCTCCGCACGAATGTTTTCCAAGCATACTTTTAGGCATGCACTGTGAAGTACGGCAAACTGGTGTAATTCGCTTGGTATAGTCCGATATGGCAAGGTTCGCGAGAAATGGACTGTGCGAGAATGGTCGAGCATTTTCTAATCTGAAGTTCTTGAAGAAACTTCGGCGCGATAAGAAAACTGGTATAAAAGCAGCAGTGTGCAGCGCAGTGAGTCGAGTCTGTGTTGAGCATGCAATAGTAGCAGTGTAAAGTAGAGCAAGTGTAAATTTGTAAATAAAGCGATTGTTAGTTTGACTACGTTGCGCTTAATAATTGAAGTTGTTTTATTTTCACACACAATCAACACGAACCGTCGATAACGTCTGCTTTACAATTGCCCACACATTTTCTATCGGGTTGGCATCAGGCGACTGTGAGGGTCAATCTAACACTTCTACCCCATTTTGCTGTTTCCACTCAGCACACATTCGGCTGCGATGTTTGTGGTCGTTGTCTTCTTGTATAATCCAAGAGCGTCCTCTTCTCCCGAACATCTTCGCAGCTGATGGTAATAAAGCTTTTTCATAAATTTTGTTCATCAAAACCGCGTTCAAGTTGGTGGTAATAACGAAAAGTCGCCAAATCCTTTTTCTGAGAAGCAGGCCCAAACATGGACCTTTACTAGGTCTTTAAAAGTTCGTTGGAACAATCGGTTGATGGCGGCACACCGAGATCGATTTATGCTACTATATGCCCAAAATTGGGATTCATCCGTAAAAATTACATTATTATAATTCCTATCTGAATTGGCATAAGCCCAGGCAAGCCGTTTTTGAACGTGTGATGATGAGAGCAACAGTTTTTTCGATGAGCTCCGGTATTTAACGTCGTTAGTTTTTAAACGTCCTCGAATCGTCTCTTTTGATATTTGAACATCACTTTTCTCTAAAACTGATTTAGCTTTACGCAACGATAAGCCCGGCTTCGTCGCAAAACAAATCAATGATTTTCTTGTCCTGTTTTGGGGAGGCCTTTTTTTCAAGGCCCCGCCCAGCCAAATCGTCGACATTTTTTGCTTTCATATACCGATTCGTCCACCTCGTTACGAATGACTTCGCCTTCTTCATATATTTTGCTGCAGCTAAACGTGACATTTACGGCCCTCTAGAGCGTAGACAAAAGAATACGACTTCAAGTCGCTTCTCTCACGCGGAACTCATTGTGTTAAACACCGTGCACTTTGTAATTGTTTCACGAGACTGACAATTTTGCAATGCGTATTACAAAAATGATGAGGCTACTTAAGTGCATTCAAGTTTTTTTGATATCGGTACTCTAAGTGACAATTTGGTCGATCAAGCTTCTACTAGACAGATTGTATATTAACTTTTTTTTTTTTTTTTTTTAAACTTCCATTTTTATTACACCTGCCTAATAAAAGGCATCTCGTAATATTCTAACATTATTTGGAAATAATTTATGTACTTAGATCAATATCAGAATATACACTAGTCAGAATAAGTTTGCGTACAAGGGGTACGTAGTTTTTTCATATGAAAAAGAAATCACTTAAAGTAATTTTTCAAAAACAAAATATTTTTTTATTTTTTGCGTAAACTTAGTTCTTTTATTCCATTAAGATAATAATAACAAAAACTTGACCAAACTGTAGAAGGAGGGCCAAAAACAAAATATGTTATGAATTCACCTCAGAAAAAGTTTGCGTACAAGATGAGATTATGTAGTTAAAATTCAATTGAAACTAAGTTTTGTCCAAAAATTAATAATTTTGTGAATTTTCTTTTCTCGCTTAAACTCCCTGCAGAAGTTTTGGGCAAATTTTTTTAAATTCGGTGTTTTTTCAGCGGTTATTTTGTTATATCCTTGAATTGTTGTATTGGTTAACTATATCTTAGAAGATGGAGTGTTGTTGGGCTCAGGGTTTAACTGAACCCCTTATATACTCAATTAGATGCACGGTAGGTGACTAGGGAGGGACTTTTGCAACTTTGTTGAGCCAGTTAATAGCAAACATAGCTTAGCATCGTATGCATTGCGCGCTAAGGTTGAAAAGATATGTTGGAATCTGATCCAAAGTTTTGAAACCTTGGCTTACATAAGCTTTTAGAATATGTAAATAACCCCCCGGAAACATTTCTGAATAAAACAACACAGCCTGCTCACTCCTTTTCCTGACATGCAGCCCCATACCATATCTCCACATATGCTATGCTTCACTGTTAATTTCAGATTTTTGTTATTAACAGGATCCTGTTCAAATTAGTTGATGCTTTTTAATTCCAAATATGCCAAACCATTATCAAATAATAATGAAAGGTCCCACTTTCTATAGATAACAACATTTCGTTCCGGAAATCCGGTTTTTTAGACTCCTTGATGGACTCTTTTACGAAAGCAATTCTGTGCTCCTTGTAAGTAAGCTAAATATGGGCTTCTTACATGCTGTTATGTAGGGGAAGTATATTTTTTTCAGAACTTTTCTTATAAAGTCACTGCTAATGGGGTTTATAAAATATTTCTGTACATTTCTGAAGATATGGGATGCAACTAGCCTTAGATTATGATGCACTGATCGCAAAACACTCGAATCCTCTTGCTAGGGTAACTTAAGAAAATGGTCAGATCGTAGTAACCAAACAAGATTTTCTGTTTTTTTTTTAGATTTAAGATGGCTTTTTGAAATGACGAATGTGCTCTCCCAAAAGTTTCCCTAATTTCATGAAATTTTTTGTCAATTTTGAAAAGTTTTTGTAAGATTATTCTTTATCCATTTTTAATATTTTTCTGTTGAATTCTATTGCTTTCTATTAAATTTCAAGCACATATACGGTTCCAAATAACTTACAAGTCCGTTTACTGTTCAATGGAATACAAATTTTCCAAAAAAAATAAAGAGCATAACCGGAAGTTCCCGTTATTAGTTTTGTACGCAAACTTATTCTGCACCGTTTTGTGAGTATATTTTCAATAAATACGAATACATGGAAAATTATTATTTTAATTCATCTAAAACAGAACAAAAAGTGCAGTTAAGGCATATATGAATAATGTGGATAAGTTTTTATAAACAGAGAACCCATTTTTGAGGTCAAAATTAATCATAAAATATTTTTGACTTGCCTGTACGCAAACTTATTCTGACTAGTGTACATACATTTACGAATTTAACAAAACACTAGCGTATAACAGTAAGTTAAATCTCAGTTTACAATACATACAGACAGTTTACAGTACATATTTCATTAAAAATGTCTAGATGGTAAGTCAGAAGTTGTAAGTCGTTTAAGCCTTCGGATTCGCCTTTCTTCGATCAGGGGTATATGCTGTATTTCGACGTTGCCGTGATTTTTCATGTCAATAATATGTTTCGTGCTGAGTTTTTTTATTGTTTCTTCAACTGTGCTGATTGAAAGGTCCCGATGCAAAGAGTCGTTTGTGATGTACCAAGGAGCGTCTACTATTTTTCGTATTATTTTTGATTGCGTACGCTGTACAATGTCAACGTTTGTTTTGCATGCCGTACCCCATATCTGAATACCATATCTCCAGATAGGAGCAATGACAGTGTTGTATATCAGTAATTTGTTGCTTAGGGATAAGTTTGATTGTTTGCCTAGAAGCCATTGCAGTTGTCGGAACTTGTTGTTAATCTCATTCTTTTTTTTCTTTTTTCTTAATATGTTCACGCCATGTAAGTTTTGCATCAATTGTCATACCCAGGTATTTTGCCTTATTGTCAATTTGAATTGTGCAATCGTCTATATTAAGCAGGTGCTGGTTACAAGATCTGTTGGTGTAGATGACTTCTACTGACTGACTGACTGATGACTTCTTCTATTAACTTAAAGAAGTGATTTTGGCAAGCGTAAGTATATTCATTATGTTTTAAGGCGGGTTCTCACCTTGTGGATCCGAAAAAGTGCACTTTTTTAGGATTTTTTTTTGAGTAAACGGTTAAAGATACAAAGCTGAAAAGCTTTTTCCTGGATATGAACACACATTTATTTAGAGAATACAATTTTTCAAATTGAATGAATCAAAAAAGGGGGGAGGGGGCGTCCATCAGTGGCGGCATGTCGGCGAGGAGGTGTCCCGTTACCGGAAGTGATTCCGTCAAAACCCGTGATCTGAAACAGAAAAATGGAACACATTCTTAATGTGTACTGTATTATCTATTGAATGAACCAAGATCATGAAAAAAAATCAAAATTACAAAAGTTATGAGGTTTTGAAAAAAAAATTTAGATTTTCGCATTTTTTTGTTCACTTATTATTTTTTTAAATAAACAATTTTCAATATTTTTGGCTGATCGTGGTTCGTTTATTAGAAGAAACCCTAATTTAAGAAAACGATGGTGACGATTGGTTCATTTCAGCGCCTTCAATCACTTCCGTTAGGTCCGAAAATGTGGTTCTCAGAAAAACGCGTTTAAAGTTTAAAGGTGGAGTTACAGACTATCCAGTATATGCGTTATGCATTGAATGCAGTACTTGCGGTACATGCATTTCGTACATTGAAGTTACACATCGTGCATTTTGTGCGACTGTTTATGTTTCATGGTTTCTAATCAGTTGATTGAAGTTTGAATTGCAATTTTTCCTTTCGATTTGTGATTTTGTTGAGTGAGAAAAATAAAAAATTTTGAAAAATGGAGGAAGAAATCGAAATTTTCAAAGAATTTATTGAGTTCGTCGACTTAAATCTGATCTGTTTGTGCGACGGACGTAATGCAAACAAAAGTAGAAAGTTGCTCAACTTTTTCCATCGTATCCGACAATCCATCATATGCGTTGCGCTAAGTAACTTGTTTCATACAGCTGCACTGATTCTACTTTTTTGACACATGCACAGAATGGAATAACGTATATACTGGATGGTCTGTAACTTCACCTTTAGGATGCCCTCTGTGTGCCAGCTACTACAAATATCCATCCAAGGAGCTGGATTCGAAACGGTAAGTATGATTTGTGTTACCAATAAAGTGTTTTGTCGCGAGTTTGTCGTGTTTCTGTCGGTGTTTATATGGGTCAGATGTGTGCAAGCGTCTTGACCTCTGCACTGCGGTGGTGTCACATAAAGTGTTTTGTCGCGTGTTTGTTATCCCTACAAGACGCGACTGACCGAAACTCCACTACATTCGCAACATTTTTTGAATTTACCAATACACTAGCATGAAATTTGGCCCATGAGACAACATATCGCTGCAATTTGTCTTTCATTTAAACTGAAACAAACCATTTGACAACCATAGAAACATTAATTGCTTATACACGCATGTGTAAGAATGAGATAACAATAGAAACAACTGGTGACAAGAACTCGCATCGGAGTTAATATAAATGATTAAGAGCCATCGGCTGCCATAGCTACGTAGCTCAGCTGGCTAACGCGCGCGCCGCGAGTCAAATACGACGCGCGAGCCCATGTTTCAAACCTCCGGTGCTTCAAACGCCGAAAAAAAAGAAAAACAGAAAGAAGGTAAGAAATCGAATTTAAATTTGATTTTAAATAAAAAATATTATTTGAATAGAATATTTAAATAATTCTGCACTTTCAGTAACTTCAATATTTGGGCCATAGTGCAGGTACCGAAGCGCAAGACCAAGGAAGAAGGAAGCCAATGCCCAATGATGATGCCCGCGCTAAGCAAACGCATTCGATTGCGACAATATGGGGCCATCCAAGCAGGGACCGCAAATGCATTTTTTTTTAATGAAATTTTTTTTATATTATTTTATTTAAATTAATTTTAAAAAAATTCAGGCAGAAGTAAAAGCAAACGGGTTTTCCAAAAAATTTCAATAAAAATCTGCATTTTTTCAATATTGAGTATTGGTCATGAATGACCGATTTATACATCACATTGTGACCGATATTTGCATCAGCATTTCAGTCAGACATTTCGGCACATGACCGATCAACTGACTGAAATTTCCATTTTTTTCGGTGTTTGCTACAACACCGACAAAAAAAAAAAACAGTTTGCTGCAACGGTGATTTGAACTCCCGGAGTCTTGACTCGTGGCCAACACACTAGCCGCTGAGCTACGGCGGCTGCCGCGGCGGCGGCGGTGAAATAGCTATTAAAAACTAAATATTTGGAGGTTGGAATACGTATGCGTTAGAGCAGAGCAACTACACTTTTCTTAATACGCAAAAGGTGTGTGTTAGAGTGAAAAAAAAAATCACACGTACACGAGAGTTTCGGTCAGTTTTTTCACACCGCCTGTACAAAAATGATAGAAACTTTGTTCGGAGAGCTGACCGAAACTTCGGTCAGGCATGTCGGTCATATGACTGATCATATGATCGTCACTGTTCTTGTAGGGATGTTTTTTTCGGTGTTTTTGTGGGTCAGATGTGTGCAAGCATTTTGATCCCTGCATTAAAAATGTAAATTTCTTTAATAATTTTTACACATCAATTCAATTTGATAGCCTATTTCCACAATCTTGGCAAAATTTCCAAAGTTTACCTCGACCTGAACATTAATTTTTGAAAGATGTTCAGGTTGATGTAAACATTGACGAGCATAATTTTAAAAAAACCAGCGCGATGGCGTATTTTTGTGGCTATTTGTACTACCACAGAATAAACAGTATACAGAAGGCGCATCTGAAATAATTTTGCGATTTCATTTCAGACGCGGGTGGGAAGCAACAAAGGTGAGGTAAATGTAAAGGGAACCGAGAGAGTAAGCGCGAATTGATGTACACGCATAGATTCGATGGTTTTGGGCATGGCTGAACTACAAGGTTGTAGCAAGCCACCGGCTGATTGTTTATCGCTTTTGTCAAAATCGTCGGTGTGCTGTGTTGCCGCATCGGTTGAAATGAAAATACCTGACTGAAAACAACTGACCTGAGCACTTTTCCCGTTTTTTCACTCAAATATAGCACCGTCTGGCAACAATCAGTTTTGTTTGTTTTCAGTTTCTCCCTCTTTCGTCGGAAAATATCAGCTGATTTTGATAGTAGCGATAAACAATCCTACCAACAAAATACATGTGGTTTTTGGTGTTGCGGGGATGCTATTACCTTATTCTTGTGCCATGGTTTTGGGCTTTATTCTCATTTCGACAACAACACGCAATGTTGTTGCTTTCCGCAGCAAGCTTTACTCGGGCATATTGAAATGGTGGTTGATTTGACAAAGCGATGGCCAAGGCAAATTCAATACGTAGTTGCAGCACCAGAACTGATTAAACTTTTTTCTTTGATAACACAGAGCAACAAAATCGACATTATTTTTTTTTCTGAAATCAAACCATACTTTTCTAAAGGATTTTTGGACGCTGATCTCAACTGCGTACTTAGTTTTTTGATTGTTTGAGCGGTTTAGGAAATATTGATTTTCCTCGTTTTCCTCGGTTTCCTCGGAGGTTTTCCTCGGAGGGCGTTTCCCATGTTTTTTGACCATTATACGCATACAGCTCCTATAAACCTGAAGTCTAAAATGCCATTTTTTTAACATGGATTAACAATACTCTAACTATGTATTTACAATTTTAAACATTAAAATCGGTTCAAATTTGCAAGAATTATTCATTTGCAAAGTCAAATTTTCAGTTACTTTGCAAGATTGCGAATACACAAAAGAATTTTTCTTACAAAAAATATATATTGTCATATAGTGAAAGAAGAATGTTGGGGCTTTCAACTAAAAAAAAATTTTTGAAATACGATGTTTGTAATAGAGTATGTGTACAAATATGTAAGTTCTCCATTGATAAATTCAGCAACAAAAGCAAGGATTTACTTTTGAGCTATAATATCGGAGCACACTTTTAGGCAGCGGTATGAAAATGCTCACATTCATCAAATGCCCTTGATTCATAAAATTTTCAGCTTTGATTTTGATTTTTTTGCGCCCTAAAAATATGTCCCAATGAAATATGGAAAAACAGCAAGTAGTTTGCTAAGTGTTAGTATAAACACAACCATCGTCGTGCGATTTTTACGCAGCAAACGTACGCTGTCAAAATTAAAACACACAGCAGCAAATGTGATTGCCCACAACGACGACGACTGCGATATTCGACCGACGACCGGTCGACCGACGATAGAACAAATTCTAATTTGGTCGCAGTCGTCGTGCGAACCAATCAGCTGTGCAGCTGTCAGCGGTGAAAAACGAAAAAACAAACACGAAAAATTGTGGTAAAATTTTGTGATTTGTGATTTTTTGAGGTTGCAAAGTTGTAAGTGGTTCAAATTTTAATAAAAAATTGTGCCAAATAATCTATTTTGTCTTTTCCTTTCGTATGTTTTAGAAAATGGACAAAACGGAGCTCCTAATTGACCGAGCAGCGAAAGAAATCGTGCTCTCACTGGCAGTTGCGCTTCTGATTAGAGTTGCAGGTGGAGCCGGTTTTGTGCTGCCGTGAAGGAATTTGGCTAATATTGCTACCCCGAAAGTAGCAAAAGTCGTCGCCTGGACAAATCAAGTTTGCGCATATGACAATACGCCCATTAGTGTCCCGGCAGTGTTTGCCGTCGAGCGCCTGGCAGAGCGGGTGCGCTCCGAGGGACTGGAGGTGGTGTGCGTGTCCACTAGCTTTCAGGCGCATCAGCCGATTGTCGAGCATCAGCTGCAGCTGGGCGATCTGGACCGGCATCCAAAGCTGGCCGTGGCCATCGATGGCGCCGACGAGGTCGATAGCGACATGGTTCTGATCAAGGGCGGCGGCGGCTGTCTGCTTCAGGAGAAAATAGTGGCCGCCTGCGCGAAGCAGCTTAATGTCATAGCGGACTACACCAAGAACTTGCAGCGCCTGGGCGAACAGTACAAGAAGGGGATTCCGATCGAGGTGGTGCCCATGGCATATGTGCCAATAAGGCAGCGCATTGCGACCATGCATGGCGGTAGCCAAGGCGGGGCCGTTTGTGTCTAAATAAATAAATGTGTCTAAATGCAAATTGCTTTTAATCGCGCGGTCCAATGAATCTCGCCAGCGGTTCTCGAGCGAGTAAGTGTTGCATTGCACCTTCAGAAGGACTTCTTGCTGTGCGTCGGCAGCAGACTTTCCTTGGCGTAATTTAATAATGACAGCAGACCCTGTTTCTTGCCGCGCGAGAAATAGTTTGTGACCACATCGTGATTGTCTGTAACCTATATACACATTCAGATTGACCGCTCTCAAAGGACAACAATAACGACGTACCCATATGCTCGTTTTCGCGACTTATCGAATTCATGTTGATTTCATTCACTCAAAATAAAAGGCAATTGTGTGTTTGCAGAAATAATAGCTGATGCGAATGTCGCATCATTCTGTTTTACTGTGCGTATTTCCACGACGACGACGCACTGCGTATTTTTTCGGTGCGTATAAATTCGCACGACGACTTGGTTGTGTTTATACTATGTGTGTGGTTGAAATTTTTGCTTGTGTGATGCAACTCTTTTTAGAATAGCTCCTACAGTAATGAACCAATTCAAATTTTGTTAATGCCCTTGAAAAGACAAATATTGACGTTTGCGAAAATACTTTAGCTACTTTCGTCAATGACGCGAAAAGCATTAGGGGATTTCAATACAAACACGTGTTCAGAAGATGAAGTCGCATTTACACTCTAATGAGCATAGGCCGAGAATGGCACATACAATAAAACAAATCTGTTCTATAAGTTGATTAGTATAAACACAACCAAGTCGTCGGCGAATTTATACGCACCGAAAAATTACGCAGTGCGTCGTCGTCGTGAAAATACGCACAGTTAAACAGAATGATGCGACATTCGCATTAGCTATTATTCCTGCAAACACACAATTGCCTTTTATTTTGAGTGAAGGAAATCAACATGAATTCGCTAAGTCGAGAAAACGAGCATATGGGTACGTCGTTATTGTTGTACTTTGAGGGCGGTTAAT
This sequence comes from Melieria omissa, assembly GCA_963971225.1. Lineage (NCBI taxonomy): Eukaryota > Metazoa > Arthropoda > Insecta > Diptera > Ulidiidae > Melieria > Melieria omissa. The sequence goes on along the minus strand of OZ020268.1, from coordinate 63,450,140 downwards.
CTGAATGTGTGAAGACAATCACGATGTGGTCACAAACTATTTCTCGCGCGGCAAGAAACAGGGTCTGCTGTCATTATTCAATTACGCCAGGAAAGTCTGCTGCCGACGAGCAGCAAGAAGTCCTTCTGAAGGTGCAATGCAACACTTACTCGCTCGAGAACCGCTGCCGAGATTCATTGGATCGCGCGATTAAAAGCAATTTGTATTAAGACATATACCTGGCCAAGGATTTATTTATTATTATTTTTTTGTAATAAGCAGCGTGTTTACAAAACAAACATGAGATTCGAATACAGACCACCAAATATACCAAAATACGCCTTCGTTGCCATGTCCACGAACAAACCTGTCTCGACCACGACCGGTATGAGCAGCAAATCTTCATTCACCGCCTTCCAGTCGTAAACCGTTGTCGGCTCAAAGTGCCAGTCAAGTATGAAGTTGCCATTGTCCGTGACGCACGGCCCCGCCTTGGCTACCGCCATGCATGCTCGCAATGCGCTGCCTTATTGGCACATATGCCATGGGCACCACCTCGATCGGAATCCCCTTCTTGTAACATACTGTTCGTCCAGGCGCTGCGAGTTCTTGGTGTAGTCCGCTATGACAATAAGCTGCTTCGCGCAGGCGGCCACTATTTTCTCCTGAAGCAGACAGCCGCCGCCGCCCTTGATCAGTACCATGTCGCTATCGACCTCGTCGGCGCCATCGATGGCCACGGCCAGCTTTGGATGCCGGTCCAGATCGCCCAGCTGCAGCTGATGCCCGACAATCGGCTGATGCGCCTGAAAGCTAGTGGGCACGCACACCACCTCCAGTTCCTCGGAGCGCACCCGCTCTGCCAGGCGCTCGACGGCAAACACTACCGGAACACTAACGGGCGTATTGTCATATGCGCAAACTTGATTTGTCCAGGCGACGACTTTTGCTACTTTCGGGGCAGCAATATTAGCCAAATTCCTTCACGGCAGCACAAAACCGGCTCCACCTGCAACTCTAACCAGAAGCGCAACTGCTAGTGCGGGCACGATTTCTTTCGCAATTAGGAGCTCCGTCTTGTCTTGTGTTCTAAAACATACGAAAGGGAAAGACAAAATAGATTATTTGGCACAATTTTTTATTAAAATTTGAACCACTTACAACTTTGCAACCTCAAAAAACCACAAATCACAAAATTTTACCACAATTTTTCGTTTGTTTGTTTTTTCGTTTTTCACCGCTGACAGCTGCACAGCTGATTGGTTCGCACGACGACTGCGACCAAATTAGAATTGGTTCTATCGTCGGACGACCGGTCGTCGGTCGAATATTGCAGTCGTTGTCGTTGTGGGCAATCACATTTACTGCTGTGTGTTTTAATTTTGACAGCGTACGTTCGCTGCGTAAAAATCGCATGACGACTTGGTTGTGTTTATACTATAAGTTACAACCTTACACTATACATTACACACTAATAGCATAAACACAACCAAGTCGTCGTGCGAATTTATTCGCACCGAAAAATTACGCAGTGCGTCGTCGTCGTGAAAATACGCACAGTTAAACAGAATGATGCGACATTCGCATCAGCTATTATTCCTGCAAACACAGCAAACACACAATTGCCTTTTATTTTGAGTGAATGAAATGAACATGAATTCGATAAGTCGCGAAAACGAGTATATGGGTACGTCGGTATTGTTGTCCTTTGAGGGCGGTCAATCTGAATGTGTATATAGGTTACAGACAATCACGATGTGGTCACAAACTATTTCTCGCGCGGCAAGAAACAGGGTCTGCTGTCATTATTCAATTACGCCAAGGAAAGTCTGCTGCCGACGCGCAGGAAGAAGTCCTTCTGAAGGTGCAATGCAACACTTACTCGCTCGAGAACCGCTGGCGAGATTCATTGGACCGCGCGATTAAAAACAATTTGTATTAAGACACATACCTGGCTAAGGATTTATTTATTAGTATTTTTTTTGTAATAAGCAGCGTGTTTACAAAACAAACATGAGATTCGAATACAGACCACCACAGATACCAAAATACGACTTCGTTGCCATGTCCACGAACAAACCTGTCTCGACCACGCCCGGTATGAGCAGCAAATCTTCATTCACCGCCTTCCAGTCGTAAACCGTTGTCGGCTCAAAGTGCCAGTCAAGTATGAAGTTGCCATTGTCCGTGACGCACGGCCCCGCCTTGGCTACCGCCATGCATGCTCGCAATGCGCTGCCTTATTGGCACATATGCCATGGGCACCACCTCGATCGGAATCCCCTTCTTGTACTGTTCGCCCAGGCGCTGCGAGTTCTTGGTGTAGTCCGCTATGACAATAAGCTGCTTCGCGCAGGCGGCCACTATTTTCTCCTGAAGCAGATAGCCGCCGCCGCCCTTGATCAGTACCATGTCGCTATCGACCTCGTCGGCGCCATCGATGGCCACGGCCAGCTTTGGATGCCGGTCCAGATCGCCCAGCTGCAGCTGATGCTCGACAATCGGCTGATGCGCCTGAAAGCTAGTGGGCACGCACACCACCTCCAGTCCCTCGGAGCGCACCCGCTCTGCCAGGCGCTCGACGGCAAACACTACCGGGACACTAACGGGCGTATTGTCATATGCGCAAACTTGATTTGTCCAGGCGACGACTTTTGCTACTTTCGGGGCAGCAATATTAGCCAAATTCCTTCACGGCAGCACAAAACCGGCTGCACCTGCAACTCTAATCAGAAGCGCAACTGCCAGTGCGGGCGCGATTTCTTTCGCTGCTCGGTCAATTAGGAGCTCCGTCTTGTCCAAACATACGCAAGGGAAAGACAAAATAGATTATTTGGCACAATTTTTTATTAAAATTTGAACCACTTACAACTTTGCAACCTCAAAAAACCACAAATCACAAAATTTTACCACAATTTTTCGTTTGTTTGTTTTTTCGTTTTTCACCGCTGACAGCTGCACAGCTGATTGGTTCGCACGACGACTGCGACCAAATTAGAATTTGTTCTATCGTCGGACGACCGGTCGTCGGTCGAATATCGCAGTCGTCGTCGTTGTGGGCAATCACATTTGCTGCTGTGTGTTTTAATTTTGACAGCGTACGTTCGCAGCGTAAATATCGCACGACGACTTGGTTGTGTTTATACTATAACTCCTAGTTGAAAATTGCAACACCGATTTTAAATGAATTTTTATGAAAAATTCGCGAAAATTGAACTTTGAAGGGCCATAGCTATGTTAACACTTGACCAATCGAAATCGACTTTGGTCAAAATTATAGCTTGAGGTTTCGTTATTGTGTCATAAAAAAATTATCGTGTTTTTCAACATATTATAGGCCGTCGTGCCGTCAGTCACTCAGGGGGAACAACATGTAACGCTGGAAAGTGTACGTGCCGTAACTGAGCTGGCTGACGGAAGCGTGTGCTAACACCTCCACGTGGTGACGGCTGGAAACGGCCACTTCCGGATCTGGTTCTGGTCGTGGTCGGCTAAGGTAGCACAGCGGAATTTCCCTAATCCGGGGTGTCATGCGACCCGTGCCCATCGGACTGATTTGCAGCCAGGGAGCATATCGGCTGTATTTGAACGGAGCTTTCCTGATACCTGGCCGCCTCAGGAAGGAACGGTGGCCTTATCACGGTAAGGGGCTCTGCCCCTTCCCCATTCCCGCATTGGTCACCGTGCTGGCACCTCAACAGTGCCACGCACAGCCCGCCAGGTCGGGCAGGTGACCGTAAGAAACAGTTGATGTCGACCTTCAAAAAAATTGCCTCGGAACGAAACGAACAGACGACGGACAAGGACAAACGAACTATGGACTCGGACAAACGACAAACGGAAAAGAACGAACGACTGACGGACAAAAGGAGAGAGGTGGGCACTTCCTCCGAAGACGACCTCCTGGCATCAAGCCAGGAAACCCTAATTTCCTCGATAGGAGTGGGCGCTGTGGGCCACAGCAGCTCTACCCCTACCGAGAAACCCACTACTTCATCGGCGGCAGCGAAAGCCAGCAAGAAACCGGCCAGACCTAGAGAACCGTCCAGGTATAAGCAGTACCAGAGAGCCTTAGCTATCCTCGGCAGGATCAGCAAGAACGAGGCTGCTGGTACTGCTCATCCCAAGGACGCAGAGGACAAGGCACGGTTTCAGAAGGTTGTCGATGAGTACTTGGCGTACAAAGCGACCCTGCCGCAACCCCCAGCAGCAACAAAACGCGACCGTTCTGCCCATGACAGTTCGAACCGCGAAACAAAAAAGGCCAAGATTGCCGGTGCAACAGAGGCCAAGCGCGTTTTTAGTGACGTAGCAAGGGATCACCTGCAGGTGGCGCTGGTCGATGCCACCACCAATCGCGGCAAGGAAGCCTTGGAGAAATGGGGAGATATCGAGGCCAGGTTGACACAGATGGTCATGGACCATGTGATGAGCAACCTGGCAGCGAACCCGAAGGTGCCTCTCCCCGGTTTCGACTCGGTGGAAGTTGTTCGCGGGTATCGGGTGATCAAGTGCGAGGACCAGTTCTCGAAGGATTTCCTGGAAGGCTGCATTTCCAAGCTCGGAGAAGCAGCGGGTGGCTTGAGGCTCAAGCTCATCCCAGCCAGCGAGATCCCCAGGAGACCAAGGGCTCGCATTTGGTTGCCCAATATGACATTGGACAGTGGCAAGCTGGTGCCTTACCTGCAGGCACACAACCCGACAGTGCCAATGGCGGATTGGCAAGTCTTGAAGGCGGAGGCTCCGCAGAAAAACAGTATTTCCTTCCTCCTAGTTATTAGTGAGGAATGCTTGCCTGCCCTGGAGAGGGCAGAATACAAACTTCGGTTTGGCGTGCGGCACGCGAGGCTGAAGGTCTTCCGCTCCTCCAATCCGGAAGAGGAGGATGCTGACGGGATCATTGATGCGCAGAAGTTGTTGGACGACGTCAGGCTAGATGATCCGGACCATACCACCCCCGTCCAGTAAGATATGGGGTTGAAGGTTGTCCAGGTCAACCTCCAACACTCTAAGTTGGCAACGGACAACCTAGCCGTCCTCCTGTCGGAGGAGGATGTAGACATCGCCATCGTCCAAGAGCCTTGGGTGCGGAGCACGGAGGTAAAAGGACTTCGGCTGAGCAACTACAACCTTTTCTACAAAAAGGGTGAAGGTAAGCCCAGGGCGTGTATAGTTGCCAAAAAACATCTCAACACCTATCTTTTACCCCATCACAGCACCAACGACACCACGGTGGTGGAGCTAGTTGCAGCGAGTGGCACCAACATCAAAATTGCCTCGGCCTACATGGCGCATGATAGGCCCGCGCCACCCGAAGAATTCCGGAGGCTCATGAGCGGCGGTAACAACCGGAGTGTAGTGTTGATAGGCTCTGACGCCAATGCAAGACACACTCTATGGGGCAGCAGCGAAATCAACGATCGGGGTGAGTCACTCTTTGATTTTATACTTAATACTAACCTGGTAGTGTGTAACAGGGGTAACACCCCAACCTTCGTCTTCCCAAGCACTGACGGCTTCAGCGGTTGGGAGGAGGTCCTAGATGTTACACTACTAACTGACAATGAGCAAGTGAGGGTGGATAAATGGAGAGTGTCCAGCAAAAAATCCTTCTCGGATCACGCCTGGATACTCTTCAATTTAGAGGTTCAGGTCGAACCACCCCCGCCATATCGTAACCCTAGACGTACCAACTGGAACCGATTCGCCGGCATGATCCGCAATAGGATAGGCGGAGTACGCCCTGCCAATATATCCTCAGTGGGGGACATTGACCACAGAATCGAGCAGTTGGAAAACGCGATGGTTTCCGCGTTCAAAACGTCTTGTCCAATCAAATATTCTAAGAAATCGTTCCCACCTTGGTGGAACGATGAACTATCCCGTCTGAGATCGGAGGTCCGGAGGTCATTCAACCTAAGCTATTCCACGGGTAACTGGCAAAATTACAAGAATAGCCTAAGGACGTATAAAAAGGCGATAAGGGACTCCAAAAACAAGGGTTGGAGGGATTTCTGTTCAGCCATAGAAACCACCAAAGATTCGGCTAGGCTAAGTAAGGTGTTGTCAAGGGACCACACCTGCCCCTCATACATCAAGAAGCCGGATGGCTCCTGGACCGAGAGTACTGAGGAGGCCTTAGACCTGCTGTTAAATACGCACTTCCCAGGGTGCGAAAAGGAGGAACCACTGATAAGGCATCAGATACTAAATCTGCCCCCATTCAGTGACAACAGCATTATAACTAGGGAAAATCTCGCATGGGCCATCAAAAGTTTTTCCCCTTATAAGTCCCCGGGCCCAGATGGCATCATTCCAATGATGCTACAGGTATCCCAAGACTCAGTTTTACCCTGGCTCGAGGTCATTTTTAAGGCCTGCCTAGCCTGGAACTACATTCCCATTAGTTGGAGGCGCGTTAAGGTCGTCTTTATTCCCAAGGTGGGGAAAAGAGGCCATGAATCGGCGAAGGACTTTCGGCCCATAAGTCTGACATCCTTCGTGCTCAAGACCCTTGAGCGACTCCTCGACGTCCATATACGTAAGTAGGTAGAGCATAAGTTGTCAGCAGCCCAACATGCATACCTGAAGGGAAAGTCAACGGAGACAGCCCTTCACGAAGTAGTACGAACAGTGGAAAGATCACTGGAGTACAAGCAATACACATTGACGGCCTTCATGGACATAGAAGGTGCTTTTAACAACATAGAGATAAGCGCGATAGAGTCATCGCTGGTGAACCTTGGAGTCAACGTACATGTTCGCAGCTGGGCCACTGCAATGCTCCAATCGAGGGTGGTGAGCGCAACGCTCGGAAACACCCACCTTACAAAATGGGTAACCAGGGGCACACCACAAGGGGGGGTATTATCGCCTCTCTTGTGGGTCTGTGCCATTGACAACATCCTAACAGAACTTAACCGGAGAGGAGTCAAAACGGTTGCGTATGCGGACGACGTGGTTTTAATGGCATCAGGAATGAGCCCTGATGTGATTAGCGGAATCCTTCAGGGTAGTTTGGACGGGTTAAGTGCTTGGTGTACGGGACGTGGACTAAGCATTAACCCCAGTAAAACTGAACTGATGCTGTTTACCACCCGCACTAAGATACCAACTTTTAGACGACCTCATCTTGGGAACGTTACATTACCCCTCTCGTCCAGTGCCAGATACCTTGGGGTAATTCTGGACCCCAAACTGAACTGGAGGCTAAATATAGAGCATAGAATAAACAAATCAGGATTTGCACTTTATTCTTGCAGGAGAATGATAGGAAGGAGGTGGGGCCTCCGACCAAGTCTAATGCTTTGGATGTTCAAGATGGTTGTGCGTCCAATACTATCATACGGAGCTCTTGTCTGGTGGAAAGCCCTCAGGAGGGAATATAACATCACCAAACTCGGTAGATTACAAAGAACAGCTTGTGCCGGAACTACGGGAGCGATTAGATCCTGCCCTGGAGAGGCGCTTAACGTGCTGATGCACTTGCTTCCCGTTGATCTGCACATTATGAAAACCGCAACTCTTAGTGCTCTCAGGCTGAGAGAAACCGGTTGCTGGAGAGACAGACCGTATGGCCACGGCAGTCTACTACTACAAGGGCAAAGGAGCCTGCCTACAACTACGGATTACGCTATTCCCACCATTGCTTTTGGGAAAAACTACGATATCCGTACCCCCTCCCGTCTAGAATGGAAGCGAGGGAACATCCTTAATAACCTGCATACCACGATTTACACGGATGGCTCCAAGATGGTATGCGGAGTAGGAGCAGGAGTCTTTTCGGAGCACCTTAAACTAAATGTGTCTTTCCGTCTCCCCAATACAGCAAGCGTCTTCCAGGCGGAAGTGCTTGCTATTAGGGAAGCGTGTAGGATGGCACTGGCAGACACATCCTACAAAAGCCACATCACTATACTTTCCGACAGCCTATCTACGATCAAGGCACTGGGATCGCCGATTCTGTCGTCAAAACTAGTGCAGGAGTATTGGAAGCTCCTCACAGAGCTGGCTCATAGGTTCAGAGTTACCCTGATATGGGTGCCAGGGCACAAGAACATTGAAGGGAACGAAAGAGCCGATGAGCTAGCTCGGAGAGGCTCCGCTCTTGATGAAAGCGAGGCGTTGACGGTTCACGCCCCACTGGGCTCCATCAAGAGCGAGGTCTCGAAGGACTTCTTCGCCAAAGCCGACACTAGATGGCAGAGGACGGAATCCTGTAAAACCAGCAGACTACTTTGGCCAACATACGACAAGAAAAAGACCGCGGAGCTCTTGAACAAGGGCCGCCGGGATGTGGCAAGACTAACGGCAGTTATCACTGGTCACTGGCCTATTGGCGAGCACGCGGCAAAAATGGGGATCCCATACAATACCAGCTGTCACAGCTGTGAAAACCCGGACGAGAAGGAAACCGTACACCACTTCCTCTGCGACTGCCCGGCGCTATCAAGAAGGAGATGGAAAACGCTGGGAAAACCGACATTCCAGAATTTCGAGGAGATAGCAAAGTGCAGTGTAAGCTCGCTACTCTCTTTCATTAACCTCTCGGACTGGATATAGAGGATATATATATATATGTGGATATACATAAACATACAGTCCAGAAGACACCGCACAGCATACCCTAGTGTACCTACCGGGAATAGTGGTAACAAAACGGCGCCAACGCGCTAATTGGATGATGGAACATCGCTACTTGAATCAACCAACCAACATATTATAAATGTAATAAAAATTCAAAGATGAAAAATCGTGGAAAACACCTCCTAGCAAAAACCACCAATAACTTACAAACCGCTCAAACAATCAAAAAACTAAGTACGCAGTTGTGATCAGCGTCAAAAAATCCTTTAGAAAAGGTTTACTACAACTCGGAAAAATTTTGGCTGTTGCTCAGTGTAATTAGCACAACATTGTAGCAATAGTTTTCCACTCACTATCACTTTCTTAATGCGGGTTGGTTGTTCCAATATTTGTACACATATGTTTATTTTCATTGTAGCCATTTGTACTTTTTACATCTATTTTACAAACAGACCAAAAGAACTAATAAAATCTATTGAATTTTTTTTCCGTAATGCTACCACCTTATTTATTCGTCTTGGCGTTCGCTCAATCAATTTTTCTATGCAAACTTTGCCAGTCCATTTCTTGTTCTGGTTTGTAAAAAAGCAAGCGCAGAGCAAGCACGAGCCACCACCAACATGCAAGCGGCACATCGCTTTGTTGCCCAACAACAACAACCACAGTGTGTGGTGCGCGGCCGCAGCCACGGTTGCCACAATTGGTAACTTTCTACCAAAATTGATAACTTTTAAACTGTTTGGTAACTTGGTAACTTTATTTTCATTTTGGTAACTTATGCAATCAAAAATTGATTTGAAGTAATAGACAAGAAAATTTGTTTTTGCATTTATAAATTTATATCACATCTTGTTATATACATTAAATACGCAGCACTGGCAACAGTGCCCGGTTCAATGGCAGCATTGTTGGCACACTTCTACTATTCGATTAACTAACATCGACTAACATTGCGAACGTTTTGTGATACAGTTGAAAATTAGTATTGCAGGGTTAATATTGAATTTGATATTTACTTTTAACCTTCACTCTGTGCATGGTTTTTACACCCTAATCCCGTGCAATGGGGAACTGAGTTCCCCATTTTTGAACCAGTATAGTTTGTATGGGAATGAGTAAAATAATAATTTTTTGGGAAATAATATTATTATTATTATTATGGTTGTTGTTTGTTTTTTTGTATTAGTATTTTTATTTTATTTATTTGTTTACCGTCTTTGAATCTGTTATTCCACCGGTGAGTGTGCTTGAGATTTAGAACTTGAGTGGTTCAGAACTTGGATAAGTTTTGCATACAAAATGTATTGGTATAAATAACGGGGTCATTTATTCCCCATAGCACAACAAACAGTTTGTGTGCTTTTTTTTGGCTATATCTGCCTAATCATACTTTAAATGATATCTGTTTATGCTTTTAGATTCCTCTCATCAATACCTTTCCAATGATATAAATATAAATATAAATATATCGTTTAGAATTAAAAACCTTCACAATTTACTGTTTTATGTCGTTGTGGGGAACTGTATACCCCAAGCACGGAGTGAAGGTTAAAGCATAATGAAATAAATAAAGTGAACCAGCTAGGGAGAGGCATGCTTAAAAAATGTAAATTGCTTTGAAAATTTGTTTCACGTCAATTCGTTTTGAATTAACCCGTTTGATTTTGCTGTTCTCGAACGCATGTGTGCCGAACTCAGTATTACAAATACTTTCCCACTTTCTTTTTTGCTGCACATTTAAGGTACTGAATACATGGGATCGTGCCCCCATGAGCAGTTCTACATAGCGTGCACGATTCCTTCGGCATTTCAGTGATTTTTATTTTACTATGCCAAGAGGCATGGAAAAAAAGAAAATATTTTTTGAACAAAAAGCGTTAAGTATTTGACAAATTTGTTCATAGTGACATAAAATAAGCCTGCCGAATCAAGAGAGTTGTCAGTATCTGGTTCACTTTATTTATTTCACTATGCTTTTAAAGTGAACAATTTTTTGTTTTGTATGTATCTATGTTATGAAATGTATTGTTTTGTATATTGTTTTTTTATGTTTGAAATGTAACGGTGAAAATAATAGTAGTGCATGCATGTATAAACCGCTAGATTAAAGAAAAACCAAATTTTTGAAAAGATTGCCACAACATTTTATGTTTATAATTGTTGATGTTGTAAAAATTAAATGTTGCGGGAATCCCTTCAAGTTTGGTGTTTCTTTAATCTAGCGGTTTATACATGCATGTACTGCTATAATTTTGACCGTAGGTGTACATGTGATGATTTTACTAGTAAAGTGAACTATTTTTGTACCTTTGTTATGAAATGCATTGTTTTGTATATTTGTTGTTTTTTTGTCAATGAAAAAATTTGTAACTTTTTATAAAAGATTTTGGTAGAAACAATTTTAGGCGAGTGGCAACCATGGTCGCAGCTTCTCAGCTTACGCTCTCGCGCTCTGTGCGTTCTCATCCCTTTTCTGCTTCCCCCGCATAAACAAACGGGTCCTACCGCTGGAACCCGCAAAGAAAATTTTCTTTACACCAGATGCGCATTCTGTATATTGTTTGTTCTGTGGTACTACTAAAATATTTTCAAATGCACACATGCTCGGAGCCACTACCATATTTTGGTGAAGATGAAGCTTCCGAGCGCTTCCTCTTTACCCTAGAAAAACAATATGATAAGTGCAATTTGGTAAAGCCACCAGAACAGTTTATTAAAGTAAATAAAATAAAAGTTAGAAGAAATGTTCTGTGAACGTTTTAATTCCGAAGCACATAGAGTAGGGGCAGGGATATTTCTTTTTGATGCACTCCACGATATCGAACCCTTTGTTTGTTGCAGTAATTGCAACACGGACAAACTTCTTGCTTTATTTGTGCGAGTTAGAATTTATTTTGTTTTAATGTTTTTTAATAAAAAACTCTCTATTCCCAAGTCCAAAGATAAGATTTTGCGTGTATCGCATTTGTAGTTTTCAAATATTTTGTTTTGATAAAGGTAGAACTTACACTAACACATCTTAAAAAGTTATAAATTTTCAGTGCTGTTTTTCAGCGAATTCATTTAAAAAACTTGACGGAATTTTTGTATAGTATAATTCGCGTAAAGCCGCTCAGGGTGGTTTGGTATAGATTGCTTGTATATACTTATATGTTTTGCATGCTACTTCTTTAATTTATAAGTTCTCCATTTATTTATATATGACATGAATATAATGTGGCACATGTAAATATTTGTGGTGCTGGTTTTACACAAATGTATTGTTCTTATATGTCTTGTACTTATATACATACTTCTGTTTATTGGTGAAAGCTATTTTTTCACATTTTGTATATTTTGTTTCATTTTATTGTTTAATGAAAATTAGTTTTTGATTTATGTTTATTGGTGCAATCTTTATGTGATTTATATGTTCCTTATGTTTTATAAAATATTGTAATGGGTGAAAATGCCTACAGGGGAACCAAGCAGCCAAAAAAAACAATCGGTAACGCGCCTATTTTGCATACCTCTATGGTGGTGGGGAAAATGCAAAGATATTTATATAGATATATCTATTACGTGTAATAAATTTGTATTATAAATTAATAAAGCATATTGTGAAGTACATTAGTTACTTGCAATAAGAGGAATCTTAAAATATTTGTCGTTTGGATTGTATACATTTTCAAAACAAAAAATTACAATTTTGGTATTCACAGTTTGTGGGAAAATTTATTTCGGGCAACTATCCCTAAAAAATAACGATCAAACTGTGAGCACCCCATTGTATATGTTTCAAACAATTGTAGAAAAATTCATACAAAAAAAATGCCTCGCTCGAATAGCAAACAGGCGTTACAAAACGCACTCTGTTACAAGGAAATGCTGGACATTACAGCCTGTGATTCAAGTATGTATATCTTATTATCTTATCAGTTCTCCAAGAGCATTTCTTGAATTCTTTACTTGCAGGCAGTGATGATGAGGACGAAGATATTATAATGAGTTTCTCCGCTGATGTGGCGCTCATTTTAGCGAATCGTAGAAGCAGCCATTTTGGAGTGCCAACATCCTCACAATGGGTCGAAAATGTTCTTCCAAAGTTTGATGACGGCCGCATGTGTCAAAATGCTGCGTGTGGAAGTAATTGAATTTAAACACATTTTGTCTTTAATCAAGCAAGACCCTGTTTTCCAAAACAAAAACTGTGTGCCGCAATTGCCAATCGATTTGCAGTTAAAAATAACCCTCTTTCGTCTGGGCTCTAGCGGATACAGTACGTCTATTCGAAAAATTGCAACATTGTTTAGTGTTGGTGATGGAGGAACAGTGATCAAAGTAACATACAGCCCTGGTCCAGAATCCGAGTAGGAATCGGATTTGAATCGGAATGAAATTCGATTCCGATTTGAAGAGGTGTTCTGCAATCCGAGCGGAATTGTCACATTCAAAGTTTATTTCGAATCCGATTGTTAGCAAATTAACAAACTTTCAATCAGCTGTTTGCTTTTAATGTTCAAATGAAAAAGGCAATTGTAAAATTTTGTAAGATTTTTTATTTTATTTAATGAGTTGGGTTATTTTATTGGCAGTATTGTTGAGAACGATCAGTCCGCCGTTGAAAAAGTAAGGCGCAAAATTTTGCGAGACCACAGCAATCCGATGAAATTGCCAGATTCGTCGTAACTAGTACAAGTCATTTCAGTTATGTTCAAAATTTCCTATTTAAGGTTTATTACTCAGTACCGCCTTAACGAAGCAGCATTCAACATGATCTTGACCGAAGTTAAACCTTTTCTTCGGCAATGCTCCATTCCGCCAGAACTGAAATTGGCGACGGCTTTGCAATTTCTTCCCGAAGGAGGCTATCAACGATCGGTAGAAAAGGCAACCGCCTCTTCCATTTCCATGCTTCTTAAAAGGTCCACCGCCGGTCGCTAAAGCTTTTCTTCTATTATGCGCCAGCTTCCTTCTTACTTCACATTTCCAATCAACTCAGGTCTATGACTGAAGAAAATTTTACAAAATGAATTGATTTAATTTACTTCTCACCTTTTTCCACCCCGTTACACTTTTTGTTGGTGGTCCTTGCCCGTTCAGCAACTGCGTTAAACGCTCCCATTTATTATCAAATTCGACTTTGTCGCCTTTGCAGAAACCTTTCGCGATGTCCGCATTCTCTTCCATAAAATCCAAGAGCATTCTGCTCTGGTCAGCAGTCTTATGCTTTCCCGTGATTAAAAATTAATTTATTAGTTTTATTTAACACGATGTTTAATTTATTTGCTTACATTTTCGTTATTTGTTTTCGTTTTGGTGCTTTCCGATTTCAATTCCACCAGCTTTTTGTTTAGCGGACAAAAATTTCCGATAATCGGAATGCAGAACATCAAATTTCCGATCCAAATTCGTTCGAACTTAATCGGATTTGACAAAAGGGGTTGCATCGAAAATATTTCCGATAATCGGAATGTGGAACACCGACGGTCGGAATCAAATCCATTTCCGATCCGATTCGGATTCTGGAACAGGGCTAATAAATTTTAAACCTGCCTTTTTGTGTTGGCCATCTAAAAATGAAAGACGGAAAATTGTCGCAATAACCATGGATGAGCTTCCAGGATGCATTGGAGATGTCGATGGTACCGAGATCAGATAAGCTGAGTCTCCTGTCAAAGATCACGAATTCTACTTCTTTCGCAAAAAGCAGTATCCCAGCAAACCAAACGATATCGAAATGATATCGTTAAAGCGAGAATTTTTCTCGTTTTCGAGTATTGCTAAAGTGTCTAAAATGATATCTAGAACGAGAAAAATGACATTATCGTAACGATATCGAGAATTTGGAAAATCTCGACATCGTAACGATATCTCGGATAAGAAAATTTCAATCTTATATATAAAATTCTCGTGTCACAGTGTTTGTTACCGTACTCCTCCGAAACGGCTTGACCGATTTTTATGAAATTTTACATGCATATTCAGTAGGTCTGAGAATCGGCTACTAACTATTTTTTATACCCCTAAGGGGCGTGGCACATTTTTGTGACCCAATTATTCTGCTGAACTACAAGTCACAGAGGAATGAAACTTAGCATGAACCTATCATGTAATCATATCTCTCGACAGACGGAATGAGGCGGGTTTTGGACAACGGGGCGTGGCACCACCCATACAAGCAAAATTTTTAAAATAGAATATCTTCGAAATTATAAGTAGCACAACATTAAAATTTAGTACCCCGTCGTCCCATAGATGAGTCATTCTAATGATAAGATTTTATGGGCGTTGGACAAGGGGCGTGGTACATTTTTTGTGACCCAAATATTTTGTTGAACTATAAGTCGCTCAGCAATGAAACTTAGTACGAACCTACCATTTATTCATATATTTCGACAGAGGGAATGGGGCAAGTATTGGACGAGGGGGCGTGGCACCACCCATACAAGTAAAATCTTTAAAATAGAATATCTTCGAAATTATAAGTAGCACAACATTAAAATTTAGTACCCCGTCGTCCCATAGATGAGTCATTCTAATGATAAGATTTTATGGGCGTTGGACAAGGGGCGTGGCACATTTTTTGTGACCCAAATATTTTGCTGAACTATAAGTCGCTCAGCAATGAAACTTAGTACGAACCTACCATTTATTCATATATTTCGACAGAGGGAATGGGGCAAGTATTGGACGAGGGGGCGTGGCACCACCCATACAAGCAAAATCTTTAAAATAGAATATCTTCGAAATTATAAGTAGCACAACATTAAAATTTAGTACCCCGTCGTCCCATAGATGAGTCATTCTAATGATAAGATTTTATGGGCGTTGGCCAAGGGGCGTGGCACATTTTTTGTGACCCAAATATTTTGCTGAACTATAAGTCGCTCAGCAATGAAACTTAGTACGGACCTACCATTTTTTCTTTTGCCAGAGGGCATTGAATAAGGGGCAGGCATTGAATAAGAGGGCATGGCACCGCCCATATAATTTAAATCCGGTTCAAGCGCAGTCCATTTCTTTACTGAAACTTAACAGCAACATTGTTTATTTGTGGGCCTTGATTGCGTTAATCAGTAGCTTCTCCTCTTCCTTCAGTTGGTTTTCTTCGTCAATTTGCATCGCCATTGATTCGCCACCTCGCGGATTTCATTATAAAAAAAACAACAAATGTCGTGCGAGACAAAGTTCGCGGGGTCAGCTAGTAATTTATAAAAATAAAAATTTCAATTCGGTGTTCCACATTCCGATTATCGGAAATATTTTCGATGCAACCCCTTTTGTCAAATCCAGTCCATCAAGTTCGAACGAATTTGGATCGGAAATTTGATGTTCTGCATTCCGATTATCGGAAATTTTTGTCCGCTAAACAAAAATCTGGTGGAATTGAAATCGGAAAGCAGCAAAACGAAAACAAATAACGAAAATGTAAGCAAATAAATTAAACATCGTGTTAAATAAAACTAATAAATTAATTTTTAATCACGGGAAAGCATAAGACTGCTGACCAGAGCAGAATGCTCTTGGATTTTATGGAAGAGAATGCTGACATCGCGAAAGGTTTCTGCAAAGGCGACAAAGTCGAATTTGAAAATAAATGGGAGCGTTTAACGCAGTTGCTGAACGGGCAAGGACCACCAACAAAAAGTGTAACGGGGTGGAAAAACGATATTGAAATTTTCTTATCCGAGATATCGTTACGATGTCGAGATTTTCCAAATTCTCGATATCATTACGACAGCGCCATTCTTCTTGTTCTCAATAAAATTTTAGATTTTCTGAAAAAGAAATTAAGACGCATAGTTTACAGTACTGTCGCATGGCCAGTCCATTATTTAAATCAAATAACGATTATAAGGAAAAAATAACAATTAATTAATGCACATGTAACAACAAATTCGATTGACAAAGTATTTGTATTATTTATATTAATATCTAATTAACTAATTAGTTCAGGATAGCTGCTCCTTTGCTTTTTTATACTTTGCAATTTTCGATTCTCTATCCTTTGCATACAGGAAAAACTTTTTCGTTTTGAAATACATAAATAGAAATACATTTAAATGCAGATTTATCTGGTTTTACTTAAATCTAGTATAACTGCTAATTTGGTTACTTTGCATAGCAGCCATCACTGCCAACTTTCGTACGCTGGTTTTCACGGCTGTACCCTTCCACGAAAAATTTTTTGCAAAAAAATCTTTAAGTAATGATCTCCACCCTCTATATACAAATTCTTTTGCATCTTCTATTCTTAAATTGCAAAAGTCATTAACCTAATAAAGATGAATACAAATTAACATAGATTTGCTACATTACAATTCATAACATAATTACCAAATTTTAAAATTGTCTTCATTTTTTATGCTCTCTTCAAATTTCATAAAATCTTGTTCTTTCTCAAATGGGTTTTGTGGTCAAATTGACTGCAAATTTGGTAACAAGGGATTTTCATATTTTAAGCGTTTGACTTCCTTTTTTAGTGTCACAACTTCTTCTGTCAGCCTCCCTATTAAGTTTACCGCTTTGTTCATGGTATCCTGCAGCTCATTCATTTTGCTAAGTAGATCTAAAGCAGAAGGCGCTAAAATCGTATCCCATACCTAATTATTATAATAATGATTCATACTTTGATTCGGTGAAGTCAAGGTTGTATAGTTATTTGATGTTTCTTGCGGAGTTGAACATCTTTTCAGTTCCATTGATAAGAAGGAATTGTAATCGTAATCTGTAGTATAATAGTTCATAAAAATAAATGTGTAACAGAAGTTCAGAAGTATTATTATTATATCTGCAAATAGCGCCGAACACTGTTGAGTTCACACGCGAATTTTTGAGCTGCCGTCATCAGTTAATTTAACACCGTTCAATTAGTTAAAATGCCATGTATTTGCTCAGCAAGAGTGGAACGTCAGCTGGACGAAAAAATCAAATGTGTGTTCTGCAACGAATTTTTTCACTGCAGCTGCGTCAATTTAAAAAAATGTGATATTGAATTTATGCACAAGTGCAAGGCCTGCCTCTCAGCTCGACGCGCATCTCTTCGCTCTCCGCCGCTTGCAGCCGCAGCCGCACCGGTGCCGTTAGCAACATCTTCCACCGCCGACGAAGTACTCACTCCACCAGCGTCGATCATTCAACGGGAGCAACGTGCAGGAGAACAGCTTAATTTTCACTCGACGCATTCTCCGTCGCTCGCTGCTGTACCGTTGTCGCTAGCAATCAACACCGCTGCTAATAAAGCGCACACTCCGCCAGCCTCTACCACCCAACAGCGTTCAAGTGTACATCCCAAAAGTCACTCGAACTTCTTGCCTCTCGAGTTTTTAACTGACAAATTTGCCAAGCTAACTGAGATGATGGATGAACGCTTCTCTAAGCAAGTTGAGCTAATTAATGAAAAGCTAATCAACGCCATACAAGTGAATGAAAACAGAATACTCGGTCAGCTTCGTCAGCATATCACTGCCACTGCAAGTGAGCTCAAAGCAGTCACAGAGATTACGAATGTAATCATGTGCTGCATCATGCTGGTTTCGAATCACAACAGCCTATCTACGTGAACAAGTGTTTAACAAAATCAAATCCTACAGTCTTGCTTGCTGCATTACATTACAAGCGGAAGAAAGTTGTTGCATCTGTGTTTACTCTTCGTGGCTTAGTTCACATTAGGCTCAACGAGGGTGATACTGCAGAATGCGTTGAGTGCGTTGAAAAACTGCATGCTATCGTCGCCTCTTCCTCATGTGTTGTCCCACGCAACAGTAAGCACCCCAGTCACACCTGCGACGGACAAGCTAGCCATTCTAACGCTGATAAGAGCGCCGCCGACGCACAGTGGGGTATTGACCATTGAAAACGGCAATCAATTCTCCTGGGCGATTAAAATGAATGTAAAGTATTTTTTTACATAGATGAAACATATATAAGACAAATGGAAAAAAAAATTGTTGTTGTTGTTGTTTTTTTATTAAATTTATTCAATTTAAGAAAATATTTCATGTTTTGAGCTTCTCACACTAGAATTATTAAATGTCATCGCTATTATTATCATCATTATCATCATCATCGTCATCATCATCATCATTATCATCATCATCATCATCAAACACAATATCATTACCAGACTGGAAATTAGTATTATCTGTTGAAGTTTTTACAGATGGTGATTTTGAAAGTTCAAAAGCTGATAGTGGTAGGTGTTGAATCTTTTTTTTAGGAAGTTTCCTTAAACTTGATAAAATTGGATCGGAAGCAACAAGAAATCGATGCAAAATATCATGATTGGTTTTTTCTCTGCTAGTCTTGCGTGTAAAATGTTCTCTGTATTTTTTAAATTCTTTATTCAGTGCTTCTTGAGCTTCCTCAGTTAATTGGCCAATTGGTAACAGAGCGTGGTGTATTATTTCTGGCCCATGAATTAGAAATTTGTGCACCGTAGGTGGCATATTGCACCATGGATACTTTGATACAAAATATCTCGCAGTATCATGTGCGAAATTTCGAAACTTTGCAATATCTACCTCATGGCCACAAGAAACCACTATCAGTATAACGTGCAACCTTTTTATCAAGTTCAAGTCAACATTCGTGATTTCAGACGATAGCTCTGCGTTTCGAAAGAACCTTCTTGCCGTATTTCCATCATTTGAGTTGCCGAATCCGGGTTTCGGTTGATCAACAGTCAAACCTGCTTTCTCTCTGAATCCCTTCTGAATATTTTTTTTGTTTCGTTTTCTGACCTTACTTGCCATTTTTTTATTGGTAATTTGTACGATAAATGAAGAAGGCAACAAATAAGGCACTGAGACTACTTCAACTCAAAAGTGTTACTTATGCGGTGCAACTAGAACACAATTCAACTTAATTGACGAAATGATTGCAAGAAATGTTGAAACCACTAATCTTAATTTTGGACTGTCAGTACTGCATCGTAAAAATCGTATCGAACCATGCAGTACTGACAGTCCAAAATTAAGATTAGTGGTTTCAACATTTCTTGCAATCATTTCGTCAATTAAGTTGAATTGTGTTCTAGTTGCACCGCATAAGTAACACTTTTGAGTTGAAGTAGTCTCAGTGCCTTATTTGTAGTGCCTTGCAGTAGATTACCAAAAACAAAACAGAAACACATGATAACAACAACGTTCATTACTCCATGAAGATCAAGCGAAATCACAAAATTTGGCACTGACTTTGAAGCACTAAAACTTAAATATTTCAGAAAATGCACAAAAGTGCACTTTAAGTTTTTGCAATATAGTCAAATATATCTTCTTTACATATCATATAAAATTATTACGGCCTTTCACAGCCAAAGCAACTATAACACTTCGTTCAATAATGTGTGTGACTAACTAATTAAAACACATGTTTTTGCCAAAATTCATCAACATAGTCCCCTTTTAGGGAGATACAATCATTCCAACGCTTTTCCAATCTTTCGATACCGCCTTTGTAGAACGATTTTTCTTTGCCTTCAAAATAGGCGTTAGTTTCGGCGATTACTTCATCATTGAGCCAAATCTCTTACCACGGAGCATCTTTTTGAGGTCTGCGAAGAGCCAGTAGTCGCTGGGGGCCAGATCTGGAGAATACGGGGGATGAGGAAGCAATTCGAAGCCCAATTCATGCATTTTTGCCATCGTTTTCATCGACTTGTGACACGGTGCATTGTCTTGGTGAAACAACACTTTTTTCTTCTTCATATGGGGCCGCTTAATCGCGATTTCTTCTTTCAAACGTTCCAACAACGCTATATAATAGTCGCTATTGATTGTTTTTCCTTTCTCAAGATAGTCGATGAATATTATTCCGTGCACATCCCAAAATACTGACGCCATAACCTTGCCAGCCGATGTTTGTGCCTTTGGACGCTTTGGGCGGCTTTCACCGGTTGCATGCCACTCAGCAGACTGCCGATTTGACTCTGGAGTGAAATGGTGGATCCATGTTTCATCCATTGTGATGTACCGACGCAAAAACTCCGACTTGTTGCGCGTAAACATGTCCAAACAGCTCTTTGAATCATCGATTCGTTGTTGTTTTTGCTCCGGTGTGAGCAAACGCGGCACCCATTTCGAAAACACCTTTTTCATAACCAAATGTTCGTGTATTATGGTGTGTACACTGCCTGCTGATATCTTTAGAATGTCAGCAATCTCCCCCACTTTCACTTTACGGTCGGACATAATGATTTTCAGTGTTTTTTCAACGTTTTCCGGAATAACAGCGTCATTTGGCCGTCCAGTAGATGGAATGTCATCGGTGTCTGTACGACCACGTTTGAATTCGGCATACCAATAACAAATGGTTCTTTTTGATGGAGCAGAGTCCGAATAATGTTTTTCAAGCCATTCCTGGCATTGAACAGTATTTTTTTTCATTAAAAAACAATGATAAATCAGCACACGGAATTGCTTTGAATTCATTTTTTTTGAAAACTCAAAAGTAGTGTCACTTAAAGCACTGTAACTTGTAAACTAATGGTCGGATTGACATATAATTTTGACAGTAAGCCTAAAAAGGTTCACAATTTCGAAAAAAAATATTGATTTAGTATTAGTGCCGCCATCTATGTGTCAGTCACACACATTATTGAACGAAGTGTTATGTCTACCTATATCCTTTAAATATGTACAATTTTAAGACTATAACAAATTTTTATAAATTATTAATACACATATTCTACAAACATAATTTTGTTTAAACATTAGTACAATACCTGAGGTTGAAGGTTCCATATTAAAAAAATTAAGTTTTGCAAGAATGATATTAAAAAAAGCACTTCAAATCACTGGCAAATGCGTAACGCGCTCTAAACACAACGGAGCAATGAACAAATATGCATTTTGCAAGGCGCACTGTGACAATACCGTTCAATGTAGATCATTTATTTTTTCACCCAGTGATGCACAATTTTATCTACTTTTCCCCCATACCAAATATTATCAAGATATTTGAATTTCATTTTTTGAATTAATCGCCATTTTGGGCATCAAATACCCCACTGTGCGACGTCTCAACTGCTCTTCTTTTTCGTGAGGCTCATATGTTAACTGATGATGTATATCGCGATCTTGCAATGTACTCTTACTGCTTTACTATACTTTCTCTTTCACTTAATTGCCGCTGTATCACTCGAACTAACTTTATTTATAGTATATATGCATTTTTCACACTTCGACCACCTTTTTTTATTATGAAAAAGTATATCTTAATTTCATTGCAACTCCTATTCTCAGAATTCGCCCACGTTACCATTACGCCTTTTTTTACATATTTAAATCGCTTTGAGCAATAAAACCTCCAGTTCCAAAGGCAGTGTATCTCACCTTGTTCGTATTCTTTCTAAACAACATAATGGACTTCGCCTATGTCACATTAATGCACAAAGCCTGATTAATAAAATGGATGAATTTAGATACATCTTCGAGGGCTCTGATGTTGATGTAATTTGTGTATCTGAGACGTGATTCAATATTGATATGCCAAATACATTATTTAGAATGGACAGTTATAAAATCTTTCGTGCAGACCGAAACAGCCACGCTGGCGGTGCTGCTATTTATGTAAAATCAAACATCTCAAATCAAAATCAGCAGGTAATGTAGATACAGAGGCGTACCTGGAGGACGTGGCGCCCATGGCAGCGAAAAAATTGCGCCCCCCCTCTTTTTTCTATAAATTTATGAATGTGTTGTACTTAATCTGTAGAATACGTTTTTAATTCTTATGAATTTATAAAAATTTGTATAATAATTTAATAAGAAATACTTCGTATTTGTTTTAATATCATAATGTTTAAGAATGGAAATTAAATTTGCATTTTCAAGATAATATATTATTTCAGGATGCTGATTTTTAATAATAACATTACATGTTTAAGGTTATATTTAAATTATTTATTAAAAGATCTCGCATCGTTACAATATTTCTTCACTAATTTGCTACTACTTTCGAAGCCTTCGTAAAAATTACAGATGTACTTTTCTTGCTTTTTTTGACGCAAATTCATTGATGAGATCATCGAAATCAGTTTTTTCAGTTTCATCCCTTTCTACGCCAAATCGAACAATCTTTCTTGACCCATTGTATGTTAGCTCTTAAATAAGACAGTATAAGTTTCAACTTGCTGAAGGATCTCTCGCAGCTAGCAATGGAAACTGCTATTGTCAGTAGAATTTGAATTGCGACGCGAAGATTCGGGAACACGCTTTCATCTCCGAACTGAACAATGAATTCGAGGAGTGTTTCTGGACTTGAAATGGTGTTTTTTCGGCTCGTGAGCAACATCTTGCAGTCAAGAATTTCTTCGTAAAGTTCATTTCCATCAATATCACTCGCGTAGAATTGACCTAGCTGGTTGCATTTTTTTTTGAGATCGTATTCTTTTTCGCGATAAATAAGACCTTGGACATCGAGAAGAAATCCAAATTTTTCATCGATTTCATTCAACCGTACGAATCTTCCGTTCATTTCTTGAAATAGACGATCAACTGTTTCAAAACTTTATTCATTTCTTCCATGGCATTCAAACCTGCATCAATTGAAGTCTCACCAGCCATATTTTGTATTCTTCTTCGGCGTCTTTCAGTTGCGACGTCCCATTTTTAACATAAAATTATCCCTTCCTCGAGTGAACTATCAATGATGGCCTCTCTTTCATTTTCGAAATAATTTTGAAGAGCCTTCAAATCTTCAGCACCATCGTGAAAATTCATCGTGGGATCTTGCAGCCTCTTTTGAACACGGACAATGCGGATTAGTATTTTATTCCAAAATCCCAGCAAAATCAAGAAATCATACTTCAACATTCTGTTGAATAGTTGCTGGGCATCACTTCTTGTTTCACTTGTTTGATTCTTGTCCTCGGTCATTTCTTCAAGAACTTCCAGAATTTTCCCAGCAGCTAAATCGACTTTGACTTCAGAAAGCAGTATGTGCGAGCGAGAAAAAACATCGAGGTGGGAAGCAAAGGACCGCCCCTCTTCTGGGCAGTATACGTTTCAGTTTTTCTCGCTGGCGAGTATACAGAGTCGACTATCCTGACTTCTTATATCTTTATTTAAAACTGAAGTTAAAAATCGCGATTGAATATAAAAAGTTGAGGTGTCACTTTGCGCCCCCCCCCCCCCCTAGAGTGGCGCCCATGGCACGTGCCCTGCTTGCCATACCCTAGTTACGCCTCTGTGTAGATACCTCGTTACTCTTAAGAATTTTAGAATACATATCGTTAAACTTCACACAAGTTATTATCGCGGGTGATTTCAACAGCAATCTTCTGTGTGAAAATCATCTTAAGGATGATATGCAGACACTTGATCTCTATCCTGTTAATGTCTCCATTGCCACCCACTCTTCCAACTACGGCAACTCGCTACTCGATCTCTTCTTTGTCAACGATATGTCAAAAGTCCTACTTTATGACCAATTAAACGCATCGCCCTTTTCCAGACACGATTTGATCTTACTAACCTATGATTTTCATCTTAAATGTCTGCCTACCACATTTACCTTTCGTAATTTCAATCACATTGACTACACTAAACTTGGTCAGAGCGTCCATAAAATAGATTGGCAACAAATTTTTCATATGCCTTCTGTTGACGATCAGGTGAACTTCTTTCAAAATAATATTTACAGCTTATTTAACAAATTTGTCCTCTAGTAACTAAGGACTGCAAATCTCAGCATAAGCCCTGGTTTAGTAGCACCATAAGATCTTTGGTAAATGATCGTAACGCAGCGTACAGTCGGTGGAAAATATTTAAAATACCCGAACTGTAAACGGAATTTAAACGGCTAAAGAAAGTTGTAGCCACTGCAATAAAAACCGCCAAAACTCGTTTTTACTGCGAAAAATTTAAATACGCTGTTGGTGGTAAAAAGTTATGGAATATTATTCGTGAAATCGGCGCAGGAAAAGTTCCCACTAGCTGTGGCGACGTAGTGGAGACTGATAATCTTAATAAGAAGTTTATAGACATCAACATGCCAGATGTCGTTAACAATGTGTACAAAAATGTTTCTGGTGACCTTGATAAGAATATAAGGTTTTCGTTTCGGTGTGTTGACCAAGGTGAAGTGCTTCAAAGCTCTCTGTCCATTAAATCAAATGCCACTGGCCTTGACGAAATTCACCCTGTATTTTTTGAAGCACTGCTTCCTGCGCTCTTGCCCTATGCCACTCACATTTTCAACACTATTCTAACAACATCCACGTTTCCCCGCTGCTGGAAGAAAGTAAAAATTATTCTGATTCCTAAATCCAGTAACGACTTCCAACCAATTGCAATTTTACCATTCCTCTCTAAAGTCTTGGAACGTCTTTTATATCAGCAAATTAGCAACATCATATCTTCCCATGACCTACTCACCGATAGGCAGTCAGGATTCAGAAGACAACGTAGTTGTGTTACAGCACTTATTGACGTAGCCGAAGATATACGCTCCGGCTTGGACGATAACAAAGTGAGTTTTTTAGTCCTCCTGGATCACTCCAAGGCATTTGACACTGTCGATCATACAATTCTAATCACTAAACTACTAAATTTGTTTAATTTTTCTACATCAGCGGCTAGTATGATGCTTTCGTATTTATCAAATAGAACGAAAGCAGTTTGCGCGAATAAGCAAATAATAGCGTTTCTGCCTATAAAACGAGGAGTCCCTCAGGGTTCTATTCTTGGGCCACTTCTATTTTCTTTGTATGTCAACGATTTGCCTAAAATTTTAAAGTATTGTAACGATGAGCCAGTCTGTCGCGGTGCAAAGCAACCCTGCCGCTACGTGCCGTGCCATAACCCAATCTGGCAACGACGGCCGCGATAGTAACTTTTAGTCCAACCTTGCAACGATGGTCGCGGTCATCAGGGAAACTTCTAGTCCAATCTGGCAACGTGCGAGAACGATCTGCGCGACGGCCGGACAGAGTATAAAAGGTGGTCAGATGCGGTGCAGCGAGTCAGTCTGGTTTTGACAAGTGAAGTTGCCACACGAAGTGATTAAGCAAATACTTAGGTGTACGAACAGTAAAGTGTAAACTGTGAATAATAAAGTGACTGTTGGTGTATTTTATTGCCTGCATTTAGGAAACTGACTGTGTTTTATTTTCAAATCACACAATCCAGAGATACGTGACAGCCCACTGGACTTAGTATTCGTAACATTTGGTGTCAGAAGTGGGATTGTGGAAAATTGAAAATAACTAAATAAATAAAATTATAAAAGTACGGACATGGTTAAACTCGAGCTGCTGAAGGTAGACCAGCTGAAGAAGGAGCTGGCTGCCTGGAATTTGCCGACTGCTGGCGGGAAGGTGGAGTTGCAGTTGCGCTTGCGAGAAGCATGTGAGGCACGAGGCGTCGATTGGACTGTGCACGAGTTCGGAGCACAAGAACTGGAGGCGTCGGCCAAGGTGGAGGAGTCGCCTGCTGGTGCTGCTTCGCTACAGAGTACAGCGGCTGCACCAATACAAGCGTTGGACATGAGCCAACTAAACTTGCCTGCACTCAAAGGCATGTCGGCGCAAATGGAGACAGCAAATCGAGAAATGTCAGCGAAGCTGGAAACTACGAATCTCGAAATTTCGGCAAAAGTCGAGACAGCAAATCGAGAAATGTCAGCGAAGCTGGAAATTACGAATCTCGAAATTTCGGCAAAAGTCGAGACTGCAAATCGGGAAATGGCGGAAAATTCTGCGCGCATAGAGCAGAAGGTGGAGGAAATTTCCAATAGCCTGAATGTGAAAGTTGAGCATCTCGAGACGCGAATAGACGATTGGGACAAACGAGTTGACGAAATGGGTGAATCCCTGAACAGACGAGTTGACAACCTGGATGAGTCCTTGAACAAACGAGTTGACAGTCTGGAAGATTCGATGCACAGAAAGATAGACGAACGGTTTCGAGAGGTACAGCTTCGAGCAAGGGTGCAGTCAGTTGAGGAAAGTTTCGCCATAGAAGTGCCTACTTATGATGGTACTACGTCGTTCGACACATTTAAACTACAATTCGAGATGGCTGCTTTGGAGAGTCAGTGGACCGATGTTAGGAAAGGTCGGAGACTGATACTGGCTCTGAAAGGTCCTGCGGCTGAGGTAATCAAATCAGTTCCAGAATGTTTAAGAGGTGATTACGACACCGTCATAAGGGCGCTGGCAGCCAAATACAGTGACGAGCACAACAAAATGCTGTATTATTGCGAGCTGAAGAGCCGTAGACAAAGGGCCAACGATGCGCTGCAGACATATGCAGCGGACATTGAGCGGCTCGTACAGTTGTGCTACCCGAAATTCGGCGCTGATAACCTCGAGAGGATGAAGATTGAGTCATTTATTGAAGGTCTTCATGACCCAGAGACACGTCGGAGTGCGTTGATGATGGGCAAGCCGACATTTAAGGAGACGGTGGCCAGCGCGATGACGTATGAGGCAGCCTGGGGGGGAAGTCTTCGACATTCATCTGCGGAAAAGCATCGAGCCCAATCTGGACGTGTCACCCAAAACCAGACCGTGAGCTCGGAGGCACCAGCGGGGCTGCGGGCAGTGTCATCTAGAGTTAATTGCTGGCGATGTGGCAAGCAAGGCCAAATATCACGAGACTGCCATCTGCGAGAAAAGCGTTCCGGACAGCAGATGTCGCCAAGAAGGGCTGCCGCTCTGCCACACCATTCGTGCAAAACCGAGTGCAGGCATAACTCGCGAGCCGAAAGCGAAGGACAAATTGTGGATGTTCGGTCGATAAGCGTTATGCCAGAGGAAGAGTGGTCTGCGGAGAGGCTACGAAAGGACCAGCGTGAGGATGCGGATCTTGCCAAAATCGTCGAAGGCAAGGAGCAAGGCGCACGTCCAGACTGGCAGGAGATGGCCGGTGAAAGCCCGATCGCTAAGGCTTACTGGGCACAGTGGAAAAGTTTGCGGCTGAAGGAAGGCTGCCTGTACCGCGAATGGGAGAGCGCGGATGGTCGTACCAGCAACCCCCTAATGGTAGTGCCGAAAAGCAGAATCAACGAGGTCATCGAGGCATACCATAACGACTCCAGTGGAGGGCACCTAGGCATCACCAAAACCGTCGCCAAAATAAAAAGACGATTCTACTGGGTAGGATGTCAGGAGTCTGTAGCCGAATGGATTAAGAGCTGCGACCGATGTTCAGCCGCGAAAGGGCCGACAAGAAAATCTCGAGGCCGCATGCAGCAGTACAACGTGGGAGCGCCCTTCGAGCGGATTGCCATGGACGTCGCCGGCCCATTCCCAACTAGCACTCAAGGCAACAAATATGTGCTGGTTGTAATGGATTACTTCAGCAAATGGCCCGAAGTGTACCCTATTCCTAAGCAGGAGGCCACCACGATCTCGGGAAAGCTGGTAAACAACTGGGTAGCCCGGTTCGGAGTTCCGTTGGAGTTGCACTCAGATCAAGGCCGGAATTTCGAGTCTGCGGTATTCAAGGAAGTGTGTGGGCTGCTGGGGATAAAGAAAACGCGTACCACTCCTTTGCACCCACAGTCCGACGGCATGGTGGAACGCTTTAACCGGACACTGGAGGAATACCTGCGGAAAGTGGTAGGCAGGAATCAAAAGGATTGGGACACGCATATCCCCCTGTTCCTGATGGCGTATAGGTCAGCCCCGCACGACACTCACTCATCACTCACTCCAGCCCGAGCAGTGTTCGGAACAGAGTTGCGGTTACCCGCTGACTTGAAGTTCGGGGTAGTCAGCACGACGGGAGGCGCTAAGACGGACTACGTGGCCAATAAGCGGGCGGAACTGGAGGAAATTCACCAGTTTATAAGGAGCCGCACCCAACTGGTCAGCGATAAGGCGAAAGCCAGATACGATCTACGGGCCAACTCAGCAGGGTTCCAAGAAGGCGATTTGGTAATGCTCTACAACCCGCAGCGGAGGAAAGGTTTGTCTCCAAAACTTCAAGCGTCATGGGAAGGACCTTAGGTTAGGTTAGGTTAGGTAGGGAAGGGTGTGTGCGGCAGGACCGCACTTCCACTCGGAGGCCACAATGGCCCATTGTGAATCCCTTCTTATGGTGTTCTGGAGCCAACCAATAGTCTCAGTCAAGGGGAAACCAGTTCGACCTCTTAATGAAGGAGAGCAGATTCGAGATTTCGACTTTCGCTGCGCAAGCCAGGTCTGTCAGGAACCTTGACCCCAAGGTGCGGAGTCGGCGTTCCTGCAGAGCCGGGCAGTGGCACAGGAAGTGTTGTATCGTTTCTACTTCTTCTTCATCTCCACAGCTACGGCAGACATCACCGGACGAGAGGCGCCATTTGGTAAGCATAGATCCAATAGCGCAGTGTCCGGTGATGACTCCAACGAGCTGTCGAATAGAGGTACGACACAGAGATAGTACGAATCGTGTTTTCGTCAAAGAGAGGGAGGGCCACAGTGCCCGGCAGGTGCCGCAGTCGGTCCTGGTACGCCATGACGACTCAATTTCCTTTTTGGTCAACCTGTCAATATACATGTACAGGGCAGATATCGGAGGAAACACAGAGGTATCCACTTCGGTGGCAGACAAAGCCACCCCTTTTCTTGCCACCTCGTCCGCTGCTTCGTTCCCTGCCACTCCTGAGTGGCCCGGAACCCAACAGAGAGTGACCTGGTGGTGCCCAATGCCTTGAAGTGCGGTGCGACACCTCTGCACTACCTTTGATTTCACAACAACTGATTCCAGTGCCCTAAGCGCCGCCTGACTATCCACGAAAATTGTGACATCTGTGGGTGGTAACCCACTGTCACGGATAAGTTCGGCAGCCTTCCAAATTGCATAGATCTCTGCTTGGAAAATACTGCAGAGGTCCGGCAGTCTGAATGACATGCGTGTCTGCAGTACATCGGAGTAGAGACCAGCTCCAGTACCTTCCTTCATTTTGGAGCCGTCGGTGAAAACGGTGATAGAAGCGTCTCTCATCGCACCTGTCACCTCCCATTCCTCCCTTGTGGGATATGAGGCTAGTGCTCGCGTGTCGAAATCCAGGTATGGGATCAGATAGTCCGTGCAGGAATCCACCTGATAACCGATATCCGGCTTCGCGAAAGTCTTTAGAATTCCAGAGTGCCCATAAGCGTGTTGCCTCCACAAGTTGGCTTCCCTCAATCTGAGAGCGCCTTTAGCAGCGCAACACTTAATGAACTGCTCAATCGGGTGGAGGTGCAAGATCACCTCCAGCCCGGCCTGGGGGGTGCTTTTGACAGTGCCTGCTATTCCCATAGCCGCTAGTCTCTGCACCTTCGTCAGTTTCGTTACCACGGTCTTGGTGCCCGTAGCCGGCCACCAGACAATGGCTCCGTAACTTAGGATCGGCCGTATAATCGCAGTGTACATCCAATGAACGATAGTCGGCTGCAATCCCCACTTTTTCCCGAAAGTCCTTTTACAAATGTAAAAAGCATTCAGGCTCTTTTTCACCCGCTCTTCCACATTGCGCCCCCAAGAGAGCTTGGAGTCAAGTATGGTGCCAAGGTATTTAGCCTCGGGTGATAGGGTGAGAGTAGTGCCGCCAAGTTTAGGCAGCTCAAACTTCGGTATTTTGTATTTCCGGGTGAACAGTACCAAAACAGTCTTAGAGGGATTAACCCCTAGACCGTTAAGCTCTGCCCACCTGGAAAGTTCCTTTAGAGCAGACTCCATGAGATCACTGATTGTGGACAGGAATCT
The DNA here is from genome assembly GCA_963971225.1 of Melieria omissa. Classification (NCBI taxonomy): domain Eukaryota; kingdom Metazoa; phylum Arthropoda; class Insecta; order Diptera; family Ulidiidae; genus Melieria; species Melieria omissa. The sequence goes on along the minus strand of OZ020268.1, from coordinate 63,419,913 downwards.
TCCAGGGATCAGGATAGTGACGTCGTCTGCATATGCTACTACTCGTAGCCTCCTGGTTTCGAAGATCTCGAGGATGCTATTTACTACAAGGAGCCACAGCAGAGGCGAAAGAACACCCCCTTGTGGTGTGCCCCTTGTAGTAAGTTTCCTCACTGAGCACAGGCCTAGGTTAGAGTGGACCCTTCTGCTACTGAGCATGTCACTGGTCCACTTTACCACCTTCTCATGAACTTCGAACTTTCTAAGTGCGTTGATTATAGCCTACAAGGTAGCGTTATTAAAGGCTCCCTCGATATCGAGGAAAGCGGCTAACGTGTACTCCTTAGAGTTCAGCGATCTTTCAATCGTCTGAACGACCTCATGCAGGGCGCTGTCGACAGATTTTCCCCTGCAATACGCATGTTGCGCCTTGCAGAGTCCTCTGGACTGTGCCACTTCTCTAATATAAACGTCTACCAGCCGTTCAAGAGTCTTAAGTAAGAACGATGAAAGGCTGATCGGTCTGTAATCTTTTGCTGTTAAGTGGTTCACTTTCCCTGCTTTGGGAATGAACACCACCCTAACCTCCTTCCAGGCACGTGGGACATATCCTTGTTGGAGAGATCCACGAAAGATTCTCGTCAGGACCTTAACCCATTTTCGGCCGCTACCAGAAATAGCCAATATTTTTCTAATTCCTTTTAAGGACTTACATTTAGGACCTTAATCAAGAATATTTTTGTATTTTTTTTGTGTTTTTTTTTTTTTACAAAATTATTTTATAAATAAATAAAAATTGAATTTCAAATAAAAACAAATATATATGTATATAGTTTTAGTCAGATAATAATCAAGCATGAAAATAAACAATTGTTGGCTTACATATGTGCATACATGACGACTTCTGGCCAATAGTCGATTTTTCGACCACTGAAAAGTACGCGGTGCTGAAGGGTTAAAAATATTTTCATAAACTTATGGATATCAATTGATTGTGGTAATTTGGTCTTTAGGCTTCGTAAATAATCAATAATTAATATATAATTTGAAAAGGTTATATATTTTTCAGAATATTCAAAATATGACTAAAAAAATGCTTTTTTTCGTGCCTTCGCCAACATCTCTAAATTTATCTTTAAAAAAAAAAATTATAATTTGGAGGGGTTACCAAAAGATCAAAGCTATTTTATGCATCAAAAGTTCAAAGATATAATGTCTAAGTGCAGAGCTACTCTCCTTCAAAGTGGCTGGTCGAAAAATCGACCAGCGGCCGAAAATGGGTTAACCACCGCCTCCTTAGACCATTGTAGCATAGCAGGAATGACACCATCAGGGCCCGGGGATTTATACGGGCTGAAGGAGTCAATTGCCCATGCCACCTTGGCTTCGCTAATTATCCTCTGAACTAGACCATCCGGTTGCGGTGTTTGTTGCCTATGCGACGTGGTCGCCTCAGCAACATCCGTGCATCCAGGAAAGTGAGTGTTCATGAGGATCTCAAGAAGTTCCTCCCTCGACTCCGTCCATGATCCATCAGATTTCCTGATGCTGCCAGGGGTGTGTGAAACCCCGGCTAGCACCTTACGGAGTCTGGCGGCCTCGTTAACATTGTCGAGGGATTCACAGTAATTCCTCCAATCATCCCGCTTAGCCGCCCTAATAGTTTTCTTAAACTTATTAAAGCTAGCCTTGTAGGCTCCCCAGTCTTCTTCAGTTTGACTAAGCTTAGCCTTATTGAAGAGACGCCTAGTAACTGTCCTCAGTTGTCTTAGCTCTGGGGTCCACCAAACTGCGTTGGTTTTCCGAGGAGCTCGACTTTTTGGACACGATTTCTTGAAAGATGTATTAAGAACTTTCGTTAAAAGACTAACTGACCTGTCAATGTTGTTTCTTTCAAAGGTAGCTGTCGCCTTGCGCGACGCCAGTTTTTCGGAAACTAGTGCACTGAATCTAGGCCAGTTAGTCTTTCTCGGATTCCTATAGGCTGGTGGACTCCCCACCTTCATGGCCACGGAAAAGACTATCCGGTTGTGGTCCGAAAACGAACATTCCGTCAGTACCTTCCAGTCGACCACAGAGATGGTACTAGAGTCGGTAACCAAGGTTATATCTATAACTTCTTCCCTAACCCTGTTATGGAAGGTTGGCGTATTGCCCCTATTACATAGCATAAGGTTAGAATTAAGAAGAAACTCAAAAATGGACTCACCCCTGCTGTTGGTGCCGGAACTCCCCCACTGAACGTGATGTGCGTTGGCGTCACACCCGATGATGAGATCAAGTCTCCGTGATCGGGCGTGCGCAACAAGGTCCCGGACCTCCTTTGGCGGTGGTTCCTCTCCTTCGAATGGCATGTATGCGGACGAAAGGATAAGGTCATGCCCCTCCATTCGCTCGCATGCAGCCACACACAGGTCACCAGTACTGTATTGAGACAAGAGAAACATATTAATGTACTTTCTATAAACAATACAGGCTCGTATCTTACCTTCACCACGCGAATGAAGTACTCTGAATTGACTTGACCCCAATCCACAAACACTGTCCCTGACGAGCCAGGGTTCCTGGATTAAGGCCAAGTCAACCTCCTCCTCCTCCAGGAATTGCATAAGATCGTGGGTGGCGGCCTTAGAGTGGTGCAGGTTAATCTGCACTACCTTCAGCCTTTCCCTGTGTGGCACGCTCCTTATTGGGGAAACGAGCTTTCAAGGAACCCAAACCGAACTTGACAATACCAGAGGAGTCTCGTAGATGACTAAAGGACGGTTGGTCAACAGCGACCACGAGGTCCTTACCCGTCTCGTTTTTGCTAGTAGTGGAGGAAATTACTCTCCACTCTCCAGTGTTAAGGCCGCTGTTCTGCCGACCTATCAGCTTCAATGTGTCGGCATCCTCCATGACTGGAGGGGGGACCCACAGTGTTACGATAGGTCGGAGAGGCAATCGGTCGCGAGGTATAACCTCGAGTTTTGCCCCCTGCCAGAGAGGCTCAAGACCGCCGATCGTGCGCACCAGGAAGTCAAGTGACTGCCTGTTGCCACAGCCGACGATCTTTACGCCCCTCTGCCAGCCAGCGCCGTCGAAGTCGATCTCGTCGTCCGCCGCCCCGAGCATCGCTCGCAGAATGCGCGCCTCAACAGAGAGCCAGTTTTCCGGACGAATTTTCCCATCGGGATCGCTCCGGTCCACTACGGCAATCTGTAGCTCCTGTGGAGAGGAGAAGCTCGCTGAGGGTTTCAGCCTTTTCCCCTCCCCTGTAGGCTGATCGTCCCCCGATCTACCCCGTTTGACCGCCTTTTCCACTGCGGTGGAAGTGGGCTTTGTCGAGGTGGATGGATTCTGATCAGCCTTCCGTACTGACGAGGCAGCCGTGGCACTGTTTCCAGGCTTCGCCGCCCCTCCTCTGTCCGGTCGTACAGCTGTAGCGGCCGTGGCCCTAATACCAGGCTTTGCCGCCGTTGCTGTACCACTAGTCGACTGTGCAGCAGTGGCGCTGTCTCCAGGCGTTGCTGCAGTAGTCGATGTCGTAGCACCAGAAATCGCCGCCTGCTTCTTTTCGTATTTTGCAACGATTTTCTGGTGCTTCTTAACTAGGTCTTTCTCCTTGTCAGACAAGGGTACTGAACCTTTGTTCACTTTGCGAAGGAAAGCAAGTGAGCGCCGGTAGCCATTTCTGGCTTTTTTCGCAGCACTGCTCGCCTTACTTTCCCCCGCCAAGGACGTTCCAGGAGTGGAACCGGTGGCCGCAGGTTCGTCCGTCTCCTCTAGGAGTGCCGCCTCCATGTCAGAGTCAGCAGACTCGACGCCGCTATTTTGCGAGAGAATCGTCGATCCCTCTTCTATAGCAACGTCGAGCCGAAGACCCTGAAACTGAGGCACCACCCCGAAAATTGAGGGACTGGCCTGAGCGGTGGTGTCCTGCGCTCCTTGCCTGCTTAAGGCAGGTTTGGGCGCCTCCTGCTTCCCAGTAGCGTTAGTAGACCGCGCAGCCTGGGGTCCCGCTGCGCAGCCTAAGCGGTCATTGGATAACGACGCCAGACAGCCCGCTCGCCCACTGTCTACCGCCGGTACTGGGGATCCGACTCCCTGCACCGTAAAAGAGTCCTTATGGGATCCCTCCAGAATGGTTTTGATGAAGGGGGTCGCCTTCCCCTGTGGCGTTTCTTTGACATCTATCACGCCACCAAAAGATGATAAGAAAACAGCCGCTCCTAACATGGAGATCAGACGCTGACCAGGGAGCCGCCCACTGTGGGTCAGACGCTCCTGGATTTCCGCATCTCAAACTTCGCCAGCTGAGAAGACAAGCTTCAACAGCCGCCCGGGGACCGCCCGGTCACCAGAAGCAACCTTCGTGAAGGCGTTGAGTCCACTTGGCCTGGTACCCACAAGGATCGCAGCCGAAGATGTGGACCACGTCTACATCCGTGCAGTCAGGTGCTTTGCCTTGTGGATCCAAACCCTGATCCCCTAATGGGAAGGACCTTACGAAGTAATGACTAGGATTAACGTCGTGGTATACCGGATTCAACGTTGCAACAATAGAGGCGCTAAGCTGAAGGTAGTCCATTTGGAGCGCCTGGCGCCTCATCACAGCGGAGCCTCGGCACTTGTTCGGGACGAACAAGTCTAAGTGGTGGGCAGTGTAACGATGAGCCAGTCTGTCGCGGTGCAAAGCAACCCTGCCGCTACGTGCCGTGCCATAACCCAATCTGTCAACGACGGCCGCGATAGTAACTTTTAGTCCAACCTGGCAACGATGGTCGCGGTCATCAGGGAAACTTCTAGTCCAATCTGGCAACGTGCGAGAACGATCTGCGCGACGGCCGGACAGAGTATAAAAGGTGGCCAGATGCGGTGCAGCGAGTCAGTCTGGTTTTGACAAGTGAAGTTGCCACACGAAGTGATTAAGCAAATACTTAGGTGTACGAACAGTAAAGTGTAAACTGTGAATAATAAAGTGACTGTTGGTGTATTTTATTGCCTGCATTTAGGAAACTGACTGTGTTTTATTTTCAAATCACACAATCCAGAGATACGTGACAGCCCACTGGACTTAGTATTCGTAACAGTATTGTAATATACATATGTATGCAGATGATGTACAGCTATATGCAAATTGCCACCGTCTTTCAGTATCTAATTGTGTTTCAAAGTTCAACAATGATTTTGCTAGTGTAGCTAAATGGGCAAGCGAAAATGGTTTATGTCTTAACCCTTTAAAATCCAAATGTTTAGTCATATCGAAAAAAGTTATGGACACCTCGCACTTCCCTAAAATTATACTCAATCATTGCGCCAGAGACCAAGTGGACTCTGCCAAGAACCTTGGCATAATTTTTGACCGCACCTTATCTTGGAGGCCTCATATCAGGAGTATTGCTGGCAAAGTGTACGGAATGTTGCGCAGCTTATGGGTTACACATTTTTTAACGCCGCTAAAAGTCAGACTACTACTTGCCAAGACGCATCTCCTTCCTGTTCTCCTATATGGTTGTGAGATATTTGCCAACTGTGACGCCGCTTCCAAAGCAAAACTCAAAGTTGCTTTCAACAATATTGCTAGATACGTCTTTGGTCTTAAACGCAATGACCATGTTTCTTTATATGCTACGCGAATATGTAACATGGCATTTGATAATGTGCTCAAATTCCGGACTTTGCTGCTGCTGCAGAAGGTTTTACACCTTGGCGAGCCAGCCTATTTACGCAGTAGATTGACTTTCTCGCGGTTGAATCGTACTGCTAACCTGACACAATTGAAACATCTTAGCCTTACCTCGGAAAGGCAATTCTACGTCTACGCCATACGTCTTTGGAACTCGTTACCTCCCCTGATAAAAAGCTGCAGAAACGTTGTGCAATTCAAATCAATGTTATTTAAATATCTATGCTCTAGGCATCGCAATCCCGGGATCCCGGACTTTTTCCAGTCCCGAAAATCCCGGGATTAAAAGATTTGAATCCGGGATTGCAAAAGATGCTTCAAAGTTCAAATGAAATAAATTTAAAAGCACAAAAACCCAATTCCTTATCTGAAGGAGGATGGAGGGGATAGAGGGCGTCTTTTGCAAAAGGCTTATAATTATTTACTAAGCATTCAACCAGCAAGTGTTGAATCTGAAAGATGTTTTCTCTCAGCAGGGTTTATTTGCAATTAATTTCGCTCTAGATTAGAGGGCAAAACATTTAATGCCTTAGTATTTTTAAGATCTCAGTTTTTAGTTAATCACAACGCTTAACTTTTTTATCGAAATAATCGAAGTAAAACTAAAAGTACTAACAAATTAACTATTTTATTTTTTTTATCAAATATGCGTATATATGTACTTTATGATACTGTTACGAATTTACTTTCACAGGTTCGTTTGGATTGGTTTTGAAAATAAAACAACTTTAATTACTCAGCAAAGATCAACAATCACTTTATTTCGCAGATTTACGCTTCGCTTGTATCTACACTTGTTACCACTTTGCTTGCTTAACACAGACAGACCCCTTGTGCTTATACCACTTTTCTTATCGCGCCGAAGTTTCATGCAACTTCTAATTGGAAAGCGCTCGGCCATTCTCGCACAGCCCATTTCGAGAACCATCCTTGCCATATCGGACTATACCAAGCGAATTTATAACAGTTTTGCTGTACTTCACAGTGCATGCCTAAAAGTATGCTTGGAAAACATTCGTGCGGAGAAAGGCATTCCTGTACAGTGCGGCACAGAATTTCTCATCGTATCAATACATTTGATGCAAAGCAATAAGTTATGTTTAAGTGTCATTTTTGGATAAAACAAAATGTTATCAAACTGAAGTTAAATGTCAAATGAAAAACTTTTAAGTTAAACAAAATGTTGTCAAGGATGACTATGTTTATTTATTTGATTTAAATTTAAACTGACAATTTTGAATGTAATTGACAACTGATTGTAAATGACAACTGGATTTTGGTGATGTGCCGCGCACAACCAACCACTTCGACGACTCAACACCGACTGCCTCCCTTTCCGCCTTACAATGTGATTAAATTCAAGATAAAAAATCTTAAAACTACCCCAAATGTGATTAAACTGTGTCCATTTTTATGGTAAATATACTATAAACAAGTATTTATGCAATTTGCTAAACTTGTTTTATTTAACCTTCGCCTTACCAATACCCACCCGGGTGACCTTTTTGATATTTATTGTTTGATATCTGCGCGAGTATGAATCCAATCCTGTTATGATTTCGACTCACTGAACAAATTTTAAAGTAGTTTTCAATAATATAAACAAATAATTTTTTGGAAATATTTTTCATGATTAAACATGAAAATTGTCATTTTATATTCATCGTTTACCAATACCCACCCGGGTGACCCTAGTCAAATATTCTTATTACCTTGCCTTGTAAAAGAAGGAAAAGTTGTTTTGAAAAAGTTGAAAGAAATGCGTACATTTAACTTGAAATTATTGTTTTATTTCATTTTTGTTTTAATACAAAAACATTATTGGTATGATGTTGTGGACGGATTGAGATGGCGATTGAGTGGCCTTTTGCATTTCATGCAAATTTGGCGTGTATTTCTTTTTAGCCTAGCTGTATGACAAATGTAGCATTTCTGTGGCCGTAAGGAATAACAGCCAAAGTCGATTTTATGAAGTTTGCAGGAGAGCACTTTTAATTTTTGAATTTGCTTTAGATTACACTAGATACATTTTAGATTTTTGGGCGTAAAACATTCATTTTATGAGCAAAAGCCATAGAATTTTGTGTAGTAGTACATTTGAATACGACGAATGCAATGGTGGTAATAACTCAGTTTTGTCCTAACTCGACTTTGGCTGTTAGTCCTTACGGCCACAGATTTATCCTTGAGCTTTATGCGACCAGTTGCGTCCCGTTCAAGATTAACATCTGCCTCAAAGTGCTCATCTGCGCAAGTTCCGGTAACGGGTTGTATTTGGGGGAACACATTATATTGGGAAAACAAACTGTAAAAATACATATCTAATATGGACTCAATAGCTGTTCTGATTTGAAATCTTCCAAAAATCTTATAATTATTGGATCTATTCAAAATTAGAGGTAGACAGAGATATTCACCCAGGTGCTCAAGGACCTGCCGCCTTTGTAATCCCTTCATAGACTGCCCTGTATATAAAAAAATCTGCGAGCGCAGCGGTATCCAAAATATAGTAAAACATTTTCATACGCCTGCACAATGTTGCTCTTTTGGTGGAAAATTGGGAGAGCATTTTATCCATTGTCCACCTTTAGTCTGACTATAAAATAATATTATTTCTGGGTTTTTGTCTGGTCCAGACACAGCATCATTTCTGTGCATTGTAGACAACAAACCCACGGACTTATTTTTAGCTGGGACGTCACATTTTCAGTAAATTCAAATAAGCTTGACGTGACTTCTCTGGTTCGTAAAGGTTTGAACTCGTTGGGAACATACCTTTTGGTTTTTTAACTGTGCCTACAATCGACATGTTCCAATTTACTAGCTGTTTGGCCAATGGCAATGTTGTGAAGAATTTATCAATGGTAACGTTTCTTCCTGACTCTCTATATATACCGACCAAACCATTCACAATACGATCACCTTGGTTAACGTCTCGAATGTTGTAAACTTTCACAGCGTAAATTTGTCCATGCAGTGGATAGTAGGTGGCTGAATCACATGTCCACTAGATTTTAATGCCATTCTTGGCAGGCTTAGACGGCATATATTAGGTACTGCCCGAACCGAGTACGGTCCCTATACCCAAACAGCTGCTGTAATGGATGCAGACAAATATCGAAATTCGTTTAGACTAATCATTGTTATTAGTCCTTTTCACACTGGAATTCTCAAGTCAACAGCACCAGATGAACTTATGACATGTTGATCTTGATTTCTGAATTGTTTTCCAAATTTTAAAATTTTTTTCCAAAAATTCCAATTTTTTCCATACAATTCAAATTTGTTTTCCAAAATTCAAATTTGAATTGTAAGTAGCAACAAAAAAGAGAAGGCGTAATATAGGAATGTGAGGATTCCGACTTTCATTTGCCATATACCTATACAAAACACACTAAGGTCACCCGGGTGGGTATTGGTAAACGACGTACAAAAAATTCTTTGGTAAGGCGAAGGTTAAAAAATTTGTTATTTGAATCCCGGGATTAAATCCCGGGATCCCGGGATTTGACTTTTCAATCCCGAAAATCGCGGGATCGCAAAATGGCAAAAAATTGCGATCCCTACTATGCTCGTTGCAATGATATTAATCCTCAATGGTCTTTTTTCAGCGAGTGTAAAATGCATGTATGTTTCCTATTTCTTTTTTTTTTCTTTACTGTATAAAATCACCATTGTAAGTTTTTTTTTTGTTGAAATCCTAGTTGCTAATACTTTAATTATAAGACTCGAAAGAATCTTGTTGTATTAGTATATAAATTTCTTTATATATAAATAAAATAAATAAATAATAAAAGTAAAAGCCGTAAAAGCCGCATTAGTTATAGTTCTCAGTCTCTGACTGACCGCGAATCTAGACGGATCTTCTCTGCTCTCTCGCACGCGCGTGCACTCGCTAGTATAGCTAAATTCTGCAAACAATTCTTATTGATATCACAATAAACTTTTTCCTACATCTTCTCCGACGTAATTACTCGTTTACAAATCAAAACAACAACCAGCCATAAACAAATTAAAATCAGTTCGAGTTTTTAATAAACGCCACGTGTATGGTGACAATTTACGCTCAATAAGTGTATATAGGAGACAACTCTCCAAAATGAACGAACCACCTGACCGGTCATCTCTCGGAAAAGTGGCACTGCCATGCCTGGAATTCGATAAGTCAAAAAAACTAAAAACTTTCTCACTGGGCCCAAAGTACATGGTTATGACCAGAATACTCAGCGACGAAACACTACTCAAAATTTCTCCTTTTCTCATAAAAAAGCAATAGACAATGTGTGTGGAGATGAAGTAAAAATGTGCAAAAAGTTAAGCAATGGCACCATTCTAATACAAACTAAAAACCTTACTCAAGCGCAAAAACTAGTCACAATAACGCAACTAACTCAAACCATATCAGTAGAGGTAACCGAACATACCTACCTCAACTACTCTAAAGGAGTGATATACTCAGACGACCTTAGGGGCATAAACGAAACCGAAATCTTAGAAGAATTGAAAAGCCAAAATGTAATCGAAGTCCGCAAAATCTTGAAAAGAGTTGAAAATAACCTAAAAGAAACCGGCCTCGTCATACTCACCATTGCATCAACAACTTTGCCCGAACACATTTTTATAGGTTATCAAAAAACCTCAATACGTCCCTACATCCCACTCCACATGAGATGCCGCAACTGTCATCGATTCTCTCATTTTACAAACAATTGCAAAAACAACAAACTCTGCTCATCATGTGGAAAGGAAGATCACTTAATAGACCCAACCAAAGATAAATGCAACAACGCATACGTCTGCATAAACTGCGCAGAAGACGGCTCCAAATGCGACCACTACGTCTACGACAAAAAGTGCCCTATATTTGTAAAACAAAAAGAAATACAGGCAATCAAAACGCTACAAAAAGTTGACCACAAAGCAGCGCTTTCGATATACCGGGAACGTCACCCTCTCTCCTCCACTACATATGCTAGTGTAACAAACAACAACAACAACGTCAAGCCATCAGACAACACCGACAATACTCACCTCGAAAAACCCATGAGTAGCGGCTCTACTCCAACACCAGGAACACTATTCCCCACACCACGCTCTCAGTCTCCACAACCAAACAATAGCATCAACACCAATACCAACACTATGTTACATCAGACGCCGTCTTTATCATGTACAAGCTTATCTGACTCAAAGATTAAAATCCTACCAAAAAATACACCTAAGCGATTGGTACGGCAACTTAAGTCCAAGAAAAAGAAGGATTCCATGAACCCCTCTGTCTCCTGCAGCGCCAGTGATAACGATGACACCATGGCATAAGAACATTAATAAAAACATCAACACCTGTCCAAAAAATCTCTACTCCATTAATTTATTCACCTACTATATACAGTCCATTTCATAACTATATCACCATCTCATTTTTATAACTCCTTTGCAAAAGGAAACACTTGCAAAAAATTTGCCAATTGTTTTTTGTGTGTTATTAAAAGTAACGTATATTTGTAATTTTTTAAATAAAAAACTACTATTGTTTCATATAAATTTCAAAAAAAATATTTTTTTTACTGTTTCATAACTATATCACCACTAATCAAATACTCATTTTTCTTGCTGTCTTTATAATTATTGCTGTCTTATATTATAAATTATACTTATTCATTCGTTACACGAAATGCCACGCGGAAAATATTTAACGGTCGAGGAAATTGGCAAAATTAAGGCATTTCGTGAAGTTGGGCTATCCTTACGCGAAGTTAGACGCAAATTGGCACGTAATCACGTGACAATCGCAAATTTTTTGAAAAATACCGATAGTTATGGCACAAATAAAATGGGCGGCCCCAAAAAAAAACGATTACCACGAGATGAGCGTCGAATTGCCCGAGCTGCAAGCAATTCTACCAAAAGCTTAAGACAGTTGCGGAATGAATTGAAATTAAATGTGTCACTGCCTACGGTTTTTCGCGCACTTCAAAGGTGCCCGCACCTTCAAAATCAAAAAATGAAGAGCACGCCAAGACTCACCAAACGTCATATCGACGCTCGTCTAGGATTTGCACGAAAAAACTTGACCCGTAACTGGACCAAGGTACGTATTCAAGAAACATGTTTTTAATTTCGTGTTATTTTATCACCGCTTTCTTCTCAGGTAATTTTTTCAGATGAGAAAAAATGTAATTTGGATGGTCCAGATGGTTTCCAGTACTACTGGCGAGATCTTCGCAAGGATCCACTATACTTCTCGAAACGGAATTTTGGCGGAGGAAGTCTAATGGTGTGGGGTGGGTTTTCATCGTGTGCAACACTGCCATTAGCCTTTCCGTCAACTAGGATGAACAGTGAAAAGTACGTCAGAGTCCTTGCGAATAATCTCCTGCACTTTTTAGAGAGCCGCAGTGAGGGGGAATGGGTTTTCCAGCAGGATAACGCCGCTATTCACGTGAGCAGAGTATCAAAGGAGTGGTTTTCTGACCACGAAATTGATGTTCTTGACTGGCCTGCATGTTCACCAGATCAAAACCCAATGGAAAACCTCTGGGGAATATTAGTACGGAAGGTTTATGCTAATAACCGGCAGTTTAGTAACGTGCAAGATCTACAAGCTGCAATAGAAATGGCTTGGGTTGATATTCCACAGGAAACGCTCCAGAAGCTGGTGGATAGCATGCCAAATAGACTGGCCGCGTTGCTGGAAAATAGGGGTGGCCCAACGAGCTACTGAGTTAACAATTTTGCAGTTCGTTAGTTGTTTACTCTTAATTAAAATCAAATATTGCAAGTGGTGATATAGTTATGAAATAGAAGAAAAATAAACTTGTCAATAATTACACTGCACAACAGCATGTCTGTTGCATGGAGTTTTTTACATGAATCTGAATCGTTTTTCCACGCTGTTTTCAAAACCATACTCCGTTTTTATGTAACAGCTCTAGTTTTTCCAAAAAATGGGCGTGTCACTTTTTCGAATTTTCCTCGGCTTTTTTCTCGTTTTCGACTGTTATTTCTGAACCAATAATCCTATCGACATAATTTTTATATCGTTGCACTTACAACATTTCACGCCATCTTTCCTGACATTAATCAATTTTATGCGTTCTAAATGGGCGTGGTAATAAGGTTTCAAAGTAAGAAAATATTGAATTTCAAGGCGTTTTTTCTGATGGCGAAAATTGTACTGATGTTTCATAAATCAAGTTTCGAAGTATATGAATATCTTAAGAAGAAACATCAAGCAATACAACACAGCCAAATAATTTACGGAATACACATTCGCATCGAAATAATAATAAAACTGTACCATAGCGATTTTCATCTCTTTTCATACCTTTTCCTTAAAAAATTAGGAGCCTCAAAATATGCTCTTTTATATGTTCAAATTTTAGTTTAGAATACAAGCAAAAAACAACAATATTTTGAATTTTTCGAAACAAAAAAAAAATTAAAAACTTTGCATATTTTCAGGCCCCTAATTTGTTAAGGAAAAAGTATGAAAAGTGATGAAAATCGCTATGGTACATTTTTCCTGTTATTTCGATGCGAATGTGTATTCCGCCAAATAATTTAGCTGTGTTGTATTGCTTGATGTGTCGACTTTCATTATACACCTAACTCGTTAATTGTTTTACAAAAAATGTGTATGTTTTTGACCATCAAAGAAAACGCCTTAAAATTCAATTTTTTCCAACTTTGAGGTCCAATTACCGCGGCATTTTAACACTTATAAAAATAATTTGCTTTGGAAAAGAAGCCGTGCGGTGTTGTTAATGCAATAAGGTGAAATCATGTCAATCGGTTTCTTGGTTTAGAAACTACGATCGAAAATATGGAAGAAGTTGAGGAAAAACTGAAAAAATGGCAGGGTACCTATATCTCACAAACTAGAGCTGCTAGAAAAAATTGGAGGGTAGATTCGGAATCAGCCCAAATTAGTAAGAAACAGTAGAAAAACTCCATGCAACAGAAAAAAAGTGTTTTTTTGTTGCGCTGTGTTATCTATGTAACAGCCTTATTTTTTTTTTTTAATTTTACATATACGTAATTTCAGATAACTAATAAAACACAATAGGCAATTTTACTGGAAATGATTTCTTTTACAAAACACTTACAAAAATGAAGTGGTGATATAGTTGTGAAATGGACTGTATATATTAACATCTCTGTACTTAAAACACTTTTTGTAAATTCTCCACTAAAATCCACAATTATATTACCTACTTTAACTTTTCACATTGCAATTCTTAATTCTAACTCACCACACTATGACAATTAAAGTAATTCAATGGAATATCCGTGGGTATAAAAATAATTACAGTGAACTCCAAATCTTAATAAAAAAGCACAAACCTGCAATCATTACCCTTCGAGAAACCCACCTATCTTCTACCCAAAATATTCCTATCCCGCTCAATTTCGAAATATATGCTCACAACCACTCTATCAATTCTTTTGGTGGAGTTGCTATCCTAATCCACAAATCAATCCAACATAAACTAGTTACTCTCAACTGTGAGGCGGAAACAGTCGCCGCAGCCATTACTTCCAAATCAAACTTCATTATTTATTCTACATACATCTCTCCCAGCATCAGAATCACCTCAAATAACCTATTCAATACCTTCGCTCCCAACCAAACCCCACAGCTCATCACTGGTGACTTCAATGCTTGGCATACCAACTGGGGATCACCCTACAACAACTCCAGAGGGAAAATTACAGATAACTTTATCAATAACTCAAACACAATCATTTTGAACGATGGGTCACCGACCCACCTTAGCTCACACCGAACCCTTACCCACGTCGACCTAACCCTTTGCTGTCCTATACTCTCCCTCCAAGCTAACTGGAAAACTGAAAATAATCTCTTTGGAAGCGACCATTATCCCATCATAACGACACTATTCGAAAGTCAGACAAACGATATTACTAGAATTAAACCTCTGTTTAAAACCGCATCCGCTAACTGGCAACTCTACCATGATGAGTCTTCTAAAAATTCGATTTCACTCCCCATAAGCAGCAACATAAATAAAGAAGCTGCGTTACTACATCGAATTATTTTGAAAAGTGCCAACGTAGCTATCCCACTACCAAGACTAAATCACCAGAAAACTAATGTGCCATGGTGGAACGACCGACTTAACCAACTACAAAGGGATAAACAACGAAAATGGAGAGAGCTACAGTACAATATAAATACGGAAAATTTAATAAATTACAAGCGCGCTAATGCCCTATTCAAGCGCGAACTAAAATCTTCTAAACGAATAGCCTTAATGAAATTCACAACTGACATTAATCCCTCATCCAGCTCTCGCAAAATATGGTCCAACATACGTCGTTTCTGTGGCCTTCGGCTACGGCATGGTATTCACTGCATACGCTCACCCGATCCCACCTCCAACTCGCCAAGTAACGTAATATGCAATAACTCCGCAATTTCAGAAACGTTCGGAAAATTCTGGTCAAACGAATCCTCTGACTCCAACTTCCACCCAGACTTTCATACTAAAAAACGCACTAGTCTCAATTCCGACTTGCTGCACACCACCAATCAAAATGCAACACAAATCGAAACATCTATCTCCAAAATCGAACTTCTAGGTGCTCTGAAAAAACTTAAAGGGAAAACGCCAAGTACCGATAGAATTACATACACAATGCTAGAAAACCTTTCTGCAACAGTAAAGAAAAGACTTCTCAATCTCTATAATAATATTTTCAACTCGTACATACCACAATCTTACAAAATTAGCACCGTCATACCAATCCTTAAGCCAAACGCTGATAAAACCGATATTAAATCATACAGGCCAATATCTCTCAATCCCTGCTGTGCAAAAGTACTTGACAAAATAATAGCAAATAGGCTTTAGTGGTTTCTCAAACTTCTCAACAGCCACCAAATGGGCTTTAAAAAGGGTAGATCGGTAACTGATAGTCTAGTCTATCTCGACTATTTGATTACCGATTCCCTCTCTTCCAAAAGCCATTTATCAATAATTTCTCTTGACTTTGCCAAGGCCTTCGACAAGATTGGCATACACTCAATCATTGACCAGCTACAACAATGGCAATTAGGACCTAACATTATCAGGTACATATATAAAAAATTTCATGACTAAAAGACAAATCAAAGTCCGCGTAGGCACAGCACTCTCAAGTAGCTACCCACTGTGCAATGGCATCCCTCAGGGGCCACCTTTATCGGTCGTCCTATTCTTAGTCGCTTACGATAAATTAGCCTCAATAATCTCTTTACACAAAGAATTAAAATTCTGCGCTTACGCTGACGATTTCCATGTAATAAAACAGCTTGAAAAATCAAACAACACCCATATTAACCTCGATACACTATGCGAGCAAATTACTTCATGGTGTAATTATTCGGGTGCTGAACTCTAACCAGCAAATGCAAACACTTACATATCTGCAGGAAGCGCAGATGCCAGTCTTCTCTCTCTGTTAATAACCGCGCAATTCAAGAAGTCGACAACATGAAAATATTAGAAATAGTATTCCAAAAAAACTACAGATGGAATCTACACTGCAATCAACTTAGAAACTCTCTCACTCCCCGCCTAAATATAATAAAATGTCTTACCAATAAAAAATTCAACTGCAGCACTCACACACTACTAGAAGTAACAAACGCTTTGATCATGTCTAAAATCGACTATGGAATTTTCCTGTACGGTTTCGCCCCCAAAGCTGTCCTCCGCAAAATAAAAACTACCATAAACACAGCGACGCGCTTAGCGCTGGGCGCGTTTAGATCTACTCCGATAACGAATATACTTTTTGAAGCCAACATTAAGTCGATCGAATTAAGGCGCGATAGCTCTGTAGCTAAACTCACCAGATCATTCATAACCAGCGCAAACACACCCTTAGCAAAACTCATTCTATATCTACAGAACAACAACAAACACGCCAAAACTCAGTCTCTTATATGGAAAGTAATACAGAGGAGTAAACAACTTAACCTCCCATTCCTGCCAACAACCTTTGTAAATGCTGCATCCCCACTATGGTCCTTGCCATCAAGTACAATTAACACAACACTTCTCAAACAAAACAAAGCCAGTACTTCAAACGCTCAATTCCAAGCAAAATTTAATGAATTATGTGATAAACTAATAGACCACAATCTCATCTTCACAGACGGATCAAAAAATAACTTCTCAACGTCTTTCAGCGTCACAACAAGCAATTCAATTATGATTAACGCCATCCTTCCACAATACTCGTCTATCTTTTCCGCAGAAATTATTGCTATCTACGAAGCTACCTTATACTGCAAATCCAAAAATGACAAGTTTGCAATATGCAGCGACTCCCTTTCAGCTCTGGAAGCAGTTCGAAATCCAGAAAATCAAAACTTCTATCCCACTACTATCAGAAACGCTCTTATTGATTGCTTCCCCAATATCATCCTCATTTGGATTCCCGGACACACACAAATTAAAGGCAATGATTTCGCAGACAGTACTGCCAAATCAGCCTATACATCCCCCCTTCTTATGTACCCTAACTTCAATGTCATAGATATACTTAAATCCATCAAAACCGAATACAACCAACTCCATTCTCAAACTATTCACACAACTTCCCCATGGTACAGAACAATAAATGCAAACCTAAACAATTCAATAATGTACACAAGATCAGCAAACGAAGTAATAGATAGGAAAGATATGACATAGACATAGGTTAGGACATAGCAGACTGTCCCACCAACACTACTTCAACCAACGCGATTCCCCACCCCCCTGTCCAATATGCAACTCCTACCCAGCTCCAAATTCACTCCTACTTGACATCCTAAGCCTTTGCCCTATACTACAACCTATTCGTAACCAAATTTTCCCTAGCCAATCCCCTCTCTCAGCACTGTCTACACCCACAACAGAAAACATAAAAAATATTATAATAATAATAATAATTGATTGGCACGACAGCCCGCTTACGCGAGACTAAGGCCTAGCTTCCCGCAACCACCCGTGTTGTGCGTGTGAATTTTGCACGCGGGTGGAAGGGACCTACAGTTTTATGCCGGTTCAGAACGGCAGGTTGGGAGCTTTTTCATAGGCAATTTTTACTCTCAGAGGTTTGCCATTTCCAGCTGAGAGGACAGCCACCGAAAGAGAAAACGAGTTTCCCGTTATTTTTTTTAGGTGTTACTACATGCAGTATTCGATCTTGCGTCGCTCAGCATGCGACTCGTTGGACCGCGCACTAACCAACTGAGCCACGGCGGCTGCCAAAAAATATTATACTATTTCTAAATAAAAGCAACTTAACCCATCTCATATAAATAGGGATATTAATAGAAAAACAAGTATTGTGATCAGAGAACGGCACGAGTGCACCGCAACAATAAGTACACCGCAAACATACTCTGTATTTTGTATACTCGAGTGCCATAAACACCGCAAAAGAAATTGTGCGGTGTTGATTTTACTCGTCCTTCATTTGCTGAGAGCCTCATGCGATCATAACATACTCAATACTTTTCGTTCTGTTCATATTTCTACTATGTAAAAGCAATGAGCGCAAAAAACAGTACCAGTACCAATATTTCGTTCTGCGCTTTACCTGCAGGAATAATGCTAGCTCGTAACACCTACACAACTTCGGCTCGCGCTCGACTTGTGGGTGACGAGCCTACTCAGCTTCTACACATATCGCGTATATTGCTCACGCACTACAAAAGTGACACAACTAAACATTTTTGATTTTTCAGGAAACGCAAAAAACTGTTTATGAGCTAAATAAAAATTTTTTTTTAATAAAGTATATACCGTTTAATTGAAAATTCTACAGATTATGCTTTAGGATAAGTTACAAGAATTTTGTTTTATTTTGCAAAAGAAAATCCAAAATTGTTAGTTGTGACTGTTTCCATGATATTTTAATTCAATAATTACCGAATTATTTCAAGTTATGCCACTTTTTCTGAATTTAATAATTATAAATGACACTTAAAAAGTTGAAAGAAAAATTTTGAAAATTCATAGTTAATTTTAATAATTAAAAATATATACAAAAATGGTCAGAATTTTATTTAAAATTAACTTCAACAAAAATTTATTTCGTTTAAAGTGTCACAATTTGAGTTAGGACTCTTTTGCGTTGAGCTGCAGCGATCAAATAGCATCAAACTTCTGACATGACAAGAGATCTAACTGTTTTTGCAACAGTAAACAACAACAAAATATACTGAGCTTTTTCTTATTTGTAGATAAATGCATTGTGCACAGTATTAACACATAAACCCGAAAAATAAAAATTTTGAGTTGTGTCACTTTTGTAGTGCGTGTGCGATATGTATCTTTTGCGCGACTGAATATCGAAAAAAAATTCAATACATGCAAATAAAAATCGTCTACGAGGGCCATTAAGAAGGAGCGTTTTGGTGACAGGGAGTAAGTTCCATTCGCAATATATTCAGCAACCAAATCATTGTTTGACGCCATGCCGAAATTGTTCCAACTGCTTGCAGTAACAAATAAACTTTTCAAAACTAATAAACTTTTTGCAACAATTGACTTTTTTCTCAGTAAGAAACAGAATCATCAATATACGCACAATCATTGATAACGCTAAATAGGCTGTTTACCGTTATATGAGAGTGCTACAAACAAAAACAGTAACATCGCGGTGTCAATTTTGCGGCCGGCTGCATAGTTATTCTTATTTGCTACTGAGTTCACTCATCTTCACTTTGCCCAATATGTATCTCTGCATTCTCTTATACATATGTATACATATTATTTATGTTGTGCACACGAAGTACGAGTAGCACTCATATTAGTCATCGTACTCGTCGGGTACGATTGCCGAATGTGATAAAAAAAATTACGAAGCAAAGTAAAGCAGATACCGCGAAATCATATGCTTGAGTATGCTAGTAGCTTAAACGCACCAATACTCAAATCGACATGGGTATGGTAAATACTCATACAAAATCAATGCGGTGGCGATCACACCGCAACCGCTTTTAAGGCGAGTATACTCAGAGTCATAAAAATAGGCACTCGTGCAGTTCTCTGATTGTGATAACAACCATGTAAATACATACTACCTAATTCTCAAACTTACGAGCTGAAGGCCGTCGTCGCTCTTGCTCCCCTCCCATTAGTTTGTAATTTTAATTATAAGCTAATGTAATAAATAAATAAATAAATAGTTATAGTTCTTTATCTAAAACATTTGTAAGTATAACTGGACCAGTATACAGAAGAAATTGTCGAAATTCGCATGCTTTCCAGCGTTCCAGATCCGCCAACATGCGGGGTTTCCTTTGGAATTCTTTGGGGATTTGGCTCTTAATTTGAAATAGTAGCCCATCCAAATTTCTCATATCCATCTGCGTTAGTGAATACGTTTGCCTTTTGTTTTTGCACCACGCTTTCAATAGTTGCTTCATGACTCCTAAGCAAACCGCGTGCATGTAGTCCAAGGGAAAGCATTTAACAATGTCGATTGGCAACAACTCCAGAATTATGGGCTCTGCGGATGTGTGATGTTTTGGATAACATTTGTTGCGAAAGCCACTGTCCGTGCGAGCAGAGTCTATACTAGTCTTGAAACTTCGCTCAAACGGCCAATCTGTCAAAAAATTTTGAACATATGGTTATCTTTGTGTATTTAGATAATAAAAGTGAGAGAGCAGCCAAAGCAGCTGTTCGCTATTTGCCCTCTGAAATGAATTTGTCGTACAACTGATTTCCACTAAAAAGGATCAGAAAATACAATTGTCTGCGCATTAATCAATTTCAAATTGTTATCTATTTCATTCGCATGCAATGCGACCTCTTGCATTTTTGTTGTTTTCTTGTGGTTTTGTAAAATTCTTTGGTAATTTTTCATACAAATTTAATTTTGCTCTCTCTATGAAAAAGTGGTGAATAAGTACACAGCTGTTTGTGCAGATACATTTCCGCGCCAAAAATTTATCTTTTAGACGTGGCAGCTCGCGGACTTCTGAAAATGCAAAATAATGAACATTGGTTTTTCATTTATATATGACCCGGAAGGAAGTTTTTACTACTGAGGAAGTTCCACAGCAAGTTATTAGCAATTTGCAATCAACGTTTATTGTTCATTTCAGTTTATGTCGCTACAGTCGTTCATTATATACGAGCAAATTTTCATATAAATTTCCTTTTGATGATCCTGCTGAAATCCGAGGTGTAAAACAATCAGCTGTTAATTGTTCGCGAATTTGCCAGCATCACCGTCTTTGCCAAACAATATTATTTTATATGAAGAACTACCCCGGAACAAGGATTTATATGCGTTTTTGATTCTAACTGAATATTTAAATGGTTTGCCATCATAAAATCATATTTGCAGTTGCTTTTGTTGATACTATTCTGGCATTATTTTGCCGTCACTCTCTATGTAATTGTTGTACGGCCAATGAGAAGATATCGTGGTGGACCTATATCAGCTGTTTCTTTGTTTTGTAAATTTCCGCGATTGGAAGCTGGACCACACATTTAACTTTCATGCTGAAATCTATTCGGAAGAATATTACATGTTATTTTGCACACCTACAGGAAAATGCAAGAAGGTTTGCATCGTTAAAGTTTCTGCGTGGCTTTTGATCCTGCTGCATTTTTGCATTCTTCCGACGGTGTTTCTCATACATATTTTGTGCTGCCAATAAGTAAAAGCCATGGTGAGTAAATATCTGCTTATTTGTTTATTCGTCGTCTACCTGCTTGTTGCTCGGGGTAAATTAAAAATATTATTATTGATTATTATATTATATATTATTATTATTGATATTATATAAATAAATATTGTTATATGTCAAAAAGTCCTTTTTCTAAACATCAGATACGTCAACATATTGTTTTATTGAAGTGAAACTTCTTTACGCAAGCTTGGCATGGGGAGTAAGCTGGCAAACGCGTGACGTAAGCGTTACGAAAAGTGTGATCGGGCGAGGCGAACGGAAGTTGAGTGGTTTACGCACGCTTGACTTGGCGAGTAAGCTGGCGAACGCGTTACAAAAAGTGTGCTCGGGCGAGGCGAACGGGAGTTGAGTGGTTTACGCACGCTTGACTTGGGAAGTAAGCTGGCGAACGCGTGACGTAAGCGTTACGAAAAGTGTGATCGGGCGAGGCGAACGGGAGTTGAGTGGGGGATATAAGCAAGAGACAGCAGTGCGCGCGCACATTTTCTTTCTGCAGGCCTATTGTCTGCATCACAGTGTAGGAGCAAGAGAGAGCAGTGCGCGCACACACTTTCTTTTCTTTACGAAAATAAAAGATCTATGCAAAAATATTAATTTACCAATGAGAACATAAAATAAGTTTAAATATTTGTAGAAAATTAATATATGTATATGTACATACATGTATATATTGTACACACACATATATATATATATACATACAGATGGAGCGAAAGAAGTTTCACTTCAGTCGTGTGGTCATAAGCACACTCGTTTTTTTTTTCTATGACTGAATCAATTTCAAGAGTTTTTTACCTATAAACTGTATCTCATGTGCAGAACCACAAATGGTTTTTTATTCAGTTCTTAGGTAAAGGATAATATTTGGCATGAGAACACCTTATTTTCTTACAAAGAACATTCATCGGATGCAATGTGAGTGCGAACATAACATGCGCAAAATTACAAATAAGACAATACCGCAAAACGCAATTTTGTTCGCAATAAATTTCTGAAATAAACACAATTTTTATGTACTTGTGCAAGCAAGAAATTTCTTCAAATAATCTACTAAAGCGAATATTAATCAAAAAGCATTTTGATACTTTAATTTTCTTGATTTAAATCTATTTTTGTGCTTGAATAATTTTGTGCTATAACAAAAAAACGTATAAAATCAGTTTCACCATGCAATTCTTCGGGCTTCAGGAAACAAAGTTGTATGTTCTATTGACTTTTCGAGAACATACTGTTACGAAATTCCCCAGTTCGTTATCGACGGTTCGTTTTGATTGTATATGAAAATAAAACAACTTCAGTTATCCAGCGCAACGTAGTCAAAACTGACAATCGCTTTATTTACAAATTTGCACTTGTTCTACTTTACACTACTACTATTGCATGTTTCCCCAGTGCTTGCTCAACACAGACTCGACCCCTTGCGCTGCCACTGCTGCTTTTATACCAATTTTCTTATCGCGCCGAAGTTTCTTGCAACTTCTAATTGGAAAGCGCTCGACCATTCTCGCACAGCCCATTTATTCGAGAACCATCCTTGCCATATCGGACTATACCAAGCGAATTTATAACAGTTTTGCTGTACTTCACAGTGCATGCCTAAAAGTATGCTTGGAAAACATTCGTGCGGAGAAAAGCATTCCTGTACAGTGCGGCACAGAATTTCTCATCGTATCAATACGATCGCAGACAATCTTTCTCAGACAACGTTATCTGCGCAGTATCTTCCGTGGTGGGAAGCATGTTGCCGGTGACAGTCCTGATGTGACAACCAAAAGTCTTGATGTGACAGTTCGATATGAGTGCTGCCAATTCATTTCACAGGAGTTTCAAGACTAGTATAGACTCTGGTGCGAGGCTCAGTTTCGATGCCTGGTCTAAATATAATTTTCCGCTGGTAGCTCTCACTAGAGCTGGAAAACTATCGATGGCACTATCGATAGTATCGATAGTTTTCATTTTCACTTCACTATCGATGGTTTTCGTTACTATCGATACTATCGATTCGCTGCCATCTGTGTTTTCGATCAGGTCAACACGAATGTTAACGCTTTGGTAGAACTCAACCAAACTTGGTAGATTAATTTTTTAATTTTCATTTTATGCAGATTGGTACATTTTATTTGAATTTGGCCGATTTTCGGAAAAATTTATGTGTCTTCTTCAATTCGTAAAAAATTGTCAGATAACAA
Organism: Melieria omissa; assembly: GCA_963971225.1. Classification (NCBI taxonomy): domain Eukaryota; kingdom Metazoa; phylum Arthropoda; class Insecta; order Diptera; family Ulidiidae; genus Melieria; species Melieria omissa. The sequence goes on along the minus strand of OZ020268.1, from coordinate 63,396,365 downwards.
AAAAGTCTGATAAGACTGTAAAGAAATGTTTAGCATGACCGGTGCTATAAACCGAATTTGAACCGAAACGTGAGAAGCTGACATACTAGTATCTGTTATTTTGTCAAAGAGGGCGAGTGAGACGACTTATGTGCATGTTTTTTCAAGCGCGGAAACATATTCTTGAGTTTTGGTTTTTGTCGTGCTGGCTGCTGCAATTGCGTTGAAAACGTTGAATGTTAAAAAATATTAATTAATAATTGATTGGCACGACAGCCCGCTTACGCGAGACTAAGGCCTAGCTTCCCGCAACCACCCGTGTTGTGCGTGTGAATTTTGTACGCGGGTGGAAGGGACCTACAGTTTTATGCCGGTTCCGAACGGCAGGTTGGGAGCTTTTTCATAGGCAATTTTTACTCTCAGAGGTTTGCCATTTCCAGCTGATAGGACAACCACAGAAAGAGAAAACGAGTTTCCCGTTATTTTTTTTTAGGTGTTACTACATGCAGAATTCGAACTTGCGTCGCTCTGCATGCGACTCGCTGGACCGCGCACTAACCAACTGAGCCACGACGGCTGTTAAAAAAATATACTTCAATATATTTTATAATGTTTTAAAATATACTTAAAAACTAATTTCCAAATAAAAATTTCAATCAGTTTAGTTTTTTGGCTGCGATAGTATTGTAACGATGAGCCAGTCTGTCGCGGTGCAAAGCAACCCTGCCGCTACGTGCCGTGCCATAACCCAATCTGGCAACGACGGCCGCGATAGTAACTTTTAGTCCAACCTCGCAACGATGGTCGCGGTCATCAGGGAAACTTCTAGTCCAATCTGGCAACGTGCGAGAACGATCTGCGCGACGGCCGGACAGAGTATAAAAGGTGGCCAGATGCGGTGCAGCGAGTCAGTCTGGTTTTGACAAGTGAAGTTGCCACACGGAATAATCAAGCAAATACTTAAGTGTACGAACAGTAAAGTGTAAACTGTGAATAATAAAGTGACTGTTGGTGTATTTTATTGTCTGCGTTTAAGAAACTGACTGTGTTTTATTTTCAAATCACACAATCCAGAGATACGTGACAGCCCACTAGACTTAATATTCGTAACATTTGGTGTCAAAAGTGGGATTGTGGAAAATTGAAAATAAACGAAAAGTAACAAAACAAAAAAAAAAACTAAATAAATAAATAAAAGTATAACAGCACGGACATGGTTAAACTCGAGCTGCTGAAGGTGGACCAGCTGAAGAAGGAGCTGGCTGCCTGGAATTTGCCGACTGCTGGCGGGAAAGTGGAGTTGCAGCTGCGCTTGCGAGAGGCGTGTGAATCACGAGGCATCGATTGGGCTGCACACGAGTTCGGAACGCAGGAACAAGAGGCGTCGGCCAAAGTGGAGGAATCGCCTGCGGGTGCTGCGTCGATCCAAAGTACGGCTGCACCGGCTGGACCACTACAAGCATTAGACATGAGCCAGCTAATGAGTGCAATAAAAGGCATGTTCGAGACTTCCAATCGTGAAAATCGTGAAATGTCGGCGCAGATGGCAGCGAAAATGGAAACTGCAAATCAAGAGATGGCAGCGAAAATGGAAACTGCAAATCAAGAGATGGCAGCGAAAATGGAAACGGCGACCCATGAAATATCGGCGCAAGTGTCGGAGCGAATGGAAGTCAAGCTTCAGGAAAGCTCTGCGCGCTTGGAGCAGAAGGTAGAGGAAATCTCCAATAGGCTGAACGGGAAAGTTGAGCATCTTGAGACGCGCATGGACAATTGGGACAAACGAGTTGACAACCTGGATGAGTCCTTGAACAAACGAGTTGACAGTCTGGAAGATTCGATGCATAGAAAGATAGACGAACGACTTCGAGAGGTACAGCCACGAGAATGTTTGCCACCGGTTCAGGACGGTTTTGCTGGCAGAACAGAAGTGCCTACTTATGATGGTGCTGCGCCGTTCGATACATTTAAATTGCAATTCGACTTGGCTGCTTTGGAAAATCAGTGGACAGATATCAGGAAAGGTCGGAGGTTGGCACTGGCGCTGAAAGGTCCTGCGGCCGAGGTGATCAAATCAGTTCCAGAATGTTTAAGAAGTGATTACGGTGCCATCATGAGAGCGTTGGCAGCGAAGTATAGCAACGAGCACAACCATGCGCTATACTACTGTGAGCTGAAGAACCGCAAGCAAAGGGCCAACGAGGCGCTGCAGACATATGCAGCAGACATTGAGCGGCTCGTACAGTTGTGCTACCCGAAATTTGGTGCTGATGATCTCGAGAGGATGAAGATCGAGTCGTTTATTGAAGGTCTTCATGATCCCGAAACACGACGCAGTGCGTTGATGATGGGCAAGCCGACATTTAAGGAGACGGTAACCAGCGCGATGACATATGAAGCGGCATGGATTGGGAGCACTCGGTATGCACCTGCAAGGATACGCCAGATTCAGGCGGACAACGACATTCCGATCCAGGCCATAAGCTCTGAGATACCGGACAGGCCACGGGTGGTCTCCTCTAAAGTTGTTTGCTGGGTATGTGGCAAGCAGGGCCACATATCACGAGACTGCCGCCAACGAAAGAGGCGCTCCCGTTCCCGATCGCAATCGCCTGAAGCAAGGAATGCTGACAATCGAGGCCCAGCCAACAATCGCAGGGCTGAGGACGGCGAGTCGTTAAACTAAAACGGGTCAGCCCAAAGGGGCGTGAGCTGATCCCACAATCTGCCGCCCCACCGTCCTTGTCTCACAGCTGAAACGACAGCCCAGCAGCTTGACAATTGAAGGAAGGATAGATGGAAAGTTGTTCGTGTTGACACTGGATACTGGAGCGTCATATTCGATCATAAAGAGGAAGCTGCTGAAGAACTGGGAACCGCTGCATGGCATACAGCTGCGGACTGCGACTGGCGAGCGCGCGCCGGTAAGAGGGAAAGTTACAAAAACGATTGCTATCGGCACCAGCAGCCTGGAACATGAGTTCATCGTCGCGGATATAATGGACGACGTGATTATCGGCGTGGATTTCATGATTAGGCACAGTTTTACGCTGGACCTGAAGGAAAATGTGCTGAGATATGCCAACGTTGAATTCCCGCTGCACACCGGCTATGAGCGAAGCATGGCGGTAAGGAAGGTTGTATCGTGTCAACACAGGAGGATACCAGCGAATTCTGAGGCGATTGTGTGGGCAAAGGTGGACGAGGACGATGGGACGAGTCGGCTGTGGGTAGTAGAAGCACCGAAACAAGGACACGACAACATCATCATCGGACGTACATTAGTGGAACCTAAAAATGGCAGGATACCAGTCAGAATACTGAACCCCCTGAATGCACCCAGATATGTCGGAAAAGATGAGGTAATTGGCGAGTGTAAGGAAGCTGTAGCAGTGGTCAATTGCGTGAGTAGCCCGCCTGGAGGTAATAAGAAGAGCGGTTTTAACATGGACGCCATACCGCAGGAGAACCAGTGGAGCGAGTTGACGGCCAAGCAGAAACAGAAGGCGAGGTCACTCCTGCAGCACTATGGGTCAATATTTGCGGCGGAAGCAGGCGGAAGAACAGCCATAGTGAAGCACAGCATCGACACCGGAAGTGCAAAACCGATTCGCCAACCGCCAAGACGAGTTCCTCTGGCCAAGAGGGAGGAGGTCACAAATTTGATCGAGAACATGCGGAAAGACAAGGTCATAGAGCCTTCTTAGGGCCCCTGGTGCTCGCCGGTTGTGCTAGTCAAGAAAAAAGATGGCAGTACCCGGTTTTGTGTGGACTATCGGAAGCTCAATGATGTGACCAAGAAGGACAGTTATCCACTACCTCGGATCGATGACACCCTGGACACACTGTCAGGCACGCAGTGGTTCTCCACGCTCGACTTACGCAGCGGCTATTGGCAGGTAGAGCTTGCAGACAAGGACAAGGAGAAAACGGCTTTCAGTGTTGGCGATGGTTTGTGGCAGTTCACCGTCATGCCGTTTGGACTCTGCAACGCACCAGCAACATTCGAGCGGCTAATGGAACGCGTGCTAAAAGGGCTGCATTGGCGGACGTGTCTGGTGTACCTCGACGACATAATCGTAATGGGTAAAAGCTTCGACGACCACCTGGGAAAGCAAAGAACAGATAGTGGACGTCCGGTTGGTCAGCGTCATGCCAGAGGAAGAGTGGTCTGCGGAGAGGCTACAAAAAGACCAGCGTGAGGATGCGGATCTTGCGAAGATCGTCGAAGGCAAGGAGCAAGGCGCACGTCCAGACTGGCAGGAGATGGCCGGTGAAAGCCCGATCGCTAAGGCTTACTGGGCACAGTGGAAAAGTTTGCGGCTGAAGGAAGGCTGCCTGTACCGCGAATGGGAGAGCGCGGATGGTCGTACCAGCAACCCCCTAATGGTAGTGCCGAAAAGCAGAATCAACGAGGTCATCGAGGCATACCATAACGACTCCAGTGGAGGGCACCTAGGCATCACCAAAACCGTCGCCAAAATAAAAAGACGATTCTACTGGGTAGGATGTCAGGAGTCTGTAGCCGAGTGGATTAAGAGCTGCGACCGATGTTCAGCCGCGAAAGGGCCGACAAGAAAATCTCGAGGCCGCATGCAGCAGTACAACGTGGGAGCGCCCTTCGAGCGGATTGCTATGGACGTCGCCGGCCCATTCCCAACTAGCACTCAGGGCAACAAATATGTGCTGGTCGTAATGGATTACTTCAGCAAATCGCCGTAGGCCTTAGTAGCCAGCGCGTTAGCTTATTTAGTGTACTATTGTATATTACATTAATAAATAATAATAATAATAATACTTCAGCAAATGGCCCGAAGTGTACCCTATTCCTAACCAGGAGGCCACCACGATCTCGGAAAAGCTGGTAAACAACTGGGTAGCCCGGTTCGGAGTTCCGTTGGAGTTGCACTCAGATCAAGGCCGGAATTTCGAGTCTGCGGTATTCAAGGAAGTGTGTGGGCTGCTGGGGATAAAGAAAACGCGTACCACTCCTTTGCACCCACAGTCCGACGGCATGGTGGAACGCTTTAACCGGACACTGGAGGAATACCTGCGGAAAGTGGTAGGCAGGAATCAAAAGGATTGGGACACGCATATCCCCCTGTTCCTGATGGCGTATAGGTCAGCCCCGCACGACACTCACTCATCACTCACTCCAGCCCGAGCAGTGTTCGGAACAGAGTTGCGGTTACCCGCTGACTTGAAGTTCGGGGTAGTCAGCACGACGGGAGGCGCTAAGACGGACTACGTGGCCAATAAGCGGGCGGAACTGGAGGAAATTCACCAGTTTATAAGGAGCCGCACCCAACTGGTCAGCGATAAGGCGAAAGCCAGATACGATCTACGGGCCAACTCAGCAGGGTTCCAAGAAGGCGATTTGGTAATGCTCTACAACCCGCAGCGGAGGAAAGGTTTGTCTCCAAAACTTCAAGCGCCATGGGAAGGACCTTACGAAGTCTTGACTAGGATTAACGACGTGGTATACCGGATTCAACATTGCAACAATAGAGGCGCTAAGCTGAAGGTAGTCCATTTGGAGCGCCTGGCGCCTCATCACAGCGGAGCCTCGGCACTTGTTCGGGACGAACAAGTCTAAGTGGTGGGCAGTGTAACGATGAGCCAGTCTGTCGCGGTGCAAAGCAACCCTGCCGCTACGTGCCGTGCCATAACCCAATCTGGCAACGACGGCCGCGATAGTAACTTTTAGTCCAACCTCGCAACGATGGTCGCGGTCATCAGGGAAACTTCTAGTCCAATCTGGCAACGTGCGAGAACGATCTGCGCGACGGCCGGACAGAGTATAAAAGGTGGCCAGATGCGGTGCAGCGAGTCAGTCTGGTTTTGACAAGTGAAGTTGCCACACGGAATAATCAAGCAAATACTTAAGTGTACGAACAGTAAAGTGTAAACTGTGAATAATAAAGTGACTGTTGGTGTATTTTATTGTCTGCGTTTAAGAAACTGACTGTGTTTTATTTTCAAATCACACAATCCAGAGATACGTGACAGCCCACTAGACTTAATATTCGTAACAGTATCGATAGTTTTTTCCAAACTATCTAATGCTATGCGATAGTTTCGTTAGTTTCGATAGTATCGATAGTTTTTTCCCAAACTATCGAAACTATCTGATAGTTCGACTATCGATAGTTTTCCAGCTCTAGCTCTCACCATGCTGAGTGCATCGTAAACAGCTATAGAAACCACTATGTGATTTAACTTTTAATATAAACGCTCTTGCGGGAGCGTCGCACACGAAACCATCAATTATAATATTGTACACGGAATCATGGTATCTGAAGCCATCTTGTGCAGCATGATGATTTGATTTAAATTGTGAGGAATTTATTCAAATAAGAGCTAAGTTTTGCAAAATAATAATAGTTTGTTGGTTTTTTGGCAACTAAACAGATATTTCTTTTACATTTGTTTTTATTTCATGATTTTGACAATCCCAACGCAACGCTTCAATTTCGGTATGCCGCACTGAGCGATCAGTTTCGTCAGAAAACGCAACGCTCAACGCTCCAATTTAGGTTCGACTGTAATATCGTCGTTCTGTACAGCAATTGTTTTCGGGTCACATGGTCTGTTTGCCATGTAGTGCTCAAAAATTGCTTGCGCTTCTCTTTTCGCACTCCTACTAGTCATTTTAGATATCTACCACTGTTAATTATCAAGCTATTCTTTATTTTAATTACATTATCAATTAAGTTACAGTCTTTTTTGTGTTAATTACATATTTAAATATTTGGAAATAAATTATGGGTACTTACCTTGTCTTGCAATTTATTATATATATATATCACAATTGTTTACTAACAAACTCGATTTTGAATCCGCGCACACGTCCACGAAATCAAAATTTTTCGTTTGACAAATTTTTCAAACAAAATATTTTATTTGACTTCAAAATATTCAAAGTCTTCAAAGCAAAAAATTCAAGCATATCGAGATTATTTCGAGAAATTGTCGCTAAAAATGTATATCGAAAAATTGTTTGCAGGGTATTAAGATAATTATTAACACATACACATTGAATCACTTGTGAATTAACCAAACAGCCGAAAGCCTCGCTGCTAGTGCTGTTTATTATTTGTAGTATAAGTATTTATATTTATTCTTCAACTTGTAAATAAATAAATAAAATAACCCTCATGGGAGTAACTAGCGCATCGGGATCAGCAAAGTGCTTACAGTATTGTAAATCCTATGATTGTAAAAGATCGTGCCTGAGCAATAACTATAATAAACGCCATTTCAATAATGCAGGTAGATACTTTTAACTCAATTTAAATTTAAATACAAAAGCGAAATCCCAAAAACTTCAAATGTTTTATATTTCATTGTAAAGGGAATTCCACATGCTACAATATGGTAACAAACTTATTGTACATTAGTAATAAATTCTTTTCGAGAAAAAAATCATTTTTTTTTTAATTTTTATAAGCAAAATTTTTTCGCTTAAAACTTTTGGAAGGACTCTTTATCTGTTCGGTCGAGGAGGGAGATAACACTCGGCGGGGGGTAGGGGAGGACCCCATATACTCCCCCTTGAAAGGAAAACCGTCGGAAGTGTATAGTTTTTTAAAATGAATTTTTTAATTTTACCTTCGAAGCGAGACATATTTTAATTACCTACCAATAAGGTGGAGTGGTTAGGTGCAAAAGGAGGGAAGAGAGGTAATAACCCTCTTAAGTGCAAATAGGGCTTCAGATTCAGTAAAATATTTACAGTACTTCTGGATACAGTATTTCTGTATTCAAATTACTTTTGTGCGGCCGGCCTTCGACCGGGCTGCTTGAAAAATAACCCTCATACGAGCAACTAGGGCCGGAGAATCAGCAAAGTGTTCACAGTATTTCTGCATTATAATTCTTTTTCCGTTATCGGCCTTCGTTGGAATTACGTCGTCAGCCTTAAATCAAAATAAATACAACTAACACAAAAATAATTATATTTTATAAACATGTTGAATTGCTTTAAATGTGGCTAAACTCAAATTAAATGTACATTTAAGGTACGACTACACGATGCGTCCAACGCTCGAATAATTCATCCCAAAAATTCGTATAAAATTTGCCTAAAGTATGACGAAATAAATATATGTATTGGAACATATTATACGATGCATCCAACTTCTCGAATTTTTATGCGTGACGAATTTTTTGTTTTTATATATTATACGGATTTGAAAACTCGTGTGCGTCCCGAATTTAAAAAAATTTGTGCAAGTGCGAACGCATTTCTTGTTGGTTAAAAATACATCAGGTATTGATAATTGAATTGAACTATTGAAGTAAAACTTTTAAAATACAATTTTAAGGGGCCCGAACACTGTAAACTGCGATTTTTCATATGTTTTTTATTTTATTTATTAAAAAAAACGGACGTTCCGATTTACATGAAACTTTACACATATGTTAATAACTGTTTAGATTATCGAAAACAATTTTGTCAAAAATGTTGTCTTTTTAAAATGACCCTTGTCGCGTTGACAGCAAATCAGCATAACGGAGCCTCCTAGAGCAAAAAACAAAAAAGATTCTTGAAATATACATTACTGGCTACTGTTTGACGTAGGGGATTTTAAAAATATTGATTAGAAAAAAAATGGCGGCTGTTTGAAGAAAAAGTTTTTTTTTCGCGTAAAATTTTGCACTAAATTATTTATAAAAAAAAAAGTTTGGCATATATCGAAAAACGGCTACGTCGAGCAGAAGCGACACTATTCCCGAATAGAATGCAATTTGAATCAGGTCGATCGGATAAAAACTTTTTCAGTTATGCTGTCAACGCGGTCAAAAAACATGGTTTCGAGATAATCGCGTTTTAAGTTTTGAAAGGGGCAAATCGAATTAAAAAAGGTAGTAAAAAAGGTAATCTGAACATTTATTAACATATGTGTAAAGTTTCATGTAAATCGGAACGTCCGTTTGTTTTAAATAAATAAAATAAAAAACATATGAAAAATCGCAGTTTACAGTGTTCGGGCCCCTTAACGCAGAATACGACAAGACGACATTGCAGTTGCAGGACACAGAAAATACTTGCATCATTGGGCTATTTTAATTTTTCTTGACGCAAATTAAGGAAAAAGGCCCACGTTCAACATTTTTCTTTTGCCGTGGCTAAAAAAGAAATGAATGAGTCTGTGAAAACTTGTTATAAGAGCTGTCGGTCGGTGATCAAATGGAGCAGCGGCTATTCTTTAGTTTCCATAAAATGGACAATGGACAATGGCAGCCACCGTAGCTCATTTGGCTAATGCGTTGGGCCGCGAGTCAAATGCGACGCTCGAACCGAAAAAAAAGAAAAACAAAAATTTCTCTTTCGGCGACTGTCCTCTCAGCAGGAAATGGCAAACCTCTGAGAGTAAAATTGCCTATGAAAAAGCTCCCAACTCGCCGTTCGGAATCGGCATATAACTGTAGGTCCCTTCCAACCTTGTAAAAATTCACACGCACAACATGGATGGTTGCGGGTAGCTAGGCCTTAGTCTTGTAATCGGACTGTCGTGCCAGTCAAGAAGAAGAAGAGAATGGACAAAGTGTCGTTTGATCACCTAATATCACTTGTCTCGCAATTCGACCTGAGGCGCGCTTAGCTTAGGCGTTACATTTTTTGGCGACCGGCAGTTAATTTCGTTCATTGCAGTACTTGTTCAGAATACCACAATGCAATATTTCAAAAATTATACCTAACCTAACCTATACATCTGCATTGTCTGCATGCTATTTAAATGGATGTAATTAAATATATTGTTACGAATACTAGTTCTAGTGGGCTGTTACGTTTCTCTGGATTGCGTAATTTGAAAATAAAACAACTTTAATTATTCCAACGCAGCCAATTCAAAACCAACAGTCACTTTATTATTCACAGTTTTACACTTTACTGTTCGTACACTTAAGTATTTGCTTAATTACTCCGTGTGGCAACTTCACTTGTCAAAACCAGACTGACTCGCTGCGCCGCACCCGGCTGCCTTTTATACCTGTCCGGCCATCGCGCAGATCGTTCTCGCACATTCCCGAGTGGACTAAAGGTTTCCCTGATGATCGCGACCATCGCTGCCAGATTGGACTTAAAGTTATTATCGCGGCCTTCGTTGCCACATTGAATTATAGCACGGCGCGAAGCGGCAGGGTTGCTTTGCACAGCGACAGACTGTCTTATCGTTACAGTATAATATGCATGAGTAGGGTTATGCAAAAGGATTCCCTAACCTTCACAAAGATACACAAATTACGATCTTCTTCTAATAATTCCGTCAACATATTGTAACGAATACTAGTTCTAGTGGGCTAGTACGTCTCTCTGGATTGCGCAATATAAATAAAAACTTACTAAATTTCTCAAACGCAGTCAATAAAAAAACCAACTATCACTTTATTTCACAAATTTCACACTTTACTTTCTTTACACTTAATTACTCCGTGTGGCACCTTCACTTGTCTAAACCAAGACTGACTCACTGCGCCGTACCCGGCTGCCTTTTATCGTTCCCGCACATTCTAATTGGACCAGAAGTTCCCATTCGCATCGCGGGCCATCATTGCCAGATCGTATTATAGCAAGTCGCTGTACTTTAAAGTGCGTGCCTAAAAGTATGCCCGTAAAAGCATTCATAGCACGGCGCGTAGGGACAGGGTGCCTTGCACAGCGACCGGCTGCTTTGCACAGCGGCAGACTGTGTTATCGTTACAATATATATAAATATTATAAATTGATACGATGAGAAATTCTGTGCCGCACTGTACAGGAATTCTTTTCTCCGCACGAATGTTTTCCAAGCATACTTTTAGGCATGCACTGTGAAGTACAGCAAAACTGTTATAAATTCGCTTGGTATAGTCCGATATGGCAAGGATGGTTCTCGAAGAAATGGGCTGTGCGAGAATGGTCGAGCGCTTTCCAATTAGAAGTTGCAAGAAACTTCGGCGCGATAAGAAAACTGGTATAAAAGCAGCAGTGGCAGCGCAAGGGGTCGAGTCTGAGTTGAATAAGCAAAGTGGTAACAAGTGTAGAACAAGCAAAGTGTAATACTGTAAATAAAGTGAGTTTCTGATTGTTGATTTTTGCTGAGTAATTGAAGTTGTTTTATTTTCAAATACAATCAAAACGAACCGTCGATAACGAACTGTGGAATTTCGTAACATTTGGTGTCAGAAGTTCGGATTGTATTACTGAAAGTAAAATAAAATTATAAAAACGAAAACATGGTTAAACTGGAGCTGCTGAAGGTTGACCAGCTGAAGAAGGAGCTGGCTGCCTGGAATTTGCCGACTGCTGGCGGTAAGGTGGAGTTGCAGCTGCGCTTGCGAGAGGCGTGTGAATCACGAGGCATCGATTGGGCGTCGGCCAAAGTGGAGGAATCGCCTGCGGCTGCTGCGTCGATGCAAAGTACGACTGCAGCGGCTGCGCCACCACAAGCAATGGACATGAGCCAGCTTATGGTTGCAATGAGAGGCATGTTTCAGGAAACTTCTACGAAAATTGAGAATGTCAGTCGTGAAAATCGCGAAATGTCGGCGCAAATGGCAGCGAAACTGGAAACCACGAATCAGGAACTCTCGGCGCAAATGGCAGCGAAACTGGAAACTACGAATCAAGAAATAGCGAAAATGGAATCGGCGAACCGAGAAGTAGCAGAGCGAATGGAAACCAAACTCCAGGAAAATGCGGAAAAATTGTAAAATGCTAATCGCGAGTTGTCCAGCAAACTTCAGGAAAATTCTGCGCGCTGGGAGCAGAAACTGAAAGAAATCTCCAACAAGCTTGATGTGAAGGTGGAGCACCTGGGAGCGCAAGTGGAACACTTAGATAAACGAGTCGGCGGCTTGGATTATTCTCTGAACAGGCGAGTTGACTTGGATGATTCTTTGAACAAACGAGTTGACAGTCTGGAGGAGCGGCTCAGAGAGGTACAGCCACGAGAATGTTTGCCGCCGGTTCCGGAAAGTTTCGCCACCCGAACAGAAGTGCCTACTTATGATGGTGCTACGCCGTTCGATACATTTAAACTGCAATTCGACTTAGCTGCTTTGGAGAACCAGTGGACCGATATCAGGAAGGGTCGGAGATTGGCACTGGCGCTAAAAGGTCCTGCGGCTGAGGTAATGAAATCAGTTCCGGAATGCTCGAGAAGTGATTATGAGGCCGTCATGAGAGCGTTGGCAGCGAAGTACAGCAACGAGCGCAACCATACACTGTACTACTGTGAGCTGAAGAACCGCAGGCAAAGAGCCAGCGAGGCGCTGCAGACATATGCAGCAGACATTGAGCGGCTCGTACAGTTGTGCTACCCAAAATTCGGCGCTGATGATCTCGAAAGGATGAAGATTGAGTTATTCATTGAAGGTCTTCATGATCCCGAGACACGTCGCAGTGCGTTGATGATGGGCAAGCCGACATTTAAGGAGACGGTGACCAGCGCGATGACATATGAGGCGACATGGATTGGGAGCACTCGATATGCACCTGCAAGGATACGCCAAATTCAGTCGGACAACGACATTGCGATACAAGCCATAAGCTCTGAGACACCAGACAGGCCACGGGTTGTCTCCTCTAAAATTGTTTGTTGGGCATGCGGCAAGCAGAGTTACATGTCACGAGACTGCCGCCAACGAAAGAGGCGTTCCCGTTCTCGATCGCAATCGCCTGAAGCGAGGAATACTGACGATCGAGGCTCAGCCAACAAGCGCAGGGCTGAGGACGAGGAGTCGTTAAACTAAAACGGGTCAGCCCAAAGGGGCGTGAGCTGATCCCCACAACCCGCTGCCCCACCGTCCTTGTCTCACAGCTGAAACGGCAACCCAGCAGCTTGACGATTGAAGGAAAGATAGATGGAAAGTTGTTCGTGTTGACACTGGATACTGGAGCGTCATATTCGATCATACCGTTCTAACATGGACGCCATACCGCAGACCCAGTGGAGCAGCGAATTGACAGCCGAGCAGAAACAGAAGGCGCGATCACTCCTGCAGCACTATGGGTCAATATTTGCAACGGAAGCGGGCGGAAGAACAGCCATAGTGAAGCACAACATCGACACCGGAAGTGCAAAACCAATCCGCCAACCACCAAGACGAGTTCCTCTGGCCAAGAGGGAAGAGGTCACAAATTTGATTGAAAACATGCATACAGAAAAGGTCATAGAGCCTGCGTCAGGTCCTTGGTGCTCGCCGGTCGTGTTAGTCAAGAAAAAGGATGGCAGTACCCGATTCTGTGTGGACTATCGGAAGCTCAATGACGTGACCAAGAAGGACAGCTATCCACTACCTCGGATCGATGACACCCTGGACACACTGTCAGGCACACAGTGGTTTTCCACACTCGACTTACGCAGCGGCTATTGGCAGGTGGAACTTGCAGACCAGGACAAGGAGGAAACAGCTTTTAGTGTTGGCGACGGTTTGTGGCAGTTCACCGTCATGCCGTTTGGACTCTGCAACGCACCAGCAACATTCGAGCGGCTAATGGAGCGTGTGCTGAAAGGGCTGCATTGGCGGACGTGTCTGGTATACCTCGACGACATAATCGTGATGGGCAAAAGCTTCGACGACCACCTGGAAAAGCTGAAGGAGGTATTTGAGCGAATACAGAAAGCCGGGCTTAAATTCAACCCAAAGAAGTGCTCGCTGTTCCAAAAAGAGGTCAAGTATCTGAGTCACACGGTTTCCGCTCGCGGAGTACATACGGACGAAGGCAAGATCACGGCGGTGAAGGAGTGGCCCCGACCACGCAATCTACACGAACTCCTCCAGTTTCCTGGGCCTGTGCACATACTACCGAAGATTCGTTCCAAGATTTGCGAACATAGCTGGCAGCTTGCACAAACTGACGAAAAAGAATCAAGCCTTCGCGTGGGGTGAAGAGCAGGAGCAGGCTTTTGCACGACTGAAGGAAAAATTGTGCACTGCTCCAATTCTGGCCTTCCCCGTACCTGGAGAGATGTTTGTGCTGGATACAGATGCAAGTGGGCATAGTATTGGCGGTGTGCTGTCACAGATAATATATGGCCAAGAACAAGTGATAGCGTACTACAGCAAAATTTTGTCAAAGCCTGAACGCAACTACTGTGTGACCCGAAGGGAGTTGCTCGCAGTATTGGAATGCGTGAAACACTTCCATAAATACCTGTATGGGCAAAAGTTTCGCCTGCGCACAGATCATGCGGCATTGAAATGGCTGCTGAACTTTAAGGATCCGGAAGGCCAGTTGGCGCGGTGGATCGAACGACTGCAGAGCTACGACTACACGGTAGAGCATCGCAAGGGGAGCAGCCATGGAAATGCCGATGCCTTGTCACGCCGTCCGTGCAAAACCGAATGCAGGCATTGTTCGCGAGCCGAAAGCAAAGAGCAGATAGTGGACGTACGATTGATCAGCATTATGCCAGAGGAAGAGTGGTCTGCGGAGAGGATACAAAAGGACCAGCGCGAGGATACGGATCTTAAACAAATCATTGAAGGCAAGGAGCAAGGCGCACGTCCAGACTGGCAGGAGATGGCCGGTGAGAGCCCGATCGCGAAGGCTTACTGGGCGCAGTGGCAAAGTCTGCGGCTGTCTGATGGTTGCCTATACCGCGAGTGGGAGAGTGAGGACGGCCGGACCAGTAATTCCCTAATTTTAGTCCCGATATGCAGGATCAACGAGGTGATTGAGGCATACCATAACGACTCTAGCGGAGGGCACCTTGGCATCACAAAAACTGTCGCCAAAATAAAAAGGCGATTCTACTGGGTAGGATGCCAGGAGTCTGTCGCCGATTGGATTAAGAGCTGTGATCGATGTTCGGCTGCGAAAAGGCCAACAAGAAGATCTCGGGGCCGCATGCAGCAGTACAACATGGGAGCGCCCTTTGAGCGAATTGCCATGGACGTCGCCGGGCCATTCCCGCTTAGCACTCAAGGCAACAAATATGTGCTGGTGGTGATGGACTATTTCAGCAAATGGCCCGAAGTGTATCCTATTCCTAACCAGGGGGCCACCACGGTCGCGGAAATGTTGGTAAACAACTGGGTGGCCAGATTTGGAGTTCCACTGGAGTTGCACTCGGATCAAGGCCGGAGTTTCGAGTCTCTTGTATTAAAAGAAGTGTGTGAGTTACTAGGAATAAGGAAAACGCGCACCTGTCCTTTGCATCCCCAGTCCGACGGCATGGTGGAACGATTCAATCGAACACTGGAGGAATATTTGCGGAAAGTAGTAGGCAGGAATCAAAAGGATTGGGACACGCATATCCCGCTGTTCTTGATGGCGTATAGGTCAGCCCCGCACGATACGACATCACTCACTCCAGCCCGAGCAGTGTTCGGCACAGAGCTGAGATTGCCTGCTGACTTGAAGTTCGGAGTGGTCAGCACGACGGAAGGCGCTAAGACTGATTACCAACAGCCAGATATGATCTACGAGCTAACACAGCGGGGTTCCAAGAAGGCGATCTGGTAATGCTTTACAACCCGCAGCGCAGGAAAGGTTTGTCTCCAAAGCTTCAAACGTCATGGGAAGGACCGTACAAGGTCGTGACCAGGATTAATTACGTGGTGTACAGGGTTCAACGCTGCTGCAGCGGAAACGCCATGCTGAAAGTAGTCCATTTGGAGCGCCTGGCGTCTTACTCCGGCGGAGCCTCGGTACTTGTTCGGGACGAACAAGTCTAAGTGATGGACAGTGATACGATGAGAAATTCTGTGCCGCACTGTACAGGAATGCTTTTCTCCGCACGAATGTTTTCCAAGCATACTTTTATGCATGCACTGTGAAGTACAGCAAAACTGTTATAAATTCGCTTTTTATAGTCCGATATGGCAAGGATGGTTCTCGAAGAAATGGGCTGTGCGAGAATGGTCGAGCGCTTTCCAATTAGAAGTTGCAAGAAACTTCGGCGCGATAAGAAAACTGGTATAAAAGCAGCAGTGGCAGCGCAAGGGGTCGAGTCTGAGTTGAATAAGCAAAGTGGTAACAAGTGTAGATACAAGCAAAGTGTAATACTGTAAATAAAGTGAGTTTCTGATTGTTGATTTTTGCTGAGTAATTGAAGTTGTTTTATTTTCAAATACAATCAAAACGAACCGTCGATAACGAACTGTGGAATTTCGTAACAATATATACAATATATAAATGAAAGAGAAAAGGCTCAAGAATTTCAATAAAATTAATTTTTTATCTATTTGTAAAAAAAAGGATATGAAAAAGGTCCTTTGAAAATTTTAATCCTTTATATCCTTGAAAATTTATAACGAATTTTCTTGAAAAGTAGGTATGTTAAAACCCAAAATCTCCTTGATCACGTGTAAAAATTTCATTGTTCTCGCTTTGATTTTGCATCTTTTTATTATTTAAAATACTGATACGCAAGTAAATTAGAATTTTTGTACTTCATTTGACTTGCAGCTTCCGCCTTTTTTTATAACTTTCGAACCAAAAAAGTGAAAGTAATGAAATTTTGAGACGTGATCAAAGAGATTTTGGGTTCTAATATACTTACTTTTCAAGAAAATGCGTTATAAATTTTCAGAGATTTTAAGGGTTAAAATTTTCAAAGGATCTTTTTCATATCTTTTTTTTACAAACAGATAAAACATCAGTTTTATTTAAATTCTTGAGCCTTTCCTCTTTCATCTGATATACATATCGCCATATTTTAACGAGGTTAAGTATTTTTTATATTTTTTTTATTTTTTATTACCTTCAAAATTGTGAAGTCCTTTTAAAAGGACAAAGGATGTAGAAATGAAAAAGTGAGTACGCAGTATTACTATGTTTGGTCTCTAGTTTCACGCCCATATGGATTTTTTCCAGTGTGAAAAATGCTGTCGCACGGTGATATATTTGACTTTATTATAGGTACCAGAAAGCACAGAGAGATGGGCAGAAATTGAGGAAAAACTAAAAAATGTTTGGAAATTTCCCAATTGTTTAGGGTGCCATTGATGGCAAACATGTCAGTATGTCGCTCCACTAAATGCAGGCAGCGTATACTATAATTACAAAGGCAGCCATTCCATTGTGCTTATGGCTATATGTGACGCGGAATATAAATTCATACACGCTGATGTTGGATGCATTGGGCGATCATCTGATGGCGTCGTTTTTAATGCACATTTGCAAATTTTCACCAAAGCCTTTACCTGGTCGTTCCCTCGAAGTGCCGCATGTATTTGTATTTGTAGCTGACGATGCCATAAAAACTCATATAATAAAACCCTATTCAATGCGAAATTTATTACCACCGACACGCATACATTATTATCACACAACTTTTTAATAGTGCGGATAGGAACTAGTGATTTGGGTAATCGTGTTTATAATAACGGTGATATCATTGCGGGCGAGTGGCGAAAATATCCGGCCTCAAGTAACTTGTTGTCTTTGGAAGCAAATCGTGGAAATATTTCCCAAAAGGCCAAGCAATTCGGCAAAAATACGAGGAATATTTGATGAATGAGGGAGCGACACCGCACAGTGTCGCGAGTGTGGCCAAAAATACAAAAAGTCGATGTTGCAAATATGATATTTTTTTACATACATGGTGAGATAATACTCCCAATAAGACAAATCCAAAATATTTCTTAAAACAAATAATAAATGTAAGCAGGAGCCATCCACAAAGTTGAGCCTTTTCTTGGAACACATTTTTGCCAGAGCAACTCACTATTTTTATGCTAAATGTATGTAGAATTTTTAGCTTACAGGATACAAATTACATACCTAAGAAAAATATAGAGTTTGGGCAAGCAGGTGCTACTTTTTTGTTTTGTTTTGATCAGTATATGCGAAGTTACGTTGCTTTAAAAAAACCCGGCCTGGCTTACGAAATGTGAAAAAAATTGCTAACTTTGGGAGACGATAAAAAGAAAACGTCTCAATGCATCTCTGCAGTGATTAGTGCAAAACAAAGGCACAAGTACGACCTTTCAAATAAAAAGAAAATTAGCTGCGTCGACCTGCGTCCCCACCTAAAACTTTACTTCTTGTAGGGGCACCTACAGTCAAAAATTGTGATTTTTCGAAGTATGGCTTGGGACGCACAATGAAAACTGCAGCAAAACAGCTGTTACAATGGTGAGCTATATAAAAGACAAGGTGGGAACTTTGTTCGTATCTTCAAAAGTAGGCAGAATGTCACGCCCACTTTAAAAATTTAAATGTTTATACCAAAATATGGTATCACAAGCTGAAAAAATTAATACACGAATTCATGAAGGAAACGTTTTGGCCACTAAATAAATATTCTCCAGCTGCCACGCCCACTTTTAAGGTTTAAGAAAGCTTAAAAATTAAAATCACATCGTAGAACGGTATTGTAAACAGCCTTTTAAAAATACAGTTGTAGTTGTAGTAAAATGCGAATATTTTTGAAAGTGGGCGTGGCAGACCGCCCATTTTTCGTGTGAGCTTTTTTGTCATTATTTTAAGCACAAATACAAAATTTCATAATTCTATCACTAATATTAACACATTAAAAGCGGGCCGGGTAAAATTACCCGTTGTGAAAACTGCTGCTTATAAGCGGGGCGGGTATTTTTACCGGATTGGTTTTCATATAAAACTGAAAGTATTATTTCATATAATTATTTATATATATATATATACTTTTGCAAATATTATTTATTTTGGATCGCGCAATTTTTGCTTGTTTTGCAAGTAATGCCCGCTACGCAGCATAGTTTCATATACTAGGCTACCCGCTTAAAATGTGTTAAGCAAGTTATTTCAATATTTCAGTTCATTTCGTATGGGAGGTGGGCGTGGCAGTGGTCCAATTTAAATGATTTTTTGCAAATTTCTTAATTTTGACCCCGGAAACGATCTCACCAAGTTTCATCGAGATAGGACAACGCTAAGTATTTTTGGCCACAGCTTATATGGGATCGCGACACTGTGCACCGTGACAATCCAACCCAAAATCTAGTGTGACTCATTATAAATAATGAGTCGTGGGTTGAGGTTTTCGGCTTTATATTACCCAACCACCAAAATGTTGAATCTCTGTTGGGTTTTACTAGTTAATTTCAATGTATTTTAAGCCGCTGAACACAAATCAGAGGTCCAAGTTTAAAAGTTAACTTCAATTTTTAACGTAAAAATGAAATATCCCCAATTTTGGACTTAAAAAAATTCAAGCAAATTATCAGGTGTACAACTTTGCTTCCACCGTTTTCCGATAGGTGGCTGTACCGGCTGAGGCTGGTTGAAATACATAGATGGTAATGCCTTTAAAGTGAGTGTGGACAGTGCCTAACGAATTGTCATCGCCGTTTCAGTGACAGTTGTTCTTGTTTTCGTATTATTCACGCTCGAAAATGTCCGTTTATGTGCCCAATTCTCGCCATTTGCGGGAAGTTTTACTTTTCTGTTACAATTCGAAAAAAAAAATGCAGCTGAAGCGCATCGAATGCTCTCAGAAACTTACGGTGATGCTGCTCTGAGTGAAAGAACGTGTCGGGAGTGGTTTCAACGTTTTAAAAATGGTGATTTCGATGTCGAAGACAAACATGGTGGTGGAAGAGAAAAAACCTTCAAAGATGAACAACTAGAAGCATTGCTTGATGAAGATTCGTGCTAAACCCAAGAAGAGCTTGCCGAATCGTTGGGAGTGAGTCAGCAAGCCATTTAAAAACGTCTCAAGGCCCTGGGCATGTTTCAGAAAGAAGGAAACTGGGTGCCGTACGAGTTGAAACCGAGGGACCTCACGGCCTCACGTCGCAAAAGTGGTCAAAAAGTACCTGGAAACGCTGAAATGGGAAGTCTTGCCCCACCCGCCGTATTCCCCAGATGTCGCCCCTTCTGACTTCCACCTATTCCGTTCGATGGCACACGGCCTGGCAGATCAACATTTTCAATCCTTCGAAGAATTGGAAAAATGGATTGCTTCATGGATAGCGTCAAAAGAGGACTCCTTTTTTCGAGCCGGGATCCGAAAATTGCCGGAAAGATGGGAGAAAGTTGTCGCTAGCGACGGACAATACTTTGAATAATACATCTGTAAGCACTTTTTCGCAATAAAGCTTTTAATTTTGGAAAAAAACGGCGGAAGCAAAGTTGTACACCTGATATTTTAAAATTTCACAATGACATGAAATTCGTTCTCGAATGCTTTGAACGAATTTAAAATTTTATTTGTGCACGAATACGATTTTTTATTCGGGACGAATGCGCACGCTCTTGAAATTCGTCAACATTCGTACACGTTCGTCATAATATTAACCCATTAATGCCCACAGCGATCTAGCAGTGCTAGGGGCCTGAAATTTAGAGACGTATGCTCTATGATGCACAGGAACGTAAATAAGAAAAAAAATTTTTGGTACCTTGTATGGATTGGGCTCTGGAAGCCGTTACATATATGTAACAGTGGGCTATTTCCAGTACTTTTTTGTGGAACAAATTTTTTTAGTTTGAATGACAATTTTACAGCTTAGTACTTAAAAATACATGAATACATACAGTTGCGGTCAAAATAATAGTAGTACGCGTACAACGAAAAGAAAATTAAGAAAAAATAATCTGCTTTTCTTTACAAATATTTACTTTGTATTTTTTTTAACAAGTTATATGTGTTAACAATGCAATCATAAAAGAAAACTTAAGAATTAAACTCAGTTTGGTTTGATTTAAATTAAATGCGCCAAAAGCTCCAACATATGGACGGTCAAAAAAATAGTAGTTCGCTTTACTTTCATAAAAATGAAGCAAAAATTGTGTTTCATTTTTAAAGATTTAATGGTTAAATAGTAATAACGTAATTTTTCTTCAAATTAATATTTAGTTGCGTGACTGTTGTTCGCTATTACTGCAGCACAGAGCCGATGCATTGAATTAACCAAATTTTCATATCTTTCTCTAGGGGCGTGGTCTACTGCTTCTCAAAGTTGATTATTATTTAAAAGATTATTGTGAGCAACTGCTCTCTTCACGTCACACCACAAATTTTTAATTGTATTGAAGTCTGGTGATTGTGCGAGCCATTCCATAACCCTAATCCTGCTCTTGCGAAGCCCCTTTCGTGCGACCTTTCTTGTATGCTTTTGGTTATAATCCTGTTGGAAGACCCAAAGCATTGGCGTTTTTTCACGGACATACGGTAGCACGATTTCCTGCAAGATTCGTACACATACACATCGATCCATCGTTTTCTTGATCAAATAAATAGCGCCACCTCCATAAAACGTAAGACATGCATTTATTTATTCAGCATGTCTTACGTTTTATGGAGGTGGCGCTATTTATTTGAAATACGGTAGCACGATTTTCTGCAAGATTCGTACACATACACATCGATCCATCGTTTTCTTGATCAAATAAATAGCGCCACCTCCATAAAACGTAAGACATGCTGAATAAATAAATGCATGTCTTACGTTTTATGGAGGTGGCGCTATTTATTTGATCAAGAAAACGATGGATCGATGTGTATGTGTACGAATCTTACAGGAAATCGTGCTACCGTATGTCCGTGAAAAAACGCCAATGCTTTGGGTCTTCCAACAGGATTATAACCAAAAGCATACAAGAAAGGTCGCACGAAAGGGGCTTCGCAAGAGCAGGATTAGGGTTATGGAATGGCTCGCACAATCACCAGACTTCAATATAATTAAAAATTTGTGATGTGACGTGAAGAGAGCAGTTGCTCACAATAATCTATTAAATAATAATCAACTTTGAGAAGCAGTAGACCACGCCCCTAGAGAAAGATATGAAAATTTGGTTATTTCAATGCATCGGCTCTGTGCTGCAGTAATAGCCAAACAACAGTCACGCAACTAAATACTAATTTGAAGAAACATTACGTTATTACTATTTAACCACAAAATCTTTTAAAATGAAACACAATTGTTGCTTAATTTTTATGAAAGTAAAGCGAACTACTATTTTTTTGACCGTCCATATTTTGGAGCTTTTGACGCATTTAATTTAAATCAAACCAAACTGAGTTTAATTCTTAAGTTTTCTTTTATGATTGCATTGTTAGCACATATAACTTGTTAAAAAAAATACAAAATAAATATTTGTAAAAAAAGCAGATTATTTTTTCTTAATTTTCTTTTCGTTGTATGCGTACTACTATTATTTTGACCGCAGCTGTACATATGCGGTTGATACAATAAATTATGGATTTGTAGCATAATGGTACTTTTCAGAGCATTTGATGCACAAACCAACATTACACATGCACATAGAAGTGGTATGCGATTTGCAGTTCATTCCAGCGCAGCGGCGCACAATGGGGTAAACATGCCAAAAACCCGCGCATTGCCTATTTTATGCTGTAGTATCTAAACGGTTAAAGATAAATACCTCAAATTTGGACACCTCCTTCAAAACTCTTCAGAGATTGGCCCAGCATAATTTTGTATTATTTATTGTACCGTGCACCGCCACCCTACAGTCGGCAATTAGGCATTTTTAAAATCGTCATTAGTGAAAACAAAACCAAAGTTATAGTATTTAAATCGACCCAAACTGACTAATGAATACTCTAGATTGTAGCCACGCCCCGATTTTTCGCCTCCTTTCATAAAATACCCACATAAAATATAATCATGTACGGTAACTCGTATTTAAACAAAAACCATTTGATACGGGTTGATACGGCTCATAACGGGTTGATACGGTTCATAACGGGTTAATGGGGAGTATCACGCCCACTTACCGCTATAAATAACCACAAAAGTGCAGATGACGTTGGTTAGTATATAAATATAATAAATTTTCCCAATTTAACAAAGTATGCTTATATGGCAACCCTACGTAAAAGTAGGCGTACCATGCCCATTTTTACGTCAGAGTTTAGTTAGGCCACTTGTGAATTCCTTACAAAGTTTTATTGAAATATATTGCCTTTTTCAAGAATCATCCTGCGTACCAGCCGAAAAAATTGATAAAAAATATTTTGTTTTAGCATATTTATTAATTCAGGTGATAAATCACATCAATTTTTATTTATTTATTTTTTTTAATACTACATATGTGCACCAAGTGTTATAAACGTACCGACCCATACGCGCGTTAAAAAGTTTTCAGTTCATATATGTATATTTGTTTTCTTACTAAGAGATGTGAATAAATGTTCAAAAATCTAACCATTCCGCAGCTTTCCGCAGACAAGTTGGGTACCATTTTTTTTATGAAGGTTCCCACTTATCTTCCTTAAAGATTTTCGATGATCCATGATGAACCATAAAAGTTATACACCACGAAAGTAAGACATTTTCCTAAAAAATCGTAGTTTTTGCCCAAACTTTGAGAACTTATATCTTTACAAGAAAATGTACCATGTAAAAGAATTATATGTCAAATTAATTGTAGGAATATGCTTATTATGTGTGCTAAAAATTATTTGATTATATTTATAAACAACGATTTTATTGAGATTTTTGCACATCCATCAAAAAAGTTACATCGACAAAATGAAATTGAGTATAAAAACACCCAACTTTGAATGGCTATATAGCAGCCAGTTTTGGTCCAATTTACATGCAAAAAGCGTTTTCTGACTGCTACATGCATGTAGATTACAAAAAATCCCAAAAAAAAGTTAGGCCCGTAACTTTAAGATTAGTCGTAATGCGCGGGTTTTCGGCATGTTTACCCCATTGTGCGGCGTCTCTTTTTATCTATTGTTTCTACAATAAAATGCCCAATGCAGTCATAGCGGCTTGAGAATTCGGGCTCAGCCGCAGTTGTTCGACAAAAGCTCTGGAGTGGTCTTATTGTGCCAAGAGTTGTGCAATAGCGTCCGGCAATGGCTCTACGGAAATCAAGTTGCGTCATACTGCTTCCTCCTTTACGATGCAAGATCCACGCATTTTGCATTAACACGTCATTGAGCCATGAAAAATGCAAAACCACCACTTCTTTCCACGAGCGCCAATAAAAACTCGCATCTCTTCAACAGTTATGTTTGGGTTTGTTTGACCTCAACACACAGCATAGCTATTACTTTTATCGCACAACAACTGGATCAGTTCGTCGTCGAAGAATTTCTCAACAGCTGATGAGGATGTAAATTACTACAATAAGAACGGCTCCGGAAAAATTTCGGGACACCTAATGTCATCATCTTCGAACCACTAAATAACAGGTTTACAAGGTTTGTAGGTACGTTTTACTTTGGTACACTTTGCATTCATACATTTTGCCAATGGTTTTTCTACTGTGGACGTACTTGATCCAGAATTTTGGTGATCAAATGTAATACAAGCAATAGAAGTTGTAGCATGTTGAGCATGAATAGTTTTTGTGCGTTGAGCAGCCTTTACCGATGTTTTTTTAATAAGAATGTTGACAGTTGGTGTACATATTGCTGTTGTAGCCGAAAAAAGTTCGTCACTAGGCTCCAATGGCTCTTCTTCTGAAACATAGACAGTGAAATGGCTCCTCCACAAGAGGGCGACCCGAAAGACGTTCATTGTGTAGTACTTCGTGACTCTATAAGATGTATGTATGTAAGTTTGCGAAGGAATTATTTATCACGTCTTGAAGAGCTTGCTGTTTCAACCTCATTTGTTGTCAATTGCCGCACAATAACCTCACATGGTTGCATTAATCATGTTCTCTCTCAAATTGTTTGGCACTCCACCGCCATCTTCTTCCTCAGAATCCACTTCAGATTCCAAAATATGGGCACTAGGCGGCTCAATTGTCAACTTTTCCACTGTATTATCTGCTTTCTCATCACTTGCGAGCTCTTGCAAATATATAGTGGCCTATCCAGTGTCAAATATCCGTATCTAAGCACACGAAAATCTTACATTTACATTTGTACTTACGTTAAAAAAGTACTTAGAATAGCCCACTGTTACGTATGTGTAACTTAGACAAGAAACACGAAAGTACTGATAATGGCCCACAGTTACATATACGTAACAGTGCAATTGCAAGCTGCTCAGAAAAGCCCACGGGCCCTGAACGTTTATTTTAACATTTTTTAATAAAACTGTATATATTTAAGAATCACTTTTCATAAAAAGTTTTTCACAAAATACTTTCACTAAATTGTTATAAATCTTTTTTACCGTTTGCGTGTCGCCATATCGCTATTTTTACTAATTTTAAATTTATCTCATTACAAAACTTGTGCTCACAAAGAAATCAAAAGAGTTTCTGACTTAATTTGAATTTTACAGCATTCGCTAAACTATTTTCAATGTCATATGGGGTATAACCATGACTAGGCATGTACACGCAACTTATAAATAACATTTTAAAATATCGTTGCTGCCGTTACGTATATGTAACTGTGGGCATTAATGGGTTAAACAGTGCACGAATGAAATTTGTTCAATATAACGAATTGGTGCGTTGTACCAAAGAATATGAAGTAATATAGAACGCGGATCTCATACAAGCAAACGCGTTGTATGGCGGGTACTGCTGGTTAGAGTCCGACCGATACCAAATTTTTTGGCCGATGCCGATGCCGATATTGTCCCCTTAAGTATTTGTCATAAAATCCAAACAAATCTAAGGAGAAACCCCCTAATCAGGCAACACTGGGTTGTAACGTATAATAAAAATGTAATAAATATACAAAGCGAGATATGAAAAAGACAGTGCGATTCAGCTGCAAATAAAAACAAACAAGAAATGAAAGCAGGAAAATCGACCAAAAAAAACCGATGTGGCATCGGCCAAAAAAGGCCGAAGCCGATGCCGATGCCGATTCTTTTTTTTTTGGCCGATGCCGATACTAGCCGATGCCGATACCAATTTTATTGGCCGATACTAGCCGATGCCGACGCCGATGCCGATTAATCGGTCGGACTCTACTGCTGGTAGTACCCTCTGTTATTGACAGCAGAACCCTCTGTTGCTAACAGCAGAAATCTCTGTAACTTCGGCGTAACATGTGAATTGAAGTCGCTTCTGTACTCATTCGTATTCTCGCTGCTGTTGCGCCACTTGATAAACATGACGATGAACGCTGCTTTTGTTGTCGCGGGGAATAGCATTATTATATTGGCAAACAAAAAAAAGTTAGCGGTATACTCTTTTTGCGCTGTGCCGTGCAGGCGGGATAGCATTGATGTTGTTGGTAATTGTTGCGTCGCTTATTTCTGAATTTCTTTTTTATAATCACAAGCAAATTACAATTAGCAAAAAAAATGCATGAACTTGGTGTAGTAAAATATGGGTGCAAACATGTTGCACAAGAGCGTTTATAGTTATTTATTAAAAATATTTTTGTAAGGTTTTATGTTTATTGTTTTACTTTCGTTCTTTCGAACTTCCTTTTTGCACAGCCCACATGCAGTGTTTTCGTAGAAGAACTAAAATAAGAAAATCTAAAATTTGGACTCTATGGTTACAGCACTCACCATAGAACCATTCAGGTGTAGAATTTTTACAAGATTGTTAAACGTGTGCCTTAATACCAATTTTTTTCAGGTTCTGCTTCGAAGATTTTATGAAAAATTAAAATATGTTTTATGCATACATTCATTAGGGAATTGGAAGGAACAAAAAGATTACCAAAATCAGAAATTGACTGATAATTTTTGTGAAAAATAAAAATTTCTCTTGGAGCAGTCAAAACTTCATCCCTTTTTCTCAATTCGTCACCGCATTTTTCGCAATTTAAATTAGGAATGATTTTGTACGCTACGTATCCAACAAAATACCTCATGGAAACCAGCTCTAAGTTAATATCTTTCGGATTACAAAAGGTGTCACCTACAAAATACGCCTCGTGCATCTCACTACTTAGATCAAGATTTTCCAGGATTTCATTGTCATTATCACCGCCATTAGCCTGCAAAACATCCTCATTAAGGCAGGTTCTCACCTTGTGGAAAAAAAAAACAATTTTTTTTTATTTGCCTTATCGTGTAGATATATGTTTCAAAAATGTGCTCCAGAAATTTCAGATCAAAATCTGAAAAATTACAAAAGTTACAGGCCGTTACATAGAGCAGTGTAGAGCACCGGCCAAGCACGCTTTAAACTTTAAACGCGTTTTTCTCAGAACCACATTTTCGGACGTGATTGAAGGCGCTGGAATGAACCAATCGTTACCAAATTTTTTCTAAATGTTCCTTAGGGTTTTTTCTAATAAACGAACTACGATCAGCCAAAAATATTGAAAATTGTTTATTTAAAAAAATATTTAGTGAACAAAAAAAGGCGAAAATCGTAATTTTTTTTTCAAAACCTCATAACTTTTTTAATTTCGATTTTTTTTTCATGATCGTAGTTCATTCAATAGATAATACGGTACACATTAAGAATGTGTTCGATTTTTGTGTTTCCGATCACGGGTTTTGACGGAATCACTTCCGGTAGCGGGACACCTCCTCGCCGACATGCCGCCACTGCTGGACGCCCCCTCCCCCCTTTTTTTGATTCATTCAATTTTAAAAATTGTTTTCTCTAAATAAATGTGTGTTCATATCCAGAAACAATTTTCAGCGTTGTATCTTTAACCGTTTTCTCAAAAAAAATTCCTAAAAAAAATGCACTTTTTCGGATCCACAAGGTGAGAACCTGCCTTAAAAGAAGCGCTTGAAATTAAATTAGTCATTGAATCTTGCGTCTCTTCACAATTGGTAGAGGAGCTAAACTTTATTATTTTTGAGGTTAATAACCTGGCTAAGATATTGTTACGAAATTCCACAGTTCGTTATCGACGGTTCGTTTTGATTGTATTTGAAAATAAAACAACTTCAGTTACTCAGCAAAAATCAACAATCAGAAACTAACTTTATTTACGGAATTTACACTTCGCTTGTATCTACACTTGTTACCACTTTGCTTGCTTAACACAGACTCGACCCCTTGCGCTGCCACTGCTGCTTTTATACTACTTTTCTTATCGCGCCGAAGTTTCTTGCAACTTCTAATTGGAAAGCGCTCGACCATTCTCGCACAGCCCATTTCGAGAACCATCCCTGCCATATCGGACTATACCAAGCGAATTTATAACAGTTTTGCTGTACTTCACAGTGCATGCCTAAAAGTATGCTTGGAAAACATTCGTGCGGAGAAGGCATTCCCGTACACTGCGGCACGGAATTTCTCATCGTATCACTGCCCATCACTTAGACTTGTTCGTCCCGAACAAGTACCGAGGCTCCGCCGGAGTAAGACGCCAGGCGCTCCAAATGGACTACTTTCAGCCTGGCGTTTCCGTTGCAGCAGCGTTGAACCCTGTACACCACGTCATTAATCCTGGTCACGACTTTGTACGGTCCTTCCCATGACGTTTGAAGCTTTGGAGACAAACCTTTCCTGCGCTGCGGGTTGTAAAGCATTACCAGATCGCCTTCTTGGAACCCCGCTGTGTTAGCTCGTAGATCATATCTGGCTTTCATCTTATCGCTGACCAGTTGGATACGGTCCCTTATAAACTGGTGGATTTCTTCCAGCTCCGATCGCTTATTAACTGCGTAATCAGTCTTAGCGCCTTCCGTCGTGCTGACCACTCCGAACTTCAAGTCAGCAGGCAATCTCAGCTCTGTGCCGAACACTGCTCGGGCTGGAGTGAGTGATGTCGTATCGTGCGGGGCTGACCTATACGCCATCAAGAACAGCGGAATATGCGTGTCCCAATCCTTTTGGTTCCTGCCTACTACTTTCCGCAGATATTCCTCCAGTGTTCGATTGAATCGTTCCACCATGCCGTCGGACTGGGGATGCAAAGGACAGGTGCGAGTTTTCCTTATTCCTAGTAGCT
The DNA here is from genome assembly GCA_963971225.1 of Melieria omissa. Taxonomy (NCBI): domain Eukaryota; kingdom Metazoa; phylum Arthropoda; class Insecta; order Diptera; family Ulidiidae; genus Melieria; species Melieria omissa. Next base: position 63,367,698 of record OZ020268.1, on the reverse strand, counting down.
CACACACTTCTTTTAATACAAGAGACTCGAAATTCCGGCCTTGATCCGAGTGCAACTCCAGTGGAACTCCAAATCTGGCCACCCAGTTGTTTACCAACATTTCCGCGACCGTGGTGGCCTCCTGGTTAGGAATAGGATACACTTCGGGCCATTTGCTGAAATAGTCCATCACCACCAGCACATATTTGTTGCCTTGAGTGCTAAGTGGGAATGGCCCGGCGACGTCCATGGCAATTCGCTCAAAGGGCGCTCCCATGTTGTACTGCTGCATGCGGCCCCGAGATCTTCTTGTTGGCCCTTTCGCAGCCGAACATCGATCACAGCTCTTAATCCAATCGGCGACAGACTCCTGGCATCCTACCCAGTAGAATCGCCTTTTTATTTTGGCGACAGTTTTTGTGATGCCTAGGTGCCCTCCGCTAGAGTCGTTATGGTATGCCTCGATCACCTCGTTGATCCTGCATTTCGGGACTAAAATTAGGGAATTACTGGTCCGGCCATCCTCACTCTCCCACTCGCGGTATAGGCAACCATCAGACAGCCGCAGACTTTGCCACTGCGCCCAGTGGCAAAGTCGCGATCGGGCTCTCACCGGCCATCTCCTGCCAGTCTGGACGTGCGCCTTGCTCCTTGCCTTCAATGATTTTTTTAAGATCCGTATCCTCGCGCTGGTCCTTTTGTATCCTCTCCGCAGACCACTCCTCCTCTGGCAGAACGCTGACCAATCGTACGTCCACTATCTGCTCTTTGCTTTCGGCTCGCGAACAATGCCTGCATTCGGTTTTGCACGGACGGCGTGACAAGGCATCGGCATTTCCATGGCTGCTACCCTTGCGATGCTCTACCGTGTAGTCGTAGCTCTGCAGCCGCTCGATCCACCGCGCCAATTGGCCTTCCGGATCTTTAAAGTTCAGTAGCCATTTCAATGCCGCATGATCTGTGCGCAGGCGAAACTTTTGCCCATACAGGTATTTATGGAAGTGTTTCACGCATTCCAGTACTGCGAGCAACTCCCTTCGGGTCACACAGTAGTTGCGTTCAGGCTTTGACAAAATTTTGCTGTAGTACGCTATCACTTGTTCTTGGCCATCTATTATCTGTGACAGCACACCGCCAATACTATGCCCACTTGCATCTGTATCCAGCACAAACATCTCTCCAGGAACGGGGAAGGCCAGAATTGGAGCAGTGCACAGTTTTTCCTTCAGTCGTGCAAAAGCCTGCTCCTGCTCTTCACCCCACTTGAAGGCTTGATTCTTTTTCGTCAGTTTGTGCAAGCTGCCAGCTATGTTCGCAAATCCTGGAACGAATCTTCGGTAGTATGTGCACAGGCCCAGGAAACTGCGGAGTTCGTGTAGATTGCGTGGCCGGGGCCACTCCTTCACCGCCGTGATCTTGCCTTCGTCCGTATGTACTCCGCGAGCGGAAACCGTGTGACCCAAATACTTGACCTCTTTTTGGAACAGCGAGCACTTCTTTGGGTTGAGTTTAAGCCCGGCTTTCTGTATTCGCTCAAATACCTCCTTCAGCTTTTCCAGGTGGTCGTCGAAGCTTTTGCCCATCACGATTATGTCGTCGAGGTATACCAGACACGTCCGCCAATGCAGCCCTTTCAGCACACGCTCCATTAGCCGCTCGAATATTGCTGGTGCGTTGCAGAGTCCAAACGGCATGACGGTGAACTGCCACAAACCGTCGCCAACACTAAAAGCCGTTTTCTCCTTGTCCTGGTCTGCAAGTTCCACCTGCCAATAGCCGCTGCGTAAGTCGAGTGTGGAAAACCACTGTGTGCCTGACAGTGTGTCCAGGGTGTCATCGATCCGAGGTAGTGGATAGCTGTCCTTCTTGGTCACGTCATTGAGCTTCCGATAGTCCACACAGAATCGGGTACTGCCATCCTTTTTCTTGACTAGCACGACCGGCGAGCACCAAGGACCTGACGAAGGCTCTATGACCTTTTCTGTATGCATGTTTTCAATCAAATTTGCGACCTCTTCCCTCTTGGCCAGAGGAACTCGTCTTGGCGGTTGGCGGATTGGTTTCGCATTTCCGGTGTCGATGTTGTGCTTCACTATGGCTGTTCTTCCGCCCGCTTCCGTCGCAAATATTGACCCATAGTGCTGCAGGAGTGACCGCGCCTTCTGTTTCTGCTCGGCTGTCAATTCGCTGCTCCACTGGTTCTGCGGTATGGCGTCCATGTTAGAACCGCTTTTCTTACTTCCTCCGGGTGGACTGCTTTCGCAATTGACAACTGCTTCAGCCTCTCTACACTCGCCAATGACCGCATCTTTTTCGACATATCTGGGTGTGTTCAGTGGGTTGAGTATCCTTACTGGTATTTTGCCATTTTTGGGTTCCACTAATGTACGTCCGATTACTATGTTGTCGTATCCTTGTTTTGGCGCTTCTACAACCCACAGCCGGCTTGTCCCATCGTCCTCGTCCACTTTCGCCCACACGATCGCCTCGGAATTCGCTGGTATCTTCTGATGTTGACACGAGACAACTCTCCTTACGGCCACGCTTCGCTCATAGCCAGTGTGCAGGGGGAATTCAACGTTGGCATACTTCAGCACATTTTCTTTCAGGTCCAGCGTAAAACCATGCCTAATCATGAAATCGACGCCGATAATCACGTCGTCCACTATGTCCGCGACGATGAACTCATGTTCCAGGCTGCTGGTGCCGATAGCAATTGTTTTTGTTACTTTCCCTCTTACCGGCGCACGCTCGCCAGTCGCAGTCCTCAGCTGTATGCCATGCAGTGGTTCCCAGTTCTTCAGAAGCTTCCTTTTTATGATCGAATATGACGCTCCAGTATCCAGTGTCAACACGAACAACTTTCCATCTATCTTTCCTTCAATCGTCAAGCTGCTGGGTTGTCGTTTCAACTGTGAGACAAGGACGGTGGGGCAGCAGGTTGTGGGGATCAGCTCACGCCCCTTTGGGCTGATCCGTTTTAGTTTAACGACTCGTCGTCCTCAGCCCTGCGCTTGTTGGCCGGGCCTCGATCGTCAGTATTCCTCGCTTCAGGCGATTGCGATCGAGAACGGGAACGTCTCTTTCGTTGGCGGCAGTCTCGTGATATGTGACCCTGCTTGCCACATGTCCAGCAAACAACTTTAGAGGAGACAACCCGTGGCCTGCCCGGTGTCTCAGAGCTTATGGCCTGGATCGAAATGTCGCTGTCCGGCTGGATTTGACGTATCCTTGCAGATGCATACCGATTGCCTCCAATCCATGTCGCTTCATATGTCATCGCGCTGGTCACCGTCTCCTTAAATGTCGGCTTGCCCATCATCAACGCACTGCGACGTGTCTCGGGATCATGAAGACCTTCAATGAACGACTCAATCTTCATCCTTTCGAGATCATCAGCGCCGAATTTTGGGTAGCACAACTGTACGAGCCGCTCAATGTCTGCTGCATATGTCTGCAGCGCCTCGCTGGCTCTTTGCCTGCGGTTCTTCAGCTCACAATAGTACAGCGTATGGTTGTGCTCGTTGCTGTACTTCGCTGCCAACGCTCTCATGACGGCCTCATAATCACTTCTCGAGCATTCCGGAACTGATTTCATTACCTCAGCCGCAGGACCTTTCAGCGCCAGTGCCAATCTCCGACCCTTCCTGATATCGGTCCACTGATTTTCCAAAGCAGCTAAGTCGAATTGCAGTTTGAATGTATCGAACGGCGTAGCACCATCATAAGTAGGCACTTCTGTTCGGGTGGCGAAACTTTCCGGAATCGGCGGCAAACATTCTCGTGGCTGTACCTCTCTAAGCCGCTCGTCGATTTTTCTGTTTACCGAATCCTCCAGACTGTCAACTCGTTTGTCTAAATGTTCTACTCGCGTCTCCAGGTGCTCAACTTTCACATTAATCCTGTCTGAAATCTCTTCCACTTTCTGCTCCAAGCGCTCAGAATTTTCCTGAAGCTTGCTGGACAACTCGCGATTCGCATTTTCAAATTTTTCCGCATTTTCCTGGAGTTTTGTTTCCATTCGCTCTGCTATTTGCGCTGAAAGTTCCTGATTCGTGGTTTCCAGTTTCGCTGCCATTTGCGCCGAAAGTTCCTGATTCGCGGTTTCCAGTTTCGTTGCCATCTGCGCCGACATTTCACGATTTTCACGATTGGAAGTCTCGAACATGCCTTTTATTGCACTCATTAGCTGGCTCATGTCTAATGCTTGTAGTGGTCCAGCCGGTGCAGCCGTACTTTGCATCAACGCAGCACCAGCAGGCGATTCCTCCACCTTGGCCGACGCCTCTTGTTCCTGCGTTCCGAACTCGTGTGCAGCCCAATCAATGCCTCTTGATTCACACGCCTCTCGCAAACGCAGCTGCAACTCCACCTTACCGCCAGCAGTCGGCAAATTCCAGGCAGCCAGCTCCTTCTTCAGCTGGTCAACCTTCAGCAGCTCCAGTTTAACCATGTTTCCGTTTTTATAATTTTATTTTACTTTCAGTAATACAATCCCCAATTTCTGACACCAAATGTTACGAAATTCCACAGTTCGTTATCGACGGTTCGTTTTGATTGTATTTGAAAATAAAACAACTTCAGTTACTCAGCAAAAATCAACAATCAGAAACTAACTTTATTTACGGAATTTACACTTCGCTTGTATCTACACTTGTTACCACTTTGCTTGCTTAACACAGACTCGACCCCTTGCGCTGCCACTGCTGCTTTTATACTACTTTTCTTATCGCGCCGAAGTTTCTTGCAACTTCTAATTGGAAAGCGCTCGACCATTCTCGCACAGCCCATTTCGAGAACCATCCCTGCCATATCGGACTATACCAAGCGAATTTATAACAGTTTTGCTGTACTTCACAGTGCATGCCTAAAAGTATGCTTGGAAAACATTCGTGCGGAGAAGGCATTCCCGTACACTGCGGCACGGAATTTCTCATCGTATCAATATTATTAAGTTCGGCTACAGAGGGGTTACAGTTATTACCTCCTTTTTGCCTTAACACAGCAAACGTATTCTCCAACTTGTCCTGGTTAAAGGCCTTTGTCATAATAAAAAACTTGTCCGAATAATCTTTTAATATTTTATCTACAAGTAGAAGGACCGAATTTAAGGATAGTTGCATGCCATCTAGGAAGAAAACTAGTTTTTTTTCATCAACAAATTTCACTTCCTCTAGATAATATAAAAATGTTTGAATAAATGTGTGCGATTCTTTCTTAATCTGAAGAGCAGATCGGTAGCAGTTATCTGCATACAAAGATCCACTATTCATGCAATCAAATATTTAATCTATTTTTGCTATAATTTAATCTATTTTTGCTGTGGATAACGCTACCTCTTGTTTTTTTAAATCTACTTATGTCTGAAATTGTTCTGATAGCAGCTTCAACTTTTTTACTGAACACTTGAGTGGCAAATTTAACACTCATTTTTTCAAATGAATTTGGAAATATTTGTCTTGTCAATATTGGGCACATTTTGGTTTTACAAGTTTCTTCCCTCTCCCAAAGCTCTTGAACTACTTTAAAGCTAACTAAACCATCAGGCGTTTTCAAGTCGCATTTAAGCCAACCATTTCGCAATGACTTGATTTAATGTGGGAAATCGAACATGCAATAAATTTTTTGATTTTGAAATTGAAAGTATGGTTTCTCTATACATACGCCTAAGTCGGAGAAACACTTTCTATTAGAAGACCCCTGATCACAAACCAAAACGTTCACTACTATACCAAAATTGCTTAACATTTTAAGATTTTCTTTAATTATTTTGCACAAGGTATCTGCTGTTAATCCATTCTGTGACACAAAATAGTTTAAAATTGAACACCAACTCGAGAACATGGACTTCAACATAAATACACATACTTGCTTACCAATTTTTTTTGTTCTTTCGAAGCCTGTGCATTCAAATCCGTCAATAAAATCTAGTTTTTGATTGTATCGTAATTCTCTACGTATTGCCATTTCGTCCATTAAAAGAACCATATTATTTTCATTTTTTTCCTTCAACTCTAAGCACATCTTTTTAATGAATTCAAAAGCCACATTGTTGATACCGGGCTGAAGGAACTTTATTGGAGCCCACCGAATTAAAGGTGCTGATATGTGGCAAATTGAAATTTTACTTATCTCTTAGGAAAGAATATGTTGATTGTGAAATATAAAAAATATTTTGCGCTAAATATTTCACTTCGTCAGAATATTCTTTTGGCCGGGTGCTAAGTAAAAGTTTACAAAATGTTTTGGATTCCAAGTTGATATGTTTTAAAGAATCAATTGAATTTTTTAAAGTCTTTGAACAACAATTCTTGGATTTAAAATAAAGCGCTTATCTTTTCGCAATTTTTCGTTAATTTTTTTGAATTTTTTTAATACGTGGCTGTATTTCTTTTTGTAATATTGGGTTATTTTGACTTTTTTTCGCAATTACTGCATACTATGTCATCATAACGTGGTCGTTTCAATGAAGAATCTGGTTCCAAAAATTCTTCATCCGAAATCTCATGATCTTCGTCTAAGTTTAAGGTTGGAATCGCATCCTTTTTTAGAAACCTTTTTCCTACATAAGTACTGGAGAAATGATTTTCACAAATATACAGTTTTCCGTTATAGTCGTCATAAGATATATTGCATTTTTCGCGCCAAATTTGGCCAAACACGAAATCAGCAGCGGGGAATCTAAATAATCTAAGATTCTCGCATTGTCGTCTCGATTTTTTGCAACTGCGAACACAACATTGAATTCCAGACGTTGAGGAATTTCTATTTGGCTTTATATTTGTAGCCATATTGTAACAAGCCGAAACACAAAATAGAATTACAATGTTGGACAATGGCGTTAAAATACTTCTTACAAAAATTCAAAATTGGTATCAACCACGTCAAAATATAAACAAATAATTTTACTTGGAATACGCCACGTAAAAATATTTGTAGAAATTTCAAATTGGATCAAGCACGTCAAAAAAAACCGCTGCAAAAGGTTCAAAATTGGTATCAACCACGTCAAAATATAAACAAATGATTGTACTTGGAACTCGCCACGTAAAAATATTTGTGAAAATTTCAAATTGGATTCAACCACGTCTAAATATTTGCAGGTTTTAAAAATCAATCAAAGCGCAGCATTTGAGCATACAGCAAAACCAAAAAAGCATACACACAATAAACGATAACAACAAAAACATTAGCGAATCCCGAGTCATCTTCGCTGAAACATACATGCAAAAACTGATTGAGCGAACACTACGCTGCAACAACCACCATTTCAATGTACACGAGTGAAGCCGTTGCGAACAATAACATTGCTTTTTGCTGTTGTCCTACGAAAATCTAACAGAAAATGTTATGAACTTAACATTCTCAAATGCCTACGCTTCGCTCTTCCCGCTCGCATCATAACAGCCGAAAACACTTTTGTGCCCACATGCGCGTTCTATATTACTTCATATTCTTTGGTTGTACCAAAGCGACGTCTGTTGTCCGGAACGCTTTTCTCGCAGATGGCAGTCCCTTGATATGTGGCCTTGCTTGCCACATCGCCAGCAACTGACTCTAGATGACACTGCCCGCAGCCCCGCTGGTGCCGCCGAGCTCACTGTCGGGCTTTGCGTAATACGTCCAGATTGGGCTCGACGCCTTTCCGCAGATGAATGTCAAAAACTTCCCCTCCAGGCTGCCTCATACGTCATCGCGCTGGTCACCGTCTCCTTAAATGTCGGCTTGCCCATCATAAACGCACTGCGACGTGTCTCTGTGTCCTTCAACAGCGACCTTTCCTAACATCGGTCCACTGACTCTCCAAAGCAGCCATATCGAATTGTAGTTTGAATGTGTCGAACGACGTAGTACCATCATAAGTACTACTTCTTGATTCGTAGTTTCCAGTTTCGCTGCCATTTGCGCCGACATTTCGTGATTTTCATTTTCCATTTTGGCTATTTCTAGATTCGTAGTTTCCAGTTTCGCTGATTGACGATTGGAAGTCTCGACCATGCCTTTGACATTCTCGATTTTCGCAGAAGTTTCCTCAAACATGCCTCTCATTGCAACCATAAGCTGGCTCATGTCCATTGCTTCTGGTGGCGCAGGCGCTGCAGCCGTACTTTGCATCGACGCCGCACCCGCAGGCGATTCCTCCACTTTGGCCGTCGCCTCTAGCTCCTGCGTTCCGAACTGATGCGCAGCCCAATCGATGCCTCGTGATTCACACGCCTCTCGCAAGCGCAGCTGCAACTCCGCCTTTCCGCCAGCAGTCGGCAAATTCCAGGCAGCCAGCTCCTTCTTCAGCTGGTCAACCTTCAGCAGCTCCAGTTTAACCATGTCTGCGTTTTTATAATTTTATTTTACTTTCAGTAATACAATCCGAACTTCTGACACCAAATGTTACGAAATTCCACAGTTCGTTATCGACGGTTCGTTTTGATTGTGTGTGAAAATAAAACAACTTCAATTATTCAGCGCAACGTAGTCAAACTAACAATCGCTTTATTTACAAATTTACACTTGCTCTACTTTACACTACTACTATTGCATGTTTCCCCATTGCTTGCTCAACACAGACTCGACTCATTGCGCTGCACACTGCTGCTTTTATACCAGTTTTCTTATCGCGCCGAAGTTTCTTGCAACTTCTAATTGGAAAGCGCTCGACAATTCTCGCACAGCCCATTTCTTCGAGAACCATCCTTGCCATATCGGACTATACCAAGCGAATTTATAACAGTTTTGCTGTACTTCAAAGTACATGCCTAAAAGTATTGATACGATGAGAAATTCTGTGCCGCAGTGTACGGGAATGCCTTCTCCGCACGAATGTTTTCCAAGCATACTTTTAGGCATGCACTGTGAAGTACAGCAAAACTGTTATAAATTCGCTTGGTATAGTCCGATATGGCAGGGATGGTTCTCGAAATGGGCTGTGCGAGAATGGTCGAGCGCTTTCCAATTAGAAGTTGCAAGAAACTTCGGCGCGATAAGAAAAGTGGTATAAAAGCAGCAGTGGCAGCGCAAGGAGTCGAGTCGGTGTTGAGCAAGCAATGGGGAAACATGCAATAGTAGTAGTGTAAAGTAGAACAAGTGCAAATCTGTAAATAAAGCGATTGTTAGTTTTGACTACGCTGCACCGGATAACTGAAGTTGTTTTATTTTCAAATACAATCAAAACGAACCGTCGATAACGAACTGGTGAAATTCGTAACATTTGGTGTCAGAAATTGGGGATTGTATTACTGAAAGTAAAATAAAATTATAAAAACGAAAACATGGTTAAACTGGAGCTGCTGAAGGTTGACCAGCTGAAGAAGGAGCTGGCTGCCTGGAATTTGCCGACTGCTGGCGGTAAGGTGGAGTTGCAGCTGCGTTTGCGAGAGGCGTGTGAATCACGAGGCATTGATTGGGCTGCACACGAGTTCGGAACGCAGGAACAAGAGGCGTCGGCCAAGGTGGAGGAATCGCCTGCTGGTGCTGCGTCGATGCAAAGTACGGCTGCAGCGGCTACGCCACCACAAGCAATGGACATGAGCCAGGTAATGGTTGCACTTAAAGGCATGTTTGAGACTTCCAACCGGGAAATGGCAGCCAAAATGGAAAATGAAAATCGTGAAATGTCGGCGCAAATGGCAGCGAAACTTGAAACTGCGAATCGGGAACTTTCGGCGCAAATGACAGCGAAACTGGAAACCACGAATCAGGAAATTTCGGCAAAAGTCGAAACGACAAATCTAGAAATAGCTAAAATGGAAACGGCGAACCGAGAAGTAGCGGAGCGAATGGAAACCAAGCTTCAGGAAAATTCTGCGCGCTTGGAGCAGAAAGTGGAAGAGATTTCAGACAGGATTAATGTGAAAGTTGAGCATCTTGAGACGCGAATGGACAAGTGGGACAAACGAGTTAGTCTGGAGGATTCGGTAAACAGGAAAATCGAGGAGCGGCTTAGAGAGGTACAGCTGCGAGCAAGAGTGCAGTCGGTTGAGGAAAGTTTTGCCATAGCAGTGCCTACTTATGATGGTACTACGTCGTTCGACACATTCAAACTACAATTCGATATGGCTGCTTTGGAGAGTCAGTGGACCGATGTTAGGAAAGGTCGGAGACTGATACTGGCTCTAAGAGGTCCGGCGGCTGAGGTAATAAAAACTGTTCCGGAAGGTTTGAGAGGTGATTACGAAACCGTCATAAGGGCGCTGGCGGCCAGATACAGTGACGAGCACAACAAAATGCTGTATTATTGCGAGCTGAAGAACCGCTGGCAAAGAGCAGACGAGGCGCTGCAGACGTATGCAGCAGACATTGAGCGGCTCGTACAGTTGTGCTACCCGAAATTCGGCGCTGATTATCTCGAGAGGATGAAGATTGAGGCGTTTATTGAAGGTCTTCATGACCCGGAGACACGACGCAGTGCATTGATGATGGGCAAGCCGACATTCCGTGAGACGGTGACAAGCGCATTGACGTATGAGGCGGCCTGGAGGGGAAGTTTTCGACATTCATCTGCGGAGATGCATGGGGTCCAATCTGGACGTGTCACGAAAAGCCAGACAGTGAGCTCGGAGGCACCAGCGGGGCTGCGGGCAGTATCATCTCGAGTCAGTTGCTGGCGATGTGGCAAGCAAGGCCACATATCACGAGACTGCCATCTGCGAGAAAAGCGTTCCGGACAAAAGACGTCGCCAAGAAGGGATGACGCCCTGCCACACCATTCGTGCGAGACCGAACGCAGGCATAATTCGCAGGCCGAAAACGAGGGACAAATTGTGGATGTTCGGTCGGTAAGAGTTCTGCAAGAGGAAGATTGGCTTGCGGAAAGGCTACAGAAGGACCAGCGCAAGGATACGGATCTCGCGAAGATCATCAAAGGCAAAGCGCAGAGATTACGGCCGGACTGGCAGGAGATGGCTGGTGAGAGCCCGATCGCGAAGGCTTACTGGGCACAGTGGCAAAGTCTACGTCTGCAGGATGGCTGCCTATACCGCGAGTGGGAGAGCAGGGATGGCAGGACCAGAAAATCCCTAATAGTGGTCCCGAGAGGCCGAATCGACGATGTCATCGAGGAAACCCATAACGACTCCAGTGGAGGGCACCTAGGCATCGCAAAAACTGTCGCCAAGATAAGAAGGCGGTTCTATTGGGTAGGATGCCAGGAGTCTGTCGCTGAATGGATCGTAGGTTGTAATCGGTGTTCGGCTGCGAAAGGGCCGAGGAGAAGATCGCGGAGCCGCACTCTACTAGTTGAAAGCAGGATGAAAGCGAGCTATGGTCTACGGGCTAATCCAGAGGGGCTCCAAGAAGGCGATCTGGTAATGCTTTACAACCCGCAGCGCAGGAAAGGTTTGTCTGCAAAGCTTCAAACGTCATGGGAAGGACCGTACAAGGTCGTGACCAGGATTAATGACGTGGTGTACAGGGTTCAACGCTGCTGCAGCGGAAACGCCAGGCTGAAAGTAGTCCATTTGGAGCGCCTGGCGTCTTACTTTGGCGGAGCCTCGGTACTTGTTCGGGACGAACAAGTCTAAGTGATGGACAGTGATACGATGAGAAATTCTGTGCCGCAGTGTACGGGAATGCCTTCTCCGCAAGAATGTTTTCCAAGCATACTTTTAGGCATGCACTGTGAAGTACAGCAAAACTGTTATAAATTCGCTTGGTATAGTCCGATATGGCAGGGATGGTTCTCGAAATGGGCTGTGCGAGAATGGTCGAGCGCTTTCCAATTAGAAGTTGCAAGAAACTTCGGCGCGATAAGAAAAGTGGTATAAAAGCAGCAGTGGCAGCGCAAGGAGTCGAGTCGGTGTTGAGCAAGCAATGGGGAAACATGCAATAGTAGTAGTGTAAAGTAGAACAAGTGCAAATCTGTAAATAAAGCGATTGTTAGTTTTGACTACGCTGCACCGGATAACTGAAGTTGTTTTATTTTCAAATACAATCAAAACGAACCGTCGATAACGAACTGGTGAAATTCGTAACAGTATGCTTGCAAAAGCGTTCATGCACAGCAAAAAGTGCCTTTTCGTTTCAATATCTTATGACGACTATAACGGAAAACTGTATATTTGTGAAAATCTTTTCTCCAGTACTTATGTAGGAATAAGGTTTATAAAAAAGGATGCGATTCCAACCTTAAACTTAGACGAAGATCATGAGATTTCGGATGAAGAATTTTTGGAACCAGATTCTTAATTGAAACGGCCACGTTATGATGACATAGTATGCAGCAATTGCGAAAAAAGTCAAAATAACCCAATATTACAAAAAGAAATACAGCCACGTATTAAAAAAATTCAAAAAAATTAACGAAAAATTGCGAAAAGATAAGCGCTTTATTTTAAATCCAAGAATTGTTGTTCAAAGACTTTAAAAAATTCAATTGATTCTTTAAAACATATCAACTTGGAATCCAAAACATTTTGTAAACTTTTACTTAGCACCCGGCCAAAAGAATATTCTGACGAAGTGAAATATTTAGCGCAAAATATTTTTTATATTTCACAATCAACATATTCTTTCCTAAGAGATAAGTAAAATTTCAATTTGCCACATATCAGCACCTTTAATTCGGTGGGCTCCAATAAAGTTCCTTCAGCCCGGTATCAACAATGTGGCTTTTGAATTCATTAAAAAGATGTGCTTAGAGTTGAAGGAAAAAAATGAAAATAATATGGTTCTTTTAATGGACGAAATGGCAATACGTAGAGAATTACGATACAATCAAAAACTAGATTTTATTGACGGATTTGAATGCACAGGCTTCGAAAGAACAAAAAAAATTGGTAAGCAAGTATGTGTATTTATGTTGAAGTCCATGTTCTCGAGTTGGTGTTCAATTTTAAACTATTTTGTGTCACAGAATGGATTAACAGCAGATACCTTGTGCAAAATAATTAAAGAAAATCTTAAAATGTTAAGCAATTTTGGTATAGTAGTGAACGTTTTGGTTTGTGATCAGGGGTCTTCTAATAGAAAGTGTTTCTCCGACTTAGGCGTATGTATAGAGAAACCATACTTTCAATTTCAAAATCAAAAAATTTATTGCATGTTCGATTTCCCACATTAAATCAAGTCATTGCGAAATGGTTGGCTTAAATGCGACTTGAAAACGCCTGATGGTTTAGTTAGCTTTAAAGTAGTTCAAGAGCTTTGGGAGAGGGAAGAAACTTGTAAAACCAAAATGTGCCCAATATTGACAAGACAAATATTTCCAAATTCATTTGAAAAAATGAGTGTTAAATTTGCCACTCAAGTGTTCAGTAAAAAAGTTGAAGCTGCTATCAGAACAATTTCAGACATAAGTAGATTTAAAAAAACAAGAGGTAGCGTTATCCACAGCAAAAATAGATTAAATTATAGCAAAAATAGATTAAATATTTGATTGCATGAATAGTGGATCTTTGTATGCAGATAACTGCTACCGATCTGCTCTTCAGATTAAGAAAGAATCGCACACATTTATTCAAACATTTTTATATTATCTAGAGGAAGTGAAATTTGTTGATGAAAAAAAACTAGTTTTCTTCCTAGATGGCATGCAACTATCCTTAAATTCGGTCCTTCTACTTGTAGATAAAATATTAAAAGATTATTCGGACAAGTTTTTTATTATGACAAAGGCCTTTAACCAGGACAAGTTGGAGAATACGTTTGCTGTGTTAAGGCAAAAAGGAGGTAATAACTGTAACCCCTCTGTAGCCGAACTTAATAATATCTTAGCCAGGTTATTAACCTTAAAAATAATAAAGTTTAGCTCCTCTACCAATTGTGAAGAGACGCAAGATTCAATGACTAATTTAATTTCAAGCGCTTCTTTTAATGAGGATGTTTTGCAGGCTAATGGCGATGATAATGACAATGAAATCCTGGAAAATCTTGATCTAAGTAGTGAGATGCACGACGCGTATTTTGTAGGTGACACCTTTTGTAATCCGAAAGATGTTAACTTAGAGCTGGTTTCCATGAGGTATTTTGTTGGTGCGGTGACGAATTGAGAAAAAGGGATGAAGTTTTGACTGCTCCAAGAGAAATTTTTATTTTTCACAAAAATTATCAGTCAATTTCTGATTTTGGTAATCTTTTTGTTCCTTCCAATTCCCTAATGAATGTATGCATAAAACATATTTTAATTTTTCATAAAATCTTCGAAGCAGAACCTGAAAAAAATTGGTATCAAGGCACACGTTTAACAATCTTGTAAAAATTCTACACCTGAATGGTTCCATGGTGAGTGCTGTAACCATAGAGTCCAAATTTTAGATTTTCTTATTTTAGTTCTTCTACGAAAACACTGCATGTGGGCTGTGCAAAAAGGAAGTTCGAAAGAACGAAAATTGAAAATAATTGTTGGCAAATAAAAAAATTCTTATTAAAAATTATTATTTATGAAAGATAAATTTAAACGAAAGTAAAACAATAAACATAAAACCTTACAATAATATTTTTAATAAATAACTATAAACGCTCTTGTGCAACATGTTTGCACCCATATTTTACTACACCAAGTTCATGCATTTTTTTTGCTAATTGTAATTTGCTTGTGATTATAAAAAAGAAAGCAGAAATAAGCGACGCAACAATTACCAACAACATCAATGCTATCCCGCCTGCACGGCACAGCGTAAAAACAGTATACCGCTAACTTTTTTTTGTTTGCTAATATTATAATGCTATTCCCCGCGACAACAAAAGCAGCGTTCATCGTCATGTTTATCAAGTGGCGCAACAGCAGCGAGAATACGAATGAGTACAGAAGCGACTTCAATTCACATGTTACGCCGAAGTTACAGAGATTTCTGCTGTTAGTAACAGAGATTTCTGCTGTCAATAACAGAGGGTACTACCAGCAGTACCCGCCATACAACGCGTTTACTGGTATGAGATGCGCGTTCTATATTACTTCATATTCTTTGGTTGTACGCATCGTATAATTGTACCTTTAGGAAGAAATTTGAAGCGCGCGTTTGTTTTTTTTTTCTACAAAAGCAAGTTTTTGTCCGTACGGTGCTTTTTATATTCGGCCCAAGTCTTTTGCTTTTCAGCACGGAGTGAAGTGCCTTGCTCCACCACGGCACATTTTTTTTGCGAGGCTTACTGCAAGATTGTGGTATATGGTAGTGTTCGCTATGACGAATAATTTTTTGGATCTGGGCGGCTTCTTTATTAACATTAGAAGATGGTGGGATTTTGTTCGACAACTCTTCACAGAAGTTTTCATATTTAGTCCAGTTGGCAAGTTCTGTAATGAATTTTGGCATTTTTTGTGTTCGTATTTGGCAATCTGAAGCTCTAACCGTTGTTATTATGGGATAGTGATCGCTACCGTAAAGATTGTTTAGAATATGCCAAGCGTATTTTGGGGCTATGTTAGCGGAAGAGAGCGTTACATCTACATGCGTGAAAGTGTTGTGGGTGCTAAAGTGGGTTGGTGTCCCATCATTAAGTATTATCAAGTTAGAGGAGATGACTACGTCTTCAATAATACCGCTTCTTGTGTTCGCCACAGGTGAGCCCCATAGTGGGCTCCAGGCGTTGAAGTCCCCCAGCCATATAATTGGACTAGAGAAGCTTTTGAGTAGCGAGATTATATCATGGGTAGAAAAACTTTGTTGTGGGGGATGTATGTTGAGACTATTGTAATTTGATGTCAGTGTTGGTTTCTATGGCGATGGTAGATTGATTGGAATAGATAGGCAATCTTGTTCGTGGAATATTTTTCTTTATTAATACCCTTATTCCTTGTTTATTTGAGGTATTTTGCGGTATGTTGTGGAAATATGAAATGTATGATTGATTGTAAATGGTTGTGTGTTGATTGAAAGGTGTGTCTCTTGGATGGAAATTAAAGATGGGTTGAATTCCTTTATGAGCAGCTGTAGCTCATGCAGATTGTTGAAGTAGCCATTCATGTTCCATTGGAGAAGTTTTAGCATTCGAAGTTGGGGGTTTTTATACTCAATTACATTTTGTCAATGAAACTTTTTTGATGGTGATGCTGAAATGTCAATTAAATCGTTATTTATAAATATAATCAAATAAGTTTTAGTACATACAATAAGCATATTCCTACAATTAATTTGACATATAATTCTTTTATATAGCACATTTGTTTGTAAAGATTTAAGTTCTCAAAGTTTGGGCAAAAACGACGATTTTTTTAGGAAAATTTCCTACTTTAGTGGTGTATAACTTTTATGGATCATCATGGATAATCGAAAATCTTTAGGGAAGTTAAGTAGGAACCTTCATAAAAAAAATGATACCCAACTTGTCTGCGAAAAGCTGCGGAATTTTCTTCTGCTAGTAAGAAAATAAATATAGGGGAATTCTTTGTAAGGTGTCACCCCATAGCTTTTTTGCACATTACTCGTTAGAAAACTAACTTATCGCCAAAGTTCTTATACCGTTGGAAAGAGGGTTTAAAGAGCTATGATCCAAGGTAACACTTCATTTGAATTTGTTGCAAATACGAATTTTACAGCCAATTTCCCAAAGTGTTAAAAATCGACATCCTAAAATTGTTTAATGTAAGGTGCCACCCCCTTAAAAATCCGCTAAAAACGTAAAAATCTCATGTAAAATGCATGATTTAAAAAATTTACAAAAGATTATTGAATTTAATTTGAATTGAATAGAAAATGACCAAAAGAAAGCGAAATTGAATGGTAACGAATAAAACGAATAATTGTATGGAAATTAAAGAACAAAACTGAATTAATGTATTCCTCATGATAGGATTAGAGAAAAATTGACTAAGAACGCTTTAAATTCATTGTAATGACGATTACGATCAATAAAAAGTTATTTTACCGATATAGGACCACAAAGCAATGAATAAAGGGGGGTGGCACCTTACAAAGAAAAAAAGGTGGCACTTTACATTTTTATGCCATTTTGGAAATCATTGTATAAATTTGTTCCTTTTACGATATGCTCGGATATCATTTCGGATTATGAAAAACCATTAAAAACTAAGTCCAACACTGATATTTACCTTAGTTTTTTATAAGTTTTTGGTTACTTTTTCACCGCAAGAAAAACCTTCAGTTTTCATTTTTATGTTTTTTCTTAACCAAATTTGACACTTTTATTTACCCCGCAGTCTTCGACTAGCCCTCGTACCGATCAGTTCGTTTCGTCTCTAGCTCTCGTTGACTTCTCTTTCGCCTCTTGCTGCGCGCGCGCGTGTTCACTGTGTTGTTCATTCTTCTTCTACTTTCCTTACCAAATATCATTTTTTTGCACTAGGAAACAGGTTGGTAATAGCACGATGGCCCCTGGGCCCCCCATCCTAGGGGAAAACCGCTTTGCTCTGCTTAGCGATATCCCCGTAAAGAAGCGCAAAAAAGATCATCACAAGCCCTTAACAATATTTCCATCCCTACCTACAATAAAAAAACCAAATCCCAGGTTTGTAGTTATCTCTTCAGCAAACACCGATAAACCTCTATCAAGCTACTCCTGCTTTACTCTCCACAAAGCCTTACACCTGATTAGTAAGGAAATACTGTCAATTTCCGAGCTGCGGGATGGCAGCCTCCTTTTGTTATTGAAAGACAAGCCAACTGCTGAGAAATTCCTGTCAGCAAACATATTACATGGTGTATGCGCAATCACAGCCAAATACCACGACAATCTAAATTTTTGTAAGGGAACAGTATACGCCCCTTATCTTAACAACGTCCCAGAGTCGGAAATAATCGACGAATTGAGTTCACAAGGTGTGGTAGCTGCATACAAATTCACTAAAACTGTAGACGGCAAAATTATTCCATGCGGAGTTATCCAATTAACTTTCGACTTATATCATTTGCCCGAAAAGATCGATATAGCTTGGAGATCTGCCAAGGTACGTGAGTTTATTCCTAACCCAATGAGGTGCAAAAATTGCCAGAAACTCGGCCACACAGCCAAATACTGCAAAAAACCACCTGCTTGTGTGCAATGCAACCTCCCACCTCACTCCCCTGAAAAATGCACTAGAACACTATGCGCGAACTGCTCTGATAACCACATGGCTTCTGCAAAAACGTGCAAAAATTTCATCCAAGCAAAGGAAATATTGACCTTGAAAGTTAAACATAAATGTTCAATGCGCGAAGCGTTTAAACTATACAAACAACAACAAAATATACCCTCTCTTGATGAATCCTCTCATCTCTATTCCACAATTGTCAAAAAGCCCGAAATGAACAACGTGCAATCAAAAAACACTAAAGCAGAATCAATAACTACAGAAAAACAAGAAACTCCCTTGGAGATCGCACCTACAACATCATCAATTAAGCAAACTAACTATCTATCAACAGAAACAACAACAAACAATAGTTCCAATTCCAGACCATTTCACTCAGCCTCAAAAGACCCTTTATCCACAAAATCTTCTACAAAACAAGCTCACAGCACCTCGCAAAACCCTGGCTCTTCACACCCCCGTACTAACATACCGGTGTGCGAAATCGATTCTGAGTAAGTTCGATTTCGGTCCATAAGCTCTGTTCTCTCTTAAAAAGTACTCAGTTCAGCTCCCATTCTCCCTAAAGCTGTGTACTGTATAAGAGAGCATCTTGGTAGGGAGGGACCGATGCTCACAAAATTAAAGATTCATCTATTACTACCCCACGTTATACTAACTACCTATGACTACATTAGTGCAGTGGAACATTAACGGATATTTTAATAACTACACCGAACTCGAAATAATTATGAAGTCTCGCTCACCATCAATCATATGCTTGCAAGAAACACACATCGCGATAAAGCAATCTCCAGCCATTCCACACAACTACTCAGGTTACTTCCACAACCTTCCACAAAACGTGCAAAATAAGCAAGGTATAGGAATCTTAATCAAGAAGAAAATACCGCACGTCCATATCCCCATAACTTCAACCATTTCGGCAATCGCCATCGAGGTCGACGTAGGCACTAAAATTACAATTATATCTATCTATATACCTCCATGTCAGAACTTCAACTCTAGCGAAATATTCCAAATCCTCAACCAGTTTTCAACACCGATTATGCTTCTAGGCGATGTTAACGCCTGGAGCCCACTTTGGGGCTCCGATGATTCCAACGCCCGCGGTAAAATAATCGAAGATGTTATTCTAGCGACGGAGCTTGTTGTACTTAATGACGGGTCTGCGACCCATTTCTCAACCCATAGGTCGTTCACTCACGTCGATATCACCTTGTGCTCAGCTGGGATAGCCAACAGATGTACATGGGCTACACTAGATAATCTACATGGAAGCGACCACTTCCCGATTTTTGTTGAACTTGACGTCGCTAGACATTGAATGTCGTATTTTTAACGTGAGTGCCGCCACAGTGTGGCCTAACCCCACGGTGCTCAAAAGCACAGCGTATCAAAATTAAGCATTGACGTCGCTAGACAATCAAATTATAGAAAACCGCAAAAAAAGTTTAGAACTGATTTGGCTGATTGGCCTAGATTTCATAATCTTAGCATTCAAATAGCAGCCGACTTCCCCGTATCAGATAACATTAATAAGGAAACTAGGCAGATTCAAAAGATTCTAAGAACTGCAGCGCATTACGCCATCCCGCAAACTAAAAACAAAAAATGCAAAACAATAGTGCCATGGTGGAACCCAATGTTGGCCTCCCTAAGAGATACTAAGCAAAGCGCCTGGGCAACATTCAAATATTGTAGATCCTTAGAGAATCTAATAAAATACAAAAAAGCTAATGCCGCTTTCAGATACAATTGCAAAAAAGCAAAACGAGAAAGCTTAGAAAACCTTACCAAAAATATTAATCCCCTATCTAACCCAAAAAAAATTTGGGCCGATATAAAAATCCTCACGGGCTCTTATAAGCTCTCCTGCATCTCTCATCTACAATCGGCAAATGGCCCACTCTTCTCCACATCAGACATAGCAAACCACTTCGCCCTCAAGTTCTCCGAGTATTCGGCGGACTGCAACTTTTCCCCCCTCTTCGTATCGGACAAGACCTCAGCCAGCTACTGGCTCACCGACCCTTCAAGGCGACTCTCAAATTCGGCGAAACAAATAGAAGCCAATATTACACTGCTGGAGTTAGATGAAGCATTAGCACTAGCTAAAGGTAAAACTCCGGGTTTCGACCGGATTTCATACCCTATGCTGAAAAACCTGCCAAACGTTATTAAAGGGCGGCTCATCAAACTTTTCAACAACATACTTGACCAAGGTATATTCCCCCACGCATGGAGACTAGCGACAATTGTCCCGGTCCACAAGCAAAATAAACCAGCAACTGACGCATCAAGCTACCGTCCAATTTCTTTACTATCTTGCACCAGCAAAATATTAGAAAAAATCGTAGCTAAAAGACTAATGTGGTACGCCGAAAGAAACAACCTTATCTGCCACAACCAAACGGCGTTCAAAAAAAACCGCGGCACAATCGACGCCCTGCTGCACCTAGATCATTTTGTAACGAATGGTCTTTCGTCTAAAAATCATGTAACAATTTTTGCAATAGACTTCGAAAAAGCATTCGATAGGATCGGTATACACGTAGTGCTTAGACAATTGTTGAAGTGGAAGGTTGGTCCAAAAATGTTTAACTTTGTCAAACATTTTTTTTCCAGCCGCAAAATACGTGTCAAAATAAATGACGAAATGTCCGAGATCAAACCACTGTTCAATGGCATCCCACAGGGGTCACCACTGTCAGTGGTTCTTTTTATCATTGCCTTTAATGAGATAAGCACGATTATTAAAAAATACAGAAACGTAGACCACAATCTTTACGCCGACGACGTCATAATCATTTCAAAAACAAATGATCTCCAAATGGTAGAAAACACATTCACAAGTATTTTAAACGACCTCTCCGAATGGTCTAGGTATTCAGGCGCCAATATAGCGCTCGAAAAATGCAATACACTCCACATTTGTAAAAAAAGAAACTGCGAAAACATAAACCTTAGCTTTAACAATTGTTACATAAAAAATACCAAAACCTTAAGAATACTTGGAATTACATTTGATTGTAAATACACTTTCGGCACGCACTGTAAACTTATAAGAAAAAACTTAGACTTAAGATTAAATATAATTAAGTATTTATCATCAAAACACTGCCTGATTCATCCAACAACTCTTATCGACGCCTCCAGAGCTCTACTACTGTCAAAAATCGATTACGGCTTACCTATCTACGGGCACTGTGCAAAAAAGCATATCGAGCTCTTAGGCGCGCCGTACCACACAGCAGTACGAAGAAGTCTTCGCGCCTTTCCAACTACGCCCATCAAAAACATCTTGGCCGAAGCCGGCCTGCCCACAATCAGGGAAAGATACTTTCACGCAACCGCTCGTCTACTGCCCAAACTCTACCATACACCAAACCGCATCATCTTTGACGACGTCAAAAAATCATTAGCTCGGAAACGCACTCCCAAAACCCCCTCAACAATCCTAAGGAGCATACGCATCGGCGAAGATCTTGACTTGCAGCTTAACCAATCGCGCATAAAACCCGACACATTTCCTCCATGGTCACTCCGTCCTACGTCTTTTATACTCAGCCTTACGGAGCACAAGAAAGAAGAGACTGCGCCCGAAGTCTTTAAACAAACATTCATAGACTTAAAACAGGAGTTTTCTAAAAGCGGATGGAAATTTATTTATACCGATGGTTCAAAAACTGACCAGCACACTTCCTTCGCAGTTGTAAAGGATGACGGATCGAGCATCAAATACGGAGCTCTCCACAACTACTGCTCGGTATTCACCGCCGAAGCGTTAGCAATAGCACATGCCATCGCATACTGCGAGCATGCGAAACAGAAAACCATCATCTGCACCGACAGTCAAGCTTGCATCAACGCGATTCGCTCTAACTCCAACCAAAGCCTAACCCTGACTTCCGTGAGAAATAAACTAATTCAGTTACCCAACAAAATTAAACTAATGTGGCTTCCTGGACACGTGGGAATACGCGGCAATGAGATTGCAGACGCCTCCGCAAAATCTATCTGCAAAACACCAACAATCTGCTTTTCAGCATTCGAAAAAAAAGATATCTACAACGCCATCAACAAACACATAAAAGCTCGCCAGAACGAAGAATGGATGTCATACATACATTCATATAAAAACCTTAATCCGACGCGTTCGAGACCAGCATATCCTCCATCAGCTCATTGTCTTGCAATCAATTGCTTCACACGACTACGCATGGGCCACACCCGGATTACACACGAGCACCTATTGCGCAAGGACGCCGCGCCTGGTTGCCCCTTCTGCAACTTTGGAACACTGACCATTGAACATATTCTCAACACCTGTCACATTTTCAACACTCAAAGGAACCAGATATTCGGTAGTCAACAACCATCCAGCCTTTTAAAAATCACTACTCTGGATAACATCAACACCATCTACAAATTCCTTTCCCACTGCAAACTGCTAAACCAAATATAAATCAACATAAATATATAAAATATAAAAGTTCGTTAGTTAAGTTTAGCACCGAATTCTAATGTTTTAAAAAAGCGAGCCGAAAGCCTTTGATGCTAGCGCTTACACTTTTTTTTGTAGAATAATTTATTATTGTACAAACTTTTAATAATAATAATAATAATATTTACCCCGACCGTACCATTGCGTCTGTTCCCTCAAAAACCACATTAAAATTGATGTTGACATATATACCTTAAGTGACAATAGGAATCTTTTTCTTGGATTGCTGGAACGTCGAAATCGAGCAGGGGTGGCACGTTATGTTACAAAGAGTGGCACCTTACAAAGAATTCCCCTATTAGAACCGAAAACTTTTTAGCGAGCGTATGGGTCGGTACGTTTATAACACTTGGTGCATATATATAGTACTAGCTGGGCCCCGCGGCTTCGCACGCAAGCTCTCTTTGATGCCAAGTGGTTCTAAAAATTGTGAAGTCAAAAGGCCCTTTAAATCATGAGTTTTAACGTTTACTCTAAACAAAATCTTAACCCTTAGTTTACCACGGTGGATTTCGATTTTCAAAAATATGAAAAAAACATTGTAATTATTTCCCGATTTAAATGCTTTTTGTCCAAGTTTGAAGTCAAAAGGACCAATAAATTGTGTTTCCATGCAAACTGTTAACCCATTGTTGACCCCGTTACATTTTGATTTTCAAAAAAGTGAAAAACACGTGTCAAATTATTTCTCACTCAGAGTACTTTCACAAAGTTTGAAGTCAGTGGGCCCGTTAATTCATTTTTTTTTTTACAGTTTCGCCATACAAACTTTTAACCGGTCGTTGACCCCGTCCGATTTTAATATTTGGAAAAAATGAAAAACACGTATCGAGTTATTTTACAGTTGAAGTACTTTCACCAAATTTTAAAGTTAGAAGGCCAAAAAAATTGTTTCTTCATACATACTTTTAATCCGTCGTTGATCCAGTTAGATTTCGATTTTGAAAATAATGAGAAACGCGTGTATAATTTTTTTATTTCAAGTATTTTTATAATTTTTGAAGTCAATAGGCCTATCGGTTCATGTTTTTTTCGAGTCTACCCTTAAACAAATCTTAACCCATTATTGGTCCAGTTAAATTTTGATTTTTGAAAAATTATAAAATACGTATCGAATTATTTTTTGTTTAGAGTATTTTCAGGAAGTTCGAAATCAATATGTCTCTTAAATCACTTTTCTTCATACAACACCTTCACACATGTTTTGCCCCTTTACACCCCGAATTTCAAAAAATCCCGTCTTAGCGGAGGTTCATTTTTCAAGATGTATCTACAGTTCAAATTTCATGTTCGTAGCTTCAGCGGTTTGGGCTGAGCGATGATGAATCAATCAATCAATCAGTCAGTCAATTAGGGCAAACAATCTATGTATATAAAAATGGAGGCGGTACCACACCCTCTTGTCCAGTGCTCACAACTTTCTTCTAGTCGAATTGTGCTACTAAGTGGAAAGTTCGTACCAAGTTTCACTGATGTGTGTGTGTACTGCATAACTGTCTGAGCATAAAAAATGTGCCACGCCCCTTGACCAACACCCCATTCCCTCTATTGAAAGATATGATTAAGTGGTAGGTTCATACCAAGTTTCATTGATGTACGACTTACAATTCTGCTGCATAAAAACTTTGCCACGCCCCTTGTTCAACGCCCATAAAATATTATCGGTAGAATGACACTTCTATGGGACGATGGCATATTCAATTTCAATACTGTGCGGCTTACAATTCCGGAGCTATTCCATATAAAAGATTAGAGTTGTATGGACGGAGCCACGCCCTCGTGTTAAATACCCGCTTCATTCCTCTGCCGAAAGATATGACTGAATGGTAAATTCGTACTAAGTTTCATTCATGTGCGACTAACAGTTCCAAAATTATGCGGATAGTTTGGGTCAAAAAAATGTGCCACGCCCCTTGTCCAACGTCCATAAAATTTTAATATTGGAATAACACATCTATGAGGCGACGCCTCACTAATTTTCAATGCTGTGCGACTTACAATTCCGAAGCTATTCCATTTAAAAGAAATGAATTGTATGGGCGGTGCCACACCCCTTTGTTCAATACCCACCTTATTCCCTCTGCCGAAAGATATGATTAATTGGTAGGTTCATACCAAGTTTCATTGATGTAGGACTTACAGTTCTGCTGCATAAAAAATGTGCCACGCCCCTTGTTCAACGCCCATAAAATGTTAACAGTAGAATGATAAATCTATAAAACGACGGTGCACCAAATTTCAATGCTGTGCGACTTACAATTCCGAAGCTATTCCACTTAAAAGATTTGAGTTGTATGGGCGGTGCCACACCCCCTTGTCCAATACCCACCCCATGCCCTCGGTCGAAGGACATGATTAAATAGAAAGTTTGTACCAAATTTAATTGATGTGTGACTTATAGTTCCAAAGTTATTGTCTAAAAATGTATTCTTGTGGTGCCACGCCCCTTTTCCCGACATTTCTTTTTTTATAAACCTTCACGTAAACATTTTGAACAAACCCGCCGAAGGAAGTATTCAAGTTGGTCCAGTCGTTTTCGAGTTTTAAGCGGCCGAACGAACCACGTTTCATTTTTATATATATAGATTAAAACAAAAATTAAGTGAAACTAGATGTGACTTATCACCTGAATTAATAAATATGCTAAAAAAAATATTGTTTATCAATTTGTGCGGCTGGTACGCGGGATGATTCTCGAAAAAGGCAATATATTTCAATAAAACTTTGTAAGGAATTTACAAGTGGCCTAACTAAACGCTGACGTAAAAATTGGCATGGCACTTTTAAGTAGGGTTGCCATATAAACATACTTTGTTAAATTGGGAACATTTATTATATTTATATACTAACCAACCATTTAAGTGGGCGTGGTACTCTTCATTAACCCGTTATGAGCCGTATCAACCCGTATCATATGGGTTTGGTTTAAATACGAGCTATCCTACATATATGTATGTGTTTTATAAGAGTGTTTTATGAAAGGAGGCGAAAAATCGGGGCGTGGCTACAATCTAGAGTATAAGACAGTTTGGGTCAATTTTAATACAATAACTTTGGTTTTGTTTTTACTAATGAAGATTTTAAAAATGCCTAATGCCCCGTTCTGACTATGTCATATTTGGTGTCATATTCACTGACGACAAACACTGCCATATATGTCATGTTCGTCCTATGTCGTCAAATGCGTTCTCATTGCACGGCAAAACTGACGAAAAATACATATGACAAAGTTTGCCAGCATGTTGACATTTTTTGTTTTCTCATCAAACGTAGTCAAATCGTTCGTTCGACACAAATTCGATCGTTCTCATTTGATTCTCGTTTCGTATTGGAAAATTGTAGTCATACATGCAGGCAAACGCAAATGACACCATATGACAACCCGTTCTCATTTAACTGACTATAAATGACACCATATATGACATAGTCAGAACGGGGCATAAGGAAAGGTATCGTTTGATACCCATATTGTGTAAATCAGTTGGAGATTAATTGAGTTTTTTTGATAAAAACATTGAACTTTGACCCCGAGCCACGCCTTTTATAGGCGTTTCCCAGGAAAAATTTTTGGTTAGATTCACAAAAATATGCTCTATATGGTCCAATATTCCGTCTGTTTTCATGAGTGTTACTGCTTTTGTTTTAAAATGTTAATGTTTAGATATTATGTGCATTAACAATGCGGTGTGCCTTTTGTATAAAACACACACTCAAGATATTTCTTAATGCTCCGGTTTTGCATAGTCACCGTTAGTTTTCATTTTTTTGGCAAGGAAATGGAATCATGTCCATGTTTTATTATTGTTGCTGTTGGTATTGAATTGCCATCATTACAGGACGACGAATCATTGAGCCGGTGCTTGGAAAGCGACGTCTTTTAATATTCTAACACTTCCTAGTTCAAGCCAACAAATATTATCACAACTGAAACTTAACTGCTGCATTGCGCTACCATTTGAAGTGCCGAAATTTTTCAAAATAATTTGCACAAATTATTTCAACAAATGGAAAAATCTTTGCACTGAGCTTAAAGACGAAACAGCTAAACAGAGAGCTTAAAAAATCTAAAAAAAAAGGAAACACAAAATACAGTTGAGATTGTCGGAGTAAAGAATCTGCCTAGCAAATAACGCAGATTCGTCACTAAAAAAGGTGGATTCAATTTTCTGATCCGTTTCTGCTTCAAATGAAAATGCTACAAGACAAGTAACTTTTATATAAACCTGCTGAACAACGTTTATAAAATCAGTACACTGTGTGCCGACGGCAGGGGCGGATTCAGAAAAATATTTCGGGGGGAGTTGCAAAAAGTAATTCTTTAATATTTATAAAATACCTTTTAATTTGAATGTAGTTTTGAAGTCGATCGTAATATTTCGGGGGGTTTCAACCCCAAAACCCCCCTGAATCTGCCACTGGCCTACGGCTACAGAAAAGTCAAGAATTCAGTATCCGATACGATACGGTATCATATTCTTTAGAAATAGGCAATCGAGGCCAATACGCGTAAAAGCAAAAAAAAAAACTAAACTAACTAAACTAAACTAACGCTGAGTGGATAATTACTAAGCCGAATTATTGGGTAGTAAACCTTTAGACATGTTTCTTCTTACATTCGATGAGTCTGAAAATATCAACAAATCTGCCAAATTCAAACAATTCTTAACTCTGTTGTTCGTATTGAGGCCACAACCTTATCAAAGTTGATTCAGCATTTCAAATAATGCCAGTTCATTGCGCGGACCATGAACTATTTAATTAGGGTCAGATGGGGTAAATGTAAACAAGGGGTAATGTAAACAGGGGCTATTTTATGCTTTAAAAATTAACTGCAACAGCCCATTACCCAAAAAAATATTAATTTAGCATGTAAACTAACATTTTTTTGGGTCAATTTTAAAAGCATAAAATAACCCGTTTACATTTACCCCTTGTTTTCATTTACCCCATCTGACCCTAAGCCTCTAAGGTGCGTTAAATGCGCAGGAAAACATAAATACGTTCTACTGCGAGAAATCAAAGGACCAAAAATCAAAATGCAGCAATTGTAAGGAAGGATGCTCGACCAATGACAGAGATTGAGTAATTGCAAGAAAATTGCAACTCATCTGGAATTAGGAATGATAAAAATTTGTATTGCACCATGTTGTTAAATGCCGTTTTTATTGTTCCACGTAAAGTAAACATATTTGGATTTGTATTTAGTTAATATATTGAAATCCTCATCAAAATAGGTTTATTACGCGTGGTCGCAATTTATACACACGCATGAAAATGAAAAGATTTAGAATATTAAATATATTTCTTGGCTTTCGCCTTTTTATCTATGTTTTGTGTTTAACCAAATGGCTCTACATGAAGCGAAAACATTTATGAGCTAATCAAATAATAAATTTTCATGAAATCGGATTGACACATTTTCCATAACGGGAAGGTTTTGCTTTACCCCTTAATAAAAATTTGCGAAATGAAGAATCACGTTATTGATATTTTTACTGGCGCAAATGATACATCAAATGATTTTATCATTTCTTAGCCAATTCAGCAGATAACCAATCCAGGCCTTCATAAAGTCCATGACCCTGTGTAGCACACGTTGCTTGAATGTACCACTGCAAGGAAATATAAAATGAATGGCTACAAATTCCAATTACGATAAGGATATGAACTAACATGGCGATTTCGTAATTGGTTGAGGCGTAGTTTATCGGTTAGTTCCGCGGCGCTCATGGAATTTGGTAAGTCCTGTTTATTGGCGAATACTAAAAGTACAGCATCACGCAATTCATCTTCTTGCAACTAGAAGTAACAATAAGCATGAGTTAATCCCCAAAATAACAATCTAATACGCAAGTGACATACCATAGCCTGTAACTCTCTCTCTGCTTCATTGATGCGATCTCTGTCATTTGAGTCCACTACGAAGATCAAACCTTGCGTATTTTGAAAATAGTGACGCCACAGCGGACGAATTTTATCCTGGCCACCAACGTCCCATACGGTGAAGCAGATATTTTTGTATTCAACTGTCTCTACGTTAAATCCAATAGTCGGAATAGTTGTAACAATTTCTCCGAGCTTTAATTTGTATAGTATGGTGGTTTTTCCGGCAGCATCTAGGCCAACTGAAAAATTAAGGAGTTCAAACAAGAGTTTTATTCAGTTCACCTCTATTTGCTCAATAAAAACGTCAAATTGACTTTTTCTTCACATGTATGTATATCTTCTCGGCACAAAACTGCGGTATACGTGCATATGTTACCAGTCAATGGGATATGCTCAATTCATTCGTAGATTTTATTAAACGAAAAAGTTTTAAAATCAACAAATAGTACGTGTGGATTTGTTTCGACGAACCCA
The DNA here is from genome assembly GCA_963971225.1 of Melieria omissa. NCBI lineage: Eukaryota > Metazoa > Arthropoda > Insecta > Diptera > Ulidiidae > Melieria > Melieria omissa. The sequence continues at coordinate 63,338,890 of OZ020268.1, read as the reverse complement.
TTAAGATGCGCATTTGCTTTTTGCCGAATAGACGTGTCAGTAAGCTAGAGATAGTCAGACCCATCGTGCAGGTATCTTAAACCAATTTTTTTTCGGTAAAGCAATATTCAGTAACAGAATTTCTACGCCAGTAAATTTCCTTCCACGATAGACTTCAGATAGACGATAGCCTTTAGTTCTTATATTTTATCGACGTGTAGCGACGTTGTCTCAGAACAAACAGTAAAAATGTAATATGGCGTCAACCAACGACAGTGACAGTCGTGGACAAATCTGTGTCAGCTGGTATAGGTGCTGCCAGTCGCATCGGAATCTATGACTTCTTGCCATGGTACAATAACAAGGTAGTGGCACTAAAAAAGCAACAAAACTCACGTGTATTTTGTTAGTGTTTTCGTTTGGTTCATTGCATGGTTCAATAATAAGATTATAGCATACCCGCAACATCAAAAACCACATGTATTTTGTTTGTAGGATTGTTTATCGCTACTGTCAAAATCAGCTGATATTTTCCGACGAAAGAGGGAGAAACTGAAAACAAACAAAACTGATTGTTGCCAGACGGTGCTGTATTTGAGCACGGGAAAAAACGGGAAAAGTGCTCAGGTCAGTTGTTTTCAGTCAGGTATTTTCATTTCAACCGATGCGGCAACACAGCACACCGACGATTTTGACAAAAGCGATAAACGATCAGCCGGTGGTTTGCTACAACCAAGGCACATTTAATAAGGTAGTGGTGGCAACACAGCTGCTTAACCTTTTTTCTTCTTATTTTCTTTTGATTTCTTCTGATGTTCTTTTGGCTTTTCGCGAATGGGCATCCTCATTGTCAAAAATTGGTAAAATTGTTTTTGTGTTGCTTGTCTTTTGATTTGATTTTGACAAGCAGGATGCCCAAAAGCACTAACAAAATACATGGGAATCGTAGTGCCATCACCTTATTAATACACCTTGGCTACAACCTTATAGCTGAACCATGATACAAATATAGAAGGTAGAACCCATAGTGAAATAAATAAAGTGTACCAGGTAGATGACGTACACTTATTTCTCAGAGTAGCAATTGTCAGGGTGTCAATGTATTTGTGTCCGTTCAGTTAACCTTTATTTTTGTTGTCGCTAAAATAGCCCAAAATTTAAAATTTACTTTCAATACTCCAGAAATATAAATTTTTGTTATGTATTTTATGTTCGAAAAACACAGAAACTGCTTTGCCGTGCTTTTTTTTGGAGAGACAGCACGTTCTTCCTGGCACGTTATTGCTTTTTTTGTGTCGGTTTTGGTCCAAAACACATTTTCAAACAATAATTTATTTTGAAATTTTTTCATACAGCACAGACGGGTTATGAACTCTGACATTTGTGAGCATAATGACATTAACTGTCAGAAAATAAGTGTACGATGAAGAGAGAGTGTCTGCTATCTGGCACACTTTATTAATTTCACTATGGTAGAACCCATGATACAATAAAATACAGGTAGTTTCATAAAGACAGATAAGAAGAAAATTGACAAATGAGAAATAAATTTGTTCTACTACTCTTTTCATTTTCGCCATAGGGCTGTAAATTTGTGGCTATCAGTTTATGTAGTAACGTATCATAAAAATGGTTTAAGAATTAATGTGTTTTCTAAATGTTTGCGCGGTGACCGACAGAAAAAAGAAGGCAGGTTTTTGGGTTGAAGCGTGGTGGTGTCTTTTATTAAGTAAGAAATAGCAGGTAGTCGAAGTTGTAGAGTGATCCACAAAACTGGCATTCTGGATACACCAGTCTCGGGCGGCAGTCGATTCACGACTCCGTCCTTTAATAAAGTGATTGAGGAAAAGAATAGATCTTTAACCTTCAATTAACAACTTATCTTGCGGGTGCACGATTTGCGTGGTTCTAATAGACTAAATGTGCGAGTCGTGGCGGTGCTCTTGCTGTTCGGCGCAGGCGAGTTGTTGTGCTAGTGCAGGCGAGTCGTGGCGGTGCTCTTGCTGCTTGGCGCAGGCGAGTTGTGGTGCTAGGTGCAGGCGAGTCGTGGTGCTAGGTGCAGGCGAGTCGTGGCGGTGCTCTTGCTGCTCGGCGCAGGCGAGTTGTTGTGCTAGTGCAGGCGAGTCGTGGCGGTGCTCTTGCTGCTTGGCGCAGGCGAGTTGTGGAGCTAGGTGCAGGCGAGTCGTGGTGCTAGGTACGGGCGAGTCGTGGCGGTGCTCTTGCTGCTCGGCGCAGGCGAGTTGTGGTGCTAGATGCAGGCGAGTCGTGGTGCTAGGTGCAGGCGAGCATACATTACCGTTGCGCGAAAGCACCTGTAGTTGGTACTTCGTCTGCTACGTGGATCGCTTCTCTCCTGAAAAGTGGGTTTAATTAGTAAAAAGAATACAAATGAAAATAATTTGCATTACCGTTGCACGCCAGCACCTATGACAGGTACTGCATTTTGATTGAGGCGGTATATTTTATTTTTAACGCCCACGTCCCTCGGCAAAAAGTGCATCGAGCATACTAACGACGACTTTGATAAGTCTTCCTCCCGTACTTCGCATGCAGCAAGCCACTTTTCCCGCATGAATCTGTTGCTTGGGAAAGCAAAGAACCGCACACTACCGCCATTGCAGTTATATTTGGTGTTATTGCACTTTTTGATTGCACAGCTCATATTAATATCGTTTTACGTTCACTCACTTTTACTTTTCGACATTAAATTTGGCAGACGTTCGTTGCGTAAAAACAGACAGCTTTAAATTGTCTTAAATTATTCAGTTGGCTTAGAGCTTTGAGGAAGCACTTAAGAAATGAACTCATTGTACACCACTAGTTTGACCATACTTTCAATATTATAGTGCCCATATAATGTACGTCTGCAATGTCCATAATTTGCATGACAAACCACAACGTAAGTTTGTAGTTTAGTCTTTTAAAAATCACAACATTTTAATAACTTAATACCGAAATTCATGAAATTTACCGCATCAGTTGTAATGTTCAATTTGCAGAACAAAATTACAGCAGTTATCCATTATTTGATCGCATCAACTGTTAAAATTAACTACAACTACTACCAACTACTATTTCTGAATAAATTTCCTACCATTCATACTTTTTTCTGCATCATTAAAATTTTCTTCTTATTTGTCAAAAAGGCAACTGACTTTTAAATTTGATCGAATGAAATTACCTGAATATTATTGTACCATGGTAGAACCGCTGTAATTTGTTTTGACACTAAACGTGTTTATTGACGTTTCTCGTATTTGTCAATAGCTTGGGTCGTGATGCCACTTCGTTGTAATACTAAATTAAGGCTATTTAAGGTTCTAAGGATTTTTAGATCTTTTTTAAAATAAACACGAAAATTTAATGTGACTAGTACATTTTGTTGCGTAATATTATTAACTGTTAGACAAGCACCAACGCAATAAATAATACAAAGGTAAATTATTATGTAATTGTTTTTTTAATTTCTTACTAATCATTTTTTTTGTGTTTTCAAATTGCTGTTTAAAAACCGTGTCCTAAAAAATGTTCGGCCTAAAAAGAAACGTTGCATTGTTTACATTTGAAGTTTGAAAAAAAACGAAGCTTAAAAACAGGAACAACCCATAGTCAAATAATAAAGTCATTCCGATAGGTGACGTCTATTTGTTTACGTACTCTTATTTTGATAGCTGGCATTTATGTTTTCTCTACATTCTCACATGAATGAAATTTTTCTGTCAAATTTTAACCTTTTCATTCATAATATAAAATATTAAAAAAATATTTGATTGACAATTTATTTGAAAATTTTAACTGAAGTGCATTGCAGTGAAAATCAAAAATGTCAGCGACGTGCTGCAGTTGCAAAACCACAAGGCACCAACAAATATTAATGTTTTGTGTACCCAGTGAAATAGATGAACGCTGCACCTGAAGACATTGATGAAAGCATTACATTTAGATGATAACTTTTTGAAGCTGTTTCGTAAAACCCATTCGCACTATTTAAATAATTTCTTTATATGATACGTATCACCCTTGCATATCTATGTTTATGTGGTTTCTGTATATTTGTATAAATATACAAAATATACAATTCATTGCTTATAGCTATTTGAATACACATTTGAAAAAGGGTTAAAACCGAAAAAAATGTCGAATGAGTTGAATTCAAAATACTTTGAGAGAACAGTTGTCAAAATAAGAGTACTTGACCTGCACAAAAGATCAAATTGGTCGTAGTGCACTATAGCCTATACGTATAATAAAGAGTAGGGGAAAGTGGGGTAATGACGGCATAGTTTTCATTTAGCATCAAAACATATCCAAAAATTGATATTTTTGATCAAATCAGAGTTAAGAGCACAACTCGAACACATATGCTAATAAAGTGTATCGGCAGATTTCAAAAATTCTGATTTTAACTATAAAAAATTAGAATCTATAAAAAAGTAGGTTTTTGTCATTTAGAAAAATGGTGGGGTAATGACGGCCACTCAAAAAAACCGACCAGAAATCGCACAAATATCAACAAAAATCGCTGTGAATGCTTAATAAAAGCTCCGTGAAGAAAAACAAATGGAAATTTGACATTTTTGTAATTGTAACTTTATTGATAGCTCACAAAAAGCGGAAGAGAAACGAAATTGAAACATATTGAAAAAAATGCCTCAAACTTACAATACAACGATATTAATTTTCATCCTCATCGTCGAGATCTGAGTCGCAGTTGCGACATGTGTAATAAGAGCGCATTTGAATTACTTTTTTTTTCCACGCATTTCAAATGGAATGGCCGCTTGCACGTACTGCACTTAATCGAATTGAAGCGATTCAATTTTTGTGGCATTAACTCCAAACACAATAAGCAGAAGTCTCGATCTTCTTCTTCTTCTGATGAAGGGGATTGACGACGACGCTGCACTTTCCGTGGCCGCTTGGCTAGTGATGGCGCTCCCTTTTTCTGGCGCTTAGCTGGCTGTTTGGCAGGCAATGTCGTTTCTTTGCTCTGATGCTTCTTGGCCTTCTGCTTCAGTTCAGCGAACTTTTCAGGGGTAGTCAAAATTGAGCTTTTCATTGCTTTCCGACCTTGAAACACAAATAAATTTATTCACATAACATCACACTTTTTACAAATTATTACACCAATGACACTGCATACCTTTAATTTGACTGTTGAATGCCCGACTGCCTGATACTGATTTTGTTTTTTTCTTCTTCTACTTAACTGCTTAGGAATACATTTCTCATGCGCGAAAAAGTTTTCGGATAGACATCTGGTGACGGGCGATCGAAGCTCGGCGCATTTGGCGGGAAATTTCAAATAAAGTTAATGTCGCACGACTTTTAATATTACGAAGCGTTAACCGCTACATGAAAAAAAAAAATTATAAAAAGGATCTTGGAGTTCCATGGGACTTGTGAGAATGTATAGTGCAGAATAGCTATACCGTCTAGAACGACTGGACAAGCAGTGGATCTCTTTAAATGGCATAAAAGCCCTCAATGATGAACAAATATCATCATGCGGATTCCAAAAATACTTCTTAATGACATGGCCGTCGTTACCCCACCTCTAGTGGCCGTCATTCCCCCACTGACCTCATTTTGCGCAAGCATGCAGTACAAATAAACTATGCAAGACACATGACAAATTTTACTTGATTTAGAAAGCTAATATCAATAGCAACATTTTAACATATTTACCTTGATTGTGTAGCTGAAAGTGTTGACGAAATAATCGATATTTTGAACACCTTATAAAACTTTCGGGTAGTTACGTATCGGCACTGGTCTGGAACTACAAGTTATAATAAACCCACACACTTCAGCTTCTACTTAAAAACAACCTTACGGAACAAGCTTTCTGTTACAGTAAACGGTTTAGACCTACGTCAACTTTAAGTACCAAAAATGGTGATGGCCGTCATTACCCCATGGCCGTCATTACCCCACTTTCCCCTACTTGACATAAAATGTCACTATCGGGATGACTTTATTATTTGACTATGGAACAACCCACCAAGCAAAATGTGAGAAATAGGCAACTATTGTCAGTGCCAACAAATTGGCGACTCACCGATTATTTGGCACGGCGGCAAATTAAAAAAACACTTTGTTTTCTAGTACTTTGAAATATCGAATTGAAGTATGTTTTGTATTTCAGTGAGATTGATCGTAATTGAAAAATTTTTATTCATTCGTCAACGGTTGATTCAAGCCTAAAACATCAAACAATAAAACTATAAGTATGATGAGTTCATTGCGGAAAATATACATACATACGGAACTAATACATATTCACATTTTGAGAATCTAAACTCAAAAACCTAAACAAAATACATTTCAATTTTGTTGACGTAAGAAAATGTTCAAGGGATTTTCTAACAACAGTACGGTAGCACATTTTCAAAGAAGAACGTCAAAAACAGGTTTAGTGTCAGATGTGCAACATGGCGGCTGAGAAGAAGCAACGGCTCTACCCTCTATTTTTGTATCATGAGCTGAACCATGGGTTCTTTGTCAAAATCGGAAGGACGGTTCACTTTCCAATAGTGTTGCCAGCATCGAATGAACGTATACGTAATAATAATATTCAAATATGTTATTATTTGTAGGATATTGTGCACAAACAAGAGTAAAGTATATAGCACAGCAAATAAAGTAAAAAGGATTTACTTTGAACGAGTGTTTCCAAATTCAAATGATGAAATTTCACGAAACTATGAACTGTTTATGAAAAGGAAAGCCGATTTGGGCAATAAATAATATAAATCGTCGGCTTCGCTTGAAACGGTGCTAAACCACTTGGTTTACAAATATTAGATTTTGATGAAAGACGAAAGAAAATGTAAAAATACACCAATTGACAGCCAAAAGTACATAGCTTTCTCGTTTTTATCTGTTGTTTTGCAATGATGGGCAAAATATTAATATTAATTAATGTTTGTTATACATCTTCATGCTCTTAAAGGGACCATGCTCATGACCATGGTACAATAACAAGGTATGCCAGACAGGGAGAGTACTCTTCATGTACTATGAGATATGAATGTCAAACGACAAAAATTAGAGGTGCTTATGAATGGGAGTAGTGCGCAGGGCTGCACAGAAAATACTGAAAAGCATACAGTTTTTACAATACACAACGCACACGAAATTCCCGGCATTATTAATCCACACGGACGATTTTCAATTTAAAAATGTTCAACACTCAATCACTTCTTGAAATGAAAAGCACAGAATCACAGCAAGGCGAAAAAGTTTACAAAGCACAAATTAAAAATAACGGCATAAAATGTCGTCATAATAGGTCTGTTTGGCAGACAATAAATTGTACGAATTTGTACAAATTTTTACTGGATCCTGTTTGTTGACGCCAAATCACCAGTAACGAGAGAGAAACTGAGAGCGTAAAGTGACAGTTCATTTCGTGAGAACTTGCAAGTTTTTACTGGAGAAATTTTGTCCAGTAACTTTTTGCCAGTAAGAAAAAGAACAGGAAAAACATATGACTGGCTGCCATATGATCGACTGCAAAGAAACATAAATTTTAAAAACATTTATAGGCAAATGGAAACCGCAAAGAAATTGTGCGTTCGCAAATCTGCTGACCCACAACCGTCTTGCTCAGCTTTACCCGCTGAAGCTCAAATGGCCAAACTCCATAAAGCGCGTTTCAGGCGTATCGTGGTTTTTGGCGTTTATCGTATTTCAAGAAAAAGTTGAATCAGTGTATTTGTATGAAGCAAACTCCATGACTACGCCCGAAACGCGGCAAAAGTTGAACTATTTTCAACTTTCTCTCGCGTTTCTCGCTAAACGACGTCAAACAGCTGACAGAGCTACTAAAGATGTCATACATTATGTGGTTAAATGGTAATGCCGATAACAAACTTGTGTTATCGCAAAAGTCGGATGCATTTATTTTACACGAAAGCTATTAAATACATTTAAGAAACATTTGAAATTCAATATTTTAACATAGAATGTGGAGAAATTCCTAAAAATTAGCATAATTTTTTGACAGACGAAACTTAGTCTTCGCTGTATTGGAAATTCGATAGCTTATTCGTTGTCGATCGAATTTTGCTCATCCCTGTGAAATAAATTGCTACAAATTGAATTCAACTGAATCTTTTTTTTTATTTTTTGCATGTTCGATATGCATTTAATGTGTTTAAAATGAAATCAGTAAATTCTATAAAGTCTATAACGTCGTATAGGAATTTCATTTCGTTGTTTTTTACAATTCACAACGAAATCAATCAGCAGTTTGCCAATTAAAAATTAGCATCAACTGACGTAAGAAGAAGCTGACGCGTGAAACGCGCTTTATGGAGTTTGACCATTTGCAACGCGAATAACGGGAGAAACGCCATAACACGACAAACCCCGAACGCCTGAAACGCGCTTTATGGAGTTTGGCCAAAAGGGAAGAAGTGCAGATTGAGCGCAACGAACTATTTGCATTTTACATTAAAAGTCTGATTTAACTTAATTTTCCCTACCACTTCAAACCTCAAATGAAACTTTTAGGTCAGCTTAGTGATGGGACGATTAATCATTTGATACATAATAATCGATTTTTTTTCTTTCAATTCACGATTTAATTGTATCGAAAAATGGGTTTCGATTAATCGAAACTTTAATCGATTAGATGCTAAAATAATCGAAAGAAAGCGTATCACTACCTTTTTTTTCGCGCAAAATAAAAACTTGAGACGGACACTTTGATGCGATATTGAATTTGATTTATGGGCCTACCACAAGTTGCTGGCTCACAAACGTCACAAAAAAGACAACGACCTACCCAAAATTCAGGATGAGCTTAGATTTTTTTGAATGCTCCCGTTTTGAAACTAAAGCGCAACGCCATCAATGCCTGTGAAGAAACGCGAACAGTGTACCCTAAGCTTTATATAGTTAATAAATAACTCGTCGGTGCTGTTATCTTTTAGGAACTTCGGTACCAGCAGAGCCCCCCTTTTCAAAAGCAGGTGCAACTGCCACAGGTTCATGATCTCCCGCCTGTCAAAACTATTATTTCTAAACTCTGCAATGAACAAATAAAATACAAATATATATTTTGTCCTTTAACCCCTTCGGGACGGAGTTTAATTTTGAAATCCAAAATACTCTTAGTAGAAATATTCTCTTGCCATGAATGTTGGGGTTAGAAAATTATATTGGATGCTCACAAATTCTGAAATCATCCTTGTATGCGGGAACACCGAAATCGAAAAAATATTTTGCGTGGTTCGTAAGATTTGAATTATTGTTTTGAGGGCCATTAAAAACTTGCTGGGACGTATTATCCCAGTAGTAATTAATTCATTGTTATTGTTTTTATTAGGCAATTGGTAAAAATTTAGCGGCCTGATTTTCGAGCCTGTTTTTCAAAATTGTTTACGAAGGAACGAAAAAAGATATTAATTCACTTGTTTTTGTTTATTTAATCGTAATCTTTCAAGAGGCAAGGTCATAAAAATTATAATTCTACATATTCGAGTGTAGGATCTTGAACGTACCCTCATCAGAATTTTGCACGATCAATTTTCCTGCACGATTTCGGGCCAACCACGTAACCTACAAAAAAAAAATTAAACTAATTTATAATTGATATTACATCAGCTATGTTTAGACACGAGCTTTTTGAAAATTCAAAAATCTCTCGAAATGGTGGAGATTTTTTAAGAAAATTTATTTTGCCCTGTTTTTTCAAATGTTTATTGCCTGCTATAATAAAAAGAAAACAATATTTTGTCAAAAGCTCGTGTGTAATCATAGCGACATGTTTTCTGAGCAAGTAAAAAAAATCGAATCGATGCGTGTAAAACTTTTCTTAAAATCGTGCAAGTAAGTTAGAAAAATACGACTTTCGGGAAAACGCGTTTAAAGTTCACAGGGAGCGTGCGGAAACCAACGATTAAGCGATGTGAAACTGGGAGAGTAAGCAGATTTTTGTGCGTTTTTTGCAATTCACGTACACAGTCCGTGTGTGTTGGCAGTGATCAGCTCTTCACTGTGTCTGCTCTTTTCCCGATATTAGGGATTCCTTACAATTATTTGCCTTTTAAAGTATGTTCTCATTAATTTTCTGAATTAAATGCCAACACATGAACTTTTTTGGTTTAATTATGTAAATATTAATGAAAAATATACCAAAGAAAACAAAGCTAAATGCATTGAATATGACGGGGTCAATTGCCGTCCTTTGTATTTCGCATTTCTTCATTTAGCGAATCTCTAACGATCAGGTATGCTTTTTTTCCTAAATGCTGTAGTTTGACCGCAGGGTTGTTTTTTTGAATGCAGCTTATAAAATCTTAATTTAATTGAATTAAAGTCATACCCAAAGATTATTTTGACGCTTTTGGGCAATAATATATTTTTCTAGTCAATTTTATACAAACGTATTACAAAATGGCACCAAAAATATACAAATAAAAAGACAAATTTCTTTGGTCACAAAAAATGACTCACACCAGCTACACTGGCAATTTGAAATCAACTAGAACAACAACACCGTTTTAGAAATTTATATGGAGGAAAAAGTACCTTCCTGATCAAGCTTGGGCCCTACTAGTAGGCCCCAAGGTTGCAATTTTGCAATAATCTTAGTGTAATTCTGTGCATGTGTTTCTACCGGCTCTCCCAGTTTCACATCGCTTAATCGTTGGCGGAAACACTGTGAGCGAGCGTGCTCAATGGCAGCCAGTCATATGTTTTTCTTGTTCTTTTTTTTACTGGCAAAAAGTTACTGGACAAAATTTCTCCAGTAAAAACTTGCAAGTTCTCACGAAATGAACTTTCACTTTACGAAATTTACTGCAATGACACTGAATGCAGTAAGTTATACCAAAAAGTATGGAAAAATATTCTTTGGTTATACTAATAGAACAATTAGTGCTTTGTTGTTATTGTAATAATCACGCATATTGTTGAGTTTTTTTAATGGTATTTAATTCAAATTAAATTTCATATGAACTCACAAATGAAATATTTTCACCTAAATTAAAACAATTGTCTTTTATGGACATAAAAAAGTGAACAGAAAAATTAAATTATATTTACTTGTGCATCTAACTCCTTTTTTTCAAAATTTTTATTTTACTGATGGCGTTGCACTATAGGTAATTTGATCCATTTTTGTGACGAAAAGTCATTTGTTGCACTTTTAAGCAAAAAGAATTTTTTGTTACAATTTGATAAAACATAACCTTAAACTAAATGACTGTGTACTATCTTTTTCTAACAATCGAGTAACACGTGATTTCTACGTCGTCAAAGTTATTGTTTACGAGCAACGCGTTACAGGCAGTCTATGCAGTGGTATTTAATGTGAATTTTTAATCTGTTCTAAAAACGTTAAACAAAATATAATAATACAATTTAAATATGGAAAATAAAAGTGATGGTATGCACATTACAGGTTAGTCGACAGATTTGAGTTTACTTTTTGATTTAGTGCGAAAAACTCATTATTGTGACTTAACCTCAAATAAAAATTTTTTTTCATAAACATGCGGTTTGAATAAGCTTTATAAATGTTGGCCGTATTTGGCCGTGTTTTGACTATCAGAGACATGTTAAGTGGACCATTTTGAGTTTATTTCATTAATTTCACGTTGCGATTTTTTTCGTTTTTTGAGTTATGTCGTTTTTTCGTAGGCGACCTTCGTTTGCAGTATAACAACCTAGCGAAAGTTTGGATTGATGTAAAATGCAAAGAGGAGAAGAACGATGCTGTATTCACTTTTGTTATTGGGCAAGTTGGAAATATAAACGTTTTGAATGAGGAAGAATCATCTCTGAAAGAGAGAGTCCGAACTTTTTGTAAAAATTTGGCTAAGAGATGGAACAAGTCCCACAGAAAGATAGAGGTCTTCCAAAAACAAAACGCTCACTGGCTTAGAATTGATTTTATTTTGGCAACTAAGATTACCCCTTCGAAATGCTTAGTAGGGCGTCCAAAAATAAAGTTTGTGGATAAATCCGAACGCGCAAAGAATAGAGAAGCAAAGGACCTAGCAAAGAAAGTAGACAATGAAACGGAATTGCTAGTTCGTGCAGCTTCGATAGCGGCTCGAGTTCAACATAAAGCAGATATGGCAGTGGTTCTCAGGCAGACAATTGCTAGTCCAACAAGAGCTTGCAAGATGAGAAAATTAGCGCACACTTTTGATAATCAGCCAATTTGCTTCACTGCAAATGAAGCACTCGCATATTTGTTAGAAAACAATTTGACAAAAGAACAGTACTTGAATACAAGAAGGGAAAGTAAAATTCGAAATGCTGACATATATCCACTTTATAACGAGGTCGCCAATTCTAAGAAAAGTTGCAGACCAGTTGGTATTGAAGTCAATGAGAGGCAGGCAAATGTTTCCCTTCAATCATTGTTAACGCACACTGCAAATAGAATTGTTGCAATGCAGAAGGAAGTCATAGTCTCATTAATGACAGAAAATATTAATTTTCTAAAGGCTGATGTGATTGTTAGCTATGGATTTGATGGCAGCACTGGGCATTCCTCTTATAAGCAGACATTTCAGGAAGCATCCACATCCGATGATTCCGATTATTCCTTGTTTGCAACAACAATGACTCCTTTAAGACTTGTGGATTCGGTCGGTAGACCACTTTGGAATAACCGCACACCTCAGTCTATAAGGTTTTGTCGTCCCATAAAACTGGAGTTTTGTAAAGAAACAAAAGAAAAAATTTTGCTTGAGGATAATGATTTAAAACAACAGATAAATGGCTTAAATAGTTTAAAAATAGTTATCGATGTTGGAAAAATCATTGAAATACACTTTAAACTATTTCTTACGTTGATTGATGGTAAAGTGTTAAACGTTTTAACAAATACAAAATCTAGTCAATCGTGTCCTATTTGCAAGGCAACTCCAAAGGATATTATGACCATTACAGACTTCAAAAGCCAAAAATTTCTTCCACAAAATGATACTCTAAAGTATGGTATAAGTCCTTTGCATTGTTGGATACGATTCTTTGAATTTGTTTTGCATGCTGGATACAAGAGCAGTATTAAAAAATGGCAAATTCGAACTGATGACGATCGCAAAACTCTTTCTGAAAAAAAAAGCTTGTACAACAATTATTTTGGTCGAAAATGAGCCTTAAAGTTGACCAACCAAAAACGGGTGGATTTGGAAACACCAATGATGGCAATACAGCCCGTAGAGCCTTTGCTGACCATGCCACCTTTTCGGAAATAGTTGATATTGATGTTGAGCTGATATATTCCCTTAAAATTATACTCATTTCTATTTGCTGTCAATTCCCATTGAATACCCAGAAATTTCAAGCTTTTTGCCACAATACCGCCCAAATGATACAAACCAAATACCCTTGGCTCCCAATGACGGCGACCGTTCACAAGGTATTGATTCATTCAAGAGAAATTATTGAAAATACCTTACTGCCAGGCCCGTGCGCAGGGGGGGGTTTTGGGGGTTCTAACCCCCCCCATCGAGAATTTTTCCACATAATTTTCCACTAGCGAGCGAAGTCAGCGCAAAATACGACATCGAACTGCGGAAACCAAGGCTCGCGTCAAAACAGACTCAACGCTCCAACGTACAAACTGATTCAGTTGAAGATTATTTTCGCATAACGATTTACATCCCATACATTGATTTGTTTCTGACCCATTTACAAGATCGATTTTTGAATCACCGCAAAATTTTATCAAACTTTGCTTGCCTCTTCCCCAACAAAATGAAGAATTTCAATGCAGAATTGTTTGAACCATACTCTTCAATTTTGCGGGATGATTCCCGTGACATCTGGGTAGACGAAGTCAAACTTTGGCGTCAACTCATCGCCGGAAAGAACGTTAAAAATTCGCTTGAAGCACTCGATGTGTGCAATGGAGATGCGTTTCCAAATGTTCATCAAATGCTTCGCATTTTGGCAGTTCTGCCTGTAACGACAGCGACGAATGAACGCTCCTTTTCAACATTGCGTCGCCTCAAGACTTACCTCAGGTCAACAATGTCTGAAGATCGGCTGAACGGATTAGCCTCGCTCAATATACATCGCGATGTCGAGGTCGATCCGCAAAGAGTTTTGGAGACGTTTTTTTCTACACCTCGCAGAGTTAATTTATTATATAATAACTGAATATCAAGTCAAGACACAATAAAATGTCTTCATTTATAAGAAAAGTTTCTTATTATTTTTTATTAACTTCATAACCAAACATGATACACATATGTCAAAACCCCCCCCATAAACGAATTCTGCGCACGGGCCTGCTTACTGCCAGTAGGTTGTTTCGGCGAAGATGCTGCTGAGTCGCGGAACAAATTATACAAGTCGGATAGACTACATCATGCCCGCAAGAACAGCCGCAAAAACAATTTATGTGATGTTTTTAACAGGGCTATGGACATGTCTGATCCAGTTATTTCGTCAATATGCTTAGATAGTCGAATGCAGCAGAGAAGACGCGCGCAACTGCCACAAGAGGTTCTAGATATGCTGTGTGTTTCAGAAGTATCTGTGGAGTTGAATGACAGTATTGGCAAATGCGAAAATAGTTTGGAGACAGGATTAGGCGATATTTTTGAAACTGAATTAAATTCGATTAATTTAGATAGCGAAATGTAAAATAAAACTGAAAACAAAATATATATGTATATTCAAAATAAAAAAAAAATAATATAAAAATAAAATAAAAAAAAATAATTCGCAAAAGTGGGTTACAACTTTATAAATTTCAAAATCTTTTTAATTTAAACTTTTTTCATAGCTTATCTCTACATAAACACAAAAAAAAATTTTCAAAAATCTTTTCAGTTTAATTGTTATTAATTTTTGTCACAAAAATGGGTCAAATTACCCATAGTGCGTTGGTTAGCTGATTGCTAGACTAAAAATTACAATAATATTGTAACAACATATACACTAGTACGAATAAGTTTGCGTACAAGGGGTACGTAGCTTTTTCATATGAAAAATAAATCAGTTAAAGTTATTTTTCAAAAACAAAATATTTTTTATTTCTTCCGTAAAGATAGTTATTTCATTCCATTAAGATAATAATATGAAAAACTTGACCAAACTGTAAAAGAAAAGCCAAAAACAAAATATGTTATGAATTCACCTCAGAAAAAGTTTGCGTGCCAGATAAGGTTATGTAGTTAAAATGTAATTAAACTAAGTTTTGAACTCCCTGCAGAAGTTTCGGCGTACATTTTATTAAATTCGGTGTTTTTTCAGCGGCTACTTTGTTATATCCTTGAATTGTTATATTGATTTACTATATCTTTGAAGATGGAGTGTTTTTGGGCTCAGGGTTCAAGTAAACCCCTTATATACTCAATTAGATGCACGTTAAGTGACTTGGGAGGAACTTTTTCAACTTTGTTGAGCCAGTTAATAGCAAAAATAGCTTCGCATCGTATGCATTGCGCCTTAAGGTCATCGTAAAGTTGAATGAAATGTTGGAACCTGATCCAAGATTTTGAAACTTTAGCTTGCATAAGCTTTTAGAATATGTAGATGACCCCTCGGAACCATTTATAAATAAAACAACACAGCCTGCTCACTCCTTTACTAGACATGCAGTCCCATACCATACCCCCTCAAATGCTATGCTTTAACTGAATCCTCTTCAAATTAGTTGATGCCTTTTAATGCTAAATATGCTAAACCATTACCAGAGAACAATAAATCTTCCTACTCCATAGATAACAACACATAATCCTGGAAATGTGGTTTTCTATTTAGTAAGCTAAATATGAGATTCTTACATGCTGTTATGTAGAGACAATTTTTTTATTTCAGGACTTTTCTTATAAAGTCACTGCTACTGGGTTTCATAAAATATTTCTATACATTTCTGAAGGAATCGGATGCAACTAGCCTTATATTATATATACTGATTGCAAAATAATCCTACAATAATCCTATTGCCTGGGTAGCTTAGGAAAATGGCCAGATCGTAGTAACGAAGGAAGATTTTCTGTTTTTTTTTGTGACTTAAGATGGCTTTTTGGAATAACGGATGTGCTCTTCCAAAAATGTCTCTAATCTCACGACATTTTTTGTAAATTTAGGAAAGATTTAGTAAGATTATCCTTTTATCCATTTTAATTTTTTTCGCTTGGGTTCTATTGCTTTCTATATAAATTCAAGCACATATACGTTTAAAAAAAATTTACAAGTCCGTTTACTGCTCAATGGAATACAAATTTCCAAATAAAAATAAAAAGCATCACTGGAAATTCCCGTTATTAGTTTTGTACGCAAACTTATTCTGCTCCGTTTTGTGAGTATACTGTCAATAAACACGAATACATGGAAAATTATTATTTTAATGCATCTAAAACAGAACAAAAAGTGCACTTAAAGCATATATGAAAAATGTGGATACGTTTTTATAAACAAAGAACCCATTTTTGAGGTCAAAATTAATCATAACATAATTTTGACTTGCCTGTACGCAACTAACTAATGTATTTTTTAATATTACATTTAATTAATTTTTTAAAATAACATTTATATATTACATTAATATTACATTTAAATTATTTATTTGAATAAATAACCTCCATTTTAATTGGTATTTTGTCAGAAACCTAAATGTTTTACGAAACTCCCTCACTTAATTACGCGTGTCAAGTAGCAAACTCTTCTTGTAATCACTCATTGCATTCAGTGTACAGGTAGCATTTTGGCCCGTTACGCACTGTTAACGATTCATTAGCATTGCTAGCAGTGTATATAGCAGAGAGAAAACAGTGCGTGCCTTGCAAATGAGTGTTGACTGCTCTTGCGGTTTCCGTTTTGTTGTCATTCTCATACTGCTCTCTTACCACAGTGAATGCTAGCAATCAGTGCACACTGCACCGAATCACACTGTGTGTAGGGAGAAATGAATCATCCATTGCAGCTCTTTAATACAAACATGTTACCGAACTAAACATTGTCGAAGGACGAAATTTAAACCAACGTTGTCGTTTTTTAACAATAACAACAATATAACCTAACCTAACCGCGTTGCCAAATGCTGTTCGT
The DNA here is from genome assembly GCA_963971225.1 of Melieria omissa. Classification (NCBI taxonomy): domain Eukaryota; kingdom Metazoa; phylum Arthropoda; class Insecta; order Diptera; family Ulidiidae; genus Melieria; species Melieria omissa. Next base: position 63,321,877 of record OZ020268.1, on the reverse strand, counting down.
ACCATACTTCACAGGATTGTTATTATATTGTTAGGTTAGGTTAGGTTAGGTTGCGGTGGCCGCCTCTATGAGAGACACACTCGGAGGCCTGAAAGGCCCATTGTGATACCACATATTTCACCCGTTTTGAACTATGTATGCAACACTGTTTTGCCAACATATGTTACAGCAGACATTTCAAGCGGATGGGGAAAAGGAGGGGAGGGGACCTACAGTTTAACGCCGAATCCGAACGGCAATTGACAGTTTTTCGTTCACACTTGGAGGTTTTGCCATTGCCTGCCAAGAGCGCACTTGTGCGATTCTTGTAATTCTCATTTCCTTCATGTGGATAGCGATAGAAGTAGATGAGTTGTTCACCAGCCCGAGCCAGGAATTGAACTTGGCGCCTTTGGTATGAGAAGCCAGCGCGCTACCCGCTGGACTATCGAGGCCGGCTATTATATTGTTACGAATACTAGGTCTAGTGGCTGTTACGTATCACTGGATTGTGCAATTTGAAAATGAAACAACTTTAATTATTCCAACGCAGCCAATTCAAAACCAACAGTCACTTTATTATTCACAGTTTTACACTTTACTGTTCGTACACTTAAGTATTTGCTTAATTACTCCGTGTGGCAACTTCACTTGTCAAAACCAGACTCACTCGCTGCGCCGCATCCGGCTGCCTTTTATACCCGTCCGGCCATCGCGCAGATCGTTCTCGCACATTCCCGAGTGGACTAAAGGTTTCCCTGATGATCGCGACCATCGTTGGCAGATTGGACTAAAAGTTATTATCGCGGCCGTCGTTGCCACATTGAATTATAGCACGGCGCGAAGCGGCAGGGTTGCTTTGCACAGCGACATACTGTCTTATCGTTACACTGCCCACCACTTAGACTTGTTCGTCCCGAACAAGTGCCGAGGCTCCGCTGTGATGAGGCGCCAAACGCTCCAAATGGACTACCTTCAGCTTAGCGCCTCTATTGCTGCAACGTTGAATCCGGTATACCACGTCGTTAATCCTAGTCACGACTTCGTACGGTCCTTCCCATGACGCTTGAAGTTTCGGAGACAAACCTTTTCTCCGCTACGGGTTGTAGGGCATTACCAAATCGCCTTCTTGGAACCCTGCTGAGTTGGCCCGTAGATCGTATCTGGCTTTCGCCTTATCGCTGACCAGTTTGGTGCGGCCCCTTATAAACTGGTGAATTTCCTCCAGTTCCGCCCGCTTATTGACCACGTAGTCCACCTTAGCGCCTCCCGTTGTGCCGACTACCCCGAACTTCAAGTCAGCGGGTAACCGCAACTCTGTGCCAAACACTGCTCGGGCTGGAGTGAGTGATGTCGTGTCGTGCGGGGCTGACCTATACGCCATCAGGAACAGGGGGATATGCGTGTCCCAATCCTTTTGATTCCTGCCTACCACTTTCCGCAGGTAAGGTGGTGCAAAGGAGTGGTACGCGTTTTCTTTATCCCCAGCAGCTCACACACTTCCTTGAATACCGCAGACTCGAAATTCCGGCCTTGATCTGAGTGCAACTCCAACGGAACTCCGAACCGGGCTACCCAGTTGTTTACCAGCTTTTCCGAGATCGTAGTGGCCTCCTGGTTGGGAATAGGGTACACTTCGGGCCATTTGCTGAAGTAATCCATTACAACCAGCACATATTTGTTGCCTTGACTGCTAGTTGGGAATGGGCCGGCGACGTCCATAGCAATCCGCTTGAAGGGCGCTCCCACGTTGTACTGCTGCATGCAGCCTCGAGATTTTCTTGTCGGCCCTTTCGCGGCTGAACATCGGTCGCAGCTCTTAATCCAATCGGCTACAGACTCCTGACATCCTACCCAGTAGAATCGTCTTTTTATTTTGGCGACGGTTTTGGTGATACTCAGGTGCCCTCCACTGGAGTCGTTATGGTATGCCTCGATGACCTCCTTGATCCTGTATTTCGGCACTACCATTAGAGAGTTACTGGTCCGACCATCCGCGCTCTCCCATTCGCGGTACAGGCATCCTTTCTTCAGCCGCAGACTTTTCCACTGTGCCCAGTAAGCTTTAGCGATCGGGCTTTCACCGTCCATCTCCTGCCAGTCCGGACGTGCGCCTTGCTCCTTTCCTTTGACGATTTTTGCAAGATCCGCATCCTCACGCTGGTCTTTTTGTAGCCTCACCGACCACTCTTCCTCTGGCATAACGCTTACCAACCGGACGTCCACTATCTGTTGTTTGCTTTCGGCTCGCGAGCACTGCCTGCATTCGACTTTGCACGGATGGTGTGACAAGGCATCGGCATTTCCATTGCTACTGCCCTTACGATGCTCTATCGTGTAGTCGTAGCTCTGCAGTCGCTCGATGTACCGCGCCAATTGCCCTTCAGGATCTTTAAAATTCAGGAACAATCTCAAGCCGCATGATCTGTGCACAGGCAGATATTTGTGGAAGTGTTTTACGCAGTCCAATACCGCCAGCAGTTCTCTCCGTGTCACACAGTAGTTGCGTTCCGGTTTCGATAGAACCCTACTGTAATACGCTATCACTTGTTCCTGGCCGTATATTATATGTGATAGCACACCGCCAATACTATTCCCGCTTGCATCTGTATCCAGCACAAACATCTCCCCAGGCACGGGGAAGGCCAGAATTGGAGCACTGCACAGTTTTTCCTTCAGACGTGCAAAAGCCTGCTCCTGCTCTTCGTTCCACTCGAAAGCTTGGCTCTTTTTCGCCAGTTTGTGCAAGCTGCTGGCTATGTTCGCGAATCCCGGAACAAATCGACGGTAGTATGTCCACAGGCCCAGGAAACTACGGAGTTCGTGTAGATTGCGTGGCCGGGGCCACTCCTTCACCGCCGTGATTTTGCCTTCATCCGTATGTATTTCGCGGGCGGAAACCGTATGGCCCATATACTTGACCTCCTTTCGGAACAGCGAGCACTTCTTTGGGTTGAGTTTAAGCCCAGGTTTTTGTTCTCGAATACTTCCTTCAGCTTTCCCAGGTGGTCGTCGAAGCTTTTACCCATTACCATTATGTCGTCGAGGTACACAAGGCCCGTCCGCCAATGCAGCCCTTTTAGCACGCGTTCCATTGGCCGCTCGAATCTTGCTGGTGCATTCAGAGTCCAAACGGCATGACGGTGAACTGCCACAAACCATCGCCAATACTGAAAGCCGTTTTCTCCTTGTCCTTGTCTGCAAGCTCTACCTGCCAATAGCCGCTGCGTAAGTCGAGCGTGGAGAACCACTGCGTGCCTGACAGTGTGTCCAGGCTGTCATCGATCCGAGGTAGTGGATAACTGTCCTTCTTGGTCACATCATTGAGCTTCTGATAGTCCACACAAAACCGGGTACTGCCATCTTTTTTCTTGACTAGCACGACCGGCGAGCACCAGGGGCCCGAAGAAGGCTCTATGACCTTGTCTTTCCGCATGTTCTCGATCAAATTTGTGACCTCCTCCCTCTTGGCCAGAGGAACTCGTATTGGCGGTTGGCGAATCGGTTTTGCACTTCCGGTGTCGATGTTGTGCTTCACTATGGCTGTTCTTCCGCCTGCTTCTGCCGCAAATATTGACCCATAGTGCTGCAGGAGTGACCTCGCCTTCTGTTTCTGCTTGGCCGTCAGCTCGCTGCTCCACTGGTTCTCCTGCGGTATGACGTCCATGTTGAAACCGCTCTTCCTAGTACCTCCAGGTGGGCTACTCTCGCAATTGACCACTGCTACAGCTTCCTTACACTCGCCAATTACCTCATCTTTACCGACATATCTGGGTGCATTAAGAGTCAAACCTAAATTGGAGCGTCAGCGGCAAGCGACTGTCAAAATTGCTTCATGCCCATACAAATTGAAACGCTCTGACGCTGAGCTATTCGAATTTCCAATTTTGACAGCGCGTTAGCAGTTGAATTTGGCTGCGAGAAACAAAAACGCCTGTGATTTATATTTGATTTGATTTAAATTTTGAGGAATTTATTCAAATAAGAGCTAAGGTTTGCAAAATAATAATAGTTTGTTGTTTTTTGGCTACTAAACAGATATTTTATTGTCATTTGTTTTCATTTCATGATTTTGACAATCCCAACGCAACGCTTCAATTTCGGTATGCCGCACTGAGCGAGAGCGTTGCGTCAGAAAACGCTCCAATTTAGGTTTGACTGTACGGGGGTCAGTATTCTAACTGGTATTCTACCTTTCTTAGGTTCCACTAATGTACGTCCGATGATGATGTTGTCGTGTCCTTATTTCGGTGCTTCTACAACCCACAGCCGCCTCGTCCCATCGTCCTTGTCCACCTTTGCCCACACACTCGCCTCAGAATTCGCTGGTATCCTCCGGTGTTGACACGATACAACCTTCCTTACCGCCACGCTTCGCTCATAGCCGGTGTGCAGCGGGAATTCAACGTTGGCATATCTCAGTACATTTCCCTTCAGGTCCAGCGTGAAACCGTGCCTAATCATGAAATCCACACCGATAATCACGTCGTCCATTATATCCGCGACGATGAACTCATGTTCCAGGCTGCTGGTGCCGATAGCAATCGTTTTCGTAACTTTTCCTCTTACCGGCGCACGCTCGCCAGTCGCAGTCCGCAGCTGTATGCCAAATAAAAATAAAAAGCATCACTGGAAATTCCCGTTATTAGTTTTGTACGCAAACTTATTCTGCTCCGTTTTGTGAGTATACTGTCAATAAACACGAATACATGGAAAATTATTATTTTAATGCATCTAAAACAGAACAAAAAGTGCACTTAAAGCATATATGAAAAATGTGGATACGTTTTTATAAACAAAGAACCCATTTTTGAGGTCAAAATTAATCATAACATAATTTTGACTTGCCTGTACGCAACTAACTAATGTATTTTTTAATATTACATTTAATTAATTTTTTAAAATAACATTTATATATTACATTAATATTACATTTAAATTATTTATTTGAATAAATAACCTCCATTTTAATTGGTATTTTGTCAGAAACCTAAATGTTTTACGAAACTCCCTCACTTAATTACGCGTGTCAAGTAGCAAACTCTTCTTGTAATCACTCATTGCATTCAGTGTACAGGTAGCATTTTGGCCCGTTACGCACTGTTAACGATTCATTAGCATTGCTAGCAGTGTACATAGCAGAGAGAAAACAGTGCGTGCCTTGCAAATGAGTGTTGACTGCTCTTGCGGTTTCCGTTTTGTTGTCATTCTCATACTGCTCTCTTACCACAGTGAATGCTAGCAATCAGTGCACACTGCACCGAATCACACTGTGTGTAGGGAGAAATGAATCATCCATTGCAGCTCTTTAATACAAACATGTTACCGAACTAAACATTGTCGAAGGACGAAATTTAAACCAACGTTGTCGTTTTTTAACAATAACAACAATATAACCTAACCTAACCGCGTTGCCAAATGCTGTTCGTACCATACTTCACAGGATTGTTATTATATTGTTAGGTTAGGTTAGGTTAGGTTGCGGTGGCCGCCTCTATGAGAGACACACTCGGAGGCCTGAAAGGCCCATTGTGATACCACATATTTCACCCGTTTTGAACTATGTATGCAACACTGTTTTGCCAACATATGTTACAGCAGACATTTCAAGCGGATGGGGAAAAGGAGGGGAGGGGACCTACAGTTTAACGCCGAATCCGAACGGCAATTGACAGTTTTTCGTTCACACTTGGAGGTTTTGCCATTGCCTGCCAAGAGCGCACTTGTGCGATTCTTGTAATTCTCATTTCCTTCATGTGGATAGCGATAGAAGTAGATGAGTTGTTCACCAGCCCGAGCCAGGAATTGAACTTGGCGCCTTTGGTATGAGAAGCCAGCGCGCTACCCGCTGGACTATCGAGGCCGGCTATTATATTGTTACGAATACTAGGTCTAGTGGCTGTTACGTATCACTGGATTGTGCAATTTGAAAATGAAACAACTTTAATTATTCCAACGCAGCCAATTCAAAACCAACAGTCACTTTATTATTCACAGTTTTACACTTTACTGTTCGTACACTTAAGTATTTGCTTAATTACTCCGTGTGGCAACTTCACTTGTCAAAACCAGACTCACTCGCTGCGCCGCATCCGGCTGCCTTTTATACCCGTCCGGCCATCGCGCAGATCGTTCTCGCACATTCCCGAGTGGACTAAAGGTTTCCCTGATGATCGCGACCATCGTTGGCAGATTGGACTAAAAGTTATTATCGCGGCCGTCGTTGCCACATTGAATTATAGCACGGCGCGAAGCGGCAGGGTTGCTTTGCACAGCGACATACTGTCTTATCGTTACACTGCCCACCACTTAGACTTGTTCGTCCCGAACAAGTGCCGAGGCTCCGCTGTGATGAGGCGCCAAACGCTCCAAATGGACTACCTTCAGCTTAGCGCCTCTATTGCTGCAACGTTGAATCCGGTATACCACGTCGTTAATCCTAGTCACGACTTCGTACGGTCCTTCCCATGACGCTTGAAGTTTCGGAGACAAACCTTTTCTCCGCTACGGGTTGTAGGGCATTACCAAATCGCCTTCTTGGAACCCTGCTGAGTTGGCCCGTAGATCGTATCTGGCTTTCGCCTTATCGCTGACCAGTTTGGTGCGGCCCCTTATAAACTGGTGAATTTCCTCCAGTTCCGCCCGCTTATTGACCACGTAGTCCACCTTAGCGCCTCCCGTTGTGCCGACTACCCCGAACTTCAAGTCAGCGGGTAACCGCAACTCTGTGCCAAACACTGCTCGGGCTGGAGTGAGTGATGTCGTGTCGTGCGGGGCTGACCTATACGCCATCAGGAACAGGGGGATATGCGTGTCCCAATCCTTTTGATTCCTGCCTACCACTTTCCGCAGGTAAGGTGGTGCAAAGGAGTGGTACGCGTTTTCTTTATCCCCAGCAGCTCACACACTTCCTTGAATACCGCAGACTCGAAATTCCGGCCTTGATCTGAGTGCAACTCCAACGGAACTCCGAACCGGGCTACCCAGTTGTTTACCAGCTTTTCCGAGATCGTAGTGGCCTCCTGGTTGGGAATAGGGTACACTTCGGGCCATTTGCTGAAGTAATCCATTACAACCAGCACATATTTGTTGCCTTGACTGCTAGTTGGGAATGGGCCGGCGACGTCCATAGCAATCCGCTTGAAGGGCGCTCCCACGTTGTACTGCTGCATGCAGCCTCGAGATTTTCTTGTCGGCCCTTTCGCGGCTGAACATCGGTCGCAGCTCTTAATCCAATCGGCTACAGACTCCTGACATCCTACCCAGTAGAATCGTCTTTTTATTTTGGCGACGGTTTTGGTGATACTCAGGTGCCCTCCACTGGAGTCGTTATGGTATGCCTCGATGACCTCCTTGATCCTGTATTTCGGCACTACCATTAGAGAGTTACTGGTCCGACCATCCGCGCTCTCCCATTCGCGGTACAGGCATCCTTTCTTCAGCCGCAGACTTTTCCACTGTGCCCAGTAAGCTTTAGCGATCGGGCTTTCACCGTCCATCTCCTGCCAGTCCGGACGTGCACCTTGCTCCTTTCCTTTGACGATTTTTGCAAGATCCGCATCCTCACGCTGGTCTTTTTGTAGCCTCACCGACCACTCTTCCTCTGGCATAACGCTTACCAACCGGACGTCCACTATCTGTTGTTTGCTTTCGGCTCGCGAGCACTGCCTGCATTCGACTTTGCACGGATGGTGTGACAAGGCATCGGCATTTCCATTGCTACTGCCCTTACGATGCTCTATCGTGTAGTCGTAGCTCTGCAGTCGCTCGATGTACCGCGCCAATTGCCCTTCAGGATCTTTAAAATTCAGGAACAATCTCAAGCCGCATGATCTGTGCACAGGCAGATATTTGTGGAAGTGTTTTACGCAGTCCAATACCGCCAGCAGTTCTCTCCGTGTCACACAGTAGTTGCGTTCCGGTTTCGATAGAACCCTACTGTAATACGCTATCACTTGTTCCTGGCCGTATATTATATGTGATAGCACACCGCCAATACTATTCCCGCTTGCATCTGTATCCAGCACAAACATCTCCCCAGGCACGGGGAAGGCCAGAATTGGAGCACTGCACAGTTTTTCCTTCAGACGTGCAAAAGCCTGCTCCTGCTCTTCGTTCCACTCGAAAGCTTGGCTCTTTTTCGCCAGTTTGTGCAAGCTGCTGGCTATGTTCGCGAATCCCGGAACAAATCGACGGTAGTATGTCCACAGGCCCAGGAAACTACGGAGTTCGTGTAGATTGCGTGGCCGGGGCCACTCCTTCACCGCCGTGATTTTGCCTTCATCCGTATGTATTTCGCGGGCGGAAACCGTATGGCCCATATACTTGACCTCCTTTCGGAACAGCGAGCACTTCTTTGGGTTGAGTTTAAGCCCAGGTTTTTGTTCTCGAATACTTCCTTCAGCTTTCCCAGGTGGTCGTCGAAGCTTTTACCCATTACCATTATGTCGTCGAGGTACACAAGGCCCGTCCGCCAATGCAGCCCTTTTAGCACGCGTTCCATTGGCCGCTCGAATCTTGCTGGTGCATTCAGAGTCCAAACGGCATGACGGTGAACTGCCACAAACCATCGCCAATACTGAAAGCCGTTTTCTCCTTGTCCTTGTCTGCAAGCTCTACCTGCCAATAGCCGCTGCGTAAGTCGAGCGTGGAGAACCACTGCGTGCCTGACAGTGTGTCCAGGCTGTCATCGATCCGAGGTAGTGGATAACTGTCCTTCTTGGTCACATCATTGAGCTTCTGATAGTCCACACAAAACCGGGTACTGCCATCTTTTTTCTTGACTAGCACGACCGGCGAGCACCAGGGGCCCGAAGAAGGCTCTATGACCTTGTCTTTCCGCATGTTCTCGATCAAATTTGTGACCTCCTCCCTCTTGGCCAGAGGAACTCGTATTGGCGGTTGGCGAATCGGTTTTGCACTTCCGGTGTCGATGTTGTGCTTCACTATGGCTGTTCTTCCGCCTGCTTCTGCCGCAAATATTGACCCATAGTGCTGCAGGAGTGACCTCGCCTTCTGTTTCTGCTTGGCCGTCAGCTCGCTGCTCCACTGGTTCTCCTGCGGTATGACGTCCATGTTGAAACCGCTCTTCCTAGTACCTCCAGGTGGGCTACTCTCGCAATTGACCACTGCTACAGCTTCCTTACACTCGCCAATTACCTCATCTTTACCGACATATCTGGGTGCATTAAGAGTCAAACCTAAATTGGAGCGTCAGCGGCCAGCGACTGTCAAAATTGCTTCATGCCCATACAAATTGAAACGCTCTGACGCTGAGCTATTCGAATTTCCAATTTTGACAGCGCGTTAGCAGTTGAATTTGGCTGCGAGAAACAAAAACGCCTGTGATTTATATTTGATTTGATTTAAATTTTGAGGAATTTATTCAAATAAGAGCTAAGGTTTGCAAAATAATAATAGTTTGTTGTTTTTTGGCTACTAAACAGATATTTTATTGTCATTTGTTTTCATTTCATGATTTTGACAATCCCAACGCAACGCTTCAATTTCGGTATGCCGCACTGAGCGAGAGCGTTGCGTCAGAAAACGCTCCAATTTAGGTTTGACTGTACGGGGGTCAGTATTCTAACTGGTATTCTACCTTTCTTAGGTTCCACTAATGTACGTCCGATGATGATGTTGTCGTGTCCTTATTTCGGTGCTTCTACAACCCACAGCCGCCTCGTCCCATCGTCCTTGTCCACCTTTGCCCACACACTCGCCTCAGAATTCGCTGGTATCCTCCGGTGTTGACACGATACAACCTTCCTTACCGCCACGCTTCGCTCATAGCCGGTGTGCAGCGGGAATTCAACGTTGGCATATCTCAGTACATTTCCCTTCAGGTCCAGCGTGAAACCGTGCCTAATCATGAAATCCACACCGATAATCACGTCGTCCATTATATCCGCGACGATGAACTCATGTTCCAGGCTGCTGGTGCCGATAGCAATCGTTTTCGTAACTTTTCCTCTTACCGGCGCACGCTCGCCAGTCGCAGTCCGCAGCTGTATGCCAAATAAAAATAAAAAGCATCACTGGAAATTCCCGTTATTAGTTTTGTACGCAAACTTATTCTGCTCCGTTTTGTGAGTATACTGTCAATAAACACGAATACATGGAAAATTATTATTTTAATGCATCTAAAACAGAACAAAAAGTGCACTTAAAGCATATATGAAAAATGTGGATACGTTTTTATAAACAAAGAACCCATTTTTGAGGTCAAAATTAATCATAACATAATTTTGACTTGCCTGTACGCAACTAACTAATGTATTTTTTAATATTACATTTAATTAATTTTTTAAAATAACATTTATATATTACATTAATATTACATTTAAATTATTTATTTGAATAAATAACCTCCATTTTAATTGGTATTTTGTCAGAAACCTAAATGTTTTACGAAACTCCCTCACTTAATTACGCGTGTCAAGTAGCAAACTCTTCTTGTAATCACTCATTGCATTCAGTGTACAGGTAGCATTTTGGCCCGTTACGCACTGTTAACGATTCATTAGCATTGCTAGCAGTGTATATAGCAGAGAGAAAACAGTGCGTGCCTTGCAAATGAGTGTTGACTGCTCTTGCGGTTTCCGTTTTGTTGTCATTCTCATACTGCTCTCTTACCACAGTGAATGCTAGCAATCAGTGCACACTGCACCGAATCACACTGTGTGTAGGGAGAAATGAATCATCCATTGCAGCTCTTTAATACAAACATGTTACCGAACTAAACATTGTCGAAGGACGAAATTTAAACCAACGTTGTCGTTTTTTAACAATAACAACAATATAACCTAACCTAACCGCGTTGCCAAATCCTGTTCGTACCATACTTCACAGGATTGTTATTATATTGTTAGGTTAGGTTAGGTTAGGTTGCGGTGGCCGCCTCTATGAGAGACACACTCGGAGGCCTGAAAGGCCCATTGTGATACCACATATTTCACCCGTTTTGAACTATGTATGCAACACTGTTTTGCCAACATATGTTACAGCAGACATTTCAAGCGGATGGGGAAAAGGAGGGGAGGGGACCTACAGTTTAACGCCGAATCCGAACGGCAATTGACAGTTTTTCGTTCACACTTGGAGGTTTTGCCATTGCCTGCCAAGAGCGCACTTGTGCGATTCTTGTAATTCTCATTTCCTTCATGTGGATAGCGATAGAAGTAGATGAGTTGTTCACCAGCCCGAGCCAGGAATTGAACTTGGCGCCTTTGGTATGAGAAGCCAGCGCGCTACCCGCTGGACTATCGAGGCCGGCTATTATATTGTTACGAATACTAGGTCTAGTGGCTGTTACGTATCACTGGATTGTGCAATTTGAAAATGAAACAACTGTAATTATTCCAACGCAGCCAATTCAAAACCAACAGTCACTTTATTATTCACAGTTTTACACTTTACTGTTCGTACACTTAAGTATTTGCTTAATTACTCCGTGTGGCAACTTCACTTGTCAAAACCAGACTCACTCGCTGCGCCGCATCCGGCTGCCTTTTATACCCGTCCGGCCATCGCGCAGATCGTTCTCGCACATTCCCGAGTGGACTAAAGGTTTCCCTGATGATCGCGACCATCGTTGGCAGATTGGACTAAAAGTTATTATCGCGGCCGTCGTTGCCACATTGAATTATAGCACGGCGCGAAGCGGCAGGGTTGCTTTGCACAGCGACATACTGTCTTATCGTTACACTGCCCACCACTTAGACTTGTTCGTCCCGAACAAGTGCCGAGGCTCCGCTGTGATGAGGCGCCAAACGCTCCAAATGGACTACCTTCAGCTTAGCGCCTCTATTGCTGCAACGTTGAATCCGGTATACCACGTCGTTAATCCTAGTCACGACTTCGTACGGTCCTTCCCATGACGCTTGAAGTTTCGGAGACAAACCTTTTCTCCGCTACGGGTTGTAGGGCATTACCAAATCGCCTTCTTGGAACCCTGCTGAGTTGGCCCGTAGATCGTATCTGGCTTTCGCCTTATCGCTGACCAGTTTGGTGCGGCCCCTTATAAACTGGTGAATTTCCTCCAGTTCCGCCCGCTTATTGACCACGTAGTCCACCTTAGCGCCTCCCGTTGTGCCGACTACCCCGAACTTCAAGTCAGCGGGTAACCGCAACTCTGTGCCAAACACTGCTCGGGCTGGAGTGAGTGATGTCGTGTCGTGCGGGGCTGACCTATACGCCATCAGGAACAGGGGGATATGCGTGTCCCAATCCTTTTGATTCCTGCCTACCACTTTCCGCAGGTAAGGTGGTGCAAAGGAGTGGTACGCGTTTTCTTTATCCCCAGCAGCTCACACACTTCCTTGAATACCGCAGACTCGAAATTCCGGCCTTGATCTGAGTGCAACTCCAACGGAACTCCGAACCGGGCTACCCAGTTGTTTACCAGCTTTTCCGAGATCGTAGTGGCCTCCTGGTTGGGAATAGGGTACACTTCGGGCCATTTGCTGAAGTAATCCATTACAACCAGCACATATTTGTTGCCTTGACTGCTAGTTGGGAATGGGCCGGCGACGTCCATAGCAATCCGCTTGAAGGGCGCTCCCACGTTGTACTGCTGCATGCAGCCTCGAGATTTTCTTGTCGGCCCTTTCGCGGCTGAACATCGGTCGCAGCTCTTAATCCAATCGGCTACAGACTCCTGACATCCTACCCAGTAGAATCGTCTTTTTATTTTGGCGACGGTTTTGGTGATACTCAGGTGCCCTCCACTGGAGTCGTTATGGTATGCCTCGATGACCTCCTTGATCCTGTATTTCGGCACTACCGATGATTCGACGATTTTTGCAAGATCCGCATCCTCACGCTGGTCTTTTTGTAGCCTCTCCGACCACTCTTCCTCTGGCATAACGCTTACCAACCGGACGTCCACTATCTGTTGTTTGCTTTCGGCTCGCGAGCACTGCCTGCATTCGACTTTGCACGGATGGCGTGACAAGGCATCGGCATTTCCATTGCTACTGCCCTTACGATGCTCTATCGTGTAGTCGTAGCTCTGCAGTCGCTCGATGTACCGCGCCAATTGCCCTTCAGGATCTTTAAAATTCAGGAACAATCTCAAGCCGCATGATCTGTGCACAGGCAGATATTTGTGGAAGTGTTTTACGCAGTCCAATACCGCCAGCAGTTCTCTCCGTGTCACACAGTAGTTGCGTTCCGGTTTCGATAGAACCCTACTGTAATACGCTATCACTTGTTCCTGGCCGTATATTATATGTGATAGCACACCGCCAATACTATTCCCGCTTGCATCTGTATCCAGCACAAACATCTCCCCAGGCACGGGGAAGGCCAGAATTGGAGCACTGCACAGTTTTTCCTTCAGACGTGCAAAAGCCTGCTCCTGCTCTTCGTTCCACTCGAAAGCTTGGCTCTTTTTCGCCAGTTTGTGCAAGCTGCTGGCTATGTTCGCGAATCCCGGAACAAATCGACGGTAGTATGTCCACAGGCCCAGGAAACTACGGAGTTCGTGTAGATTGCGTGGCCGGGGCCACTCCTTCACCGCCGTGATTTTGCCTTCATCCGTATGTATTTCGCGGGCGGAAACCGTATGGCCCATATACTTGACCTCCTTTCGGAACAGCGAGCACTTCTTTGGGTTGAGTTTAAGCCCAGGTTTTTGTTCTCGAATACTTCCTTCAGCTTTCCCAGGTGGTCGTCGAAGCTTTTACCCATTACCATTATGTCGTCGAGGTACACAAGGCCCGTCCGCCAATGCAGCCCTTTTAGCACGCGTTCCATTGGCCGCTCGAATCTTGCTGGTGCATTCAGAGTCCAAACGGCATGACGGTGAACTGCCACAAACCATCGCCAATACTGAAAGCCGTTTTCTCCTTGTCCTTGTCTGCAAGCTCTACCTGCCAATAGCCGCTGCGTAAGTCGAGCGTGGAGAACCACTGCGTGCCTGACAGTGTGTCCAGGCTGTCATCGATCCGAGGTAGTGGATAACTGTCCTTCTTGGTCACATCATTGAGCTTCTGATAGTCCACACAAAACCGGGTACTGCCATCTTTTTTCTTGACTAGCACGACCGGCGAGCACCAGGGGCCCGAAGAAGGCTCTATGACCTTGTCTTTCCGCATGTTCTCGATCAAATTTGTGACCTCCTCCCTCTTGGCCAGAGGAACTCGTATTGGCGGTTGGCGAATCGGTTTTGCACTTCCGGTGTCGATGTTGTGCTTCACTATGGCTGTTCTTCCGCCTGCTTCTGCCGCAAATATTGACCCATAGTGCTGCAGGAGTGACCTCGCCTTCTGTTTCTGCTTGGCCGTCAGCTCGCTGCTCCACTGGTTCTCCTGCGGTATGACGTCCATGTTGAAACCGCTCTTCCTAGTACCTCCAGGTGGGCTACTCTCGCAATTGACCACTGCTACAGCTTCCTTACACTCGCCAATTACCTCATCTTTACCGACATATCTGGGTGCATTAAGAGTCAAACCTAAATTGGAGCGTCAGCGGCAAGCGACTGTCAAAATTGCTTCATGCCCATACAAATTGAAACGCTCTGACGCTGAGCTATTCGAATTTCCAATTTTGACAGCGCGTTAGCAGTTGAATTTGGCTGCGAGAAACAAAAACGCCTGTGATTTATATTTGATTTGATTTAAATTTTGAGGAATTTATTCAAATAAGAGCTAAGGTTTGCAAAATAATAATAGTTTGTTGTTTTTTGGCTACTAAACAGATATTTTATTGTCATTTGTTTTCATTTCATGATTTTGACAATCCCAACGCAACGCTTCAATTTCGGTATGCCGCACTGAGCGAGAGCGTTGCGTCAGAAAACGCTCCAATTTAGGTTTGACTGTACGGGGGTCAGTATTCTAACTGGTATTCTACCTTTCTTAGGTTCCACTAATGTACGTCCGATGATGATGTTGTCGTGTCCTTATTTCGGTGCTTCTACAACCCACAGCCGCCTCGTCCCATCGTCCTTGTCCACCTTTGCCCACACACTCGCCTCAGAATTCGCTGGTATCCTCCGGTGTTGACACGATACAACCTTCCTTACCGCCACGCTTCGCTCATAGCCGGTGTGCAGCGGGAATTCAACGTTGGCATATCTCAGTACATTTCCCTTCAGGTCCAGCGTGAAACCGTGCCTAATCATGAAATCCACACCGATAATCACGTCGTCCATTATATCCGCGACGATGAACTCATGTTCCAGGCTGCTGGTGCCGATAGCAATCGTTTTCGTAACTTTTCCTCTTACCGGCGCACGCTCGCCAGTCGCAGTCCGCAGCTGTATGCCATGCAGCGGTTCCCAGTTCTTCAGCAGCTTCCTTTTTATGATCCAATATGACGCTCCAGTATCCAGTGTCAACACGAACAACTTTCTCTCTATCCTTCCTTCAATTGTCAAGCTGCTGGGCTGTCGTTTCAGCTGTGAGACAAGGACGGTGGGGCAGCAGATTGTGGGGATCAGCTCACGCCCCTTTGGGCTGACCCGTTTTAGTTTAACGACTCGTCGTCCTCAGCCCTGCGCTTGTTGGCTGAGCCTCGATTGTCAGTATTCCTCGCTTCAGGTGATTGCGATCGAGAACGGGAACGCCTATTTCGTTGGCGGCAGTCTAGTGTGACTCTGCTTGCCACATACCCAGCAAACAACTTTAGAAGAGACCACCTGTGGCCCGCCCGGTGACTGAGAGCCTATGGCCTGGATCGTAATGTTGTTGTCCGGCTGGATCCGGCGTATCCTTGCAGGTGCATACCGAGTGCTCCCAATCCATGTCGCCTCATATGTCATCGCGCTGGTCACCGTCTTCCTGAATGTCGGCTTGCCCATCATCAACGCACTGCGACGTGTCTCCGGATCATGAAGACCTTCAATAATCGCCTCAATCTTCATCCTCTCGAGATCATCAGCGCCGAATTTTGGGTAGCACAACTGTACGAGCCGCTCAATGTCTGCTGCATATGTCTGCAGCGCCTCGTTAGCTCTTTGCCTGCGGTTCTTCAGCTCACAGTAGTACAGCATTCTGTTGTGCTCGTCGCTGTATTGGGCTGCCAGCGCTTTTATGACGGTTTCGTACTCACTTCGTAAACATTCTGGAACTGATTTTATTACCTCAGCCGCAGCACCTTTAAGAGCCAGCGCCAATCTCCGACCTTTCCTTACATCGGTCCACTGATTTTCCAGAGCAACCAGGTCGAATTGCAGCTTGAATGTATCGAACGGCGTAGTCCCATCATAAGTAGGCACTGCTCTTGTGGCAACACTTTCCGGAACCGGCGGCAACCATTCTCGCGGCTGTACCTCCCTAAGTCGCTCGTCCAGTTTTCTGTTCATCGAGTCTTCCAGACTATCAACTCGTTTGTTCAGGGAATCATCACGATCGTCAACACGTTTGTTCAGGGAATCATCCAGGTCGTCGACTCGTTTATCCAAGTGCTCTACCCGCGTCTCCAGGTGCTCGACTTTCCCATTAATCCTGTCTGAGATTTCCTCCACTTTCTGCTCCAAGCGCGCAGAATTTTCCTGAAGCTTGACTTCCATTCGCTCTGCCACTTGCGCCGATATTTCATGGGTCGCCGTTTCCAATTTCGCTGCCATTTCTCGATTTGTAGTTTCCAGCTTCGCTGACATTGCTCGATTTGCAGTCTCGACCTTTGCCGAAATTTCGAGATTCGTAGTTTCCAGCTTCGCTGCCATTTCTCGATTCGCCGTTTCCATTTGCGCCGACATGCCTTTGAGAGCAGCCATTAGTTGTCTCATGTCCACCGCTTGTATTCGCGCAGCTGCTGCAGCTGTACTCTGTAGCGAAGCAGCACCAGCAGGCGACTCCTTCACCTTGGCTGACGTCTCTAGTTCTTGCGCTTCGAACTCGTGCACAGTCCAATCGACGCCTCGTGCCCAGTGTGCTTACTTAATTTTTCATTTATGTGGTAGAATCAGTGAAAAAATGTGGCAGATTTGAATGAAATGTGGTATATTTTTTGTATTGTACATTAACACTAGGAGTACCGGGTTTTGTTCATACCTACAATCACCACGAGCGGTCAAATGACGGTATTCAGAGCTTTTAACGAAATCGGTTGAATCTGAAGAAGTTTTTCAATCAGCCCTATTCTGGCACTACCGTAACAATTGTTACCCCCGTAACAATTGAATTGATTTTGATTGTTTCCGTATTCTGGAAAAATGGTGACAAGAAGAAAGTCAAACAATTCACCACTCGAGGTGAAAGCTGTTTTACTGTCAAAACAGCTGTTTTTTGTATTTTTTCTATCAAAGTTTAATAAAATAAACAAACGAAAAATGGAAAACGCACAAAATCAGGCGAAGTAAGTATTTTTTTGGAGTTTATTCCAAATGTATGTATATATTCTTTTGTTTTTTACAGCCTGATTCTGTGTATTCTTGACAAATTTTTTATCAAGAAATTTTGTCAAGATTTGCTGGTATTCTGATGCAACATTGATAAAGTAAAAAGCTCATTTAATTCAACATAAGGTGAATATGCGACAGCTGTCAAATTGTCAAAAAATAAGACAAAAAGTTTAAGTAAAGTAAGTTTTGCAAAAAAAAACCGGCCTTCATAGCCCAGCGGGTACGCGCTGGCTTCTCATACCGAGCGCCCCAGGTTCGAATCCTGGCTGGGCTGGAAATAAGTTCGTGCGTTTTTTTCAATAGTTTCACAATAGACGCTTTTTGCATACAAAAAATAATTCGTGGGAGGTAACGGATTTTTTTTTTTTATTTTCTCTGATGTAAAAGTGTAAAAATGCACAATTCTTCCATTTTCAATAGGCAAAATTTCAATTTGTATGCTGTTGTCAATAGCATTCACACTTTTGACAATTTATCAAGAAAAGAGCTTTTATTTTTGGGATAGAATACCGATTATTGACAAATAATAAAAAATTGACAAATAGTCAATATGGTGAATTTATCAAGTGTACAGAATTGGGCTGTTAGAGTTCCTAAGTTTAAGCGCACGACGCGTCGCGACGCAGGAGCAGCTGAAGCATTTTTTTTCAGTTTTTCAAGGCGCATTTGAACGCGAAATTTTAATTTTATAATTTTTGTATGCTTGTCACCTGCTCCTACGGAGGTAACCAATTTCGAAACAATTGTCACCTTTTGAGCTTTTGAATTTGCTCCAGAATACAAAAAAGTGACAATTGTTACCAAGTATGCAATTTTTACCGAGGTGACTATTGTTACAGTTGTCAGAATAGGGCTGTTATTGTATTTCATTGTATTTGTACATTAATTGTATTTTACGTTCTTCTACGCACTTAAACCTGTGCCGGGTTTCTTCCCATTGCTTTTTATATTGTTGACTATTTTTTTTTCTTTTTTGGGAGCTCGGACTCGCAAATTTCAGCAGCAAGCACAACTTCGCGTGGTAAACGTTACTAAAAATAAAGGCAAAAATTAACTTCAACTTCAACTTTTTTAGACATTTTTCCATTTGAATTGCACTTCCCGCTAAAACAATTGTCAAACTGTCAACTATTTGTAGTGCACTGGTTTCGAAGTGATGTAAGTGCTACCACATACGTTTTTTTTTTGGCACATTTTCATTTATAATGTACAATGCAGCCCTAATATAAATTTTACAACATAAAGCTCTAATTTATTTGGAGTAATAGGTTGGTTAATAGAAAAATGTATGTTCCACAAAAATGTGGTAGATTTAAGCCCTCCGTGGTAGATGTGGTAGAAACTTGATTTTAAAAATAATTGTGGTAGATCTACCACATATGTGGTAGAAGTAAGCACACTGCTCGTGCCTCACATGCTTCTCGCAAGCGCAACTGCAACTCCACCTTTCCGCCAGCAGTCCAACCAACGATCACTTTATTTCACAAATTTTACACTTTACTTTACACTTAATTATTTACTCCGTGTGGCACCTTCACTTCGCTGCGCCGTACCCGGCTGCCTTTTATACCTGTCCGGTTATCGCGCAGATCGTTCTTGCACATTCTAGAGTGGACTACAGGTTTCCATGATGATGGATAGGTTGGCCTAAAAGTTTCCCTTATGGCCAAACTCCATAAAGCGCGTTTCAGGCGTTCGGGGTTTGTCGTGTTATGGCGTTTCTCCCGTTATTCGCGTTGCAAATGGTCAAACTCCATAAAGCGCGTTTCACGCGTCAGCTTCTTCTTACGTCAGTTGATGCTAATTTTTAATTGGCAAACTGCTGATTGATTTCGTTGTGAATTGTAAAAAACAACGAAATGAAATTCCTATACGACGTTATAGACTTTATAGAATTTACTGATTTCATTTTAAACACATTAAATGCATATCGAACATGCAAAAAATAAAAAAAAGATTCAGTTGAATTCAATTTGTAGCAATTTATTTCACAGGGATGAGCAAAATTCGATCGACAACGAATAAGCTATCGAATTTCCAATACAGCGAAGACTAAGTTTTGTCTGTCAAAGAATTATGCAAATTTTTTAGGAATTTCTTCACATTTTATGTTAAAATATTGAATTTCAAATGTTTCTTAAATGTATTTAATAGCTTTCGTGTAAAATAAATGCATCCGACTTTTGCGATAACACAAGTTTGTTATCGGCATTACTATTCAAACACATAATGTATGACATCTTTAGGAGCTCTGTCAGCTGTTTGACGTCGTTTAACGAGAAACGCGAGAGAAAGTTGAAAATAGTTCAACTTTTGCCGCGTTTCGGGCGTAGTCATGGACAATGATAACATGATGCGAAACTGAGAGCGCTCGACCACAATACATACTCAAAATCCGCACTAATACACCGATAACATCAGACCATAGGGTTGATTTTGCCAAACATCAGACCCGGGGTATGCACAGAACCGTACTGTTGATTTCCCATACAAGGGCCACGGCGAGGGTTGCGTTTACTTTCAATTTTTTAAACATTGGAAAATTAATTTTAATTTCTTTGTAACTATGTAATCTTTTGGAAGAAAAGTGATTAAAAAATTACAATATTTCCCGAAAACCAGTCAAAAGTATTTTAATACGTGTTTAACACATTTTTTATTCAGCTTTTATTGAATTTTATTCGTGAAATTTGAATGAAATGTGAATTTGTTGAAAGCTCCAGAGGAGTTTTTGCGATAATTGCGACAGCCATATTTTGCTATCCCTTTTTATACGGGTGCGCATATTAATAGAAAATATATTATATATATGTTATATATATATGTATATGTATATATATGTATATATGATATGCGCACCCGTATAAAAAGGGATAGCAAAATATGGCTGTCGCAATTATAATATAATATAGATATATGCATATATATACATATGTTTTCTGATACGATTTTATAATCGCGAAGTAGCAGACTATACTTATAAACATAAATTGTTTACTGTCCGACATTTATAAGTTTCGGCTACTTCTGGTTTTTGTGGTCCGTTTAGTCCGTGTTTTTTGCGAATTGGGAAACAAACGCATTAAATACATTTTTTTTATTTGTTCCTCTCTGAAATCATTGTTAAAAAAATTGTTAAAATGTTACAAAATCGTTAAAAAAAAATGGGTAACGCGCCGTATTGCCTCAGTGGTGGTTCGGAAAATGCAAATTAGTTATTATTAGTTTTTACATATGCACAAAGAAATAAGGATTTCTTTTTTACATCTTTATATCTCTGCATATTACAACTTTTCCCTAACATTTTCATTTAAATTAAATAATTTTGATCATTTCATATATTTTTTCCTTATTTTACACTGCTTCGTACAATAAGACTGCGAACATACTTTTTTACAAGTACATAAAAATTGCAACCCCGCGTTAGGAACAAATTTGCAAGTCAGCTGCTTGCTACAATACGAATTGTTCCACAAAGAGAGAAAGCTGGCAGGGTTGACGATTTTCTTTTCAGCTCACACGGATTGTGTTCGTGTGACCAAAAAAAACGACAAAATTTCGTCAATCCTCTCAGTTTCGCATCATGTTATCATTGGTCATGGAGTTTGCTTCATACATTTACACTGATTCAACTTTTTCTCGAAACACGAGAAACGCCAAAAACCACGATACGCCTGAAACGCGCTTTATGGAGTTTGGCCATTATTATCGCAGCCGTCGTTGCCAGATTGAATTATAGCACGGCGCGTAGCGACAGGGTTGCTTTGCACAGCGACAGACTGTCTTATCGTTACAATATGTACTACCAAAGAATATACAATATAAAGAATACGCATCTTCAAAAATTTGTCAAGCGTGTTTCACGACGCGGGGGGAAGAGATGAGCGGAGACATAGGTTGCGGGAAATTTGCTCGCGCTCAACAGTTTGCGATGTTGTTCGTCGAAGCGCAAGCGGAGAATAAATAACGAACCAAAGCATCGTCATCGTCGTTTCAACGAAGATGATTCGGGATTCGCTAATGTTTTTGGTGTTGTCGTTTATTGTGTGTATGCTTTTTTGTGTTGCCGATTGGTTTTGCTGCACAGATTGCTGTCATGTCACCATCAATAGAACTTTGTGGTGTATGGCTTTTTGCTGGCCAATGCTTTGATTTATTTAAAAATTTGGTGGTTGATCCCAATTTAAAATGTTTACAAATATTTTAACGTGGCGAGTTCGAAGTAAAATTATTTGTTTATGTTTTCACATGGTTGATTACAATTTAGAGAATATGGGAAAACTACTAAAAAAATGAACTGATAAGCATATTGACTTCAATATTCGTAAAACACTTGAAATCAAAAATAATTAGATGCGTGTTTTAATTTTCTTTTTTTTGAAAATCGAAATCTAACGGAGAAACCAAGGGTTAAAAGATTGTATGGAAAAACATAATTTAATAGGTCTATTGACTTTTAAAAGGACGAAAGCACTACTAAAGCACTAAATAAAGAAATAAATGATAAGACAAGTATTTTGTCATAAGAAAAATGTAAAAAATATTCTACACCTGAATGGTTCCATGGCGAATGATGTGACCATAAATTTACAATATTAGATTTTCTTAGTTTAGTTCTTTTAAACAAGCATATATGTAGGCCGTAAGAAGTCGGCAGTGACTTAAGGAGCAATATGCGACGCTGTGCAGGCTAATAGAAGAAGAACAAAAGCCAGCCAGAAAATATAAATCGTTTTACAATTTCAGCTTTTCGCCAGCGTAACAAGAACAACAGCACATCGTCTTCCTCCTCTTCGCACAATTGAGCGAGAATAAACGAGTGAGCACAGACGCGGCATTCGTGTTTCTATGATTTGCGCTCAGAGCATTGTGTTGTCATTTCAAGTGTTTCCTCTTGCTGTCTACCCCCCGCATCCTGAAGACGGGTGGCGATATCAGCACCCGTATTGAAATTTTTGCTTGTATGTGCTTTATGTTTCATACTTTTTGGTACAACCCACTAATAAGAAGTTATAAGTGAAACATATTTTGGGTTTTATATAGTTTTTAAAATGAATTTTTTTCTCGAAAACATCTATTATTAATTTATAATACATTTTGTACCCAAACAGCAATCATTTGAATCCACGGGATGAAAATGTTTCGAACATGCAAACGCACTTATATTATTCGTTTACCTTTCGACGGTATTTTTCCTTGGAATGAAATGGAGGTTGGTATTAAACCGCGATAGTATCTATCTAGTTTTTTACTAATAGTATAAAATATATACTGTAGTGAGCGCTGGGATGGTTTCGATTTTCTTTATTTAATCTTTATTCGCGTGTGTTGTCGATCAGCGATTAAGCGATTTGAAACTGGGAGAGCCGGTAGAAATACATGCACAGAATTACACTAATATTATTGCAAAATTGCAACCTTGGGGCCTACTAGTAGGCCCCAAGCTTGATCAGGAACGTACTATTTCCTCCATATAAATTTCTAAAACGGGGTTGTTGTTCTAGTTCATTTCAAATTGCCAGTGTAGCTGGTGTGAGTCATTTTTTGTGACCAACGAAATTTGTCTTTTTATTTGTATATTTTTGGTGCCATTTCGTAATACGTTTGTATAAAATTGACTCGAAAAATATATTATTGCCCAAAAGCGTAAAAATTATCTTTGGGTATGCTTTTAATTCAATTAAATTAAGATTTTATAAGCTGCATTCAAAAAAACAACCCTGTGGTCAAAATACAGCATTTAGCAAAAAAATCATACCTGATCGTTAGAGATTCGCTAAATGAAGAAATGCGAAATACAAAGGACGGCAATTGACCCTGTCATATTCAATGCATTTAGCTTTGTGTTCTTTGGTACATTTTTCATTAATATTTACATAATTAAACCAAAAAAGTTCATGTGTTGGCATTTAAATCAGAAAATTAATTATAACATACTTTAAATAGCAAATAATTGTAAGGAATCCCTAATCCCTAATATCGGGAAAAGAGCAGACACAGTGAAGAGCTGATCACTGCCAACACACACGCACTGTGTACGTGAATTGCAAAAAACGCACAAAAATCGGCTTAGAGCCTTTACACGAGGGCTTTTCCCCCTGCGTTAAAAGTCATGCGTGACGAGTTTGTTGGCGAGAAGTGGTGAGAAGTCAGCGGGGTAGGCAAACACGCACGGTCAGCGAATTCCAGGGGTTTTTTTGACATTTGCTTTGCTGTTTTTCGCACTTTTCTTCAAATTTCAAACCGGCCGGACGCTTCGCTAACAATTATATTTACATCTTCCCTATTATTTAAATTTGAGCAGTTAATAGCTATTTCAGTGACTTCTAAAATATTTTCAATAATTTCTTCTTTGTTTAAATCCATTTTTCTTTTAGTAATGAGAATATCAAAAACTACGCGAAAATGTGAATGAAAGAAGATTGGCCGCTTAAACGTCCAAAAAGCCAAGCAAAGTTGCAAGTAAAAAGTCTTCATGTAAATGCATGAAGATTTACGCAGCAACTTCAAAAGAGAGTTGCAAAAAACGCAGGGGGAAAAAGCCTTCGTGTAAATAGGCTCTTACTCTCCCAGTTTCACATCGCTTAATCGCTGTCGTCGATGGCGTCACAAAAGTAGAGAGAAGGAACAAGGGACCAGCATGAACTTAGCTGCTTTTACGAGCCCGAGTTGTAACAGGGTTGCATTCACCATGGCACCACCTCCACCAATACATTACAATACATAATTATTTCGAATGATTCTATGTTTATTTAATCTCAAACATTGTAAAGTTATATAACTGTAGAGGTACACCTAATTCTGTTTTTACACGGTTTTGATTTAACACGGTTTAAAAATAAAACAATTTTTAATATTTCGTGCTAAATGGAATAAAATCGTGTAAAAAAATTAAAAATTTTTTTATTTTTAAATCGTGTTAAATCTAAAACATGTAAAAGAAGACCGTGTAAAAACAGAATTAGGTGTATTGGAACTAAAGCCAAGATCATGATACAAATATAGAAGGTAGAACCGCTGTAATTTGTTTTGACACTAAACGTGTTTATTGACGTTTCTCGTATTTGTCAATAGCTTGGGTCATGATGCCACTTCGTTGTAATACTAAATTAAGGCTATTTAAGGTTCTAAGGATTTTTAGATCTTTTTTAAAATAAACACGAAAATTTAATGTAACTAGTACATTTTGTTGCGTAATATTATTAACTGTTAGAGAAGCACCAACGCAATAAATAATACAAAGGTAAATTATTATGTAATTGTTTTTTTTAATTTCTTACTAATCATTTTTTTTGTGTTTTCAAATTGCTGTTTAAAAACCGTGTCCTAAAAAATGTTCGGCCTAAAAAGAAACGTTGCATTACATTTGAAGTTTAAAAAAAAAAACGAAGCTTAAAAACAGGAACAACCCACCAAGCAAAATGTGAGAAATAGGCAACTATTGTCAGTGCCAACAAATTGGCGACTCACCGATTATTTGGCACGGCGGCAAATTAAAAAAACACTTTGTTTTCTAGTACTTTGAAATATCGAATTGAAGTATGTTTTGTATTTCAGTGAGATTGATCGTAATTGAAAACTTTTTATTTATTCGTCAACGGTTGATTCAAGCCTAAAACATCAAACACCAAAACTATAAGTATGATGAGTTCATTGCGGAAAATATACCCAACGGGAAACAAAAGGAGCTGCTTTCCCAAGGAGCACAATGGGAGCACTTGAAAAAAAAAATTTCAGTATGCTGAACAAACTAAGTTAAAAAATTCAAAAAATCAAAAATGATAAAATAAACATTGTCAAAAAATTTTATTTTCAATTGCACAATAAATAAAACGTGCATACGTGCAAAGGAAATTCATATGCTGATGTGTAAAAATAAAAATGATGATGGAAAAAAATGAAATGAATGGAATGGGTATATATAAATCGAACACAAATGCTCTCAACACCCTCAAAGACTCGAACATTACAAAATTTACAGTTTTTGGTTTTTCATAAAAAAGAAAAAAATCATAATAAGCGCTTATTGATCCTTGTGTATGGAGCGCTTAACGAGCGGTTTAACCGGAGCACAAGGAGAGCGCTGATCGTTCTTTATGTATGGAGTGCTCACCAAGTGCTTCTAAGGGAGCACAAAGGGAGCGCTTCGCTCCAATGACACGCAATGTTAAAATACAAGGAAGGGCATAAGGAACGGGGGAGCGCTCACTGCTGACTAAGGAGCGCTCCCAAAGGGCTCCTCGAGCGCTCGATTTCCCGTTGGGTACATACGGAACTAATACATATTCACATTTTGAGAATCTAAACTCAAAAACCTAAACAAAATACATTTCAATTTTGTTGACGTAAGAAAATGTTCAAGGGATTTTCTAACAACAGTAAGGTATCACATTTTCAAAGAAGAACGTCAAAAACAGGTTTAGTGTCAGATGTGCAACATGGCGGCTGAGAAGAAGCAACGGCTCTACCATGGTTCAACTAACAAGGTTGTAGCAAGCCACCGGCTGATCGTTTATCGCTTTGGTGGTGCGCAGTGGTGCGGTGTTGCCGCATCGGTTGAAATGAAAATACCTGACTGAAAACACACCTGAGCACTTTTCCCGTTTTTTCACTCAAATACAGCACTGTCTGGCAACAATCACTTTTGTCTGTTTTCAGTTTCTACCTCTTTCGTCGGAAAATGACAGCTGAATTTGACAGTAGCGATAAACAATCCTACCAAAAAAAAAAACATGGTGTTGCGGGGATGCTATTACCTTGTTTATTGTGCCATGGGCTCTACCCATGATGAAATTATAAAGGTGAGTTCTTCATTGACAGAAAACTGAAAAAATTGGTTGACATTCTGTCTTATAGAAACGTCGATGAAAAGAATGTTGAATTTAATGCTTTTAAACAAAAAGGGGGAAAAATTTCAGCATTCATTTCTATAGGCGATACAAATAACAATGTTGCCTTTAACAAAATTAATAGTTGTGAAGTAGCGGTATTTGAAAAAATAAGCGACAAACTTCTTGACGAAGCCTCCAATGTCGAATTGCCCCGCGAAGTAAAAAAATTATTTTTTAAATGTCGCATTTATTTTAGAATACAATTTTTAAATAGAAAGATAAAAAATAATCAATATAAAAAATCAAATAAGATGCGCAAAATAATAAACTAACCTTAAAACTTTTGCTGCAATCACTATTTATTAATTTGTATTTGAAACTTTTAATTTACTTCGTCGTTTTTCCCCTTCTCTTGAAAGCGTACTAGACAACATTGGTTCTCGTTGTATAAGACAGTGTCAAAAACAAGCTGTCAAGGATGATCTCACCTTTATAATTGCATCATGGGCTCTACCTTCTATTTTTGTATCATGGCCAAGATGATTATTAAAATTTTAGTGTTGCCACTTATTTATTATTGTTGCCACTTTATTGTTTGATCGATAAGTCGATTGTGAACTTGGCCTACTGTAAGCAATTAAAAAATTTCAAACGATTTACTGAAGCAGCGGCGCAGCGCTGTTTTTCTACATAATTTTTTTTGAAAGATTCGACGTAAATAAAATCTCTTAAAATACCGATGATGGAGAACGAGAAATTAGTGGAGTCATACCTGGAGCGCCATTTCACAGGTCATTGTGGAGGTATAACCCAGCCACAATTCTCTCCATGTGGAACCCGTCTGGCTACCAGTTCTTTTGACACTTGTGTTATTATCTAGAGTCTGGATGAGGCAGTACACCTAATAGTATAAACACAACCAAGTCGTCGTGCGATTTTTACGCAGCGAACGTACGCTGTCAAAATTAAAACACACAGCAGTAATGTGATTGCCCACAACGAAGACGACTGTGATATTCGACCGACGACCAAATTCTAATTTGGTCGCAGTCGTCGTGCGAACCAATCACCTGTGCAGCTGTCAGCGGTGAAAAACAAACAAACGAAAAATTGTGGTAAAATTTTGTGATTTGTGGATTTTTTGAGGTTGCAAAGTTGTAAGTGGTTAAAATTTTAATAAAAAATTGTGCCAAATAATCTATTTTGTCTTTCCCTGTCGTATGTTATAGAAAATGGACAAGACGGAGCTCCTAATTGACCGAGCAGCGAAAGAAATCGTGCCCCCACTGGCAGTTGCGCTTCTGATTAGAGTTGCAGCTGGAGCCGGTTTTGTGCTGCCGTGAAGGAATTTGGCTAATATTGCTGCCCCGAAAGTAGAAAAAGTCGTCGCCTGTACAAATCAAGTTTGCGCATATGACAATACGCCCGTTAGAGTCCCGGTAGTGTTTGCCGTCGAGCGAGGGACTGGCCGCCTGCGCGAAGCAGCTTATTGTCATAGCGGACTACACCAAGAACTCGCAGCGCCTGGGCGAACAGTACAAGAAGGGGATTCCGATCGAGGTGGTGCCCATGGCATATGTGCCAATAAGGCAGCGCATTGCGGCCACGCATGGCGGTAGCCAAGGCGGGGCCGTGCGTCACGGACAATGGCAACTTCACACTTGACTGGCACTTTGAGCCGACAACGGTTTACGACTGGAAGGCGGTGAATGAAGATTTGCTGCTCATACCGGGCGTGGTCGAGACAGGTTTGTTCGTGGACATGGCAACGAAGGCGTATTTTGGTATCTGTGGTGGTCTGTATTCGAATCTCATGTTTGTTTTGTAAACACGCTGCTTATTACAAAAAAATAATAATAAATAAATCCGTAGCCAGGTATGTGTCTTAATACAAATTGCTTTTAATCGCGCGGTCCAATGATCGCCAGCGGTTCTCGAGCGAGTAAGTGTTGCATTGCACCTTCAGAAGGACTTCTTGTGCGTCGGCAGCAGACTTTCCTTGGCGTAATTGAATAATCACAGCAGACCCCGTTTCTTGCCGCTCGAGAAATAGTTTGTGACCACATCATGATTGTCTGCAACCTAAACACATTAAGATTAACCGCCCTCAAAGGACAACAATAACGACGTACCCATATGCTCGTTTTCTCGACTTATCGAATTCATGGTGATTTCATTCGCTCAAAATAAAAGGCAATTGTGTGTTTCCCGTGTTTGCAGAAATAATAGCTGATGCGAATGTCGCATCATTCTGTTTTACTGTGCGTATTTTCACGACGACGACGCACTGCGTAATTTTTCGCTGCGTATAATTTCGCACGACGACTTGGTTGTGTTTATACTGTTACGAATATTAAGTCTAGTGGGCTGTCACGTATCTCTGGATTGTGTGATTTGAAAATAAAACACAGTCAGTTTCTTAAACGCAGACAATAAAATACACCAACAGTCACTTTATTATTCACAGTTTACACTTTACTGTTCGTACACTTAAGTATTTGCTTGATTATTCCTTGTGGCAACTTCACTTGTCAAAACCAGACTGGCTCGCTGTACCGCATCTGGCCACCTTTTATACTCTGTCCGGCCGTCGCGCAGATCGTTCTCGCACGTTGCTAGATTGGACTAGAAGTTTCCCTGATGACCGCGACCATCGTTGCCAGGTTGGGCTAAAAGTTACTATCGCAGCCGTCGTTGCCAGATTGGGTTATAGCACGGCACGTAGCGGCAGGGTTGCTTTGCACCGCGACAGACTGGCTCATCGTTACACTGCCCACCACTTAGACTTGTTCGTCCCGAACAAGTGCCGAGGCTCCGCTGTGATGAGGCGCCAGGCGCTCCAAATGGACTACCTTCAGCTTAGCGCCTCTATTGCTGCAACGTTGAATCCGGTATACCACGTCGTTAATCCTAGTCACGACTTCGTAAGGTCCTTCCCATGACGCTTGGAGTTTCGGAGACAAACCTTTCCTCCGCTGCGGGTTGTAGAGCATTACCAAATCGCCTTCTTGGAACCCTGCTGAGTTGGCCCGTAGATCGTATCTGGCTTTCACCTTATCGCTGACCAGTTTGGTGCGGCTCCTTATAAACTGGTGAATTTCCTCCAGTTCCACCCGCTTATTGGCCACGTAGTCCGCCTTAGCGCCTCCCGTCGTGCTGACTACCCCGAACTTCAAGTCAGCGGGTAACCGCAACTCTGTGCCGAACACTGCTCGGGCTGGAGTGAGTGATGTCGTGTCGTGCGGGGCTGACCTATACGCCATCAGGAACAGGGGGATGTGCGTGTCCCAATCCTTTTGATTCCTGCCTACCACTTTCCGCAGGTATTCCTCCAGTGTCCGGTTAAAGCGTTCCACCATGCCGTCGGACTGTGGGTGCAAAGGAGTGGTACGCGTTTTCTTTATCCCCAGCAGCTCACACACTTCCTTGAAAACCGCAGACTCGAAATTCCGGCCTTGATCTGAGTGCAACTCCAACGGAACTTCGAACCGGGCTACCCAGTTGTTTACCAGCTTTTCCGAGATCGTGGTGGCCTCCTGGTTAGGAATAGGGTACACTTCGGGCCATTTGCTGAAGTAATCCATTACGACCAGCACATATTTGTTGCCTTGAGTGCTAGTTGGGAATGGGCCGGCGACGTCCATAGCAATCCGCTTGAAGGGCGCTCCCACGTTGTACTGCTGCATGCGGCCTCGAGATTTTCTTGTCGGCCCTTTCGCGGCTGAACATCGGTCGCAGCTCTTAATCCACTCGGCTACAGACTCCTGACATCCTACCCAGTAGAATCGTCTTTTTATTTTGGCGACGGTTTTGGTGATGCCTAGGTGCCCTCCACTGGAGTCGTTATGGTATGCCTCGATGACCTCGTTGATTCTGCTTTTCGGCACTACCATTAGAGGGTTGCTGGTACGACCATCCGCGCTCTCCCGTTCGCGGTACAGGCAGCCTTCCTTCAGCCGCAGACTTTTCCACTGTGCCCAGTAAGCCTTAGCGATCGGGCTTTCACCAGCCATCTCCTGCCAGTCTGGACGTGCGCCTTGCTCCTTGCCTTCGACGATTTTTGCAAGATCCGCATCCTCACGCTGGTCCTTTTGTAGCCTCTCCGCAGACCACTCTTCCTCTGGTATAACGCTTATCAACCGGACGTCCACTATCTGCTCTTTGCTCTCGGCTCGTGAGCACTGCCTGCATTCGACTCGGCACGGACGGCGTGACAAAGCATCGGCATTTCCATGGCTACTGCCCTTGCGATGTTCTATCGTGTAGTCGTAGCTCTGCAGTCGCTCGATCCACCGCGCCAATTGCCCTTCAGGATCTTTAAAGTTCAGGAGCCATCTCAATGCCGCATGATCTGTGCGCAGGCGAAACCTTTGTCCATACAGATATTTGTGGAAGTGTTTTACGCAGTCCAATACCGCCAGCAGTTCTCTCCGTGTCACACAGTAGTTGCGTTCCGGTTTCGATAGAACCCTACTGTAGTACGCTATCACTTGTTCCTGGCCGTCTATTATCTGTGATAGCACACCGCCAATACTATTCCCGCTTGCATCTGTATCCAGCACAAACATCTCCCCAGGCACGGGGAAGGCCAGAATTGGAGCGCTGCACAGTTTTTCCTTCAGACGTGCAAAAGCCTGTTCCTGCTCCTCGCTCCACTCGAAAGCTTGGCTCTTTTTCGTCAGTTTGTGCAAGCTGCTGGCTATGTTCGCGAATCCCGGAACAAATCGACGGTAGTATGTCCACAGGCCCAGGAAACTACGGAGTTCGTGTAGATTGCGTGGCCGGGGCCACTCCTTCACCGTCGTGATTTTGCCTTCATCCGTATGTATTCCGCGGGCGGAAACCGTATGGCCCATATACTTGACCTCCTTTCGGAACAGCGAGCACTTCTTTGGGTTGAGTTTAAGCCCAGGTTTTTGTTCTCGAATACTTCCTTCAGCTTTCCCAGGTGGTCGTCGAAGCTTTTACCCATTACCATTATGTCGTCGAGGTACACAAGGCCCGTCCGCCAATGCAGCCCTTTTAGCATGCGTTCCATTGGCCGCTCGAATCTTGCTGGTGCATTGCAGAGTCCAAACGGCATGACGGTGAACTGCCACAAACCATCGCCAATACTGAAAGCCGTTTTCTCCTTGTCCTTGTCTGCAAGCTCTACCTGCCACACAAAACCGGGTACTGCCATCTTTTTTCTTGACTAGCACGACCGGCGAGCACCAGGGGCCCGAAGAAGGCTCTATGACCTTGTCTTTCTGCATGTTTTCGATCAAATTTGCGACCTCTTCCCTCTTGGCCAGAGGAACTCGTATTGGCGGTTGGCGAATCGGTTTTGCACTTCCGGTGTCGATGTTGTGCTTCACTATGGCTGTTCTTCCGTATGTATGTTCTTCTTGACCCATAGTGCTGCAGGAGTGACCTCGCCTTCTGTTTCTGCTTGGCCGACAACTCGCTGCTCCACTGCTTCTCCTGCGGTATGGCGTCCATGTTAAACCCGCTCTTCTCATTACCTCCAGGTGGGCTACTCTCGCAATTGACCACTGCTACAGCTTCCTTACACTCGCCAATTACCTCATCTTTTCCGACATATCTGGGTGCATTCAGGGGGTTCAGTATTCTGACTGGTATCCTTCCATTTTTAGGTTCCACTAATGTATGTCCGATGATGATGTTGTCGTGTCCTTGCTTCGGTGCTTCTACTACCCACAGCCGACTCGTCCCATCGTCCTCGTCCACCTTTGCCCACACAATCGCCTCAGAATTCGCTGGTATCCTCCTGTGTTGACACGATAAAACCTTTCTTACCGCCATGCTTCGCTCATAGCCGGTGTGCAGCGGGAATTCAACGTTGGCATATCTCAGCACATTTTCCTTCAGGTCCAGCGTAAAACCGTGCCTAATCATGAAATCCACGCCGATAATCACGTCGTCCATTATATCCGCGACGATGAACTCATGTTCCAGGCTGCTGGTGCCGATAGCAATCGTTTTTGTAACTTTCCCTCTTACCGGCGCGCGCTCGCCAGTCGCAGTCCGCAGCTGTATGCCATGCAGCGGTTCCCAGTTCTTCAGCAGCTTCCTCTTTATGATCGAATATGACGCTCCAGTATCCAGTGTCAACACGAACAACTTTCCATCTATCCTTCCTTCAATTGTCAAGCTGCTGGGCTGTCGTTTCAGCTGTGAGACAAGGACGGTGGGGCGGCAGATTGTGGGGATCAGCTCACGCCCCTTTGGGCTGACCCGATTTAGTTTAACGACTCGCCGTCCTCAGCCCTGCGCTTGTTGGCTGGGCATCGATTGTCAGCATTCCTTGCTTCAGGCGATTGCGATCGGGAACGGGAACGCCTCTTTCGTTGGCGGCAGTCTCGTGATATGTGGCCCTGCTTGCCACATACCCAGCAAACAACTTTAGAGGAGACCACCCGTGGCCTGTCCGGTATCTCAGAGCTTATGGCCTGGATCGGAATGTCGTTGTCCGCCTGAATCTGGCGTATCCTTGCAGGTGCATACCGAGTGCTCCCAATCCATGCCGCTTCATATGTCATCGCGCTGGTTACCGTCTCCTTAAATGTCGGCTTGCCCATCATCAACGCACTGCGACGTGTTTCTGGATCATGAAGACCTTCAATAAACGACTCGATCTTCATCCTCTCGAGATCATCAGCACCAAATTTCGGGTAGCACAACTGTACGAGCCGCTCAATGTCTGCTGCATATGTCTGCAGCGCCTCGTTGGCCCTTTGCTTGCGGTTCTTCAGCTCACAGTAGTATAGCGCATGGTTGTGCTCGTTGCTATACTTCGCTGCCAACGCTCTCATGATGGCACCGTAATCACTTCTTAAACATTCTGGAACTGATTTGATCACCTCGGCCGCAGGACCTTTCAGCGCCAGTGCCAACCTCCGACCTTTCCTGATATCTGTCCACTGATTTTCCAAAGCAGCCAAGTCGAATTGCAATTTAAATGTATCGAACGGCGCAGCACCATCATAAGTAGGCACTTCTGTTCTGCCAGCAAAACCGTCCTGAACCGGTGGCAAACATTCTCGTGGCTGTACCTCTCGAAGTCGTTCGTCTATCTTTCTATGCATCGAATCTTCCAGACTGTCAACTCGTTTGTTCAAGGACTCATCCAGGTTGTCAACTCGTTTGTCCCAATTGTCCATGCGCGTCTCAAGATGCTCAACTTTCCCGTTCAGCCTATTGGAGATTTCCTCTACCTTCTGCTCCAAGCGCGCAGAGCTTTCCTGAAGCTTGACTTCCATTCGCTCCGACACTTGCGCCGATATTTCATGGGTCGCCGTTTCCATTTTCGCTGCCATCTCTTGATTTGCAGTTTCCATTTTCGCTGCCATCTGCGCCGACATTTCACGATTTTCACGATTGGAAGTCTCGAACATGCCTTTTATTGCACACATTAGCTGGCTTATGTCTAATGCTTGTAGTGGTCCAGCCGGTGCAGCCGTACTTTGGATCGACGCAGCACCCGCAGGCGATTCCTCCACTTTGGCCGACGCCTCTTGTTCCTGCGTTCCGAACTCGTGTGCAGCCCAATCGATGCCTCGTGATTCACACGCCTCTCGCAAGCGCAGCTGCAACTCCACTTTCCCGCCAGCAGTCGGCAAATTCCAGGCAGCCAGCTCCTTCTTCAGCTGGTCCACCTTCAGCAGCTCGAGTTTAACCATGTAGCACGAACATTATACTTTTATTTATTTATTTAGTTTTTTTTTTGTTTTGTTACTTTTCGTTTATTTTCAATTTTCCACAATCCCACTTCTGACACCAAATGTTACGAATATTAAGTCTAGTGGGCTGTCACGTATCTCTGGATTGTGTGATTTGAAAATAAAACACAGTCAGTTTCTTAAACGCAGACAATAAAATACACCAACAGTCACTTTATTATTCACAGTTTACACTTTACTGTTCGTACACTTAAGTATTTGCTTGATTATTCCGTGTGGCAACTTCACTTGTCAAAACCAGACTGGCTCGCTATACCGCATCTGGCCACCTTTTATACTCTGTCCGGCCGTCGCGCAGATCGTTCTCGCACGTTGCCAGATTGGACTAGAAGTTTCCCTGATGACCGCGACCATCGTTGCCAGGTTGGGCTAAAAGTTACTATCGCGGCCGTCGTT
The DNA here is from genome assembly GCA_963971225.1 of Melieria omissa. Classification (NCBI taxonomy): domain Eukaryota; kingdom Metazoa; phylum Arthropoda; class Insecta; order Diptera; family Ulidiidae; genus Melieria; species Melieria omissa. The sequence goes on along the minus strand of OZ020268.1, from coordinate 63,287,579 downwards.
GCCAGATTGGGTTATGGCACGGCACGTAGCGGCAGGGTTGCTTTGCACCGCGACAGACTGGCTCATCGTTACAATACTATAATTCTGTTTTTACACGGTCTTTTTTACACGATTTGATTTAACACGGTTTGAAAGTAAAACAAAATTTTAATTTTTTTACACGATTTTGTTCCATTTAGCACGAAAAACTAAAAATATTTTTTATTTTCAAATCGTGTTAAATCAAAACTGTGTAAAAAAGACCGTGTAAAAATAGAATAAGGTGTACGTTGTATACGTTTTAGTGCTCATACTAATGCAGTTTTTGGGCTAAGTTGGTCGCCGAACTCAAATCTAATCGCGTCGGCTAGCAAGGATCGCACAGTTAGCCTCGGCGTATACGGAGACGCAGACCGCGCAACACAGCACAGGGCAGCACAACGCAAATTAAACTGTGTTACGCTGCAAATGTTTGAACAGCGTATACGAATCTCGGAAAACCAGCTCACGTGTTCCGTATTCATTCCATAAACCCAGTAAAAAAAAGAGTTATTTTCTGAATCAGATTTTGAAATATAACCTATATAATATAATATGAGTGTAATATGCGCTGTCCACGCACTCTTTCAATTTATTCTTCAATTTTTGCAAGAGAACGTGTCGGCTGCGCGTAGTAAACTGTATTTCAACTACAACGAGACACAGTTGTGCGCAGGCACGTCTCTCCGCCGCAAGCGACTATGTCGCTGTATACGTTGTCATATGGCACTGCATTATTTACAAAAAATTGAACTACGCTGAGCTGTGCTGCGTGTGCGGCCTGCGTGTCCGTATACGCCTAGGCTTAGAATTCGGGAACCGAAAATTCGTGGAGCATCCGAGGAGTTCTTGGCTCATAATAAGAGTGTGCGTAATATTAATTTCGGCCCCAGTGGCACATTGGTAAAAGCAGCACATCAGTTCACGAAAATATTTGTTGTTTGTAAACAAACAGCTGTCAAATTAAATTCCATTGAGCAGTCTGGACGGTTGTGTTCAACAAAAAGCTCTTTTCACTTAAACTAGTTTAAATGAGTCAGTTCGAACGCCATATAAGTGAAAGCGATTCCAATAAACCATAATTTTTAAACCATCAGCTGGTGACCGCCTCCGATGATAAGACTTTAAAATTGTGGAAAGTTGCACAACAAAAATTTATTACTTCCTTCACGCAAAAACTGGGTGCGAGCGGCGAAGTTTAGCCTTAACGGCCAGCTAATTGCTTCTTGCGGTGATGACAAGATGCTAAGAATACACGATGTTAACTCTGGCGAGTTGTCCGGTCGTTTGCAGAAGATCGAGGAATGGGTCGTCAATTGGCATGGCACCCGGGTGCTAATTTGGTTGCAGTAGCACTTAGCTGCAATCGGGTACAAATCTTCGATATCGACCAAGGAGAATGAATTCAGTTATATCAGGCGCACTCTGCTCCAGTGAACGATTTGGACTTCCATTCGAGTGGAAACTTTTTGTTAACAGCAGGGGACGATTTACGGGAAGACCGGGCTTAAGTGCAGAATAGCGTACCCTCGTGAAAAAAATTAATAAGTATGCTTATACAAAGAAGTTTCGCTCCTGAGTCTAACAAACTAAAAATTTTGCCTGGGAAATGCCTACAAAAGGCGTGGCACGGGGTCAAAGTTCAAAACTTTTATCAAAATAACTCATTCAATTTTCAATCGATTTATATGATATGGGTATCAAACGAAAGGTACCTTTATTTTGGTGTACCACATTATATACTTTATATGTACGAGTAAAAAATTATAAGCAAAAACTTTATATTAAATTTACAAAACCCGTTTTTTTCTCGAAAAAAAAACAAAATAAAGATATAATAAATTTGTTACCATATATTCTCTACGGAATTCCCTTTACAATGAAATATAGAACATTTGAACTTTTTTTGTTTTTGTTTTTATATTTAAATTTATATTGAGTTAAAAGAATCTGCCTGCAAGGGGATTCTACGGTTTCCGTGGCGCCGCCATTTGTTTATGATCTTTTTAGATAGATTGACCAAAAATAAATCGAAAATGATGAATAAAATTTTTCGATATCTCGCTTCGTTTTCGAGATATCGAGGTTCAAAGTTTTTATATTTCTATATTGTGCACACCTGACTGTTGCCTGATGTGGTGGTGACTCCCATGAGGGTTATTTTTTTAGCGCCCGGCCGAAGGCCGTCCACCTGGGAAAAACTTATTGCCAAAAAAACTATGGCTTGGAACTATGGATTTGAACAAAACATACTGTGCGCACCTGACTGTTGCCTGATGTGGTGGTGACTCCCATGAGGGTTATTTTTCAAGCGCCCGGCCGAAGGCCGGCCACCTGGGAAAAACTTATTGCCAAAAAACTATGGATTTGAACAAAAAATACTGTGCACACCTATCTGTTGCCTGATGTGGTGGTGACTCCCATGAGGCTTATTTTTCAAGCGCCCCGGCCGAAGGCCGGCCACACAAAAGGTACTTGAATGCAGAAATTCTTTGCTTAGGCGCGATATTTAATTAAAACACGCATTGAAAAAAACAAAACTGTATGTTTTTATATTTCATCGAAAAGAGAATTCTACACGCTATAATATAGTGTACATTTTTTTGTATCTTAATAACGAGATTTTTCGAGAAAAAAATCGGGGTTTGTAAATTTTATAAAAAAAAAATAATTTTGCTTATAATTTTTTACTCGTACGTATAAAGTATATATTGTGGTACACCAAAATGAAGGTATGAAAAAGACCTTTTGTTTAATTGAATAAATCGATAGAAAATTGACTGAGTTTTTATGATAAAAGTTTTGAACTTTGACACCGTGCCACGCCTTTCGTAGGCGTTTCCCAGGAAATATTTTTAGTTTGTTACATTCACAAAACCAAACTCTATACAGCCAAATTTTTTATTTATTTTTTTTCAGGAGGGTACGCTATTCTGCCCTTGTTCCGAAGACCGATTTACACCCTCACGGGCCACTCAAACAAGTTGTGTGCCGTGCGCTTCTCGCCAGATGGGACGAAATTTGCTTCGACTGGCAGCGATAGACAGGTGAGAGAATTTAGACATTCACGTATTCGGGATTTTTTTATACAAATATACATATTCTGGTGGGCGTAGCTGTTCGTGTGGCGCTCAAATTTACATACTTTCAACGCTGCGGCCTTCGAATTTAAAAAGCTGCAAACAAACCATTGCACCGCAAAACTCGGCTGTTGCTATGCGTGATGAGAGCATATTAGTGGATCCACGTTGTACAGGTGCGTACAACATGCCAGAAGTGCTTGATAGTGAATATACCAAATGTTCACCGATTGCAAGCACGCACAATTTAAAAACAGCTGCTGAAAGCACTAGTCAGAATAGCAGTGGCGTAGCGTGGGTATCGGCTGCCCGGGGCGGAACACAATTTTGCCGCCCTCTTAATTAGGTATTTCAATTTACTGTATACTATACATTATATACATTAATTCTAGAGAACTTTTCGGCAAGAACAGTCATCATTATTTTGCATTAAACAGGTTAGATTTTAAATAAAAAAGTTTATTTGTTTTACAATCACGTTTATTAATACAAAAATTCTTACTTCAACCATTGATATAACAGGTAGTTACATAGGTATTATTTAATCATGTCGATCGTCGAGGTATATTGTACAGCACATCTATCTATAGGCAAAAATCTGAAAACCGTAAATATTTGTTCGGAACCCTGGGTATGCGAGTGTAAAACTCGTACATGGCCGGATTTGAATAAATTAAAGCTTGAACAACATATCAGACAGTCCAACATACAATTACATAAATAAAATATTTAATACTCACACAGTTGAATGTAGGTACAAGTAGCGGAAAATTCACATTTTTACAAAGTTAACCAATAATTTCATAACCACTACACGTACTTATTTGTACAAAAATCACAGTTACGAAACAGTGTGAACTAAACAACTGAAGATCTATGAATAAAACTTTTTTTAAATTTTCAAAGCATCACAAAGCATCAAAGCAGCAAGTCAGAATAGACGGTGTTGCCATTCGCTACAAAATATCATTCAAAGAAAGGGGATTACCCGAATTCGTCACAGAATAAGTAATGAAAAATTCCGTACTCTTTTCAATTGGTGCGAATTTATAGTTGCGTTAAAAATATGAAATGGTTCAAATATTTACAAAATATATTTTATTATTTACTGTGAAATTTTGTCGACCCCTAAAAAGTGCCGCCCCCTAAAAAGTGCCGCCCGGGGCGGGCCGCCCCCACCGCCCCCACTACGCTACGCCACTGCAGAATAGTATTGTTACACTGTATTTGTGCACGCTGGACAACGCAATTACTACCAAATGGCAGAGTAAGTTATACATTTTGAAAGGGTTTTACTGGGTCGTAAAATGAGAATCGGGCAACACTGGTCATTGGTATGGAACTATCCATTTGGAGACTATAATTCTTAAGCATGATGAAATTATAAAGGTTAGTTCTTCATTCACAGAAAACTGAAAAAAATTGGTTGACATTCTGTCTTATAGAAACGTCGATGAAAAGAATGTTGTATTTTTTGTTTAAAAAAAAAAAGGGGGGAAACAATTTCAGCATACATTTCTATAGGCGATACAAATAACAATGGTGCTTTCATTTAATCCTTTTATTGACTTTGAAATATGGTATCACTGTTATTTCAATTGTCAGATTTTCAATCAGATTTTTCAAACCGTTGTGCAAATTAAAAAAAAACCAAGCTCAAGCTGCTCATTGTGTACTATGTTTTTATGAAATGAAAGTCGCAGGTGGATATGAGTACAAGGCGAATTCATACCAGGTGATAGCGTTAAATGAGGCGAATTGATTTTTTTTTGTGGTGGAAAAGGTCTAGATTGTCAAAGTGCCTGTGTAAAACTTTGACAGTTTAAAATGAAAAAGCAAGCTTTGTTCTGATTGGCTGATTTTGACAATCTAAACCCAGAAAACAAAATACATTGAAATTTTGTTGCTGTCCTTACGCTATCACCTGGTATGAATTCGCCTTGATATGAGTATGATTCCATTTCTGACATGGTTCGAAAGCCTTCAAACTTAACCGTTTGCTGCAATTACTATTTATGAACTTGTATTTGAAACTTTTAATTTACTTCGTCTTACTTTTCCCTTTCCTTTGAATGCGTACTAGCAAAAAGTATGAAACATAAAGAGTGTGCATCTCATGCAAGCAAAAATTTGAATGCGGGTGCTGATATCGCCACCCGTCTTCTGGATGCGGGGGGGTAGACAACAAGAGGAAACATTTGAAACGACAGCACAATGCTCTGAGCGCAAATCATAGAAACACGAATGCCGCGTCTGTGCTCACTCGTTCATTCTCGCTCAATTGTGCGAAGAGGAGGAAGACGATGTGCTGTTGTTCTTGTTGTTGCGCTGGCGAAAAGCTGAAATTGTAAAACGATTTCTATTTTGTGGCTGGCTTTTGTTCTTCTTCTATAAGCCTGCACGGCGTCGCATATTGCTCCTGAACTCACTGCTGACTGTAGTGTGCGAAAAATCATAGAAAAGAAAATATAATATGGCTGGCATGGCAACCTATATGATCGCTACAGGCAATTAAAAAATAATAAGTAATCAACAAAGACAATTAAATAAAAATGGAATTGGAAAGAAAAGAAAACGTTTTTATTAGCCGTAATAATTTTCCGTCTCGTTCTTTGGAACTTTTCTTACGGCCCACATATAATGCTTGTTTAAAAGAACTAAAATAAGAAAATCTAATATTGTAAATTTATGATCACATCATTCGCCATGGAATCATTCAGGTGTAGAACATTTAAACTATTTTTAAACGTAGGCATGCCGTAATACAATTTTCTTATGACAAAATACTTGTCTTATTATTTCTTTATTTAGTGCTTTCGCCCTATTGAAAGTCAATAGACCTATTAAATTCTGTTTTTCCATACGATCTTCTAACCCTCCGTTAGATTTCGATAAAAAAAACATTAAAACACGCATCTAATTATTTTTAATTTCAAGTGTTTCACTAATTTTGAAGTCAATATGCCTATCAGTTCATTTTTTTTCGTAGTTTTCCCATATTCTCTAAATTGTAATCAAGCATGTGAAAATATAAACAAATAATTTTACTTCGAACTCGCCACGCAAAAATATTTGCAAACATTTTAAATTTTTAAATTAATCAAAGCATTGGCCAGCAAAAAGCCATACATCACAATCATTCGATTGCTGGTGACATTGCAGCAAAATCAATCACAACACAAAAAAGCATACACACAATAAACGACAACACCAAAAACATTAGCGAATCCCGAATCATCTTCGTTGAAACGACGATGACGATGCTTTGGTTCGTTGTTTACTCTTCGCTTGCGCTTCGACGAACAAGATCGCAAACTGTTGAGCGCGAGCAAACTTCCCGCAACCTATGCCTCCGCTCATCTCTTCCCGCCCGCATCAAGAAACACGCTTGACAAATTTTTGAAGATGCGTATTCTTTATATTCTATATTCTTTGGTACTAGACAACATTGGTTCTCGTTCTATAATACAGTGTCAATAACGAGCTGTCAAGGAAGATCTCACCTTTATAATTGCATCATGATTCTTAAGTACCTCGAATAAAATTGTAAATTGTAGTTTTTAATTACACATATACTGTTTTAATAATCTCGTAACAGTACATTAGATTGAATTTCATCCTTATTTTTTCAATCATAAGAAGGGATTGGCAACATTGGAAATATTTGTGTCACATGAACACATTCATCATTTTCAATATTAAAAAGAAATGTTTTATTTTTGGTACAGGTAAGATAGATAATTATAATAACTGCATTTCAGAAATTGTTGAGTGATTTGAGTTACTTCGGGATAGACGCTAATTGCTATTACTACACTAGGCGTATATAAATATTGAATAGTTAAGGGGTGTTGCAAGAGCCGGAGGCTTCCAGCAAAGTTAAAATTTTTAAATGTGCATTCAAACTTCCATTTTTAATTTTGCTATTTTGCGGAACTTTGAGAAAAGTTCGTTTCATTCTTTGAGACCAACGTATGTTGTCGCTTTGCCTGTCTTCTTGATTGTGTCCGTAAGTTCATCGGCCGATAAGTTAGACGTCACTAGTACCACCTTTGAATCCAGATCAATTGAGACCTTTTCCACCTTATCTGCAATTAAATAAAATTGCTGGAAAGTAAACTAAAGCGGCAGCCAGAAGAAAGTCGTTGGGAGGTAATGGAGTTTTGCGTAGAAAGTATTTTTCCCACTGTAAGTTGAAGTTTGTGTAACTATACTTACCACCAAGTTTTGCAAGGACACGTTCTATTGCATTGGCACAGCCGCTACAAGTCATCTCCACTTTGAATTCATGAACCTGTAACTAAAAAAACTATCGGTAATGGTCACAGTGGCGTCACCAACTATAATTATTTACTTACTGGCATTTTTCGCACGTTTTTAGAGGATTGAGATTGTAAATAAAGTTGTGGCAGGTTGAACAGCTTGGTATATTTTTGTCTCCGTGGGAGACAATTGTGGAAAATGTAGTTTTACTACAGAACGCAGTAGTACTAAAAGACAAAACAAAGGAGGAGGTCGGAATTAATTACAGTCGCAACTTTTTGTACAAAATTAATTAATTTTGAAATCTTGCTTTCGCAATGCCTTTCGTCTCTTTCGTGACAAAACGTCCCAGCTATTTACAGAGCACTACTCAAATGCAGCGTTGCCACAGCCAAAAGAAAAAAAATTACCAAATTTCTAAAAAAACACCAAAACTACCAATTTTTTATAAATATGCGTTTAATTCTTTATTTATAAAACAAAAAACAATCACATCTTGTCGTTTAAAGCATTTCTCCATTTGTAAATTCTTTTGAAAACTTTGAGGTGCAAAATAAATAAAAACCAGGAAATTGGTGGACTTATAGAAAAACTGATTGCAAGAAATCAAAAAGGCACAGTTCCAACTACAGTTGGCTTTTTGGAGCTCATACATATCTATTCAATGTTTCTTGGCAAAATCTCTTTGGGGAGCATTATATTGTTGATTGTATCAACTTCTAGCTTATTTCTAAGTTTAGTTTTAATAAGAAAAAGTTCAGAACATTTTCGCTTTGCAGAGCTATGAGGCAGTGTAAGCAAGGTGCCACTTTCGATTATTACAGTTTACGTCATATGTCAAAATAATCAAATTTACAATCTAATAAGTATTGGTATCACTGTTATTGTCATTTTTTTATGCGAAAGAGAGAGCGAAATATGCATAAAACATACAAGCAAAAAAAACTACCAAATTGCAGTGTGCTACCAAATTACCAAAAATTCAAAACAACAAAAAAATTTACCAAGTTAGGTTAAAAATAACCAAAACGGCAACGCTGTTCAAATGTATGAAAAAAAGCAAATAGCAACTGAATAAACTACCCATTCACAATGACAAATTTATGACATCTTTAATCTGCTGCCTGTCCCTTGGGACCCATTTGACCCCAGGCGGAATTAAAAAACAATTGAGCGGTTTTGTGCGCTCTACTTCTACTTGTCATATTCAATCCTTCGCCGTAGTTCAAAACAAGTTTTAAAAAATAATTCTTAGTCCAACTGCGTTTTTTTAATCAATAACAGAAAACCATTGATATTGGTGATCCAGTTACAGTGACTTTTTTGGAGGGTATATGTACATACCATGATACAATGATATAAAGTAGAGCCAATGCTTCTTCTCAGCCGCCATATTGCGCATCTGATATTAAAGGCTTTTTTGACGTTCTTCTTTGAAAATGTGATACCGTATTGTTGTTAGAAAATCTCTTGAACATTTTTTAATACTGCAATGTATTATCTGCTGTTGAATGTGCATTAATATTTTTAAACATTCGCCCAAAATGTATTAGTCGCAGTGAAATGTCTATTCCGTGTTTGTTTTAAAAAAGATCTTAAAATTCTAAGAACCTTAAATATTTCTAATTTAATATTACATCGAAGTGGCATGGATTTTGACAAATTCGAAAAACGTCAATAGCGGCCTTTAAGCGGCCTTTAGACGGTCGGACATGTTTGCAATCATGTGCGATGGGGGAAATGTACGATGAGCGTTTACACGGTCACACATGTGCGCACACTTCAGTTGTCTCGCTGCTGCCAACGAAGCAACATGGTATGCGCTTTCGCATCAATTTCTTTAAATTTGCATAAAAGCACCTCTATGCTGCGTTTCTTTTAATTTTTATTTTTATAATCTTCACCTTTTACTTCTCACAGTTCGGGATTGTGTCTATACACCTCAAAGAACTCCTTCCACAATATTTCATTTTTTTGCGACGCCATCCTCACTGCTCGCTGTCCACCGATCGAATGAAAAAATGCACTATGTGTGTCACACAGCCGTTTACACGGTCGCACATGTGCGTCGCGCCGACAGAGAAATCAAAAAATTTTGAAAACCGTCGCACATGTCCGACGACACGAATTTCTTGCGTTTACACGGTCATTCTTCTCGTCGCGCCGCACATGATTGCGGACAAAGGCTGCTAATAAGCACGTTTAGTGTAAAAAAAAATTGACAGCTTCTATTTTTGTATCATGGTACATACTAAAGAGGCGTGCAAGCACTATAGAAATGACTTGCAAGCCATCGCTGTGCTTTCAAATACTGCCGTTCTTCTTCACTTTCACTACAAAACAAGCACTTCAGTGAAAAGCGGCCTTTAGACGGTCGCACATGTCCGCAATCATGTGCGGCGCGACGAGAAGAATGACCGTGTAAACGCAAGAAATTCGTGTCGTCGGACATGTGCGACGGTTTTCAAAATTTTTTGATTTCTCTGTCGGCGCGACGCACATGTGCGACCGTGTAAACGGCTGTGTGACACACATAGTGCATTTTTTCATTCGATCGGTGGACAGCGAGCAGTGAGGATGGCGTCGCAAAAAAATGAAATATTGTGGAAGGAGTTCTTTGAGGTGTATAGACACAATCCCGAACTGTGAGAAGTAAAAGGTGAAGATTATAAAAATAAAAATTAAAAGAAACGCAGCATAGAGGTGCTTTTATGCAAATTTAAAGAAATTGATGCGAAAGCGCATACCATGTTGCTTCGTTGGCAGCAGCGAGACAACTGAAGTGTGCGCACATGTTTGACCGTGTAAACGCCCTTCGCACATTTCCCCCATCGCACATGATTGCAAACATGTGCGACCGTCTAAAGGCCGCTAAAGAAGCTTTTGATATTGATACAAATACTGCACGAAACGACAATAGAACTACAAGCACCTTGAAGTATAGAACAGAGCTGTTAAAGAATGCAATCATTTGCGAATAATTAGTCAGTTGATTTTTTTGGCAAAAAAGTGCATTCATTTTTTGTATTCATGAATAAGAATAAAAAAATGAAGTCATTATTCAGACTAACAATTTATGAATAATTATTCATTTTTACATTCATTTTTTGCTAGTCATTTGATTGCAATCATTTGATTGCAATATCAAAATGAAGTCAATTGAAGTCATTTGAAGTCATCTGAAGTGATTTGAAGTCATCTGCAGTTAAGCTAAAGCCAGCTACCCTAAGGGCCACTTTTTCAGTGCGAGTTTAAACCCAGTTCAAACGGAGTTTGCTTGAACTTGGTTTAAATTTGAATTAAGTCTAAACGACAAAGTAGTTTTTCAGTGCTAGTTTAACTGGAGCAAATATTTGTCATTTGAGTATGGCAATACTGGCAACATTTTTATCTAGCTAATAATTTTCCTTTGTTTTGATTGTCATTCGTAAATAAATTCTTTGCGCTCAAATAATGTAATTAGAAAATTCAACATTTTTCGTCTCGGGAAATCGAATGTCTTCTTGCACTTTTGAAAAAAAATATACAAGTGCTCGAGTGCAAGAAGGACCGCGTGAATACCGAGGAAAAACAAACCAAAGTTCCGGTGCGCGAAAACGTTGCGCACAAAGTATAAGAATCTAAAATAGTGCAAAAAAAGAATTTCGCTCACGACAGGCAAGAGCTGACCAAAACCAAAAATAAATGAACTGTCAGAAGCTGTTGACAGTTTAAACTTATTTTAACCGTGCAAGGTTGGGCGTTTAAACTGAGTTTAAACTTCAGTCAAGTTTGACTGAAAAATTCGATTTTGCGTTTAAACTAAGTTCAAACTAGAAACTGAGTTAAACTCGCACTGAAAAATTGGCCCTAAGTCAATTCACTTTATGCTTGACATAAGTCTTCATCGATAACAATGTTGAATAGCTATCCAACAATAAAAAAAGCGTATTTAAAATATAACACACCGTTACCTTCTTCAGCTGCCGTGAAACGGTTATTTTCGTTTGCAACACTATTAAATACGCCTCGTCGAGGTTTCCTTTCGGACAAAAATTTCAAAAAATTATTATTGTTGAAAGTAAATCATGTCATTTAAATGAATTTACATTCATTTGATTGCTACCTTTTGTTAGAATGAATAATTTTAATTTTAATTTTGTTAATATATTAAATATTTTTCAAAAAGCGCTGATCTTAATTTAGTGACTTCACTGAAAAATGAAGTCATTAAGTGACTTCACCAAATGACTAATTAGTCAGAATAACAGAAATGACTTCAGACTTCAAATTTTTAGTCTTTAGTCAAAATGTTAGTCAAAGACTGCAATCAAAAATTGAAGTCATTGACTGTGGCTTCAACTGATTTAATTCGCATTTAATTGCATTCTTTAACAGCTCTGGCGTATGCACAGTGGCCCAGATTCAAGTATTCCCTGACGTACGCCAAAAACATGGCAGGCTTCAAAAACATACGCATAGGGTGACATCAAAACACCGGCACACCTCATAAAAATATAAGCAAATAAATCTGATATATAAAATTCTCGTGTCACAGTGTTTGTTACCGTACTCCTCCGAAACGGCTTGACCGATTTTTATGAAATTTTACATGCATATTCAGTAGGTCTGAGAATCGGCTACTAACTATTTTTTATACACCTAAGGGGCGTGGCACATTTTTGTGACCCAATTATTCTGCTGAACTACAAGTCACAGAGGAATGGAACTTAGCATGAGCCTATCATGTAATCATATCTCTCGACAGACGGAATGAGGCGGGGTTTGGACAACAGGGCGTGGCACCACCCATACAAGCAAAATCTTTAAAATAGAATATCTTCGAAATTATAAGTAGCACAACATTAAAATTTAGTACCCCGTCGTCCCATAGATGACTTAAAACACGATTCCCAAAATTAAATCGATTCTTTAATACGTTCTAATTTATTTAAATGATACTCGCTGGCCTCGATGTCGGCCGATCTTCTTTTTCACCTCTACTCTCGTCACCGGTTCGATCAAGAAGAAAGCAATAACATTGTTGCTCGATTATCGATCAGCCGACCGGGTGACTCATACGCATCGAATTTCCCGGTGTTGCCACCAGTGCGGATTACATCTCGGCCAACCTGACTTAAGTGATTGCCCTCAATCACATTATTTTAACATTAATTTACTCTCTAAGATCTTAACTTAATTAGTGATGCAATCACATTAAGATAACTTACTCTCTAAAATCTTAGCTTAATTGACTAGTGGTAACTGAGTAGTGGCTTTCTGTATCAGGGGGCTTTGGCAGTTCCGTAATCGTAGTATCGGCGGGTAAGACCCATTTACGTATTTTAATTGACTCAACGACGCCGTCATAGGGTAAATGGGTTAGCTGGCAATTGTCTATATCACGGATAACATAGCGATCATTTGGTAATATTTTATGAACGACGTACGGGCCGCGGTATTTTTGCACAAGCTTCTTATTTGTCCCTACAGAAGTGTCTACATGCCTAATTACAACAAAATCGCCAACTGAGTAGGCTCTAGCTGGAGCGCTGTGTCGTAGGAAATATTGCAAGTTACATTGTTGTGACTTTTCTATATTGTGTAAGGCTTCCTCCCTCACCGCGTTTAAATCGACAACAGTATTATCGTCAAACTTTCCTTCTAGGTGCTCTGTCAGTTCGTCTATAACACTACCACGTTGGCTCACTCCAAATAGTAGTTCGCTAGGGGTGCATTTTGTGGCGCTATGTACAGTAGGCTGGAGTGAAAATGGCAAAAAAAAATTTTTTTTGGAATATCAATTAGCTAGATATCTCAAAATGTGCCAATACATCAATATAAAGCTGTGTAAAAATTAAAAAGAAATTAAACAATTTTTTGATCTCCCATCGCAGCATTTAATTTCACAGTATTACGCGACATTAAAGATAGTCATCTTAAAATTCAATTAAAAATCAAATACGCTTTTAATTACAATATTTAATGATGTCAAAGTTATAAATACATGGTTACAGGGTGAAGTGACAAAAATCACGTTTCGACTCGAACGCCGGCATTTGCTGACGAGAAGCAATGCGTGCACGGATGAACCCATCTCGCGATTTTTGTCCACAGACCGCTATCGCCGCCTCGGTCACCAGCTTTACGTGTCTTTCAACTGCTTGTGTGTGGTAGGGGAACTTTGGAAAGATGACAGTTGGAGTCACCTCTGTCGTGATGAGATCCGTGAGCTCAGCGTCTGTCATGGCTTTGATGACGGTAGGTTCCGAAATAGGGCAGACTGCCCAGTCAATCATGTCGAAGTATTCCACGGCGTCGAAGTTAAGTTTTGCAGGAACCTTGAACCTCCGTATTTGTCCACTGGGGACTGCTGTAGCTCTGGCCTTCATCACTCGTCGTAAGCCCAGTTCACGTATATGTGGTCGATGGTCCGTCATCATGGCCAGGAGCACATTCTCCGGGTGAGCAAAGTACGCGTTACGGTGAATAACGGGGTCAACGATTCCCTTGAGTTTGGAGCTGAGGTAACGTGACTTGACGAGCATCTGGTGAATGTGCCTAGCTCCCTCTTTGCATGATGGCTGGGATTTTATGCTAAACCACATCGGAGCATACACGCGAATGATAAACGTTACCAAAGTCTTCAGATTCCTGGACGGTTTCTTGTCGCTGACATACAATCGGAGGATTCGATTGGCCGTCGTTAGCCATCGTGAATGATTCAGGCACCCAGGGTTCCGCACTGCCAGATCGAGGCTACATTCACCTTTGCTGATGCTATTGCATATTTCCAGAAGATACCGCTGATCTGTGCTCAACTCATTTGGGTTCACATTGGAGAGTTGTTCGGTCAGTTTTACTGGCTGAAATGAGGAGACAGGCTGTTCGCTACATGTCATTAGCCGCTTTCCGATAGATCCAGAGAATCCGTGTGGGCCTGTCGTCCCGCCATCGAGTGACTGGAATAGATTACGCAAGGGCAGCTCATTGGCATGGAGTAGACATATCAGCCACTGCAGCGGTCTCTCCAGTGTTTCTTCCAGTCGCCGGATAACGCCCGATTTTTGTCCCGTGTTTACGTTTGTGCCGTCACACCCGACAACTTTAATATTATCTGTCTTCGCATTTCGCTCTTTGAAACTAGCGACTAATGACTCAGCTATGTCTTTGCTGCAGCCTGATGGCGGAGACGTATGGTTGAAGTACGAAGAACCCGGCTCTGCGACGATGGTTATGTGTTCTTCCGATATAGTTTGTCTGTGGTACTTGTTGTCGACGGCGAGGACTTGTGTTAAAGTTTTATCCTTGCGGCCATCAAAAAATAGTCCATCTATGCCCTTGTGAGTGTGGTCGTCTTCATTCTGCCTCAGTTCCTTTCGAAGTTTACTGCGTTCTCGACGGATTTTGCTTCGGTCGATTACTTTGGATCGGTCGTTGGGTGATACGAGACCAAGATCATGCAGAACTGATGTTGCTAATACAGCAGCCGATCTGTCCGAAACTCCGGTCCGATCGCAAGCTATAGCGAGGGAAGGTAGAGAGATAGTCATATTTTGGCACTCGCGATCCTGATTTGGCTTAGTTTTGAGTGATTCTCTATCTGGGATGTAATTATCGACAGTGGCACTGTCAAACGAGTCCGTGTCGTATTCGGAACTTTCGGCAGAATAGGGTTGACTTTTGCTCGCATCGTCATCGATCTTCTTAATCTTCATTCGTTTGAGATTTGCTTCCTCTCTTTCAGCTTTTCTCTTCAATTTTGATGTTACCACTTGATCTGTACCACCGATTATCATCTTTCTTGGTCCTCTCTGGTCTTGAAGGAACTGCCGTTCGTTTGCCGGAATTTTGTTGTGTTTCGCACATTTGCAATTGGCCACCATATCGGAGCACTTGCATTTGCTGAGATCAAACAGAGTGTTAGCTTTGTCACGAAAGTCCGATAATCTTCGTTGGTAGTTTGGTTGCTTCTTTTTACCTTTGTTGACCTTTAGCATTGTGTTGTATTTGTCGTGGAACGATCTAAGTTTTTCTATCGCTTGTGCATGCGTTACTGTTGGAAGTGAGGCCCTTTGCCATATCTCTTCAACTTCATAGCACAGTTTGTGAGATATGTCAAAAAATGATGGGTATTTACCATTGCCCGTCTTCAGGTCTTGTCGAAGTTGAATATATTTCTTCATGAGATCGGTGTAGGTCGGCAGAGTATTGGTCGGCAGGTTTCGTGGAGCGCCAAATATCACGCACGAAACTTTGTCTCTTGTAACTGCCATCTCTTTAAAAATATAAAGAAATAACTAGTAACCCTTCACTGCCCCACGTTTTTGCGCACAAGTTCAGGTACTCACCTTTTTTTTTGTTTAACGTTTAACGTTTTTTGTTGTAACGTCACAAGTTTAATTCGAATCGGTCACTTCACAAGGAAATTGTCAACATTCAACAATCATAAACACAATAGAACTAGCGGGGTTTGCCACATTCCAACGATTAAAACGCGAATTGTAATTTGTAATATTTTATTCGCTCAAACAGGACTGCTACAATAAATAACTTAAAAATCGCAAACCTAAAGCAAAGGCTACTGAGATTTATTTTGAATCCTTAACTGAGTTGAAATTACGCCTTTCACTTCTTTCGACAAAAGTGAAAAAAGTATTAAAAACAATTATTTCAATTAGGTGATGGGCGATCAAGGAGTTGTTAGAAACTAATATAATTTTGCAGGATTGGTACTATGGGCATTTGGCACATTTCCAATATACTAGCTTCTAAAAATTTTAAAATCGATTTTTTCACTCCACCCTAATGTACAGTGTTATTCATGGCGTACTCTGCTTGTGACAGTTTCGAAGTCCAGTCGGCGTGTTGTATCGGCTCTGTGAGTTTACTTAGCATTGCCTTTAGGACACGGTTCACCCTCTCCACCTGCCCGTTCGCCTGTGGTGATGCTACTGCGACCTTTACATGATTGATATTCCTCTTTAGTAAGAATTCGCTATATTCGTACGATGTGAAACAGGTCCCTCTGTCGGTAATCATTCGCCTCGGCCGGCTGTAGTAACTAAAATATTTCTCCAAAGCACTACACACCTCTTTCGTGCTGGTCGAGTTCACTGCATAAAGGCGGACGAATTTCGTAAAGGCGTCCACTACTACCAAAATGTGTTTTCGTTTAGACCGGATGCAGGGCAATGGGCCGAAGTGGTCGAGATGAATGGTGTCGAATGGAATAGGGTTTTTTTTTATACTAAACATATGGTGCTCATTGGAGCGTGCTGGTGCTGAATAGACTATACATTTAATACAATTCTGTATGAAGGCGGTAATCTTAGTCCTCATGTGGTCGAACCAGTAGTTTTTCCTTATTTGATCATAACACTTATCTACTCCTAGGTGCCCTATTTTTTCATGGATCAGGCGGATGACATTGTCTTGCATTTCCTTAGGGACGCAGAGCAATAGGCAGTCTTCACTAAACTTCCGAAATACCATTCCATCATACAGTTCGTACCCGGGGACACTACCCTTCTCAAGTTGACCTATAAGTTTTTTCAACTCTTCGTCTCGGTTTTGGGCTATTTGGATCTGGAAATCCAGATCATTCGGATCGACTGCGGCTATGAGTTGGCACTTAATTGGAGTTTCGACTGGACGCTCTAGTAACGGACAGCAGTTCATTTCGAGTTCACTAATATCATTACGCTCCCGCAGACAGCTGGTTGCAAGACTTACAGCGGAATCATAGGGTTGGCGGCAGTGGTGGCGGTCATCAATGTCAAGGGCAGCGGTTGTGTTTTCGTTTTCAAGACAAGCTTCACTTTGCGCTGGATACCTACTTAGCGCATCTACATGTCCCATACTTATCCCATTCCTATGTTGAATCGAGTAGTTGAAATTCTCTAGTTCGAGTGCCCACCTTGCTATACGCGGGTTTATCTGTTTCTTATTGAGTGTCATTGTCAATGAATGAATGTCGGTAACGATCTTGAATGGTATTCCCTCAAGATAAGTCCGGAATTGTCTTAGGGCATAGATTATAGATAAAGTCTCCAACTCGAAGCGGGAGTGCTGGTCTTGGAGAAATAGGCTACGGGGTGAAATTTTCCGTCAGGTAATTTTTGCAGTAATGCCGAACCAAATCCGTGACTACTAGCATCACAGTGTAGTTCAGTTTCCCGATTTGGGTGATATACCGCTAACACGGGTGGTGCAATTAATCGATCCCTCAACTCACTGAACGCAGCCACGCAATCTTCGGAAAAATCGAAAGTGGATTCCCTTTTCAGTAATTGTAGTAGCGGTTTAGCAACTTCTGAGAAAGCGGGAACAAACCTTGGGAAATATGAAAATAAGCCAATACATGACCGTAGCTCCTTTTGATTTTTCGGCATCGGGTAATGCGATATAGCCCGAACATGCGAATCGCATGGCTGTATACCTGACTCGTTCACTGAATAACCTAAGTAATCGATTTTAGTGTAACCAAACTTGCATTTCTTCAACTTTAGCTCCAAGTTTTTTTCAAATATTCGTCCTAACACTTCTCGCACTAATGCAACGTGTGATTCGAAGTCGCGAGTAGCGATTAAAATATCATCAATGTAAACTGTTATCTTCCCTGCGTCGATCCTGTCCCGAAATATGTTATATACAAAGCGCTGAAAGTTTGCTGGTGCATTCTTGAGCCCAAATGGCATGCGGAGGTATTCAAATTATCCATGAGGTGTTACAAATGAAGTGAAGGGTATTGAACTCTCATCCATAGATAACTGATAAAACCCATCCTTTAAGTCTAATAATGTAAACCATTGCTTGTCTGCTAAGTACTCTATACAGTCCTCTATAATCGGAAGCGGAAAATTATCTCGGAGGGTTTTCTTATTTAGTGCCCTATAATCTACGCACATCCGTGTTTCCCCATTTTTTTTCTTCACTAGCACAATGGTCGAGGCGTATGGTGAATCGCTGGGTCGTATAATTTCTCGTTGCAGTAAGTCGTTCGTAATTTTTTGAACTTCTATTCGGTCGTGATGGGACAGGCGGCGGGCTTGACAATGGAATGGGGTATCGTCGGTTAGTCGGATCTTCATTTTGTAACTGTAAGGAATTCTCTCTTTATTTTCTGGATTCAGATAAGCACATGTGACTGTTTTCATGAGACGATCTTTCTGATCCTTATTTAGTTGAGGCCCTAGGTCTAAATCTACCTGAAGTATACTTTCGTCAATAGCATTCAGTTCCAATATAGCGTCATCAACCGAAGGATTTATATCGCGTTTGGTATTGTATTCATCGTAGATGGCAATGTGGGCCGTCTTTTGTTCACTTGTATGACCTGCGTCAGTTGGCGTCTTGTCTATTATTTGTCTCCCTTTTTTATGTTGCCTATTAGTTTGTTTTTCGTTACCGCAGTTGCTTGACCTAAGATTTAATAACTTCGAGTTAGATGTATGAGATTGTAAAGTATTTCTGGTTTTATTAAATTCATTTTCGTTTCTGAGTTGCATTAGAAATATGTTAAACTTCCCCATTGTATTCGTCCCGATTATCAATGGTATAGGAATGTCGTCATCGGGGACAACCATCAAAGAAATGTTCCTCGTCGAATTCCGTATTTTTAACAGACAAGGCACTAGGCCGTAGGTGTAGACCCTGCGTCCTCCAACTCCAACATAGCTTGACGGACGCGGGGTTGTGATTGACAGAACATCGGACGGCACTAATGCGAGTCTTATTAAACTAATTGGGCTACCCGAATCAAAAAGAGATAAAATATTTGTAAAATCTGTCCATCTTTTCCCACCTGATCTACAGAAAGCCACACTCACCATTTGTTTCGTGTTAACGAAGGTTAGGTTAGGTAGGGAAGGGTGTGTGCGGCAGGACCGCACTTCCACTCGGAGGCCACAATGGCCCATTGTGAATCCCTTCTTATGGTGTTCTGGAGCCAACCAATAGTCTCAGTCAAGGGGAAACCAGTTCGACCTCTTAATGAAGGAGAGCAGATTCGAGATTTCGACTTTCGCTGCGCAAGCCAGGTCTGTCAGGAACCTTGACCCCAAGGTGCGGAGTCGGCGTTCCTGCAGAGCCGGGCAGTGGCACAGGAAGTGTTGTATCGTTTCTACTTCTTCTTCATCTCCACAGCTACGGCAGACATCACCGGACGAGAGGCGCCATTTGGTAAGCATAGATCCAATAGCGCAGTGTCCGGTGATGACTCCAACGAGCTGTCGAATAGAGGTACGACTCAGAGATAGTACGAATCGTGTTTTCGTCAAAGAGAGGGAGGGCCACAGTGCCCGGCAGGTGCCGCAGTCGGTCCTGGTACGCCATGACGACTCAATTTCCTTTTTGGTCAACCTGTCAATATACATGTACAGGGCAGATATCGGAGGAAACACAGAGGTATCCACTTCGGTGGCAGACAAAGCCACCCCTTTTCTTGCCATCTCGTCCGCTGCTTCGTTCCCTGCCACTCCTGAGTGGCCCGGAACCCAACAGAGAGTGACCTGGTGGTGCCCAATGCCTTGAAGTGCGGTGCGACACCTCTGCACTACCTTTGATTTCACAACAACTGATTCCAGTGCCCTAAGCGCCGCCTGACTATCCACGAAAATTGTGACATCTGTGGGTGGTAACCCACTGTCACGGATAAGTTCGGCAGCCTTCCAAATTGCATAGATCTCTGCTTGGAAAATACTGCAGAGGTCCGGCAGTCTGAATGACATGCGTGTCTGCAGTACATCGGAGTAGAGACCAGCTCCAGTACCTTCCTCCATTTTGGAGCCGTCGGTGAAAACGGTGATAGAAGCGTCTCTCATCGCACCTGTCACCTCCCATTCCTCCCTTGTGGGATATGAGGCTAGTGCTCGCGTGTCGAAATCCAGGTATGGGATCAGATAGTCCGTGCAGGAATCCACCTGATAACCGATATCCGGCTTCGCGAAAGACTTTAGAATTCCAGAGTGCCCATAAGCGTGTTGCCTCCACAAGTTGGCTTCCCTCAATCTGAGAGCGCCTTTAGCAGCGCAACACTTAATGAACTGCTCAATCGGGTGGAGGTGCAAGATCACCTCCAGCCCGGCCTGGGGGGTGCTTTTGACAGTGCCTGCTATTCCCATAGCCGCTAGTCTCTGCACCTTCGTCAGTTTCGTTACCACGGTCTTGGTGCCCGTAGCCGGCCACCAGACAATGGCTCCGTAACTTAGGATCGGCCGTATAATCGCAGTGTACATCCAATGAACGATAGTCGGCTGCAATCCCCACTTTTTCCCGAAAGTCCTTTTACAAATGTAAAAAGCATTCAGGCTCTTTTTCACCCGCTCTTCCACATTGCGCCCCCAAGAGAGCTTGGAGTCAAGTATGGTGCCAAGGTATTTAGCCTCGGGTGATAGGGTGAGAGTAGTGCCGCCAAGTTTAGGCAGCTCAAACTTCGGTATTTTGTATTTCCGGGTGAACAGTACCAACAGTCTTAGAGGGATTAACCCCTAGACCGTTAAGCTCTGCCCACCTGGAAAGTTCCTTTAGAGCAGACTCCATGAGATCACTGATTGTGGACAGGAATCTTCCAGGGATCAGGATAGTGACGTCGTCTGCATATGCTACTACTCGTAGCCTCCTGGTTTCGAAGATCTCGAGGATGCTATTTACTACAAGGAGCCACAGCAGAGGCGAAAGAACACCCCCTTGTGGTGTGCCCCTTGTAGTAAGTTTCCTCACTGAGCACAGGCCTAGGTTAGAGTGGACCCTTCTGCTACTGAGCATGTCACTGGTCCACTTTACCACCTTCTCATGAACTTCGAACTTTCTAAGTGCGTTGATTATAGCCTCCAAGGTAACGTTATTAAAGGCTCCCTCGATATCGAGGAAAGCGGCTAACGTGTACTCCTTAGAGTTCAGCGATCTTTCAATCGTCTGAACGACCTCATGCAGGGCGCTGTCAACAGATTTTCCCCTGCAATACGCATGTTGCGCCTTGCAGAGTCCTCTGGACTGTGCCACTTCTCTAATATAAACGTCTACCAGCCGTTCAAGAGTCTTAAGTAAGAACGATGAAAGGCTGATCGGTCTGTAATCTTTTGCTGTTAAGTGGTTCACTTTCCCTGCTTTGGGAATGAACACCACCCTAACCTCCTTCCAGGCACGTGGGACATATCCTTGTTGGAGAGATCCACGAAAGATTCTCGTCAGGACCTTAACCACCGCCTCCTTAGACCATTGTAGCATAGCAGGAATGACACCATCAGGGCCCGGGGATTTATACGGGCTGAAGGAGTCAATTGCCCATGCCACCTTGGCTTCGCTAATTATCCTCTGAACTAGACCATCCGGTTGCGGTGTTTGTTGCCTATGCGACGTGGTCGCCTCAGCAACATCCGTGCATCCAGGAAAGTGAGTGTTCATGAGGATCTCAAGAAGTTCCTCCCTCGACTCCGTCCATGATCCATCAGATTTCCTGATGCTGCCAGGGGTGTGTGAAACCCCGGCTAGCACCTTACGGAGTCTGGCGGCCTCGTTAACATTGTCGAGGGATTCACAGTAATTCCTCCAATCATCCCGCTTAGCCGCCCTAATAGTTTTCTTAAACTTATTAAAGCTAGCCTTGTAGGCTCCCCAGTCTTCTTCAGTTTGACTAAGCTTAGCCTTATTGAAGAGACGCCTAGTATCTGTCCTCAGTTGTCTTAGCTCTGGGGTCCACCAAACTGCGTTGGTTTTCCGTGGAGCTCGACTTTTTGGACACGATTTCTTGAAAGATGTATTAAGAACTTTCGTTAAAAGACTAACTGACCTGTCAATGTTGTTTCTTTCAAAGGTAGCTGTCGCCTTGCGCGACGCCAGTTTTTCGGAAACTAGTGCACTGAATCTAGGCCAGTTAGTCTTTCTCGGATTCCTATAGGCTGGTGGACTCCCCACCTTCATGGCCACGGAAAAGACTATCCGGTTGTGGTCCGAAAACGAACATTCCGTCAGTACCTTCCAGTCGACCACAGAGATGGTACTAGAGTCGGTAACCAAGGTTATATCTATAACTTCTTCCCTAACCCTGTTATGGAAGGTTGGCGTATTGCCCCTATTACATAGCATAAGGTTAGAATTAAGAAGAAACTCAAAAATGGACTCACCCCTGCTGTTGGTGCCGGAACTCCCCCACTGAACGTGATGTGCGTTGGCGTCACACCCGATGATGAGATCAAGTCTCCGTGATCGGGCGTGCGCAACAAGGTCCCGGACCTCCTTTGGCGGTGGTTCCTCTCCTTCGAATCGCATGTATGCGGACGAAAGGATAAGGTCATGCCCCTCCATTCGCTCACATGCAGCCACACACAGGTCACCAGTACTGTATTGAGACAAGAGAAACATATTAGTGTACTTTCTATAAACAATACAGGCTCTTATCTTACCTTCACCACGCGAATGAAGTACTCTGAATTGACTTGACCCCAATCCACAAACACTGTCTCTGACGAGCCAGGGTTCCTGGATTAAGGCCAAGTCAACCTCCTCCTCCTCCAGGAATTGCATAAGATCGTGGGTGGCGGCCTTAGAGTGGTGCAGGTTAATCTGCACTACCTTCAGCCTTTCCCTGTGTGGCACGCTCCTTATTGGGGAAACGAGCTTTCAAGGAACCCAAACCGAACTTGACAATACCAGAGTCTCGTAGATGACTAAAGGACGGTTGGTCAACAGCGACCACGAGGTCCTTACCCGTCTCGTTTTTGCTAGTAGTGGAGGAAATTACTCTCCACTCTCCAGTGTTAAGGCCGCTGTTCTGCCGACCTATCAGCTTCAATGTGTCGGCATCCTCCATGACTGGAGGGGGGGACCCACAGTGTTACGATAGGTCGGAGAGGCAATCGGTCGCGAGACCGCCGATCGTGCGCACCAGGAAGTCAAGTGACTGCCTGTTGCCACAGCCGACGATCTTTACGCCCCTCTGCCAGCCAGCGCCGTCGAAGTCGATCTCGTCGTCCGCCGCCCCGAGCATCGCTCGCAGAATGCGCGCCTCAACAGAGAGCCAGTTTTCCGGACGAATTTTCCCATCGGGATCGCTCCGGTCCACTACGGCAATCTGTAGCTCCTGTGGAGAGGAGAAGCTCGCTGAGGGTTTCAGCCTTTTCCCCTCCCCTGTAGGCTGATCGTCCCCCGATCTACCCCGTTTGACCGCCTTTTCCACTGCGGTGGAAGTGGGCTTTGTCGAGGTGGATGGCTTCTGATCAGCCTTCCGTACTGACGAGGCAGCCGTGGCACTGTTTCCAGGCTTCGCCGCCCCTCCTCTGTCCGGTCGTACAGCTGTAGCGGCCGTGGCCCTAATACCAGGCTTTGCCGCCGTTGCTGTACCACTAGTCGACTGTGCAGCAGTGGCGCTGTCTCCAGGCGTTGCTGCAGTAGTCGATGTCATAGCACCAGAAATCGCCGCCTGCTTCTTTTCGTATTTTGCAACGATTTTCTGGTGCTTCTTAACTAGGTCTTTCTCCTTGTCAGACAAGGGTACTGAACCTTTGTTCACTTTGCGAAGGAAAGCAAGTGAGCGCCGGTAGCCATTCCTGGCTTTTTTCGCAGCACTGCTCGCCTTACTTTCCCCCGCCAAGGACGTTCCAGGAGTGGAACCGGTGGCCGCAGGTTCGTCCGTCTCCTCTAGGAGTGCCGCCTCCATGTCAGAGTCAGCAGACTCGACGCCGCTATTTTGCGAGAGAATCGTCGATCCCTCTTCTATAGCAACGTCGAGCCGAAGACCCTGAAACTGAGGCACCACCCCGAAAATTGAGGGACTGGCCTGAGCGGTGGTGTCCTGCGCTTCTTGCCTGCTTAAGGCAGGTTTGGGCGCCTCCTGCTTCCCAGTAGCGTTAGTAGACCGCGCAGCCTGGGGTCCCGCTGCGCAGCCTAAGCGGTCATTGGATAACGACGCCAGACAGCCCGCTCGCCCACTGTCTACCGCCGGTACTGGGGATCCGACTCCCTGCACCGTAAGAGTCCTTATGGGAGCCCTCCAGAATGGTTTTGATGAAGGGGGTCGCCTTCCCCTGTGGCGTTTCTTTGACATCTATCACGCCACCAAAAGATGATAAGAAAACAGCCGCTCCTAACATGGAGATCAGACGCTGACCAGGGAGCCGCCCACTGTGGGTCAGACGCTCCTGGATTTCCGCATCTCAAACTTCGCCAGCTGAGAAGACAAGCTTCAACAGCCGCCCGGTCACCAGAAGCAACCTTCGTGAAGGCGTTGAGTCCACTTGGCCTGGTACCCACAAGGATCGCAGCCGAAGATGTGGACCACGTCTACATCCGTGCAGTCAGGTGCTTTGCCTTATGGATCCAAACCCTGATCCCGTGTTAACGAAAGTCGTCCCAGGATTCGTAGGTGACAGCAGAAATCGGCAGCGGTTTGCGCCCCTTCCTCGGGCAGTCCTTGTGCATGTGACCCATTTGGTGGCACGTGAAGCAGGATCCAGGTGGGCGCAGCGGAGCAGGGCAAGAGCTCTGGTAGTGCCCAAACTTCGAGCAATTGAAGCAGCGGACTTCGGCCAAGTTTTCGGCGGTTGCGGCTAACTTTTGACTAGCGGTGGGCCTCGGGGGTTTGGCAGCAGTATTTCGGGTTCATAACGGTCCATTCGGCGCACTAGGTCGTCGATCGACGTCGCGTCATACAAGATTGCCACATTGTTGCTACTATCCGCCACGCCGTCGATAATGATATCGACCAGCTCGTCTTCGCCGATGTCTGACATGGCCGCGATGGTCTGCATGGCTACGACATAGCTTACGCAGCTCTCGGTTGTTAGCAGCCTCCGGGATCTCAGTCGGCGGTAGACCTCCTGCCGTGTCACCGTTCGGCGAAACATCATAATGATTGATGCTTTGAGCTCGTCGTAGCACACCAGACCAAGGTTGAAGACGAAATCATTTGCCGTGCCGTCGATACGTCGGCGGATGGCCAAACATTTTTCTCGATCACTGTACCCACAGCCTCTTGAGTAGTCTTCAAATTGAAGAAACCAGTGATGTACATCTTGGTGTCCCTCGCCGTTGAACTTTGGCACGGCAGCGTCTAGCTCGTCGAAGTTAAGCGGCCGAGGTTGGCTAGGGTGACCGCTTTCTAGCTCCTTTAGCTTTGCGGTAATGGTGAGCAACTCGTGGCGAAGTTTCAGGATCCGTAGCTGTTCCTCTAAGTGCCTGATTTCTTGGCTAGCTTCGGTCTCGGCGGCAGCAACCGTGGGGGACATCGGGCTGATGTTTGTAATGGGTGGTGTCACGAGCGGGCATGCGCTTGCCGGACGCATACTGGTCTGGCATACAGCTGATGCCTCTTTTTTAGAAGCGATGGCGGCCGGATTGGGCTTCGGTGGGACCTCGTGGTCAGCATCGGTGACAAAATGCATGCCGTTAGTGGCCGCAGTAGGTGCAGCAGCGAAAGGAACAGCGGCTGAGGAGTCCGCGGTAACGTTCATAACAGCGGAGTTTGTAGCAGCGGGACCAGCGGAGGCTACAGCAGTGGTGTTGGCAACTGTCGTGACGGCAGTGGTAACAGCAGTAAGAGAGACAGCAGTGGCGACAGCGGTGATGGTGGTCGGAGGGGTAGCGGCGGTGACAGCGGTGGTGGCAGCAGGGATAGCAGGCTCGACTTTTACGCCAACCTCGTCCCGGGTGACGGCAGCATCGGACTCGCAATCGTCCGACTCGGACTCAGCGTCAGGACTGGCAATGTGGACGCCAAACGACCCATCCGTTAAGGAGGCAGTGGCCTGGTGTTCGTCGAGTAGTGCCCTTAGTTGGCGGACACTGGCGTTCGCAGCAAATGAGACTCCGGCGGCGGCGAGGGCCTCGGCCAACGTGCTGCGGGTCACGCGTTTTCCATTATATAAAAAATTTTCCAATTTGGTGGGTAAATATCTTCGCCGTTTGGTGGTAAACCCCGCACTTGAGATTTAATACGTTCTAATTTATTTAAATGATACTCGCCGGCCTCGATGTCGGCCGATCTTCTTTTTCACCTCTACTCTCGTCACCGGTTCGATCAAGAAGAAAGCAATAACATTGTTGCTCGATTATCGATCAGCCGACCGGGTGACTCATACGCATCGAATTTCCCGGTGTTGCCACCAGTGCGGATTACAATTAAGAAATAGATATGTAACTTATTAAAATAAACAGAATAGAATGATTTAATAACTTCTTATATGTGTCACCACCATAGCAGTAGGCTGCACTTGTCATGTTCACTTTTCACTTGTCTTCACTTTCACTTTTCTTTTGTTATTCTGACATTTGTTACTGTTGAGAGCGAGAGAACGAGGCAGTTGCGAATCAGCCGTGAAATAAAGAGGATCACATTCGAAGCGTAATTGTTTTATTTGGCCGACTGATAGTCTCAGAAGTGGGATTTACCACGATGGATTTTGGAAAGTTTACTGTTGTGCAGCTAAAGGAAGTACTGCATCAATTGAATCAGAAAACGAGTGGAAGTAAAAGTGACCTAATCGTGAGGCTACAGATGATGGAAGAGGATATAGTGAGACCGGTATTGAAGGCGTTGGAGGAGGCAAGCGTTGGCGATGCTTTGGGTCACAATGGCCAGGAAGAGCAAATGACGGACGATGAACAGGGCATTGAGCGGATAGGTGCAGAAGTGAGTGCGCTGCGTGGAACGGTTGAGCTACTAGCCGCTCAGCTGGAGGCTCTGTGTTCATCAGCACCAAACGCTACACAAGCCATCGTGTCAACGCCGACTGCGCAGAGTGTGCCGCTTGCCACACAGCCGTATTCGTTGCCGCCGGTACAGTCATGTATTTCACAGCCGATGGCTCTGCCGACTATGCAGATGCCGCTGCCGTCAACTGCGCTGTCAATCGGACAGCCGTGTGCGCCGGTCAGCGCACAGTCGTACGTTTCGCAGCCGATGGCTCTGCCGACCATGCAGGTGCCGCTGCCGACAACCACTCTGTCAACTGGACAGCAGTGTACGCCGTTTGTCGCACAAACAATATCAACACAATCATTCGATACAGCATCGCAGTCGCGTCATCTGCCAGGTGCGCAGGCGCCGCTGTCGCTAATCTCACAGCCTAACGGATCAACACACATGCAACAGAGACAAACGTATCAACATCACGGAGATGAGACGAGAGACTTCTCAGGGTCACGAGGGAAACACACACACTCTCTTCATGAAATTTCGTCGATTTTGCCAGAATTTAACCCTTGCGAAAATGAGTACTCATCAATTCAATTCATTGAGCGAATCGAGCAGTTGAGAGGCATTTATCATTGGGACGACGCACTTCTTGTTCTTGCTGTTTTGACTAACTTAAAAGGTATTGCAAAGCGTTGGGCCGATGCGCAGCCAGTTTTCCGCGAATGGAATGAGTTTGTGAGTATGTTTCTGACGGATTTTCCTTATATTCATAACGCGGCAGATGCACATATTCGGTTGATGAATACGAAAATTAAGAAGGGGGAGAAAGTTATCGAGTTTTACTATCGGATGGTAGCTTTAGGCCGTCGCGAAAATATCGATGACAATGCAATCGTTCGTTACATTATAAATGGTTTAGCCGACGAGAGTTTACGCAAAACGTTGAGTGCTATGCGATTTCCAAAATGCTCCGATTTACTGCAGTCAATCCAGAATGTGTCAGCGAGTGGTAGCGTTCGGTATAGTTATCCGCAGAGGTCAGCTGAAGAAGGGCAAACCATTCAACATCAAGGGGATAACGCAGGAAATGGAAATAGGAGAGTGACGGGTCCCATCTGTTACAATTGCGGGGAACGGGGCCACATTTCAAGGAATTGCTCTAAGCCACAGAAGAGGCAGGGAACGAGGGTGAACGATAGGGTTACCAATTTGGGTAGTGATACACAGGTTAATGATTTGTGTGAGGCAGCACCAGTGAATAAAATCGAATTGGACGTTACGCGTGGGGAGTTATGTAAAACAATCACTATTTTTGGAAAGGGTTTAATGGAGTGCGTTGCTCTCATTGACTCAGGCAGCTGCAAGTCACTTGTTAAGCGTTCAATTGCTACGAAATGTCATCAGCTGATTATACCATGCGAAGAGAAGTTAATAGGATTCGCTGGCGGAGAGGTTAGGTGTCAGCGTAAAATTAGAATGAAAATGAGATGTGACGACGCGGTATATCCGGTTGAGTTGTTGGTTGTTGACGACGACGTTATGAGGTACGACGCGTTGATTGGAATGGATACTTTGGCGCAGGGTAAGGTGATTATCGAGGGCGGTACGTGTAAAATCATGTCAATTGATAGTCATACGATTGATGTAGATGACGAATTGCAGTTAAGTACCAAACAAAAGCTACTCGGGTTATTAAATTCATATAAGTATTGTTTTGGGGAGAAACTACACGAACTAGGGAGGTCAAAACGATTTAAGATGGATATTAAACTCACATCGTCAAAGCCAATCGCGAAGAAGCCGTATACTATTCCGATCCCAAAACAACACGTAGTCGAGAAAATTATAGCGGAATTGTCTAGTTTAGGGATCATTCGTCCGTCGAATTCATTGTATGCGTCGCCCATCGTTTTGGTACGAAAGCAGAATGGGGAGGATAGGTTGTGCGTCGACTTCCGTGAAATAAATGCTGTTACTGAGAAGCAGCCGTGGTTGATGCCCACCGTAGATGGGGTCTTGTCCACACTGGCAGGGAAACAATTCTTCACAACCCTTGACCTCATGTCTGGGTATTATCAGATCGAATTGACTGAATCGGCAAAATCACTGACCGCGTTTGTCACTCATAACGGGCATTATGAGTTTAACCGAATGCCGTTCGGACTGCGCAATGCACCATGTGCATTCCAGCGAATGATGTCCGAGCTGGTTGCACCTCTCAACAAGAAGGTGGTCAGTTATGTAGACGAGGTTATTATAGCCACAGCCACCGAAGACGAAAACTTGTTGTATTTGGAAGAATTTCTGAAAGTCGTTGAGCGCGAAGGTCTAACACTTCGACTTTCAAAATGCACTTTCTTGAAGCGCGCTGTGTCTTTCCTAGGGCACGAAGTGGACGCTGGTGGGATTAGACCAGGGGCTACGAAAACGCGAGCGGTTAGAGACTACCCCCTTCCCAATAATCCGTTGGAAGTCCGACGATTCCTTGGGCTGACAGGGTTCTTCCGCAAATTTGTGCCACAGTACGCACTTGTAGCAAAACCGTTGACGGAATTGACAAAAAGGGACGTTATTTTTGTATGGGACCCTGAGTGCGAAAAGGCCTTCCAAAAGTTGATTCGACTACTCACGGAGGCGCCAGTACTTGCTATCTATGACGTGACAAAAGAACATGAGTTGCACACCGACGCCTCAAGTGTGGGCATCGCAGCCATACTCACGCAAAGGGAGGAGAACGATTCTGTGAGGCCAATCGCATATTTCAGTAGGGCCTGCACTCCATCAGAAAGAAACTATCACGCGTATGAACTAGAAGTGCTCGCCGTGGTAGAGTCATGTCAGCGATTTAGAATGTTCCTGCTGGGAAAGCACTTTACTATTCTTACCGATTGTCAGGCAATAGCAAATGCAAAAGCAACAAAGCCAGTGGTACCTCGGGTCGCACGGTGGTTTTTGAGGTTGCTCGAATACGATTACGAAATCAAGCACCGCGCGGGAAGCTCAATGTGTCATGTGGATGCTATGAGTCGCGCGCCGATCAGAGAAGAACCAATGAATGAAATGGCAACTACAGTAATGATGTTGGCAACTGACGATTGGGTGGCTACAATGCAGCAGCAAGACGATAACTTGAAGCATATTATCGATGTCTTGAGGGGTGTGGCATCATCCGATCAAAAGATGCAAATAGGCGCGGAATATTCACTGCGAAACCATCGGCTATTCCATAAAGATGTGAATGGACTGTTGCTCGTGGTTCCAAAAGGAATGAGGTGGCGCATCGTCAAGTTGTGTCACGACGATGTTGGACACCCTGGAGTTGATGGGACGATAAAAAGAGCACTGCAACACTTTTGGTTCCCGCGACTAAGGAACTACGTCAAGAATTACATTAAGTCATGCATCGAGTGCAGCTATAGTCGTGATCCAGCCCAGAAGCAGTGTGAACTTTATGGTATGAATGTTCCTCAGTTTCCATTTCAGGTTTTGCATCTGGACCATCTGGGACCATTCGTGAAGAGTCGTCGCGGTAATGAATACTTGTTAGTTGTCGTCGATGCTCTTACGCGATACGCAGTCATTGCCCCTGTCCGGTCAACGAAGACGAAGCCCGTGATTGACGTTTTGAACCAATTAACACTCTGCTTCGGGTTGCCACAGCGAATGGTCACTGATCGAGGAACCGCATTCACATCAGCAGCATCCACGACATTCTGCAATGAGAATGGGATACAACACATCAAGGTTGCAGTACGAACACCTCGTTCAAACGGCTTGGCAGAAAGGGTCAACCAGGCCGTGCTGCGTTATTTAAAGGCATCAACGAGTGATCTAAAAGAGTGGGATACCCATGTCCGTATGTTGCAATGGACACTAAACACCAAGATAAATTCAACGACGAAGTTTGCACCTCTCGATCTCATCTACGACTTCCCTTTGCGTGATCTGAGT
The DNA here is from genome assembly GCA_963971225.1 of Melieria omissa. Lineage (NCBI taxonomy): Eukaryota > Metazoa > Arthropoda > Insecta > Diptera > Ulidiidae > Melieria > Melieria omissa. The sequence goes on along the minus strand of OZ020268.1, from coordinate 63,256,655 downwards.
GGAAATAAGGTATTAGCTGCGTTACACGACGATGACGATGCACATCTCCACATGAATGGGCGACGGAACGACGCTATCCGGAATATAGAAACGGCCCGGAAGCAATGGAAGGCCAGGTTTGGCGCCAAACATAGTAAACCCACAAAGTATCAAGAGGGTGATCTGATCCTGCTGGAATCGCCAATGCCAAGTACGGGTGAATCACGAAAGCTTCAACCAAAGTATAAAGGGCCGTATATGGTAAAAAAGGTTCTGAGGTTCGACCGATATGTAATTGAAGATGTAGACGGGTTCCAACGCTCACAGCGCAAATACAGCACCGTCGCCACAACCGACAAAATGAAACCCTGGTGCGCCTTATTCCCGGAGGTGGACGATGATAACTTTGAAGAAGAGGACGACCCCGACGCAGGTGACGACAACATGTAACTCGGGACGAGTTTAGTGTCAGGAGAGGCCGAGCTGTCACCAGCATAGCAGTAGGCTGCACTTGTCATGTTCACTTTTCACTTGTCTTCACTTTCACTTTTCTTTTGTTATTCTGACATTTGTTACTGTTGAGAGCGAGAGAACGAGGCAGTTGCGAATCAGCCGTGAAATAAAGAGGATCACATTCGAAGCGTAATTGTTTTATTTGGCCGACTGATATATGTAAATAAGATTATGCAATTTTAAAGATATTCACTTAAGCATGGTTCTCAAAATTAAAACACGATATCTGTTAATTTGTCGGCATATTTATTCGAAATATTCTCCTCCTGATTCAATACACTTGTTACATCGATTTAATAGTGATTCAAACGAGTGTTCCAGCTCATTTTTCGGAATTTCCTCCAGTGCTCTCGTGGAAGCCCGTTGTATGGTCTGAATGTCATCAAAAAAGCATTCACTCAACTTCAATTTCAGTTTCGGGAACAAAGAGAAGTCGCACGGTGCCAAATCAGGTGAGTACGGCGGATGATTCAACACACAGACTTGATTCCGAGCCAAAAACTTACAAACATTGAGTGCTGTGTGACTCGGTGCATTATCGTGCAACAGAGACCAACTTTTTGGATCGCGGTATTCTGGTCGAATACGACGGATTCTGGCCATCAAACGCTTCAAAACTTCGATGTAATATTTAACAATTGTTTTCAGAAAGTTTGGATCATTTTCTGCGGCTGCAACGATGTCTCTAGAATGACTGACTCTCATTATTTTTTGCATTAATTTCAACATCAAACAAAAACGTGTTTTGCAAAATGAATTTTAATAAATATCATGATGAAATAAACAAGGTGAAGCAAGTGACGGCATACCCTTATTTTGACAAGAGAGCTTTTGAAAAACTGACATTTCCAAAAACAATTTCTCAAAACATGAAAGTCTTCTTCTTTGTTCGCATTAACCCACTTGTTGCGAAAAGTAGGCGACCAAGTGGGCAACCCAGCAGCTGTCACTAACTTTCTTTGCCTGTCTGACGACGTGGCAACGTCGTCAATGAAAATGACTAAATTTAACAAAGGGGCAACACGGCGGCCGCCATCTGCTTTCTCCTCCTTTCTGACTGGCGACGTGCAACCGATCGGGTGTGGGAGATATTGTAAATCGACGAACATCGGGAAAACGGACAAAGTATATGTAATTTAATAGTAAGAAAAACATTGTACACTAACTCCTTATTTCATTGTCATAGATATTTGAACACAACTCACTCACATCACAACCCAACCTTATATTTAACATCAACTGATAATAAAGATACGTTTTGATTAAACCCCTGCATGGGGCACCGTTGCAAATATTGGCCTATTTCTCAACATCTTCAAATATTTTTTCACGAAATGACGTCGGCACCGGGTCGGAGTTGCAAGAACCAGTGGTTCCATTTTCGCTGTGTGGGAGTGACGGCCGCGATCGAGCATGAGGACTGGAGCTGCGCCGGCTGCACCGCACCGCTTGTCTGCACAACTGGAGCACCGGCACAAGCTGAAGCGAGCGCCGCGGACAGACAAACAGCACCGGCTGAAACACGTAGCAACAATGCGCTACGATCGATGGCGGCCGCTGAAGGTTCTGCGTCCGTTCATTGTGCTGATCGCAGAAAATCAACCACGACGCGTCGCCTACAAGCAGAGAAGCAGCTTCTTGACGAGGAGGAGCAACTGCTGCGCCAGAAAGAAGCGCTGTTAAAGCGGCGTAGGGACCTTCTTCTGCAAACAGCTGAATATTCAGACACAGAAGTCGATCTCGACGAGGTAGCAGTGGAGCAGTGGCTGCAGGGCACAGAAAGTGTGGTAGCGCATGACGCGGTGTCACGCGAGGTGGAGCACAACGCTCACCCCAGCCCTCCTGCAACGTCAACGGAAAACCTCTGCGTACAACAGCGGATCACATCAGTTCTTGGTAGATTGGAGATTCTTGGGCAACAGGCCAAGCGTAAAACAGCCTCGCCGCCCACTGGCTTATGGTTGCCAAGTGGCCGTCCGGGCTGCCCGATGAGCGGGGCTACGCCTATGCGCACCGAATCTATCACCAAACAACTGACCACTGGCTCATGGTTGCCAAGTGGTCGCCAGGACTGTCCGCCAACTAGCGGGGCCGCACCGACATGCAACGGAGTTGCGTCTCATCCACTGACCACTGGCTTATGGTTGCCAGGTGGTCGCCAGGACTGCCCGCCGACTAGCGGGGCCACTCCGACTTGCAACGGAGTCGCATCTCATCCACTGACCACTGGCTTATGGTTGCCAGGACTGCCCGCCGACTAGCGGGGCCGCTCCAAATTGCGACGGATTTGCGTCTCATCTACCGACCACTGGCTCATGGTTGCCGAGTGGTTTCCAAGGAGGCCCACCGACTTGTGGGACCGCAAACCGCCCGCCGCTCTCCGGCTCAAAGTTGCCCGACTGCCTTACGGGCTGCCTGCCGGATTGTGGCTCAGCACAGACAATGGATCCTGGGCCCGGTACATTGCTCACGGCCCGTCGTCTCACAAGTGATCAACTCGCCGCTCGTAGTAGCATCACCAAGGAACTTCCGAACTTTGATGGCCAGCCTGAGGAGTGGCCCTTATTCCTAGCCACTTACGAACAAACAACAGAGATGTGCGGATTTTCTGAAGGCGAAAATCTGGCGCGCTTACGTCAAGCATTGACGGGGGCGGCACGCCATGCTGTGAAAAATCTGCTGCTGCATTCATCTTGTGTTCCGCAAGTAATGGAAACTCTGCGAATGAAGTTCGGCCGACCAGAGCTGATAATCAGTGTGCTCCTGGATCGGATCCGGGGTCTTCCAACTATAAAGGAAAACCGACTAGAGACTCTAGTCGACTTCGCTGTGGAAGTGCAAACCATCTGCGCCACCATTAAGGCGTCCAACATGACGAACTATCTCAACAACCCAGAGCTAGAACAGCAGCTGGTCGGCAAATTACCAGGCCTACTTGCTGCGTTCTGGGGTATGCACAAATTGCAGCTGCCGTCACATAACTTGGAGAACTTTGGACTGTGGTTGTTCCAGCTTGCCCAAGGGGCCAACAACGTGCTCATACCTGGAGCAAGCGCCAAGCCCGCGCCAAAGCGGGGTGTCCTGAATGCGCACACCAGCCCTTCTCATGAAGGAGGAGGCCAGTGCGTCATCTGTAATGGACAATGCGTCGCTGTTGCCAGCTGCAACGACTTCAGAGTCGTCGACCGGAAGGCTAGATGGAAGTTGGTGAAGAAGCATCATCTGTGTCGTTGCTGTTTAAAGCCGAACCCGTGCACCACGAAATCTGTTTGTGGAATCCAGGGTTGTACTGCCAATCATCACCCCTTGCTGCATAAATGGGGTTCAGCTGAGACTAACCCGCCTAGGCCCGACGTACTATGCAGTACACGCTCTAACGGCGCCGACTCTATCCTGTTCCGGGTATTGCCTGTTACTCTGTATGGAAATGGAACTCGGCTAGATACGTACGCCTTTTTCGATGATGGCTCCTCACTCACGCTGATGGACGTTGAACTACAAGAGAGCCTTAAGTTGAAGGGTGTGAAACAGCCGCTGTGCCTGAAGTGGACTGCCAATACTCATCGGTATGAAGATGACTCGCAGATACTGGACTTGAGAATTTCGGGAGATAATCCCAACAAGCGTTTCGCCTTGAGGAACGTACGCACGGTTAGCAAGCTTGATTTGCCCTCACAGACGCTGGACGTTCATGAGCTTAAAACAAGGTACGCGCATTTGAGAGGCCTGCCGCTTACTTCCTACACAGATGCCACGCCTAGATTGCTGATCGGCCTCAACAACAGTCGACTCGGTCTAGCTCTACGTGCAAAGGAGGGGGAACAGGACGCGCCCGTAGCTGAGAAGACACGCCTAGGTTGGACCATCAAAGGTTTGCTCAACCAGGGACAACGCTTGAATTCTGGATATCTAAGTTATCACGCCTGCGACTGTGACGCCGCTCCGCACGATGAGCTTCTTAGAATCGTGAAGGAGTACATCTGTCTCGACAAATCGGACGTCGAACGTAAAGCTAATGCCCTGCTATCTACCGATGATCGGCATGCGATAGAACAGCTAAAAGGCATGACGAAACGCGTTAACGGCCACTTCGAAACTGGTTTACTCTGGAGATGTCTGCAGCCTACACACCCCAATAGTTTGCCGCTCGCCCTGCATAGGGCCAGGTGCTTGCAGCAAAAATTAGTGCGGGATCCGGAGCTTGCAGAAATCTTGACGAATAAAATTGACAGCTACATCAGCAAAGGCTACGCTAAACGCCTTGATGCCGTATCGTTAGCAGAGGAGAGATGCTGGTACCTGCCGATCTTCCCGGTTCACAACCCACATAAACCAGGCAAATTTCGACTTGTGTGGGACGCCGCAGCCAAAACCGATGGCGTTTCCTTGAACTCCATGCTGCTAAAAGGGCCCGACCAGTTAACGTCTCTGGTGTCCATCTTGCGCAGATTTCGGCAGCGAGCGGTAGCAGTGAGCGGAGACATAGAAGAGATGTTTCATCAAGTCCGCATACGCGGTGAGGATCAAGACTACCAAAGGTTTGTGTGGTTCGAGCGTGGAACAACGACACCTGCTTTGTTTGCTATGACCGTGATGACGTTTGGCGCTACCTGTTCACCTAGTTGTGCGCAATATGTAAAGAACCTGAACGCATCGGAGTTCCGCACTCGGTATCCTAGAGCTGCCGTCTGTATCATAGACAATCATTATGTCGACGATATGCTAGACAGCGTGGACACTGAGGAGGAGGCTATTCGCCTCGCCACTGAGGTAAAGTTTATCCATGCGAAGGGCGGATTTCATATCCGGAACTGGCGTTCAAATTCTAACAACGTACTGAAAGCTTTGGGTGCCACCACAACTGACAAGGAGGTAAGCTTCTGCCCGGAAGACAACGCGACTAAAGTATTGGGCCTCTGGTGGCTCACCCAAGATGATTGTTTTACCTTCCGAGTAGCCACGCATCACAAGAATAACGAATTGCTGCAAGGCCTCCGCCATCCTACAAAGAGGGAACTACTGAGCGTGGTGATGTCAATCTTCGATCCATTGGGGCTTCTTGATTTCTACATCATCTACGCAAAAATCATCCTGCAAGAAGTGTGGCGTTCCGGCTGCGATTGGAACGAGCAGATTCACGATGAGCAGCACCGCAATTGGGTCAGATGGGTACAACTTGAGCCGTGAGCTATGTCCGCTACACCGCTGAAGGGAACGTCGACTGTATACTTCTTGGCAGCAAGGCCAAAGTGGCGCCGCTCAAGATGCTTTCTATACCGCGCCTCGAGCTTCAAGCAGCCCTTATAGGTGCAAGATTGGCTACCAGCATCATGTCATCACTCACCTTACCCATAAAGAAGCGTACGTTTTGGACAGATTCCCGTACCGTGCTAGCCTGGATTCGCTCCGATCACCGGCGCTACTCGCAGTTCGTAGCCTTTAGGGTCAGCGAAATCGTGGAGTTGACTGAAGCTTCCGAGTGGCGATGGGTTCCTTCGGCGGAAAACGTGGCTGACGACGCTACTAAATGGCAGCCATCCCCGGATCTATCCAATCGAAGCCGATGGTTCCATGGCCCCCATTCCTGAAGAAGGACCGCACGGAGTGGCCCAGCGAACCTGAGGGAACCAACTCCACCAGAGCAGAGCTTAAAGCGCAGTATCTAGGCCTCCATCATGAAGCCCAGCAGACACTGCTTACCACCACACTCGAACGGTTCTCATCGTGGAGACGTTTGCTTCATGTAGTCGTTATGGTGGTTCATGCTGCAAGCTATTGGAAGTCGTTTCGCCAAGATGCGAGAATGGCTCGTGGGCTGCCGAGCCAAGAGCATTTCCAACACGCCGAAAAACTCATATGGAGAGAAGCTCAACGCGCTGTGTTCGCCGATGAAATCGCCACATTAGCGAGAGGGAAGCCGATTAGCCGTTCAAGCCCCATCTACACGCTCACGCCATATCTAGACAACGACTCTATATTGCGGCTCGGGGGAAGAGTACAATTAAAAGGCGCTCGAGACTTAATCATATTGCCGAAGAATCACCACGTAACTCGGCCGATCGTCTTGGACTACCATAGCCGGCTCTGCCATGGCTATTCTGAAGCTGTGGTGAATCAATTGCGCCGAGTATTTTGGATTCCTAATCTTCGAGCAGTCGTCAACAAAACGCGCCGTGAGTGTCAGGTCTGCCTCAACCGCAACGCGCAGCCTCGACCACCAAGGATGGCTGCCCTACCGTCGTTTAGAATAACACCTTTTCTACGGCCATTTTCCTATGTGGGCGTAGACTACTTTGGACCCATTCTGGTGGCGGTCCGCAGAAGTTCAGATAAAAGATATGGCGTCCTCCTGACCTGTCTTACCACAAGAGCGGTACATCTAGAAGTAGCTTATTCGCTGTCTGCCGACTCGTGCATTTTGGCTATTCGCGGATTTATGGCCAGGAGAGGCGTCCCATTAGAATTCTGGAGTGACAACGGAACCAACTTTCGAGCCACGGAGCGTGAACTAAGAGAAGCCTTCGACGTCATTTACCAGTTCGACAATGAAGTGGCGGTTTATACCCCCCGCCTCGCCGCATATGGGCGGCTCATGGGAACGGCTGGTGCGTTCGGTAAAAGATGTGCTGTATAAGATACTGCCGTCTCAACGACCTTCAGATGAACTACTTCGCGGGGCCCTTATGGAGGTGGAGGCCACAATTAACTCACGGCCACTGACCTATGTTCCGGTTGGTAAGGAAGACAACGAAGCGCTCACGCCGAACCACTTTTTGCTAGGCAGCTCCAGCGGTTTGAAGCCGTTAATCGAGTTCGTTGATGGAGCCGTGCAACTACGCCAAAGCTGGAGAAGTGCGCAACAACTGGCCGACGCCTTCTGGCGTCGTTGGACGCAGGAGTACTTACCAACTATTACCCGTCGCTCCAAGTGGTTCGAAAAGGTAAAGCCGATAGATATTGGGGACATTGTATATATCGTGGACCCTGATGGACCAAGGAATTGCTGGCCGAAGGGTAGAGTAGTGGCAGTCCGGAAGGCCCAGGACGGGCAAGTCAGAAGCGCTATCGTGAAGACCAGCGCCGGAGAACTTGAAAGACCTGCCGCGAGGCTCGCCGTACTTTCCGTAGGTGAGGTGCTGTAATAGGTAGGCCTAGACGGCATACCGAGGAGGAGTGTTGCGAAAAGTAGGCGACCAAGTGGGCAACCCAGCAGCTGTCACTAACTTTCTTTGCCTGTCTGACGACGTGGCAACGTCGTCAATGAAAATGACTAAATTTAACAAAGGGGCAACACGGCGGCCGCCATCTGCTTTCTCCTCCTTTCTGACTGGCGACGTGCAACCGATCGGGTGTGGGAGATATTGTAAATCGACGAACATCGGGAAAACGGTCAAAGTATATGTAATTTAATAGTAAGAAAAACATTGTACACTAACTCCTTATTTCATTGTCATAGATATTTGAACACAACTCACTCACATCACAACCCAACCTTATATTTAACATCAACTGATAATAAAGATACGTTTTGATTAAACCCCTGCGTGGGGCACCGTTGCAAATATTGGCCTATTTCTCAACACCACTTATGCCTGGTGTATTAAAAAATCAATTTCATTATTATTGAAGTCCGTTGCTGAAAATTCTTTGTTAGAAAAAGCTTCTATCGATTAACGTCTTATATCATTTTTTCAGCGATGCAGATAGTGTCTGTGATCGTATTTATGGGCAATTTTGACTTGTAACGCCTAGGCTCCAGTTCGGAGCTATAGTTAAGAGTCTGCATTATTCCGATTCGTTGCCGTGGCGGCAGATCCCCACGCTGTATAACTATTGGTATTGCCATGTGCTGTCTTGCACAAACAGCATCTACTCGGCATTTTCTCCGCGATCAAAATTTTAAAACACGAATATTTTCGCTTTCACGTTTTGATTGGGGTTCAAAATATTCTCTCAACGCCAAAACAAAATTGAATTTCAAATGCTATGTTTCAAAATAAGGGCATGGGGTGACAAAACTGTCAGCTACTAGCTTCTTCTTGTTTATTTCGTCATGAATAAATATTAAATGTCAGCCAAATGGCATGTAAATTTTGGAAAATTCTAGTAAGATTATCCTTTTATCCATTTTTAATTTTTTTTCTGTTTGATTCTATTGCTTTCTATAAAATTTCAAGCACATATACGGTTCCAAATAATTTACAAGTCCGTTTACTGTTCAATGGAATACAAATTTTTCAACAAATATAAAAAGCATAACCGGAAATTCCCGTTATTAGTTTTGTACGCAAACTTATTCTGCACCGTTTTGTGTCAATGTCATTGTCAATAAATATGAATACATTGAAAATTATTATTTTAATTCATCTAAAACAAAACAAAAAGTGCAGTGAAAAATGTGGATAAATAAATAAAAACATACATCATAGCATAATTTTGACTTGCCTGTACGGAAACTTATTCTGACTAGTGTACTACGGGGTCGATGATGACGGGGAAAACCCCAAATTAAAAAATTGTGGAAATGTGCAAATACCTTACCAATTTCAACTCTAGATGTTAACATGGACATTGAGGAAAAACAAAAAACAAGGACTTTGTTGAAGCTATGGTAATTTCAATATTGTGTTCAGTATTGATTGTGGCCACAATTAGACCTTTGTAAAAGTATTTCTAAGGTGGTCGAAACTTTCTAAATCACGCCTTGTTGTTTGTTTTTCGTCCTCCTGTAAAAGTCGTTTAATGTTAGCGTTATTATTATTATTTTAGTATAGGAAGAATAATCTTTAAGAACGATAATCTAATATTTTCTTTTTTCCATTTGTATAAGATTTCTCACCTCTATGCTATTGATACGATGAGAAATTCTGTGCCGCACTGTAAAGGAATGCTTTTCTCCGCACGAATGTTTTCCAAGCATACTTGTAGGCATGCCCTGTGAAGTACAGCACAACTGTTATAAGTTCGCTTGGTATAGTCCGATATGGCAAGGATGGTTCTCGAAGAAATAGGCTGTGCGAGAATGGTCGAGCGCTTTCTAATTGGAAGTTGCAAGAAACTTCGGCGCGATAAGAAAACTGGTATAAAAGCAGCAGTGCGCAGCGCAATGGGTCGAGTCTGTGTTGAGCAAGCACTGGGGAAACATGCAATAGTAGTAGTGTAAAGTAGAACAAGTGCAAATTTGTAAATAAAGCGATTGTTAGTTTTGACTACGTTGCGCTGGATAACTGAAGTAGTTTTGTTTTCAAAACCAATAAAAACGAACCTGTGAAGTAATTTTCGTAACACTATAAAAGGCATTTCGCAGGATATCGACGCACTCTTGCGTCAAATGTTTTCGGACAGCTTTCTGATCAAGTTTAACTGGGATGGAAGGTGGGAAAAGCGGGCCTTAAACAAGCTTATGTTGGTGGATAAGATCATATACGATACATCATTATAATCCCAAATAAATTACTATTATAATTGAAACTGCTTTTCTTTCTTTGCAGATATTTTCCAAGCTCAAGGGGAGCAGTTTATTTAAGCCACCACCGGCAGAAGCAAAAGTAGTTTATTAAAAAAAATGATTAAAGAATGTATATAGTGTTAATTTAAATTAGTTTAAGTATTACTTTAGTTAAACTTTTGTATTAGTGTATTGGTTTTTAATAGTGTTATCAATATTATTTTTTATTTTATTTTTAGTTTTTTTTAATTTTATTTATTTAATTTTTTTTTATTAGTAAGTCTTTTTAGTATTTTTATCAAACATATCAAGAAAAATAAACAACTTATTTTCATCTTTTTTGTAAATATTAATTTTTTTCAATTTATATAAATGTTTATCATAAATATTTACTCTTTACATATCTTATAAATAAGTAAATGTTATTTGAAAAAGTAATTAAAAATCAAGAAGTCAAAGCAGAGTATTTTACAAGTCAGCAAACATGTATATTTTAGTGTTCAACAAACAGGTATATTTTCACCAAAAATCAAGCGAGACAGCTATACATTTGTTGCGTTCTAAAATGTCAACATTTCATGTGTGCGAGGACTGTGCGACAGACTGAGTGACAGCAATAACAGGAGTAAACGGCATAGCTATACATTTTAAATAAACAAAACAACAGGTGTAAGAATGAGCAGCATCTAATGAGTAGTTTTTACTAGCGGCCATTATTGTTTTGCACAATCATATGAATATGCATACAAGAAGTAGGTAGCGCCCATTATTGCTTGAAATGACGTATGTTTACAAGAAGAAGAAGCATAGAGTTGTTTTCGCTAGGGGCCATTAACGTTGGCAATAGCGTATGCACAGTGGCCCAGATTCAAGTATTCCCTGACGTACGCAAAAAACATGGCAGGCTTCAAAAACATACGCATAGGGTGACATCAAAACACCGGCACACCTCATAAAAATATAAGCAAATAAATCTTATATATAAAATTCTCGTGTCACAGTGTTTGTTACCGTACTCCTCCGAAACGGCTTGACCGATTTTTATGAAATTTTACATGCATATTCAGTAGGTCTGAGAATCGGCTACTAACTATTTTTTATACCCCTAAGGGGCGTGGCACATTTTTGTGACCCAATTATTCTGCTGAACTACAAGTCACAGAGGAATGGAACTTAGCATGAACCTATCATGTAATCATATCTCTCGACAGACGGAATGAGGCGGGTTTTGGACAACAGGGCGTGGCACCACCCATACAAGCAAAATCTTTCAAATAGAATATCTTCGAAATTATAAGTAGCACAACATTAAAATTTAGTACCCCGTCGTCCCATAGATGAGTCATTCTACTGGTAACATTTGATGGGCGTTGGCCAAGGGGCGTGGCACATTTTTGGTGACCCAAATATTTTGTTGAACTATAAGTCGCTCAGCAATGAAACTTAGTACGAACCAACCATTTATTCATATATTTCGACAGAGGGAATGGGGCAAGTATTGGACGAGGGGGCGTGGCACCACCCATAAAAGCAAAATCTTTAAAATAGAATATCTTCGAAATTATAAGTAGGACAACATTAAAATTTAGTACCCCGTCGTCCCATAGATGAGTCATTCTACTGGTAACATTTGATGGGCGTTGGCCAAGGGGCGTGGCACATTTTTTGTGACCCAAATATTTTTCTGAACTATAAGTCGCTCAGCAATGAAACTTAGTACGGACCTACCATTTGTTCTTTTGACAGAGGGCATTGAATAATGGGTAGGCATTGAATAAGAGGGCATGGCACCGCCCATATAATTTAAATCTGGTTTAAGCGCAGTCCATTTCTTTACTGAAACTTAACAGCAACATTGTTTATTTGTGGGCCTTGATTGCGTTAATCAGTAGCTCCTCCTCTTCCTTCAGTTGGTTTTCTTCGTCAATTTGCATCGCCATAGATTCGCCACCTCGCGTATTTCATTATAAAAAAACAACAAATGTCGTGCGAGACAAAGTTCTGGGTCAGCTAGTGATTAAGTAAATCCTCGTAATTAATAAGGCTATGAAATTTTTTGGCAGCCGCCGTGGCTCAGTTGGTTAGTGCGCGGTCCAGCGAGTCGCATGCAGAGCGACGCAAGTTCGAATTCTGCATGTAGTAACACCTTACAAAAATAACGGGAAACTCGTTTTCTCTTTCAGTGGCTGTCCTCTCAGCTGGAAATGGCAAACCTCTGAGAGTAAAAATTGCCTATGAAAAAGCTCCCAACCTGCCGTTCGGAACCGGCATAAAACTGTAGGTCCCTTCCACCCGCGTACAAAATTCACACGCACAACACGGGTGGTTGCGGGAAGCTAGGCCTTAGTCTCGCGTAAGCGGGCTGTCGTGCCAATCAAAAAAAAAAAAAAAAAACTAGCTGCCAAGGCTATCGGCTTCCGGTTAGATATATTTAAATATAAATATTTATTAGATTATGGATATTTATTTTTTTAGAAAGGAGTATGTGTGGCGTATATTTTTATCTGTGGGGTCTCTAAGTAGTTCTAGGGGGTTACGCGTTTGGAATACTGAAGCTCTGAGAGAATTAAGTGAGGGGCATTCTGAAAGGATATGGGTAATTGTTAGTGGGAAGTTGCGGCAAAATTTACAGATTGGTTACGGTTCGTTTTTTAGTATGTATACGTGTGTGATGTTGGTGTGGCCTAACCTGAGGAGGACGAAGCATCTGTTCATGGCTGTTGATGTTGTAGACGGGAGTTTAATTGGAGCTTTGTAAGGATTTATGTTTTTGTAGCGGTGGTTGATTGTTGACCAGTCTGCAGCTGCTTTGAGATATATTTGTTGAGAGGCCAATTTGGATACGAATTTTGTTTGAGAAAGGCATAAATGTATTTAGTGGAGCTGTTGTCGCTGATTTCGCTGCTTGGTCAGCATGCTCATTTCCGGGTATACCAACATGACCTGGAACTCACATAAGTTTCACTATGCTTCCTAGTTGTATGATTAGTTGTTTTATTGCTGCAATCGGTTCGGATGTGTTGGCAACGTTTTTTGCTCCTTCGAATGCAGCAATGCTGTCGGTGCATATGATAGATTTGGCCTTGCTGGATTTAACTATTCGAAGGGCTGCTAGAATAGCTTGTACTTCGGCATCAAATGCCGTTGCAACCGTCGGAAGAATCCCGTGTGCTTGTACGTTTCCATCCACGTCTACTACTGAGAAGGCTACTCCTGTGTTGCTTTTCGAGCCGTCTGTAAATAGTAGTCTCCAATTTTTTTTGATGAGTGGGTCAATTGCTTCGTTATAGAGCTGCATGTATGAGGATCCAGCTGTTGTTTGTTTCCGGTAAGATGTGAGGCGGCCGATAAAAGACGTTTCCTGAAGTGCCCACGGCGGATGTTTTAAGTTTGGGGTTGGTATTGGGATGATGTTAGTCCCTGTTCGTGTTGCTAGATCGAAGACGTTGCTGAGCAGAGACGCGTGTCTTAATGGCCGTTTGCGTTGTTTAAGCAATTGAATTTCGCTTTGGAGGATTGAGTGGTTGTTGACGTAGATTTTCGGAGTGTGGCGGTATCTTATGTATTGAATCCGTTCTTCAATTGAGAAAAAGCCGCTCTCTGCTAATAGGTTGTCTGTACGAGTCGTCCTGAATGCTCTGAGGCTGCATCTGAGGGCTGCATGGTACGGGCTCTTGATTTGCATTAACGCGGATTTTGCACATTTCCCGTAAATTGCTAGACCGTAATCAATTTTTGATAATATGGTTAGTCGGGTTACATTGAGGAGGGTGTTTGTGTGCATGTGGCTTTTGTTAGATGATAGGTATTTTATAATGCTTAGTCTGGCAGCTAGGCTTGTTCTTAGGTGGTAACAGTGGTTTCTAAAAGTATTTTTACAGTCAAAAGTTAATCCTAAAATTTTTAAATTTAATAAATTTTCGATTATATGGGAGTTGTGTTGAATTCTAATAGGGTTACAGTGGTTGTATAATTTCACGCGGAGCGGTAGAAATAAAGAAGCGGGTTAGAAGTTCGGGGTTTAGTGTGTTTATTCGTGGACGTACGTATTACAAGTAAGTACACGAAACATTAAACGATACAAAGCGGCCGAAGCCGGGAGCAGAGAATAGGGGGAACATGATTACAAAAGGAGAAGGAAAGATTGGGATTAGGGATGGGATCGACGGATCACTATACACAGCACAGTACATCTGTACATCGCGCCCGCCATTGCAGATTGCAATTAGAATGCGTGGCGGGGTCCCGCCCAGGGTTGCGGCGGACGGCTGGCTGGTTTGGCGGTGATGCGCGGTTGCCCTGCTGTATGATGGGCTGACGGCTGGGGGGTTGTCGCCGATCAGCGATGACGAAGCGCTGGGGAGTGTGCTGAGGGCCTCTCTGCTGTCGAAGCTCGGTGCGGGCGTGCGGGGCAGTCTGGGTGGCAACTGCTGCGGGGGTCGTTAGCTCTGGATCTGCAAAAGAGATGTAATTTGTTAGAGATGATGGTGTTGACATCGTTGGTTGGTGTGATTGGTTTGTCAAGCGATGGGGTTCGCTTGAGTTGCCGTCTGAGGAGTGAAGGCGCTTGGAACAGGTCGCACGGGAATGGCGACTGACTCGGACCCGGAATGGGTGCGCTCGAGTTTTGTTGTATGGGGGGGTGCAATGTGGAAATGCGAGGGGGCTGCAGTTTCCATCAATTGCTGTGCATATTGACGTGTGGCGTTGAGCCAACGCTTGTTGTGTACCCTTTTTCGCGGTCTCATTGGGGGCGATAGCCATCCTGCGGGGGGCGAAACGTTTGGCAACGAAGGGGGCTGTTTGCCATTTCGAGTTTGAATGTGCAGGGATGGTGGGTTCCGCGTGATTTGCCTTTATTTCCTTGAGTGGAAACCCAACGGGATTGAGGGCGGCATTCACGTCAGAAAGGGGTTCCTTTAGAGTAGGAAGGTTTTTTCGAAGGGCGGGATCAGTGTGCGCATGGTGATTTGGCACCGCGGCGACATTTGTCAAAGGTGATGACAGGTGTACTGGACCGCTTAATATCCAACCGAATACTGTAAGTTGAGCAAGTAAGCTGCCACATACATTTCGGTGGAAACCTTCGAGCATGATGTGAGGGATGAGATCACTGCCAATCACTATATCGATCTGCGCTGCCTCGAAGGGGTTGGGATCAGCGAGGTCTACCATGGCGAAATCGTTCAAATTGGGGTGGGTTATTTTGGACGGGGGAAGAAAGTCCGTAAGCTTTTGAAGCACGATTGCTTGCACGGGGAGATTTGTGCTCGTTTTAGGGACTGCCAATGTCAAGAAGCATATATGGTTGGCGTTTTTCACCATTTGTCCACCCATGCCCGAGATCTGGAGGTTAGATTTCTCGATAGGCAATTTTAGGCGTCTCTGGACCTTCGAGGAAATGAAGGTGCGCTGAGAGCCTTGATCGATCAACGCTCGAACTCTGAACAACTTTCCTAAATGCATAATGGACACCAGTGCCGTAGGCAGAAGGGATTGGATGCCATTATTTGGTTGAAGGGCTGGTACTGGGAGCGTACTTTGCCTTGAAGATGTGCTGTGTTGCGCATCGAAAGTAGGAGGATGAGTGATGGAGTTGTTGCTCGGTTTTTGGATAACCGTTGAGACCAGAGAAGTGGTCGAAGGTGATTGATTGGGGGAGTGAGTGGATTGCGCATTGCCTTTGGGGAGATGAAGCAAAGAGTGGTGCTTTTTCTGGCAATATACGCATGTGAAATTGCTTGTACAATCCTGAATTAGGTGAGATGTAGCAAGACAATTCACGCAGATCGTGTGCTTTTTCACAAATGCTAATCGACTATGGGGGGTGAGCCTTTTAAAGCTTTGGCAAGACCGTACGGAATGATTTGCGTTGCAGAGCTTGCACGCGAAGTCCTTTTTCACTTCAGTGTGGAAATTTACGGATCGGGGGGTCGGACATTGGAAGATGAGGATTGTGGTTTCGACTTGGGCCGAAAAAGATTCAGCCGTTCCATTACCTCGTATCTGCAGGTCAGAAACTCATTCATTTGTGACCAAGGGGGCAGATCCTTCCGGGATGTCAATGACTGCTCCCATAAAGCTAAGGTTGCTTCAGGCAATTTGGTAGAGCATATATATACCAGCAGCGGATCCCAATTGTCAGTGTCTACGGCCTGAGACTTGAGAATAGACAGCCAATTGTTTACAGAATTCTGGATCCGCTATAGTGCCTCACTATTTTCGGTGTGGGCAGGAGTTATATTCAATAGAGATCGAATTTGGCTGTCAACGAGGATGCGTTTGTTTTCATATCGGGAACTTAGGGCTTCCCACGCGAGTCTGAAATTCTCATAGGTTAGAGCATATTGTTTAACAATAGCACCGGCTTGGCCTTGCGTTTTGTATCGGAGGTGATTGGTGACAATTTCTGGGCTGGAGTGAGCTGGGGGTGGTTAATGTAAACATGTCCCGAAAGGACGGCCACTGCTCATAGCCCCCGAAGAATGTTTCGGTGTCGCAAGGAGGAACTTGTAGGCAAATGTAGGAAGTATTTGCTGGTTCTAGGGGTTGAACCGGTTCCATACGCGTAGCAGGCTGGGGGGACTGAGATTGGAGCATCTTAACGATGTCCAACATCTTTGCCATGCACAACTCGTATTGGTCTGTGCAGGCGTCGATCCTTTGCCTAGCCGACTTTTTATAACCGTCGGGCTGGCTGTTGTCCTCAGCAAGGAAGACTGCCTGATGTGCGCGCATTAGCCTCTCCCATTGGGCTTGCAGATTTTTCTGCTTAATTTGGACCAGTGATGTGGTCAAATCCTCAATGGGAGCCGATGAAAATTGTGTGCATAATTGCACGAGTCTCTCGGACTCAAAACCAAATGTGGCAACACTGGGATCGGTTGCTTTGGAACAAGGGGGCTTGGAGCGAGTTTTGAGTGCCTCGCGAGTGACAGGAACTGTCAAATGTGCCTCAGTCGACTTTGAACATCTTGGAGAAGGAGACTCCGTTTTGTTTATTTAAAGCTTAGGGGATCGCTCAACAGGCATTTTAATGGCTTAAAAAAGCTCGAAAGGGGGTTTAAAATTCGTTTGTATATAAATATAAGGGTTATGGGGAATAAACCTGAAGTATTACCGCGTCCGCGCGAACGATAATTAAAGAATGGGGAAAATTACACGAAAGTGTAAAAAATTTTCAATGCGAATTTGTATATCTGTTGAGGATAGAAGTTTACAACTGTATGTGTAAACGCGTCGAGAAATTGGTATATATATATTTGGACTAAACAAGAAATATGTAAATAAGGATTGGGGATATTATTATTAAACAACCAAATTTTTAATATATAGTCAAATGTGTATCTTAATCTGTCTTTATTTGTGTGCAAACGTGAATAAATGTTTGTTTGTAAAGAGTCAGTGTTTGATAATATATATGTATACTAGTTTATTAGTGTTTACGGGTAATAATAATATTTAGTTCTTATTATATTTTGTGTTAGGGGAATCCAACAATAATAGTGTAGTAGAACGATTAAAATTTGTGAGTACAGCTGGGGTGTTTTTGGCCCACTGTATTCGCTTGGGGCGATAACAGCTGTGCACTGAGTATGTATGTGCAGCACTATTGAAAATTTTCTAAGTCTCAGAAAATTGTTCAATGTGCTGCGAAAACAGGCTACTCGTCCCACTGTATTTGCGTTTGCTTACTTCTGCCAGCGAGAGTGGGGAAATTGCTTAGGCAGAAGTGCGTATGTGCAATTGCACTTGGAAGCAGCAGCGGGAGTGCTCGCTGCTCAGTGCTTGCGTATATCGCAGAAAACAAAACGCGAAAATGTGTGCAAGTGGGCGAGTGAGAATGCAGCGGGAGAAATGCTGCTTGCCTATATACAGCACAAGGAGAATAGTGCGTGTTTAGGAGGTTGGCTGCAGCGGAGATTTTGCTGCTTCGGCAGCGAAGGTCGCACAAAAGGGACTGCGAAATATACAACGCGCCGAATTATGTGCAGTAGCGGAATTGCTTACTGCACTGCGCTGTTTTGTAAGAAGGGAAATATGCACGATAAGCGAGCAGTGGCGGGGTACCAAAATGTTAGATTTTTGGGGTGTGGGAATATATTTGGAGGGAAATATATTTTTTTGGTAGTATGTGTTATTTATATTTAATAATATAAATGATTCGCTTCTGATTCTGTGTTTGGGCCCCGTGCCCGAGATTGGGGGTCTCCTGCTGGAGCTGCGTGGCCGCTGCTGTGCTGTGGCGCTGTTGTGTGTTGCTGTTCTTTGTAGAGTTCTCCTCTGTTTCCTTTTTTCTCTTCGTCGTGGGTGTGTGTTGTTGTTTTGATGATGTGCACGTTTTTGTTGTTGCACTGGACTGCACTGTCCAATGTTTCGTTATTGTTTTTTTTTGTAATTTTTGAAATTATGTGTGCGAAAGAATGTGTTTGGATTTTTTGTTATGTCTTTTCCCTTTTTGTTTTAACACTTGCACTTGTGGATTGTCGTTTTGTATTTTGCAAATTTTGTTTTTATTTTTAGAATTATTTTGTAACAATGTAGTGTTTTTTGTTTTTTAATTTATTTAATCACTTTATTTTGTTCGTGTCCACTTTTGTGTTTTTGGTTCGCTGTTTGGATTGTTAAACTGTTTGTTAATTTCGAAATTGTTTTTGTACACTAATGTTAGCTAGCTTTTTGGTCACTATTGTTTATAGCTTTTTGTTTTGTGTTTCGCGGCGCGGGTTCGCAGTAGCTCGAAGGACCATGTATAATTTCACGCGGAGCGGTAGAAATAAAGAAGCGGGTTAGAAGTTCGGGGTTTAGTGTGTTTATTCGTGGACGTACGTATTACAAGTAAGTACACGAAACATTAAACGATACAAAGCGGCCGAAGCCGGGAGCAGAGAATAGGGGGAACATGATTACAAAAGGAGAAGGAAAGATTGGGATTAGGGATGGGATCGACGGATCACTATACACAGCACAGTACATCTGTACAGTGGTGTTTCCGGCAGATATTTACTAGTAGGTGTTTGCATTTGTTTACAGAGATCTTAGCGCCGGAGTTCTGTGACCAGCTATTAATAGTTGATATTGCATCTTCGAAATGTTCACCAATTTTGTTAGTGTCTTTACTGTTACAAGCTAGATACAGGTCGTCAGCATAAAGGCAGTGACTGATGGTTTTGTGGTTTAAGAGGAGTTTGCTTAGATCGTCAAAGGCAATTAAAATAGTGTTACTGACAATGGTGAACCTTGTGGTATACCATTGAAGAGAGGGTAAGTTTTTGAGTAAATGTTATTCGCTCTGCAGCGGATCTTACGGTTGGTTAAGAATGATTTGATGTAGGTAAACATTTTTTTGCCGATTTTGAGCTCGTGTAGTTTTTGTAGAACAACGTGGATACCAACCCTTTCGAAGGCTTTTTCAAAGTCAATCGAAAGGATGGATATATGGTTTTTTGTGGAAAGGTTTTTTGAAATGAGGTGGTCAAGGTAATATAATGCGTCTATTGTACTTGAGCCTGGCTTGAAGCCAAATTGGTTTGGTGAGAGTGATTTAGTTGAGAGTAAGTACCACAATAGCCGTTTGGATACCATTTTTTCGAGTATTTTACTTATGCAAGGGAGGAGCGAGAACTAACAGATCGAAGAGTCTAACAGTGTTACGTCTTTGTTTGGTTTTTTATCGGTATAACTATCGCGGTTTTAAATGATTGTGGGATATTGCCGGTTTCGAAAATGTTGTTGAAGAGCTTGAGGATACTTTTTTATAGATGATTGGGGTGTTCTTGAGCATGGGATATGAGATTTTATCGTATCCTGGAGTAGTACCAGTTAGGGATTTTAAACAGCTATCGAACTCGTTGAATTTAAATTGAGTATCAACGGCAGCCGCCGTGGCTCAGTTGGTTAGTGCGCGGTCCAACGAGTCGCATGCAGAGCGACGCAAGATCGAATACTGCATGTAGTAACACCTAAAAAAAAATAACGGGAAACTCGTTTTCTCTTTCGGTGGCTGTCCTCTCAGCTGGAAATGGCAAACCTCTGAGAGTAAAATTGCTTATGAAAATGCTCCCAACCTGCCGTTCGGAACCGGCATAAAACTGTAGGTCCCTTCCACCCGCGTACAAAATTCACACGCACAACACGGGTGGCTGCGGGAAGCTAGGCCTTAGTCTCGCGTAAGCGGGCTGTCGTGCCAATCAATTAATCAATTAATTTAGTTTTGGAAGTGTAACTGTAGGTGTGTGGTTGGTTGAGAATATTTTGTTTAGAAGTGCAAAATGTAGAAGGGAAATTAGCATCGCTCGATTTGGAGGACCAATTCTCCGCAAAGGCTGTTGAAATTTCATCAGAGTTGGCAATTGTGTTTGTGGCTGTTTTTATGGCTTTGATTGAGGATGGGTTGTAGGTGCCTACCAATTTGCGGATGTTTTGCCATATTAAGGCGGTGGGAGTGGTTGGGTTTATTTTGCCAGTCAAGGCGGCGAAGCTTTGAAGCTTAGCGGTTTTTTTTGCTTTGTTGAATTGAGCATTCGATTTTCTGTAGGCTATTAGGTGATCGTTTGTTGGGGAGTTGCGGTATAGTCGCCACGCATTTTGTTTGGCGTCTCTTAGAGATTTTAACTCAGAGGACCACCAAGGTACGGTTCTACTCGTTGGCTTCTGAGTCGAACGAGGAATGGATTCATTGGCTGCTCTTCGGATTATTTTTTGAATGAGTGCTGCCTCGTGGTTGATTTTATCAGAGGGGGGAAACAATGATGATAGGTCAAGTATTTTATCGGTGAATAAGTTCCAGTTGGCTTTATTTACATTGAATTGGGGTATTTTTGGATGTGGTATGTATCGGTCAGTTGTCATTGATGTTATGGTAGGAAAATGGTTGCTGTTGTGAAGGTCATTAATAGTGTGCCAATTACATATAGGAGTGAGTTGGGGGGAGCAAAGGGCTAAATCAATATGTGTGAGGGAGTTTTTAGTACTTAGATGCGTGGGTGAACCATCGTTTAAAAGGGTCAGGTTGGAGGTTAAAATGAAGTCTTCTATAAGTTTTCCTCTTGTATTGCATTTGGGTGAGCCCCAAAGAGGACTCCAGCCGTTGAAATCGCCCAGTAAGTGTACTGGATGATTTGTTGAGTTTAAGATGTTTAAGAGGTCGGATAAAGAGATATTTTGCTGTGGTGGGATGTGGATTGAGATAACTGCAAAGGTCATTTTAAGTTGTATTTCAGCTGCGATTATGGAAAGGTTTGAGTTAAGATTTAGTACGTTGTGTGGAATGGATTTGTGTATGAGTAGGGCTGTACCTTGCTTGGCAGTGGAGTTGTGGTTAAAATTGTGGAAGTAGCCGTTGTATTGTTTAGGGACTGTTGGAGTTGAGTTAAATTTATGGTGGGTCTCTTGAAGACAGAGTATTTGAGGGTGTTGTTCTTTTATGAGTATTTCTAGGTCAGTGTAGTTATTGTGATAGCCGTGAATATTCCACTGGAGAATATTGAGCATCAATGTAACTGCAAGAATTTCTTACTGTTCCACTTGTCAATAATACGCTTAATGTATTATTGGAAGTGAGTTGTCAGAGTCAGAGAGGTCGGATTCCAGCGGGGGATTTATTTGTTGGTGTGATTTGGTGAGAGGGGTTGAGTGAGATACTGTTTGTGTGGTAGATTCAGTGTGGGAGGTTGAGTGAGTGTGCGTGAGATCAATTATATTTTGTGAAAGAGAGGCGGTTGGAGTGTTAAGTATTTTGGTTGTGAATCGTTTGTTGCTTTCGGAGAGGTGCTTGATATAAGTGAGAGGGAAAGTGTCGGAATTTTTGCTTTGTGAGGTGGCGTGATTTTGGGTGGTGATGGTGGTGGTTGTAGTGCTGGAATTTGGTTCTGTTGATATTTTGTTGGTGTGTTCAGTGCTAGGCTGAGAGTTTGATTTGAGAGTTGAAGCATAGGTGTTTGTTGGGTTTACTGGGTTATTTTGTCTGAAGATGCATCTAGCGTCAGCTATGCTGCATTTGTTCTGGGTTTTAATTTTTAGTATTTATTTCTGTTGTTGATATAGTGGGCAGAGTGGGGAAGAGGCAGGGTAAGGGCCAAAGCAGTTGGCGCACATTTCACGCAAGCAGTTGGTGGGGTCGTGTGGAGGTAAATTGCACTTTACACATGTGGGAGTGTTTTTGCAGTGTTTTATTAAGTGTCCCAGTTTTTGACAGCTTTTGCATCGCATTGGGTTGGGGAAATATTCTTTGACAGGGAGTTTGTACCAAGCGATGTCAATGTTTTTTTGTAGTTTGTAAAGGTCAAAGGTGACTAAGATTAGTCCTGTTGGGACTCTTTTATCACCCACTAGTTTAGAGAATTTGTGTATCCCTGTTACACCTTGGCTTTTTAAGTCGTCGAGTATTTCTTCCTCTGGTGTTGGGATTAAATTTCTATCAAATATTACGCCTTTAGAGGCATTTAGGCTGTCGTGGAGTGTAATTGAAACCTTGCATAGCCCTCCGAAGTTCTTCGTGTTTAGGAATTTTTGTGCAACTTTTTCGTTTTTTGTTAAGGCGAGGAGACTTCCGTCCCGAAGAATATTGACCGATTCGATTTCAGTGCTGATGGAATCCAGCGCTTTTTTTTTTGGCGAAAACACTGAAGTTGGAAAGTGGCTTATTCTCCTCTGTTGATTTTATGATTACAAATTTGGGGTTCGTAATAGGGTTTTTTTTTAGCGGGTAATTCAGGGAAGATTTCTCTAGTTATATTTATTCTTTTTTTTCTTTTGGACTTGGGGCTGGCTAGTGAGTCGTCTTGTAACTCACTAAACCTATTCCCCGAGGACGGGGGAAGGTCAGGCATGTCTTCTCACTTATTGCACTTATCAAGTCTCACAGCAAGTCTCACCAGAAAATATATTTGAATAAAAGAGAGTAGTTTTCCACTACGTTTATCACTACCACAAATTAGCAATTAGCACCACGAGAAGTTTAGAGAGTCCGATCGTAACGAGTGTTAATCGATGACTGACCCCAAATTAAAAAATTGTGGAAATGTGCAAATACCTTACCAATTTCAACTCTCGATGTTAACATGGACATTGAGGAAAAACAAAAAACAAGGACTTTGTTGAAGCTATGGTAATTTCAGTATTGTGTTCAGTATTGATTGTGGCCACAATTCGACCTTTGTAAAGGTATTTCGAAGGTGGTCGAAACTGGATAAATCACGCCTTGTTGTTTGTTTTTCGTCCTCCTGTAAAAGTCGTTTAATGTTAGCGTTATTATTATTACTTTAGTATAGGAAGAATAATCTTTAAGAACGATAATCTAATATTTTTTTTTTCCATTTGTATAAGATTTCTCACCTCTATGCTATAAAAGGCACTTCGCAGGATATTGACGCACTCTTGCGTCAAATGTTTTCGGACAGCTTTCTGATCAAGTTTAACTGGGATGGAAGGTGGGAAAAGCGGGCCTTAAACAAGCTTAAGTTGGTGGATAAGATCATATACGATACATCATTACAATCCCAAATAAATAACTATTATAATTGAAACTGTTTTTCTTTCTTTGCAGATATTTTCCAAGCTCAAGGGGAGTTTATTTTAGCCACCACCGCCAGAAGCAAAAGTAGTTTATTAAAAAAAAATATTAAACAATGTATATAGAATAGAATAGAATTGATAAGGGGGTATGTTGCACTGAGACCAGGATTGATCTATTGTGCCCCCTACAATTGTTAGAGCACGTCCCCTAAACCTACCGCCCTAATGAAACTTAGTAACTCTCGGGGGTTTAGGTGCTTGACGTCCTCTTATACAAGCCAAATCCGGCCCAGGTAACGTAACCTGCTGCGACAAGCCGCATTACAGTGCAATATGATGTGTTCTGGAGTCTCCTCTGCTGTTTCGCAGAGTCTACAGACGCTTACCTGTTCTATCCTGATTGTATGCATGTGTTTCCTCAATCTGCAGTGCCCAGTTATCAGACCTGTTACCTGTCTAAGCTGGTTTCTCCTTAGTTTGAGGCACTCTTCACTCCATTTGGGGTTATAATCTTTGATGAAGATTTTCGATTGCCTGAGACCGGGGGCGCTAGCCCAGTGTTCTGTTTTCCTGGTTCTTTCCTCAAGTCTCAGTGACTCCGTTATGGCGCTTTTGCCCAGCCCAATGAAGGGTTCAGGACCCAGGGGGGGCGTGGCTGCCGCGGTTCTAGCGAGGCTGTCCGCTTCCTCGTTTCCTCCGATACCTCTGTGTCCTGGAACCCAGAGGATCTTTACGTGGTTACACCTGCCCAGTGCATTCAATGCCTCGATGCATTCCAGCACTAACCCTGAGGTTATCTCATATGAGATTAGTGCTTTGATGGCTGCTTGGCTGTCGGAGCAGATGACGATGTCTTGCCGCCTGTACTCACGCTCGAGATTGAACTGCACACAGAGCCTGATAGCATATAGTTCCGCCTGGAATATGCTGGGTGTTTTCCCCATGGGCTCATAGTGCTTGAGGCGAGGTCCAAACACCCCTGCCCCTGTTCCCTCGTGCGTTTTCGAGCCATCTGTAAACCACTTAATTGTGTGTGGTCTAAAATGGATCTGGTGGTCTTCCCAGGCCCAGTCTGTTTTATTGCTCATATAAACTCCGAAGTATTTTTCGTAGTTATATGTTCTTGTTATTGTATCCATCGGATACAAAACATAAGGGTTACTAGTGGATAGCACATCTAAGTCTCTGTGCCTAAGGATGTGATCCCCCCCTTTACTAGTTCTAGCCAGTCCAAGGATAGTACGCTTGGCCGCCATCTCAATTGCTACGTGCAATGGCGATATGTTAAATATCACCTCCAGTGCCACCGTGGGACAGGTTCTCATAGCACCTGTGATGCACGTGCACGCAAGTCGCTGGACCTTGTCGAGTTTTTTCCTCACTGTTGTGAGTGTGGCTCTCGGAGCCCATGCCACTGCTGCATATGTGAGTACTGGCCTCACAATCATGGTATACATCCATTTCAGTATGCTCGGGTTACATCCCAAGTTCTGCCTGCCAAGGATCTACATACCATGACCGCCTTTGTTGCTTTACTGATAACTGCCTCCACATGCTTGTTCCAGAGTAACTTCGAATCTAGTGTTACACCTAGGTACTTCACCAACAATGTATATAGTGTTAATTTAAATTAGTTTAAGTATTATTTTAGTTTAATTTTTGTATCTATTGGTCATTTAATAGTGTTATCAATATATTATTTTTAGTTTTTTTTAATTTTATTTATTTAATTTTTTTTGTATTAGTAAGTCTTTTTAGTATTTTTATCAAACTTATCAAGAAAAATAAAATATAAATAAATAAATAAATAAATAAATAAATAACTGTTTTGTAAATATTATTTTTTTTTAATTTATATAAATGTTTATCATCAATATTTACTCTTTACATATCTTATAATTAAGTAAATGTTATTTGAAAAAGTAATTAAAAATCAAGAAGTCAAAGCAGAGTATTTTACAAGTCAGCAAACATGTATATTTTAGTTTTCAACAAACAGGTATATTTTCACCAAAAATTAAGCGAGACAGCTATACATTTGTTGCGTTCTAAAATGTCAACATTTCATGTGTGCGAGGACTGTGCGACAGACTGAGTGACAGCAATAACAGGAGTAAACGGCATAGCTATACATTTTAAATAAACAAAACAACAGGTGTAAGAATGAGCAGCATCTAATGAGTAGTTTTTACTAGCGGCCATTATTGTTTTGCACAATCATATGAATATGCATACAAGAAGTAGGTAGCGCCCATTATTGCTTGAAATGACGTATGTTAACAAGAAGAAGAAGCATTGAGTAGGGGCCATTAACGTTGGCAACAGCGTATGCACAGTGGCCCAGATACAAGTATTCCCTGACGTACGCAAAAAACATGGCAGGCTTCATAAACATACACTTAGGGTGACATCCAAACAACGTAACACCTCATAAAAATATAAGCAAATAAATGATAAATGATGAATAGTGTGTGGCGTGGCACCACTGGCATGAGCGCACGCGACATTTGACGTGGCCTGGCAGCACTGGCCTGAGCGCAGATTAACTTTTGACAACCTATTTTCTCTCTCTCTCTCGCTTTCCGCCGTCGCGAGCACGCGTGCTATAAAATCTATATAAATCTTGTAACATATCCGATATTGTAGGGAATAAAATAGAAAATATTGAATAAATATCCACAAGTGTAAAGAAAAGAAAGAAAGAAATGCACACATACAATTATTCCCTGATTTACGGAGAAAACATGGCAGGCTTCATAATCATACGCATAGGGTGACATCCAAACACCGTAACACCTCATAAAAATATAAGGAAATAAATGATTAACTAAATCCTCGTAATTAATAAGGCTATGAAATTTTAAAGAAATGACTTAAAACACGATTCCCGAAATTAAATCTATTCAGAAATAGATATGTAACTTATTAAAATAAACAGAATAGAATGATTTAATAACTTCTTATATGTAAATATGATTATGCAATTTTAAAGATATTCACTTAAGCATGGTTCCCAAAATTAAAACACGATATCTGTTAATTTGTCGGCATATTTTTTTGTTTTCAGGAAGTTTGGATCATTTTCTGCGGCTGCAACGATGTCTCTAGAATGACTGACTCTCATTATTTTTTGCATTAATTTCAACATCACACAAAAACGTGTTTTGCAAAATGAATTTTAATAAATATCATGATGAAATAAACAAGGTGAAGCAAGTAGATGGCATACCCTTATTTTGACAAGAGAGCTTTTGAAAAACTGACATTTCCAAAAAAAATTTCTCAAAACATGAAAGTTTTCTTCTTTGTTCGCATTAACCCACTTATGCCGGGTGTATCAAAAAATCAATTTCATTATTATTGAAGTGCTTTGCTGAAAATTCTTTGTTAGAAAAAGCTTCTATCGATTAACGTCTTATATCATTTTTTCAGCGATGCAGATAGTGTCTGTGGTCGTATTTATGGGCAATGGAATACAAATTTTCCAACAAATATAAAAAGCATAACCGGAAATTCCCGTTATTAGTTTTGTACGCAAACTTATTCTGCACCGTTTTGTGTCAATGTCATTGTCAATAAATATGAATACATTGAAAATTATTATTTTAATTCATCTAAAACAAAACAAAAAGTGCAGTGAAAAATGTGGATAAATAAATAAAAACATACATCATAGCATAATTTTGACTTGCCTGTACGGAAACTTATTCTGACTAGTGTACTACGGGGTCGATGATGACGGGGAAAACCCCAAATTAAAAAATTGTGGAAATGTGCAAATACCTTACCAACAGTGGCGTCCCCAGGGGGGGGATTAGGGGGATGGATCCCCCCCTTGGTCGAAGAATTCATTTATGCAATTTGATATAAAGATATGGAATTGTGAAAAATTTTTACTATTTGCTTTATCTCTTCTGTAATCAGACACTTAAAACCTAATAATTGACCCTCCCATGATCTGGCCAGACCATGATGTGAGCAAGAGGATAGTCAAGGATTGTTGTTAATGATATAAAAAAAATCAGAAAGTATAAAGAAATAATTTTTTTAGCTTGCCTACATTATTTTTACGTAAAACGGTGAAAATATACTAGAATAATTAAGTAAATAGCGAGTTTCAACTTCAATGAATTAATTTTGAAATAAAAAAAACGACAGTAAAGCAAGAAAATAAAAAAAAATTTATTAATGTAAAATTCGTTACTTATGGATCTACTTCAACTGCTTGACCAATGCAATTATTTCAACGATGTAATGCAGTATCATGACTAAACCACATTGAGATTTTACATTCAACACATACAAATCGCGTTTTGATATATCTATTTCTGGATTCCCGCACTGTCAATAATTCTGAACTGCTTTGCCAAAAAAATATGAAATGAAATGAAAAATATGCAAAACATGCTCAACATGTTATTGTTCATGCTGAACTGGTCATCCTTGTCGCCTTCGGTGTCGCTATCTTCACATTGAACTATCTAAACGACCATTTTTCTATCAGTATCAGAAGCTTGGTTTTTTTAGGGCCAAATGAAAGCGTGAAACTGGCAACACCGTTATTATTACCTCTAGCAGCAAATTATTTAATATCTTAAATTCGTTGCTCTAAAGCATTAGTTTCCGCTATTGCTTAGACAGTTTTTTTAGAGAAATTTTCTTCTCTGATTTAGCTCCAGCGTCGAAGTTCAAAGGCAATGTCCACCTGATCCTTAAAATAGCATTCCCTTCCTTTCATCTCTGCCACAGAAAACACTCAATCGAATTGATAAAAAACCAGACTCTACAAGACCACAAATGCTTCCTTCACTTCAGGATTGTAATTGAATTGACACCAAAACACGGACATAACCATGAATACAATGGATAAGTATTAATTTTGAATATGTTCCAATATTATTTTCCAAGAAAAATTCTAATTTATTAACCCAAAGAAAATAAAAGCCAAGGCGAATGAAAAACACTTGGACCAGGTACATTTTGCGTCAGCTAATTTATGTCACTATTAACGGGATGGCAGGAAAAATGCTTCAAATCGGGTCAGATGGGAAAGCCTAGTTGAAAATATATATAAAATAAAAATATATTTATAAACAATTCTGACAATAATTACGTCGAAAATAAAAACAAAAACTGAAAATAACTGGCAATTTTGTATGAAAATGCACCATGGTCTGACCAAGCCATGGTTTTGGGTTTTGTGCTTAGAAAGGATCAGTTAAGGATATCATGAAATATGAGCTCGATAGCTTAATTACAATATTACTAAAATGCATCCAAAATTCAATATGATCTGGCCCGAACCGGATGCCCGCAGAAGTGTTAAGAATAAATGATTAAAAAAATCAGCATTGCATTTGTTCTCGCAGAATAGTTGTATTTTTAGTGTTCCCAAAAGTATCGACTATTTAGCAAAGTAGTAGTCAAACGCAGGCTTCATGCCAACCCTGCATGATCTGTTGAAATTTGGAAAAAAATGCACTTACATTTTTTTGGTGAGTTGTGTGTAAACATGGAAACATGGTCACCTATATCATAATTCAATTTCAGAACGTCATACATTTTGTAAATGTTGGATTTCTTTTACATTGCTGGTGTGTTATGCTTTTTAAAATACGTCTTTTGAGTTTTTCGTAATTCTTTTAGAAAGTTTTTTCAATATGTAATAACTTAAAACAAATTTGAATTTTTTAGTTGGGATTTTATGACTTTAAAATACATGTCACTAAAATTTTTTGTTTTAAGAAGTTTATGCTATATGTATACATATATGTATGTATGCACAATTTTATTCAACATACATTAAAAATAATACGCAAAGACGAAAGTATAAAAATGGCGTTAAACTGCATTTTTTGCATATCCCCCCCTTCCCGAAATCCTGGGGACGCCACTGCTTACCAATTTCAACTCTAGATGTTAACATGGACATTGAGGAAAAACAAAAAACAAGGACTTTGTTGAAGCTATGGTAATTTCACTATTGTGTTCAGTATTGATTGTGGCCACAATTAGACCTTTGTAAAGGTATTTCGAAGGTGTTCGAAACTGGCTTAATCACGCCTTGTTGTTTGTTTTTCGTCCTCCTGTAAAAGTCGTTTAATGTTAGCGTTATTATTATTATTTTAGTATAGGAAGAATAATCTTTAAGAACGATAATCTAATATTTTCTTTTTTCCATTTGTATAAGATTTCTCACCTCTATGCTATAAAAGGCACTTCCCAGGGTATTGACGCACTCTTGCGTCAAATGTTTTCGGACAGCTTTCTGATCAAGTTTAACTGGGATGGAAGCTAGGAAAAGCGGGCCTTAAACAAGCTTAAGTTGGTGGATAAGATCATATACGATACATCATTACAATCCCAAATATATAACTATTATAATTGAAACTGTTTTTCTTTCTTTGCAGATATTTTCCAAGCTCAAGGGGAGTTTATTTAAGCCACCACCGGCAGAAGCAAAAGTAGTTTATTAAAAAAAATTATTAAACAATGTATATGGTGTTAATTTAAATTAGTTTAAGTATTATTTTAGTTAAATTTTAGTATTAATTTATTCAATTATTATTCAATAATTTATTCAATATATTGATACGATGAGAAATTCTGTGCCGCACTGTACAGGAATGCTTTTCTCCGCACGAATGTTTTCCAAGCATACTTTTAGGCATGCACTGTGAAGTACAGCAAAACTGTTATAAATTCGCTTGGTATAGTCCGATATGGCAAGGATGGTTCTCGAAATGAGCTGTGCGAGAATGGTCGAGCGCTTTCCAATTAGAAGTTGCAAGAAACTTCGGCGCGATAAGAAAAGTGGTATAAAAGCAGCAGTGTGTAGCCCCTTGTCTGTGAGAAAACAGCTTTTAGTGTTGGCGACGGTTTGTGGCAGTTCACCGTCATGCCGTTTGGACTCTGCAACGCACCAGCAACATTCGAGCGGCTAATGGAACGTGTGCTGAAAGGGCTGCATTGGCGGACGTGTCTGGTATACCTCGACGACATAATCGTGATGGGTAAAAGCTTCGACGACCACCTGGAAAAGCTGAAGGAGGTATTTGAGCGAATACAGAAAGCCGGGCTTAAACTCAACCCGAAGAAGTGCTCGCTGTTTCAAAAAGAGGTCAAATATCTGGGTCACACGGTTTCCGCTCGCGGAGTACATACGGACGAAGGCAAGATCACGGCGGTGAAGGAGTGGCCCCGACCACGCAATCTACACGAACTCCGCAGTTTTCTGGGGCTGTGCACATACTACCGAAGATTCGTTCCAGGATTTGCGAACATAGCTGGCAGCTTGCATAAACTGACGAAAAAGAATCAAGCCTTCGCGTGGGCTGAAGAGCAGGAGCAGGCTTTTGCACGACTGAAGGAAAAACTGTGCACTGCTCCAATTCTGGCCTTCCCCGTGCCTGGAGAGATGTTTGTGCTGGATACAGATGCAAGTGGGCATAGTATTGGCGGTGTGCTATCCCAGATAATAGATGGCCAAGAACAAGTGATAGCGTACTACAGCAAAATTTTGTCAAAGCCTGAACGCAACTACTGTGTGACCCGAAGGGAATTGCTCGCAGTATTGGAATGCGTGAAACACTTCCATAAATACCTGTATGGGCAAAAGTTTCGCCTGCGCACAGATCATGCGGCATTGAAATGGCTGCTGAACTTTAAGGATCCGGAAGGCCAGTTGGCGCGGTGGATCGAACGACTGCAGAGCTACGACTACACGGTAGAGCATCGCAAGGGGAGCAGCCATGGAAATGCCGATGCCTTGTCACGCCGTCCGTGTAAAACCGAATGCAGGCATTGTTCGCGAGCCGAAAGCAAAGAGCAGATAGTGGACGTACGATTGATCAGCGTTATGCCAGAGGAAGAGTGGTCTGCGGAGAGGATACAAAAGGACCACCGCGAGGATACGGATCTTAAAAAAATCATTGAAGGCAAGGAGCAAGGTTCACGCCCAGACTGGCAAGAGATGGCCGGTGAGAGCCCGATCGCGAAGGCTTACTGGGCGCAGTGGCAAAGTCTGCGGCTGTCTGATGGTTGCCTATACCGCGAGTGGGAGAGTGAGGACGGCCGGACCAGCAATTCCCTAATTTTAGTCCCGAAATGCAGGATCAACGAGGTGATCGAGGCATACCATAACGACTCTAGCGGAGGGCACCTTGGCATCACAAAAACTGTCGCCAAAATAAAAAGGCGATTGTACTGGGTAGGATGCCAGGAGTCTGTCGCTGATTGGATTAAGAGCTGTGATCGATGTTCAGCTGCGAAAGGGCCAACAAGAAGATCTCGGGGCCGCATGCAGCAGTACAACATGGGAGCGCCCTTTGAGCGAATTGCCATGGACGTCGCCGGGCCATTCCCACTTAGCACTCAAGGCAACAAATATGTGCTGGTGGTGATGGACTATTTCAGCAAATGGCCCGAAGTGTATCCTATTCCTAACCAGGAGGCCACCACGGTCGCGGAAATGTTGGTAAACAACTGGGTGGCCAGATTTGGAGTTCCACTGGAGTTGCACTCGGATCAAGGCCGGAATTTCGAGTCTCTTGTATTGAAAGAAGTGTGTGTGCTACTAGGAATAAGGAAAACTCGCACCTGTCCTTTGCATCCCCAGTTCGACGGCATGGTGGAACGATTCAATCGAACACTGGAGGAATATCTGCGGAAAGTAGTAGGCAGGAATCAAAAGGATTGGGACACGCATATTCCGCTGTTCTTGATGGCGTATAGGTCAGCCCCGCACGATACGACATCACTCACTCCAGCCCGAGCAGTGTTCGGCACAGAGCTGAGATTGCCTGCTGACTTGAAGTTCGGAGTGGTCAGCACGACGGAAGGCGCTAAGACTGATTACGCAGTTAATAAGCGATCGGAGCTGGAGGAAATCCACCAGTTTATAAGGGGCCGTATCCAACTGGTCAGCGATAAGATGAAAGCCAGATATGATCTACGAGCTAACACAGCGGGGTTCCAAGAAGGCGATCTGGTAATGCTTTACAACCCGCAGCGCAGGAAAGGTTTGTCTCCAAAGCTTCAAACGTCATGGGAAGGACCATACAAGGTCGAGACCAGGATTAATGACGTGGTGTACAGGGTTCAACGCTGCTGTAGCGGAAACGCCAGGCTGAAAGTAGTCCATTTGGAGCGCCTGGCGTCTTACTCCGGCAGAGCCTCGGTACTTGTTCGGGACGAACAAGTCTAAGTGATGGGCAGTGATACGATGAGAAATTCTGTGCCGCACTGTACAGGAATGCCTTTCTCCGCACGAATGTTTTCCAAGCATACTTTTAGGCATGCACTGTGAAGTACAGCAAAACTGTTATAAATTCGCTTGGTATAGTCCGATATGGCAAGGATGGTTCTCGAAATGGGCTGTGCGAGAATGGTCGAGCGCTTTCCAATTAGAAGTTGCAAGAAACTTCGGCGCGATAAGAAAAGTGGTATAAAAGCAGCAGTGTGTAGCACAAGGGGTCTGTCTGTGTTAAGCAAGCAAAGTGGTAACAAGTGTAGATACAAGCGAAGCGTAAATCTGCGAAATAACGTGATTGTTGATCTTTGCTGAGTAATTAAAGTTGTTTTATTTTCAAAACCAATCCAAACGAACCTGTGAAAGTAAATTCGTAACAATATTATTATTAGTTTTTTTTTATTTTATTTATTTAATTTTTTTTTATATTAGTAAGTCTTTTTAGTATTTTTATCAAACTTATCAAGAAAAATAAATAACTTATTTTCATCTTTTTTGTAAATATTAATTTTTTATTAATTTATATAAATGTTTATTATAAATATTTACTCTTCACATATTTTATAAATAAGTAAATGTTATTTGAAAAAGTAATTAAAAATCAAGAAGTCAAAGCAGAGTATTTTAAAAGTCAGCAAACATGTATATTTTAGTATTAAACAAACAGGCATATTTTCACCAAAAATCAAGCGAGACAGCTATACATTTGTTGCGTTCTAAACTGTCAACATTTCATGTGTGCGAGGACTGTGCGACAGACTGAGTGACAGCAATAACAGGAGTAAACGGCATAGCTATACATTTTAAATAAACAGAACAACAGGTGTAAGAATGAGTAGCATCTAATGAGTAGTTTTTACTAGCGGCCATTATTGTTTTGCACAATCATATGAATATGCATACAAGAAGTAGGTAGCGGCCATTATTGCTTGAAATGGCGTATGTTAACAAGAAGAAGAAGCATTGAGTTGTTTTCGCTAGGGGCCATTAACGTTGGCAATAGCTTATGCACAGTGGCCCAGATACAAGTATTCCCTGACGTACGCAAAAAACATGGCAGGCTTCATAAACATACACTAAGGGTGACATCCAAACACCGTAATAAAAATATAAGCAAACAAATGATTAACAGCCTGATTCTGTGTATTCTTGACACATTTTTTATCAAGGCATTTTGTCAAGATTTTTATCAAGCAAAAACTTTGCTGGTATTCTGATGCTACATTGATAAAGTAAAAAGCTCATTTAATTCAACATAAGGTGAATATGCGACAGCTGTCAAATTGTCAAAAAATAAGACAAAAAGTTTAGTAAAGTAAGTTTTGCAAAAAAAAATCCGGCCTTGATAGCCCAGCGGGTAGCGCGCTGGCTTCTCATACCGAGCGCCCCAGGTTCGAATCCTGGCTGGGCTGGAAATAAGTTCGTGCGGTTTTTTCAATAGTTTCACAATAGGCGCTGTTTGCATACATAAAATAATTCGTGGGAGGTAACGGAATTTTTTTTTTTATTTCTCTGATGTAAAAGTGTAAACATGCACAATTCTTCCATTTTCAATAGGCAAAATTTCAATTTGTATTCTGTTGTCAATAGCATTCACACTTTTGACAATTTATCAAGAAAAGAGCTTTTATTTTTGGGAATAGAATACCGATTCTTGACAAATAATAAAAACTTGACAAATAGTCAATATGGTGAATTTATCAAGTGTACAGAATTGGGCTGTAAGTAAATCCTCGTAATTAATAAGGCTATGAAATTTTAAAGAAATGACTTAAAACACGATTCCCGAAATGAAATCTATTCAGAAATAGATATGTAACTTATTAAAATAAATGCATTTAATGAGCCAATATCAAGATGCATTCGGCTATGCAACACATTTTCTGATGTTATTAACTTTAATTTAAATGAATATAACTTCAAATTGAATTTATTTAAAGTATTTAATTGATCTAGGTAGTCTGTAAGAACCTCTGTAGACGAAAAATAGAAATAAATAAATAAATAAATAAACAGAATAGAATGATTTAATAACTTCTTATATGTAAATATGATTATGCAATTTTAAAGATATTCACTTAAGCATGGTTCCCAAAATTAAAACACGATATCTGTTAATTTGTCGGCATATTTATTCGAAATATTCACCTCCTGATTCAATACACTTGTTACATCGATTTAATAGTGATTCAAACGCGTGTTCCAGCTCATTTTTCTGAATATCCTCCAGTGCCCTCGTGGAAGCCCGTTGTATGGTCTGAATGTCATCAAAAAAGCATCCATTCAACTTCAATTTCAGTTTCGGGAACAAAGAGAAGTCGCACGGTGCCAAATCAGGTGAATACGGCGGATGATTCAACACACAGACCTGATTCCGAGCCAAAAACTTACAAACATTGAGTGCTGTGTGACTCGGTGCATTATCGTGCAACAGAGATGAATACGACGGATTCTGGCCATCAAACGCTTCAAAACTTCGATGTAATATTTAACAATTGTTTTCAGGAAGTTTGGATCATTTTCTGCGGCTGCAACGATGTCTCTAGAATGACTGACTCTCATTATTTTTTGCATTAATTTCAACATCAAACAAAAACGTGTTTTGCAAAATGAATTTTAATAAATATCATGATGAAATAAACAAGGTGAAGCAAGTAGATGGCATACCCTTATTTTGACAAGAGAGCTTTTGAAAAACTAACATTTCCAAAAAAATTTCTCAAAACATGAAAGTTTTCTTCTTTGTTCGCATTAACCCACTTATGCCCGGTGTATCAAAAACTCAATTTCATTATTATTGAAGTGCTTTGCTGAAAATTCTTTGTTAGAAAAAGCTTCTATCGATTAACGCCTTATATCTTTTTTCAGCGATGCAGATAGTGTCTGTGGTCGTATTTATGGGCAATTTTGACTTGTAACGCCTAGGCTCCAGTTCGGAGCTATAGTTAAGAGTCTGCATTATTCCGATTCGTTGCCGTGGCGGCAGATCCTCACGCTGTATAGCTATTGGTATTGCCATGTGCTGTCTTGCACAAACAGCATCTACTCGGCATTTTCTCCGCGATCAAAATTTTAAAACACAAGAATATTTTCGCTTTCACGTTTTGATTGGGGTTCAAAATATTCTCTCAACACCAAAACAAAATTGAATTTCAAATGCTATGTTTCAAAATAAGGGTATGGGGTGACAAAACTGTCAGCTACTAGCTTCTTCTTGTTTATTTCATCATGAATAAATATTAACAGCCTGATTCTGTGCATTCTTGACAAATTTTTTATCAAGAAATTTTGTCAAGATTTTTATCAAGCAAAAGCTTTGCTCGTATTCTGATCCAACATTGATAAAGTAAAAAGCTCATTTAATTCAACATAAGGTGAATATGCGACAGTTGTTAAATTGTCAAAAAATAAGACAAACAGTTTAAGTAAAGTAAGTTTTGCAAAAAAAAACCGGCCTTGATAGCCCAGCGGGTACGCGCTGGCTTCTCATACCGAGCGCCCTCGGATCGAATCCTGGCTGGGCTGGAAATAAGTTCGTGCGTTTTTTTCAATAGTTTCATCACAATAGGCGCTTTTTGCATACAAAAAATAATTCGTGGGAGGTAACGGCATTTTTTTTTTATTTTCTCTGATGTAAAAGTGTAAACATGCACAATTCTTCCATTTTCAATAGGCAAAATTTCAATTTGTATGCTGTTGTCAATAGCATTCAAACTTTTGACAATTTATCAAGAAAAGAGCTTTTATTTTTGGGATAGAATACCGATTCTTGACAAATAATAAAAACTTGACAAATAGTCAATATGGTGAATTTATCAAGTGTACAGAATCGGGCTGTTAATGTCAGCCAAATGGCATGTAAATTTTGGAAAATTCTAGTAAGATTATCCTTTTACCATTTTTAATTTTTTTTCTGTTGGATTCTATTGCTTTCTATAAAATTTCAAGCACATATACGGTTCCAAATAATTTACAAGTCCGTTTACTGTTCAATGGAATACAAATTTTCCAACAAATATAAAAAGCATAACCGGAAATACCCGTTATTAGTTTTGTACGCAAACTTATTCTGCACCGTTTTGTGTCAATGTCATTGTCAATAAATATGAATACATTGAAAATTATTATTTTAATTCATCTAAAACAAAACAAAAAGTGCAGTGAAAAATGTGGATAAATAAATAAAAACATACATCATAGCATAATTTTGACTTGCCTGTACGGAAACTTATTCTGACTAGTGTACTACGGGGTCGATGATGACGGGGAAAACCCCAAATTAAAAAATTGTGGAAATGTGCAAATACCTTACCAATTTCAACTCTAGATGTTAACATGGACATTGAGGAAAAACAAAAAACAAGGACTTTGTTGAAGCTATGGTAATTTCAGTATTGACAAGTAACCGTTGCTTGTGGATTGTGGCCACAATTAGACCTTTGTAAAGGTATTTCTAAGGTGGTCGAAACTGGCTAAATCACGCCTTGTTGTTTGTTTTTCGTCCTCCTGTAAAAGTCGTTTAATGTTAGCGTTATTATTATTATTTTAGTATAGGAAGAATAATCTTTAAGAACGATAATCTAATATTTTCTTTTTTCCATTTGTATAAGATTTCTCACCTCTATGCTATACAAGGCACTTCGCAGGGTATTGACGCACTCTTGCGTCAAATGTTTTCGGACAGCTTCCTGATCACGTTTAACTGGGATGGAAGGTGGGAAAAGCGGGCCTTAAACAATCTTAAGTTGGTGGATAAGATCATATACGATACATCATTAATTTAATAATAATTGATTGGCACGACAGCCCGCTTACGCGAGACTAAGGCCTAGCTTCCCGCAACCACCCGTGTTGTGCGTGTGAATTTTGTACGCGGGTGGAAGGGACCTACAGTTTTATGCCGGTTCCGAACGGCAGGTTGGGAGCTTTTTCATAGGCAATTTTTACTCTCAGAGGTTTGCCATTTCCAGCTGAGAGGACAGCCACCGAAAGAGAAAACGAGTTTCCCGTTATTTTTTTAGGTGTTACTACATGCATACGATACATCATTACAATCCCAAATAAATAACTATTATAATTGAAACTGTTTTTCTTTCTTTGCAGATATTTTCCAAGCTCAAGGGGAGTTTATTTAAGCCACCACCGGCAGAAGCAAAAGTAGTTTATTAAAAAAAATTATTAAACAATGTATATAATTATGTAGAGTTCCTTTTAGGTCTCTTTTCTAGAAACTTTATTTTCGAACTAACTCTTCTTACAATTTCCAATCAGCCTCGTAGCACTAGTTACAATAGTATTAGTAATTTAGTTGTTATACATGTTAGTTAGTTGTTATAATTATTATAGTATTAGTAGTTGTAATAGCAGTAATAGTAATAGTTAGTAATAGAATTAGTTTATAAGAGTTGCCAGATTATACTATAACTCCTCCACCCTTAAGATATTTGCGCCTCTGCAAATATTAACATAATTATTCAAACCTAATAATTGTAACTCACTTAATAACTTATGCCATTATACAGAAAGTTTTTTAAAAATTGTTAATCAATGACGATATAAGAATTTATTTATACAAACAAAATGTATCTCTTTTTTTTACAATTTTATTTGTTACTATTTTCCATTAATTTTAGGGTTTTCACTCACATCTCTCTTTTCTTCTCTTATTTGTATTCTTATATAGAAAAAGAAAAAGTAAATTCATATTTTTGGGATATTGTATTGTCGTTTTAATTGAGATTTGTAGTATCTAGTTTGCCTTTTATTAGATGTGTCTATTGTGTAATTACCTTCTTTATTAAAATTGGCAAGTTCTTTGTATTTCGGCTTGCATTTTGCTACCTCCCTGTTAACTAAAACATTTTCTAACTGAGTAAATTCATTACTTCTGTCTCTATTTAATTTATTAATCTTAGTTATTTTATTTTGCTCATATTCTGTACTAAGTTGCTGGATATAATCTTTATCAAAATTTTTTATTATGAAATCAATAGGTCTCTTTTTTGTAGTAGAATGAATTGTATTGTTATAAAAGTTGAATATTTTGAAAAGTTTTTCTTCTAAGTCCAAGTTTTTTCTATCTTTATCTGCTTCAATTATTCTTAAATGTTCGTTTAATGTGCCATGTAACCGCTCAATGTCCGAATTACCTGTCTTCAAATATGGTGTAGTTGTATGTGTTTCAATATTGTGCTCATTCAAAAACAATTTAACTGCGCTGTGAAGTATGCAACGATCATTGTCAAATACGATTTTATTCATTTTACCCAGGAATTGTATTCGTTGTTTTAAAGCTTCTAAAATTGCTATCCAATTTCGATCTTTAAGCTTGTGAAATGTGGCATATTTGGAAAATTTATCGATGGTTGTTAGATACATTGTATTCCTATATGGAAACCATATATCTATGTGGACTACGTCATTGAAATGTGTTGGAGTTTCCGTAATGAGATAAGGAATTTTTATAGGATTTCTGTCGTGTTTAGCTATTTTACAAATTTCGCAATTATTTATCACTAACGTTATCATTTTATAAAGTTTTGGGTAAAAATACTTATTTTTCAATTCAAAAAATACTTCTTGAATCCCTCTGTGATTGTTACGGATATGTTCAGCTTCTATAATTGTCAATATCTCATTTTTATCTACGATTTCTTCTAATTTAATATTTGACCTATATAATGTTAAACTACTGTTTTGAAAAAATTTAACATAGATTTCTTGAAAATTCATAAACAGTTCATCATTTTCGCAAAAAATACACATAATTCCTTTGTTTATTAACACCCTTTGCATGATTTCCTTTAAGTCCGATTTGTCTGTTACTGTGATATGAGATTGACACTTTTTGTGCACAATCTTTATGAAAAATTTTTCTTGTTTACCGTAACTTAAATAAATTTGATTTTTATAATAATTAACTGATTTTTCCGAAATAAAAATGTGATTAAGATTATCTTCGAGGGCACTGTGTACCGTAGCATCTGTCGATCGTATATCTAACTCGTCGCCATCTTCCTCCCCATCTTCTTCTCTGTCTTCCATTTCCTGGTTATTAAATACATGTACATCTTCACTGTTTTGACTGCCTGTTTTTAAATATCTACTTAGAGTATCTGCAACTGCATTATATTTGCCCTTAATGTAGCTAATATCAAAATCATATTCGTTCAGAAAAATTTTCCATCGCTGCAGTTTCATATTTGGTTCTTTAATGTTATGCAGCCAAATTAGAGGCTTATGATCAGTTTGTATTAAAAATTTTCGGCCATATAAGTATGTGCGAAAGTGTTTCACTGACCATACAACAACAAGTGCTTCTTTTTCGATAGTCGAGTATCGAATCTCGTGATCAGACAAGGTACGTGATGCATAACATATGGGGTGGCCATTTTGGCTTAACACAGAACCAATAGCGAATTGAGATGCGTCTGTAGTAAGCGTAAATTTTTTATTAAAGTCTGGTGACGTCAAGACTGGTTCGCTAGTTATTAATTTTTTTAGTGTTTCAAAAGAGTTCAAAAAATCCTGACTTTTAAAGTCTAACTTTGAATTTTGTTTGAGTAATTGAACCATAGGATAAGCTACTTTTGCATAATCGCGTATGAATTTTCTATAATAGCCTGTAATGCCTAAAAACTGTTTAATACCCTTTATAGTAGTTGGTGGTTGCATCGCTTCAATTGCTTCCACTTTCGAAGGGTCGGGTTTTATACCATCAGCTGACACAACATGACCTAAAAACTTTGTGGTTAATGCGGCGAACTGACATTTATTAAATTGTACTTTCAAATTAGCGGCGCGTAGAGTGTTAAATACTTTTTTAATTGATTCAATGTGCTCTTGAAAACTAGTGGAAAATATAAGAATGTCATCCAGGTAAACAACGCAAATCTTGTTGATGTAATCTTTTAAGACATGATTTATTAACCTTTGAAAAGTCGCAGGTGCTGTTTTGAGGCCAAAAGGCATACGAGTGAACTCATAGTGGCCATCTGCAGTTGAGAAAGCTGTCTTGGCTCTATCATCAGGATGAACTTCTATTTGATGAAACCCTTTAGCAAGGTCAATGGTACTGAAATAGCAACATTTTCCTAATTTGTCAAATATCTCTTCGATATTTGGAATTGGAAACTTGTCATCAATTGTTTGCTCATTTAACTTACGGTAGTCGATTACAATTCGCCATTTCGGTATTCCACTGTTATCAGCTTTTTTTGGCACAACCCATAGGGGCGAATTGTAAGGACTACTACTTGGGACAATTATTTTTTGTGCTAACATGTCTTGTATTTGCCGATCTACTTCTGTGCGATGTATGACAGGATACCTATAGAGTTTACTGTATATTGGGGTATCGGTTTTGGTAATTATTCTGTGTTGTAATTTGCTGGTAAAAGGTAAGTTATCTCCATCTTTGTAGAAAATATCTTGGTATTTGTTCAAAATAGTCCTTAAAATTTGCTCGTCCGTTGAATTTAAATGTTTGGCAAATAGGGAATGTAATGGATCATCTTCAGTTTGTTCTTCACAGGTAAATACTTCTAATTGTTCATTTTTCAAATAATCATCTATTGTTAACTCTTCTTCTTCACTAAAGTAAATTGGTAATGTAGCGTTTTCTGTTTTCAACGTTCTAGTTTTGTAGTCAATTACAGTGTTTAAATTAAGTAATATGTTATTACCTATAATGCCATCGAAATATTTGTGTAAAGGTAATTCCAAAAAATTAACGAAATAATTATGTTCCTTGAATTCTTTAAAGAGTGGTATGCTATACTGAATATTGGTTGAAACATTTTGATTTAACACTTTTAAGGTAAAGTAAGACGATTTAACTCTCCATTTTGGATTGCAAAGCTGAGGGTTTATTATACTATATTCCGCACCTGTGTCTACAATAAATTTAAGAATTTTTATGTCTGTGCGGATTATTATATAGGGTAATTTTCGTGAGCGCCAACTTGAAAATTTTGGCAATTTTCGTTTACACCTATTTCCATTGATTCAATTGGGGGTTCCTGATGAAATAAGTTATGATTTTGATTTAAATTTTGGTTGTTACTACTGCGTTGAGTTGAACGATTTGCATAACTATTGTCAATTTGTTGATAGCGATTTTGCGCTCTATTTGCTTGATGGCTGTTATTGTAAGTCAGTCTTGACTGTAGATAAGAATTTTGTTGAGAATTATTGTTATTACGTGGTCTTTGTTGTTGTTCGTATTGGTAAGTGTCATTGTTATAATGTAGTTTATGCTGTTGATTTGTATTCATGTTTCTGTTATATTCTCTTTGTCGTACATTTTCTATACTGTTGCTTTGTGTGTGGGAGCTGTTGTTGAACATTTTAAACTGATAATTATTATTGTTGAATTTTAAATAACCATTAGATTTTATAATGTCATAAGCTTCTTTTAAATTACTTGGATTTCTACTAACAATTATACTTTTCACAGGTTCAGGCAATCCATGTTTAAAAGAATTTAGTGCAATCCTGCCATTGCTTCCAATATTAACCTCTGGAAATCGATTAGCGCTAAAGTATAATGCAGTATTTAAGCGACACAAAAGAGTATTTAGCTTATTGTAAAAATTTTCGATTGTATAGTCACATCGACAAGCTCTAATCTTTTCAATTAATTCGTCCACAGAGTATTTTTCGCCATGGTTATCGATTAATATTTGTTTAATAAGTGGCCAAGTATCACAATTTCCATTTATTAAGAGTGATCTTCTTGCACTTCCTATGATTTTATCCTTAATATTACCCATTAATAAAGTTTTATAATCTGCAGGAAAAGACTCCAAAATAGATACCATTGAATCGATACGTTCTATAAAGTTTAGTAAAGCATCTCTATTCCCATCATAATTAGGTATGCTATTAAGGTTAGTTGAAATTAGCTTAAATTTAGAGTTACAATCTAGACCATCCATGTCCGTCCGTTTATTATTTCTTGGATCTGTTATTTGATGAGGTGACGCTGCTGTACTCGTTGCTTTCTTCTCGTATTTTCTTGTCTTTGTTGTTGTTGCTTGTGTACTAAATTTTTTGGTTGAAGTGAAGCTGTGTTCCTCTTGCCTTATCGTACTCCTCTGTAGTTGTGGTATGTGTACTAATGTACTAATTGTTTTTGTGGGGTACTTAATGTACTGTTAGGAATTTAGTTGCCTTTGCATGAAACTCAATTTTTCGTTCCTTTTGCTCTATTTGTTTGTCACAAAACTTGAGTACAGTTCAGCACAAATGTCTGTAGGCCACTAAATGTTTGTAGGGTAGTGAATTAATTCTTTAATCAACAATTTTGGTTTTACCTTTTGTGAATGTATTTTTTATTCAAAAATTCACTTTTTGGTTTTGTTCAATAAATTTTCACTTTGGTTTTAAGAATGTTTTTGTAAATTAAATTAGTTTTTCACTTATTTTGTAGTAATGCCTTTTTTCATTTTTTTTTGAGTACAGCTCAGTACAAATGTCTTTAGGCTACCAAATGTTTGTATGGTATGATTCTTTAAATCAATAATTTTGGTTTTATCTTTTGTGAATGTATTTTTTATTCAAAAATTCACTTTTTGGTTTTGTTCAATAAATTTTCACTTTGGTTTTAAGAATGTTTTTGTAAATTAAATTAGTTTTTCACTTATTTTGTAGTAATGCCTTTTTTCATTTTTTTTTAGTACAGCTCAGTACAAATGTCTTTAGGCTACCAAATGTTTGTATGGTATGATTCTTTAAATCAATAATTTTGGTTTTATCTTTTGTGAATGTATTTTTTATTCAAAAATTCACTTTTTGGTTTTGTTCGATAAATTTTCACTTTGGTTTTAAGAATGTTTTTGTAAATTAAATTAGTTTTTCACTTATTTTGTAGTAATGCCTTTTGTCAGCATAAGTTTTATTTAAATTTCAAAAAGACACTTTACACGTGATCTTTTTCTTTAAGCGAAGCGTTTTTTTTTGTGTTCGCGACCGACTGCGCCAATTATGTAGAGTTCCTTTTAGGTCTCTTTTCTAGAAACTTTATTTTCGAACTAACTCTTCTTACAATTTCCAATCAGCCTCTTAGCACTAGTTACAATAGTATTAGTAATTTAGTTGTTATACATGTTAGTTAGTTGTTATAATTATTATAGTATTAGTAGTTGTAATAGCAGTAATAGTAATAGTTAGTAATAGAAGTAGTTTATAAGAGTTGCCAGAT
The DNA here is from genome assembly GCA_963971225.1 of Melieria omissa. Classification (NCBI taxonomy): domain Eukaryota; kingdom Metazoa; phylum Arthropoda; class Insecta; order Diptera; family Ulidiidae; genus Melieria; species Melieria omissa. The sequence continues at coordinate 63,212,747 of OZ020268.1, read as the reverse complement.
TATACTATAACTATATAGAATAGAATAGAATTGATAAGGGGGTATGTTGCACTGAGACCAGGATTGATCTATTGTGCCCCCTACAATTGTTAGAGCACGTCCCCTAAACCTACCGCCCTAATGAAACTTAGTAACTCTCGGGGGTTTAGGTGCTTGACGTCCTCTTCTGCAAGCCAAATCCGGCCCAGGTAACGTAACCTGCTGCGACAAGCCGCATTACAGTGCAATATGATGTGTTCGGGAGTCTCCTCTGCTGTTTCGCAGAGTCTACAGACGCTTACCTGTTCTATCCCGATTGTTTGCATGTGTTTCCTCAATCTGCAGTGCCCAGTTATCAGACCTGTTACCTGTCTAAGCTGGTTTCTCCTTAGTTTGAGGCACTCTTCACTCCATTTGGGGTTATTATCTTTGATGAAGATTTTCGATTGCCTGAGACCGGGGGCGCTAGCCCAGTGTTCTGTTTTCCTGGTTCTTTCCTCAAGTCTCAGTGACTCTGTTATGGCGCTTTTGCCCAGCCCAATGAAGGGTTCAGGACCCAGGGGGGGGGCGTGGCTGCCGCGGTTCTAGCGAGGCTGTCCGCTTCCTCGTTTCCTCCGATACCTCTGTGTCCTGGAACCCAGAGGATCTTTACGTGGTTACACCTGCCCAGTGCATTCAATGCCTCGATGCATTCCAGCACTAACCCTGAGGTTATCTCATATGAGATTAGTGCTTTGATGGCTGCTTGGCTGTCGGAGCAGATGACGATGTCTTGCCGCCTGTACTCACGCTCGAGATTGAACTGCACACAGAGCCTGATAGCATATAGTTCCGCCTGGAATATGCTGGGTGTTTTCCCCATGGGCTCATAGTGCTTGAGGCGAGGTCCAAACACCCCTGCCCCTGTTCCCTCGTGCGTTTTCGAGCCATCTGTAAACCACTTAATTGTGTGTGGTCTAAAATGGATCTGGTGGTCTTCCCAGGCCCAGTCTGTTTTATTGCTCATATAAACTCCGAAGTATTTTTCGTAGTTATATGTTCTTGTTATTGTATCCATCGGATACAAAACATAAGGGTTACTAGTGGATAGCACATCTAAGTCTCTGTGCCTAAGGATGTGATCCCCCCCTTTACTAGTTCTAGCCAGTCCAAGGATAGTACGCTTGGCCGCCATCTCAATTGCTACGTGCAATGGCGATATGTTAAATATCACCTCCAGTGCCACCGTGGGACAGGTTCTCATAGCACCTGTGATGCACGTGCACGCAAGTCGCTGGACCTTGTCGAGTTTTTTCCTCACTGTTGTGAGTGTGGCTCTCGGAGCCCATGCCACTGCTGCATATGTGAGTACTGGCCTCACAATCATGGTATACATCCATTTCAGTATGCTCGGGTTACATCCCCAAGTTCTGCCTGCCAAGGATCTACATACCATGACCGCCTTTGTTGCTTTACTGATAACTGCCTCCACATGTTTGTTCCAGAGTAACTTCGAATCTAGTGTTACACCTAGGTACTTCACCAACAATGTATATAGTGTACTGGGCTGCATATAAAGACTCAGATACATAAAACAGGGCCGCGTATTAATGCGACGCACTGCACTAATCGCTAGCGCTAATCAGCCCAGCGCTAATCAGCCTAGCGCTAATCAAGCTAGACTTGTTCAGCAGTGATCGAGTGAGCGCTAGCTAGTGCTCGTATTCACACTCGGCAGCTAACATGGTTGTTGTTGTTGTCATGCTGAGCCACCCACGCTGGCGAACGTGAGCGCAGAACTTTCGCGCTGCACTTGCGCATTCTCTTTTGCTGTGCGTTCGTACTGCGCTAGCGCGGCGCTCTTAAATCGAATCTGCGTATCCAGCAGATAGTGGGGTGTGGCGGTGGTAGTGCACTTCGGCCGCGCTGCACTTTATGACCTTGCGCGAAGTGTTGGTAGGATGCATTTCGGCTGCTGGCACTTGCTATTCCAAGCATGTTGTTGTTGTGTCGTGCAGCTGGTGAAGTCTTTGCCGTTCTGGCTGCTGCATTCCACCAACCACGTAAAGGTCACCCCATGCACCAAATTTTGTCGCATTTCTGCAAAGAAGTGGGGTGATCTGCTGGAATTTGGAAGATCAGGCGATTATGCGCTGTTGCGGCAAAATTTGCCTTTATAAGCGGCCGCCGCAGTAAGATCGGGGAAGTCGTTGGGCAGTCGTTAAAGAGGAGTCGTTACGCATAACTCGGTTGATGAGTCGAGGAGTATTGGCAGATCGCTAAGTCGATGAGGAGTGTTGCGTAGAGTCGGTCAGCGAGGATATTGGCGGTTCGTCGACTGCTATCGAAGTCGACCTGTGCAAGTTCGCGTTTACAGAAAAGAAAATGACAATGATGAAGTGCGCGGACTAAGTGGCCAAAGTAATGGCATAATTTAAAGCCAAAATATTGGGTGCCCAGTGTGTTAGAACATTGTGTAATTTAAAAACTCTCAAGGCGGAATTTCTTCAATCAAATGTGGTTCTAAGCGCTAACTTTTAAAATGGGTGTGTGCTAAAACTATGGCAAAGTATGCCAACAAAAAAAATTCGATCCGCAAAACAGCCAAATTCCCGAATCCAGCCAAAGTGTCAAAATGCCGTTGGTTACATAACTAATTAACTAACTAACAAAATTGTGCTAACTAAAACTTACTGGCTAAAACTAAAACTGCGCCCATTCTAAGTAAAACTATGAACGAATTATGAAGGTGAAGCTGACGAAAATTAAATTCTGAAAAAAAACCAATATTGCTACTGCCCGAGAATGCTGTGGGGAAAGTCATCGTTGGAGTTCAGAGGAGCGGCGCAAATCCTGACAGGAAGTTCCTGAAATGTGTTAAGTGTTGCAGAAAATTTTCTTTTATATAATAAATACTAATAAAGCTGTTTAAATCAATATGTGCGTCATATTTCTAAAACTTGTTTTCGATTAAAGTTGCTACTATCTATCACGTACAAAAAAAAAAAAAAAAAAGAAGAAAATAATATGGAAATTATTGCTAAAATAGTAAATTTTTTTTTATTTTTATTCTTAAGATTTAATTTTTGTTAAAAATTAAAACTATAAAAAGTTAACTACCATTTTTTTTAAGAAAAAAAAGGAAACAAAAATGAAAATGTCAAAAAGGTTATTTCTCCTCACTATTCTATTTTTAAAAGCGTTTTTTATGTCATTAGAAATTATAACTGAAACATGAATTTATCCTATGAAAAATTAAATTTACGAAACATTTAGCAAAAGAAAAGCGAAGAAGAAAAAAAAAAAAACAACTGGGTTATATCGAAAAAAAAACAGAAAAACGCACTTACACACCCTATTTAGCACATCATGTTCCTGAAGACGCGCATCATGTCGCTGGGCCCAACGCATCGATGGAGCGAGAAAAACCGTGAGTGAATCAAAAAAACTTTAATATATTTTTATATATATATATATCTGGGTTTTCGTGCGTTTATTTAAAAAAAAAACAAAAAAGAAAGAAAAAAAAAGAAACAGGGATAATGTTTAAGAAAAAAATAAAAACAAAATTTGCGAAAAAATTCTGAAAATCAGTTAAAATAAGAAAAGGAAATTTTGAGAAATAAAACGAATTTTTGTATTTTAAGGGTATGATTGGAAAACTAATTAAATTGGGAAGAAAAAGGTAGACAGAAAATTTGTTTTTTTTCTTAATTTCGAAAGTATGGGTTTGGGTTTTTTTTTATGAAACGTTGGCTAATTTTTTTTAGAAATATTTGGCTAAGACTAAGAAACCGTTTGGTTGCTACTGTTTTTTTATTTAATAAATAAAATTACAATTTCAATATAATTATAATTTGAACATGCCAAATAGTTTGAAAATTAGATTAAGAATTGATTTTGTATTAGATTAAGATTATGGAATAAAAATTGTTATTATGATTGTTTAAGAAAGGAAACTGTTTGGTCTGTCACTGAAGTGGGGTAAGGAGGGTTAATTTTCCATTGGGTTTCCAAGTTCCATCATAGGAAACAAAGGTAGGGCGGGTTTAGAGCATCCCATTCAATGAGGCGATGCTGAGGAATCGGAACAACAGCAGCAATGGTACTTGCTACCATGTCCGTCCGCTATGTCCGGAGTTAAAGCGTGTGCATAAAAATAATTGTATGTTAGTGTATGTGTGTATGTATCTTTTGTTATGATTTTCCGGTTGTAGGCTGCTAGGTCGTCGTTGCGGTGTTTGCTGATGTAGATCCAAATGGCTGTAGGTGAGGCGGTATGGCTACTGAGCGGATTTGTTGGAGTGGAACCCACGCCAGCTGAAGCTACGGGATAACCAAAGCCAGATGCACGCGTCCAACAAAACCGCTGGCCCCGTAGTCATACTCGTGCTCACCGGTCGAATGTAGGGTGCCGGCATACATGCAACATGAGGACGACTAGCGGTGACCTGCCCCAAGGACTGAGGAGGTGCAGCGGCAGCAGAAACAAAAGGTCGGAAACCAACACCTATGTACATAGGACCGAACTTAGCGCTCAACGTGAGGCCAGATGTACATACCGATCTGCATATAACAGAAAGTGGCGCCGACGTGTGGTCGCTACGAACGTGGGGCATGCCACATAGGATCGACACACGTATACATATAACAGAAATGGCGCCCAACGTGGGGCATGCCACATAGGATCGACACACGTATACATATAACAATATTGTTAATTTAAATTAGTTTAAGTATTATTTTAGTTTAATTTTTGTATTTATTGGTAATTTAATAGTGTTATCAATATATTATTTTTAGTTTTTTTAATTTTATTTATTTAATTTTTTTTGTATTATTAAGTCTTTTTAGAATTTTTATCAAACTTATCAAGAAAAATAAATAACTTATTTTCATCTTTTTTGTAAATATTATTTTTTTTTAATTTATATCAATGTTTATCATAAATATTTACTCGTTACATATTTTATAAATAAGTAAATGTTATTTGAAAAAGTAATTAAAAATCAAGAAGTCAAAGCAGAGTATTTTAAAAGTCAGCAAACATGTATATTTAAGTATTAAACAAACAGGTATATTTTCACCAAAAATCAAGCGAGACAGCTATACATTTGTTGCGTTCTAAAATGTCAACTTTTCATGTGTGCGAGGACTGTGCGACAGACTGAGTGACAGCAATAACAGGAGTAAACGGCATAGCTATACATTTTAAATAAACAAAACAACAGGTGTAAGAATGAGCAGCATCTAATGAGTAGTTTTTACTAGCGGCCATTATTGTTTTGCACAATCATATGAATATGCATACAAGAAGGAGGTAGCGGCCATTATTGCTTGAAATGGCGTATGTTAACAAGAAGAAGAAGCATTGAGTTGTTTTCGCTAGAGGCCATTAACGTTGGCAATAGCGTATGCACAGTGGCCCAGATACAAGTATTCCCTGACGTAAGCAAAAAGCATGGCAGGCTTCATAAACATACACTTAGGGTGACATCCAAACACCGTAACACCTCATACAAATATAAGCAAATAAATGATAAATGATGAATAGTGTGTGGCGTGGCACCACTGGCATGAGCGCACGCGACATTTGACGTGGCCTGGCAGCACTGGCCTGAGCGCAGGTTAACTTTTGACAACCTATTTTCTCTCTCTCCCTCGCTTTCCGCCGTCGCGAGCACGCGTGCTATAAAAACTATATAAATCTTGTAACATAGCCGATATTGTAGGGAATAAAATAGAAAATATTGAATAAATATCCACAAGTGTAAAGAAAAGAAAGAAAGAAATACACACATACAATTATTCCCTGATTTACGCAGAAAACATGGCAGGCTTCATAATCATACGCATAGCGTGACATCCAAACACCGTAACACCTCATAAAAATATAAGGAAATAAATGATTAACTAAATCGTCGTAATTAATAAGGCTATGAAATTTTAAAGAAATGACTTAAAACACGATTCCCGAAATTAAATCTATTCAGAAATAGATATGTAACTTATTAAAATAAACAGAATAGAATGATTTAATAACTTCTTATATGTAAATATTGTTACGAAATTCCCCAGTTCGTTATCGACGGTTCGTTTTGATTGTATATGAAAATAAAACAACTTCAGTTATCCAGCGCAACGTAGTCAAAACTGACAATCGCTTTATTTACAAATTTGCACTTGTTCTACTTTACACTACTACTATTGCATGTTTCCCCATTGCTTGCTCAACACAGACTCGACCCCTTGCGCTGCCACTGCTGCTTTTATACCAATTTTCTTATCGCGCCGAAGTTTCTTGCAACTTCTAATTGGAAAGCGCTCGACCATTCTCACACAGCCCATTTCTTCGAGAACCATCCTTGCCATATCGGACTATACCAAGCGAATTTATAACAGTTTTGCTGTACTTCACAGTGCGTGCCTAAAAGTATGCTTGGAAAACATTCGTGCGGAGAAAAGCATTCCTGTACAGTGCGGCACAGAATTTCTCATCGTATCACTGTCCATCGCTTAGACTTGTTCGTCCCGAACAAGTACCGAGGCTCCGCCGGAGTAAGACGCCAGGCGCTCCAAATGGACTACTTTCAGCCTGGCGTTTCCGCTGCAGCAGCGTTGAACCCTGTACACCACGTCATTAATCCTGGTCACGACCTTGTACGGTCCTTCCCATGACGTTTGAAGCTTTGGAGACAAACCTTTCCTCCGCTGCGGGTTGTAAAGCATTACCAGATTGCCTTCTTGGAACCCCTCTGGGTTAGCCCGTAGACCATAGCTCGCTGTCAACCTGCTTTCAACTAGTTGAGTGCGGCTCCGCGATCTTCTCCTCGGCCCTTTCGCAGCCGAACACCGATTACAGCTTCTAATCCACTCAGCGACAGACTCCTGGCATCCTACCCAATAGAACCGCCTTCTTATCTTGGCGACAGTTTTTGCGATGCCTAGGTGCCCTCCACTGGAGTCGTTATGGTTTTCCTCGATGACATCGTCGATTCGGCCTCTCGGGACCACTATTAGGGATTTTCTGGTCCTGCCATCCCTGCTCTCCCACTCGCGGTATAGGCAGCCATCCTGCAGACGTAGACTTTGCCACTGTGCCCAGTAAGCCTTCGCGATCGGGCTCTCACCAGCCATCTCCTGCCAGTCCGGCCGTAATCTCTGCGCTTTGCCTTTGATGATCTTCGCGACATCCGTATCCTTGCGCTGGTCCTTCTGTAGCCTTTCAGCAAGCCAATCTTCCTCTTGCAGAACTCTTACCGACCGAACATCCACAATTTGTCCCTCGTTTTCGGCCTGCGAATTATGCCTGCGTTCGGTCTCGCACGAATGGTGTGGCAGGGCGTCATCCCTTCTTGGCGACGTCTTTTGTCCGGAACGCTTTCCTCGCAGATGGCAGTCTCGTGATATGTGGCCTTGCTTGCCACATCGCCAGCAACTGACTCGAGATGATACTGCCCGCAGCCCCGCTGGTGCCTCCGAGCTCACTGTCTGGCTTTGCGTGACACGTCCAGATTGGACCCCATGCATCTCCGCAGATGAATGTCGAAAACTTCCCCTCCAGGCCGCCTCATACGTCAATGCGCTTGTCATCGTCTCACGGAAAGTCGGCTTGCCCATCATCAATGCACTGCGTCGTGTCTCCGGGTCATGAAGACCTTCAATAAACGCCTCAATCTTCATCCTCTCGAGATAATCAGCGCCGAATTTCGGGTAGCACAACTGTACGAGCCGCTCAATGTCTGCTGCATACGTCTGCAGCGCCTCGTCTGCTCTTTGCCAGCGGTTCTTCAGCTCGCAATAATACAGCATTTTGTTGTGCTCGTCACTGTATCTGGCTGCCAGCGCCCTTATGACGGTCTCGTAATTACCTCTCAAACCTTCCGGAACTGTTTTTATTACCTCAGCCGCCGGACCTCTTAGAGCCAGTATCAGTCTCCGACCTTTCCTAACATCGGTCGACTGACTCTCCAAAGCAGCCATATCGAATTGTAGTTTGAATGTGTCGAACGACGTATTACCATCATAAGTAGGCACTGCTATGGCAAAACTTTCCTCAACCGACTGCACTCTTGCTCGCAGCTGTACCTCTCTAAGCCGCTCCTCCAGACTGTCAACTCGTTTATCCCATTTGTCCATTCGCGTCTCGAGATGCTTAATTTTCCCGTTCAGTCTATCGGAAATTTCCTCCACCTTCTGCTCTATGCGCGCAGAATTTGTCGCCATTTCTCGGTTGCACGCTTCCATTTACTCCGATATTTCACGGGTCGCCGTTTCCATTCTTGCTATTTCTTGATTCGTCGTTTCGATTTTTGCCGAAATTTCCTGATTCGCAGTTTCCATTTTCCGGTTGGAAGCTTCAAACATGCCTTTCATTGCGACCATAAGCTGGCTCATGTCCATTGCTTGTGGTGGCGTAGCCGCTGCAGTCGTACTTTGCATCGACGCAGCACCAGCAGGCGATTCCTCCACTTTGGCCGACGCCTCCTGTTCCTGCGTTCCGAACTCGTGTGCAGCCCAATCGATGCCTCGTGATTCACACGCCTCTCGTAAGCGCAGCTGCAACTCCACCTTACCGCCAGCAGTCGGCAAATTCCAGGCAGCCAGCTCCTTCTTCAGCTGGTCAACCTTCAGCAGCTCCAGTTTAACCATGTCTGCGTTTTTATAATTTTATTTTACTTTCAGTAATACAATCCGAACTTCTGACACCAAATGTTACGAAATTCCCCAGTTCGTTATCGACGGTTCGTTTTCATTGTATATGAAAATAAAACAACTTCAGTTATCCAGCGCAACGTAGTCAAAACTGACAATCGCTTTATTTACAAATTTGCACTTGTTCTACTTTACACTACTACTATTGCATGTTTCCCCATTGCTTGCTCAACACAGACTCGACCCCTTGCGCTGCCACTGCTGCTTTTATACCAATTTTCTTATCGCGCCGAAGTTTCTTGCAACTTCTAATTGGAAAGCGCTCGACCATTCTCACACAGCCCATTTCTTCGAGAACCATCCTTGCCATATCGGACTATACCAAGCGAATTTATAACAGTTTTGCTGTACTTCACAGTGCATGCCTAAAAGTATGCTTGGAAAACATTCGTGCGGAGAAAAGCATTCCTGTACAGTGCGGCACAGAATTTCTCATCGTATCAATATGATTATGCAATTTTAAAGATATTCACTTAAGCATGGTTCCCAAATAACGGGAAACTCATTTTCACTTTCGGTGGCTGTCCTCTCAGCTGGAAATGGCAAACCTCTGAGAGTAAAAAAATTGCCTATGAAAAAGCTCCCAACCTGCCGTTCGGAACCGGCATAAAACTGTAGGTCCCTTCCACCCGCGTACAAAATTCACACGCACAACATGGGTGGCTGCGGGAAGCTAGGCCTTAGTCTCGCGTAAGCGGGCTGTCGTGCCAATCAATTATTAAATTAATTATTATGGTTCCCAAATTTAAAACACGCTATCTGTTAATTTGTCGGCATATTTATTCGAAATATTCACCTCCTGATTTAATACACTTGTTACATCGATTTAATAGTGATTCAAACGCGTTTTCCAGCTCATTTTTCTGAATTTCCTCCAGTGCCCTCGTCGAAGCCCGTTGTATGGTCTGAATGTCATCAAAAAAGCATCCATTCAACTTCAATTTCAGTTTCGGGAACAAAGAGTCGCACGGTGCCAAATCAGGTGAATACGGCGGATGATTCAACACACAGACTTGATTCCGAGCCAAAACTTTACTTTTACTTACTTACCAACTTTTTGGATCGCGGTATTCTGGTCGAATACGACGGATTCTGGCCATCAAACGCTTCAAAACTTCGATGTAATATTTAACAACTGTTTTCAGGAAGTTTGGATCATTTTCTGCGGCTGCAACGATGTCTCTAGAATGACTGACTCTCATTATTTTTTGCATTAATTTCAACATCAAACAAAAACGTGTTTTGCAAAATGAATTTTAATAAATATCATGATGAAATAAACAAGGTGAAGCAAGTAGATGGCATACCCTTATTTTGACAAGAGAGCTTTTGAAAAACTGACATTTCCAAAAAAAATTTCTCAAAACATGAAAGTTTTCTTCTTTGTTCGCATTAACCCACTTATGCCGGGTGTATCAAAAAATCAATTTCATTATTATTGAAGTGCTTTGCTGAAAATTCTTTGTTAGAAAAAGCTTCTATCGATTAACGTCTTATATCATTTTTTCAGCGATGCAGATAGTGTCTGTGGTCGTATTTATGGGCAATTTTGACTTGTAACGCCTAGGCTCCAGTTCGGAGCTATAGTTAAGAGTCTGCATTATTCCGATTCGTTGCCGTGGCGACAGATCCCCACGCTGTATAACTATTGGTATTGCCATGTGCTGTCTTGCACAAACAGCATCTACTCGGCATTTTCTCCGCGATCAAAATTTTAAAACACAAGAATATTTTCGCTTTCACGTTTTGATTGGGGTTACAAATATTCTCTCAACGCCAAAACAAAATTGAATTTCAAATGCTTTGTTTCAAAATAAGGGTATGGGGTGACAAAACTGTCAGCTACTAGCTTCTTCTTGTTTATTTCGTCATGAATAAATATTAAATGTCAGCCAAATGGCATGTAAATTTTGGAAAATTCTAGTAAGATTATCCTTTTATCCATTTTTAATTTTTTTTTTCTGTTGGATTCTATTGCTTTCTATAAAATTTCAAGCACATATACGGTTCCAAATAATTTACAAGTCCGTTTACTGTTCAATGGGTGGTCTTCTGCCTACCTTATGGCCACCGCTAGCGGTTGGATGTCCGACGGCAAACGGTGGCTAAAGGGCTGGCAGAATGTGACTAGACCACTAACTAGTCACGCTTTCCCCTCCATTTCTCCCACCTGCTATTATCCTCTCGTACCAACATCCTTACCCCCCCTAATCCAGGGTGTCATGTGATCCGTGCCCATTGGATGGTTTGCAGCCAGGGGTATCCGGCTGTATTCTAACGGAACCTATCCGATACCGGTCCGCCTCGGATAGTATGAAGGACTTACCATGATACGGGGCTCTGTCATGGCTGACCTTTCCCTTTCCCCTATATTACCATAGGCCGCCGAAACGCCTCGTCGGAGTAGGTGGCCGAAGAACCAGATGATGATGAGCACCTTAAAACTCGCCTCGGATGGAAAGGACGAAGGACAGACCGACGTCAATACTCAGCGTGACGCTGAAAACCAGGCCAAGGGCGATTGGAGAGACCAACCGTCTCAAGGTCACATGGACAGTGATTGTTCACAATCAAGCTTGACCACGGTGTCCACTTTGGTAGCCGAAGAGGCCATTTCGGGCGGATTACCATCGCTGGTAGAAGCTACCGAAGCCGTCTCACTTAAGAGAAAGCGGTTGACGACTTCTCAAAAGAAGAGACTTCGGAAGCTGATGGCGGGTGGTAAGCCGTACGAGGTTGCTCTGAAGGTGGTCCTAGAGGACAACACAGAAGCAAAGACGGACGGCAGCAGTAGCAAAAAGGAAGCGGCACAACCCGCTCCCAAAAGGATGAAGATAGGTCCATCCTACGCCGAAACTGCTGCTGCAATCAAAGTAGGTATTCTTCCAGAAGAATATCCGACCATCCATCTCGATCTGGAGGGGCAGAAAGATGTCGAGAAGGCCATCAAGGAGGAACTGCATAAGCTCCCCGTTGATGGTCCTCAAATCCGATTTCTAGGCTGTGCCGAATGAGGCGTCGAAGAACTGGCTCAAGGAGGTGATGCCAAAAATTCAACCAGGAAACAAAAAGCTGAAGCTGGTAGAGGGAATTGATATTCCCAAACCCAACATTGCCTCGGCTTTCTTTCCTGGTTGCTCCCTCCCGGCCGATGAAATACTTCGAATGCAGAACCGCTCATTACCCACGGGCAACTGGAAAGTAATGAACGGAACTGTTACGGCACAGGGATCGGCGCTAACGCTGGCCATTGATGATGTGTCGGCCCGCTTGCTCGCTGAGCTGAACGACCTCCCTTTCTTTGAGCTGGGAAGGATTCAGTTCCGGGTGCGGCGTGAGCAAGGGACAAAACCATCAGTGACCAGTGATGGTGGGACGACGACGAACAGGACTCCCCAGATTAGAGTGGATGACGAAAGACCGTCCACAAGCCGACAAGCAGCCCTAGTGGTACGGACAGACCGGACCGCGAAAAGGACTGAAACCCGAACTGGCGATAAAACGCCAACACTGACAACAATGAGACCTGTAAAGAATGCCTCAACTAAACCCGTCCGGAAGACTCAATTGTCTGGAAAGGATAATCCGTCCAGGCAACTGAGCCTTTTGGATAAGTCTGCAAAAACCCCGAGCAGCAATGAACGGGTGCAGACAAGGGGTAGAGGGGGCAAGCGAGCAGGACTCATACCAAAGGCCCCCATGAATAATATGGAGATTGTCCAGATCAATCTCCATACGGCACAGGCAGCGTCAGCTGTCTTGGCTAGGACCATCAACACCTACGGTCCTAGCATAGCTTTGGTGCAGGAACCGTGGACCAGCACCAACAATGAGATCCTGGGCCTCTCACAGTCAGGTAATGTACTGTGGTGTCAATCTACTGATAGGCCTAGAACGTGTATTGTGTTTAATGGCATTTCTTTCTTCCCGTTGACAGATTTTGTTACGCCAGATCTGTGCGCGGCCAAGATCAATTGCAACTCCAGGGAATTGATCATAGCGTCGGCATACTTCCCTGGAGGTGTGCCCGAATGTCCCACGACGATAGCAGAACAGCTTGTTGCTTATGCTAGGGACAATCGTCTGGAGCTGGTCCTAGGGTGTGACGCGAACGCCCATCACACTATCTGGGGAAGCACGGACACCAACGCTAGAGGTGAGTCATTATTCGATTATATACTCTCACTAGACTTAAGTAGGTATATGCAATGTCGGAGGTAGTCCGACGTTCATAACTAGAACTAGGGAAGAGGTGCTAGACCTTACCCTAACTACTTCTCTATCGAAATCACTTGTCAGCAACTGGCGAGTATCCGAAGAGCCCTCATGTTCTGACCATAGACATATAAGGTTTAGGTTAGGTGACAAGTCACTGACTGCCGTGTCCTTTAGGCCAAAAAGGCAGACCGACTGGGACAGCTATTGTCACCAGTTAAGGCACGACATCACTACACAACTTGAAAACAGAGTTGACACAATAGATAGGCTGGAAAGGGCATCCAGGAAACTCCAGGAAGTCGTAGTGAACGCCTATGAAGAAAACTGTCCCTTAAAAACTAAAACTTTTAAAAGACAGACACCTTGGTGGAGCAGTCATCTTAGCTTGCTAAGGAAGGGAGTACGGAAACTATTCAATAGGGCCAAGCGGAATAACGACTGGCAAACCTACTCCGATGCTCTCACCAAATACAATAAAGAGATTAAGAAAGCCAGGAGGGAATCTTTTAGACGCTTCTGCGAGGACGTGAACGACGCGAACTCAGGCTGTAGGCTGCAAAAGATTCTGTCAACCGATAAACCATGTCCGATTGGATCCTTGTCTAACGAACAGGGTGAACTCACAAATAGTGCGCAGGATACATTAGCCCTTCTCACTAAAGTCCACTTTCCGGGATCAGAAATAATAGACGACCCCGACCATAATAACTATAGCGGCTGGCAGTCACACTGCCCCAGTAGGGATGATTGGAGATTGGCCAATCTCATCTGCAAACGTTCGATTGTAGAATGGGCGATAGGAACGTTCTCCCCGTACAAGGCGGCGGGAAAGGATAAAATCTTCCCGGCGCTGTTACAAAGAGGACCAGACAGTCTGTTGCCCATTCTTTCGAAAATATATACATGCAGTTTGGCGCTTGGCTACGTTCCGGAGGTGTGGAGAACAGTGAATGTTGTCTACCTTCCTAAAGCCGGAAAGTCAAACAAAAAGGATCCAAAGTCCTTCAGGCTTATAAGCTTGATGTCATGTGTACTTAAGGGTATGGAGAAGGTAATAGAGAGATACCTCAGAGACGAAGTCCTTATCCGAAATCCTCTAAGTGCACACCAACATGCTTACCGAAAAGGCAGGTCTACGGAAACAGCCCTATCTGCCCTGGTCAGCAAAATCGAAAAATCCCTTGACGAGAAAGAAATCTGTTTAGTCGGTTTCCTAGACATAGGAAACAACAACACCACCTATGAAGCTATAGGATCGGCTTTAGAGGTATTTCAAGTGCCGACTGCACTTATAAGGTGGATCTCCACGATGCTCAAAAGCAGACTAATAGAGTCCGACTTAAATGGCATCAAGATCCTAGCCAGAACGGTCCGGGGCTGTCCCCAGGGGGGCGTACTATCTCCTCTACTCTGGTCCATGGTCATTAACGGATTAATCCGCATCCCCTCAGATCGAGGCTATGACGTTATTGCCTATGCTGATGACCTGGTTATTGCGGTTAGAGGCAAAGACGGGCAGACCGTCTCTGATCTACTACAGGGTGCAATAAAAATTGTAGAGAACTGGTGCGCCCAGCAGAATCTATCGGTAAACCCTGATAAGACAATCTTCGTACCGTTCACACTCAAAAGGAAATATGACCTGAGACCGATAAAGGTTTTTGGCAAAGATGTAGGCTTCGTAAAAGAAGCCAAATACCTTGGGGTAACTCTAGACAGTAAATTGAACTGGAAACCTCACATAAATCGTACTATTCAGAAGGCGGGCAACGCTCTCTGGACTTGTAAACGAATCTGTGGCAAAAACTGGGGAACGAAACCGATATGGCTTCAAAAAATCTACACCCTAGTCATCCTCCCCATTATCACCTATGGGGCGATAGTATGGTGGAAAAAAACCACAGAGAAAACGACTGCGAACAGACTGGAACGGTTGCAAAGAGTAATTAACTCCTGCCTCACTGGCTGCCTTCGCACGACACCAACAGCTGCCCTCAATGTACTATTGGGAGTTTTGCCGTTGGACCTAACCGTACAAATGAATGCGGTCATTAGTACACACAGACTGATGCACAGTGGATTCATACTACAGGATCTACATGCAAGCGGTCACCGCTCCATTGTTAAAGAACGGAGGCGAGACGGAAGCTTTTGGTTGCCTCTTGACTCAATGCCTCCGCGACACATCTTTGACAGGAAATATAAGACACATATTCTTAACAGAATAGATTGGGACAATTCAAAAATCAGTCTTACCTGTGATGACATTCTCTGGTACACTGATGGATCCAAGACTGGAGAAGGCACAGGATCTGGGATATATAGTTCCAGTACCCAAATGTCAGTCAGCCTTGGTAGTTTGGCAACCGTCTTCCAAGCGGAAGTCTGTGCTATCAATCAGTGTGCCAGAGAAATTCTGAACCTTCACCCTCATCGGAAAAGGATTATCATAATGTCAGACAGCCAGGCCGCAATAAGAGCCTTGCACGCGTCGACATTTACCTCTAAGTTGGTATGGGAGACAGCTAATCTTCTCCAACAACTGTCAACAGGGAATCGAGTAATAATACACTGGATTCCAGCACATTGCGGCTATGATGGTAATGAGGATGCAGACAGATTGGCAAGGGAGGGAGCTGGAAAGCGACCATTTGGACCCGAACCGATCTTAGGTGTCAGCAAATCTCATTACAAAGGTTGTATTAAGAAAGAATACTTGATCAAAGCAAATGCAAGATGGTCAAAATCAATTGGTATGGAGTGTACCAAAGCCTTTTTACCGCGATAATCAAGCAGAAATGCAAAGTTTCTCCTACGCTTGAGCAGACCGGAACTAAAACTTATGACAGGAGTAATCAGCGGACACTGTCTGCTAAACAAACATAAGACCCGTCTGAAATTAACAGACAGTGAAATATGTAGATTTTGCATGGAAGATGACGAGACTTCCATACACCTGATAACTGAATGCCCGGCCTTAGTTCATGCAAGAAAGCAGGCACTAGGCGAGGAAATATTACAGACTACTCATCTGTCTGAAATTGATCTCGCAAGAATTAAAATGTTCTTTGAGAAAATAGGAGGAAATAGTCTCTTCCAGTACTGAACTCGGGCAAGGCACAATAGTTCAAAATGAACGCAGTGCCATAGACAGCCAATGTCTAGCCCCAATCAATCTTAATCTTACTGTTCAATGGAACACAAATTTTCCAACAAATATAAAAAGCATAACCGGAAATTCCCGTTATTAGTTTTGTACGCAAACTTATTCTGCACCGTTTTGTGTCAATGTCATTGTCAATAAATATGAATACATTGAAAATTATTATTTTAATTCATCTAAAACAAAACAAAAAGTGCAGTGAAAAATGTGGATAAATAAATAAAAACATACATCATAGCATAATTTTGACTTGCCTGTACGGAAACTTATTCTGACTAGTGTACTACGGGGTCGATGATGACGGGGAAAACCCCAAATTAGAAAATTGTGGAAATGCGCAAATACCTTACCAATTTCAACTCTAGATGTTAACATGGACATTGAGGAAAAACAAAAAACAAGGACTTTGTTGAAGCTATGGTAATTTCAGTATTGTGTTCAGTATTGATTGTGGCCACAATTAGACCTTTGTAAAGGTATTTCTAAGGTGGTCGAAACTGGCTAAATCACGCCTTGTTGTTTGTTTTTCGTCCTCCTGTAAAAGTCGTTTAATGTTAGCGTTATTATTTTTATTTTAGTATAGGAAGAATAATCTTTAAGAACGATAATCTAATATTTTCTTTTTTCCATTTGTATAAGATTTCTCACCTCTATGCTATAAAAGGCACTTCGCAGGGTATTGACGCACTCTTGCGTCAAATGTTTTCGGACAGCTTTTTGATCAAGTTTAACTGGGATGGAAGGTGGGAAAAGCGGGCCTTAAACAAGCTTAAGTTGGTGGATAAGATCATATACGATACATCATTACAATCCCAAATTGAAACTGTTTTTCTTTCTTTGCAGATATTTTCCAAGCTCAAGGGGAGTTTATTTAAGCCACCACCGGCAGAAGCGAAAGTAGTTTATTAAAAAAAATTATTAAACAATGTATATAGTGTTAATTTAAATTAGATTAAATATTATTTTAGTTAAATTTTAGTATTAATTTATTGGTAATTTAATAGTGTTATCAATATATTATTATTAGTTTTTTTTTAATTTTATTTATTTAATTTTTTTTGTATTAGTAAGTCTTTTTAGTATTTTTATCAAACTTATCAAGAAAAATAAATAACTTATTTTCATCTTTTTTGTAAATATTATTTTTTTTAATTTATATAAATGTTTATCATAAATATTTACTCTTTACATATTTTATAAATAAGTAAATGTTATTTGAAAAAGTAATTAAAAATCAAGAAGTCAAAGCAGAGTATTTTAAAAGTCAGCAAACATGTATATTTTAGTATTAAACAAACAGGCATATTTTCACCACAAATCAAGCGAGACAGCTATACATTTGTTGCGTTCTAAAATGTCAACATTTCATGTGTGCGAGGACTGTGCGACAGACTGAGTGACAGCAATAACAGGAGAAAACGGCATAGCTATACATTTTAAATAAACAAAACAACAGGTGTAAGAATGAGTAGCATCTAATGAGTAGTTTTTACTAGCAGCCATTATTGTTTTGCACAATCATATGAATATGCATACAAGAAGTAGGTAGCGGCCATTATTGCTTGAAATGGCGTATGTTAACAAGAAGAAGAAGCATTGAGTTGTTTTCGCTAGGGGCCATTAACGTTGGCAATAGCGTATGCACAGTGGCCCAGATACAAGTATTCCCTGACGTACGCAAAAAACATGGCAGGCTTCATAAACATACACTAAGGGTGACATCCAAACACCGTAATAAAAATATAAGCAAATAAATGATTAACAGCCTGATTCTGTGTATTCTTGACAAATTTTTTATCAAGGCATTTTGTCAAGATTTTTATCAAGCAAAAACTTTGCTGGTATTCTGATGCTACATTGATAAAGTAGAAAGCTCATTTAATTCAACATAATGTGAATATGCGACAGCTGTCATATTGTCAAAAAATAAGACAAAAAGTTTAGTAAAGTAAGTTTTGCAAAAAAAAATCCGGCCTTGATAGCCCAGCGGGTAGCGCGCTGGCTTCTCATACCGAGCGCCCCAGGTTCGAATCCTGGCTGGGCTGGAAATAAGTTCGTGCGGTTTTTTCAATAGTTTCACAATAGGCGCTTTTTGCATACAAAAAATAATTCGTGGGAGGTAACGGAATTTTTTTTTTTATTTTCTCTGATGTAAAAGTGAAAACATGCACAATTCTTCAATGTTCAATAGGCAAAATTTCAATTTGTATGCTGTTGTCAATAGCATTCACACTTTTGACAATTTATCAAGAAAAGAGCTTTTATTTTTGGGAATAGAATACCGATTCTTGACAAATAATAAAAACTTGACAAATAGTCAATATGGTGAATTTATCAAGTGTACAGAATTGGGCTGTAAGTAAATCCTCGTAATTAATAAGGCTATGAAATTTTAAAGAAATTACTTAAAACACGATTCCCGAAATTAAATATATTCAGAAATAGATATGTAACTTATTAAAATAAACAGAATAGAACGATTTAATAACTTCTTATATGTAAATATGATTATGCAATTTTAAAGATATTCACTTAAGCATGGTTCCCAAAATTAAAACACGATATCTGTTAATTTGTCGGCATATTTATTCGAAATATTCACCTCCTGATTCAATACACTTGTTACATCGATTTAATAGTGATTCAAACGCGTGTTCCAGCTCATTTTTCGGAATATCCTCCAGTGCCCTCGTCGAAGCCCGTTGTATGGTCTGAATGTCAACAAAAAAGCATCCATTCAACTTCAATTTCAGTTTTGGGAACAAAGAGAAGTCGCACGGTGCCAAATCAGGTGAATACGGCGGATGATTCAACACACAGACTTGATTCCGAGCCAAAACTTTACTTTTACTTACTTACCAACTTTTTGGATCGCGGTATTCTGGTCGAATACGACGGATTCTGGCCATCAAACGCTTCAAAACTTCGATGTAATATTTAACAATTGTTTTCAGGAAGTTTGGATCATTTTCTGCGGCTGCAACGATGTCTCTAGAATGACTGACTCTCATTATTTTTTGCATTAATTTCAACATCAAACAAAAACGTGTTTTGCAAAATGAATTTTAATAAATATCATGATGAAATAAACAAGGTGAAGCAAGTGACGGCATACCCTTATTTTGACAAGAGAGCTTTTGAAAAACTGACATTTCCAAAAAAAATTTCTCAAAACATGAAAGTTTTCTTCTTTGTTCGCATTAACCCACTTATGCCCGGTGTATCAAAAAATCAATTTCATTATTATTGTGCTTTGCTGAAAATTCTTTGTTAGAAAAAGCTTCTATCGATTAACGTCTTATATCTTTTTTCAGCGATGCAGATAGTGTCTGTGGTCGTATTTATGGGCAATTTTGACTTGTAACGCCTAGGCTCCAGTTCGGAGCTATAGTTAAGAGTCTGCATTATTCCGATTCGTTGCCGTGGCGGCAGATCCCCACGCTGTATAACTATTGGTATTGCCATGTGCTGTCTTGCACAAACAGCATCTACTCGGCATTTTCTCCGCGATCAAAATTTTAAAACACAAGAATATTTTCGCTTTCACGTTTTGATTGGGGTTCAAAATATTCTCTCAACGCCAAAACAAAATTGAATTTCAAATGCTATGTTTCAAAATAAGGGTATGGGGTGACAAAACTGTCAGCTACTAGCTTCTTCTTGTTTATTTTGTCATGAATAAATATTAAATGTCAGCCAAATGGCATGTAAATTTTGGAAAATTCTAGTAAGATTATCCTTTTATCCATTTTTAATTTTTTTTTTTTCTGTTGGATTCTATTGCTTTCTATAAAATTTCAAGCACATATACGGTTCCAAATAATTTACAAGTCCGTTTACTGTTCAATGGAATACAAATTTTCCAACAAATATAAAAGTATAACCGGAAATTTCCGTTATTAGTTTTGTACGCAAACTTATTCTGCACCGTTTTGTGTCAATGTCATTGTCAATAAATATGAATACATTGAAAATTATTATTTTAATTCATCTAAAACAAAACAAAAAGTGCAGTGAAAAATGTGGATAAATAAATAAAAACATACATCATAGCATCATTTTGACTTGCCTGTACGGAAACTTATTCTGACTAGTGTACTACGGGGTCGATGATGACGGGGAAAACCCCAAATTAAAAAATTGTGGAAATGTGTAACATGGACATTGAGGGAAAACAAAAAACAAGGACTTTGTTGAAGCTATGGTAATTTCAGTATTGTGTTCAGTATTGATTGTGGCCACAATTAGACCTTTGTAAAGGTATTTCTAAGGTGGTCGAAACTGGCTAAATCACGCCTTGTTGTTTGTTTTTCGTCCTCCTGTAAAAGTCGTTTAATGTTAGCGTTATTATTATTACTTTAGTATAGGAAGAATAATCTTTAAGAACGATAATCTAATTTTTTTTCCATTTGTATAAGATTTCTCACCTCTATGCTATAAAAGGCACTTCGCAGGATATTGACGCACTCTTGCGTCAAATGTTTTCGGACAGCTTTCTGATCAAGTTTAACTGGGATGGAAGGTGGGAAAAGCGGGCCTTAAACAATCTTAAGTTGGTGGATAAGATCATATACGATACATCATTACAATCCCAATTATATAACTATTATAATTGAAACTGTTTTTCTTTCTTTGCAGATATTTTTCAAGCTCAAGGGGAGTTTATTTAAGCCACCACCGGCAGAAGCAAAAGTAGTTTATTAAAAAAATTATTAAACAATGTATATAGAATAGAATAGAATTGATAAGGGGGTATGTTGCACTGAGACCAGGATTGATCTATTGTGCCCCCTACAATTGTTAGAGCACGTCCCCTAAACCTACCGCCCTAATGAAACTTAGTAACTCTCGGGGGTTTAGGTGCTTGACGTCCTCTTCTGCAAGCCAAATCCGGCCCAGGTAACGTAACCTGCTGCGACAAGCCGCATTACAGTGCAATAAGATGTGTTCGGGAGTCTCCTCTGCTGTTTCGCAGAGTCTACAGACGCTTACCTGTTCTATCCCGATTGTATGCATGTGTTTCCTCAATCTGCAGTGCCCAGTTATCAGACCTGTTACCTGTCTAAGCTGGTTTCTCCTTAGTTTGAGGCACTCTTCACTCCATTTGGGGTTATTATCTTTGATGAAGATTTTCGATTGCCTGAGACCGGGGGCGCTAGCCCAGTGTTCTGTTTCCCTGGTTCTTTCCTCAAGTCTCAGTGACTCCGTTATGGCGCTTTTGCCCAGCCCAATGAAGGGTCCAGGACCCAGGGGGGGCGTGGCTGCCGCGGTTCTAGCGAGGCTGTCCGCTTCCTCGTTTCCTCCGATACCTCTGTGTCCTGGAACCCAGAGGATCTTTACGTGGTTACACCTGCCCAGTGCATTCAATGCCTCGATGCATTCCAGCACTAACCCTGAGGTTATCTCATATGAGATTAGTGCTTTGATGGCTGCTTGGCTGTCGGAGCAGATGACGATGTCTTGCCGCCTGTACTCACGCTCGAGATTGAACTGCACACAGAGCCTGATAGCATATAGTTCCGCCTGGAATATGCTGGGTGTTTTCCCCATGGGCTCATAGTGCTTGAGGCGAGGTCCAAACACCCCTGCCCCTGTTCACTCGTGCGTTTTCGAGCCATCTGTAAACCACTTAATTGTGTGTGGTCTAAAATGGATCTGGTGGTCTTCCCAGGCCCAGTCTGTTTTATTGCTCATATAAACTCCGAAGTATTTTTCGTAGTTATATGTTCTTGTTATTGTATCCATCGGATACAAAACATAAGGGTTACTAGTGGATAGCACATCTAAGTCTCTGTGCCTAAGGATGTGATCCCCCCTTTACTAGTTCTAGCCAGTCCAAGGATAGTACGCTTGGCCGCCATCTCAATTGCTACGTGCAATGGCGATATGTTAAATATCACCTCCAGTGCCACCGTGGGACAGGTTCTCATAGCACCTGTGATGCACGTGCACGCAAGTCGCTGGACCTTGTCGAGTTTTTTCCTCACTGTTGTGAGTGTGGCTCTCGGAGCCCATGCCCAATATATTATTTTTAGTTTTTTTTAATTTTATTTATTTAATTTTTTTTTGTATAGGGTGTTTTTTTTAGAGGTATAGAACTTCGAATTGAAATAAAACACATGAAAATCGTTTTAATGTCCATCAATTTGGCTTTATTGGAAGGATAATTTTATGCCATTAATGTTTAAATATGATTTCGGGCATGTGGCCGCCGCGGCTGGCTCGAATAAAGCCAATTCTACAGGTCCAATTTTTAAAGTTGATGGACAAAGCTCCAATTGCTGTGCACGGTGGCGAATCGATTCATTCGGGTCCTCTTCAACATTTTGCTCTACAGCGGCAATTGTTTCTTCGGTGCGCACTGTTCGACGTCTCTGCGGATGCGTATTATCACATAGAGTAAACGTAGTGCGAAAACGACCCATGGTTAACCGATGGATGGACCGATTTTGCTCTGATGGACGATTATGTCGACCATAAAATGGACGGAGCTTGCGGTAAACTTCGCGAACTGAACCATTATTTTCGAAATAAATTTGCACGATTTGCAAGCGTTGTTCTTTTGTCAACCTGTTCATGATGAAATGGCAAACCAAATTAAACATAAATGACATTAAAGTTGCCAGATTTGACTACAAAATGCCAGTTTTATCTCTATTCGAAAAACAAACCTCTAAAAAAACACCCTATATTAGTAAGTCTTTTTAGTATTTTTATCAAACTTATCAAGAAAAATAAATATCTTATTTTCATCTTTTTTGTAAATATTATTTTTTTTAATTTATATAAATGTTTATCATCAATATTTACTCTTTACATATTTTATAAATAAGTAAATGTTATATTTACTCGTTACATATTTTATAAATAAGTAAATGTTATTTGAAAAAGTAATTAAAAATCAAGAAGTCAAAGCAGAGTATTTTAAAAGTCAGCAAACATGTATATTTTAGTATTAAACAAACAGGCATATTTTCACCAAAAATCAAGCGAGACAGCTATACATTTGTTGCGTTCTAAAATGTCAACATTTCATGTGTGCGAGGACTGTGCGACGGACTGAGTGACAGCAATAACAGGAGTAAATGGCATAGCTATACATTTTAAATAAACAAAACAACAGGTGTTAGAATGAGCAGCATCTAATGAGTAGTTTTTACTAGCGGCCATTATTGTTTTGCACAATCATATGAATATGCATACAAGAAGGAGGTAGCGGCCATTATTGCTTGAAATGGCGTATGTTAACAAGAAGAAGAAGCATTGAGTTGTTTTCGCTAGGGGTACTGGAGTACTGGCCTCACAATCATGGTATACATCCATTTCAGTATGCTCGGGTTACATCCCCAAGTTCTGCCTGCCAAGGATCTACATACCATGACCGCCTTTGTTGCTTTACTGATAACTGCCTCCACATGCTTGTTCCAGAGTAACTTCGAATCTAGTGTTACACCTAGGTACTTCACCAACAATGTATATAGTGTTAATTTAAATTAGTTTAAGTATTATTTTAGTTTAATTTTTGTATTTATTGGTCATTTAATAGTGTTATCAATATATTATTTTTAGTTTTTTTTAATTTTATTTATTTAATTTTTTTTGTATTAGTAAGTCTTTTTAGTATTTTTATCAAACTTATCAAGAAAAATAAATAACTTACTTTCATCTGTTTTGTAAATATTATTTTTTTTTAATTTATATAAATGTTTATCATCAATATTTACTCTTTACATATTTTATAAATAAGTAAATGTTATTTGAAAAAGTAATTAAAAATCAAGAAGTCAAAGCAGAGTATTTTAAAAGTCAGCAAACATGTATATTTAAGTATTAAACAAACAGGTATATTTTCACCAAAAATCAAGCGAGACAGCTATACATTTGTTGCGTTCTAAAATGTCAACATTTCATGTGTGCGAGGACTGTGCGACAGACTGAGTGACAGCAATAACAGGAGTAAACGGCATAGCTATACATTTTAAATAAACAAACCAACATTTGTAAGAATGAGCAGCATCTAATGAGTAGTTTTTACTAGCGGCCATTATTGTTTTGCACAATCATATGAATATGCATACAAGAAGTAGGTAGCGGCCATTATTGCTTGAAATGGCGTATGTTAACAAGAAGAAGAAGCATTGAGTTGTTTTCGCTTCATAAACATACACTTAGGGTGACATCCAAACAACGTAACACCTCATAAAAATATAAGCAAATAAATGATAAATGATGAATAGTGTGTGGCGTGGCACCACTGGCATGAGCGCACGCGACATTTGACGTGGCCTGGCAGCACTGGCCTGAGCGAAGGTTAACTTTTGACAACCTATTTCCTCTCTCTCGCGCTTTCCGCCGTCGCGAGCACGCGTGCTATAAAATCTATATAAATCTTGTAACATATCCGATATTGTAGGGAATAAAATAGAAAATATTGAATAAATATCCACAAGTGTAAAGAAAAGAAAGAAAGAAATGCACACATACAATTATTCCCTGATTTACGCAGAAAACATGGCAGGCTTCATAATCATACGCATAGGGTGACATCCAAATACCGTAACACCTCATAAAAATATAAGCAAATAAATGATTAACTAAATCCTCGTAATTAATAAGGCTATGAAATTTTAAAGAAATGACTTAAAACACGATTCCCGAAATTAAATCTATTCAGAAATAGATATGTAACTTATTAAAATAAACAGAATAGAATGATTTAATAATTTCTTATATATAAATATGATTATGCAATTTTAAAGATATTCACTTAAGGGGGTCTTAAAAAAATCGCGGATTGAAAAAATCGATATTTTTTTTTTGCATTTTTTGAATATAGAGGATATAAGGAATACGTCTTATAAACGGTTTCGTGAAAAACACATTCCTTCTTGGGTTTTCGAAGCCGGAAACATAGCCGCCTCCAGCCGTTTCGAGCATTTCCGTTATCTTTAAACGCATTTTCCCGAAAATCACCTTTTTTATACTTTGTGGTATGACTTCTACAAGTAATTTTCATCGGATTTGACTAATGTTTTTTTTCACTTCTTCATAAAACACTTCTCTATGCTTCTCCGAGTACGATTTTTGAAATTTTGTTTTGTTCAATTTTTATGACCCTCAACAGGTCAAAAAACGTGGTTGAAAATTCAACTTTTCACAAAAAACCGTATAATTTGAAAAATTTTAAAAATAAAAAAAATCGTACTCGGAGAAGCATAGAGAAGTGTTTTATGAAGAAGTGAAAAAAAAATTAGTCAAATCCGATGAAAATTCATACCACAAAGTATAAAAAAGGTGATTTTCGGGAAAATGCGTTTAAAGATAACGGAAATGCACACACATAAGGCATTTGTCATTTTTCAAGTTTAAACATGTACAAAAATAATAAAAAAAAAATTTTTCAATTATCTTGTATAGTTCCCTTACAATTAATTTCCAAAAATAGACTAAAATTCCGGGCGCGTAAGCAGAAGACCCCCTTAAGCATGGTTCCCAAAACTAAAACACGATATCTGTTAATTTGTCGGCATATTTATTCGAAATATTCACCTCCTGATTTAATACACTTGTTACATCGATTTAATAGTGATTCAAACGCGTTTTCCAGCTCATTTTTCTGAATTTCCTACAGTGCCCTCGTCGAAGCCCGTTGTATGGTCTGAATGTCATCAAAAAAGCATCCATTCAACTTCAATTTCAGTTTCGGGAACAAAGAGAAGTCGCACGGTGCCAAATCAGGTGAGTACGGCGGATGATTCAACACACAGACTTGATTCCGAGCCAAAAACTTACAAACATTGAGTGCTGTGTGACTCGGTGCATTATCGTGCAACAGAGACCAACTTTTTGGATCGCGGTATTCTGGTCGAATACGACGGATTCTGGCCATCAAACGCTTCAAAACTTCGATGTAATATTTAACAATTGTTTTCAGGAAGTTTGGATCATTTTCTGCGGCTGCAACGATGTCTCTAGAATGACTGACTCTCATTATTTTTTGCATTAATTTCAACATCAAACAAAAACGTGTTTTGCAAAATGAATTTTAATAAATATCATGATGAAATAAACAAGGTGAAGCAAGTAGATGGCATACCCTTATTTTGACAAGAGAGCTTTTGAAAAACTGACTTTTCCAAAAACATTTCTCAAAACATGAAAGTTTTCTTCTTTGTTCGCATTAACCCACTTATGCCGGGTGTATCAAAAAATCAATTTCATTATTATTGAAGTGCTTTGCTGAAAATTCTTTGTTAGAAAAAGCTTCTATCGATTAACGTCTTATATCATTTTTTCAGCGATGCAGATAGTGTCTGTGGTCGTATTTATGGGCAATGGAATACAAATTTTCCAACAAATATAAAAAGCATAACCGGAAATTCCCGTTATTAGTTTTGTACGCAAACTTATTCTGCACCGTTTTGTGTCAATGTCATTGTCAATAAATATGAATACATTGAAAATTATTATTTTAATTCATCTAAAACAAAACAAAAAGTGCAGTGAAAAATGTGGATAAATAAATAAAAACATACATCATAGCATCATTTTGACTTGCCTGTACGGAAACTTATTCTGACTAGTGTACTACGGGGTCGATGATGACGGGGAAAACCCCAAATTAAAAAATTGTGGAAATGTGCAAATACCTTACCAATTTCAACTCTAGATGTTAACATGGACATTGAGGAAAAACAAAAAACAAGGACTTTGTTGAAGCTATGGTAATTTCACTATTGTGTTCAGTATTGATTGTGGCCACAATTAGACCTTTGTAAAGATATTTCTAAGGTGGTCGAAACTGGCTAAATCACGCCTTGTTGTTTGTTTTTCGTCCTCCTGTAAAAGTCGTTTAATGTTAGCGTTATTATTATTATTTTAGTATAGGAAGAATAATCTTTAAGAACGATAATCTAATATTTTCTTTTTTCCATTTGTATAAGATTTCTCACCTCTATGCTATACAAGGCACTTCGCAGGGTATTGACGCACTCTTGCGTCAAATGTTTTCGGACAGCTTCCTGATCACGTTTAACTGGGATGGAAGGTGGGAAAAGCGGGCCTTAAACAAGCTTAAGTTGGTGGATAAGATCATATACGATACATCATTACAATCCAAAATAATTATCTATTATAATTGAAACTGTTTTTCTTTCTTTGCAGATATTTTCCAAGCTCAAGGGGAGTTTATTTAAGCCACCACCGGCAGAAGCAAAAGTAGTTTATTAAAAAAAATTATTAAACAATGTATATAGTGTTAATTTAAATTAGTTTAAATATTATTTTAGTTAAATTTTAGTATTAATTTATTGGTAATTTAATAGTGTTATCAATATATTATTATTAGTTTTTTTTTAATTTTATTTATTTAATTTTTTTTGTATTAGTAAGTCCTTTTAGTATTTTTATCAAACTTATCAAGAAAAATAAATAACTTATTTTCATCTGTTTTGTAAATATTATTTTGTTGGTTTTATATAAATGTTTATCATAAATATTTACTCGTTACATATTTTATAAATAAGTAAATGTTATTTGAAAAAGTAATTAAAAATCAAGAAGTCAAAGCAGAGTATTTTAAAAGTCAGCAAACATGTATATTTTAGTATTAAACAAACAGGCATATTTTCACCACAAATCAAGCGAGACAGCTATACATTTGTTGCGTTCTAAAATGTCAACATTTCATGTGTGCGAGGACTGTGCGACAGACTGAGTGACAGCAATAACAGGAGTAAACGGCATAGCTATACATTTTAAATAAACAAAACAACAGGTGTAAGAATGAGCAGCATCTAATGAGTAGTTTTTACTAGCGGCCATTATTGTTTTGCACAATCATATGAATATGCATACAAGAAGTAGGTAGCGCCCATTATTGCTTGAAATGGCGTATGTTAACAAGAAGAAGAAGTATTGAGTTGTTTTCGCTAGGGGCCATTAACGTTGGCAATAGCGTATGCACAGTGGCCCAGATACAAGTATTCCCTGACGTACGCAAAAAACATGGCAGGCTTCATAAACATACACTAAGGGTGACATCCAAACACCGTAATAAAAATATAAGCAAATAATTGATTAACAGCCTGATTCTGTGTATTCTTGACAAATTTTTTATCAAGGCATTTTGTCAAGATTTTTATCAAGCAAAAACTTTGCTGGTATTCTGATGCTACATTGATAAAGTAAAAATTCATTTAATTCAACATAAGGTGAATATGCGACAGCTGTCAAATTGTCAAAAAATAAGACAAAAAGTTTAAGTAAAGTAAGTTTTGCAAAAAAAAAATCCGGCCTTGATAGCCCAGCGGGTAGCGCGCTGGCTTCTCATACCGAGCGCCCCAGGTTCGAATCCTGGCTGGGCTGGAAATAAGTTCGTGCGGTTTTTTCAATAGTTTCACAATAGGCGCTTTTTGCATACAAAAAATAATTCGTGGGAGGTAACGGAATTTTTTTTTTATTTTCTCTGATGTAAAACTGTAAACATGCACAATTCTTCCATTTTCAATAGGCAAAATTTCAATTTGTATGCTGTTGTCAATAGCATTCACACTTTTGACAATTTATCAAGAAAAGAGCTTTTATTTTTGGGAATTGAATACCGATTCTTGACAAATAATAAAAACTTGACAAATAGTCAATATGGTGAATTTATCAAGTGTACAGAATTGGGCTGTAAGTAAATCCTCGTAATTGATAAGGCTATGAAATTTTAAAGAAATGACTTAAAACACGATTCCAGAAATGAAATCTATTCAGAAATAGATATGTAACTTATTAAAATAAACAGAATAGAATGATTTAATAACTTCTTATATGTAAATATGATTATGCAATTTTAAAGATATTCACTTAAGCATGGTTCCCAAAATTAAAACACGATATCTGTTAATTTGTCGGCATATTTATTCGAAATATTCACCTCCTGATTCAATACACTTGTTACATCGATTTAATAGTGATTCAAACGCGTGTTCCAGCTCATTTTTCGGAATATCCTCCAGTGCCCTCGTCGAAGCCCGTTGTATTGTCTGAATGTCATCAAAAAAGCATCCATTCAACTTCAATTTCAGTTTTGGGAACAAAGAGAAGTCGCACGGTGCCAAATCAGGTGAATACGGCGGATGATTCAACACACAGACCTGATTCCGAGCCAAAAACTTACGAACATTGAGTGCTGTGTGACTTGGTGCATTATCGTGCGGTATTCGGTATCGGTATTCTGGTCGAATACGACGGATTCTGGCCATCAAACGCTTCAAAACTTCGATGTAATATTTAACAATTGTTTTCAGGAAGTTTGGATCATTTTCTGCGGCTGCAACGATGTCTCTAGAATGACTGACTCTCATTATTTTTTGCATTAATTTCAACATCAAACAAAAACGTGTTTTGCAAAATGAATTTTAATAAATATCATGATGAAATAAACAAGGTGAAGCAAGTGACGGCATACCCTTATTTTGACAAGAGAGCTTTTGAAAAACTGACATTTCCAAAAAAAATTTCTCAAAACATGAAAGTTTTCTTCTTTGTTCGCATTAACCCACTTATGCCCGGTGTATCAAAAAATCAATTTCATTATTATTGTGCTTTGTGCTTTGCTGAAAATTCTTTGTTAGAAAAAGCTTCTATCGATTAACGTCTTATATCTTTTTTCAGCGATGCAGATAGTGTCTGTGGTCGTATTTATGGGCAATTTTGACTTGTAACGCCTAGGCTCCAGTTCGGAGCTATAGTTAAGAGTCTGCATTATTCCGATTCGTTGCCGTGGCGGCAGATCCCCACGCTGTATAACTATTGGTATCGCCATGTGCTGTCTTGCACAAACAGCATCTACTCGGCATTTTCTCCGCGATCAAAATTTTAAAACACAAGAATATTTTCGCTTTCACGTTTTTATTGGGGTTACAAATATTCTCTCAACGCCAAAACAAAATTGAATTTCAAATGCTATGTTTCAAAATAAGGGTATGGGGTGACAAAACTGTCAGCTACTAGCTTCTTCTTGTTTATTTCGTCATGAATAAATATTAAATGTCAGCCAAATGGCATGTAAATTTTGGAAAATTCTAGTAAGATTATCCTTTTATCCATTTTTAATTTTTTTTTTCTGTTGGATTCTATTGCTTTCTATAAAATTTCAAGCACATATACGGTTCCAAATAATTTACAAGTCCGTTTACTGTTCAATGGAATACAAATTTTCCAACAAATATAAAAAGTATAACCGGAAATTCCCGTTATTAGTTTTGTACGCAAACTTATTCTGCACCGTTTTGTGTCAATGTCATTGTCAATAAATATGAATACATTGAAAATTATTATTTTAATTCATCTAAAAC
The DNA here is from genome assembly GCA_963971225.1 of Melieria omissa. Lineage (NCBI taxonomy): Eukaryota > Metazoa > Arthropoda > Insecta > Diptera > Ulidiidae > Melieria > Melieria omissa. The sequence goes on along the minus strand of OZ020268.1, from coordinate 63,182,348 downwards.
AAAACAAAAAGTGCAGTGAAAAATGTGGATAAATAAATAAAAACATACATCATAGCATCATTTTGACTTGCCTGTACGGAAACTTATTCTGACTAGTGTACTACGGGGTCGATGATGACGGGGAAAACCCCAAATTAAAAAATTGTGGAAATGTGTAAATACCTTACCAATTTCAACTCTAGATGTTAACATGGACATTGAGGAAAAACAAAAAACACTTTGTTGAAGCTATGGTAATTTCAGTATTGTATTCAGTATTGATTGTGGCCACAATTAGACCTTTGTAAAGGTATTTCTAAGGTGGTCGAAACTGGCTAAATCACGCCTTGTTGTTTGTTTTTCGTCCTCCTGTAAAAGTCGTTTAATGTTAGCGTTATTATTATTACTTTAGTATAGGAAGAATAATCTTTAAGAACGATAATCTAATTTTTTTTTCCATTTGTATAAGATTTCTCACCTCTATGCTATACAAGGCACTTCGCAGGGTATTTACGCACTCTTGCGTCAAATGTTTTCGGACAGCTTCCTGATCACGTTTAACTGGGATGGAGGGTGAGAAAAGCGGGCCTTAAACAAGCTTAAGTTGGTGGATAAGATCATATACGATACATCATTACAATCCCAAATAAATATCTATTATAATTGAAACTGTTTTTCTTTCTTTGCAGATATTTTCCAAGCTCAAGGGGAGTTTATTTAAGCCACCACCGGCAGAAGCAAAAGTAGTTTATTAAAAAGAATTATTAAACAATGTATATAGTGTTAATTTAAATTAGTTTAAATATTATTTTAGTTAAATTTTAGTATTAATTTATTGGTAATTTAATAGTGTTATCAATATATTATTATTAGTTTTTTTTTAATTTTATTTATTTAATTTTTTTTGTATTAGTAAGTCTTTTTAGTATTTTTATCAAACTTATCAAGAAAAATAAATAACTTATTTTCATCTTTTTTGTAAATATTATTTTTTTGAATTTATATAAATGTTTATCATAAATATTTACTCGTTACATATTTTATAAATAAGTAAATGTTATTTGAAAAAGTAATTAAAAATCAAGAAGTCAAAGCAGAGTATTTTAAAAGTCAGCAAACATGTATATTTTAGTATTAAACAAACAGGCATATTTTCACCAAAAATCAAGCGAGACAGCTATACATTTGTTGCGTTCTAAAATGTCAACATTTCATGTGTGCGAGGACTGTGCGACAGACTGAGTGACAGCAATAACAGGAGAAAACGGCATAGCTATACATTTTATATAAACAAAACAACAGGTGTAAGAATGAGTAGCATCTAATGAGTAGTTTTTACTAGCAGCCATTATTGTTTTGCACAATCATATGAATATGCATACAAGAAGTAGGTAGCGGCCATTATTGCTTGAAATGGCGTATGTTAACAAGAAGAAGAAGTATTGAGTTGTTTTCGCTAGGGGCCATTAACGTTGGCAATAGCGTATGCACAGTGGCCCAGATACAAGTATTCCCTGACGTACGCAAAAAACATGGCAGGCTTCATAAACATACACTAAGGGTGACATCCAAACACCGTAATAAAAATATAAGCAAATAATTGATTAACAGCCTGATTCTGTGTATTCTTGACAAATTTTTTATCAAGGCATTTTGTCAAGATTTTTATCAAGCAAAAACTTTGCTGGTATTCTGATGCTACATTGATAAAGTAAAAAGCTCATTTAATTCAACATAAGGTGAATATGCGACAGCTGTCAAATTGTCAAAAAATAAGACAAAAAGTTTAAGTAAAGTAAGTTTTGCAAAAAAAAAATCCGGCCTTGATAGCCCAGCGGGTAGCGCGCTGGCTTCTCATACCGAGCGCCCCAGGTTCGAATCCTGGCTGGGCTGGAAATAAGTTCGTGCGGTTTTTTCAATAGTTTCACAATAGGCGCTTTTTGCATACAAAAAATAATTCGTGGGAGGTAACGGAATTTTTTTTTTATTTTCTCTGATGTAAAAGTGTAAACATGCACAATTCTTCCATTTTCAATAGGCAAAATTTCAATTTGTATGCTGTTGTCAATAGCATTCACACTTTTGACAATTTATCAAGAAAAGAGCTTTTATTTTTGGGAATTGAATACCGATTCTTGACAAATAATAAAAACTTGACAAATAGTCAATATGGTGAATTTATCAAGTGTACAGAATTGGGCTGTAAGTAAATCCTCGTAATTAATAAGGCTATGAAATTTTAAAGAAATGACTTAAAACACGATTCCAGAAATGAAATCTATTCAGAAATAGATATGTAACTTATTAAAATAAACAGAATAGAATGATTTAATAACTTCTTATATGTAAATATGATTATGCAATTTTAAAGATATTCACTTAAGCATGGTTCCCAAAATTAAAACACGATATCTGTTAATTTGTCGGCATATTTATTCGAAATATTCACCTCCTGATTCAATACACTTGTTACATCGATTTAATAGTGATTCAAACGCGTGTTCCAGCTCATTTTTCGGAATATCCTCCAGTGCCCTCGTCGAAGCCCGTTGTATTGTCTGAATGTCATCAAAAAAGCATCCATTCAACTTCAATTTCAGTTTTGGGAACAAAGAGAAGTCGCACGGTGCCAAATCAGGTGAATACGGCGGATGATTCAACAAACAGACCTGATTCCGAGCCAAAAACTTACGAACATTGAGTGCTGTGTGACTTGGTGCATTATCGTGCGGTATTCGGTATCGGTATTCTGGTCGAATACGACGGATTCTGGCCATCAAACGCTTCAAAACTTCGATGTAATATTTAACAATTGTTTTCAGGAAGTTTGGATCATTTTCTGCGGCTGCAACGATGTCTCTAGAATGACTGACTCTCATTATTTTTTGCATTAATTTCAACATCAAACAAAAACGTGTTTTGCAAAATGAATTTTAATAAATATCATGATGAAATAAACAAGGTGAAGCAAGTGACGGCATACCCTTATTTTGACAAGAGAGCTTTTGAAAAACTGACATTTCCAAAAAAAATTTCTCAAAACATGAAAGTTTTCTTCTTTGTTCGCATTAACCCACTTATGCCCGGTGTATCAAAAAATCAATTTCATTATTATTGTGCTTTGTGCTTTGCTGAAAATTCTTTGTTAGAAAAAGCTTCTATCGATTAACGTCTTATATCTTTTTTCAGCGATGCAGATAGTGTCTGTGGTCGTATTTATGGGCAATTTTGACTTGTAACGCCTAGACTCCAGTTCGGAGCTATAGTTAAGAGTCTGCATTATTCCGATTCGTTGCCGTGGCGGCAGATCCCCACGCTGTATAACTATTGGTATCGCCATGTGCTGTCTTGCACAAACAGCATCTACTCGGCATTTTCTCCGCGATCAAAATTTTAAAACACAAGAATATTTTCGCTTTCACGTTTTTATTGGCGTTACAAATATTCTCTCAACGCCAAAACAAAATTGAATTTCAAATGCTATGTTTCAAAATAAGGGTATGGGGTGACAAAACTGTCAGCTACTAGCTTCTTCTTGTTTATTTCGTCATGAATAAATATTAAATGTCAGCCAAATGGCATGTAAATTTTGGAAAATTCTAGTAAGATTATCCTTTTATCCATTTTTAATTTTTTTGTTGTTGGATTCTATTGCTTTCTATAAAATTTCAAGCACATATACGGTTCCAAATAATTTACAAGTCCGTTTACTGTTCAATGGAATACAAATTTTCCAACAAATATAAAAAGTATAACCGGAAATTCCCGTTATTAGTTTTGTACGCAAACTTATTCTGCACCGTTTTGTGTCAATGTCATTGTCAATAAATATGAATACATTGAAAATTATTATTTTAATTCATCTAAAACAAAACAAAAAGTGCAGTGAAAAATGTGGATAAATAAATAAAAACATACATCATAGCATCATTTTGACTTGCCTGTACGGAAACTTATTCTGACTAGTGTACTACGGGGTCGATGATGACGGGGAAAACCCCAAATTAAAAAATTGTGGAAATGTGTAAATACCTTACCAATTTCAACTCTAGATGTTAACATGGACATTGAGGAAAAACAAAAAACAAGGACTTTGTTGAAGCTATGGTAATTTCACTATTGTGTTCAGTATTGATTGAGGCCACAATTAGACCTTTGTAAAGATATTTCTAAGGTGGTCGAAACTGGCTAAATCACGCCTTGTTGTTTGTTTTTCGTCCTCCTGTAAAAGTCGTTTAATGTTAGCGTTATTATTATTACTTTAGTATAGGAAGAATAATCTTTAAGAACGATAATCTAATTTTTTTTCCATTTGTATAAGATTTCTCACCTCTATGCTATAAAAGGCACTTCGCAGGATATTGACGCACTCTTGCGTCAAATGTTTTCGGACAGCTTTCTGATCAAGTTGAACTGGGATGGAAGGTGGGAAAAGCGGGCCTTAAACAAGCTTAAGTTGGTGGATAAGATCATATACGATACATCATTACAATCTCAAATAAATAACTATTATAATTGAAACTGTTTTTCTTTCTTTGCAGATATTTTCCAAGCTCAAGGGGAGTTTATTTAAGCCACCACCGGCAGAAGCAAAAGTAGTTTATTAAAAAAAATTATTAAACAATGTATATAGAATAGAATAGAATTGATAAGGGGGTATGTTGCACTGAGACCACGATTGATCTATTGTGCCCCCTACAATTGTTAGAGCACGTCCCCTAAACCTACCGCCCTAATGAAACTTAGTAACTCTCGGGGGTTTAGGTGCTTGACGTCCTCTTCTGCAAGCCAAATCCGGCCCAGGTAACGTAACCTGCTGCGACAAGCCGCATTACAGTGCAATAAGATGTGTTCGGGAGTCTCCTCTGCTGTTTCGCAGAGTCTACAGACGCTTACCTGTTCTATCCCGATTGTATGCATGTGTTTCCTCAATCTGCAGTGCCCAGTTATCAGACCTGTTACCTGTCTAAGCTGGTTTCTCCTTAGTTTGAGGCACTCTTCACTCCATTTGGGGTTATTATCTTTGATGAAGATTTTCGATTGCCTGAGACCGGGGGCGCTAGCCCAGTGTTCTGTTTTCCTGGTTCTTTCCTCAAGTCTCAGTGACTCCGTTATGGCGCTTTTGCCCAGCCCAATGAAGGGTTCAGGACCCAGGGGGGGGCGTGGCTGCCGCGGTTCTAGCGAGGCTGTCCGCTTCCTCGTTTCCTCCGATACCTCTGTGTCCTGGAACCCAGAGGATCTTTACGTGGTTACACCTGCCCAGTGCATTCAATGCCTCGATGCATTCCAGCACTAACCCTGAGGTTATCTCATATGAGATTAGTGCTTTGATGGCTGCTTGGCTGTCGGAGCAGATGACGATGTCTTGCCGCCTGTACTCACGCTCGAGATTGAACTGCACACAGAGCCTGATAGCATATAGTTCCGCCTGGAATATGCTGGGTGTTTTCCCCATGTGCTCATAGTGCTTGAGGCGAGGTCCAAACACCCCTGCCCCTGTTCCCTCGTGCGTTTTCGAGCCATCTGTAAACCACTTAATTGTGTGTGGTCTAAAATGGATCTGGTGGTCTTCCCAGGCCCAGTCTGTTTTATTGCTCATATAAACTCCCAAGTATTTTTCGTAGTTATATGTTCTTGTTATTGTATCCATCGGATACAAAACATAAGGGTTACTAGTGGATAGCACATCTAAGTCTCTGTGCCTAAGGATGTGATCCCCCCCTTTACTAGTTCTAGCCAGTTCAAGGATAGTACGCTTGGCCGCCATCTCAATTGCTACGTGCAATGGCGATATGTTAAATATCACCTCCAGTGCCACCGTGGGACAGGTTCTCATAGCACCTGTGATGCACGTGCACGCAAGTCGCTGGACCTTGTCGAGTTTTTTCCTCACTGTTGTGAGTGTGGCTCTCGGAGCCCATGCCACTGCTGCATATGTGAGTACTGGCCTCACAATCATGGTATACATCCATTTCAGTATGCTCGGGTTACATCCCCAAGTTTTGCCTGCCAAGGATCTACATACCATGACCGCCTTTGTTGCTTTACTGATAACTGCCTCCACATGCTTGTTCCAGAGTAACTTCGAATCTAGTGTTACACCTAGGTACTTCACCAACAATGTATATAGTGTTAATTTAAATTAGTTTAAGTATTATTTTAGTTTAATTTTTGTATTTATTGGTCATTTAATAGTGTTATCAATATATTATTTTTAGTTTTTTTTAATTTTATTTATTTAATTTTTTTTGTATTAGTAAGTCTTTTTAGTATTTTTATCAAACTTATCAAGAAAAATAAATAACTTACTTTCATCTGTTTTGTAAATATTATTTTTTTTTAATTTATATAAATGTTTATCATCAATATTTACTCTTTACATATTTTATAAATAAGTAAATGTTATTTGAAAAAGTAATTAAAAATCAAGAAGTCAAAGCAGAGTATTTTAAAAGTCAGCAAACATGTATATTTAAGTATTAAACAAACAGTTATATTTTCACCAAAAATCAAGCGAGACAGCTATACATTTGTTGCGTTCTAAAATGTCAACATTTCATGTGTGCGAGGGCTGTGCGACAGACTGAGTGACAGCAATAACAGGAGTAAACGGCATAGCTATACATTTTAAATAAACAAAACAACAGGTGTAAGAATGAGCAGCATCTAATGAGTAGTTTTTACTAGCGGTTATTATTGTTTTGCACAATCATATGAATATGCATACAAGAAGTAGGTAGCGGCCATTATTGCTTGAAATGGCGTATGTTAACAAGAAGAAGAAGCATTGAGTTGTTTTCGCTAGGGGCCATTAACGTTGGCAATAGCGTATGCACAGTGGCCCAGATACAAGTATTCCCTGATGTACGCAAAAAACATGGCAGGCTTCATAAACATACACTTAGGGTGACATCCAAACAACGTAACACCTCATAAAAATATAAGCAAATAAATGATAAATGATGAATAGTGTGTGGCGTGGCACCACTGGCATGAGCGCACGCGACATTTGACGTGGCCTGGCAGCACTGGCCTGAGCGCAGGTTAACTTTTGACAACCTATTTTCTCTCTCTCCCTCGCTTTCCGCCGTCGCGAGCACGCGTGCTATAAAATCTATATAAATCTTGTAACATATCCGATATTGTAGGGAATAAAATAGAAAATATTGAATAAATATCCACAAGTGTAAAGAAAAGAAAGAAAGAAATGCACACATACAATTATTCCCTGATTTACGCAGAAAACATGGCAGGCTTCATAGGGTGACATCCAAATACCGTAACACCTCATAAAAATATAAGCAAATAAATGATTAACTAAATCCTCGTAATTAATAAGGCTATGAAATTTTAAAGAAATGACTTAAAACACGATTCCCGAAATTAAATCTATTCAGAAATAGATATGTAACTTATTAAAATAAACAGAATAGAATGATTTAATAACTTCTTATATATAAATATGATTATGCAATTTTAAAGATATTCACTTAAGCATGGTTCCCAAAATTAAAACACGATATCTGTTAATTTGTCGGCATATTTATTCGAAATATTCACCTCCTGATTTAATACACTTGTTACATCGATTTAATAGTGATTCAAACGCGATTTCCAGCTCATTTTTCTGAATTTCCTCCAGTGCCCTCGTCGAAGCCCGTTGTATGGTCTGAATGTCATCAAAAAAGCATCCATTCAACTTCAATTTCAGTTTCGGGAACAAAGAGAAGTCGCACGGTGCCAAATCAGGTGAGTACGGCGGATGATTCAACACACAGACTTGATTCCGAGCCAAAAACTTACAAACATTGAGTGCTGTGTGACTCGGTGCATTATCGTGCAACAGAGACCAACTTTTTGGATCGCGGTATTCTGGTCGAATACGACGGATTCTGGCCATCAAACGCTTCAAAACTTCGATGTAATATTTAACAATTGTTTTCAGGAAGTTTGGATCATTTTCTGCGGCTGCAACGATGTCTCTAGAATGACTGACTCTCATTATTTTTTGCATTAATTTCAACATCAAACAAAAACGTGTTTTGCAAAATGAATTTTAATAAATATCATGATGAAATAAACAAGGTGAAGCAAGTAGATGGCATACCCTTATTTTGACAAAAGAGCTTTTGAAAAACTGACTTTTCCAAAAAAATTTCTCAAAACATGAAAGTTTTCTTCTTTGTTCGCATTAACCCACTTATGCCGGGTGTATCAAAAAATCAATTTCATTATTATTGAAGTGCTTTGCTGAAAATTCTTTGTTAGAAAAAGCTTCTATCGATTAACGTCTTATATCATTTTTTCAGCGATGCAGATAGTGTCTGTGGTCGTATTTATGGGCAATGGAATACAAATTTTCCAACAAATATAAAAAGCATAACCGGAAATTCCCGTTATTAGTTTTGTACGCAAACTTATTCTGCACCGTTTTGTGTCAATGTCATTGTCAATAAATATGAATACATTGAAAATTATTATTTTAATTCATCTAAAACAAAACAAAAAGTGCAGTGAAAAATGTGGATAAATAAATAAAAACATACACCATAGCATAATTTTGACTTGCCTGTACGGAAACTTATTCTGACTAGTGTACTACGGGGTCGATGATGACGGGGAAAATCCCAAATTAAAAAATTGTGGAAATGTGCAAATACCTTACCAATTTCAACTCTAGATGTTAACATGGACATTGAGGAAAAACAAAAAACAAGGACTTTGTTGAAGCTATGGTAATTTCACTATTGTGTTCAGTATTGATTGTGGCCACAATTAGACCTTTGTAAAGATATTTCTAAGGTGGTCGAAACTGGCTAAATCACGCCTTGTTGTTTGTTTTTCGTCCTCCTGTAAAAGTCGTTTAATGTTAGCGTTATTATTATTATTTTAGTATAGGAAGAATAATCTTTAAGAACGATAATCTAATATTTTCTTTTTTCCATTTGTATAAGATTTCTCACCTCTATGCTATACAAGGCATTTCGCAGGGTATTGACGCACTCTTGCGTCAAATGTTCTCGGACAGCTTCCTGATCACGTTTAACTGGGTTGGAAGGTGGGAAAAGCGGGCCTTAAACAAGCTTAAGTTGGTGGATAAGATCATATACGATACATCATTACAATCCCAAATAAATATCTATTATAATTGAAACTGTTTTTCTTTCTTTGCAGATATTTTCCAAGCTCAAGGGGAGTTTATTTAAGCCACCACCGGCAGAAGCAAAAGTAGTTTATTAAAAAAAATTATTAAACAATGTATATAGTGTTAATTTAAATTAGTTCAAATATTATTTTAGTTAAATTTTAGTATTAATTTATTGGTAATTTAATAGTGTTATCAATATATTATTATTAGTTATTTTTTTAATTTTATTTATTTAATTTTTTTTGTATTAGTAAGTCTTTTAGTATTTTTATCAAACTTATCAAGAAAAATAAATAACTTATTTTCATCTTTTTTGTAAATATTATTTTTTTGAATTTATATAAATGTTTATAATATTTATTTAAATAGTTACATATTTTATAAATAAGTAAATGTTATTTGAAAAAGTAATTAAAAATCAAGAAGTCAAAGCAGAGTATTTTAAAAGTCAGCAAACATGTATATTTAAGTATTAAACAAACAGGCATATTTTCACCAAAAATCAAGCGAGACAGCTATACATTTGTTGCGTTCTAAAATGTCAACATTTCATGTGTGCGAGGACTGTGCGACAGACTGAGTGACAGCAATAACAGGAGAAAACGGCATAGCTATACATTTTAAATAAACAAAACAACAGGTGTAAGAATGAGTAGTTTTTACTAGCAGCCATTATTGTTTTGCACAATCATATGAATATGCATACAAGAAGTAGGTAGCGGCCATTATTGCTTGAAATGGCGTATGTTAACAAGAAGAAGAAGCATTGAGTTGTTTTCGCTAGGGGCCATTAACGTTGGCAATAGCGTATGCACAGTGGCCCAGATACAAGTAGTCCCTGACGTACGCAAAAAACATGGCAGGCTTCATAAACATACACTAAGGGTGACATCCAAACACCGTAATAAAAATATAAGCAAATAAATGATTAACAGCCTGATTCTGTGTATTCTTGACAAATTTTTTATCCAGGCATTTTGTCAAGATTTTTATCAAGCAAACACTTTGCTGGTATTCTGATGCTATATTGATAAAGTAAAAAGCTCATTTAATTCAACATAAGGTGAATATGCGACAGCTGTCAAATTGTCAAAAAATAAGACAAAAAGTTTAAGTAAAGTAAGTTTTGCAAAAAAAAAATCCGGCCTTGATAGCCCAGCGGGTAGCGCGCTGGCTTCTCATACCGAGCGCCCCAGGTTCGAATCCTGGCTGGGCTGGAAATAAGTTCGTGCGGTTTTTTCAATAGTTTCACAATAGGCGCTTTTTGCATACAAAAAATAATTCGTGGGAGGTAACGGAATTTTTTTTTTATTTTCTCTGATGTAAAACTGTAAACATGCACAATTCTTCCATTTTCAATAGGCAAAATTTCAATTTGTATTCTGTTGTCAATAGCATTCACACTTTTGACAATTTATCAAGAAAAGAGCTTTTATTTTTGGGAATAGAATACCGATTCTTGACAAATAATAAAAACTTGACAAATAGTCAATATGGTGAATTTATCAAGTGTACAGAATTGGGCTGTAAGTAAATCCTCGTAATTAATAAGGCTATGAAATTTTAAAGAAATTACTTAAAACACGATTCCCGAAATGAAATATATTCAGAAATAGATATGTAACTTATTAAAATAAACAGAATAGAATGATTTAATAACTTCTTATATGTAAATTTGATTATGCAATTTTAAAGATATTCACTTAAGCATGGTTCCCAAAATTAAAACACGATATCTGTTAATTTGTCGGCATATTTATTCGAAATATTCACCTCCTGATTCAATACACTTGTTACATCGATTTAATAGTGATTCAAACGAGTGTTCCAGCTCATTTTTCGGAATTTCCTCCAGTGCCCTCGTGGAAGCCCGTTGTATGGTCTGAATGTCATCAAAAAAGCATCCATTCAACTTCAATTTCAGTTTCGGGAACAAAGAGAAGTCGCACGGTGCCAAATCAGGTGAGTACGGCGGATGATTCAACACACAGACTTGATTCCGAGCCAAAAACTTACAAACATTGAGTGCTGTGTGACTTGGTGCATTATCGTGCAACAGAGACCAACTTTTTGGATCGCGGTATTCTGGTCGAATACGACGGATTCTGGCCACCAAACGCTTCAAAACTTCGACGTAATATTAAACAATTGTTTTCAGGAAGTTTGGATCATTTTCTGCGGCTGCAACGATGTCTCTAGGATGACTGACTCTCATTATTTTTTGCATTAATTTCAACATCAAACAAAAACGTGTTTTGCAAAATGAATTTTAATAAATATCATGATGAAATAAACAAGGTGAAGCAAGTGACGGCATACCCTTATTTTGACAAGAGAGCTTTTGAAAAACTGACATTTCCAAAAAAAATTTCTCAAAACATGAAAGTTTTCTTCTTTGTTCGCATTAACCCACTTATGCCCGGTGTATCAAAAAATCAATTTCATTATTATTGTGCTTTGTGCTTTACTGAAAATTCTTTGTTAGAAAAAGCTTCTATCGATTAACGTCTTATATCTTTTTTCAGCGATGCAGATAGTGTCTGTGGTCGTATTTATGGGCAATTTTGACTTGTAACGCCTAGGCTCCAGTTCGGAGCTATAGTTAAGAGTCTGCATTATTCCGATTCGTTGCCGTGGCGACAGATCCCCACGCTGTATAACTATTGGTATTGCCATGTGCTGTCTTGCACAAACAGCATCTACTCGGCATTTTCTCCGCGATCAAAATTTTAAAACACAAGAATATTTTCGCTTTCACGTTTTGATTGGGGTTACAAATATTCTCTCAACGCCAAAACAAAATTGAATTTCAAATGCTATGTTTCAAAATAAGGGTATGGGGTGACAAAACTGTCAGCTACTAGCTTCTTCTTGTTTATTTCGTCATGAATAAATATTAAATGTCAGCCAAATGGCATGTAAATTTTGGAAAATTCTAGTAAGATTATCCTTTTATCCATTTTTAATTTTTTTTCTGTTGAATTCTATTGCTTTCTATAAAATTTCAAGCACATATACGGTTCCAAATAATTTACAAGTCCGTTTACTGTTCAATGGAATACAAATTTTCCAACAAATATAAAAAGTATAACCGGAAATTCCCGTTATTAGTTTTGTACGCAAACTTATTCTGCACCGTTTTGTGTCAATGTCATTGTCAATAAATATGAATACATTGAAAATTATTATTTTAATTCATCTAAAACAAAACAAAAAGTGCAGTGAAAAATGTGGATAAATAAATAAAAACATACATCATAGCATAATTTTGACTTGCCTGTACGGAAACTTATTCTGACTAGTGTACTACGGGGTCGATGATGACGGGGAAAACCCCAAATTAAAAAATTGTGGAAATGTATAAATACCTTACAAATTTCAACTCTAGATGTTAACATGGACATTGCGGAAAAACAAAAAACAAGGACTTTGTTGAAGCTATGGTAATTTCAGTATTGTGTTCAGTATTGATTGTGGCCACAATTAGACCTTTGTAAAGGTATTTCTAAGGTGGTCGAAACTGGCTAAATCACGCCTTGTTGTTTGTTTTTCGTCCTCCTGTAAAAGTCGTTTAATGTTAGCGTTATTATTATTATTTTAGTATAGGAAGAATAATCTTTAAGAACGATAATCTAATATTTTCTTTTTTCCATTTGTATAAGATTTCTCACCTCTATGCTATACAAGGCATTTCGCAGGGTATTGACGCACTCTTGCGTCAAATGTTCTCGGACAGCTTCCTGATCACGTTTAACTGGGTTGGAAGGTGGGAAAAGCGGGCCTTAAACAAGCTTAAGTTGGTGGATAAGATCATATACGATACATCATTACAATCCCATATAAATAACTATTATAATTGAAACTGTTTTTCTTTCTTTGCAGATATTTTCCAAGCTCAAGGGGGGTTTATTTAAGCCACCACCGGCAGAAGCAAAAGTAGTTTATTAAAAAAAATTATTAAAGAATGTATATAGAATAGAATAGAATTGATAAGGGGGTATGTTGCACTGAGACCAAGATTGATCTATTGTGCCCCCTACAATTGTTAGAGCACGTCCCCTAAACCTACCGCCCTAATGAAACTTAGTAACTCTCGGGGGTTTAGGTGCTTGACGTCCTCTTCTGCAAGCCAAATCCGGCCCAGGTAACGTAACCTGCTGCGACAAGCCGCATTACAGTGCAATAAAATGTGTTCGGGAGTCTCCTCTGCTGTTTCGCAGAGTCTACAGACGCTTACCTGTTCTATCCCGATTGTGTGCATGTGTTTCCTCAGTCTGCAGTGCCCAGTTATCAGACCTGTTACCTGTCTAAGCTGGTTTCTCCTTAGTTTGAGGCACTCTTCACTCCATTTGGGGTTATTATCTTTGATGAAGATTTTCGATTGCCTGAGACCGGGGGCGCTAGCCCCCGTGTTCTGTTTTCCTGGTTCTTTCCTCAAGTCTCAGTGACTCCGTTATGGCGCTTTTGCCCAGCCCAATGAAGGGTACAGGACCCAGGGGGGGGGCGTGGCTGCCGCGGTTCAAGCGAGGCTGTCCGCTTCCTCGTTTCCTCCGATACCTCTGTGTCCTGGAACCCAGAGGATCTTTACGTGGTTACACCTGCCCAGTGCATTCAATGCCTCGATGCATTCCAGCACTAACCCTGAGGTTATCTCATATGAGATTAGTGCTTTGATGGCTGCTTGGCTGTCGGAGCAGATGACGATGTCTTGCCGCCTGTACTCACGCTCGAGATTGAACTGCACACAGAGCCTGATAGCATATAGTTCCGCCTGGAATATGCTGGGTGTTTTCCCCATGTGCTCATAGTGCTTGAGGCGAGGTCCAAACACCCCTGCCCCTGTTCCCTCGTGCGTTTTCGAGCCATCTGTAAACCACTTAATTGTGTGTGGTCTAAAATGGATCTGGTGGTCTTCCCAGGCCCAGTCTGTTTTATTGCTCATATAAACTCCGAAGTATTTTTCGTAGTTATATGTTCTTGTTATTGTATCCATCGGATACAAAACATAAGGGTTACTAGTGGATAGCACATCTAAGTCTCTGTGCCTAAGGATGTGATCCCCCCCTTTACTAGTTCTAGCCAGTCCAAGGATAGTACGCTTGGCCGCCATCTCAATTGCTACGTGCAATGGCGATATGTTAAATATCACCTCCAGTGCCACCGTGGGACAGGTTCTCATAGCACCTGTGATGCACGTGCACGCAAGTCGCTGGACCTTGTCGAGTTTTTTCCTCACTGTTGTGAGTGTGGCTCTCGGAGCCCATGCCACTGCTGCATATGTGAGTACTGGCCTCACAATCATGGTATACATCCATTTCAGTATGCTCGGGTTACATCCCCAAGTTTTGCCTGCCAAGGATCTACATACCATGACCGCCTTTGTTGCTTTACTGATAACTGCCTCCACATGCTTGTTCCAGAGTAACTTCGAATCTAGTGTTACACCTAGGTACTTCACCAACAATGTATATAGTGTTAATTTAAATTAGTTTAAGTATTATTTTAGTTTAATTTTTGTATTTATTGGCCATTTAATAGTGTTATCAATATATTATTTTTAGTTTTTTTTAATTTTATTTATTTAATTTTTTTTGTATTAGTAAGTCTTTTTAGTATTTTTATCAAACTTATCAAGAAAAATAAATAACTTACTTTCATCTGTTTTGTAAATATTATTTTTTTTTAATTTATATAAATGTTTATCATCAATATTTACTCTTTACATATTTTATAAATAAGTAAATGTTATTTGAAAAAGTAATTAAGAATCAAGAAGTCAAAGCAGAGTATTTTAAAAGTCAGCAAACATGTATATTTAAGTATTAAACAAACAGTTATATTTTCACCAAAAATCAAGCGAGACAGCTATACATTTGTTGCGTTCTAAAATGTCAACATTTCATGTGTGCGAGGACTGTGCGACAGACTGAGTGACAGCAATAACAGGAGAAAACGGCATAGCTATACATTTTAAATAAACAAAACAACAGGTGTAAGAATGAGTAGCATCTAATGAGTAGTTTTTACTAGCAGCCATTATTGTTTTGCACAATCATATGAATATGCATACAAGAAGTAGGTAGCGGCCATTATTGCTTGAAATGGCGTATGTTAACAAGAAGAAGAAGCATTGAGTTGTTTTCGCTAGGGGCCATTAACGTTGGCAATAGCGTATGCACAGTGGCCCAGATACAAGTATTCCCTGACGTACGCAAAAAACATGGCAGGCTTCATAAACATACACTTAGGGTGACATCCAAACAACGTAACACCTCATAAAAATATAAGCAAATAAATGATAAATGATGAATAGTGTGTGGCGTGGCACCACTGGCATGAGCGCACGCGACATTTGACGTGGCCTGGCAGCACTGGCCTGAGCGCAGGTTAACTTTTGACAACCTATTTTCTCTCTCTCTCTCGCTTTCCGCCGTCGCGAGCACGCGTGCTATAAAATCTATATAAATCTTGTAACATATCCGATATTGTAGGGAATAAAATAGAAAATATTGAATAAATATCCACAAGTGTAAAGAAAAGAAAGAAAGAAATGCACACATACAATTATTCCCTGATTTACGCCGAAAACATGGCAGGCTTCATAATCATACGCATAGGGTGACATCCAAATACCGTAACACCTCATAAAAATATAAGCAAATAAATGATTAACTAAATCCTCGTAATTAATAAGGCTATGAAATTTTAAAGAAATGACTTAAAACACGATTCCCGAAATTAAATCTATTCAGAAATAGATATGTAACTTATTAAAATAAACAGAATAGAATGATTTAATAACTTCTTATATATAAATATGATTATGCAATTTTAAAGATATTCACTTAAGCATGGTTCCCAAAATTAAAACACGATATCTGTTAATTTGTCGGCATATTTATTCGAAATATTCACCTCCTGATTTAATACACTTGTTACATCGATTTAATAGTGATTCAAACGCGTTTTCCAGCTCATTTTTCTGAATTTCCTCCAGTGCCCTCGTCGAAGCCCGTTGTATGGTCTGAATGTCATCAAAAAAGCATCCATTCAACTTCAATTTCAGTTTCGGGAACAAAGAGAAGTCGCACGGTGCCAAATCAGGTGAGTACGGCGGATGATTCAACACACAGACTTGATTCCGAGCCAAAAACTTACAAACATTGAGTGCTGTGTGACTCGGTGCATTATCGTGCAACAGAGACCAACTTTTTGGATCGCGGTATTCTGGTCGAATACGACGGATTCTGGCCATCAAACGCTTCAAAACTTCGATGTAATATTTAACAATTGTTTTCAGGAAGTTTGGATCATTTTCTGCGGCTGCAACGATGTCTCTAGAATGACTGACTCTCATTATTTTTTGCATTAATTTCAACATCAAACAAAAACGTGTTTTGCAAAATGAATTTTAATAAATATCATGATGAAATAAACAAGGTGAAGCAAGTAGATGGCATACCCTTATTTTGACAAGAGAGCTTTTGAAAAACTGACATTTCCAAAAAAAATTTCTCAAAACATGAAAGTTTTCTTCTTTGTTCGCATTAACTCACTTATGCCGGGTGTATCAAAAAATCAATTTCATTATTATTGTGCTTTGTGCTTTACTGAAAATTCTTTGTTAGAAAAAGCTTCTATCGATTAACGTCTTATATCTTTTTTCAGCGATGCAGATAGTGTCTGTGGTCGTATTTATGGGCAATTTTGACTTGTAACGCCTAGGCTCCAGTTCGGAGCTATAGTTAAGAGTCTGCATTATTCCGATTCGTTGCCGTGGCGACAGATCCCCACGCTGTATAACTATTGGTATTGCCATGTGCTGTCTTGCACAAACAGCATCTACTCGGCATTTTCTCCGCGATCAAAATTTTAAAACACAAGAATATTTTCGCTTTCACGTTTTGATTGGGGTTACAAATATTCTCTCAACGCCAAAACAAAATTGAATTTCAAATGCTATGTTTCAAAATAAGGGTATGGGGTGACAAAACTGTCAGCTACTAGCTTCTTCTTGTTTATTTCGTCATGAATAAATATTAAATGTCAGCCAAATGGCATGTAAATTTTGGAAAATTCTAGTAAGATTATCCTTTTATCCATTTTTAATTTTTTTTCTGTTGAATTCTATTGCTTTCTATAAAATTTCAAGCACATATACGGTTCCAAATAATTTACAAGTCCGTTTACTGTTCAATGGAATACAAATTTTCCAACAAATATAAAAAGTATAACCGGAAATTCCCGTTATTAGTTTTGTACGCAAACTTATTCTGCACCGTTTTGTGTCAATGTCATTGTCAATAAATATGAATACATTGAAAATTATTATTTTAATTCATCTAAAACAAAACAAAAAGTGCAGTGAAAAATGTGGATAAATAAATAAAAACATACATCATAGCATAATTTTGACTTGCCTGTACGGAAACTTATTCTGACTAGTGTACTACGGGGTCGATGATGACGGGGAAAACCCCAAATTAAAAAATTGTGGAAATGTATAAATACCTTACAAATTTCAACTCTAGATGTTAACATGGACATTGCGGAAAAACAAAAAACAAGGACTTTGTTGAAGCTATGGTAATTTCAGTATTGTGTTCAGTATTGATTGTGGCCACAATTAGACCTTTGTAAAGGTATTTCTAAGGTGGTCGAAACTGGCTAAATCACGCCTTGTTGTTTGTTTTTCGTCCTCCTGTAAAAGTCGTTTAATGTTAGCGTTATTATTATTATTTTAGTATAGGAAGAATAATCTTTAAGAACGATAATCTAATATTTTCTTTTTTCCATTTGTATAAGATTTCTCACCTCTATGCTATACAAGGCATTTCGCAGGGTATTGACGCACTCTTGCGTCAAATGTTCTCGGACAGCTTCCTGATCACGTTTAACTGGGTTGGAAGGTGGGAAAAGCGGGCCTTAAACAAGCTTAAGTTGGTGGATAAGATCATATACGATACATCATTACAATCCCATATAAATAACTATTATAATTGAAACTGTTTTTCTTTCTTTGCAGATATTTTCCAAGCTCAAGGGGGGTTTATTTAAGCCACCACCGGCAGAAGCAAAAGTAGTTTATTAAAAAAAATTATTAAAGAATGTATATAGAATAGAATAGAATTGATAAGGGGGTATGTTGCACTGAGACCAAGATTGATCTATTGTGCCCCCTACAATTGTTAGAGCACGTCCCCTAAACCTACCGCCCTAATGAAACTTAGTAACTCTCGGGGGTTTAGGTGCTTGACGTCCTCTTCTGCAAGCCAAATCCGGCCCAGGTAACGTAACCTGCTGCGACAAGCCGCATTACAGTGCAATAAAATGTGTTCGGGAGTCTCCTCTGCTGTTTCGCAGAGTCTACAGACGCTTACCTGTTCTATCCCGATTGTGTGCATGTGTTTCCTCAGTCTGCAGTGCCCAGTTATCAGACCTGTTACCTGTCTAAGCTGGTTTCTCCTTAGTTTGAGGCACTCTTCACTCCATTTGGGGTTATTATCTTTGATGAAGATTTTCGATTGCCTGAGACCGGGGGCGCTAGCCCCCGTGTTCTGTTTTCCTGGTTCTTTCCTCAAGTCTCAGTGACTCCGTTATGGCGCTTTTGCCCAGCCCAATGAAGGGTACAGGACCCAGGGGGGGGGCGTGGCTGCCGCGGTTCAAGCGAGGCTGTCCGCTTCCTCGTTTCCTCCGATACCTCTGTGTCCTGGAACCCAGAGGATCTTTACGTGGTTACACCTGCCCAGTGCATTCAATGCCTCGATGCATTCCAGCACTAACCCTGAGGTTATCTCATATGAGATTAGTGCTTTGATGGCTGCTTGGCTGTCGGAGCAGATGACGATGTCTTGCCGCCTGTACTCACGCTCGAGATTGAACTGCACACAGAGCCTGATAGCATATAGTTCCGCCTGGAATATGCTGGGTGTTTTCCCCATGTGCTCATAGTGCTTGAGGCGAGGTCCAAACACCCCTGCCCCTGTTCCCTCGTGCGTTTTCGAGCCATCTGTAAACCACTTAATTGTGTGTGATCTAAAATGGATCTGGTGGTCTTCCCAGGCCCAGTCTGTTTTATTGCTCATATAAACTCCGAAGTATTTTTCGTAGTTATATGTTCTTGTTATTGTATCCATCGGATACAAAACATAAGGGTTACTAGTGGATAGCACATCTAAGTCTCTGTGCCTAAGGATGTGATCCCCCCCTTTACTAGTTCTAGCCAGTCCAAGGATAGTACGCTTGGCCGCCATCTCAATTGCTACGTGCAATGGCGATATGTTAAATATCACCTCCAGTGCCACCGTGGGACAGGTTCTCATAGCACCTGTGATGCACGTGCACGCAAGTCGCTGGACCTTGTCGAGTTTTTTCCTCACTGTTGTGAGTGTGGCTCTCGGAGCCCATGCCACTGCTGCATATGTGAGTACTGGCCTCACAATCATGGTATACATCCATTTCAGTATGCTCGGGTTACATCCCCAAGTTCTGCCTGCCAAGGATCTACATACCATGACCGCCTTTGTTGCTTTACTGATAACTGCCTCCACATGCTTGTTCCAGAGTAACTTCGAATCTAGTGTTACACCTAGGTACTTCACCAACAATGTATATAGTGTTAATTTAAATTAGTTTAAGTATTATTTTAGTTTAATTTTTGTATTTATTGGTCATTTAATAGTGTTATCAATATATTATTTTTAGTTTTTTTTAATTTTATTTATTTAATTTTTTTTGTATTAGTAAGTCTTTTTAGTATTTTTATCAAACTTATCAAGAAAAATAAATAACTTACTTTCATCTGTTTTGTAAATATTATTTTTTTTAAATTTATATAAATGTTTATCATCAATATTTACTCTTTACATATTTTATAAATAAGTAAATGTTATTTGAAAAAGTAATTAAAAATCAAGAAGTCAAAGCAGAGTATTTTAAAAGTCAGCAAACATGTATATTTAAGTATTAAACAAACAGTTATATTTTCACCAAAAATCAAGCGAGACAGCTATACATTTGTTGCGTTCTAAAATGTCAACATTTCATGTGTGCGAGGACTGTGCGACAGACTGAGTGACAGCAATAACAGGAGAAAACGGCATAGCTATACATTTTAAATAAACAAAACAACAGGTGTAAGAATGAGTAGCATCTAATGAGTAGTTTTTACTAGCAGCCATTATTGTTTTGCACAATCATATGAATATGCATACAAGAAGTAGGTAGCGGCCATTATTGCTTGAAATGGCGTATGTTAACAAGAAGAAGAAGCATTGAGTTGTTTTCGCTAGGGGCCATTAACGTTGGCAATAGCGTATGCACAGTGGCCCAGATACAAGTATTCCCTGATGTACGCAAAAAACATGGCAGGCTTCATAAACATACACTTAGGGTGACATCCAAACAACGTAACACCTCATAAAAATATAAGCAAATAAATGATAAATGATGAATAGTGTGTGGCGTGGCACCACTGGCATGAGCGCACGCGACATTTGACGTGGCCTGGCAGCACTGGCCTGAGCGCAGGTTAACTTTTGACAACCTATTTTCTCTCTCTCCCTCGCTTTCCGCCGTCGCGAGCACGCGTGCTATAAAATCTATATAAATCTTGTAACATATCCGATATTGTAGGGAATAAAATAGAAAATATTGAATAAATATCCACAAGTGTAAAGAAAAGAAAGAAAGAAATGCACACATACAATTATTCCCTGATTTACGCAGAAAACATGGCAGGCTTCATAGGGTGACATCCAAATACCGTAACACCTCATAAAAATATAAGCAAATAAATGATTAACTAAATCCTCGTAATTAATAAGGCTATGAAATTTTAAAGAAATGACTTAAAACACGATTCCCGAAATTAAATCTATTCAGAAATAGATATGTAACTTATTAAAATAAACAGAATAGAATGATTTAATAACTTCTTATATATAAATATGATTATGCAATTTTAAAGATATTCACTTAAGCATGGTTCCCAAAATTAAAACACGATATCTGTTAATTTGTCGGCATATTTATTCGAAATATTCACCTCCTGATTTAATACACTTGTTACATCGATTTAATAGTGATTCAAACGCGTTTTCCAGCTCATTTTTCTGAATTTCCTCCAGTGCCCTCGTCGAAGCCCGTTGTATGGTCTGAATGTCATCAAAAAAGCATCCATTCAACTTCAATTTCAGTTTCGGGAACAAAGAGAAGTCGCACGGTGCCAAATCAGGTGAGTACGGCGGATGATTCAACACACAGACTTGATTCCGAGCCAAAAACTTACAAACATTGAGTGCTGTGTGACTCGGTGCATTATCGTGCAACAGAGACCAACTTTTTGGATCGCGGTATTCTGGTCGAATACGACGGATTCTGGCCATCAAACGCTTCAAAACTTCGATGTAATATTTAACAATTGTTTTCAGGAAGTTTGGATCATTTTCTGCGGCTGCAACGATGTCTCTAGAATGACTGACTTTCATTTTTTTTTGCATTAATTTCAACATCAAACAAAAACGTGTTTTGCAAAATGAATTTTAATAAATATCATGATGAAATAAACAAGGTGAAGCAAGTAGATGGCATACCCTTATTTTGACAAGAGAGCTTTTGAAAAACTGACATTTCCAAAAAAATTTCTCAAAACATGAAAGTTTTCTTCTTTGTTCGCATTAACCCACTTATGCCGGGTGTATCAAAAAATCAATTTCATTATTATTGAAGTGCTTTGCTGAAAATTCTTTGTTAGAAAAAGCTTCTATCGATTAACGTCTTATATCATTTTTTCAGCGATGCAGATAGTGTCTGTGGTCGTATTTATGGGCAATGGAATACAAATTTTCCAACAAATATAAAAAGCATAACCGGAAATTCCCGTTATTAGTTTTGTACGCAAACTTATTCTGCACCGTTTTGTGTCAATGTCATTGTCAATAAATATGAATACATTGAAAATTATTATTTTAATTCATCTAAAACAAAACAAAAAGTGCAGTGAAAAATGTGGATAAATAAATAAAAACATACATCATAGCATAATTTTGACTTGCCTGTACGGAAACTTATTCTGACTAGTGTACTACGGGGTCGATGATGACGGGGAAAATCCCAAATTAAAAAATTGTGGAAATGTGCAAATACCTTACCAATTTCAACTCTAGATGTTAACATGGACATTGAGGAAAAACAAAAAACAAGGACTTTGTTGAAGCTATGGTAATTTCACTATTGTGTTCAGTATTGATTGTGGCCACAATTAGACCTTTGTAAAGATATTTCTAAGGTGGTCGAAACTGGCTAAATCACGCCTTGTTGTTTGTTTTTCGTCCTCCTGTAAAAGTCGTTTAATGTTAGCGTTATTATTATTACTTTAGTATAGGAAGAATAATCTTTAAGAACGATAATCTAATATTTTCTTTTTTCCATTTGTATAAGATTTCTCACCTCTATGCTATACAAGGCACTTCGCAGGGTATTGACGCACTCTTGCGTCAAATGTTTTCGGACAGCTTCCTGATCACGTTTAACTGGGATGGAAGGTGGGAAAAGCGGGCCTTAAACAAGCTTAAGTTGGTGGATAAGATCATATACGATACATCATTACAATCCCAAATAAATATCTATTATAATTGAAACTGTTTTTCTTTCTTTGCAGATATTTTCCAAGCTCAAGGGGAGTTTATTTAAGCCACCACCGGCAGAAGCAAAAGTAGTTTATTAAAAAAAATTAATAAACAATGTATATAGTGTTAATTTAAATTAGTTTAAATATTATTTCAGTTAAATTTTAGTATTAATTTATTGGTAATTTAATAGTGTTATCAATATATTATTATTAGTTTTTTTTTAATTTTATTTAATTAATTTTTTTTGTATTAGTAAGTCTTTTTAGTATTTTTATCAAACTTATCAAGAAAAATAAATAACTTATTTTCATCTTTTTTGTAAATATTATTTTTTTTAATTTATATAAATGTTTATCATAAATATTTACTCTTTACATATTTTATAAATAAGTAAATGTTATTTGAAAAAGTAATTAAAAATCAAGAAGTCAAAGCAGAGTATTTTGAAAGTCAGCAAACATGTATATTTTAGTATTAAACAAACAGGCATATTTTCACCAAAAATCAAGCGAGACAGCTATACATTTGTTGCGTTCTAAAATGTCAACATTTCATGTGTGCGAGGACTGAGCGACAGACTGAGTGACAGCAATAACAGGAGAAAACGGCATAGCTATACATTTTAAATAAACAAAACAACAGGTGTAAGAATGAGTAGCATCTAATGAGTAGTTTTTACTAGCAGCCATTATTGTTTTGCACAATCATATGAATATGCATACAAGAAGTAGGTAGCGGCCATTATTGCTTGAAATGGCGTATGTTAACAAGAAGAAGAAGCATTGAGTTGTTTTCGCTAGGGGCCATTAACGTTGGCAATAGCGTATGCACAGTGGCCCAGATACAAGTATTCCCTGACGTACGCAAAAAACATGGCAGGCTTCATAAACATACACTAAGGGTGACATCCAAACACCGTAATAAAAATATTAGAAAATAAATGATTAACAGCCTGATTCTGTGTATTCTTGACAAATTTTTTATCAAGGCATTTTGTCAAGATTTTTATCAAGCAAAAACTTTGCTGGTATTCTGATGCTACATTGATAAAGTAAAAAGCTCATTTAATTCAACATAAGGCGACAGCTGTCAAATTGTCAAAAAATAAGACAAAAAGTTTAAGTAAAGTAAGTTTTGCTCGCAGGCGACGAAAGGAACAATACCGCCAGTGGTGAAGATGTCCAGATGGCACCAATCGACGACGACGGTGTGGATGTGCCACCGCCCAGCCATGACGAGGTCCAGGTCGCTATCCAGCGACTCAAGAACAACAAAGCTGCAGGGCCGGATGGGCTACCAGCTGAATTGTTCAAGGCCGGCGGCGGTGAGCTGATTGGGTGCATGCATCAGCTCATTTGCAAAATATGGCTGGAGGAACGAATGCCCAACGATTGGAACCTCAGTGCCCTTTGTCCTGTGCTGAAGAAAGGCGACCCAACAATATGCGCCAACTACAGGGGTATCAGCCTACTTCCCATTGCATACAAGGTCCTGACGAGCGTATTATGTGAAAGACTAAAGCCACTCGCCAAGGCGCTGATTGGACCTTATCAGTGCGGCTTTAGACCTGGTAAGTCCACCATCGACCAGATATTCACTCTACGCCAAATCCTGGAGAAGACCCATGAGAATCAAATCGATACACACCATCTCTTCATCGATTACAAGGCAGCATTCGATAGCCCGATAAGGGATCGCCTATATGCCGCATTGTCTGAACTTGGTATCCCTGCAAAGCTCGTTAGACTTTGCAGAGCGACGTTGAGCAATACGCGCAGCTCCGTCAAGGTTGGAAGTGACCTCTCCGACCCCTTTGATACCGTTCGAGGTTTCAGACAGGGTGATCCTTTGTCCTGCGACCTCTTCAACTTCACCATGGAGAGTGTTCTGCGCAAGGCCGGTGTACATCGTAATGGCACAATCTTCAACAAAAGTGTCCAGCTCCTTGCTTACGCTGATGATATTGATGTCATCGGACGTAACAAGCGAGATGTCACCGCTGCCTTTGCGGCTATCGAAAGAGAATCTGCCAAAATGGGTCTGGTGGTAAATGAGGGCAAGACGAAGTATATGCTGTCTACACGCAGGGACTCGCAGCGGCTAGGGTCTCACGTCGAGGCCGACAGGTATGCTTTTGAAGTTGTCAAGGAATTCGTCTACCTTGGCACCGCCATCAACAGCAGCAATGATGTCAGTCTGGAGATAAAGCGAAGGATAACTCTTGCCAACAGGTGCTACTACGGTCTCGGTAGGCAATTGAGAAGTAGAGACCTCTCTCGACCGACAAAACTTTCACTCTATAGGACGCTTATCTTGCCCGTGCTCCTCTATGGCGCTGAAGCATGGACAATGACACGAAACGACATAGCGGCCCTTGGAGTGTTCGAGAGGAAGGTGCTTCGCAAAATCTTCGGCCCTGTTCGGGTTGGTGACGACTATCGCATACGAACCAATAACGAGCTGTATGAGCTGTATAAGGACATGGACGTAGCGCAGCGAATTAACATCCAGCGGCTACGCTGGCTCGGTCATGTCTGCCGCATGGACGACGAAGCTCCGGCGAAAAAGGTATTCGATGCGATGGTTGGAGGTCGACGGCGAAGAGGGAGGCCGTGTCTCCGGTGGAAGGACCAAGTGGAAGAGGCCCTGGTATCTCTTGGTGTGACCAACTGGAGAAGGCGCGCGCGAAGCAGAGGCGCCTGGAGAGAAGTTTTGCGGCAGGCCGTAACCCGATAACGGGTTGTTATGGCCAGTTAAGTAAGTAAGTAAGTAAGTTTTGCAAAAAAAAAATCCGGCCTTGATAGCCCAGCGGGTAGCGCGCTGGCTTCTCATACCGAGCGCCCCAGGTTCGAATCCTGGCTGGGCTGGAAATAAGTTCGTGCGGTTTTTTCAATAGTTTCACAATAGGCGCTTTTTGCATACAAAAAATAATTCGTGGGAGGTAACGGAATTTTTTTTTTATTTTCTCTGATGTAAAACTGTAAACATGCACAATTCTTCCATTTTCAATAGGCAAAATTTCAATTTGTATTCTGTTGTCAATAGCATTCACACTTTTGACAATTTATCAAGAAAAGAGCTTTTATTTTTGGGAATAGAATACCGATTCTTGACAAATAATAAAAACTTGACAAATAGTCAATATGGTGAATTTATCAAGTGTACAGAATTGGGCTGTAAGTAAATCCTCGTAATTAATAAGGCTATGAAATTTTAAAGAAATTACTTAAAACACGATTCCCGAAATGAAATATATTCAGAAATAGATATGTAACTTATTAAAATAAACAGAATAGAATGAATAACTTCTTATATGTAAATTTGATTATGCAATTTTAAAGATATTCACTTAAGCATGGTTCCCAAAATTAAAACACGATATCTGTTAATTTGTCGGCATATTTATTCGAAATATTCACCTCCTGATTCAATACACTTGTTACATCGATTTAATAGTGATTCAAACGAGTGTTCCAGCTCATTTTTCGGAATTTCCTCCAGTGCCCTCGTCGAAGCCCGTTGTATGGTCTGAATGTCATCAAAAAAGCATCCATTCAACTTCAATTTCAGTTTCGGGAACAAAGAGAAGTCGCACGGTGCCAAATCAGGTGAGTACGGCGGATGATTCAACACACAGACTTGATTCCGAGCCAAAAACTTACAAACATTGAGTGCTGTGTGACTTGGTGCATTATCGTGCAACAGAGACCAACTTTTTGGATCGCGGTATTCTGGTCGAATACGACGGATTCTGGCCACCAAACGCTTCAAAACTTCGACGTAATATTAAACAATTGTTTTCAGGAAGTTTGGATCATTTTCTGCGGCTGCAACGATGTCTCTAGGATGACTGACTCTCATTATTTTTTGCATTAATTTCAACATCAAACAAAAACGTGTTTTGCAAAATGAATTTTAATAAATATCATGATGAAATAAACAAGGTGAAGCAAGTGACGGCATACCCTTATTTTGACAAGAGAGCTTTTGAAAAACTGACATTTCCAAAAAAAATTTCTCAAAACATGAAAGTTTTCTTCTTTGTTCGCATTAACCCACTTATGCCCGGTGTATCACAAAATCAATTTCATTATTATTGTGCTTTGTGCTTTACTGAAAATTCTTTGTTAGAAAAAGCTTCTATCGATTAACGTCTTATATCTTTTTTCAGCGATGCAGATAGTGTCTGTGGTCGTATTTATGGGCAATTTTGACTTGTAACGCCTAGGCTCCAGTTCGGAGCTATAGTTAAGAGTCTGCATTATTCCGATTCGTTGCCGTGGCGACAGATCCCCACGCTGTATAACTATTGGTATTGCCATGTGCTGTCTTGCACAAACAGCATCTACTCGGCATTTTCTCCGCGATCAAAATTTTAAAACACAAGAATATTTTCGCTTTCACGTTTTGATTGGGGTTCAAAATATTCTCTCAACGCCAAAACAAAATTGAATTTCAAATGCTATGTTTCAAAATAAGGGTATGGGGTGACAAAACTGTCAGCTACTAGCTTCTTCTTGTTTATTTCGTCATGAATAAATATTAAATGTCAGCCAAATGGCATGTAAATTTTGGAAAATTCTAGTAAGATTATCCTTTTATCCATTTTTAATTTTTTTTCTGTTGGATTCTATTGCTTTCTATAAAATTTCAAGCACATATACGGTTCCAAATAATTTACAAGTCCGTTTACTGTTCAATGGAATACAAATTTTCCAATAAATATAAAAAGTATAACCGGAAATTCCCGTTATTAGTTTTGTACGCAAACTTATTCTGCACCGTTTTGTGTCAATGTCATTGTCAATAAATATGAATACATTGAAAATTATTATTTTAATTCATCTAAAACAAAACAAAAAGTGCAGTGAAAAATGTGGATAAATAAATAAAAACATACATCATAGCATAATTTTGACTTGCCTGTACGGAAACTTATTCTGACTAGTGTACTACGGGGTCGATGATGACGGGGAAAACCCCAAATTAAAAAATTGTGGAAATGTGCAAATACCTTACAAATTTCAACTCTAGATGTTAACATGGACATTGCGGAAAAACAAAAAACAAGGACTTTGTTGAAGCTATGGTAATTTCAGTATTGTGTTCAGTATTGATTGTGGCCACAATTAGACCTTTGTAAAGATATTTCTAAGGTGGTCGAAACTGGCTAAATCACGCCTTGTTGTTTGTTTTTCGTCCTCCTGTAAAAGTCGTTTAATGTTAGCGTTATTATTATTACTTTAGTATAGGAAGAATAATCTTTAAGAACGATAATCTATTTTTTTTTTCCATTTGTATAAGATTTCTCACCTCTATGCTATAAAAGGCACTTCGCAGGATATTGACGCACTCTTGCGTCAAATGTTTTCGGACAGCTTTCTGATCAAGTTGAACTGGGATGGAAGGTGCGAAAAGCGGGCCTTAAACAAGCTTAAGTTGGTGGATAAGATCATATACGATACATCATTACAATCCCATATAAATAACTATTATAATTGAAACTGTTTTTCTTTCTTTGCAGATATTGTCCAAGCTCAAGGGGGGTTTATTTAAGCCACCACCGGCAGAAGCAAAAGTAGTTTATTAAAAAAAATTATTAAAGAATGTATATAGAATAGAATAGAATTGATAAGGGGGTATGTTGCACTGAGACCAAGATTGATCTATTGTGCCCCCTACAATTGTTAGAGCACGTCCCCTAAACCTACCGCCCTAATGAAACTTAGTAACTCTCGGGGGTTTAGGTGCTTGACGTCCTCTTCTGCAAGCCAAATCCGGCCCAGGTAACGTAACCTGCTGCGACAAGCCGCATTACAGTGCAATAAAATGTGTTCGGGAGTCTCCTCTGCTGTTTCGCAGAGTCTACAGACGCTTACCTGTTCTATCCCGATTGTATGCATGTGTTTCCTCAGTCTGCAGTGCCCAGTTATCAGACCTGTTACCTGTCTAAGCTGGTTTCTCCTTAGTTTGAGGCACTCTTCACTCCATTTGGGGTTATTATCTTTGATGAAGATTTTCGATTGCCTGAGACCGGGGGCGCTAGCCCCCGTGTTCTGTTTTTCTGGTTCTTTCCTCAAGTCTCAGTGACTCCGTTATGGCGCTTGTGCCCAGCCCAATGAAGGGTACGGGACCCAGGGGGGGGGGGGCGTGCCTGCCGCGGTTCAAGCGAGGCTGTCGGCTTCCTCGTTTCCTCCGATACCTCTGTGTCCTGGAACCCAGAGGATCTTTACGTGGTTACACCTGCCCAGTGCATTCAATGCCTCGATGCATTCCAGCACTAACCCTGAGGTTATCTCATATGAGATTAGTGCTTTGATGGCTGCTTGGCTGTCGGAGCAGATGACGATGTCTTGCCGCCTGTACTCACGCTCGAGATTGAACTGCACACAGAGCCTGATTGCATATAGTTCCGCCTGGAATATGCTGGGTGTTTTCCCCATGTGCTCATAGTGCTTGAGGCGAGGTCCAAACACCCCTGCCCCTGTTCCCTCGTGCGTTTTCGAGCCATCTGTAAACCACTTAATTGTGTGTGATCTAAAATGGATCTGGTGGTCTTCCCAGGCCCAGTCTGTTTTATTGCTCATATAAACTCCGAAGTATTTTTCGTAGTTATATGTTCTTGTTATTGTATCCATCGGATACAAAACATAAGGGTTACTAGTGGATAGCACATCTAAGTCTCTGTGCCTAAGGATGTGATCCCCCCCTTTACTAGTTCTAGCCAGTCCAAGGATAGTACGCTTGGCCGCCATCTCAATTGCTACGTGCAATGGCGATATGTTAAATATCACCTCCAGTGCCACCGTGGGACAGGTTCTCATAGCACCTGTGATGCACGTGCACGCAAGTCGCTGGACCTTGTCGAGTTTTTTCCTCACTGTTGTGAGTGTGGCTCTCGGAGCCCATGCCACTGCTGCATATGTGAGTACTGGCCTCACAATCATGGTATACATCCATTTCAGTATGCTCGGGTTACATCCCCAAGTTCTGCCTGCCAAGGATCTACATACCATGACCGCCTTTGTTGCTTTACTGATAACTGCCTCCACATGCTTGTTCCAGAGTAACTTCGAATCTAGTGTTACACCTAGGTACTTCACCAACAATGTATATAGTGTTAATTTAAATTAGTTTAAGTATTATTTTAGTTTAATTTTTGTATTTATTGGTCATTTAATAGTGTTATCAATATATTATTTTTATTTTTTTTTAATTTTATTTATTTAATTTTTTTTGTATTAGTAAGTCTTTTTAGTATTTTTATCAAACTTATCAAGAAAAATAAATAACTTACTTTCATCTGTTTTGTAAATATTATTTTTTTTTAATTTATATAAATGTTTATCATCAATATTTACTCTTTACATATTTTATAAATAAGTAAATGTTATTTGAAAAAGTAATTAAAAATCAAGAAGTCAAAGCAGAGTATTTCAAAAGTCAGCAAACATGTATATTTAAGTATTAAACAAACAGTTATATTTTCACCAAAAATCAAGCGAGACAGCTATACATTTGTTGCGTTCTAAAATGTCAACATTTCATGTGTGCGAGGACTGTGCGACAGACTGAGTGACAGCAATAACAGGAGTAAACGGCATAGCTATACATTTTAAATAAACAAAACAACAGGTGTAAGAATGAGCAGCATCTAATGAGTAGTTTTTACTAGCGGCCATTATTGTTTTGCACAATCATATGAATATGCATACAAGAAGTAGGTAGCGGCCATTATTGTTTGAAATGGCGTATGTTAACAAGAAGAAGAAGCATTGAGTTGTTTTCGCTAGGGGCCATTAACGTTGGCAATAGCGTATGCACAGTGGCCCAGATACAAGTATTCCCTGATGTACGCAAAAAACATGGCAGGCTTCATAAACATACACTTAGGGTGACATCCAAACAACGTAACACCTCATAAAAATATAAGCAAATAAATGATAAATGATGAATAGTGAGTGGCGTGGCACCACTGGCATGAGCGCACGCGACATTTGACGTGGCCTGGCAGCACTGGCCTGAGCGCAGGTTAACTTTTAACAACCTATTTTCTCTCTCTCTCTCGCTTTCCGCCGTCGCGAGCACGCGTGCTATAAAATCTATATAAATCTTGTAACATATCCGATATTGTAGGGAATAAAATAGAAAATATTGAATAAATATCCACAAGTGTAAAGAAAAGAAAGAAAGAAATGCACACATACAATTATTCCCTGATTTACGCAGAAAACATGGGAGGCTTCATAATCATACGCATAGGGTGACATCCAAATACCGTAACACCTCATAAAAATATAAGCAAATAAATGATTAACTAAATCCTCGTAATTAATAAGGCTATGAAATTTTAAAGAAATGACTTAAAACACGATTCCCGAAATTAAATCTATTCAGAAATAGATATGTAACTTATTAAAATAAACAGAATAGAATGATTTAATAACTTCTTATATATAAATATGATTATGCAATTTTAAAGATATTCACTTAAGCATGGTTCCCAAAATTAAAACACGATATCTGTTAATTTGTCGGCATATTTATTCGAAATATTCACCTCCTGATTTAATACACTTGTTACATCGATTTAATAGTGATTCAAACGCGTTTTCCAGCTCATTTTTCTGAATTTCCTCCAGTGCCCTCGTCGAAGCCCGTTGTATGGTCTGAATGTCATCAAAAAAGCATCCATTCAACTTCAATTTCAGTTTCGGGAACAAAGAGAAGTCGCACGGTGCCAAATCAGGTGAGTACGGCGGATGATTCAACACACAGACTTGATTCCGAGCCAAAAACTTACAAACATTGAGTGCTGTGTGACTCGGTGCATTATCGTGCAACAGAGACCAACTTTTTGGATCGCGGTATTCTGGTCGAATACGACGGATTCTGGCCATCAAACGCTTCAAAACTTCGATGTAATATTTAACAATTGTTTTCAGGAAGTTTGGATCATTTTCTGCGGCTGCAACGATGTCTCTAGAATGACTGACTCTCATTATTTTTTGCATTAATTTCAACATCCAACAAAAACGTGTTTTGCAAAATGAATTTTAATAAATATCATGATGAAATAAACAAGTTGAAGCAAGTAGATGGCATACCCTTATTTTGACAAGAGAGCTTTTGAAAAACTGACATTTCCAAAAAAAAATTCTCAAAACATGAAAGTTTTCTTCTTTGTTCGCATTAACCCACTTATGCCGGGTGTATCAAAAAATCAATTTCATTATTATTGAAGTGCTTTGCTGAAAATTCTTTGTTAGAAAAAGCTTCTATCGATTAACGTCTTATATCATTTTTTCAACGATGCAGGTAGTGTCTGTGGTCGTATTTATGGGCAATGGAATACAAATTTTCCAACAAATATAAAAAGCATAACCGGAAATTCCCGTTATTAGTTTTGTACGCAAACTTATTCTGCACCGTTTTGTGTCAATGTCATTGTCAATAAATATGAATACATTGAAAATTTATTTATTATTTATTTATTATTTTTAATTACAATTAAAATTATAATTAAAAAGGAGCACTAGCTGCCAGGGCTATCGGCTTTACATTGAAAATTATTATTTTAATTCATCTAAAACAAAACAAAAAGTGCAGTGAAAAATGTGGATAAATAAATAAAAACATACATCATAGCATAATTTTGACTTGCCTGTACGGAAACTTATTCTGACTAGTGTACTACGGGGTCGATAATGACGGGGAAAACCCCAAATTAAAAAATTGTGGAAATGTGCAAATACCTTACCAATTTCAACTCTAGATGTTAACATGGACATTGAGGAAAAACAAAAAACAAGGACTTTGTTGAAGCTATGGTAATTTCAGTATTGTGTTCAGTATTGATTGTGGCCACAATTAGACCTTTGTAAAGATATTTCTAAGGTGGTCGAAACTGGCTAAATCACGCCTTGTTGTTTGTTTTTCGTCCTCCTGTAAAAGTCGTTTAATGTTAGCGTTATTATTATTACTTTAGTATAGGAAGAATAATCTTTAAGAACGATAATCTAATTTTTTCTTTTTTCCATTTGTATAAGATTTCTCACCTCTATGCTATACAAGGCATTTCGCAGGGTATTGACGCACTCTTGCGTCAAATGTTTTCGGACAGCTTCCTGATCACGTTTAACTGGGATGGAAGGTGGGAAAAGCGGGCCTTAAACAAGCTTAAGTTGGTGGATAAGATCATATACGATACATCATTACAATCCCAAATAAATATCTATTATAATTGAAACTGTTTTTCTTTCTTTGCAGATATTTTCCAAGCTCAAGGGGAGTTTATTTAAGCCACCACCGGCAGAAGCAAAAGTAGTTTATTAAAAAAAATTATTAAACAATGTATATAGTGTTAATTTAAATTAGTTTAAATATTCTTTTAGTTAAATTTTAGTATTAATTTATTGGTAATTTAATAGTGTTATCAATATATTATTATTAGTTTTTTTTTAATTTTATTTATTTAATTTTTTTTGTATTAGTAAGTCTTTTTAGTATTTTTATCAAACTTATCAAGAAAAATAAATAACTTATTTTCATCTTTTTTGTAAATATTATTTTTTTTAAATTATATAAATGTTTATCATAAATATTTACTCGTTACATATTTTATAAATAAGTAAATGTTATTTGAAAAAGTAATTAAAAATCAAGAAGTCAAAGCAGAGTATTTTAAAAGTCAGCAAACATGTATATTTTAGTATTAAACAAACAGGCATATTTTCACCAAAAATCAAGCGAGACAGCTATACATTTGTTGCGTTCTAAAATGTCAACATTTCATGTGTGCGAGGACTGAGCGACAGACTGAGTGACAGCAATAACAGGAGAAAACGGCATAGCTATACATTTTAAATAAACAAAACAACAGGTGTAAGAATGAGTAGCATCTAATGAGTAGTTTTTACTAGCAGCCATTATTGTTTTGCACAATCATATGAATATGCATACAAGAAGTAGGTAGCGGCCATTATTGCTTGAAATGGCGTATGTTAACAAGAAGAAGAAGCATTGAGTTGTTTTCGCTAGGGGCCATTAACGTTGGCAATAGCGTATGCACAGTGGCCCAGATACAAGTATTCCCTGACGTACGCAAAAAACATGGCAGGCTTCATAAACATACACTAAGGGTGACATCCAAACACCGTAATAAAAATATAAGCAAATAAATGATTAACAGCCTGATTCTGTGTATTCTTGACAAATTTTTTATCAAGGCATTTTGTCAAGATTTTTATCAAGCAAAAACTTTGCTGGTATTCTGATGCTACATTGATAAAGTAAAAAGCTCATTTAATTCAACATAAGGTGAATATGCGACAGCTGTCAAATTGTCAAAAAATAAGACAAAAAGTTTAAGTAAAGTAAGTTTTGCACAAAAAAAAACCGGCCTTGATAGCCCAGCGGGTAGCGCGCTGGCTTCTCATACCGAGCGCCCCAGGTTCGAATCCTGGCTGGGCTGGAAATAAGTTCGTGCGGTTTTTTCAATAGTTTCACAATAGGCGCTGTTTGCATACAAAAAATAATTCGTGGGAGGTAACGGAATTTTTTTTTTATTTTCTCTGATGTAAAACTGTAAACATGCACAATTCTTCCATTTTCAATAGGCAAAATTTCAATTTGTATGCTGTTGTCAATAGCATTCACACTTTTGACAATTTATCAAGAAAAGAGCTTTTATTTTTGGGAATAGAATACCGATTCTTGACAAATAATAAAAACTTGACAAATAGTCAATATGGTGAATTTATCAAGTGTACAGAATTGGGCTGTAAGTAAATCCTCGTAATTAATAAGGCTATGAAATTTTAAAGAAATTACTTAAAACACGATTCCCGAAATGAAATATATTCAGAAATAGATATGTAACTTATTAAAATAAACAGAATAGAATGATTTAATAACTTCTTATATGTAAATTTGATTATGCAATTTTAAAGATATTCACTTAAGCATGGTTCCCAAAATTAAAACACGATATCTGTTAATTTGTCGGCATATTTATTCGAAATATTCACCTCCTGATTCAATACACTTGTTACATCGATTTAATAGTGATTCAAACGCGTGTTCCAGCTCATTTTTCGGAATTTCCTCCAGTGTCCTCGTGGAAGCCCGTTGTATGGTCTGAATGTCATCAAAAAAGCATCCATTCAACTTCAATTTCAATTTCGGGAACAAAGAGAAGTCGCACGGTGCCAAATCAGGTGAGTACGGCGGATGATTCAACACACAGACCTGATTCCGAGCCAAAAACTTACGAACATTGAGTGCTGTGTGACTTGGTGCATTATCGTGCAACAGAGACCAACTTTTTGGATCGCGGTATTCTGGTCGAATACGACGGATTCTGGCCATCAAACGCTTCAAAACTTCGATGTAATATTAAACAATAGTTTTCAGGAAGTTTGGATCATTTTCTGCGGCTGCAACGATGTCTCTAGAATGATTGACTCTCATTATTTTTTGCATTAATTTCAACATCAAACAAAAACGTGTTTTGCAAAATGAATTTTAATAAATATCATGATGAAATAAACAAGGTGAAGCAAGTAGATGGCATACCCTTATTTTGACAAGAGAGCTTTTGAAAAACTGACATTTCCAAAAAAAATTTCTCAAAACATGAAAGTTTTCTTCTTTGTTCGCATTAACCCACGTATGCCGGGTGTATCAAAAAATCAATTTCATTATTATTGTGCTTTGTGCTTTGCTGAAAATTCTTTGTTAGAAAAAGCTTCTATCGATTAACGTCTTATATCATTTTTTCAGCGATGCAGATAGTGTCTGTGGTCGTATTTATGGGCAATTTTGACTTGTAACGCCTAGGCTCCAGTTCGGAGCTATAGTTAAGAGTCTGCATTATTCCGATTCGTTGCCGTGGCGACAGATCCCACGCTGTATAACTATTGGTATTGCCATGTGCTGTCTTGCACAAACAGCATCTACGCGGCATTGTCTCCGCGATCAAAATTTTGAAACACAAGAATATTTTCGCTTTCACGTTTTGATTGGGGTTCAAAATATTCTCTCAACGCCAAAACAAAATTGAATTTCAAATGCTTTGTTTCAAAATAAGGGTATAGGGTGACAAAACTGTCAGCTACTAGCTTCTTCTTGTTTATTTCGTCATGAATAAATATTAAATGTCAGCCAAATGGCATGTAAATTTTGGAAAATTCTAGTAAGATTATCCTTTTATTCATTTTTAATTTTTTTTCTGTTGGATTCTATTGCTTTCTATAAAATTTCAAGCACATATACGGTTCCAAATAATTTACAAGTCCGTTTATTGTTCAATGGAATAGAAATTTTCCAAGAAATATAAAAAGCATAACCGGAAATTCCCGTTATTAGTTTTGTACGCAAACTTATTTTGCACCGTTTTGTGTCATTGTCATTGTCAATAAATATGAATACATTGAAAATTATTATTTTAATTCATCTAAAACAAAACAAAAAGTGCAGTGAAAAATGTGGATAAATAAATAAATACATACATCATAGCATAATTTTGACTTGCCTGTACGGAAACTTATTCTGACTAGTGTACTACGGGGTCGATGATGACGGGGAAAACCCCAAATTAAAAAATTGTGGAAATGTGCAAATACCTTACCAATTTCAACTCTAGATGTTAATATGGACATTGAGGAAAAACAAAAAACAAGGACTTTGTTGAAGCTATGGTAATTTCAGTATTGTGTGCAGTATTGATTGTGGCCACAATTAGACCTTTGTAAAGATATTTCTAAGGTGGTCGAAACTGGCTAAATCACGCCTTGTTGTTTGTTTTTCGTCCTCCTGTAAAAGTCGTTTAATGTTAGCGTTATTATTATTACTTTAGTATAGGAAGAATAATCTTTAAGAACGATAATCTAATTTTTTTTTCCATTTGTATAAGATTTCTCACCTCTATGCTATAAAAGGCACTTCGCAGGATATTGACGCACTCTTGCGTCAAATGTTTTCGGACAGCTTCCTGATCACGTTTAACTGGGATGGAAGGTGGGAAAAGCGGGCCTTAAACAAGCTTAAGTTGGTGGATAAGATCATATACGATACATCATTACAATCCCAAATAAATATCTATTATAATTGAAACTGTTTTTCTTTCTTTGCAGATATTTTCCAAGCTCAAGGGGAGTTTATTTAAGCCACCACCGGCAGAAGCAAAAGTAGTTTATTAAAAAAAATTATTAAACAATGTATATAGTGTTAATTTAAATTAGTTTAAATATTATTTTAGTTAAATTTTAGTATTAATTTATTGGTAATTTAATAGTGTTATCAATATATTATTATTAGTTTTTTTTTAATTTTATTTATTTAATTTTTTTTGTATTAGTAAGTCTTTTTAGTATTTTTATCAAACTTATCAAGAAAAATAAATAACTTATTTTCATCTTTTTTGTAAATATTATTTTTTTTAATTTATATAAATGTTTATCATAAATATTTACTCGTTACATATTTTATAAATAAGTAAATGTTATTTGAAAAAGTAATTAAAAATCAAGAAGTCAAAGCAGAGTATTTTAAAAGTCAGCAAACATGTATATTTTAGTATTAAACAAACAGGCATATTTTCACCAAAAATCAAGCGAGACAGCTATACATTTGTTGCGTTCTAAAATGTCAACATTTCATGTGTGCGAGGACTGAGCGACAGACTGAGTGACAGCAATAACAGGAGAAAACGGCATAGCTATACACTTTAAATAAACAAAACAACAGGTGTAAGAATGAGTAGCATCTAATGAGTAGTTTTTACTAGCAGCCATTATTGTTTTGCACAATCATATGAATATGCATACAAGAAGTAGGTAGCGGCCATTATTGCTTGAAATGGCGTATGTTAACAAGAAGAAGAAGCATTGAGTTGTTTTCGCTAGGGGCCATTAACGTTGGCAATAGCGTATGCACAGTGGCCCAGATACAAGTATTCCCTGACGTACGCAAAAAACATGGCAGGCTTCATAAACATACACTTAGGGTGACATCCAAACAACGTAACACCTCATAAAAATATAAGCAAATAAATGATAAATGATGAATAGTGTGTGGCGTGGCACCACTGGCATGAGCGCACGCGACATTTGACGTGGCCTGGCAGCACTGGCCTGAGCGCAGGTTAACTTTTGACAACCTATTTTCTCTCTCTCTCTCGCTTTCCGCCGTCGCGAGCACGCGTCTATCTATATAAATCTTGTAACATATCCGATATTGTAGGGAATAAAATAGAAAATATTGAATAAATATCCACAAGTGTAAAGAAAAGAAAGAAAGAAATGCACACATACAATTATTCCCTGATTTACGGAGAAAACATGGCAGGCTTCATAATCATACGCATAGGGTGACATCCAAATACCGTAACACCTCATAAAAATATAAGCAAATAAATGATTAACTAAATCCTCGTAATTAATAAGGCTATGAAATTTTAAAGAAATGACTTAAAACACGATTCCCGAAATTAAATCTTCAGAAATAGATATGTAACTTATTAAAATAAACAGAATAGAATGATTTAATAACTTCTTATATATAAATATGATTATGCAATTTTAAAGATATTCACTTAAGCATGGTTCCCAAAATTAAAACACGATATCTCTTAATTTGTCGGCATATTTATTCGAAATATTCACCTCCTGATTTAATACACTTGTTACATCGATTTAATAGTGATTCAAACGCGTTTTCCAGCTCATTTTTCTGAATTTCCTCCAGTGCCCTCGTCGAAGCCCGTTGTATGGTCTGAATGTCATCAAAAAAGCATCCATTCAACTTCAATTTCAGTTTCGGGAACAAAGAGAAGTCGCACGGTGCCAAATCAGGTGAGTACGGCGGATGATTCAACACACAGACTTGATTCCGAGCCAAAAACTTACAAACATTGAGTGCTGTGTGACTCGGTGCATTATCGTGCAACAGAGACCAACTTTTTGGATCGCGGTATTCTGGTCGAATACGACGGATTCTGGCCATCAAACGCTTCAAAACTTCGATGTAATATTTAACAATTGTTTTCAGGAAGTTTGGATCATTTTCTGCGGCTGCAACGATGTCTCTAGAATGACTGACTCTCATTATTTTTTGCATTAATTTCAACATCAAACAAAAACGTGTTTTGCAAAATGAATTTTAATAAATATCATGATGAAATAAACAAGGTGAAGCAAGTAGATGGCATACCCTTATTTTGACAAGAGAGCTTTTGAAAAACTGACATTTCCAAAAAAAATTTCTCAAAACATGAAAGTTTTCTTCTTTGTTCGCATTAACCCACTTATGCCGGGTGTATCAAAAAATCAATTTCATTATTATTGAAGTGCTTTGCTGAAAATTCTTTGTTAGAAAAAGCTTCTATCGATTAACGTCTTATATCATTTTTTCAACGATGCAGGTAGTGTCTGTGGTCGTATTTATGGGCAATGGAATACAAATTTTCCAACAAATATAAAAAGCATAACCGGAAATTCCCGTTATTAGTTTTGTACGCAAACTTATTCTGCACCGTTTTGTGTCAATGTCATTGTCAATAAATATGAATACATTGAAAATTATTATTTTAATTCATCTAAAACAAAACAAAAAGTGCAGTGAAAAATGTGGATAAATAAATAAAAACATACATCATAGCATAATTTTGACTTGCCTGTACGGAAACTTATTCTGACTAGTGTACTACGGGGTCGATGATGACGGGGAAAACCCCAAATTAAAAAATTGTGGAAATGTGTAAATACCTTACCAATTTCAACTCTAGATGTTAACATGGACATTGAGGAAAAACAAAAAACAAGGACTTTGTTGAAGCTATGGTAATTTCAGTATTGTGTTCAGTATTGATTGTGGCCACAATTAGACCTTTGTAAAGATATTTCTAAGGTGGTCGAAACTGGCTAAATCACGCCTTGTTGTTTGTTTTTCGTCCTCCTGTAAAAGTCGTTTAATGTTAGCGTTATTATTATTACTTTAGTATAGGAAGAATAATCTTTAAGAACGATAATCTAATTTTTTCTTTTTTCCATTTGTATAAGATTTCTCACCTCTATGCTATACAAGGCATTTCGCAGGGTATTGACGCACTCTTGCGTCAAATGTTTTCGGACAGCTTCCTGATCACGTTTAACTGGGATGGAAGGTGGGAAAAGCGGGCCTTAAACAAGCTTAAGTTGGTGGATAAGATCATATACGATACATCATTACAATCCCAAATAAATATCTATTATAATTGAAACTGTTTTTCTTTCTTTGCAGATATTTTCCAAGCTCAAGGGGAGTTTATTTAAGCCACCACCGGCAGAAGCAAAAGTAGTTTATTAAAAAAAATTATTAAACAATGTATATAGTGTTAATTTAAATTAGTTTAAATATTATTTTAGTTAAATTTTAGTATTAATTTATTGGTAATTTAATAGTGTTATCAATATATTATTATTAGTTTTTTTTTAATTTTATTTATTTAATTTTTTTTGTATTAGTAAGTCTTTTTAGTATTTTTATCAAACTTATCAAGAAAAATAAATAACTTATTTTCATCTTTTTTGTAAATATTATTTTTTTTAATTTATATAAATGTTTATCATAAATATTTACTCGTTACATATTTTATAAATAAGTAAATGTTATTTGAAAAAGTAATTAAAAATCAAGAAGTCAAAGCAGAGTATTTTAAAAGTCAGCAAACATGTATATTTTAGTATTAAACAAACAGGCATATTTTCACCAAAAATCAAGCGAGACAGCTATACATTTGTTGCGTTCTAAAATGTCAACATTTCATGTGTGCGAGGACTGAGCGACAGACTGAGTGACAGCAATAACAGGAGAAAACGGCATAGCTATACACTTTAAATAAACAAAACAACAGGTGTAAGAATGAGTAGCATCTAATGAGTAGTTTTTACTAGCAGCCATTATTGTTTTGCACAATCATATGAATATGCATACAAGAAGTAGGTAGCGGCCATTATTGCTTGAAATGGCGTATGTTAACAAGAAGAAGAAGTATTGAGTTGTTTTCGCTAGGGGCCATTAACGTTGGCAATAGCGTATGCACAGTGGCCCAGATACAAGTATTCCCTGACGTACGCAAAAAACATGGCAGGCTTCATAAACATACACTAAGGGTGACATCCAAACACCGTAATAAAAATATAAGCAAATAAATGATTAACAGCCTGATTCTGTGTATTCTTGACAAATTTTTTATCAAGGCATTTTGTCAAGATTTTTATCAAGCAAAAACTTTGCTGGTATTCTGATGCTACATTGATAAAGTAAAAAGCTCATTTAATTCAACATAAGGTGAATATGCGACAGCTGTCAAATTGTCAAAAAATAAGACAAAAAGTTTAAGTAAAGTAAGTTTTGCAAAAAAAAAATCCGGCCTTGATAGCCCAGCGGGTAGCGCGCTGGCTTCTCATACCGAGCGCCCCAGGTTCGAATCCTGGCTGGGCTGGAAATAAGTTCGTGCGGTTTTTTCAATAGTTTCACAATAGCGCTGTTTGCATACAAAAAATAATTCGTGGGAGGTAACGGAATTTTTTTTTTATTTTCTCTGATGTAAAACTGTAAACATGCACAATTCTTCCATTTTCAATAGGCAAAATTTCAATTTGTATGCTGTTGTCAATAGCATTCACACTTTTGACAATTTATCAAGAAAAGAGCTTTTATTTTTGGGAATAGAATACCGATTCTTGACAAATAATAAAAACTTGACAAATAGTCAATATGGTGAATTTATCAAGTGTACAGAATTGGGCTGTAAATCCTCGTAATTAATAAGGCTATGAAATTTTAAAGAAATTACTTAAAACACGATTCCCGAAATGAAATATATTCAGAAATAGATATGTAACTTATTAAAATAAACAGAATATAATGATTTAATAACTTCTTATATGTAAATTTGATTATGCAATTTTAAAGATATTCACTTAAGCATGGTTCCCAAAATTAAAACACGATATCTGTTAATTTGTCGGCATATTTATTCGAAATATTCACCTCCTGATTTAATACACTTGTTACATCGATTTAATAGTGATTCAAACGCGTGTTCCAGCTCATTTTTCTGAATTTCCTCCAGTGCCCTCGTGGAAGCCCGTTGTATGGTCTGAATGGCATCAAAAAAGCATCCATTCAACTTCAATTTCAGTTTCGGGAACAAAGAGAAGTCGCACGGTGCCAAATCAGGTGAATACGGCGGATGATTCAACACACAGACCTGATTCCGATCCAAAAACTTACGAACATTGAGTGCTGTGTGACTCGGTGCATTATCGTGCAACAGAGACCAACTTTTTGGATCGCGGTATTCTGGTCGAATACGACGGATTCTGGCCATCAAACTTGAAGCGTTTGACTTCGATGTAATATTTAACAATTGTTTTCAGGAAGTTTGGATCATTTTCTGCGGCTGCAACGATGTCTCTAGAATGATTGACTCTCATTATTTTTTGCATTAATTTCAACATCAAACAAAAACGTGTTTTGCAAAATGAATTTTAATAAATATCATGATGAAATAAACAAGGTGAAGCAAGTAGATGGCATACCCTTATTTTGACAAGAGAGCTTTTGAAAAACTGACATTTCCAAAAAAAATTTCTCAAAACATGAAAGTTTTCTTCTTTGTTCGCATTAACCCACGTATGCCGGGTGTATCAAAAAATCAATTTCATTATTATTGTGCTTTGTGCTTTGCTGAAAATTCTTTTTTAGAAAAAGCTTCTATCGATTAACGTCTTATATCATTTTTTCAGCGATGCAGATAGTGTCTGTGGTCGTATTTATGGGCAATTTTGACTTGTAACGCCTAGGCTCCAGTTCGGAGCTATAGTTAAGAGTCTGCATTATTCCGATTCGTTGCCGTGGCGACAGATCCCACGCTGTATAACTATTGGTATTGCCATGTGCTGTCTTGCACAAACAGCATCTACGCGGCATTGTCTCCGCGATCAAAATTTTGAAACACAAGAATATTTTCGCTTTCACGTTTTGATTGGGGTTCAAAATATTCTCTCAACGCCAAAACAAAATTGAATTTCAAATGCTTTGTTTCAAAATAAGGGTATAGGGTGACAAAACTGGCAGCTACTAGCTTCTTCTTGTTTATTTCGTCATGAATAAATATTAAATGTCAGCCAAATGGCATGTAAATTTTGGAAAATTCTAGTAAGATTATCCTTTTATTCATTTTTAATTTTTTTTCTGTTGGATTCTATTGCTTTCTATAAAATTTCAAGCACATATACGGTTCCAAATAATTTACAAGTCCGTTTATTGTTCAATGGAATACAAATTTTCCAAGAAATATAAAAAGCATAACCGGAAATTCCCGTTATTAGTTTTGTACGCAAACTTATTTTGCACCGTTTTGTGTCATTGTCATTGTCATTGTC
This sequence comes from Melieria omissa, assembly GCA_963971225.1. NCBI lineage: Eukaryota > Metazoa > Arthropoda > Insecta > Diptera > Ulidiidae > Melieria > Melieria omissa. The sequence continues at coordinate 63,139,158 of OZ020268.1, read as the reverse complement.
AATAAATATGAATACATTGAAAATTATTATTTTAATTCATCTAAAACAAAACAAAAAGTGCAGTGAAAAATGTGGATAAATAAATAAATACATACATCATAGCATAATTTTGACTTGCCTGTACGGAAACTTATTCTGACTAGTGTACTACGGGGTCGATGATGACGGGGAAAACCCCAAATTAAAAAATTGTGGAAATGTGCAAATACCTTACCAATTTCAACTCTAGATGTTAATATGGACATTGAGGAAAAACAAAAAACAAGGACTTTGTTGAAGCTATGGTAATTTCAGTATTGTGTGCAGTATTGATTGTGGCCACAATTAGACCTTTGTAAAGGTATTTCTAAGGTGGTCGAAACTGGCTAAATCACGCCTTGTTGTTTGTTTTTCGTCCTCCTGTAAAAGTCGTTTAATGTTAATGCGTCTATGCTATAAAAGGCACTTCGCAGGATATTGACGCACTCTTGCGTCAAATGTTTTCGGACAGCTTTCTGATCAAGTTCAACTGGGATGAAAGGTGGGAAAAGCGGGCCTTAAATAAGCTTAAGTTGGTGGATAAGATCATATACGATACATCATTACAATCCCAAATAAATAACTATTATAATTGAAACTGTTTTTCTTTCTTTGCAGATATTTTCCAAGCTCAAGGGGAGTTTATTTAAGCCACCACCGGCAGAAGCAAAAGTAGTTTATTAAAAAAAATTATTAAACAATGTATATAGAATAGAATAGAATAGAATTGATAAGGGGGTATGTTGCACTGAGACCAGGATTGATCTATTGTGCCCCCTACAATTGTTAGAGCACGTCCCCTAAACCTACCGCCCTAATGAAACTTAGTAACTCTCGGGGGTTTAGGTGCTTGACGTCCTCTTCTGCAAGCCAAATCCGGCCCAGGTAACGTAACCTGCTGCGACAAGCCGCATTACAGTGCAATAAGATGTGTTCGGGAGTCTGCTGTTTCGCAGAGTCTACAGACGCTTACCTGTTCTATCCCGATTGTATGCATGTGTTTCCTCAATCTGCAGTGCCCAGTTATCAGACCTGTTACCTGTCTAAGCTGGTTTCTCCTTAGTTTGAGGCACTCTTCACTCCATTTGGGGTTATTATCTTTGATGAAGATTTTCGATTGCCTGAGACCGGGGGCGCTAGCCCAGTGTTCTGTTTTCCTGGTTCTTTCCTCAAGTCTCAGTGACTCCGTTATGGCGCTTTTGCCCAGCCCAATGAAGGGTTCAGGACCCAGGGGGGGGCGTGGCTGCCGCGGTTCTAGCGAGGCTGTCCGCTTCCTCGTTTCCTCCGATACCTCTGTGTCCTGGAACCCAGAGGATCTTTACGTGGTTACACCTGCCCAGTGCATTCAATGCCTCGATGCATTCCAGCACTAACCCTGAGGTTATCTCATATGAGATTAGTGCTTTGATGGCTGCTTGGCTGTCGGAGCAGATGACGATGTCTTGCCGCCTGTACTCACGCTCGAGATTGAACTGCACACAGAGCCTGATAGCATATAGTTCCGCCTGGAATATGCTGGGTGTTTTCCCCATGGGCTCATAGTGCTTGAGGCGAGGTCCAAACACCCCTGCCCCTGTTCCCTCGTGCGTTTTCGAGCCATCTGTAAACCACTTAATTGTGTGTGGTCTAAAATGGATCTGGTGGTCTTCCCAGGCCCAGTCTGTTTTATTGCTCATATAAACTCCGAAGTATTTTTCGTAGTTATATGTTCTTGTTATTGTATCCATCGGATACAAAACATAAGGGTTACTAGTGGATAGCACATCTAAGTCTCTGTGCCTAAGGATGTGATCCCCCCTTTACTAGTTCTAGCCAGTCCAAGGATAGTACGCTTGGCCGCCATCTCAATTGCTACGTGCAATGGCGATATGTTAAATATCACCTCCAGTGCCACCGTGGGACAGGTTCTCATAGCACCTGTGATGCACGTGCACGCAAGTCGCTGGACCTTGTCGAGTTTTTTCCTCACTGTTGTGAGTGTGGCTCTCGGAGCCCATGCCCAATATATTATTTTTAGTTTTTTTTAATTTTATTTATTTAATTTTTTTTGTATAGGGTGTTTTTTTTAGAGGTATAGAACTTCGAATTGAAATAAAACACATGAAAATCGTTTTAATGTCCATCAATTTGGCTTTATTGGAAGGATAATTTTATGCCATTAATGTTTAAATATGATTTCGGGCATGTGGCCGCCGCGGCTGGCTCGAATAAAGCCAATTCTACAGGTCCAATTTTTAAAGTTGATGGACAAAGCTCCAATTGCTGTGCACGGTGGCGAATCGATTCATTCGGGTCCTCTTCAACATTTTGCTCTACAGCGGCAATTGTTTCTTCGGTGCGCACTGTTCGACGTCTCTGCGGATGCGTATTATCACATAGAGTAAACGTAGTGCGAAAACGACCCATGGTTAACCGATGGATGGACCGATTTTGCTCTGATGGACGATTATGTCGACCATAAAATGGACGGAGCTTGCGGTAAACTTCGCGAACTGAACCATTATTTTCGAAATAAATTTGCACGATTTGCAAGCGTTGTTCTTTTGTCAACCTGTTCATGATGAAATGGCAAACCAAATTAAACATAAATGACATTAAAGTTGCCAGATTTGACTACAAAATGCCAGTTTTATCTCTATTCGAAAAACAAACCTCTAAAAAAACACCCTATATTAGTAAGTCTTTTTAGTATTTTTATCAAACTTATCAAGAAAAATAAATATCTTATTTTCATCTTTTTTGTAAATATTATTTTTTTTAATTTATATAAATGTTTATCATCAATATTTACTCTTTACATATTTTATAAATAAGTAAATGTTATATTTACTCGTTACATATTTTATAAATAAGTAAATGTTATTTGAAAAAGTAATTAAAAATCAAGAAGTCAAAGCAGAGTATTTTAAAAGTCAGCAAACATGTATATTTTAGTATTAAACAAACAGGCATATTTTCACCAAAAATCAAGCGAGACAGCTATACATTTGTTGCGTTCTAAAATGTCAACATTTCATGTGTGCGAGGACTGTGCGACGGACTGAGTGACAGCAATAACAGGAGTAAATGGCATAGCTATACATTTTAAATAAACAAAACAACAGGTGTTAGAATGAGCAGCATCTAATGAGTAGTTTTTACTAGCGGCCATTATTGTTTTGCACAATCATATGAATATGCATACAAGAAGGAGGTAGCGGCCATTATTGCTTGAAATGGCGTATGTTAACAAGAAGAAGAAGCATTGAGTTGTTTTCGCTAGGGGTACTGGAGTACTGGCCTCACAATCATGGTATACATCCATTTCAGTATGCTCGGGTTACATCCCAAGTTCTGCCTGCCAAGGATCTACATACCATGACCGCCTTTGTTGCTTTACTGATAACTGCCTCCACATGCTTGTTCCAGAGTAACTTCGAATCTAGTGTTACACCTAGGTACTTCACCAACAATGTATATAGTGTTAATTTAAATTAGTTTAAGTATTATTTTAGTTTAATTTTTGTATTTATTGGTCATTTAATAGTGTTATCAATATATTATTTTTAGTTTTTTTTAATTTTATTTATTTAATTTTTTTTGTATTAGTAAGTCTTTTTAGTATTTTTATCAAACTTATCAAGAAAAATAAATAACTTACTTTCATCTGTTTTGTAAATATTATTTTTTTTTAATTTATATAAATGTTTATCATCAATATTTACTCTTTACATATTTTATAAATAAGTAAATGTTATTTGAAAAAGTAATTAAAAATCAAGAAGTCAAAGCAGAGTATTTTAAAAGTCAGCAAACATGTATATTTAAGTATTAAACAAACAGGTATATTTTCACCAAAAATCAAGCGAGACAGCTATACATTTGTTGCGTTCTAAAATGTCAACATTTCATGTGTGCGAGGACTGTGCGACAGACTGAGTGACAGCAATAACAGGAGTAAACGGCATAGCTATACATTTTAAATAAACAAACCAACATTTGTAAGAATGAGCAGCATCTAATGAGTAGTTTTTACTAGCGGCCATTATTGTTTTGCACAATCATATGAATATGCATACAAGAAGTAGGTAGCGGCCATTATTGCTTGAAATGGCGTATGTTAACAAGAAGAAGAAGCATTGAGTTGTTTTCGCTTCATAAACATACACTTAGGGTGACATCCAAACAACGTAACACCTCATAAAAATATAAGCAAATAAATGATAAATGATGAATAGTGTGTGGCGTGGCACCACTGGCATGAGCGCACGCGACATTTGACGTGGCCTGGCAGCACTGGCCTGAGCGAAGGTTAACTTTTGACAACCTATTTCCTCTCTCTCGCGCTTTCCGCCGTCGCGAGCACGCGTGCTATAAAATCTATATAAATCTTGTAACATATCCGATATTGTAGGGAATAAAATAGAAAATATTGAATAAATATCCACAAGTGTAAAGAAAAGAAAGAAAGAAATGCACACATACAATTATTCCCTGATTTACGCAGAAAACATGGCAGGCTTCATAATCATACGCATAGGGTGACATCCAAATACCGTAACACCTCATAAAAATATAAGCAAATAAATGATTAACTAAATCCTCGTAATTAATAAGGCTATGAAATTTTAAAGAAATGACTTAAAACACGATTCCCGAAATTAAATCTATTCAGAAATAGATATGTAACTTATTAAAATAAACAGAATAGAATGATTTAATAATTTCTTATATATAAATATGATTATGCAATTTTAAAGATATTCACTTAAGGGGGTCTTAAAAAAATCGCGGATTGAAAAAATCGATATTTTTTTTTGCATTTTTTGAATATAGAGGATATAAGGAATACGTCTTATAAACGGTTTCGTGAAAAACACATTCCTTCTTGGGTTTTCGAAGCCGGAAACATAGCCGCCTCCAGCCGTTTCGAGCATTTCCGTTATCTTTAAACGCATTTTCCCGAAAATCACCTTTTTTATACTTTGTGGTATGACTTCTACAAGTAATTTTCATCGGATTTGACTAATGTTTTTTTTCACTTCTTCATAAAACACTTCTCTATGCTTCTCCGAGTACGATTTTTGAAATTTTGTTTTGTTCAATTTTTATGACCCTCAACAGGTCAAAAAACGTGGTTGAAAATTCAACTTTTCACAAAAAACCGTATAATTTGAAAAATTTTAAAAATAAAAAAAATCGTACTCGGAGAAGCATAGAGAAGTGTTTTATGAAGAAGTGAAAAAAAAATTAGTCAAATCCGATGAAAATTCATACCACAAAGTATAAAAAAGGTGATTTTCGGGAAAATGCGTTTAAAGATAACGGAAATGCACACACATAAGGCATTTGTCATTTTTCAAGTTTAAACATGTACAAATATAATAAAAAAAAAATTTTTCAATTATCTTGTATAGTTCCCTTACAATTAATTTCCAAAAATAGACTAAAATTCCGGGCGCGTAAGCAGAAGACCCCCTTAAGCATGGTTCCCAAAACTAAAACACGATATCTGTTAATTTGTCGGCATATTTATTCGAAATATTCACCTCCTGATTTAATACACTTGTTACATCGATTTAATAGTGATTCAAACGCGTTTTCCAGCTCATTTTTCTGAATTTCCTCCAGTGCCCTCGTCGAAGCCCGTTGTATGGTCTGAATGTCATCAAAAAAGCATCCATTCAACTTCAATTTCAGTTTCGGGAACAAAGAGAAGTCGCACGGTGCCAAATCAGGTGAGTACGGCGGATGATTCAACACACAGACTTGATTCCGAGCCAAAAACTTACAAACATTGAGTGCTGTGTGACTCGGTGCATTATCGTGCAACAGAGACCAACTTTTTGGATCGCGGTATTCTGGTCGAATACGACGGATTCTGGCCATCAAACGCTTCAAAACTTCGATGTAATATTTAACAATTGTTTTCAGGAAGTTTGGATCATTTTCTGCGGCTGCAACGATGTCTCTAGAATGACTGACTCTCATTATTTTTTGCATTAATTTCAACATCAAACAAAAACGTGTTTTGCAAAATGAATTTTAATAAATATCATGATGAAATAAACAAGGTGAAGCAAGTAGATGGCATACCCTTATTTTGACAAGAGAGCTTTTGATAAACTGACTTTTCCAAAAACATTTCTCAAAACATGAAAGTTTTCTTCTTTGTTCGCATTAACCCACTTATGCCGGGTGTATCAAAAAATCAATTTCATTATTATTGAAGTGCTTTGCTGAAAATTCTTTGCTAGAAAAAGCTTCTATCGATTAACGTCTTATATCATTTTTTCAGCGATGCAGATAGTGTCTGTGGTCGTATTTATGGGCAATGGAATACAAATTTTCCAACAAATATAAAAAGCATAACCGGAAATTCCCGTTATTAGTTTTGTACGCAAACTTATTCTGCACCGTTTTGTGTCAATGTCATTGTCAATAAATATGAATACATTGAAAATTATTATTTTAATTCATCTAAAACAAAACAAAAAGTGCAGTGAAAAATGTGGATAAATAAATAAAAACATACATCATAGCATAATTTTGACTTGCCTGTACGGAAACTTATTCTGACTAGTGTACTACGGGGTCGATGATGACGGGGAAAACCCCAAATTAAAAAATTGTGGAAATGTGCAAATACCTTACCAATTTCAACTCTAGATGTTAACATGGACATTGAGGAAAAACAAAAAACAAGGACTTTGTTGAAGCTATGGTAATTTCACTATTGTGTTCAGTATTGATTGTGGCCACAATTAGACCTTTGTAAAGATATTTCTAAGGTGGTCGAAACTGGCTAAATCACGCCTTGTTGTTTGTTTTTCGTCCTCCTGTAAAAGTCGTTTAATGTTAGCGTTATTATTATTATTTTAGTATAGGAAGAATAATCTTTAAGAACGATAATCTAATATTTTCTTTTTTCCATTTGTATAAGATTTCTCACCTCTATGCTATACAAGGCACTTCGCAGGGTATTGACGCACTCTTGCGTCAAATGTTTTCGGACAGCTTCCTGATCACGTTTAACTGGGATGGAAGGTGGGAAAAGCGGGCCTTAAACAAGCTTAAGTTGGTGGATAAGATCATATACGATACATCATTACAATCCAAAATAATTATCTATTATAATTGAAACTGTTTTTCTTTCTTTGCAGATATTTTCCAAGCTCAAGGGGAGTTTATTTAAGCCACCACCGGCAGAAGCAAAAGTAGTTTATTAAAAAAAATTATTAAACAATGTATATAGTGTTAATTTAAATTAGTTTAAATATTATTTTAGTTAAATTTTAGTATTAATTTATTGGTAATTTAATAGTGTTATCAATATATTATTATTAGTTTTTTTTTAATTTTATTTATTTAATTTTTTTTGTATTAGTAAGTCTTTTTAGTATTTTTATCAAACTTATCAAGAAAAATAAATAACTTATTTTCATCTGTTTTGTAAATATTATTTTTTTTAATTTATATAAATGTTTATCATAAATATTTACTCGTTACATATTTTATAAATAAGTAAATGTTATTTGAAAAAGTAATTAAAAATCAAGAAGTCAAAGCAGAGTATTTTAAAAGTCAGCAAACATGTATATTTTAGTATTAAACAAACAGGCATATTTTCACCACAAATCAAGCGAGACAGCTATACATTTGTTGCGTTCTAAAATGTCAACATTTCATGTGTGCGAGGACTGTGCGACAGACTGAGTGACAGCAATAACAGGAGTAAACGGCATAGCTATACATTTTAAATAAACAAAACAACAGGTGTAAGAATGAGCAGCATCTAATGAGTAGTTTTTACTAGCGGCCATTATTGTTTTGCACAATCATATGAATATGCATACAAGAAGTAGGTAGCGGCCATTATTGCTTGAAATGGCGTATGTTAACAAGAAGAAGAAGCATTGAGTTGTTTTCGCTAGGGGCCATTAACGTTGGCAATAGCGTATGCACAGTGGCCCAGATACAAGTATTCCCTGACGTACGCAAAAAACATGGCAGGCTTCATAAACATACACTAAGGGTGACATCCAAACACCGTAATAAAAATATAAGCAAATAAATGATTAACAGCCTGATTTTGTGTATTCTTGACAAATTTTTTATCAAGGCATTTTGTCAAGATTTTTATCAAGCAAAAACTTTGCTGGTATTCTGATGCTACATTGATAAAGTAAAAAGCTCATTTAATTCAACATAAGGCGACAGCTGTCAAATTGTCAAAAAATAAGACAAAAAGTTTAAGTAAAGTAAGTTTTGCACAAAAAAAAATCCGGCCTTGATAGCCCAGCGGGTAGCGCGCTGGCTTCTCATACCGAGCGCCCCAGGTTCGAATCCTGGCTGGGCTGGAAATAAGTTCGTGCGGTTTTTTCAATAGTTTCACAATAGGCGCTTTTTGCATACAAAAAATAATTCGTGGGAGGTAACGGAATTTTTTTTTTATTTTCTCTGATGTAAAAGTGTAAACATGCACAATTCTTCCATTTTCAATAGGCAAAATTTCAATTTGTATGCTGTTGTCAATAGCATTCACACTTTTGACAATTTATCAAGAAAAGAGCTTTTATTTTTGGGAATTGAATACCGATTCTTGACAAATAATAAAAACTTGACAAATAGTCAATATGGTGAATTTATCAAGTGTACAGAATTGGGCTGTAAGTAAATCCTCGTAATTAATAAGGCTATGAAATTTTAAAGAAATGACTTAAAACACGATTCCAGAAATGAAATCTATTCAGAAATAGATATGTAACTTATTAAAATAAACAGAATAGAATGATTTAATAACTTCTTATATGTAAATATGATTATGCAATTTTAAAGATATTCACTTAAGCATGGTTCCCAAAATTAAAACACGATATCTGTTAATTTGTCGGCATATTTATTCGAAATATTCACCTCCTGATTCAATACACTTGTTACATCGATTTAATAGTGATTCAAACGCGTGTTCCAGCTCATTTTTCGGAATATCCTCCAGTGCCCTCGTCGAAGCCCGTTGTATTGTCTGAATGTCATCAAAAAAGCATCCATTCAACTTCAATTTCAGTTTTGGGAACAAAGAGAAGTCGCACGGTGCCAAATCAGGTGAATACGGCGGATGATTCAACAAACAGACCTGATTCCGAGCCAAAAACTTACGAACATTGAGTGCTGTGTGACTTGGTGCATTATCGTGCGGTATTCGGTATCGGTATTCTGGTCGAATACGACGGATTCTGGCCATCAAACGCTTCAAAACTTCGATGTAATATTTAACAATTGTTTTCAGGAAGTTTGGATCATTTTCTGCGGCTGCAACGATGTCTCTAGAATGACTGACTCTCATTATTTTTTGCATTAATTTCAACATCAAACAAAAACGTGTTTTGCAAAATGAATTTTAATAAATATCATGATGAAATAAACAAGGTGAAGCAAGTGACGGCATACCCTTATTTTGACAAGAGAGCTTTTGAAAAACTGACATTTCCAAAAAAAATTTCTCAAAACATGAAAGTTTTCTTCTTTGTTCGCATTAACCCACTTATGCCCGGTGTATCAAAAAATCAATTTCATTATTATTGTGCTTTGTGCTTTGCTGAAAATTCTTTGTTAGAAAAAGCTTCTATCGATTAACGTCTTATATCTTTTTTCAGCGATGCAGATAGTGTCTGTGGTCGTATTTATGGGCAATTTTGACTTGTAACGCCTAGACTCCAGTTCGGAGCTATAGTTAAGAGTCTGCATTATTCCGATTCGTTGCCGTGGCGGCAGATCCCCACGCTGTATAACTATTGGTATCGCCATGTGCTGTCTTGCACAAACAGCATCTACTCGGCATTTTCTCCGCGATCAAAATTTTAAAACACAAGAATATTTTCGCTTTCACGTTTTATTGGCGTTACAAATATTCTCTCAACGCCAAAACAAAATTGAATTTCAAATGCTATGTTTCAAAATAAGGGTATGGGGTGACAAAACTGTCAGCTACTAGCTTCTTCTTGTTTATTTCGTCATGAATAAATATTAAATGTCAGCCAAATGGCATGTAAATTTTGGAAAATTCTAGTAAGATTATCCTTTTATCCATTTTTAATTTTTTTTTTGTTGGATTCTATTGCTTTCTATAAAATTTCAAGCACATATACGGTTCCAAATAATTTACAAGTCCGTTTACTGTTCAATGGAATACAAATTTTCCAACAAATATAAAAAGTATAACCGGAAATTCCCGTTATTAGTTTTGTACGCAAACTTATTCTGCACAGTTTTGTGTCAATGTCATTGTCAATAAATATGAATACATTGAAAATTATTATTTTAATTCATCTAAAACAAAACAAAAAGTGCAGTGAAAAATGTGGATAAATAAATAAAAACATACATCATAGCATCATTTTGACTTGCCTGTACGGAAACTTATTCTGACTAGTGTACTACGGGGTCGATGATGACGGGGAAAACCCCAAATTAAAAAATTGTGGAAATGTGTAAATACCTTACCAATTTCAACTCTAGATGTTAACATGGACATTGAGGAAAAACAAAAAACAAGGACTTTGTTGAAGCTATGGTAATTTCACTATTGTGTTCAGTATTGATTGTGGCCACAATTAGACCTTTGTAAAGATATTTCTAAGGTGGTCGAAACTGGCTAAATCACGCCTTGTTGTTTGTTTTTCGTCCTCCTGTAAAAGTCGTTTAATGTTAGCGTTATTATTATTACTTTAGTATAGGAAGAATAATCTTTAAGAACGATAATCTAATTTTTTTTTCCATTTGTATAAGATTTCTCACCTCTATGCTATAAAAGGCACTTCGCAGGATATTGACGCACTCTTGCGTCAAATGTTTTCGGACAGCTTTCTGATCAAGTTGAACTGGGATGGAAGGTGGGAAAAGCGGGCCTTAAACAAGCTTAAGTTGGTGGATAAGATCATATACGATACATCATTACAATCCCAAATAAATAACTATTATAATTGAAACTGTTTTTCTTTCTTTGCAGATATTTTCCAAGCTCAAGGGGAGTTTATTTAAGCCACCACCGGCAGAAGCAAAAGTAGTTTATTAAAAAAAATTATTAAACAATGTATATAGAATAGAATAGAATTGATAAGGGGGTATGTTGCACTGAGACCACGATTGATCTATTGTGCCCCCTACAATTGTTAGAGCACGTCCCCTAAGCCTACCGCCCTAATGAAACTTAGTAACTCTCGGGGGTTTAGGTGCTTGACGTCCTCTTCTGCAAGCCAAATCCGGCCCAGGTAACGTAACCTGCTGCGACAAGCCGCATTACAGTGCAATAAGATGTGTTCGGGAGTCTCCTCTGCTGTTTCGCAGAGTCTACAGACGCTTACCTGTTCTATCCCGATTGTATGCATGTGTTTCCTCAATCTGCAGTGCCCAGTTATCAGACCTGTTACCTGTCTAAGCTGGTTTCTCCTTAGTTTGAGGCACTCTTCACTCCATTTGGGGTTATTATCTTTGATGAAGATTTTCGATTGCCTGAGACCGGGGGCGCTAGCCCAGTGTTCTGTTTTCCTGGTTCTTTCCTCAAGTCTCAGTGACTCCGTTATGGCGCTTTTGCCCAGCCCAATGAAGGGTTCAGGACCCAGGGGGGGGCGTGGCTGCCGCGGTTCTAGCGAGGCTGTCCGCTTCCTCGTTTCCTCGTGTCCTGGAACCCAGAGGATCTTTACGTGGTTACACCTGCCCAGTGCATTCAATGCCTCGATGCATTCCAGCACTAACCCTGAGGTTATCTCATATGAGATTAGTGCTTTGATGGCTGCTTGGCTGTCGGAGCAGATGACGATGTCTTGCCGCCTGTACTCACGCTCGAGATTGAACTGCACACAGAGCCTGATAGCATATAGTTCCGCCTGGAATATGCTGGGTGTTTTCCCCATATGCTCATAGTGCTTGAGGCGAGGTCCAAACACCCCTGCCCCTGTTCCCTCGTGCGTTTTCGAGCCATCTGTAAACCACTTAATTGTGTGTGGTCTAAAATGGATCTGGTGGTCTTCCCAGGCCCAGTCTGTTTTATTGCTCATATAAACTCCGAAGTATTTTTCGTAGTTATATGTTCTTGTTATTGTATCCATCGGATACAAAACATAAGGGTTACTAGTGGATAGCACATCTAAGTCTCTGTGCCTAAGGATGTGATCCCCCCCTTTACTAGTTCTAGCCAGTCCAAGGATAGTACGCTTGGCCGCCATTTCAATTGCTACGTGCAATGGCGATATGTTAAGTATCACCTCCAGTGCCACCGTGGTTCTCATAGCACCTGTGATGCACGTGCACGCAAGTCGCTGGACCTTGTCGAGTGTTTTCCTCACTGTTGTGAGTGTGGCTCTCGGAGCCCATGCCACTGCTGCATATGTGAGTACTGGCCTCACAATCATGGTATACATCCATTTCAGTATGCTCGGGTTACATCCCCAAGTTCTGCCTGCCAAGGATCTACATACCATGACCGCCTTTGTTGCTTTACTGATAACTGCCTCCACATGCTTGTTCCAGAGTAACTTCGAATCTAGTGTTACACCTAGGTACTTCACCAACAATGTATATAGTGTTAATTTAAATTAGTTTAAGTATTATTTTAGTTTAATTTTTGTATTTATTGGTCATTTAATAGTGTTATCAATATATTATTTTTATTTTTTTTTAATTTTATTTATTTAATTTTTTTTGTATTAGTAAGTCTTTTTAGTATTTTTATCAAACTTATCAAGAAAAATAAATAACTTACTTTCATCTGTTTTGTAAATATTATTTTTTTTTAATTTATATAAATGTTTATCATCAATATTTACTCTTTACATATTTTATAAATAAGTAAATGTTATTTGAAAAAGTAATTAAAAATCAAGAAGTCAAAGCAGAGTATTTTAAAAGTCAGCAAACATGTATATTTTAGTATTAAACAAACAGGCATATTTTCACCACAAATCAAGCGAGACAGCTATACATTTGTTGCGTTCTAAAATGTCAACATTTCATGTGTGCGAGGACTGTGCGACAGACTGAGTGACAGCAATAACAGGAGTAAACGGCATAGCTATACATTTTAAATAAACAAAACAACATTTGTAAGAATGAGCAGCATCTAATGAGTAGTTTTTACTAGCGGCCATTATTGTTTTGCACAATCATATGAATATGCATACAAGAAGTAGGTAGCGGCCATTATTGCTTGAAATGGCGTATGTTAACAAGAAGAAGAAGCATTGAGTTGTTTTCGCTAGGGGTCATTAACGTTGGCAATAGCGTATGCACAGTGGCCCAGATACAAGTATTCCCTGACGTACGCAAAAAACATGGCAGGCTTCATAAACATACACTTAGGGTGACATCCAAACAACGTAACACCTCATAAAAATATAAGCAAATAAATGATAAATGATGAATAGTGTGTGGCGTGGCACCACTGGCATGAGCGCACGCGACATTTGACGTGGCCTGGCAGCACTGGCCTGAGCGCAGGTTAACTTTTGACAACCTATTTTCTCTCTCTCTCTCGCTTTCCGCCGTCGCGAGCACGCGTGCTATAAAATCTATATAAATCTTGTAACACATCCGATATTGTAGGGAATAAAATAGAAAATATTGAATAAATATCCACAAGTGTAAAGAAAAGAAAGAAAGAAATGCACACATACAATTATTCCCTGATTTACGCAGAAAACATGGCAGGCTTCATAATCATACGCATAGGGTGACATCCAAATACCGTAACACCTCATAAAAATATAAGCAAATAAATGATTAACTAAATCCTCGTAATTAATAAGGCTATGAAATTTTAAAGAAATGACTTAAAACACGATTCCCGAAATTAAATCTATTCAGAAATAGATATGTAACTTATTAAAATAAACAGAATAGAATGATTTAATAACTTCTTATATATAAATATGATTATGCAATTTTAAAGATATTCACTTAAGCATGGTTCCCAAAATTAAAACACGATATCTGTTAATTTGTCGGCATATTTATTCGAAATATTCACCTCCTGATTTAATACACTTGTTACATCGATTTAATAGTGATTCAAACGCGTTTTCCAGCTCATTTTTCTGAATTTCCTCCAGTGCCCTCGTCGAAGCCCGTTGTATGGTCTGAATGTCATCAAAAAAGCATCCATTCAACTTCAATTTCAGTTTCGGGAACAAAGAGAAGTCGCACGGTGCCAAATCAGGTGAGTACGGCGGATGATTCAACACACAGACTTGATTCCGAGCCAAAAACTTACAAACATTGAGTGCTGTGTGACTCGGTGCATTATCGTGCAACAGAGACCAACTTTTTGGATCGCGGTATTCTGGTCGAATACGACGGATTCTGGCCATCAAACGCTTCAAAACTTCGATGTAATATTTAACAATTGTTTTCAGGAAGTTTGGATCATTTTCTGCGGCTGCAACGATGTCTCTAGAATGACTGACTCTCATTATTTTTTGCATTAATTTCAACATCAAACAAAAACGTGTTTTGCAAAATGAATTTTAATAAATATCATGATGAAATAAACAAGGTGAAGCAAGTAGATGGCATACCCTTATTTTGACAAAAGAGCTTTTGAAAAACTGACTTTTCCAAAAAAATTTCTCAAAACATGAAAGTTTTCTTCTTTGTTCGCATTAACCCACTTATGCCGGGTGTATCAAAAAATCAATTTCATTATTATTGAAGTGCTTTGCTGAAAATTCTTTGTTAGAAAAAGCTTCTATCGATTAACGTCTTATATCATTTTTTCAGCGATGCAGATAGTGTCTGTGGTCGTATTTATGGGCAATGGAATACAAATTTTCCAACAAATATAAAAAGCATAACCGGAAATTCCCGTTATTAGTTTTGTACGCAAACTTATTCTGCACCGTTTTGTGTCAATGTCATTGTCAACAAATATGAATACATTGAAAATTATTATTTTAATTCATCTAAAACAAAACAAAAAGTGCAGTGAAAAATGTGGATAAATAAATAAAAACATACATCATAGCATCATTTTGACTTGCCTGTACGGAAACTTATTCTGACTAGTGTACTACGGGGTCGATGATGACGGGGAAAACCCCAAATTAAAAAATTGTGGAAATGTGCAAATACCTTACCAATTTCAACTCTAGATGTTAACATGGACATTGAGGAAAAACAAAAAACAAGGACTTTGTTGAAGCTATGGTAATTTCACTATTGTGTTCAGTATTGATTGTGGCCACAATTAGACCTTTGTAAAGATATTTCTAAGGTGGTCGAAACTGGCTAAATCACGCCTTGTTGTTTGTTTTTCGTCCTCCTGTAAAAGTCGTTTAATGTTAGCGTTATTATTATTATTTTAGTATAGGAAGAATAATCTTTAAGAACGATAATCTAATATTTTCTTTTTTCCATTTGTATAAGATTTCTCACCTCTATGCTATACAAGGCACTTCGCAGGGTATTGACGCACTCTTGCGTCAAATGTTTTCGGACAGCTTCCTGATCACGTTTAACTGGGATGGAAGGTGGGAAAAGCGGGCCTTAAACAAGCTTAAGTTGGTGGATAAGATCATATACGATACATCATTACAATCCAAAATAATTATCTATTATAATTGAAACTGTTTTTCTTTCTTTGCAGATATTTTCCAAGCTCAAGGGGAGTTTATTTAAGCCACCACCGGCAGAAGCAAAAGTAGTTTATTAAAAAAAATTATTAAACAATGTATATAGTGTTAATTTAAATTAGTTTAAATATTATTTTAGTTAAATTTTAGTATTAATTTATTGGTAATTTAATAGTGTTATCAATATATTATTATTAGTTTTTTTTAAATTTTATTTATTTAATTTTTTTTGTATTAGTAAGTCTTTTTAGTATTTTTATCAAACTTATCAAGAAAAATAAATAACTTATTTTCATCTTTTTTGTAAATATTATTTTGTTGGTTTTATATAAATGTTTATCATAAATATTTACTCGTTACATATTTTATAAATAAGTAAATGTTATTTGAAAAAGTAATTAAAAATCAAGAAGTCAAAGCAGAGTATTTTAAAAGTCAGCAAACATGTATATTTTAGTATTAAACAAACAGGCATATTTTCACCACAAATCAAGCGAGACAGCTATACATTTGTTGCGTTCTAAAATGTCAACATTTCATGTGTGCGAGGACTGTGCGACAGACTGAGTGACAGCAATAACAGGAGTAAACGGCATAGCTATACATTTTAAATAAACAAAACAACAGGTGTAAGAATGAGCAGCATCTAATGAGTAGTTCTTACTAGCGGCCATTATTGTTTTGCACAATCATATGAATATGCATACAAGAAGTAGGTAGCGCCCATTATTGCTTGAAATGGCGTATGTTAACAAGAAGAAGAAGTATTGAGTTGTTTTCGCTAGGGGCCATTAACGTTGGCAATAGCGTATGCACAGTGGCCCAGATACAAGTATTCCCTGACGTACGCAAAAAACATGGCAGGCTTCATAAACATACACTAAGGGTGACATCCAAACACCGTAATAAAAATATAAGCAAATAATTGATTAACAGCCTGATTCTGTGTATTCTTGACAAATTTTTTATCAAGGCATTTTGTCAAGATTTTTATCAAGCAAAAACTTTGCTGGTATTCTGATGCTACATTGATAAAGTAAAAAGCTCATTTAATTCAACATAAGGTGAATATGCGACAGCTGTCAAATTGTCAAAAAATAAGACAAAAAGTTTAAGTAAAGTAAGTTTTGCAAAAAAAAAATCCGGCCTTGATAGCCCAGCGGGTAGCGCGCTGGCTTCTCATACCGAGCGCCCCAGGTTCGAATCCTGGCTGGGCTGGAAATAAGTTCGTGCGGTTTTTTCAATAGTTTCACAATAGGCGCTTTTTGCATACAAAAAATAATTCGTGGGAGGTAACGGAATTTTTTTTTTATTTTCTCTGATGTAAGAGTGTAAAGATGCACAATTCTTCCATTTTCAATAGGCAAAATTTCAATTTGTATGCTGTTGTCAATAGCATTCACACTTTTGACAATTTATCAAGAAAAGAGCTTTTATTTTTGGGAATTGAATACCGATTCTTGACAAATAATAAAAACTTGACAAATAGTCAATATGGTGAATTTATCAAGTGTACAGAATTGGGCTGTAAGTAAATCCTCGTAATTGATAAGGCTATGAAATTTTAAAGAAATGACTTAAAACACGATTCCAGAAATGAAATCTATTCAGAAATAGATATGTAACTTATTAAAATAAACAGAATAGAATGATTTAATAACTTCTTATATGTAAATATGATTATGCAATTTTAAAGATATTCACTTAAGCATGGTTCCCAAAATTAAAACACGATATCTGTTAATTTGTCGGCATATTTATTCGAAATATTCACCTCCTGATTCAATACACTTGTTACATCGATTTAATAGTGATTCAAACGCGTGTTCCAGCTCATTTTTCGGAATATCCTCCAGTGCCCTCGTCGAAGCCCGTTGTATTGTCTGAATGTCATCAAAAAAGCATCCATTCAACTTCAATTTCAGTTTTGGGAACAAAGAGAAGTCGCACGGTGCCAAATCAGGTGAATACGGCGGATGATTCAACACACAGACCTGATTCCGAGCCAAAAACTTACGAACATTGAGTGCTGTGTGACTTGGTGCATTATCGTGCGGTATTCGGTATCGGTATTCTGGTCGAATACGACGGATTCTGGCCATCAAACGCTTCAAAACTTCGATGTAATATTTAACAATTGTTTTCAGGAAGTTTGGATCATTTTCTGCGGCTGCAACGATGTCTTTAGAATGACTGACTCTCATTATTTTTTGCATTAATTTCAACATCAAACAAAAACGTGTTTTGCAAAATGAATTTTAATAAATATCATGATGAAATAAACAAGGTGAAGCAAGTGACGGCATACCCTTATTTTGACAAGAGAGCTTTTGAAAAACTGACATTTCCAAAAAAAATTTCTCAAAACATGAAAGTTTTCTTCTTTGTTCGCATTAACCCACTTATGCCCGGTGTATCAAAAAATCAATTTCATTATTATTGTGCTTTGTGCTTTGCTGAAAATTCTTTGTTAGAAAAAGCTTCTATCGATTAACGTCTTATATCTTTTTTCAGCGATGCAGATAGTGTCTGTGGTCGTATTTATGGGCAATTTTGACTTGTAACGCCTAGGCTCCAGTTCGGAGCTATAGTTAAGAGTCTGCATTATTCCGATTCGTTGCCGTGGCGGCAGATCCCCACGCTGTATAACTATTGGTATCGCCATGTGCTGTCTTGCACAAACAGCATCTACTCGGCATTTTCTCCGCGATCAAAATTTTAAAACACAAGAATATTTTCGCTTTCACGTTTTTATTGGCGTTACAAATATTCTCTCAACGCCAAAACAAAATTGAATTTCAAATGCTATGTTTCAAAATAAGGGTATGGGGTGACAAAACTGTCAGCTACTAGCTTCTTCTTGTTTATTTCGTCATGAATAAATATTAAATGTCAGCCAAATGGCATGTAAATTTTGGAAAATTCTAGTAAGATTATCCTTTTATCCATTTTTAATTTTTTTTTTCTGTTGGATTCTATTGCTTTCTATAAAATTTCAAGCACATATACGGTTCCAAATAATTTACAAGTCCGTTTACTGTTCAATGGAATACAAATTTTCCAACAAATATAAAAAGTATAACCGGAAATTCCCGTTATTAGTTTTGTACGCAAACTTATTCTGCACCGTTTTGTGTCAATGTCATTGTCAATAAATATGAATACATTGAAAATTATTATTTTAATTCATCTAAAACAAAACAAAAAGTGCAGTGAAAAATGTGGATAAATAAATAAAAACATACATCATAGCATCATTTTGACTTGCCTGTACGGAAACTTATTCTGACTAGTGTACTACGGGGTCGATGATGACGGGGAAAACCCCAAATTAAAAAATTGTGGAAATGTGTAAATACCTTACCAATTTCAACTCTAGATGTTAACATGGACATTGAGGAAAAACAAAAAACACTTTGTTGAAGCTATGGTAATTTCAGTATTGTATTCAGTATTGATTGTGGCCACAATTAGACCTTTGTAAAGGTATTTCTAAGGTGGTCGAAACTGGCTAAATCACGCCTTGTTGTTTGTTTTTCGTCCTCCTGTAAAAGTCGTTTAATGTTAGCGTTATTATTATTACTTTAGTATAGGAAGAATAATCTTTAAGAACGATAATCTAATTTTTTTTTCCATTTGTATAAGATTTCTCACCTCTATGCTATACAAGGCACTTCGCAGGGTATTGACGCACTCTTGCGTCAAATGTTTTCGGACAGCTTCCTGATCACGTTTAACTGGGATGGAGGGTGGGAAAAGCGGGCCTTAAACAAGCTTAAGTTGGTGGATAAGATCATATACGATACATCATTACAATCCCAAATAAATATCTATTATAATTGAAACTGTTTTTCTTTCTTTGCAGATATTTTCCAAGCTCAAGGGGAGTTTATTTAAGCCACCACCGGCAGAAGCAAAAGTAGTTTATTAAAAAGAATTATTAAACAATGTATATAGTGTTAATTTAAATTAGTTTAAATATTATTTTAGTTAAATTTTAGTATTAATTTATTGGTAATTTAATAGTGTTATCAATATATTATTATTAGTTTTTTTTTAATTTTATTTATTTAATTTTTTTTGTATTAGTAAGTCTTTTTAGTATTTTTATCAAACTTATCAAGAAAAATAAATAACTTATTTTCATCTTTTTTGTAAATATTATTTTTTTGAATTTATATAAATGTTTATCATAAATATTTACTCGTTACATATTTTATAAATAAGTAAATGTTATTTGAAAAAGTAATTAAAAATCAAGAAGTCAAAGCAGAGTATTTTAAAAGTCAGCAAACATGTATATTTTAGTATTAAACAAACAGGCATATTTTCACCAAAAATTAAGCGAGACAGCTATACATTTGTTGCGTTCTAAAATGTCAACATTTCATGTGTGCGAGGACTGTGCGACAGACTGAGTGACAGCAATAACAGGAGAAAACGGCATAGCTATACATTTTATATAAACAAAACAACAGGTGTAAGAATGAGTAGCATCTAATGAGTAGTTTTTACTAGCAGCCATTATTGTTTTGCACAATCATATGAATATGCATACAAGAAGTAGGTAGCGGCCATTATTGCTTGAAATGGCGTATGTTAACAAGAAGAAGAAGTATTGAGTTGTTTTCGCTAGGGGCCATTAACGTTGGCAATAGCGTATGCACAGTGGCCCAGATACAAGTATTCCCTGACGTACGCAAAAAACATGGCAGGCTTCATAAACATACACTAAGGGTGACATCCAAACACCGTAATAAAAATATAAGCAAATAATTGATTAACAGCCTGATTCTGTGTATTCTTGACAAATTTTTTATCAAGGCATTTTGTCAAGATTTTTATCAAGCAAAAACTTTGCTGGTATTCTGATGCTACATTGATAAAGTAAAAAGCTCATTTAATTCAACATAAGGCGACAGCTGTCAAATTGTCAAAAAATAAGACAAAAAGTTTAAGGGCCGTTTTCTCATCTTCCCGTTAAAGTGACCGGTAGCTAAAGTGAACTTTAGCTAAAGGTCACTTTAAAGTGGCCGGTAAATATTTTCGTTTTCTCATCTTCCTGATAAATATAAATTTAACAGGTCTGATTTTTTGGCATCACTGGTCAGCATTGGGCAGCACTTGGCGGCGCAATCAGCTGTTTGTGAAAAATTGTAATTATTTTTTAAGGAAAAAATAAAAATTTTGCCTGGCAAAATCTTGTTGATGCTTTTACTGCCAAATGGGGCGTGTCCCGGCGTTGGAAATCGTTGAGGGACAAGTTTGACAGCTTGAAGCGTAAGTCCAAGCTGGAACTTGCAGCGCAGAAGAGCGAGACGTATCGCACAGGTGGCCGCCCAGCAGCGATTGGACATGTCAGCAGTGCAAAGCAGTGAAATAGTCCAATTGGCTGTTATATGTTATATTTGCCGCATTTTGCGACTCCGTACCTTCAACAGCGTCTTCCAGTGCATGAATTTAAGAAACACGCCTGTTTTCCATATCGAAAGATCTCAAATTCAAATTTCATTTCAAATTGTAATTTCATTATCAGCTGTTTTTTGTTTGTAAACAAACATATGCATGTACTTGGCACCATTTCCACTTAAAGTTCACTTTAAAGTTTAACAGGCACTCAATCCTCCCGGTAAATTTTAACGGGAGGATAGCTTAACGGGCAGATGAGAAAACGAAAATGCGTTTATCGGCCCGTTAAAGTGAACTTTAAAGTTAACGGGAAGATGAGAAAACGGCCCTAAGTAAAGTAAGTTTTGCAAAAAAAAAATCCGGCCTTGATAGCCCAGCGGGTAGCGCGCTGGCTTCTCATACCGAGCGCCCCAGGTTCGAATCCTGGCTGGGCTGGAAATAAGTTCGTGCGGTTTTTTTAATAGTTTCACAATAGGCGCTTTTTGCATACAAAAAATAATTCGTGGGAGGTAACGGAATTTTTTTTTTATTTTCTCTGATGTAAAAGTGTAAACATGCACAATTCTTCCATTTTCAATAGGCAAAATTTCAATTTGTATGCTGTTGTCAATAGCATTCACACTTTTGACAATTTATCAAGAAAAGAGCTTTTATTTTTGGGAATTGAATACCGATTCTTGACAAATAATAAAAACTTGACAAATAGTCAATATGGTGAATTTATCAAGTGTACAGAATTGGGCTGTAAGTAAATCCTCGTAATTGATAAGGCTATGAAATTTTAAAGAAATGACTTAAAACACGATTCCAGAAATGAAATCTATTCAGAAATAGATATGTAACTTATTAAAATAAACAGAATAGAATGATTTAATAACTTCTTATATGTAAATATGATTATGCAATTTTAAAGATATTCACTTAAGCATGGTTCCCAAAATTAAAACACGATATCTGTTAATTTGTCGGCATATTTATTCGAAATATTCACCTCCTGATTCAATACACTTGTTACATCGATTTAATAGTGATTCAAACGCGTGTTCCAGCTCATTTTTCGGAATATCCTCCAGTGCCCTCGTCGAAGCCCGTTGTATTGTCTGAATGTCATCAAAAAAGCATCCATTCAACTTCAATTTCAGTTTTGGGAACAAAGAGAAGTCGCACGGTGCCAAATCAGGTGAATACGGCGGATGATTCAACAAACAGACCTGATTCCGAGCCAAAAACTTACGAACATTGAGTGCTGTGTGACTTGGTGCATTATCGTGCGGTATTCGGTATCGGTATTCTGGTCGAATACGACGGATTCTGGCCATCAAACGCTTCAAAACTTCGATGTAATATTTAACAATTGTTTTCAGGAAGTTTGGATCATTTTCTGCGGCTGCAACGATGTCTCTAGAATGACTGACTCTCATTATTTTTTGCATTAATTTCAACATCAAACAAAAACGTGTTTTGCAAAATGAATTTTAATAAATATCATGATGAAATAAACAAGGTGAAGCAAGTGACGGCATACCCTTATTTTGACAAGAGAGCTTTTGAAAAACTGACATTTCCAAAAAAAATTTCTCAAAACATGAAAGTTTTCTTCTTTGTTCGCATTAACCCACTTATGCCCGGTGTATCAAAAAATCAATTTCATTATTATTGTGCTTTGTGCTTTGCTGAAAATTCTTTGTTAGAAAAAGCTTCTATCGATTAACGTCTTATATCTTTTTTCAGCGATGCAGATAGTGTCTGTGGTCGTATTTATGGGCAATTTTGACTTGTAACGCCTAGACTCCAGTTCGGAGCTATAGTTAAGAGTCTGCATTATTCCGATTCGTTGCCGTGGCGGCAGATCCCCACGCTGTATAACTATTGGTATCGCCATGTGCTGTCTTGCACAAACAGCATCTACTCGGCATTTTCTCCGCGATCAAAATTTTAAAACACAAGAATATTTTCGCTTTCACGTTTTTATTGGCGTTACAAATATTCTCTCAACGCCAAAACAAAATTGAATTTCAAATGCTATGTTTCAAAATAAGGGTATGGGGTGACAAAACTGTCAGCTACTAGCTTCTTCTTGTTTATTTCGTCATGAATAAATATTAAATGTCAGCCAAATGGCATGTAAATTTTGGAAAATTCTAGTAAGATTATCCTTTTATCCATTTTTAATTTTTTTTTTGTTGGATTCTATTGCTTTCTATAAAATTTCAAGCACATATACGGTTCCAAATAATTTACAAGTCCGTTTACTGTTCAATGGAATACAAATTTTCCAACAAATATAAAAAGTATAACCGGAAATTCCCGTTATTAGTTTTGTACGCAAACTTATTCTGCACAGTTTTGTGTCAATGTCATTGTCAATAAATATGAATACATTGAAAATTATTATTTTAATTCATCTAAAACAAAACAAAAAGTGCAGTGAAAAATGTGGATAAATAAATAAAAACATACATCATAGCATCATTTTGACTTGCCTGTACGGAAACTTATTCTGACTAGTGTACTACGGGGTCGATGATGACGGGGAAAACCCCAAATTAAAAAATTGTGGAAATGTGTAAATACCTTACCAATTTCAACTCTAGATGTTAACATGGACATTGAGGAAAAACAAAAAACAAGGACTTTGTTGAAGCTATGGTAATTTCAGTATTGTATTCAGTATTGATTGTGGCCACAATTAGACCTTTGTAAAGGTATTTCTAAGGTGGTCGAAACTGGCTAAATCACGCCTTGTTGTTTGTTTTTCGTCCTCCTGTAAAAGTCGTTTAATGTTAGCGTTATTATTATTACTTTAGTATAGGAAGAATAATCTTTAAGAACGATAATCTAATTATTTTTTTCCATTTGTATAAGATTTCTCACCTCTATGCTATACAAGGCACTTCGCAGGGTATTGACGCACTCTTGCGTCAAATGTTTTCGGACAGCTTCCTGATCACGTTTAACTGGGATGGAAGGTGGGAAAAGCGGGCCTTAAACAAGCTTAAGTTGGTGGATAAGATCATATACGATACATCATTACAATCCCAAATAAATATCTATTATAATTGAAACTGTTTTTCTTTCTTTGCAGATATTTTCCAAGCTCAAGGGGAGTTTATTTAAGCCACCACCGGCAGAAGCAAAAGTAGTTTATTAAAAAAAATTATTAAACAATGTATATAGTGTTAATTTAAATTAGTTTAAATATTATTTTAGTTAAATTTTAGTATTAATTTATTGGTAATTTAATAGTGTTATCAATATATTATTATTAGTTTTTTTTTAATTTTATTTATTTAATTTTTTTTGTATTAGTAAGTCTTTTTAGTATTTTTATCAAACTTATCAAGAAAAATAAATAACTTATTTTCATCTTTTTTGTAAATATTATTTTTTTTAATTTATATAAATGTTTATCATAAATATTTACTCGTTCCATATTTTATAAATAAGTAAATGTTATTTGAAAAAGTAATTAAAAATCAAGAAGTCAAAGCAGAGTATTTTAAAAGTCAGCAAACATGTATATTTTAGTATTAAACAAACAGGCATATTTTCACCAAAAATCAAGCGAGACAGCTATACATTTGTTGCGTTCTAAAATGTCAACATTTCATGTGTGCGAGGACTGTGCGACAGACTGAGTGACAGCAATAACAGGAGAAAACGGCATAGCTATACATTTTAAATAAACAAAACAACAGGTGTAAGAATGAGTAGCATCTAATGAGTAGTTTTTACTAGCAGCCATTATTGTTTTGCACAATCATATGAATATGCATACAAGAAGTAGGTAGCGGCCATTATTGCTTGAAATGGCGTATGTTAACAAGAAGAAGAAGTATTGAGTTGTTTTCGCTAGGGGCCATTAACGTTGGCAATAGCGTATGCACAGTGGCCCAGATACAAGTATTCCCTGACGTACGCAAAAAACATGGCAGGCTTCATAAACATACACTAAGGGTGACATCCAAACACCGTAATAAAAATATAAGCAAATAATTGATTAACAGCCTGATTCTGTGTATTCTTGACAAATTTTTTATCAAGGCATTTTGTCAAGATTTTTATCAAGCAAACACTTTGCTGGTATTCTGATGCTATATTGATAAAGTAAAAAGCTCATTTAATTCAACATAAGGTGAATATGCGACAGCTGTCAAATTGTCAAAAAATAAGACAAAAAGTTTAAGTAAAGTAAGTTTTGCAAAAAAAAAATCCGGCCTTGATAGCCCAGCGGGTAGCGCGCTGGCTTCTCATACCGAGCGCCCCAGGTTCGAATCCTGGCTGGGCTGGAAATAAGTTCGTGCGGTTTTTTCAATAGTTTCACAATAGGCGCTTTTTGCATACAAAAAATAATTCGTGGGAGGTAACGGAATTTTTTTTTTTATTTTCTCTGATGTAAAAGTGAAAACATGCACAATTCTTCAATTTTCAATAGGCAAAATTTCAATTTGTATGCTGTTGTCAATAGCATTCACACTTTTGACAATTTATCAAGAAAAGAGCTTTTATTTTTGGGAATAGAATACCGATTCTTGACAAATAATAAAAACTTGACAAATAGTCAATATGGTGAATTTATCAAGTGTACAGAATTGGGCTGTAAGTAAATCCTCGTAATTAATAAGGCTATGAAATTTTAAAGAAATGACTTAAAACACGATTCCCGAAATGAAATCTATTCAGAAATAGATATGTAACTTATTAAAATAAACAGAATAGAATGATTTAATAACTTCTTATATGTAAATATGATTATGCAATTTTAAAGATATTCACTTAAGCATGGTTCCCAAAATTAAAACACGATATCTGTTAATTTGTCGGCATATTTATTCGAAATATTCACCTCCTGATTCAATACACTTGTTACATCGATTTAATAGTGATTCAAACGCGTGTTCCAGCTCATTTTTCGGAATATCCTCCAGTGCCCTCGTCGAAGCCCGTTGTATGGTCTGAATGTCATCAAAAAAGCATCCATTCAACTTCAATTTCAGTTTTGGGAACAAAGAGAAGTCGCACGGTGCCAAATCAGGTGAATACGGCGGATGATTCAACACACAGACCTGATTCCGAGCCAAAAACTTACGAACATTGAGTGCTGTGTGACTTGGTGCATTATCGTGCAACAGAGACCAACTTTTTGGATCGCGGTATTCTGGTCGAATACGACGGATTCTGGCCATCAAACTTGAAGCGTTTGACTTCGATGTAATATTTAACAATTGTTTTCAGGAAGTTTGGATCATTTTCTGCGGCTGCAACGATGTCTCTAGAATGATTGACTCTCATTATTTTTTGCATTAATTTCAACATCAAACAAAAACGTGTTTTGCAAAATGAATTTTAATAAATATCATGATGAAATAAACAAGGTGAAGCAAGTAGATGGCATACCCTTATTTTGACAAGAGAGCTTTTGATAAACTGACATTTCCAAAAAAAATTTCTCAAAACATGAAAGTTTTCTTCTTTGTTCGCATTAACCCACGTATGCCGGGTGTATCAAAAAATCAATTTCAATATTATTGTGCTTTGTGCTTTGCTGAAAATTCTTTGTTAGAAAAAGCTTCTATCGATTAACGTCTTATATCTTTTTTCAGCGATGCAGATAGTGTCTGTGGTCGTATTTATGGGCAATTTTGACTTGTAACGCCTAGGCCCCAGTTCGGAGCTATAGTTAAGAGTCTGCATTATTCCGATTCGTTGCCGTGGCGGCAGATCCCCACGCTGTATAACTATTGGTATTGCCATGTGCTGTCTTGCACAAACAGCATCTACTCGGCATTTTCTCCGCGATCAAAATTTTAAAACACAAGAATATTTTCGCTTTCACGTTTTGATTGGGGTTACAAATATTCTCTCAACGCCAAAACAAAATTGAATTTCAAATGCTATGTTTCAAAATAAGGGTATGGGGTGACAAAACTGTCAGCTACTAGCTTCTTCTTGTTTATTTCGTCATGAATAAATATTAAATGTCAGCCAAATGGCATGTAAATTTTGGAAAATTCTAGTAAGATTATCCTTTTATCCATTTTTAATTTTTTTTCTGTTGGATTCTATTGCTTTCTATAAAATTTCAAGCACATATACGGTTCCAAATAATTTACAAGTCCGTTTACTGTTCAATGGAATACAAATTTTCCAACAAATATAAAAGTATAACCGGAAATTCCCGTTATTAGTTTTGTACGCAAACTTATTCTGCACCGTTTTGTGTCAATGTCATTGTCAATAAATATGAATACATTGAAAATTATTATTTTAATTCATCTAAAACAAAACAAAAAGTGCAGTGAAAAATGTGGATAAATAAATAAAAACATACACCATAGCATAATTTTGACTTGCCTGTACGGAAACTTATTCTGACTAGTGTACTACGGGGTCGATGATGACGGGGAAAATCCCAAATTTAAAAATTGTGGAAATGTGCAAATACCTTACCAATTTCAACTCTAGATGTTAACATGGACATTGAGGAAAAACAAAAAACAAGGACTTTGTTGAAGCTATGGTAATTTCAGTATTGTGTTCAGTATTGATTGTGGCCACAATTAGACCTTTGTAAAGGTATTTCTAAGGTGGTCGAAACTGGCTAAATCACGCCTTGTTGTTTTATTTTTCGTCCTCCTGTAAAAGTCGTTTAATGTTAGCGTTATTATTATTACTTTAGTATAGGAAGAATAATCTTTAAGAACGATAATCTAATTTTTTTTTTCCATTTGTATAAGATTTCTCACCTCTATGCTATAAAAGGCACTTCGCAGGATATTGACGCACTCTTGCGTCAAATGTTTTCGGACAGCTTTCTGATCACGTTTAACTGGGATGGAAGGTGGGAAAAGCGGGCCTTAAACAAGCTTAAGTTGGTGGATAAGATCATATACGATACATCATTACAATCCCAAATAAATAACTATTATAATTGAAACTGTTTTTCTTTCTTTGCAGATATTTTCCAAGCTCAAGGGGAGTTTATTTAAGCCACCACCGGCAGAAGCAAAAGTAGTTTATTAAAAAAAATTATTAAACAATGTATATAGAATAGAATAGAATTGATAAGGGGGTATGTTGCACTGAGACCAGGATTGATCTATTGTGCCCCCTACAATTGTTAGAGCACGTCCCCTAAACCTACCGCCCTAATGAAACTTAGTAACTCTCGGGGGTTTAGGTGCTTGACGTCCTCTTCTGCAAGCCAAATCCGGCCCAGGTAACGTAACCTGCTGCGACAAGCCGCATTACAGTGCAATAAGATGTGTTCGGGAGTCTCCTCTGCTGTTTCGCAGAGTCTACAGACGCTTACCTGTTCTATCCCGATTGTATGCATGTGTTTCCTCAATCTGCAGTGCCCAGTTATCAGACCTGTTACCTGTCTAAGCTGGTTTCTCCTTAGTTTGAGGCACTCTTCACTCCATTTGGGGTTATTATCTTTGATGAAGATTTTCGATTGCCTGAGACCGGGGGCGCTAGCCCAGTGTTCTGTTTTCCTGGTTCTTTCCTCAAGTCTCAGTGACTCCGTTATGGCGCTTTTGCCCAGCCCAATGAAGGGTTCAGGACCCAGGGGGGGGCGTGGCTGCCGCGGTTCTAGCGAGGCTGTCCGCTTCCTCGTTTCCTCGTGTCCTGGAACCCAGAGGATCCTTACGTGGTTACACCTGCCCAGTGCATTCAATGCCTCGATGCATTCCAGCACTAACCCTGAGGTTATCTCATATGAGATTAGTGCTTTGATGGCTGCTTGGCTGTCGGAGCAGATGACGATGTCTTGCCGCCTGTACTCACGCTCGAGATTGAACTGCACACAGAGCCTGATAGCATATAGTTCCGCCTGGAATATGCTGGGTGTTTTCCCCATGTGCTCATAGTGCTTGAGGCGAGGTCCAAACACCCCTGCCCCTGTTCCCTCGTGCGTTTTCGAGCCATCTGTAAACCACTTAATTGTGTGTGGTCTAAAATGGATCTGGTGGTCTTCCCAGGCCCAGTCTGTTTTATTGCTCATATAAACTCCGAAGTATTTTTCGTAGTTATATGTTCTTGTTATTGTATCCATCGGATACAAAACATAAGGGTTACTAGTGGATAGCACATCTAAGTCTCTGTGCCTAAGGATGTGATCCCCCCCTTTACTAGTTCTAGCCAGTCCAAGGATAGTACGCTTGGCCGCCATCTCAATTGCTACGTGCAATGGCGATATGTTAAATATCACCTCCAGTGCCACCGTGGGACAGGTTCTCATAGCACCTGTGATGCACGTGCACGCAAGTCGCTGGACCTTGTCGAGTTTTTTCCTCACTGTTGTGAGTGTGGCTCTCGGAGCCCATGCCACTGCTGCATATGTGAGTACTGGCCTCACAATCATGGTATACATCCATTTCAGTATGCTCGGGTTACATCCCCAAGTTTTGCCTGCCAAGGATCTACATACCATGACCGCCTTTGTTGCTTTACTGATAACTGCCTCCACATGCTTGTTCCAGAGTAACTTCGAATCTAGTGTTACACCTAGGTACTTCACCAACAATGTATATAGTGTTAATTTAAATTAGTTTAAGTATTATTTTAGTTTAATTTTTGTATTTATTGGCCATTTAATAGTGTTATCAATATATTATTTTTAGTTTTTTTTAATTTTATTTATTTAATTTTTTTTGTATTAGTAAGTCTTTTTAGTATTTTTATCAAACTTATCAAGAAAAATAAATAACTTACTTTCATCTGTTTTGTAAATATTATTTTTTTTTAATTTATATAAATGTTTATCATCAATATTTACTCTTTACATATTTTATAAATAAGTAAATGTTATTTGAAAAAGTAATTAAGAATCAAGAAGTCAAAGCAGAGTATTTTAAAAGTCAGCAAACATGTATATTTAAGTATTAAACAAAAAATCAAAAAATCAATTTCATTATTATTGAAGTGCTTTGCTAAAAATTCTTTGTTAGAAAAAGCTTCTATCGATTAACGTCTTATATCATTTTTTCAGCGATGCAGATAGTGTCTGTGGTCGTATTTATGGGCAATGGAATACAAATTTTCCAACAAATATAAAAAGCATAACCGGAAATTCCCGTTATTAGTTTTGTACGCAAACTTATTCTGCACCGTTTTGTGTCAATGTCATTGTCAATAAATATGAATACATTGAAAATTATTATTTTAATTCATCTAAAACAAAACAAAAAGTGCAGTGAAAAATGTGGATAAATAAATAAAAACATACATCATAGCATAATTTTGACTTGCCTGTACGGAACTTATTCTGACTAGTGTACTACGGGGTCGATGATGACGGGGAAAATCCCAAATTAAAAAATTGTGGAAATGTGCAAATACCTTACCAATTTCAACTCTAGATGTTAACATGGACATTGAGGAAAAACAAAAAACAAGGACTTTGTTGAAGCTATGGTAATTTCACTATTGTGTTCAGTATTGATTGTGGCCACAATTAGACCTTTGTAAAGATATTTCTAAGGTGGTCGAAACTGGCTAAATCACGCCTTGTTGTTTGTTTTTCGTCCTCCTGTAAAAGTCGTTTAATGTTAGCGTTATTATTATTACTTTAGTATAGGAAGAATAATCTTTAAGAACGATAATCTAATTTTTTTTTTCCATTTGTATAAGATTTCTCACCTCTATGCTATAAAAGGCACTTCGCAGGGTATTGACGCACTCTTGCGTCAAATGTTTTCGGACAGCTTCCTGATCACGTTTAACTGGGATGGAAGGTGGGAAAAGCGGGCCTTAAACAAGCTTAAGTTGGTGGATAAGATCATATACGATACATCATTACAATCCAAAATAATTATCTATTATAATTGAAACTGTTTTTCTTTCTTTGCAGATATTTTCCAAGCTCAAGGGGAGTTTATTTAAGCCACCACCGGCAGAAGCAAAAGTAGTTTATTAAAAAAAATTATTAAACAATGTATATAGTGTTAATTTAAATTAGTTTAAATATTATTTTAGTTAAATTTTAGTATTAATTTATTGGTAATTTAATAGTGTTATCAATATATTATTATTAGTTTTTTTTTAATTTTATTTATTTAATTTTTTTTGTATTAGTAAGTCCTTTTAGTATTTTTATCAAACTTATCAAGAAAAATAAATAACTTATTTTCATCTGTTTTGTAAATATTATTTTGTTGGTTTTATATAAATGTTTATCATAAATATTTACTCGTTACATATTTTATAAATAAGTAAATGTTATTTGAAAAAGTAATTAAAAATCAAGAAGTCAAAGCAGAGTATTTTAAAAGTCAGCAAACATGTATATTTTAGTATTAAACAAACAGGCATATTTTCACCAAAAATCAAGCGAGACAGCTATACATTTGTTGCGTTCTAAAATGTCAACATTTCATGTGTGCGAGGACTGTGCGACAGACTGAGTGACAGCAATAACAGGAGAAAACGGCATAGCTATACATTTTAAATAAACAAAACAACAGGTGTAAGAATGAGTAGCATCTAATGAGTAGTTTTTACTAGCAGCCATTATTGTTTTGCACAATCATATGAATATGCATACAAGAAGTAGGTAGCGGCCATTATTGCTTGAAATGGCGTATGTTAACAAGAAGAAGAAGCATTGAGTTGTTTTCGCTAGGGGCCATTAACACTAGGATGAGCGACTAGTTTGTAGGCGCTAAGTGGAGCAACTGGGCCTGGCGAGGCCCGTAAGCGTAATCAGCTATTCCTACGATTTTCGCCCAGTTAGGCGTGGCATAGACAGCTGATACTTGGCGCACGTACTCTATGATAGTATAGCTATGTGTCGATGTAATTATTTGGGGGGATTTCTTAATAGGGTGGGGGGTTGAGGTGCCCCAAAAAGTAAAACTGCTATTTGTATATGGCACAACATTTAATTAATTAATTTATTGATTAAATTCAAATCAACAAAAAAAGAGACAGTTTACCTGTAGGACAGCCATGGCATAAAAATAGTTTATTTACACAGCCGTGTTCAAGGCCCATGATTTTACATGTTTTCGTAAATATATGAAAAATGTACCTAAAATGTACGTAAGCCGTTAAACAAAAATTATTCAAACACGAGAAGCCATGTTTGGTGACTCAATTACAATTAATATGTGCAGTGGCGCACGCAAGGGGGATTATAAAACCCTTTATTTTATCTGTTTGTTACAAAAATTGCGGCTGGAAAATGTTCTTTCAAATAATGTGGCAAATGGCAATTGTAGGAACTGTCCGTCCCAATAAACGGTTTGTCCCAGAGGAGTTCAAAAAGTCGACGAATCGTAAACTGGAGGAAACATTGTTTGGCTATTACAACGAGCAAGTTTCATTGTGCTCATATGTGCCAAAAAAAATAAGGCAGTAATTTTGCTGTCAACACAGCATTATGTATCCAAAGTTGACAATGCCAATAAAAGAAGCCTTATCAAATTTTGGATTACAACGAAAATAAAGCAGGTGTCGATACTATGGACCAGATGCTCAGTAGTTACTCGTGCAAGCGTGGCACAAACCGTTGGCCACTTTCCATGTTTTATAACATATTAGATATTGCTGGCCTGGCATCCTTTATTGTTCACGATTCGTTGAAACGATCACCCAAAACGGATAAACGTCGTGAATATCTAACGCTTTTAACGACTCAGTTGGTCACTCCTCACATGGAAAATAGGGCAATGAACAGTCACGTTAGCCGCTGGCCTAATATCAGTGCAGCTATGGCGAAATTTAATGTTTTTGTAAGTAATTATTAAAAATAAACTATTATGCATTGTTAATTCTGTCTTTATTATTACAGACACAAGCTTACTACCCAGCCCCAAGCACATCCGCACGACCAGACAAGAAACAACGAAAGGACTGTGCATGGTGTAAGCCTCAACATGACAAAAAACGGCGCAAAACCTTCTTCTCGTGTAACTCATGTAAAAATTTCATGTGCCTTGAACACGGCTCTGTAAAAAAACTATGTTTGTGCCATGGCTGTGCTGCAGAATAAACTGTCTCTATTTATGTTGATTTCAATTTAATCAATAAATAAATAATTTAAATGCTGTGCCATATACAAATAGCAGTTTTACTTTTTGGGGCACCTCAACCCCCACTCTCTTAAGAAATCCCCCCAAATAATTACTTCGACACACAGCTATACTATCATAGAGTACGTGTGCCAAGTATCAGCTGTCTATGCCACGCCTAACTGGGCGAAAATCGTAGGAATAGCTGATTACGCTTATGGGCCTCGCCAGGCCCAGTTGCTCCACTTAGCGCCTACATACATAAAGTGGTCATGTTTGTTCTACAAAATTTATGCAAATAACCTCTTGTTAGTTTCGTTTCGTTTAGAAAACATTAGCGATAGTTGGCATAAAATATTTCAGCGATCAGAGCTAAAGAAACAATTTGGCGACTACTCAAACTCAAAATGGGCCTGGAAAAGCCCAGTTGCACATCCTAGTGTTAACGTTGGCAATAGCGTATGCACAGTGGCCCAGATACAAGTATTCCCTGACGTACGCAAAAAACATGGCAGGCTTCATAAACATACACTAAGGGTGACATCCAAACACCGTAATAAAAATATTAGCAAATAAATGATTAACAGCCTGATTCTGTGTATTCTTGACAAATTTTTTATCAAGGCATTTTGTCAAGATTTTTATCAAGCAAAAACTTTGCTGGTATTCTGATGCTACATTGATAAAGTAAAAAGCTCATTTAATTCAACATAAGGTGAATATGCGACAGCTGTCAAATTGTCAAAAAATAAGACAAAAAGTTTAAGTAAAGTAAGTTTTGCAAAAAAAAAAATCCGGCCTTGATAGCCCAGCGGGTAGCGCGCTGGCTTCTCATACCGAGCGCCCCAGGTTCGAATCCTGGCTGGGCTGGAAATAAGTTCGTGCGGTTTTTTCAATAGTTTCACAATAGGCGCTTTTTGCATACAAAAAATAATTCGTGGGAGGTAACGGAATTTTTTTTTTATTTTCTCTGATGTAAAAGTGTAAACATGCACAATTCTTCCATTTTCAATAAACAAAATTTCAATTTGTATGCTGTTGTCAATAGCATTCACACTTTTGACAATTTATCAAGAAAAGAGCTTTTATTTTTGGGAATAGAATACCGATTCTTGACAAATAATAAAAACTTGACAAACAGTCAATATGGTGAATTTATCAAGTGTACAGAATTGGGCTGTAAGTAAATCCTCGTAATTAATAAGGCTATGAAATTTTAAAGAAATGACTTAAAACACGATTCCCGAAATGAAATCTATTCAGAAATAGATATGTAACTTATTAAAATAAACAGAATAGAATGATTTAATAACTTCTTATATGTAAATATGATTATGCAATTTTAAAGATATTCACTTAAGCATGGTTCCCAAAATTAAAACACGATATCTGTTAATTTGTCGGCATATTTATTCCAAATATTCACCTCCTGATTCAATACACTTGTTACATCGATTTAATAGTGATTCAAACGCGTGTTCCAGCTCATTTTTCGGAATATCCTCCAGTGCCCTCGTCGAAGCCCGTTGTATGCTCTGAATGTCATCAAAAAAGCATCCATTCAACTTCAATTTCAGTTTTGGGAACAAAGAGAAGTCGCACGGTGCCAAATCAGGTGAATATGGCGGATGATTCAACACACAGACCTGATTCCGAGCCAAAAACTTACGAACATTGAGTGCTGTGTGACTCGGTGCATTATCGTGCAACAGAGACCAACTTTTTGGATCGCGGTATTCTGGTCGAATACGACGGATTCTGGCCACCAAACGCTTCAAAACTTCGACGTAATATTAAACAATTGTTTTCAGGAAGTTTGGATCATTTTCTGCGGCTGCAACGATGTCTCTAGGATGACTGACTCTCATTATTTTTTGCATTAATTTCAACATCAAACAAAAACGTGTTTTGCAAAATGAATTTTAATAAATATCATGATGAAATAAACAAGGTGAAGCAAGTGACGGCATACCCTTATTTTGACAAGAGAGCTTTTGAAAAACTGACATTTCCAAAAAAAATTTCTCAAAACATGAAAGTTTTCTTCTTTGTTCGCATTAACCCACTTACGCCCGGTGTATCAAAAAATCAATTTCAATATTATTGTGCTTTGTGCTTTGCTGAAAATTCTTTGTTAGAAAAAGCTTCTATCGATTAACGTCTTATATCTTTTTTCAGCGATGCAGATAGTGTCTGTGGTCGTATTTATGGGCAATTTTGACTTGTAACGCCTAGGCTCCAGTTCGGAGCTATAGTTAAGAGTCTGCATTATTCCGATTCGTTGCCGTGGCGGCAGATCCCCACGCTGTATAACTATTGGTATTGCCATGTGCTGTCTTGCACAAACAGCATCTACTCGGCATTTTTTCCGCGATCAAAATTTTGAAACACAAGAATATTTTCGCTTTCACGTTTTGATTGGGGTTCAAAATATTCTCTCAACGCCAAAACAAAATTGAATTTCAAATGCTATGTTTCAAAATAAGGGTATGGGGTGACAAAACTGTCAGCTACTAGCTTCTTCTTGTTTATTTCGTCATGAATAAATATTAACAGCCCGATTCTGTACACTTGATAAATTCACC
Organism: Melieria omissa; assembly: GCA_963971225.1. NCBI lineage: Eukaryota > Metazoa > Arthropoda > Insecta > Diptera > Ulidiidae > Melieria > Melieria omissa. The sequence goes on along the minus strand of OZ020268.1, from coordinate 63,103,530 downwards.
ATATTGACTATTTGTCAAGTTTTTATTATTTGTCAAGAATCGGTATTCTATCCCAAAAATAAAAGCTCTTTTCTTGATAAATTGTCAAAAGTTTGAATGCTATTGACAACAGCATACAAATTGAAATTTTGCCTATTGAAAATGGAAGAATTGTGCATGTTTACACTTTTACATCAGAGAAAATAAAAAAAAAATGCCGTTACCTCCCACGAATTATTTTTTGTATGCAAAAAGCGCCTATTGTGATGAAACTATTGAAAAAAACGCACGAACTTATTTCCAGCCCAGCCAGGATTCGATCCCAGGGCGCTCGGTATGAGAAGCCAGCGCGTACCCGCTGGGCTATCAAGGCCGGTTTTTTTTTGCAAAACTTACTTTACTTAAACTGTTTGTCTTATTTTTTGACAATTTAACAACTGTCGCATATTCACCTTATGTTGAATTAAATGAGCTTTTTACTTTATCAATGTTGGATCAGAATACGAGCAAAGCTTTTGCTTGATAAAAATCTTGACAATATTTCTTGATAAAAAATTTGTCAAGAATGCACAGAATCAGGCTGTAAATGTCAGCCAAATGGCATGTAAATTTTGGAAAATTCTAGTAAGATTATCCTTTTATCCATTTTTAATTTTTTTTCTGTTGGATTCTATTGCTTTCTATAAAATTTCAAGCACATATACGGTTCCAAATAATTTACAAGTCCGTTTACTGTTCAATGGAATACAAATTTTCCAACAAATATAAAAAGTATAACCGGAAATTCCCGTTATTAGTTTTGTATGCAAACTTATTCTGCACCGTTTTGTGTCAATGTCATTGTCAATAAATATGAATACATTGAAAATTATTATTTTAATTCATCTAAAACAAAATAAAAAGTGCAGTGAAAAATGTGGATAAATAAATAAAAACATACATCATAGCATCATTTTGACTTGCCTGTACGGAAACTTATTCTGACTAGTGTACTACGGGGTCGATGATGACGGGGAAAACCCCAAATTAAAAAAATTGTGGAAATGTGTAAATACCTTACCAATTTCAACTCTAGATGTTAACATGGACATTGAGGAAAAACAAAAAACAAGGACTTTGTTGAAGCTATGGTAATTTCAGTATTGTGTTCAGTATTGATTGTGGCCACAATTAGACCTTTGTAAAGGTATTTCTAAGGTGGTCGAAACTGGCTAAATCACGCCTTGTTGTTTGTTTTTCGTCCTCCTGTAAAAGTCGTTTAATGTTAGCGTTATTATTATTACTTTAGTATAGGAAGAATAATCTTTAAGAACGATAATCTAATTTTTTTTTTCCATTTGTATAAGATTTCTCACCTCTATGCTATAAAAGGCACTTCGCAGGATATTGACGCACTCTTGCGTCAAATGTTTTCGGACAGCTTTCTGATCAAGTTTAACTGGGATGGAAGGTGGGAAAAGCGGGCCTTAAACAAGCTTAAGTTGGTGGATAAGATCATATACGATACATCATTACAATCCCAAATAAATAACTATTATAATTGAAACTGTTTTTCTTTCTTTGCAGATATTTTCCAAGCTCAAGGGGAGTTTATTTAAGCCACCACCGGCAGAAGCAAAAGTAGTTTATTAAAAAAAATTATTAAAGAATGTATATAGAATAAAATAGAATTGATAAGGGGGTATGTTGCACTGAGACCAGGATTGATCTATTGTGCCCCCTACAATTGTTAGAGCACGTCCCCTAAACCTACCGCCCTAATGAAACTTAGTAACTCTCGGGGGTTTAGGTGCTTGACGTCCTCTTCTGCAAGCCAAATCCGGCCCAGGTAACGTAACCTGCTGCGACAAGCCGCATTACAGTGCAATAAGATGTGTTCGGGAGTCTCCTCTGCTGTTGCGCAGAGTCTACAGACGCTTACCTGTTCTATCCCGATTGTATGCATGTGTTTCCTCAATCTGCAGTGCCCAGTTATCAGACCTGTTACCTGTCTAAGCTGGTTTCTCCTTAGTTTGAGGCACTCTTCACTCCATTTGGGGTTATTATCTTTGATGAAGATTTTCGATTGCCTGAGACCGGGGGCGCTAGCCCAGTGTTCTGTTTTCCTGGTTCTTTCCTCAAGTCTCAGTGACTCCGTTATGGCGCTTTTGCCCAGCCCAATGAAGGGTTCAGGACCCAGGGGGGGGCGTGGCTGCCGCGGTTCAAGCGAGGCTGTCCGCTTCCTCGTTTCCTCCGATACCTCTGTGTCCTGGAACCCAGAGGATCTTTACGTGGTTACACCTGCCCAGTGCATTCAATGCCTCGATGCATTCCAGCACTAACCCTGAGGTTATCTCATATGAGATTAGTGCTTTGATGGCTGCTTGGCTGTCGGAGCAGATGACGATGTCTTGCCGCCTGTACTCACGCTCGAGATTGAACTGCACACAGAGCCTGATAGCATATAGTTCCGCCTGGAATATGCTGGGTGTTTTCCCCATGTGCTCATAGTGCTTGAGGCGAGGTCCAAACACCCCTGCCCCTGTTCCCTCGTGCGTTTTCGAGCCATCTGTAAACCACTTAATTGTGTGTGGTCTAAAATGGATCTGGTGGTCTTCCCAGGCCCAGTCTGTTTTATTGCTCATATAAACTCCCAAGTATTTTTCGTAGTTATATGTTCTTGTTATTGTATCCATCGGATACAAAACATAAGGGTTACTAGTGGATAGCACATCTAAGTCTCTGTGCCTAAGGATGTGATCCCCCCCTTTACTAGTTCTAGCCAGTTCAAGGATAGTACGCTTGGCCGCCATCTCAATTGCTACGTGCAATGGCGATATGTTAAATATCACCTCCAGTGCCACCGTGGGACAGGTTCTCATAGCACCTGTGATGCACGTGCACGCAAGTCGCTGGACCTTGTCGAGTTTTTTCCTCACTGTTGTGAGTGTGGCTCTCGGAGCCCATGCCACTGCTGCATATGTGAGTACTGGCCTCACAATCATGGTATACATCCATTTCAGTATGCTCGGGTTACATCCCCAAGTTTTGCCTGCCAAGGATCTACATACCATGACCGCCTTTGTTGCTTTACTGATAACTGCCTCCACATGCTTGTTCCAGAGTAACTTCGAATCTAGTGTTACACCTAGGTACTTCACCAACAATGTATATAGTGTTAATTTAAATTAGTTTAAGTATTATTTTAGTTTAATTTTTGTATTTATTGGTCATTTAATAGTGTTATCAATATATTATTTTTAGTTTTTTTTAATTTTATTTATTTAATTTTTTTTGTATTAGTAAGTCTTTTTAGTATTTTTATCAAACTTATCAAGAAAAATAAATAACTTACTTTCATCTGTTTTGTAAATATTATTTTTTTTAAATTTTATTTAAATGTTTATCATCAATATTTACTCTTTACATATTTTATAAATAAGTAAATGTTATTTGAAAAAGTAATTAAAAATCAAGAAGTCAAAGCAGAGTATTTTAAAAGTCAGCAAACATGTATATTTAAGTATTAAACAAACAGTTATATTTTCACCAAAAATCAAGCGAGACAGCTATACATTTGTTGCGTTCTAAAATGTCAACATTTCATGTGTGCGAGGGCTGTGCGACAGACTGAGTGACAGCAATAACAGGAGTAAACGGCATAGCTATACATTTTAAATAAACAAAACAACAGGTGTAAGAATGAGCAGCATCTAATGAGTAGTTTTTACTAGCGGCCATTATTGTTTTGCACAATCATATGAATATGCATACAAGAAGTAGGTAGCGCCCATTATTGCTTGAAATGACGTATGTTAACAAGAAGAAGAAGCATTGAGTAGGGGCCATTAACGTTGGCAACAGCGTATGCACAGTGGCCCAGATACAAGTATTCCCTGACGTACGCAAAAAACATGGCAGGCTTCATAAACATACACTTAGGGTGACATCCAAACAACGTAACACCTCATAAAAATATAAGCAAATAAATGATAAATGATGAATAGTGAGTGGCGTGGCACCACTGGCATGAGCGCACGCGACATTTGACGTGGCCTGGCAGCACTGGCCTGAGCGCAGGTTAACTTTTGACAACCTATTTTCTCTCTCTCCCTCGCTTTCCGCCGTCGCGAGCACGCGTGCTATAAAATCTATATAAATCTTGTAACATATCCGATATTGTAGGGAATAAAATAGAAAATATTGAATAAATATCCACAAGTGTAAAGAAAAGAAAGAAAGAAATGCACACATACAATTATTCCCTGATTTACGCAGAAAACATGGCAGGCTTCATAGGGTGACATCCAAATACCGTAACACCTCATAAAAATATAAGCAAATAAATGATTAACTAAATCCTCGTAATTAATAAGGCTATGAAATTTTAAAGAAATGACTTAAAACACGATTCCCGAAATTAAATCTATTTAGAAATAGATATGTAACTTATTAAAATAAACAGAATAGAATGATTTAATAACTTCTTATATATAAATATGATTATGCAATTTTAAAGATATTCACTTAAGCATGGTTCCCAAAATTAAAACACGATATCTGTTAATTTGTCGGCATATTTATTCGAAATATTCACCTCCTGATTTAATACACTTGTTACATCGATTTAATAGTGATTCAAACGCGTTTTCCAGCTCATTTTTCTGAATTTCCTCCAGTGTTTTGCAAAATGAATTTTAATAAATATCATGATGAAATAAACAAGGTGAAGCAAGTGACGGCATACCCTTATTTTGACAAGAGAGCTTTTGAAAAACTGACATTTCCAAAAAAAATTTCTCAAAACATGAAAGTTTTCTTCTTTGTTCGCATTAACCCACTTATGCCCGGTGTATCAAAAAATCAATTTCATTATTATTGTGCTTTGTGCTTTACTGAAAATTCTTTGTTAGAAAAAGCTTCTATCGATTAACGTCTTATATCTTTTTTCAGCGATGCAGATAGTGTCTGTGGTCGTATTTATGGGCAATTTTGACTTGTAACGCCTAGGCTCCAGTTCGGAGCTATAGTTAAGAGTCTGCATTATTCCGATTCGTTGCCGTGGCGACAGATCCCCACGCTGTATAACTATTGGTATTGCCATGTGCTGTCTTGCACAAACAGCATCTACTCGGCATTTTCTCCGCGATCAAAATTTTAAAACACAAGAATATTTTCGCTTTCACGTTTTGATTGGGGTTACAAATATTCTCTCAACGCCAAAACAAAATTGAATTTCAAATGCTATGTTTCAAAATAAGGGTATGGGGTGACAAAACTGTCAGCTACTAGCTTCTTCTTGTTTATTTCGTCATGAATAAATATTAAATGTCAGCCAAATGGCATGTAAATTTTGGAAAATTCTAGTAAGATTATCCTTTTATCCATTTTTAATTTTTTTTCTGTTGAATTCTATTGCTTTCTATAAAATTTCAAGCACATATACGGTTCCAAATAATTTACAAGTCCGTTTACTGTTCAATGGAATACAAATTTTCCAACAAATATAAAAAGTATAACCGGAAATTCCCGTTATTAGTTTTGTATGCAAACTTATTCTGCACCGTTTTGTGTCAATGTCATTGTCAATAAATATGAATACATTGAAAATTATTATTTTAATTCATCTAAAACAAAACAAAAAGTGCAGTGAAAAATGTGGATAAATAAATAAAAACATACATCATAGCATAATTTTGACTTGCCTGTACGGAAACTTATTCTGACTAGTGTACTACGGGGTCGATGATGACGGGGAAAACCCCAAATTAAAAAATTGTGGAAATGTATAAATACCTTACAAATTTCAACTCTAGATGTTAACATGGACATTGCGGAAAAACAAAAAACAAGGACTTTGTTGAAGCTATGGTAATTTCAGTATTGTGTTCAGTATTGATTGTGGCCACAATTAGACCTTTGTAAAGGTATTTCTAAGGTGGTCGAAACTGGCTAAATCACGCCTTGTTGTTTGTTTTTCGTCCTCCTGTAAAAGTCGTTTAATGTTAGCGTTATTATTATTACTTTAGTATAGGAAGAATAATCTTTAAGAACGATAATCTAATTTTTTTTTCCATTTGTATAAGATTTCTCACCTCTATGCTATAAAAGGCACTTCGCAGGATATTGACGCACTCTTGCGTCAAATGTTTTCGGACAGCTTTCTGATCAAGTTGAACTGGGATGGAAGGTGCGAAAAGCGGGCCTTAAACAAGCTTAAGTTGGTGGATAAGATCATATACGATACATCATTACAATCCCATATAAATAACTATTATAATTGAAACTGTTTTTCTTTCTTTGCAGATATTTTCCAAGCTCAAGGGGGGTTTATTTAAGCCACCACCGGCAGAAGCAAAAGTAGTTTATTAAAAAAAATTATTAAAGAATGTATATAGAATAGAATAGAATTGATAAGGGGGTATGTTGCACTGAGACCAAGATTGATCTATTGTGCCCCCTACAATTGTTAGAGCACGTCCCCTAAACCTACCGCCCTAATGAAACTTAGTAACTCTCGGGGGTTTAGGTGCTTGACGTCCTCTTCTGCAAGCCAAATCCGGCCCAGGTAACGTAACCTGCTGCGACAAGCCGCATTACAGTGCAATAAAATGTGTTCGGGAGTCTCCTCTGCTGTTTCGCAGAGTCTACAGACGCTTACCTGTTCTATCCCGATTGTATGCATGTGTTTCCTCAGTCTGCAGTGCCCAGTTATCAGACCTGTTACCTGTCTAAGCTGGTTTCTCCTTAGTTTGAGGCACTCTTCACTCCATTTGGGGTTATTATCTTTGATGAAGATTTTCGATTGCCTGAGACCGGGGGCGCTAGCCCCCGTGTTCTGTTTTCCTGGTTCTTTCCTCAAGTCTCAGTGACTCCGTTATGGCGCTTTTGCCCAGCCCAATGAAGGGTACAGGACCCAGGGGGGGGGCGTGGCTGCCGCGGTTCAAGCGAGGCTGTCCGCTTCCTCGTTTCCTCCGATACCTCTGTGTCCTGGAACCCAGAGGATCTTTACGTGGTTACACCTGCCCAGTGCATTCAATGCCTCGATGCATTCCAGCACTAACCCTGAGGTTATCTCATATGAGATTAGTGCTTTGATGGCTGCTTGGCTGTCGGAGCAGATGACGATGTCTTGCCGCCTGTACTCACGCTCGAGATTGAACTGCACACAGAGCCTGATAGCATATAGTTCCGCCTGGAATATGCTGGGTGTTTTCCCCATGTGCTCATAGTGCTTGAGGCGAGGTCCAAACACCCCTGCCCCTGTTCCCTCGTGCGTTTTCGAGCCATCTGTAAACCACTTAATTGTGTGTGATCTAAAATGGATCTGGTGGTCTTCTCAGGCCCAGTCTGTTTTATTGCTCATATAAACTCCGAAGTATTTTTCGTAGTTATATGTTCTTGTTATTGTATCCATCGGATACAAAACATAAGGGTTACTAGTGGATAGCACATCTAAGTCTCTGTGCCTAAGGATGTGATCCCCCCCTTTACTAGTTCTAGCCAGTCCAAGGATAGTACGCTTGGCCGCCATCTCAATTGCTACGTGCAATGGCGATATGTTAAATATCACCTCCAGTGCCACCGTGGGACAGGTTCTCATAGCACCTGTGATGCACGTGCACGCAAGTCGCTGGACCTTGTCGAGTTTTTTCCTCACTGTTGTGAGTGTGGCTCTCGGAGCCCATGCCACTGCTGCATATGTGAGTACTGGCCTCACAATCATGGTATACATCCATTTCAGTATGCTCGGGTTACATCCCCAAGTTCTGCCTGCCAAGGATCTACATACCATGACCGCCTTTGTTGCTTTACTGATAACTGCCTCCACATGCTTGTTCCAGAGTAACTTCGAATCTAGTGTTACACCTAGGTACTTCACCAACAATGTATATAGTGTTAATTTAAATTAGTTTAAGTATTATTTTAGTTTAATTTTTGTATTTATTGGTCATTTAATAGTGTTATCAATATATTATTTTTAGTTTTTTTTAATTTTATTTATTTAATTTTTTTTGTATTAGTAAGTCTTTTTAGTATTTTTATCAAACTTATCAAGAAAAATAAATAACTTACTTTCATCTGTTTTGTAAATATTATTTTTTTTTAATTTATATAAATGTTTATCATCAATATTTACTCTTTACATATTTTATAAATAAGTAAATGTTATTTGAAAAAGTAATTAAAAATCAAGAAGTCAAAGCAGAGTATTTTAAAAGTCAGCAAACATGTATATTTAAGTATTAAACAAACAGTTATATTTTCACCAAAAATCAAGCGAGACAGCTATACATTTGTTGCGTTCTAAAATGTCAACATTTCATGTGTGCGAGGACTGTGCGACAGACTGAGTGACAGCAATAACAGGAGTAAACGGCATAGCTATACATTTTAAATAAACAAAACAACAGGTGTAAGAATGAGCAGCATCTAATGAGTAGTTTTTACTAGCGGCCATTATTGTTTTGCACAATCATATGAATATGCATACAAGAAGTAGGTAGCGGCCATTATTGTTTGAAATGGCGTATGTTAACAAGAAGAAGAAGCATTGAGTTGTTTTCGCTAGGGGCCATTAACGTTGGCAATAGCGTATGCACAGTGGCCCAGATACAAGTATTCCCTGATGTACGCAAAAAACATGGCAGGCTTCATAAACATACACTTAGGGTGACATCCAAACAACGTAACACCTCATAAAAATATAAGCAAATAAATGATAAATGATGAATAGTGTGTGGCGTGGCACCACTGGCATGAGCGCACGCGACATTTGACGTGGCCTGGCAGCACTGGCCTGAGCGCAGGTTAACTTTTGACAACCTATTTTCTCTCTCTCTCTCGCTTTCCGCCGTCGCGAGCACGCGTGCTATAAAATCTATATAAATCTTGTAACACATCCGATATTGTAGGGAATAAAATAGAAAATATTGAATAAATATCCACAAGTGTAAAGAAAAGAAAGAAAGAAATGCACACATACAATTATTCCCTGATTTACGCAGAAAACATGGCAGGCTTCATAATCATACGCATAGGGTGACATCCAAATACCGTAACACCTCATAAAAATATAAGCAAATAAATGATTAACTAAATCCTCGTAATTAATAAGGCTATGAAATTTTAAAGAAATGACTTAAAACACGATTCCCGAAATTAAATCTATTCAGAAATAGATATGTAACTTATTAAAATAAACAGAATAGAATGATTTAATAACTTCTTATATATAAATATGATTATGCAATTTTAAAGATATTCACTTAAGCATGGTTCCCAAAATTAAAACACGATATCTGTTAATTTGTCGGCATATTTATTCGAAATATTCACCTCCTGATTTAATACACTTGTTACATCGATTTAATAGTGATTCAAACGCGTTTTCCAGCTCATTTTTCTGAATTTCCTCCAGTGCCCTCGTCGAAGCCCGTTGTATGGTCTGAATGTCATCAAAAAAGCATCCATTCAACTTCAATTTCAGATTCGGGAACAAAGAGAAGTCGCACGGTGCCAAATCAGGTGAGTACGGCGGATGATTCAACACACAGACTTGATTCCGAGCCAAAAACTTACAAACATTGAGTGCTGTGTGACTCGGTGCATTATCGTGCAACAGAGACCAACTTTTTGGATCGCGGTATTCTGGTCGAATACGACGGATTCTGGCCATCAAACGCTTCAAAACTTCGATGTAATATTTAACAATTGTTTTCAGGAAGTTTGGATCATTTTCTGCGGCTGCAACGATGTCTCTAGAATGACTGACTTTCATTTTTTTTTGCATTAATTTCAACATCAAACAAAAACGTGTTTTGCAAAATGAATTTTAATAAATATCATGATGAAATAAACAAGGTGAAGCAAGTAGATGGCATACCCTTATTTTGACAAGAGAGCTTTTGAAAAACTGGCATTTCCAAAAAAATTTCTCAAAACATGAAAGTTTTCTTCTTTGTTCGCATTAACCCACTTATGCCGGGTGTATCAAAAAATCAATTTCATTATTATTGAAGTGCTTTGCTGAAAATTCTTTGTTAGAAAAAGCTTCTATCGATTAACGTCTTATATCATTTTTTCAGCGATGCAGATAGTGTCTGTGGTCGTATTTATGGGCAATGGAATACAAATTTTCCAACAAATATAAAAAGCATAACCGGAAATTCCCGTTATTAGTTTTGTACGCAAACTTATTCTGCACCGTTTTGTGTCAATGTCATTGTCAATAAATATGAATACATTGAAAATTATTATTTTAATTCATCTAAAACAAAACAAAAAGTGCAGTGAAAAATGTGGATAAATAAATAAAAACATACATCATAGCATAATTTTGACTTGCCTGTACGGAAACTTATTCTGACTAGTGTACTACGGGGTCGATGATGACGGGGAAAATCCCAAATTAAAAAATTGTGGAAATGTGCAAATACCTTACCAATTTCAACTCTAGATGTTAACATGGACATTGAGGAAAAACAAAAAACAAGGACTTTGTTGAAGCTATGGTAATTTCACTATTGTGTTCAGTATTGATTGTGGCCACAATTAGACCTTTGTAAAGATATTTCTAAGGTGGTCGAAACTGGCTAAATCACGCCTTGTTGTTTGTTTTTCGTCCTCCTGTAAAAGTCGTTTAATGTTAGCGTTATTATTATTACTTTAGTATAGGAAGAATAATCTTTAAGAACGATAATCTAATATTTTCTTTTTTCCATTTGTATAAGATTTCTCACCTCTATGCTATACAAGGCACTTCGCAGGGTATTGACGCACTCTTGCGTCAAATGTTTTCGGACAGCTTCCTGATCACGTTTAACTGGGATGGAAGGTGGGAAAAGCGGGCCTTAAACAAGCTTAAGTTGGTGGATAAGATCATATACGATACATCATTACAATCCCAAATAAATATCTATTATAATTGAAACTGTTTTTCTTTCTTTGCAGATATTTTCCAAGCTCAAGGGGAGTTTATTTAAGCCACCACCGGCAGAAGCAAAAGTAGTTTATTAAAAAAAATTATTAAACAATGTATATAGTGTTAATTTAAATTAGTTTAAATATTATTTCAGTTAAATTTTAGTATTAATTTATTGGTAATTTAATAGTGTTATCAATATATTATTATTAGTTTTTTTTTAATTTTATTTAATTAATTTTTTTTGTATTAGTAAGTCTTTTTAGTATTTTTATCAAACTTATCAAGAAAAATAAATAACTTATTTTCATCTTTTTTGTAAATATTATTTTTTTTAATTTATATAAATGTTTATCATAAATATTTACTCTTTACATATTTTATAAATAAGTAAATGTTATTTGAAAAAGTAATTAAAAATCAAGAAGTCAAAGCAGAGTATTTTGAAAGTCAGCAAACATGTATATTTTAGTATTAAACAAACAGGCATATTTTCACCAAAAATCAAGCGAGACAGCTATACATTTGTTGCGTTCTAAAATGTCAACATTTCATGTGTGCGAGGACTGAGCGACAGACTGAGTGACAGCAATAACAGGAGAAAACGGCATAGCTATACATTTTAAATAAACAAAACAACAGGTGTAAGAATGAGTAGCATATAATGAGTAGTTTTTACTAGCAGCCATTATTGTTTTGCACAATCATATGAATATGCATACAAGAAGTAGGTAGCGGCCATTATTGCTTGAAATGGCGTATGTTAACAAGAAGAAGAAGCATTGAGTTGTTTTCGCTAGGGGCCATTAACGTTGGCAATAGCGTATGCACAGTGGCCCAGATACAAGTATTCCCTGACGTACGCAAAAAACATGGCAGGCTTCATAAACATACACTAAGGGTGACATCCAAACACCGTAATAAAAATATTAGAAAATAAATGATTAACAGCCTGATTCTGTGTATTCTTGACAAATTTTTTATCAAGGCATTTTGTCAAGATTTTTATCAAGCAAAAACTTTGCTGGTATTCTGATGCTACATTGATAAAGTAAAAAGCTCATTTAATTCAACATAAGGCGACAGCTGTCAAATTGTCAAAAAATAAGACAAAAAGTTTAAGTAAAGTAAGTTTTGCTCGCAGGCGACGAAAGGAACAATACCGCCAGTGGTGAAGATGTCCAGATGGCACCAATCGACGACGACGGTGTGGATGTGCCACCGCCCAGCCATGACGAGGTCCAGGTCGCTATCCAGCGACTCAAGAACAACCAAGCTGCAGGGCCGGATGGGCTACCAGCTGAATTGTTCAAGGCCGGCGGCGGTGAGCTGATTGGGTGCATGCATCAGCTCATTTGCAAAATATGGCTGGAGGAACGAATGCCCAACGATTGGAACCTCAGTGCCCTTTGTCCTGTGCTGAAGAAAGGCGACCCAACAATATGCGCCAACTACAGGGGTATCAGCCTACTTCCCATTGCATACAAGGTCCTGACGAGCGTATTATGTGAAAGACTAAAGCCACTCGCCAAGGCGCTGATTGGACCTTATCAGTGCGGCTTTAGACCTGGTAAGTCCACCATCGACCAGATATTCACTCTACGCCAAATCCTGGAGAAGACCCATGAGAATCAAATCGATACACACCATCTCTTCATCGATTACAAGGCAGCATTCGATAGCCCGATAAGGGATCGCCTATATGCCGCATTGTCTGAACTTGGTATCCCTGCAAAGCTCGTTAGACTTTGCAGAGCGACGTTGAGCAATACGCGCAGCTCCGTCAAGGTTGGAAGTGACCTCTCCGACCCCTTTGATACCGTTCGAGGTTTCAGACAGGGTGATCCTTTGTCCTGCGACCTCTTCAACTTCACCATGGAGAGTGTTCTGCGCAAGGCCGGTGTACATCGTAATGGCACAATCTTCAACAAAAGTGTCCAGCTCCTTGCTTACGCTGATGATATTGATGTCATCGGACGTAACAAGCGAGATGTCACCGCTGCCTTTGCGGCTATCGAAAGAGAATCTGCCAAAATGGGTCTGGTGGTAAATGAGGGCAAGACGAAGTATATGCTGTCTACACGCAGGGACTCGCAGCGGCTAGGGTCTCACGTCGAGGCCGACAGGTATGCTTTTGAAGTTGTCAAGGAATTCGTCTACCTTGGCACCGCCATCAACAGCAGCAATGATGTCAGTCTGGAGATAAAGCGAAGGATAACTCTTGCCAACAGGTGCTACTACGGTCTCGGTAGGCAATTGAGAAGTAGAGACCTCTCTCGACCGACAAAACTTTCACTCTATAGGACGCTTATCTTGCCCGTGCTCCTCTATGGCGCTGAAGCATGGACAATGACACGAAACGACATAGCGGCCCTTGGAGTGTTCGAGAGGAAGGTGCTTCGCAAAATCTTCGGCCCTGTTCGGGTTGGTGACGACTATCGTATACGAACCAATAACGAGCTGTATGAGCTGTATAAGGACATGGACGTAGCGCAGCGAATTAACATCCAGCGGCTACGCTGGCTCGGTCATGTCTGCCGCATGGACGACGAAGCTCCGGCGAAAAAGGTATTCGATGCGATGGTTGGAGGTCGACGGCGAAGAGGGAGGCCGTGTCTCCGGTGGAAGGACCAAGTGGAAGAGGCCCTGGTATCTCTTGGTGTGACCAACTGGAGAAGGCGCGCGCGAAGCAGAGGCGCCTGGAGAGAAGTTTTGCGGCAGGCCGTAACCCGATAACGGGTTGTTATGGCCAGTTAAGTAAGTAAGTAAGTAAGTTTTGCAAAAAAAAAATCCGGCCTTGATAGCCCAGCGGGTAGCGCGCTGGCTTCTCATACCGAGCGCCCCAGGTTCGAATCCTGGCTGGGCTGGAAATAAGTTCGTGCGGTTTTTTCAATAGTTTCACAATAGGCGCTTTTTGCATACAAAAAATAATTCGTGGGAGGTAACGGAATTTTTTTTTTATTTTCTCTGATGTAAAACTGTAAACATGCACAATTCTTCCATTTTCAATAGGCAAAATTTCAATTTGTATTCTGTTGTCAGCATTCACACTAGCATTCACACTTTTGACAATTTATCAAGAAAAGAGCTTTTATTTTTGGGAATAGAATACCGATTCTTGACAAATAATAAAAACTTGACAAATAGTCAATATGGTGAATTTATCAAGTGTACAGAATTGGGCTGTAAGTAAATCCTCGTAATTAATAAGGCTATGAAATTTTAAAGAAATTACTTAAAACACGATTCCCGAAATGAAATATATTCAGAAATAGATATGTAACTTATTAAAATAAACAGAATAGAATGATTTAATAACTTCTTATATGTAAATTTGATTATGCAATTTTAAAGATATTCACTTAAGCATGGTTCCCAAAATTAAAACACGATATCTGTTAATTTGTCGGCATATTTATTCGAAATATTCACCTCCTGATTCAATACACTTGTTACATCGATTTAATAGTGATTCAAACGAGTGTTCCAGCTCATTTTTCGGAATTTCCTCCAGTGCCCTCGTGGAAGCCCGTTGTATGGTCTGAATGTCATCAAAAAAGCATCCATTCAACTTCAATTTCAGTTTCGGGAACAAAGAGAAGTCGCACGGTGCCAAATCAGGTGAGTACGGCGGATGATTCAACACACAGACTTGATTCCGAGCCAAAAACTTACAAACATTGAGTGCTGTGTGACTTGGTGCATTATCGTGCAACAGAGACCAACTTTTTGGATCGCGGTATTCTGGTCGAATACGACGGATTCTGGCCACCAAACGCTTCAAAACTTCGACGTAATATTAAACAATTGTTTTCAGGAAGTTTGGATCATTTTCTGCGGCTGCAACGATGTCTCTAGGATGACTGACTCTCATTATTTTTTGCATTAATTTCAACATCAAACAAAAACGTGTTTTGCAAAATGAATTTTAATAAATATCATGATGAAATAAACAAGGTGAAGCAAGTGACGGCATACCCTTATTTTGACAAGAGAGCTTTTGAAAAACTGACATTTCCAAAAAAAATTTCTCAAAACATGAAAGTTTTCTTCTTTGTTCGCATTAACCCACTTATGCCCGGTGTATCAAAAAATCAATTTCATTATTATTGTGCTTTGTGCTTTACTGAAAATTCTTTGTTAGAAAAAGCTTCTATCGATTAACGTCTTATATCTTTTTTCAGCGATGCAGATAGTGTCTGTGGTCGTATTTATGGGCAATTTTGACTTGTAACGCCTAGGCTCCAGTTCGGAGCTATAGTTAAGAGTCTGCATTATTCCGATTCGTTGCCGTGGCGACAGATCCCCACGCTGTATAACTATTGGTATTGCCATGTGCTGTCTTGCACAAACAGCATCTACTCGGCATTTTCTCCGCGATCAAAATTTTAAAACACAAGAATATTTTCGCTTTCACGTTTTGATTGGGGTTCAAAATATTCTCTCAACGCCAAAACAAAATTGAATTTCAAATGCTATGTTTCAAAATAAGGGTATGGGGTGACAAAACTGTCAGCTACTAGCTTCTTCTTGTTTATTTCGTCATGAATAAATATTAAATGTCAGCCAAATGGCATGTAAATTTTGGAAAATTCTAGTAAGATTATCCTTTTATCCATTTTTAATTTTTTTTCTGTTGGATTCTATTGCTTTCTATAAAATTTCAAGCACATATACGGTTCCAAATAATTTACAAGTCCGTTTACTGTTCAATGGAATACAAATTTTCCAATAAATATAAAAAGTATAACCGGAAATTCCCGTTATTAGTTTTGTACGCAAACTTATTCTGCACCGTTTTGTGTCAATGTCATTGTCAATAAATATGAATACATTGAAAATTATTATTTTAATTCATCTAAAACAAAACAAAAAGTGCAGTGAAAAATGTGGATAAATAAATAAAAACATACATCATAGCATAATTTTGACTTGCCTGTACGGAAACTTATTCTGACTAGTGTACTACGGGGTCGATGATGACGGGGAAAACCCCAAATTAAAAAATTGTGGAAATGTATAAATACCTTACAAATTTCAACTCTAGATGTTAACATGGACATTGCGGAAAAACAAAAAACAAGGACTTTGTTGAAGCTATGGTAATTTCAGTATTGTGTTCAGTATTGATTGTGGCCACAATTAGACCTTTGTAAAGATATTTCTAAGGTGGTCGAAAC
Organism: Melieria omissa; assembly: GCA_963971225.1. Classification (NCBI taxonomy): domain Eukaryota; kingdom Metazoa; phylum Arthropoda; class Insecta; order Diptera; family Ulidiidae; genus Melieria; species Melieria omissa. The sequence goes on along the minus strand of OZ020268.1, from coordinate 63,087,468 downwards.
TGGCTAAATCACGCCTTGTTGTTTGTTTTTCGTCCTCCTGTAAAAGTCGTTTAATGTTAGCGTTATTATTATTACTTTAGTATAGGAAGAATAATCTTTAAGAACGATAATCTATTTTTTTTTTCCATTTGTATAAGATTTCTCACCTCTATGCTATAAAAGGCACTTCGCAGGATATTGACGCACTCTTGCGTCAAATGTTTTCGGACAGCTTTCTGATCAAGTTGAACTGGGATGGAAGGTGCGAAAAGCGGGCCTTAAACAAGCTTAAGTTGGTGGATAAGATCATATACGATACATCATTACAATCCCATATAAATAACTATTATAATTGAAACTGTTTTTCTTTCTTTGCAGATATTTTCCAAGCTCAAGGGGGGTTTATTTAAGCCACCACCGGCAGAAGCAAAAGTAGTTTATTAAAAAAAATTATTAAAGAATGTATATAGAATAGAATAGAATTGATAAGGGGGTATGTTGCACTGAGACCAAGATTGATCTATTGTGCCCCCTACAATTGTTAGAGCACGTCCCCTAAACCTACCGCCCTAATGAAACTTAGTAACTCTCGGGGGTTTAGGTGCTTGACGTCCTCTTCTGCAAGCCAAATCCGGCCCAGGTAACGTAACCTGCTGCGACAAGCCGCATTACAGTGCAATAAAATGTGTTCGGGAGTCTCCTCTGCTGTTTCGCAGAGTCTACAGACGCTTACCTGTTCTATCCCGATTGTATGCATGTGTTTCCTCAGTCTGCAGTGCCCAGTTATCAGACCTGTTACCTGTCTAAGCTGGTTTCTCCTTAGTTTGAGGCACTCTTCACTCCATTTGGGGTTATTATCTTTGATGAAGATTTTCGATTGCCTGAAACCGGGGGCGCTAGCCCCCGTGTTCTGTTTTCCTGGTTCTTTCCTCAAGTCTCAGTGACTCCGTTATGGCGCTTTTGCCCAGCCCAATGAAGGGTACAGGACCCAGGGGGGGGGGCGTGGCTGCCGCGGTTCAAGCGAGGCTGTCCGCTTCCTCGTTTCCTCCGATACCTCTGTGTCCTGGAACCCAGAGGATCTTTACGTGGTTACACCTGCCCAGTGCATTCAATGCCTCGATGCATTCCAGCACTAACCCTGAGGTTATCTCATATGAGATTAGTGCTTTGATGGCTGCTTGGCTGTCGGAGCAGATGACGATGTCTTGCCGCCTGTACTCACGCTCGAGATTGAACTGCACACAGAGCCTGATTGCATATAGTTCCGCCTGGAATATGCTGGGTGTTTTCCCCATGTGCTCATAGTGCTTGAGGCGAGGTCCAAACACCCCTGCCCCTGTTCCCTCGTGCGTTTTCGAGCCATCTGTAAACCACTTAATTGTGTGTGATCTAAAATGGATCTGGTGGTCTTCCCAGGCCCAGTCTGTTTTATTGCTCATATAAACTCCGAAGTATTTTTCGTAGTTATATGTTCTTGTTATTGTATCCATCGGATACAAAACATAAGGGTTACTAGTGGATAGCACATCTAAGTCTCTGTGCCTAAGGATGTGATCCCCCCCTTTACTAGTTCTAGCCAGTCCAAGGATAGTACGCTTGGCCGCCATCTCAATTGCTACGTGCAATGGCGATATGTTAAATATCACCTCCAGTGCCATCGTGGGACAGGTTCTCATAGCACCTGTGATGCACGTGCACGCAAGTCGCTGGACCTTGTCGAGTTTTTTCCTCACTGTTGTGAGTGTGGCTCTCGGAGCCCATGCCACTGCTGCATATGTGAGTACTGGCCTCACAATCATGGTATACATCCATTTCAGTATGCTCGGGTTACATCCCCAAGTTCTGCCTGCCAAGGATCTACATACCATGACCGCCTTTGTTGCTTTACTGATAACTGCCTCCACATGCTTGTTCCAGAGTAACTTCGAATCTAGTGTTACACCTAGGTACTTCACCAACAATGTATATAGTGTTAATTTAAATTAGTTTAAGTATTATTTTAGTTTAATTTTTGTATTTATTGGTCATTTAATAGTGTTATCAATATATTATTTTTAGTTTTTTTTAATTTTATTTATTTAATTTTTTTTGTATTAGTAAGTCTTTTTAGTATTTTTATCAAACTTATCAAGAAAAATAAATAACTTACTTTCATCTGTTTTGTAAATATTATTTTTTTTTAATTTATATAAATGTTTATCATCAATATTTACTCTTTACATATTTTATAAATAAGTAAATGTTATTTGAAAAAGTAATTAAAAATCAAGAAGTCAAAGCAGAGTATTTTAAAAGTCAGCAAACATGTATATTTAAGTATTAAACAAACAGTTATATTTTCACCAAAAATCAAGCGAGACAGCTATACATTTGTTGCGTTCTAAAATGTCAACATTTCATGTGTGCGAGGACTGTGCGACAGACTGAGTGACAGCAATAACAGGAGTAAACGGCATAGCTATACATTTTAAATAAACAAAACAACAGGTGTAAGAATGAGCAGCATCTAATGAGTAGTTTTTACTAGCGGCCATTATTGTTTTGCACAATCATATGAATATGCATACAAGAAGTAGGTAGCGGCCATTATTGTTTGAAATGGCGTATGTTAACAAGAAGAAGAAGCATTGAGTTGTTTTCGCTAGGGGCCATTAACGTTGGCAATAGCGTATGCACAGTGGCCCAGATACAAGTATTCCCTGATGTACGCAAAAAACATGGCAGGCTTCATAAACATACACTTAGGGTGACATCCAAACAACGTAACACCTCATAAAAATATAAGCAAATAAATGATAAATGATGAATAGTGTGTGGCGTGGCACCACTGGCATGAGCGCACGCGACATTTGACGTGGCCTGGCAGCACTGGCCTGAGCGCAGGTTAACTTTTGACAACCTATTTTCTCTCTCTCTCTCGCTTTCCGCCGTCGCGAGCACGCGTGCTATAAAATCTATATAAATCTTGTAACACATCCGATATTGTAGGGAATAAAATAGAAAATATTGAATAAATATCCACAAGTGTAAAGAAAAGAAAGAAAGAAATGCACACATACAATTATTCCCTGATTTACGCAGAAAACATGGCAGGCTTCATAATCATACGCATAGGGTGACATCCAAATACCGTAACACCTCATAAAAATATAAGCAAATAAATGATTAACTAAATCCTCGTAATTAATAAGGCTATGAAATTTTAAAGAAATGACTTAAAACACGATTCCCGAAATTAAATCTATTCAGAAATAGATATGTAACTTATTAAAATAAACAGAATAGAATGATTTAATAACTTCTTATATATAAATATGATTATGCAATTTTAAAGATATTCACTTAAGCATGGTTCCCAAAATTAAAACACGATATCTGTTAATTTGTCGGCATATTTATTCGAAATATTCACCTCCTGATTTAATACACTTGTTACATCGATTTAATAGTGATTCAAACGCGTTTTCCAGCTCATTTTTCTGAATTTCCTCCAGTGCCCTCGTCGAAGCCCGTTGTATGGTCTGAATGTCATCAAAAAAGCATCCATTCAACTTCAATTTCAGATTCGGGAACAAAGAGAAGTCGCACGGTGCCAAATCAGGTGAGTACGGCGGATGATTCAACACACAGACTTGATTCCGAGCCAAAAACTTACAAACATTGAGTGCTGTGTGACTCGGTGCATTATCGTGCAACAGAGACCAACTTTTTGGATCGCGGTATTCTGGTCGAATACGACGGATTCTGGCCATCAAACGCTTCAAAACTTCGATGTAATATTTAACAATTGTTTTCAGGAAGTTTGGATCATTTTCTGCGGCTGCAACGATGTCTCTAGAATGACTGACTTTCATTTTTTTTTGCATTAATTTCAACATCAAACAAAAACGTGTTTTGCAAAATGAATTTTAATAAATATCATGATGAAATAAACAAGGTGAAGCAAGTAGATGGCATACCCTTATTTTGACAAGAGAGCTTTTGAAAAACTGGCATTTCCAAAAAAATTTCTCAAAACATGAAAGTTTTCTTCTTTGTTCGCATTAACCCACTTATGCCGGGTGTATCAAAAAATCAATTTCATTATTATTGAAGTGCTTTGCTGAAAATTCTTTGTTAGAAAAAGCTTCTATCGATTAACGTCTTATATCATTTTTTCAGCGATGCAGATAGTGTCTGTGGTCGTATTTATGGGCAATGGAATACAAATTTTCCAACAAATATAAAAAGCATAACCGGAAATTCCCGTTATTAGTTTTGTACGCAAACTTATTCTGCACCGTTTTGTGTCAATGTCATTGTCAATAAATATGAATACATTGAAAATTATTATTTTAATTCATCTAAAACAAAACAAAAAGTGCAGTGAAAAATGTGGATAAATAAATAAAAACATACATCATAGCATAATTTTGACTTGCCTGTACGGAAACTTATTCTGACTAGTGTACTACGGGGTCGATGATGACGGGGAAAATCCCAAATTAAAAAATTGTGGAAATGTGCAAATACCTTACCAATTTCAACTCTAGATGTTAACATGGACATTGAGGAAAAACAAAAAACAAGGACTTTGTTGAAGCTATGGTAATTTCACTATTGTGTTCAGTATTGATTGTGGCCACAATTAGACCTTTGTAAAGATATTTCTAAGGTGGTCGAAACTGGCTAAATCACGCCTTGTTGTTTGTTTTTCGTCCTCCTGTAAAAGTCGTTTAATGTTAGCGTTATTATTATTACTTTAGTATAGGAAGAATAATCTTTAAGAACGATAATCTAATATTTTCTTTTTTCCATTTGTATAAGATTTCTCACCTCTATGCTATACAAGGCACTTCGCAGGGTATTGACGCACTCTTGCGTCAAATGTTTTCGGACAGCTTCCTGATCACGTTTAACTGGGATGGAAGGTGGGAAAAGCGGGCCTTAAACAAGCTTAAGTTGGTGGATAAGATCATATACGATACATCATTACAATCCCAAATAAATATCTATTATAATTGAAACTGTTTTTCTTTCTTTGCAGATATTTTCCAAGCTCAAGGGGAGTTTATTTAAGCCACCACCGGCAGAAGCAAAAGTAGTTTATTAAAAAAAATTATTAAACAATGTATATAGTGTTAATTTAAATTAGTTTAAATATTATTTCAGTTAAATTTTAGTATTAATTTATTGGTAATTTAATAGTGTTATCAATATATTATTATTAGTTTTTTTTTAATTTTATTTAATTAATTTTTTTTGTATTAGTAAGTCTTTTTAGTATTTTTATCAAACTTATCAAGAAAAATAAATAACTTATTTTCATCTTTTTTGTAAATATTATTTTTTTTAATTTATATAAATGTTTATCATAAATATTTACTCTTTACATATTTTATAAATAAGTAAATGTTATTTGAAAAAGTAATTAAAAATCAAGAAGTCAAAGCAGAGTATTTTGAAAGTCAGCAAACATGTATATTTTAGTATTAAACAAACAGGCATATTTTCACCAAAAATCAAGCGAGACAGCTATACATTTGTTGCGTTCTAAAATGTCAACATTTCATGTGTGCGAGGACTGAGCGACAGACTGAGTGACAGCAATAACAGGAGAAAACGGCATAGCTATACATTTTAAATAAACAAAACAACAGGTGTAAGAATGAGTAGCATATAATGAGTAGTTTTTACTAGCAGCCATTATTGTTTTGCACAATCATATGAATATGCATACAAGAAGTAGGTAGCGGCCATTATTGCTTGAAATGGCGTATGTTAACAAGAAGAAGAAGCATTGAGTTGTTTTCGCTAGGGGCCATTAACGTTGGCAATAGCGTATGCACAGTGGCCCAGATACAAGTATTCCCTGACGTACGCAAAAAACATGGCAGGCTTCATAAACATACACTAAGGGTGACATCCAAACACCGTAATAAAAATATTAGAAAATAAATGATTAACAGCCTGATTCTGTGTATTCTTGACAAATTTTTTATCAAGGCATTTTGTCAAGATTTTTATCAAGCAAAAACTTTGCTGGTATTCTGATGCTACATTGATAAAGTAAAAAGCTCATTTAATTCAACATAAGGCGACAGCTGTCAAATTGTCAAAAAATAAGACAAAAAGTTTAAGTAAAGTAAGTTTTGCTCGCAGGCGACGAAAGGAACAATACCGCCAGTGGTGAAGATGTCCAGATGGCACCAATCGACGACGACGGTGTGGATGTGCCACCGCCCAGCCATGACGAGGTCCAGGTCGCTATCCAGCGACTCAAGAACAACAAAGCTGCAGGGCCGGATGGGCTACCAGCTGAATTGTTCAAGGCCGGCGGCGGTGAGCTGATTGGGTGCATGCATCAGCTCATTTGCAAAATATGGCTGGAGGAACGAATGCCCAACGATTGGAACCTCAGTGCCCTTTGTCCTGTGCTGAAGAAAGGCGACCCAACAATATGCGCCAACTACAGGGGTATCAGCCTACTTCCCATTGCATACAAGGTCCTGACGAGCGTATTATGTGAAAGACTAAAGCCACTCGCCAAGGCGCTGATTGGACCTTATCAGTGCGGCTTTAGACCTGGTAAGTCCACCATCGACCAGATATTCACTCTACGCCAAATCCTGGAGAAGACCCATGAGAATCAAATCGATACACACCATCTCTTCATCGATTACAAGGCAGCATTCGATAGCCCGATAAGGGATCGCCTATATGCCGCATTGTCTGAACTTGGTATCCCTGCAAAGCTCGTTAGACTTTGCAGAGCGACGTTGAGCAATACGCGCAGCTCCGTCAAGGTTGGAAGTGACCTCTCCGACCCCTTTGATACCGTTCGAGGTTTCAGACAGGGTGATCCTTTGTCCTGCGACCTCTTCAACTTCACCATGGAGAGTGTTCTGCGCAAGGCCGGTGTACATCGTAATGGCACAATCTTCAACAAAAGTGTCCAGCTCCTTGCTTACGCTGATGATATTGATGTCATCGGACGTAACAAGCGAGATGTCACCGCTGCCTTTGCGGCTATCGAAAGAGAATCTGCCAAAATGGGTCTGGTGGTAAATGAGGGCAAGACGAAGTATATGCTGTCTACACGCAGGGACTCGCAGCGGCTAGGGTCTCACGTCGAGGCCGACAGGTATGCTTTTGAAGTTGTCAAGGAATTCGTCTACCTTGGCACCGCCATCAACAGCAGCAATGATGTCAGTCTGGAGATAAAGCGAAGGATAACTCTTGCCAACAGGTGCTACTACGGTCTCGGTAGGCAATTGAGAAGTAGAGACCTCTCTCGACCGACAAAACTTTCACTCTATAGGACGCTTATCTTGCCCGTGCTCCTCTATGGCGCTGAAGCATGGACAATGACACGAAACGACATAGCGGCCCTTGGAGTGTTCGAGAGGAAGGTGCTTCGCAAAATCTTCGGCCCTGTTCGGGTTGGTGACGACTATCGTATACGAACCAATAACGAGCTGTATGAGCTGTATAAGGACATGGACGTAGCGCAGCGAATTAACATCCAGCGGCTACGCTGGCTCGGTCATGTCTGCCGCATGGACGACGAAGCTCCGGCGAAAAAGGTATTCGATGCGATGGTTGGAGGTCGACGGCGAAGAGGGAGGCCGTGTCTCCGGTGGAAGGACCAAGTGGAAGAGGCCCTGGTATCTCTTGGTGTGACCAACTGGAGAAGGCGCGCGCGAAGCAGAGGCGCCTGGAGAGAAGTTTTGCGGCAGGCCGTAACCCGATAACGGGTTGTTATGGCCAGTTAAGTAAGTAAGTAAGTAAGTTTTGCAAAAAAAAAATCCGGCCTTGATAGCCCAGCGGGTAGCGCGCTGGCTTCTCATACCGAGCGCCCCAGGTTCGAATCCTGGCTGGGCTGGAAATAAGTTCGTGCGGTTTTTTCAATAGTTTCACAATAGGCGCTTTTTGCATACAAAAAATAATTCGTGGGAGGTAACGGAATTTTTTTTTTATTTTCTCTGATGTAAAACTGTAAACATGCACAATTCTTCCATTTTCAATAGGCAAAATTTCAATTTGTATTCTGTTGTCAATAGCATTCACACTTTTGACAATTTATCAAGAAAAGAGCTTTTATTTTTGGGAATAGAATACCGATTCTTGACAAATAATAAAAACTTGACAAATAGTCAATATGGTGAATTTATCAAGTGTACAGAATTGGGCTGTAAGTAAATCCTCGTAATTAATAAGGCTATGAAATTTTAAAGAAATTACTTAAAACACGATTCCCGAAATGAAATATATTCAGAAATAGATATGTAACTTATTAAAATAAACAGAATAGAATGATTTAATAACTTCTTATATGTAAATTTGATTATGCAATTTTAAAGATATTCACTTAAGCATGGTTCCCAAAATTAAAACACGATATCTGTTAATTTGTCGGCATATTTATTCGAAATATTCACCTCCTGATTCAATACACTTGTTACATCGATTTAATAGTGATTCAAACGAGTGTTCCAGCTCATTTTTCGGAATTTCCTCCAGTGCCCTCGTGGAAGCCCGTTGTATGGTCTGAATGTCATCAAAAAAGCATCCATTCAACTTCAATTTCAGTTTCGGGAACAAAGAGAAGTCGCACGGTGCCAAATCAGGTGAGTACGGCGGATGATTCAACACACAGACTTGATTCCGAGCCAAAAACTTACAAACATTGAGTGCTGTGTGACTCGGTGCATTATCGTGCAACAGAGACCAACTTTTTGGATCGCGGTATTCTGGTCGAATACGACGGATTCTGGCCACCAAACGCTTCAAAACTTCGACGTAATATTAAACAATTGTTTTCAGGAAGTTTGGATCATTTTCTGCGGCTGCAACGATGTCTCTAGGATGACTGACTCTCATTATTTTTTGCATTAATTTCAACATCAAACAAAAACGTGTTTTGCAAAATGAATTTTAATAAATATCATGATGAAATAAACAAGGTGAAGCAAGTGACGGCATACCCTTATTTTGACAAGAGAGCTTTTGAAAAACTGACATTTCCAAAAAAAATTTCTCAAAACATGAAAGTTTTCTTCTTTGTTCGCATTAACCCACTTATGCCCGGTGTATCAAAAAATCAATTTCATTATTATTGTGCTTTGTGCTTTACTGAAAATTCTTTGTTAGAAAAAGCTTCTATCGATTAACGTCTTATATCTTTTTTCAGTGATGCAGATAGTGTCTGTGGTCGTATTTATGGGCAATTTTGACTTGTAACGCCTAGGCTCCAGTTCGGAGCTATAGTTAAGAGTCTGCATTATTCCGATTCGTTGCCGTGGCGACAGATCCCCACGCTGTATAACTATTGGTATTGCCATGTGCTGTCTTGCACAAACAGCATCTACTCGGCATTTTCTCCGCGATCAAAATTTTAAAACACAAGAATATTTTCGCTTTCACGTTTTGATTGGGGTTCAAAATATTCTCTCAACGCCAAAACAAAATTGAATTTCAAATGCTATGTTTCAAAATAAGGGTATGGGGTGACAAAACTGTCAGCTACTAGCTTCTTCTTGTTTATTTCGTCATGAATAAATATTAAATGTCAGCCAAATGGCATGTAAATTTTGGAAAATTCTAGTAAGATTATCCTTTTATCCATTTTTAATTTTTTTTCTGTTGGATTCTATTGCTTTCTATAAAATTTCAAGCACATATACGGTTCCAAATAATTTACAAGTCCGTTTACTGTTCAATGGAATACAAATTTTCCAATAAATATAAAAAGTATAACCGGAAATTCCCGTTATTAGTTTTGTACGCAAACTTATTCTGCACCGTTTTGTGTCAATGTCATTGTCAATAAATATGAATACATTGAAAATTATTATTTTAATTCATCTAAAACAAAACAAAAAGTGCAGTGAAAAATGTGGATAAATAAATAAAAACATACATCATAGCATAATTTTGACTTGCCTGTACGGAAACTTATTCTGACTAGTGTACTACGGGGTCGATGATGACGGGGAAAACCCCAAATTAAAAAATTGTGGAAATGTATAAATACCTTACAAATTTCAACTCTAGATGTTAACATGGACATTGCGGAAAAACAAAAAACAAGGACTTTGTTGAAGCTATGGTAATTTCAGTATTGTGTTCAGTATTGATTGTGGCCACAATTAGACCTTTGTAAAGATATTTCTAAGGTGGTCGAAACTGGCTAAATCACGCCTTGTTGTTTGTTTTTCGTCCTCCTGTAAAAGTCGTTTAATGTTAGCGTTATTATTATTACTTTAGTATAGGAAGAATAATCTTTAAGAACGATAATCTATTTTTTTTTTCCATTTGTATAAGATTTCTCACCTCTATGCTATAAAAGGCACTTCGCAGGATATTGACGCACTCTTGCGTCAAATGTTTTCGGACAGCTTTCTGATCAAGTTGAACTGGGATGGAAGGTGCGAAAAGCGGGCCTTAAACAAGCTTAAGTTGGTGGATAAGATCATATACGATACATCATTACAATCCCATATAAATAACTATTATAATTGAAACTGTTTTTCTTTCTTTGCAGATATTTTCCAAGCTCAAGGGGGGTTTATTTAAGCCACCACCGGCAGAAGCAAAAGTAGTTTATTAAAAAAAATTATTAAAGAATGTATATAGAATAGAATAGAATTGATAAGGGGGTATGTTGCACTGAGACCAAGATTGATCTATTGTGCCCCCTACAATTGTTAGAGCACGTCCCCTAAACCTACCGCCCTAATGAAACTTAGTAACTCTCGGGGGTTTAGGTGCTTGACGTCCTCTTCTGCAAGCCAAATCCGGCCCAGGTAACGTAACCTGCTGCGACAAGCCGCATTACAGTGCAATAAAATGTGTTCGGGAGTCTCCTCTGCTGTTTCGCAGAGTCTACAGACGCTTACCTGTTCTATCCCGATTGTATGCATGTGTTTCCTCAGTCTGCAGTGCCCAGTTATCAGACCTGTTACCTGTCTAAGCTGGTTTCTCCTTAGTTTGAGGCACTCTTCACTCCATTTGGGGTTATTATCTTTGATGAAGATTTTCGATTGCCTGAGACCGGGGGCGCTAGCCCCCGTGTTCTGTTTTCCTGGTTCTTTCCTCAAGTCTCAGTGACTCCGTTATGGCGCTTTTGCCCAGCCCAATGAAGGGTACAGGACCCAGGGGGGGGGGCGTGGCTGCCGCGGTTCAAGCGAGGCTGTCCGCTTCCTCGTTTCCTCCGATACCTCTGTGTCCTGGAACCCAGAGGATCTTTACGTGGTTACACCTGCCCAGTGCATTCAATGCCTCGATGCATTCCAGCACTAACCCTGAGGTTATCTCATATGAGATTAGTGCTTTGATGGCTGCTTGGCTGTCGGAGCAGATGACGATGTCTTGCCGCCTGTACTCACGCTCGAGATTGAACTGCACACAGAGCCTGATTGCATATAGTTCCGCCTGGAATATGCTGGGTGTTTTCCCCATGTGCTCATAGTGCTTGAGGCGAGGTCCAAACACCCCTGCCCCTGTTCCCTCGTGCGTTTTCGAGCCATCTGTAAACCACTTAATTGTGTGTGATCTAAAATGGATCTGGTGGTCTTCCCAGGCCCAGTCTGTTTTATTGCTCATATAAACTCCGAAGTATTTTTCGTAGTTATATGTTCTTGTTATTGTATCCATCGGATACAAAACATAAGGGTTACTAGTGGATAGCACATCTAAGTCTCTGTGCCTAAGGATGTGATCCCCCCCTTTACTAGTTCTAGCCAGTCCAAGGATAGTACGCTTGGCCGCCATCTCAATTGCTACGTGCAATGGCGATATGTTAAATATCACCTCCAGTGCCATCGTGGGACAGGTTCTCATAGCACCTGTGATGCACGTGCACGCAAGTCGCTGGACCTTGTCGAGTTTTTTCCTCACTGTTGTGAGTGTGGCTCTCGGAGCCCATGCCACTGCTGCATATGTGAGTACTGGCCTCACAATCATGGTATACATCCATTTCAGTATGCTCGGGTTACATCCCCAAGTTCTGCCTGCCAAGGATCTACATACCATGACCGCCTTTGTTGCTTTACTGATAACTGCCTCCACATGCTTGTTCCAGAGTAACTTCGAATCTAGTGTTACACCTAGGTACTTCACCAACAATGTATATAGTGTTAATTTAAATTAGTTTAAGTATTATTTTAGTTTAATTTTTGTATTTATTGGTCATTTAATAGTGTTATCAATATATTATTTTTAGTTTTTTTTAATTTTATTTATTTAATTTTTTTTGTATTAGTAAGTCTTTTTAGTATTTTTATCAAACTTATCAAGAAAAATAAATAACTTACTTTCATCTGTTTTGTAAATATTATTTTTTTTTAATTTATATAAATGTTTATCATCAATATTTACTCTTTACATATTTTATAAATAAGTAAATGTTATTTGAAAAAGTAATTAAAAATCAAGAAGTCAAAGCAGAGTATTTTAAAAGTCAGCAAACATGTATATTTAAGTATTAAACAAACAGTTATATTTTCACCAAAAATCAAGCGAGACAGCTATACATTTGTTGCGTTCTAAAATGTCAACATTTCATGTGTGCGAGGACTGTGCGACAGACTGAGTGACAGCAATAACAGGAGTAAACGGCATAGCTATACATTTTAAATAAACAAAACAACAGGTGTAAGAATGAGCAGCATCTAATGAGTAGTTTTTACTAGCGGCCATTATTGTTTTGCACAATCATATGAATATGCATACAAGAAGTAGGTAGCGGCCATTATTGTTTGAAATGGCGTATGTTAACAAGAAGAAGAAGCATTGAGTTGTTTTCGCTAGGGGCCATTAACGTTGGCAATAGCGTATGCACAGTGGCCCAGATACAAGTATTCCCTGATGTACGCAAAAAACATGGCAGGCTTCATAAACATACACTTAGGGTGACATCCAAACAACGTAACACCTCATAAAAATATAAGCAAATAAATGATAAATGATGAATAGTGAGTGGCGTGGCACCACTGGCATGAGCGCACGCGACATTTGACGTGGCCTGGCAGCACTGGCCTGAGCGCAGGTTAACTTTTAACAACCTATTTTCTCTCTCTCTCTCGTTTTCCGCCGTCGCGAGCACGCGTGCTATAAAATCTATATAAATCTTGTAACATATCCGATATTGTAGGGAATAAAATAGAAAATATTGAATAAATATCCACAAGTGTAAAGAAAAGAAAGAAAGAAATGCACACATACAATTATTCCCTGATTTACGCAGAAAACGTGGGAGGCTTCATAATCATACGCATAGGGTGACATCCAAATACCGTAACACCTCATAAAAATATAAGCAAATAAATGATTAACTAAATCCTCGTAATTAATAAGGCTATGAAATTTTAAGGAAATGACTTAAAACACGATTCCCGAAATTAAATCTATTCAGAAATAGATATGTAACTTATTAAAATAAACAGAATAGAATGATTTAATAACTTCTTATATATAAATATGATTATGCAATTTTAAAGATATTCACTTAAGCATGGTTCCCAAAATTAAAACACGATATCTGTTAATTTGTCGGCATATTTATTCGAAATATTCACCTCCTGATTTAATACACTTGTTACATCGATTTAATAGTGATTCAAACGCGTTTTCCAGCTCATTTTTCTGAATTTCCTCCAGTGCCCTCGTCGAAGCCCGTTGTATGGTCTGAATGTCATCAAAAAAGCATCCATTCAACTTCAATTTCAGTTTCGGGAACAAAGAGAAGTCGCACGGTGCCAAATCAGGTGAGTACGGCGGATGATTCAACACACAGACTTGATTCCGAGCCAAAAACTTACAAACATTGAGTGCTGTGTGACTCGGTGCATTATCGTGCAACAGAGACCAACTTTTTGGATCGCGGTATTCTGGTCGAATACGACGGATTCTGGCCATCAAACGCTTCAAAACTTCGATGTAATATTTAACAATTGTTTTCAGGAAGTTTGGATCATTTTCTGCGGCTGCAACGATGTCTCTAGAATGACTGACTCTCATTATTTTTTGCATTAATTTCAACATCCAACAAAAACGTGTTTTGCAAAATAAATTTTAATAAATATCATGATGAAATAAACAAGGTGAAGCAAGTAGATGGCATACCCTTATTTTGACAAGAGAGCTTTTGAAAAACTGACATTTCCAAAAAAAAATTCTCAAAACATGAAAGTTTTCTTCTTTGTTCGCATTAACCCACTTATGCCGGGTGTATCAAAAAATCAATTTCATTATTATTGAAGTGCTTTGCTGAAAATTCTTTGTTAGAAAAAGCTTCTATCGATTAACGTCTTATATCATTTTTTCAACGATGCAGGTAGTGTCTGTGGTCGTATTTATGGGCAATGGAATACAAATTTTCCAACAAATATAAAAAGCATAACCGGAAATTCCCGTTATTAGTTTTGTACGCAAACTTATTCTGCACCGTTTTGTGTCAATGTCATTGTCAATAAATATGAATACATTGAAAATTATTATTTTAATTCATCTAAAACAAAACAAAAAGTGCAGTGAAAAATGTGGATAAATAAATAAAAACATACATCATAGCATAATTTTGACTTGCCTGTACGGAAACTTATTCTGACTAGTGTACTACGGGGTCGATGATGACGGGGAAAACCCCAAATTAAAAAATTGTGGAAATGTGCAAATACCTTACCAATTTCAACTCTAGATGTTAACATGGACATTGAGGAAAAACAAAAAACAAGGACTTTGTTGAAGCTATGGTAATTTCAGTATTGTGTTCAGTATTGATTGTGGCCACAATTAGACCTTTGTAAAGATATTTCTAAGGTGGTCGAAACTGGCTAAATCACGCCTTGTTGTTTGTTTTTCGTCCTCCTGTAAAAGTCGTTTAATGTTAGCGTTATTATTATTACTTTAGTATAGGAAGAATAATCTTTAAGAACGATAATCTAATTTTTTCTTTTTTCCATTTGTATAAGATTTCTCACCTCTATGCTATACAAGGCATTTCGCAGGGTATTGACGCACTCTTGCGTCAAATGTTTTCGGACAGCTTCCTGATCACGTTTAACTGGGATGGAAGGTGGGAAAAGCGGGCCTTAAACAAGCTTAAGTTGGTGGATAAGATCATATACGATACATCATTACAATCCACAATAAATATCTATTATAATTGAAACTGTTTTTCTTTCTTTGCAGATATTTTCCAAGCTCAAGGGGAGTTTATTTAAGCCACCACCGGCAGAAGCAAAAGTAGTTTATTAAAAAAAATTATTAAACAATGTATATAGTGTTAATTTAAATTAGTTTAAATATTATTTTAGTTAAATTTTAGTATTAATTTATTGGTAATTTAATAGTGTTATCAATATATTATTATTAGTTTTTTTTTTAATTTTATTTATTTAATTTTTTTTGTATTAGTAAGTCTTTTTAGTATTTTTATCAAACTTATCAAGAAAAATAAATAACTTATTTTCATCTTTTTTGTAAATATTATTTTTTTAAAATTATATAAATGTTTATCATAAATATTTACTCGTTACATATTTTATAAATAAGTAAATGTTATTTGAAAAAGTAATTAAAAATCAAGAAGTCAAAGCAGAGTATTTTAAAAGTCAGCAAACATGTATATTTTAGTATTAAACAAACAGGCATATTTTCACCAAAAATCAAGCGAGACAGCTATACATTTGTTGCGTTCTAAAATGTCAACATTTCATGTGTGCGAGGACTGAGCGACAGACTGAGTGACAGCAATAACAGGAGAAAACGGCATAGCTATACATTTTAAATAAACAAAACAACAGGTGTAAGAATGAGTAGCATCTAATGAGTAGTTTTTACTAGCAGCCATTATTGTTTTGCACAATCATATGAATATGCATACAAGAAGTAGGTAGCGGCCATTATTGCTTGAAATGGCGTATGTTAACAAGAAGAAGAAGCATTGAGTTGTTTTCGCTAGGGGCCATTAACGTTGGCAATAGCGTATGCACAGTGGCCCAGATACAAGTATTCCCTGACGTACGCAAAAAACATGGCAGGCTTCATAAACATACACTAAGGGTGACATCCAAACACCGTAATAAAAATATAAGCAAATAAATGATTAACAGCCTGATTCTGTGTATTCTTGACAAATTTTTTATCAAGGCATTTTGTCAAGATTTTTATCAAGCAAAAACTTTGCTGGTATTCTGATGCTACATTGATAAAGTAAAAAGCTCATTTAATTCAACATAAGGTGAATATGCGACAGCTGTCAAATTGTCAAAAAATAAGACAAAACGTTTAAGTAAAGTAAGTTTTGCACAAAAAAAAACCGGCCTTGATAGCCCAGCGGGTAGCGCGCTGGCTTCTCATACCGAGCGCCCCAGGTTCGAATCCTGGCTGGGCTGGAAATAAGTTCGTGCGGTTTTTTCAATAGTTTCACAATAGGCGCTGTTTGCATACAAAAAATAATTCGTGGGAGGTAACGGAATTTTTTTTTTATTTTCTCTGATGTAAAACTGTAAACATGCACAATTCTTCCATTTTCAATAGGCAAAATTTCAATTTGTATGCTGTTGTCAATAGCATTCACACTTTTGACAATTTATCAAGAAAAGAGCTTTTATTTTTGGGAATAGAATACCGATTCTTGACAAATAATAAAAACTTGACAAATAGTCAATATGGTGAATTTATCAAGTGTACAGAATTGGGCTGTAAGTAAATCCTCGTAATTAATAAGGCTATGAAATTTTAAAGAAATTACTTAAAACACGATTCCCGAAATGAAATATATTCAGAAATAGATATGTAACTTATTAAAATAAACAGAATAGAATGATTTAATAACTTCTTATATGTAAATTTGATTATGCAATTTTAAAGATATTCACTTAAGCATGGTTCCCAAAATTAAAACACGATATCTGTTAATTTGTCGGCATATTTATTCGAAATATTCACCTCCTGATTCAATACACTTGTTACATCGATTTAATAGTGATTCAAACGAGTGTTCCAGCTCATTTTTCGGAATTTCCTCCAGTGCCCTCGTGGAAGCCCGTTGTATGGTCTGAATGTCATCAAAAAAGCATCCATTCAACTTCAATTTCAGTTTCGGGAACAAAGAGAAGTCGCACGGTGCCAAATCAGGTGAGTACGGCGGATGATTCAACACACAGACCTGATTCCGAGCCAAAAACTTACGAACATTGAGTGCTGTGTGACTTGGTGCATTATCGTGCAACAGAGACCAACTTTTTGGATCGCGGTATTCTGGTCGAATACGACGGATTCTGGCCATCAAACGCTTCAAAACTTCGATGTAATATTAAACAATAGTTTTCAGGAAGTTTGGATCATTTTCTGCGGCTGCAACGATGTCTCTAGAATGATTGACTCTCATTATTTTTTGCATTAATTTCAACATCAAACAAAAACGTGTTTTGCAAAATGAATTTTAATAAATATCATGATGAAATAAACAAGGTGAAGCAAGTAGATGGCATACCCTTATTTTGACAAGAGAGCTTTTGAAAAACTGACATTTCCAAAAAAAATTTCTCAAAACATGAAAGTTTTCTTCTTTGTTCGCATTAACCCACGTATGCCGGGTGTATCAAAAAATCAATTTCATTATTATTGTGCTTTGTGCTTTGCTGAAAATTCTTTGTTAGAAAAAGCTTCTATCGATTAACGTCTTATATCATTTTTTCAGCGATGCAGATAGTGTCTGTGGTCGTATTTATGGGCAATTTTGACTTGTAACGCCTAGGCTCCAGTTCGGAGCTATAGTTAAGAGTCTGCATTATTCCGATTCGTTGCCGTGGCGACAGATCCCACGCTGTATAACTATTGGTATTGCCATGTGCTGTCTTGCACAAACAGCATCTACGCGGCATTGTCTCCGCGATCAAAATTTTGAAACACAAGAATATTTTCGCTTTCACGTTTTGATTGGGGTTCAAAATATTCTCTCAACGCCAAAACAAAATTGAATTTCAAATGCTTTGTTTCAAAATAAGGGTATAGGGTGACAAAACTGTCAGCTACTAGCTTCTTCTTGTTTATTTCGTCATGAATAAATATTAAATGTCAGCCAAATGGCATGTAAATTTTGGAAAATTCTAGTAAGATTATCCTTTTATTCATTTTTAATTTTTTTTCTGTTGGATTCTATTGCTTTCTATAAAATTTCAAGCACATATACGGTTCCAAATAATTTACAAGTCCGTTTATTGTTCAATGGAATAGAAATTTTCCAAGAAATATAAAAAGCATAACCGGAAATTCCCGTTATTAGTTTTGTACGCAAACTTATTTTGCACCGTTTTGTGTCATTGTCATTGTCAATAAATATGAATACATTGAAAATTATTATTTTAATTCATCTAAAACAAAACAAAAAGTGCAGTGAAAAATGTGGATAAATAAATAAATACATACATCATAGCATAATTTTGACTTGCCTGTACGGAAACTTATTCTGACTAGTGTACTACGGGGTCGATGATGACGGGGAAAACCCCAAATTAAAAAATTGTGGAAATGTGCAAATACCTTACCAATTTCAACTCTAGATGTTAATATGGACATTGAGGAAAAACAAAAAACAAGGACTTTGTTGAAGCTATGGTAATTTCAGTATTGTGTGCAGTATTGATTGTGGCCACAATTAGACCTTTGTAAAGGTATTTCTAAGGTGGTCGAAACTGGCTAAATCACGCCTTGTTGTTTGTTTTTCGTCCTCCTGTAAAAGTCGTTTAATGTTAGCGTTATTATTATTACTTTAGTATAGGAAGAATAATCTTTAAGAACGATAATCTAATTTTTTTTTCCATTTGTATAAGATTTCTCACCTCTATGCTATAAAAGGCACTTCGCAGGATATTGACGCACTCTTGCGTCAAATGTTTTCGGACAGCTTCCTGATCACGTTTAACTGGGATGGAAGGTGGGAAAAGCGGGCCTTAAACAAGCTTAAGTTGGTGGATAAGATCATATACGATACATCATTACAATCCCAAATAAATATCTATTATAATTGAAACTGTTTTTCTTTCTTTGCAGATATTTTCCAAGCTCAAGGGGAGTTTATTTAAGCCACCACCGGCAGAAGCAAAAGTAGTTTATTAAAAAAAATTATTAAACAATGTATATAGTGTTAATTTAAATTAGTTTAAATATTATTTTAGTTAAATTTTAGTATTAATTTATTGGTAATTTAATAGTGTTATCAATATATTATTATTAGTTTTTTTTTAATTTTATTTATTTAATTTTTTTTGTATTAGTAAGTCTTTTTAGTATTTTTATCAAACTTATCAAGAAAAATAAATAACTTATTTTCATCTTTTTTGTAAATATTATTTTTTTTAATTTATATAAATGTTTATCATAAATATTTACTCGTTACATATTTTATAAATAAGTAAATGTTATTTGAAAAAGTAATTAAAAATCAAGAAGTCAAAGCAGAGTATTTTAAAAGTCAGCAAACATGTATATTTTAGTATTAAACAAACAGGCATATTTTCACCAAAAATCAAGCGAGACAGCTATACATTTGTTGCGTTCTAAAATGTCAACATTTCATGTGTGCGAGGACTGAGCGACAGACTGAGTGACAGCAATAACAGGAGAAAACGGCATAGCTATACACTTTAAATAAACAAAACAACAGGTGTAAGAATGAGTAGCATCTAATGAGTAGTTTTTACTAGCAGCCATTATTGTTTTGCACAATCATATGAATATGCATACAAGAAGTAGGTAGCGGCCATTATTGCTTGAAATGGCGTATGTTAACAAGAAGAAGAAGCATTGAGTTGTTTTCGCTAGGGGCCATTAACGTTGGCAATAGCGTATGCACAGTGGCCCAGATACAAGTATTCCCTGACGTACGCAAAAAACATGGCAGGCTTCATAAACATACACTTAGGGTGACATCCAAACAACGTAACACCTCATAAAAATATAAGCAAATAAATGATAAATGATGAATAGTGTGTGGCGTGGCACCACTGGCATGAGCGCACGCGACATTTGACGTGGCCTGGCAGCACTGGCCTGAGCGCAGGTTAACTTTTGACAACCTATTTTCTCTCTCTCTCTCGCTTTCCGCCGTCGCGAGCACGCGTGCTATAAAATCTATATAAATCTTGTAACATATCCGATATTGTAGGGAATAAAATAGAAAATATTGAATAAATATCCACAAGTGTAAAGAAAAGAAAGAAAGAAATGCACACATACAATTATTCCCTGATTTACGCAGAAAACATGGCAGGCTTCATAATCATACGCATAGGGTGACATCCAAATACCGTAACACCTCATAAAAATATAAGCAAATAAATGATTAACTAAATCCTCGTAATTAATAAGGCTATGAAATTTTAAAGAAATGACTTAAAACACGATTCCCGAAATTAAATCTTCAGAAATAGATATGTAACTTATTAAAATAAACAGAATAGAATGATTTAATAACTTCTTATATATAAATATGATTATGCAATTTTAAAGATATTCACTTAAGCATGGTTCCCAAAATTAAAACACGATATCTGTTAATTTGTCGGCATATTTATTCGAAATATTCACCTCCTGATTTAATACACTTGTTACATCGATTTAATAGTGATTCAAACGCGTTTTCCAGCTCATTTTTCTGAATTTCCTCCAGTGCCCTCGTCGAAGCCCGTTGTATGGTCTGAATGTCATCAAAAAAGCATCCATTCAACTTCAATTTCAGTTTCGGGAACAAAGAGAAGTCGCACGGTGCCAAATCAGGTGAGTACGGCGGATGATTCAACACACAGACTTGATTCCGAGCCAAAAACTTACAAACATTGAGTGCTGTGTGACTCGGTGCATTATCGTGCAACAGAGACCAACTTTTTGGATCGCGGTATTCTGGTCGAATACGACGGATTCTGGCCATCAAACGCTTCAAAACTTCGATGTAATATTTAACAATTGTTTTCAGGAAGTTTGGATCATTTTCTGCGGCTGCAACGATGTCTCTAGAATGATTGACTCTCATTATTTTTTGCATTAATTTCAACATCAAACAAAAACGTGTTTTGCAAAATGAATTTTAATAAATATCATGATGAAATAAACAAGGTGAAGCAAGTAGATGGCATACCCTTATTTTGACAAGAGAGCTTTTGAAAAACTGACATTTCCAAAAAAAATTTCTCAAAACATGAAAGTTTTCTTCTTTGTTCGCATTAACCCACTTATGCCGGGTGTATCAAAAAATCAATTTCATTATTATTGAAGTGCTTTGCTGAAAATTCTTTGTTAGAAAAAGCTTCTATCGATTAACGTCTTATATCATTTTTTCAGCGATGCAGATAGTGTCTGTGGTCGTATTTATGGGCAATGGAATACAAATTTTCCAACAAATATAAAAAGCATAACCGGAAATTCCCGTTATTAGTTTTGTACGCAAACTTATTCTGCACCGTTTTGTGTCAATGTCATTGTCAATAAATATGAATACATTGAAAATTATTATTTTAATTCATCTAAAACAAAACAAAAAGTGCAGTGAAAAATGTGGATAAATAAATAAAAACATACATCATAGCATAATTTTGACTTGCCTGTACGGAAACTTATTCTGACTAGTGTACTACGGGGTCGATGATGACGGGGAAAACCCCAAATTAAAAAATTGTGGAAATGTGCAAATACCTTACCAATTTCAACTCTAGATGTTAACATGGACATTGAGGAAAAACAAAAAACAAGGACTTTGTTGAAGCTATGGTAATTTCAGTATTGTGTTCAGTATTGATTGTGGCCACAATTAGACCTTTGTAAAGATATTTCTAAGGTGGTCGAAACTGGCTAAATCACGCCTTGTTGTTTGTTTTTCGTCCTCCTGTAAAAGTCGTTTAATGTTAGCGTTATTATTATTACTTTAGTATAGGAAGAATAATCTTTAAGAACGATAATCTAATTTTTTCTTTTTTCCATTTGTATAAGATTTCTCACCTCTATGCTATACAAGGCATTTCGCAGGGTATTGACGCACTCTTGCGTCAAATGTTTTCGGACAGCTTCCTGATCACGTTTAACTGGGATGGAAGGTGGGAAAAGCGGGCCTTAAACAAGCTTAAGTTGGTGGATAAGATCATATACGATACATCATTACAATCCACAATAAATATCTATTATAATTGAAACTGTTTTTCTTTCTTTGCAGATATTTTCCAAGCTCAAGGGGAGTTTATTTAAGCCACCACCGGCAGAAGCAAAAGTAGTTTATTAAAAAAAATTATTAAACAATGTATATAGTGTTAATTTAAATTAGTTTAAATATTATTTTAGTTAAATTTTAGTATTAATTTATTGGTAATTTAATAGTGTTATCAATATATTATTATTAGTTTTTTTTTAATTTTATTTATTTAATTTTTTTTGTATTAGTAAGTCTTTTTAGTATTTTTATCAAACTTATCAAGAAAAATAAATAACTTATTTTCATCTTTTTTGTAAATATTATTTTTTTTAATTTATATAAATGTTTATCATAAATATTTACTCGTTACATATTTTATAAATAAGTAAATGTTATTTGAAAAAGTAATTAAAAATCAAGAAGTCAAAGCAGAGTATTTTAAAAGTCAGCAAACATGTATATTTTAGTATTAAACAAACAGGCATATTTTCACCAAAAATCAAGCGAGACAGCTATACATTTGTTGCGTTCTAAAATGTCAACATTTCATGTGTGCGAGGACTGAGCGACAGACTGAGTGACAGCAATAACAGGAGAAAACGGCATAGCTATACATTTTAAATAAACAAAACAACAGGTGTAAGAATGAGTAGCATCTAATGAGTAGTTTTTACTAGCAGCCATTATTGTTTTGCACAATCATATGAATATGCATACAAGAAGTAGGTAGCGGCCATTATTGCTTGAAATGGCGTATGTTAACAAGAAGAAGAAGCATTGAGTTGTTTTCGCTAGGGGCCATTAACGTTGGCAATAGCGTATGCACAGTGGCCCAGATACAAGTATTCCCTGACGTACGCAAAAAACATGGCAGGCTTCATAAACATACACTAAGGGTGACATCCAAACACCGTAATAAAAATATAAGCAAATAAATGATTAACAGCCTGATTCTGTGTATTCTTGACAAATTTTTTATCAAGGCATTTTGTCAAGATTTTTATCAAGCAAAAACTTTGCTGGTATTCTGATGCTACATTGATAAAGTAAAAAGCTCATTTAATTCAACATAAGGTGAATATGCGACAGCTGTCAAATTGTCAAAAAATAAGACAAAAAGTTTAAGTAAAGTAAGTTTTGCACAAAAAAAAACCGGCCTTGATAGCCCAGCGGGTAGCGCGCTGGCTTCTCATACCGAGCGCCCCAGGTTCGAATCCTGGCTGGGCTGGAAATAAGTTCGTGCGGTTTTTTCAATAGTTTCACAATAGGCGCTGTTTGCATACAAAAAATAATTCGTGGGAGGTAACGGAATTTTTTTTTTATTTTCTCTGATGTAAAACTGTAAACATGCACAATTCTTCCATTTTCAATAGGCAAAATTTCAATTTGTATGCTGTTGTCAATAGCATTCACACTTTTGACAATTTATCAAGAAAAGAGCTTTTATTTTTGGGAATAGAATACCGATTCTTGACAAATAATAAAAACTTGACAAATAGTCAATATGGTGAATTTATCAAGTGTACAGAATTGGGCTGTAAGTAAATCCTCGTAATTAATAAGGCTATGAAATTTTAAAGAAATTACTTAAAACACGATTCCCGAAATGAAATATATTCAGAAATAGATATGTAACTTATTAAAATAAACAGAATAGAATGATTTAATAACTTCTTATATGTAAATTTGATTATGCAATTTTAAAGATATTCACTTAAGCATGGTTCCCAAAATTAAAACACGATATCTGTTAATTTGTCGGCATATTTATTCGAAATATTCACCTCCTGATTCAATACACTTGTTACATCGATTTAATAGTGATTCAAACGAGTGTTCCAGCTCATTTTTCGGAATTTCCTCCAGTGCCCTCGTGGAAGCCCGTTGTATGGTCTGAATGTCATCAAAAAAGCATCCATTCAACTTCAATTTCAGTTTCGGGAACAAAGAGAAGTCGCACGGTGCCAAATCAGGTGAGTACGGCGGATGATTCAACACACAGACCTGATTCCGAGCCAAAAACTTACGAACATTGAGTGCTGTGTGACTTGGTGCATTATCGTGCAACAGAGACCAACTTTTTGGATCGCGGTATTCTGGTCGAATACGACGGATTCTGGCCATCAAACGCTTCAAAACTTCGATGTAATATTAAACAATAGTTTTCAGGAAGTTTGGATCATTTTCTGCGGCTGCAACGATGTCTCTAGAATGATTGACTCTCATTATTTTTTGCATTAATTTCAACATCAAACAAAAACGTGTTTTGCAAAATGAATTTTAATAAATATCATGATGAAATAAACAAGGTGAAGCAAGTAGATGGCATACCCTTATTTTGACAAGAGAGCTTTTGAAAAACTGACATTTCCAAAAAAAATTTCTCAAAACATGAAAGTTTTCTTCTTTGTTCGCATTAACCCACGTATGCCGGGTGTATCAAAAAATCAATTTCATTATTATTGTGCTTTGTGCTTTGCTGAAAATTCTTTGTTAGAAAAAGCTTCTATCGATTAACGTCTTATATCATTTTTTCAGCGATGCAGATAGTGTCTGTGGTCGTATTTATGGGCAATTTTGACTTGTAACGCCTAGGCTCCAGTTCGGAGCTATAGTTAAGAGTCTGCATTATTCCGATTCGTTGCCGTGGCGACAGATCCCACGCTGTATAACTATTGGTAT
This sequence comes from Melieria omissa, assembly GCA_963971225.1. NCBI lineage: Eukaryota > Metazoa > Arthropoda > Insecta > Diptera > Ulidiidae > Melieria > Melieria omissa. The sequence goes on along the minus strand of OZ020268.1, from coordinate 63,062,639 downwards.
TGCCATGTGCTGTCTTGCACAAACAGCATCTACGCGGCATTGTCTCCGCGATCAAAATTTTGAAACACAAGAATATTTTCGCTTTCACGTTTTGATTGGGGTTCAAAATATTCTCTCAACGCCAAAACAAAATTGAATTTCAAATGCTTTGTTTCAAAATAAGGGTATAGGGTGACAAAACTGTCAGCTACTAGCTTCTTCTTGTTTATTTCGTCATGAATAAATATTAAATGTCAGCCAAATGGCATGTAAATTTTGGAAAATTCTAGTAAGATTATCCTTTTATTCATTTTTAATTTTTTTTCTGTTGGATTCTATTGCTTTCTATAAAATTTCAAGCACATATACGGTTCCAAATAATTTACAAGTCCGTTTATTGTTCAATGGAATAGAAATTTTCCAAGAAATATAAAAAGCATAACCGGAAATTCCCGTTATTAGTTTTGTACGCAAACTTATTTTGCACCGTTTTGTGTCATTGTCATTGTCAATAAATATGAATACATTGAAAATTATTATTTTAATTCATCTAAAACAAAACAAAAAGTGCAGTGAAAAATGTGGATAAATAAATAAATACATACATCATAGCATAATTTTGACTTGCCTGTACGGAAACTTATTCTGACTAGTGTACTACGGGGTCGATGATGACGGGGAAAACCCCAAATTAAAAAATTGTGGAAATGTGCAAATACCTTACCAATTTCAACTCTAGATGTTAATATGGACATTGAGGAAAAACAAAAAACAAGGACTTTGTTGAAGCTATGGTAATTTCAGTATTGTGTGCAGTATTGATTGTGGCCACAATTAGACCTTTGTAAAGGTATTTCTAAGGTGGTCGAAACTGGCTAAATCACGCCTTGTTGTTTGTTTTTCGTCCTCCTGTAAAAGTCGTTTAATGTTAGCGTTATTATTATTACTTTAGTATAGGAAGAATAATCTTTAAGAACGATAATCTAATTTTTTTTTCCATTTGTATAAGATTTCTCACCTCTATGCTATAAAAGGCACTTCGCAGGATATTGACGCACTCTTGCGTCAAATGTTTTCGGACAGCTTCCTGATCACGTTTAACTGGGATGGAAGGTGGGAAAAGCGGGCCTTAAACAAGCTTAAGTTGGTGGATAAGATCATATACGATACATCATTACAATCCCAAATAAATATCTATTATAATTGAAACTGTTTTTCTTTCTTTGCAGATATTTTCCAAGCTCAAGGGGAGTTTATTTAAGCCACCACCGGCAGAAGCAAAAGTAGTTTATTAAAAAAAATTATTAAACAATGTATATAGTGTTAATTTAAATTAGTTTAAATATTATTTTAGTTAAATTTTAGTATTAATTTATTGGTAATTTAATAGTGTTATCAATATATTATTATTAGTTTTTTTTTAATTTTATTTATTTAATTTTTTTTGTATTAGTAAGTCTTTTTAGTATTTTTATCAAACTTATCAAGAAAAATAAATAACTTATTTTCATCTTTTTTGTAAATATTATTTTTTTTAATTTATATAAATGTTTATCATAAATATTTACTCGTTACATATTTTATAAATAAGTAAATGTTATTTGAAAAAGTAATTAAAAATCAAGAAGTCAAAGCAGAGTATTTTAAAAGTCAGCAAACATGTATATTTTAGTATTAAACAAACAGGCATATTTTCACCAAAAATCAAGCGAGACAGCTATACATTTGTTGCGTTCTAAAATGTCAACATTTCATGTGTGCGAGGACTGAGCGACAGACTGAGTGACAGCAATAACAGGAGAAAACGGCATAGCTATACACTTTAAATAAACAAAACAACAGGTGTAAGAATGAGTAGCATCTAATGAGTAGTTTTTACTAGCAGCCATTATTGTTTTGCACAATCATATGAATATGCATACAAGAAGTAGGTAGCGGCCATTATTGCTTGAAATGGCGTATGTTAACAAGAAGAAGAAGCATTGAGTTGTTTTCGCTAGGGGCCATTAACGTTGGCAATAGCGTATGCACAGTGGCCCAGATACAAGTATTCCCTGACGTACGCAAAAAACATGGCAGGCTTCATAAACATACACTTAGGGTGACATCCAAACAACGTAACACCTCATAAAAATATAAGCAAATAAATGATAAATGATGAATAGTGTGTGGCGTGGCACCACTGGCATGAGCGCACGCGACATTTGACGTGGCCTGGCAGCACTGGCCTGAGCGCAGGTTAACTTTTGACAACCTATTTTCTCTCTCTCTCTCGCTTTCCGCCGTCGCGAGCACGCGTGCTATAAAATCTATATAAATCTTGTAACATATCCGATATTGTAGGGAATAAAATAGAAAATATTGAATAAATATCCACAAGTGTAAAGAAAAGAAAGAAAGAAATGCACACATACAATTATTCCCTGATTTACGCAGAAAACATGGCAGGCTTCATAATCATACGCATAGGGTGACATCCAAATACCGTAACACCTCATAAAAATATAAGCAAATAAATGATTAACTAAATCCTCGTAATTAATAAGGCTATGAAATTTTAAAGAAATGACTTAAAACACGATTCCCGAAATTAAATCTTCAGAAATAGATATGTAACTTATTAAAATAAACAGAATAGAATGATTTAATAACTTCTTATATATAAATATGATTATGCAATTTTAAAGATATTCACTTAAGCATGGTTCCCAAAATTAAAACACGATATCTGTTAATTTGTCGGCATATTTATTCGAAATATTCACCTCCTGATTTAATACACTTGTTACATCGATTTAATAGTGATTCAAACGCGTTTTCCAGCTCATTTTTCTGAATTTCCTCCAGTGCCCTCGTCGAAGCCCGTTGTATGGTCTGAATGTCATCAAAAAAGCATCCATTCAACTTCAATTTCAGTTTCGGGAACAAAGAGAAGTCGCACGGTGCCAAATCAGGTGAGTACGGCGGATGATTCAACACACAGACTTGATTCCGAGCCAAAAACTTACAAACATTGAGTGCTGTGTGACTCGGTGCATTATCGTGCAACAGAGACCAACTTTTTGGATCGCGGTATTCTGGTCGAATACGACGGATTCTGGCCATCAAACGCTTCAAAACTTCGATGTAATATTTAACAATTGTTTTCAGGAAGTTTGGATCATTTTCTGCGGCTGCAACGATGTCTCTAGAATGATTGACTCTCATTATTTTTTGCATTAATTTCAACATCAAACAAAAACGTGTTTTGCAAAATGAATTTTAATAAATATCATGATGAAATAAACAAGGTGAAGCAAGTAGATGGCATACCCTTATTTTGACAAGAGAGCTTTTGAAAAACTGACATTTCCAAAAAAAATTTCTCAAAACATGAAAGTTTTCTTCTTTGTTCGCATTAACCCACTTATGCCGGGTGTATCAAAAAATCAATTTCATTATTATTGAAGTGCTTTGCTGAAAATTCTTTGTTAGAAAAAGCTTCTATCGATTAACGTCTTATATCATTTTTTCAACGATGCAGGTAGTGTCTGTGGTCGTATTTATGGGCAATGGAATACAAATTTTCCAACAAATATAAAAAGCATAACCGGAAATTCCCGTTATTAGTTTTGTACGCAAACTTATTCTGCACCGTTTTGTGTCAATGTCATTGTCAATAAATATGAATACATTGAAAATTATTATTTTAATTCATCTAAAACAAAACAAAAAGTGCAGTGAAAAATGTGGATAAATAAATAAAAACATACATCATAGCATAATTTTGACTTGCCTGTACGGAAACTTATTCTGACTAGTGTACTACGGGGTCGATGATGACGGGGAAAACCCCAAATTAAAAAATTGTGGAAATGTGCAAATACCTTACCAATTTCAACTCTAGATGTTAACATGGACATTGAGGAAAAACAAAAAACAAGGACTTTGTTGAAGCTATGGTAATTTCAGTATTGTGTTCAGTATTGATTGTGGCCACAATTAGACCTTTGTAAAGATATTTCTAAGGTGGTCGAAACTGGCTAAATCACGCCTTGTTGTTTGTTTTTCGTCCTCCTGTAAAAGTCGTTTAATGTTAGCGTTATTATTATTACTTTAGTATAGGAAGAATAATCTTTAAGAACGATAATCTAATTTTTTCTTTTTTCCATTTGTATAAGATTTCTCACCTCTATGCTATACAAGGCATTTCGCAGGGTATTGACGCACTCTTGCGTCAAATGTTTTCGGACAGCTTCCTGATCACGTTTAACTGGGATGGAAGGTGGGAAAAGCGGGCCTTAAACAAGCTTAAGTTGGTGGATAAGATCATATACGATACATCATTACAATCCACAATAAATATCTATTATAATTGAAACTGTTTTTCTTTCTTTGCAGATATTTTCCAAGCTCAAGGGGAGTTTATTTAAGCCACCACCGGCAGAAGCAAAAGTAGTTTATTAAAAAAAATTATTAAACAATGTATATAGTGTTAATTTAAATTAGTTTAAATATTATTTTAGTTAAATTTTAGTATTAATTTATTGGTAATTTAATAGTGTTATCAATATATTATTATTAGTTTTTTTTTAATTTTATTTATTTAATTTTTTTTGTATTAGTAAGTCTTTTTAGTATTTTTATCAAACTTATCAAGAAAAATAAATAACTTATTTTCATCTTTTTTGTAAATATTATTTTTTTTAATTTATATAAATGTTTATCATAAATATTTACTCGTTACATATTTTATAAATAAGTAAATGTTATTTGAAAAAGTAATTAAAAATCAAGAAGTCAAAGCAGAGTATTTTAAAAGTCAGCAAACATGTATATTTTAGTATTAAACAAACAGGCATATTTTCACCAAAAATCAAGCGAGACAGCTATACATTTGTTGCGTTCTAAAATGTCAACATTTCATGTGTGCGAGGACTGAGCGACAGACTGAGTGACAGCAATAACAGGAGAAAACGGCATAGCTATACATTTTAAATAAACAAAACAACAGGTGTAAGAATGAGTAGCATCTAATGAGTAGTTTTTACTAGCAGCCATTATTGTTTTGCACAATCATATGAATATGCATACAAGAAGTAGGTAGCGGCCATTATTGCTTGAAATGGCGTATGTTAACAAGAAGAAGAAGCATTGAGTTGTTTTCGCTAGGGGCCATTAACGTTGGCAATAGCGTATGCACAGTGGCCCAGATACAAGTATTCCCTGACGTACGCAAAAAACATGGCAGGCTTCATAAACATACACTAAGGGTGACATCCAAACACCGTAATAAAAATATAAGCAAATAAATGATTAACAGCCTGATTCTGTGTATTCTTGACAAATTTTTTATCAAGGCATTTTGTCAAGATTTTTATCAAGCAAAAACTTTGCTGGTATTCTGATGCTACATTGATAAAGTAAAAAGCTCATTTAATTCAACATAAGGTGAATATGCGACAGCTGTCAAATTGTCAAAAAATAAGACAAAAAGTTTAAGTAAAGTAAGTTTTGCACAAAAAAAACCGGCCTTGATAGCCCAGCGGGTAGCGCGCTGGCTTCTCATACCGAGCGCCCCAGGTTCGAATCCTGGCTGGGCTGGAAATAAGTTCGTGCGGTTTTTTCAATAGTTTCACAATAGGCGCTGTTTGCATACAAAAAATAATTCGTGGGAGGTAACGGAATTTTTTTTTTATTTTCTCTGATGTAAAACTGTAAACATGCACAATTCTTCCATTTTCAATAGGCAAAATTTCAATTTGTATGCTGTTGTCAATAGCATTCACACTTTTGACAATTTATCAAGAAAAGAGCTTTTATTTTTGGGAATAGAATACCGATTCTTGACAAATAATAAAAACTTGACAAATAGTCAATATGGTGAATTTATCAAGTGTACAGAATTGGGCTGTAAGTAAATCCTCGTAATTAATAAGGCTATGAAATTTTAAAGAAATTACTTAAAACACGATTCCCGAAATGAAATATATTCAGAAATAGATATGTAACTTATTAAAATAAACAGAATAGAATGATTTAATAACTTCTTATATGTAAATTTGATTATGCAATTTTAAAGATATTCACTTAAGCATGGTTCCCAAAATTAAAACACGATATCTGTTAATTTGTCGGCATATTTATTCGAAATATTCACCTCCTGATTTAATACACTTGTTACATCGATTTAATAGTGATTCAAACGCGTGTTCCAGCTCATTTTTCTGAATTTCCTCCAGTGCCCTCGTGGAAGCCCGTTGTATGGTCTGAATGGCATCAAAAAAGCATCCATTCAACTTCAATTTCAGTTTCGGGAACAAAGAGAAGTCGCACGGTGCCAAATCAGGTGAATACGGCGGATGATTCAACACACAGACCTGATTCCGATCCAAAAACTTACGAACATTGAGTGCTGTGTGACTCGGTGCATTATCGTGCAACAGAGACCAACTTTTTGGATCGCGGTATTCTGGTCGAATACGACGGATTCTGGCCATCAAACTTGAAGCGTTTGACTTCGATGTAATATTTAACAATTGTTTTCAGGAAGTTTGGATCATTTTCTGCGGCTGCAACGATGTCTCTAGAATGATTGACTCTCATTATTTTTTGCATTAATTTCAACATCAAACAAAAACGTGTTTTGCAAAATGAATTTTAATAAATATCATGATGAAATAAACAAGGTGAAGCAAGTAGATGGCATACCCTTATTTTGACAAGAGAGCTTTTGAAAAACTGACATTTCCAAAAAAAATTTCTCAAAACATGAAAGTTTTCTTCTTTGTTCGCATTAACCCACGTATGCCGGGTGTATCAAAAAATCAATTTCATTATTATTGTGCTTTGTGCTTTGCTGAAAATTCTTTTTTAGAAAAAGCTTCTATCGATTAACGTCTTATATCATTTTTTCAGCGATGCAGATAGTGTCTGTGGTCGTATTTATGGGCAATTTTGACTTGTAACGCCTAGGCTCCAGTTCGGAGCTATAGTTAAGAGTCTGCATTATTCCGATTCGTTGCCGTGGCGACAGATCCCACGCTGTATAACTATTGGTATTGCCATGTGCTGTCTTGCACAAACAGCATCTACGCGGCATTGTCTCCGCGATCAAAATTTTGAAACACAAGAATATTTTCGCTTTCACGTTTTGATTGGGGTTCAAAATATTCTCTCAACGCCAAAACAAAATTGAATTTCAAATGCTTTGTTTCAAAATAAGGGTATAGGGTGACAAAACTGGCAGCTACTAGCTTCTTCTTGTTTATTTCGTCATGAATAAATATTAAATGTCAGCCAAATGGCATGTAAATTTTGGAAAATTCTAGTAAGATTATCCTTTTATTCATTTTTAATTTTTTTTCTGTTGGATTCTATTGCTTTCTATAAAATTTCAAGCACATATACGGTTCCAAATAATTTACAAGTCCGTTTATTGTTCAATGGAATACAAATTTTCCAAGAAATATAAAAAGCATAACCGGAAATTCCCGTTATTAGTTTTGTACGCAAACTTATTCTGCACAGTTTTGTGTCATTGTCATTGTCAATAAATATGAATACATTGAAAATTATTATTTTAATTCATCTAAAACAAAACAAAAAGTGCAGTGAAAAATGTGGATAAATAAATAAATACATACATCATAGCATAATTTTGACTTGCCTGTACGGAAACTTATTCTGACTAGTGTACTACGGGGTCGATGATGACGGGGAAAACCCCAAATTAAAAAATTGTGGAAATGTGCAAATACCTTACCAATTTCAACTCTAGATGTTAATATGGACATTGAGGAAAAACAAAAAACAAGGACTTTGTTGAAGCTATGGTAATTTCAGTATTGTGTGCAGTATTGATTGTGGCCACAATTAGACCTTTGTAAAGGTATTTCTAAGGTTGTCGAAACTGGCTAAATCACGCCTTGTTGTTTGTTTTTCGTCCTCCTGTAAAAGTCGTTTAATGTTAATGCGTTATTATTATTATTTTAGTATAGGAAGAATAATCTTTAAGAACGATAATCTAATTTTTTTTCCATTTGTATAAGATTTCTCACCTCTATGCTATAAAAGGCACTTCGCAGGATATTGACGCACTCTTGCGTCAAATGTTTTCGGACAGCTTTCTGATCAAGTTCAACTGGGATGAAAGGTGGGAAAAGCGGGCCTTAAATAAGCTTAAGTTGGTGGATAAGATCATATACGATACATCATTACAATCCCAAATAAATAACTATTATAATTGAAACTGTTTTTCTTTCTTTGCAGATATTTTCCAAGCTCAAGGGGAGTTTATTTAAGCCACCACCGGCAGAAGCAAAAGTAGTTTATTAAAAAAAATTATTAAACAATGTATATAGAATAGAATAGAATTGATAAGGGGGTATGTTGCACTGAGACCAGGATTGATCTATTGTGCCCCCTACAATTGTTAGAGCACGTCCCCTAAACCTACCGCCCTAATGAAACTTAGTAACTCTCGGGGGTTTAGGTGCTTGACGTCCTCTTCTGCAAGCCAAATCCGGCCCAGGTAACGTAACCTGCTGCGACAAGCCGCATTACAGTGCAATAAGATGTGTTCGGGAGTCTCCTCTGCTGTTTCGCAGAGTCTACAGACGCTTACCTGTTCTATCCCGATTGTATGCATGTGTTTCCTCAATCTGCAGTGCCCAGTTATCAGACCTGTTACCTGTCTAAGCTGGTTTCTCCTTAGTTTGAGGCACTCTTCACTCCATTTGGGGTTATTATCTTTGATGAAGATTTTCGATTGCCTGAGACCGGGGGCGCTAGCCCAGTGTTCTGTTTTCCTGGTTCTTTCCTCAAGTCTCAGTGACTCCGTTATGGCGCTTTTGCCCAGCCCAATGAAGGGTTCAGGACCCAGGGGGGGGCGTGGCTGCCGCGGTTCTAGCGAGGCTGTCCGCTTCCTCGTTTCCTCCGATACCTCTGTGTCCTGGAACCCAGAGGATCTTTACGTGGTTACACCTGCCCAGTGCATTCAATGCCTCGATGCATTCCAGCACTAACCCTGAGGTTATCTCATATGAGATTAGTGCTTTGATGGCTGCTTGGCTGTCGGAGCAGATGACGATGTCTTGCCGCCTGTACTCACGCTCGAGATTGAACTGCACACAGAGCCTGATAGCATATAGTTCCGCCTGGAATATGCTGGGTGTTTTCCCCATGGGCTCATAGTGCTTGAGGCGAGGTCCAAACACCCCTGCCCCTGTTCCCTCGTGCGTTTTCGAGCCATCTGTAAACCACTTAATTGTGTGTGGTCTAAAATGGATCTGGTGGTCTTCCCAGGCCCAGTCTGTTTTATTGCTCATATAAACTCCGAAGTATTTTTCGTAGTTATATGTTCTTGTTATTGTATCCATCGGATACAAAACATAAGGGTTACTAGTGGATAGCACATCTAAGTCTCTGTGCCTAAGGATGTGATCCCCCCTTTACTAGTTCTAGCCAGTCCAAGGATAGTACGCTTGGCCGCCATCTCAATTGCTACGTGCAATGGCGATATGTTAAATATCACCTCCAGTGCCACCGTGGGACAGGTTCTCATAGCACCTGTGATGCACGTGCACGCAAGTCGCTGGACCTTGTCGAGTTTTTTCCTCACTGTTGTGAGTGTGGCTCTCGGAGCCCATGCCCAATATATTATTTTTAGTTTTTTTTAATTTTATTTATTTAATTTTTTTTTGTATAGGGTGTTTTTTTTAGAGGTATAGAACTTCGAATTGAAATAAAACACATGAAAATCGTTTTAATGTCCATCAATTTGGCTTTATTGGAAGGATAATTTTATGCCATTAATGTTTAAATATGATTTCGGGCATGTGGCCGCCGCGGCTGGCTCGAATAAAGCCAATTCTACAGGTCCAATTTTTAAAGTTGATGGACAAAGCTCCAATTGCTGTGCACGGTGGCGAATCGATTCATTCGGGTCCTCTTCAACATTTTGCTCTACAGCGGCAATTGTTTCTTCGGTGCGCACTGTTCGACGTCTCTGCGGATGCGTATTATCACATAGAGTAAACGTAGTGCGAAAACGACCCATGGTTAACCGATGGATGGACCGATTTTGCTCTGATGGACGATTATGTCGACCATAAAATGGACGGAGCTTGCGGTAAACTTCGCGAACTGAACCATTATTTTCGAAATAAATTTGCACGATTTGCAAGCGTTGTTCTTTTGTCAACCTGTTCATGATGAAATGGCAAACCAAATTAAACATAAATGACATTAAAGTTGCCAGATTTGACTACAAAATGCCAGTTTTATCTCTATTCGAAAAACAAACCTCTAAAAAAACACCCTATATTAGTAAGTCTTTTTAGTATTTTTATCAAACTTATCAAGAAAAATAAATATCTTATTTTCATCTTTTTTGTAAATATTATTTTTTTTAATTTATATAAATGTTTATCATCAATATTTACTCTTTACATATTTTATAAATAAGTAAATGTTATTTGAAAAAGTAATTAAAAATCAAGAAGTCAAAGCAGAGTATTTTAAAAGTCAGCAAACATGTATATTTTAGTATTAAACAAACAGGCATATTTTCACCAAAAATCAAGCGAGACAGCTATACATTTGTTGCGTTCTAAAATGTCAACATTTCATGTGTGCGAGGACTGTGCGACGGACTGAGTGACAGCAATAACAGGAGTAAATGGCATAGCTATACATTTTAAATAAACAAAACAACAGGTGTTAGAATGAGCAGCATCTAATGAGTAGTTTTTACTAGCGGCCATTATTGTTTTGCACAATCATATGAATATGTATACAAGAAGTAGGTAGCGGCCATTATTGCTTGAAATGGCGTATATTAACAAGAAGAAGAAGCAATGAGTTGTTTTCGCTAGGGGTACTGGAGTACTGGCCTCACAATCATGGTATACATCCATTTCAGTATGCTCGGGTTACATCCCCAAGTTCTGCCTGCCAAGGATCTACATACCATGACCGCCTTTGTTGCTTTACTGATAACTGCCTCCACATGCTTGTTCCAGAGTAACTTCGAATCTAGTGTTACACATAGGTACTTCACCAACAATGTATATAGTGTTAATTTAAATTAGTTTAAGTATTATTTTAGTTTAATTTTTGTATTTATTGGTCATTTAATAGTGTTATCAATATATAATTTTTATTTTTTTTTAATTTTATTTATTTATTTTTTTTTGCATTAGTAAGTCTTTTTAGTATTTTTATCAAACTTATCAAGAAAAATAAATAACTTACTTTCATCTGTTTTGTAAATATTATTTTTTTTTAATTTATATAAATGTTTATCATCAATATTTACTCTTTACATATTTTATAAATAAGTAAATGTTATTTGAAAAAGTAATTAAAAATCAAGAAGTCAAAGCAGAGTATTTTAAAAGTCAGCAAACATGTATATTTAAGTATTAAACAAACAGGTATATTTTCACCAAAAATCAAGCGAGACAGCTATACATTTGTTGCGTTCTAAAATGTCAACATTTCATGTGTGCGAGGACTGTGCGACGGACTGAGTGACAGCAATAACAGGAGTAAACGGCATAGCTATAAATTTTAAATAAACAAACCAACATTTGTAAGAATGAGCAGCATCTAATGAGTAGTTTTTACTAGCGGCCATTATTGTTTTGCACAATCATATGAATATGCATACAAGAAGTAGGTAGCGGCCATTATTGCTTGAAATGGCGTATGTTAACAAGAAGAAGCATTGAGTTGTTTTCGCTAGGGGCCATTAACGTTGGCAATAGCGTATGCACAGTGGCCCAGATACAAGTATTCCCTGACGTACGCAAAAAACATGGCAGGCTTCATAAACATACACTTAGGGTGACATCCAAACAACGTAACACCTCATAAAAATATAAGCAAATAAATGATAAATGATGAATAGTGTGTGGCGTGGCACCACTGGCATGAGCGTACGCGACATTTGACGTGGCCTGGCAGCACTGGCCTGAGCGCAGGTTAACTTTTGACAACCTATTTTCTCTCTCTCTCTCGCTTTCCGCCGTCGCGAGCACGCGTGCTATAAAATCTATATAAATCTTGTAACATATCCGATATTGTAGGGAATAAAATAGAAAATATTGAATAAATATCCACAAGTGTAAAGAAAAGAAAGAAAGAAATGCACACATACAATTATTCCCTGATTTACGCAGAAAACATGGCAGGCTTCATAATCATACGCATAGGGTGACATCCAAATACCGTAACACCTCATAAAAATATAAGCAAATAAATGATTAACTAAATCCTCGTAATTAATAAGGCTATGAAATTTTAAAGAAATGACTTAAAACACGATTCCCGAAATTAAATCTATTCAGAAATAGATATGTAACTTATTAAAATAAACAGAATAGAATGATTTAATAACTTCTTATATGTAAATATGATTATGCAATTTTAAAGATATTCACTTAAGCATGGTTCCCAAAATTAAAACACGATATCTGTTAATTTGTCGGCATATTTATTCAAAATATTCACCTCCTGATTAATACACTTGTTACATCGATTTAATAGTGATTCAAACGCGTGTTCCAGCTCATTTTTCTGAATTTCCTCCAGTGCCCTCGTGGAAGCCCGTTGTATGGTCTGAATGGCATCAAAAAAGCATCCATTCAACTTCAATTTCAGTTTCGGGAACAAAGAGAAGTCGCACGGTGCCAAATCAGGTGAATACGGAGGATGATTCAACACACAGACCTGATTCCGAGCCAAAAACTTACAAACATTGAGTGCTGTGTGACTCGGTGCATTATCGTGCAACAGAGACCAACTTTTTGGATCGCGGTATTCTGGTCGAATACGACGGATTCTGGCCATCAAACGCTTCAAAACTTCGATGTAATATTTAACAATTGTTTTCAGGAAGTTTGGATCATTTTCTGCGGCTGCAACGATGTCTCTAGAATGACTGACTCTCATTATTTTTTGCATTAATTTCAACATCAAACAAAAACGTGTTTTGCAAAATGAATTTTAATAAATATCATGATGAAATAAACAAGGTGAAGCAAGTAGATGGCATACCCTTATTTTGACAAGAGAGCTTTTGAAAAACTGACATTTCCAAAAAAAATTTCTCAAAACATGAAAGTTTTCTTCTTTGTTCGCATTAACCCACTTATGCCGGGTGTATCAAAAAATCAATTTCATTATTATTGAAGTGCTTTGCTGAAAATTCTTTGTTAGAAAAAGCTTCTATCGATTAACGTCTTATATCATTTTTTCAGCGATGCAGATAGTGTCTGTGGTCGTATTTATGGGCAATGGAATACAAATTTTCCAACAAATATAAAAAGCATAACCGGAAATTCCCGTTATTAGTTTTGTACGTAAACTTATTCTGCACCGTTTTGTGTCAATGTCATTGTCAATAAATATGAATATATTGAAAATTATTATTTTAATTCATCTAAAACAAAACAAAAAGTGCAGTGAAAAATGTGGATAAATAAATAAAAACATACATCATAGCATAATTTTGACTTGCCTGTACGGAAACTTATTCTGACTAGTGTACTACGGGGTCGATGATGACGGGGGAAACCCCAAATTAAAAAATTGTGGAAATGTGTAAATACCTTACCAATTTCAACTCTAGATGTTAACATGGACATTGAGGAAAAACAAAAAACAAGGACTTTGTTGAAGCTATGGTAATTTCAGTATTGTGTGCAGTATTGATTGTGACCACAATTAAGGACTGTATCGAAAATTATGAATACACTTTAAAAATCATATACAGTGGGCTATGCAATGTTGGTTGCTCAGCAATATCGGTTTTTAGATTCTAGAGGTTCAAATTGTTATTTTCGTGAAAAATTTGTTGTAGTATATCGAAACGCTTAAAAATGAGAGGGCTTTCCGCAAAACTTCGTCAGGAAATTTTGTCCAAATGGGCATCAACCAAAGGAATGTCGTATAGAAAACTAGCAAAAGAAGCAAATGTTAGCCTGTTTGCTGTGCAAAAACTATTCGCCGGTATACTACACATTGCACATTTGAAGATTTACCAGGACAAGGTTGTAAAAAGGGTGCGTCCTAACCATTGCTAGATACTAAGATATGTGCCTTATTTAAGAAAATAAGGAGATATCCGTACGCGATTGCGCAAAAAAAGTCGGAACGAGTGCAGCAATGGTTCAACGTGCCAAGAAGAGAATCCAGTTGGGAACATATAGAAAGCAAAAACAGCCGAAACGAAGCACTCAGCAATGCGCGCAGGTGAAAACCAGATCCCGAAAATTGTACGACTATATTTGTAGGCAAAAATTTGATTGTATCATAATGGACGACGAAACATACGTGAAATTGGACTACAAAACGCGGCCAGGATCCCAATTCTACGCAGTTCCGAAAGGCAGTGAAATTTCAAAGCTGGCAAATCAATTTTTGGCGAAAAATTTGGCAATAAGATTCTTGTTTGGCAAGCAATATGCAAGTGTGAAAAAATGTCGACTCCACTCTTCACGGACAAGCCCCTGAACGCTGAAATGTACCTAAATGAGTGCCTCAAGTAGAGATTGCTGCCGTTGGTGAAAAAACACACTGGCAAGACTTGGTTTTGCGCTGACTTAGCTTTTTGCCATTATGCTAAGCCAGTACTAACGTGGTATGAAGAGAAGAACATAAATTTTGTTAAGAAAAACATGAATCTTCCAAAGTGTCCAGAGATACGCCCTATCGAAAAATTTTGGACGTTGATGAAGAGGGACCTTACAAAAAGATCTAAACCGGCTAACTCCGTTCAAAAATTTAAAAAAGATGGGAATAGTGTTAACAGAAAATTAGATTCTGGCTGTGTCCAGAATTTAAAAAAGGACCTCGACAAAAAGATTAAAAATGTGGGTTAGCCTCCCACTAAATAATTTTTTTTGTTGCTATTTACAAAAATATACAATGTGAAATGCCATTTATAAAAAAAAATAAATTCTAACTTTTGTTATGCACTGGTATGAAGCATGTTTTGGTGTATTTATAATTTTCGATACAGTCCTTAGACCTTTGTAAAGGTATTTCTAAGGTGGTCGAAACTGGCTAAATCACGCCTTGTTGTTTGTTTTTCGTCCTCCTGTAAAAGTCGTTTAATGTTAGCGTTATTATTATTACTTTAGTATAGGAAGAATAATCTTTAAGAACGATAATCTAATTTTTTCTTTTTTCCATTTGTATAAGATTTCTCACCTCTATGCTATACAAGGCACTTCGCAGGGTATTGACGCACTCTTGCGTCAAATGTTTTCGGACAGCTTCCTGATCACGTTTAACTGGGATGGAAGGTGGGAAAAGCGGGCCTTAAACAAGCTTAAGTTGGTGGATAAGATCATATACGATACATCATTACAATCCCAAATAAATATCTATTATAATTGAAACTGTTTTTCTTCCTTTGCAGATATTTTCCAAGCTCAAGGGGAGTTTATTTAAGCCACCACCGGCAGAAGCAAAAGTAGTTTATTAAAAAAAATTATTAAACAATGTATATAGTGTTAATTTAAATTAGTTTAAATATTATTTTAGTTAAATTTTAGTATTAATTTATTGGTAATTTAATAGTGTTATCAATATATTATTATTAGTTTTTTTAAAATTTTTTTTTATTTAATTTTTTTTGTATTAGTAAGTCTTTTTAGTATTTTTATCAAACTTATCAAGAAAAATAAATAACTTATTTTCATCTTTTTTGTAAATATTATTTTTTTTAATTTATATAAATGTTTATCATAAATATTTACTCGTTACATATTTTATAAATAAGTAAATGTTATTTGAAAAAGTAATTAAAAATCAAGAAGTCAAAGCAGAGTATTTTAAAAGTCAGCAAACATGTATATTTTAGTATTAAACAAACAGGCATATTTTCACCAAAAATCAAGCGAGACAGCTATACATTTGTTGCGTTCTAAAATGTCAACATTTCATGTGTGCGAGGACTGTGCGACAGACTGAGTGACAGCAATAACAGGAGAAAACGGCATAGCTATACATTTTAAATAAACAAAACAACAGGTGTAAGAATGAGTAGCATCTAATGAGTAGTTTTTACTAGCAGCCATTATTGTTTTGCACAATCATATGAATATGCATACAAGAAGTAGGTAGCGGCCATTATTGCTTGAAATGGCGTATGTTAACAAGAAGAAGAAGCATTGAGTTGTTTTCGCTAGGGGCCATTAACGTTGGCGATAGCGTATGCACAGTGGCCCAGATACAAGTATTCCCTGACGTACGCAAAAAACATGTCAGGCTTCATAAACATACACTAAGGGTGACATCCAAACACCGTAATAAAAATATAAGCAAATAAATGATTAACAGCCTGATTCTGTGTATTCTTGACAAATTTTTTATCAAGGCATTTTGTCAAGATTTTTATCAAGCAAAAACTTTGCTGGTATTCTGATGCTACATTGATAAAGTAAAAAGCTCATTTAATTCAACATAAGGTGAATATGCGACAGCTGTCAAATTGTCAAAAAATAAGACAAAAAGTTTAAGTAAAGTAAGTTTTGCACAAAAAAAAACCGGCCTTGATAGCCCAGCGGGTAGCGCGCTGGCTTCTCATACCGAGCGCCCCAGGTTCGAATCCTGGCTGGGCTGGAAATAAGTTCGTGCGGTTTTTTCAATAGTTTCACAATAGGCGCTGTTTGCATACAAAAAATAATTCGTGGGAGGTAACGGAATTTTTTTTTTATTTTCTCTGATGTAAAACTGTAAACATGCACAATTCTTCCATTTTCAATAGGCAAAATTTCAATTTGTATGCTGTTGTCAATAGCATTCACACTTTTGACAATTTATCAAGAAAAGAGCTTTTATTTTTGGGAATAGAATACCGATTCTTGACAAATAATAAAAACTTGACAAATAGTCAATATGGTGAATTTATCAAGTGTACAGAATTGGGCTGTAAGTAAATCCTCGTAATTAATAAGGCTATGAAATTTTAAAGAAATTACTTAAAACACGATTCCCGAAATGAAATATATTCAGAAATAGATATGTAACTTATTAAAATAAACAGAATAGAATGATTTAATAACTTCTTATATGTAAATTTGATTATGCAATTTTAAAGATATTCACTTAAGCATGGTTCCCAAAATTAAAACACGATATCTGTTAATTTGTCGGCATATTTATTCGAAATATTCACCTCCTGATTTAATACACTTGTTACATCGATTTAATAGTGATTCAAACGCGTGTTCCAGCTCATTTTTCTGAATTTCCTCCAGTGCCCTCGTGGAAGCCCGTTGTATGGTCTGAATGGCATCAAAAAAGCATCCATTCAACTTCAATTTCAGTTTCGGGAACAAAGAGAAGTCGCACGGTGCCAAATCAGGTGAATACGGCGGATGATTCAACACACAGACCTGATTCCGATCCAAAAACTTACGAACATTGAGTGCTGTGTGACTCGGTGCATTATCGTGCAACAGAGACCAACTTTTTGGATCGCGGTATTCTGGTCGAATACGACGGATTCTGGCCATCAAACTTGAAGCGTTTGACTTCGATGTAATATTTAACAATTGTTTTCAGGAAGTTTGGATCATTTTCTGCGGCTGCAACGATGTCTCTTGAATGACTGACTCTCATTTTTTTTTGCATTAATTTCAACATCAAACAAAAACGTGTTTTGCAAAATGAATTTTAATAAATATCATGATGAAATAAACAAGGTGAAGCAAGTAGATGGCATACCCTTATTTTGACAAGAGAGCTTTTGAAAAACTGACATTTCCAAAAAAAATTTCTCAAAACATGAAAGTTTTCTTCTTTGTTCGCATTAACCCACGTATGCCGGGTGTATCAAAAAATCAATTTCATTATTATTGTGCTTTGTGCTTTGCTGAAAATTCTTTGTTAGAAAAAGCTTCTATCGATTAACGTCTTATATCATTTTTTCAGCGATGCAGATAGTGTCTGTGGTCGTATTTATGGGCAATTTTGACTTGTAACGCCTAGGCTCCAGTTCGGAGCTATAGTTAAGAGTCTGCATTATTCCGATTCGTTGCCGTGGCGACAGATCCCACGCTGTATAACTATTGGTATTGCCATGTGCTGTCTTGCACAAACAGCATCTACGCGGCATTGTCTCCGCGATCAAAATTTTGAAACACAAGAATATTTTCGCTTTCACGTTTTGATTGGGGTTCAAAATATTCTCTCAACGCCAAAACAAAATTGAATTTCAAATGCTTTGTTTCAAAATAAGGGTATAGGGTGACAAAACTGTCAGCTACTAGCTTCTTCTTGTTTATTTCGTCATGAATAAATATTAAATGTCAGCCAAATGGCATGTAAATTTTGGAAAATTCTAGTAAGATTATCCTTTTATTCATTTTTAATTTTTTTTCTGTTGGATTCTATTGCTTTCTATAAAATTTCAAGCACATATACGGTTCCAAATAATTTACAAGTCCGTTTATTGTTCAATGGAATAGAAATTTTCCAAGAAATATAAAAAGCATAACCGGAAATTCCCGTTATTAGTTTTGTACGCAAACTTATTTTGCACCGTTTTGTGTCATTGTCATTGTCAATAAATATGAATACATTGAAAATTATTATTTTAATTCATCTAAAACAAAACAAAAAGTGCAGTGAAAAATGTGGATAAATAAATAAATACATACATCATAGCATAATTTTGACTTGCCTGTACGGAAACTTATTCTGACTAGTGTACTACGGGGTCGATGATGACGGGGAAAACCCCAAATTAAAAAATTGTGGAAATGTGCAAATACCTTACCAATTTCAACTCTAGATGTTAATATGGACATTGAGGAAAAACAAAAAACAAGGACTTTGTTGAAGCTATGGTAATTTCAGTATTGTATTCAGTATTGATTGTGGCCACAATTAGACCTTTGTAAAGGTATTTCTAAGGTGGTCGAAACTGGCTAAATCACGCCTTGTTGTTTGTTTTTCGTCCTCCTGTAAAAGTCGTTTAATGTTAGCGTTATTATTATTACTTTAGTATAGGAAGAATAATCTTTAAGAACGATAATCTAATATATTTTTTTCATTTGTATAAGATTTCTCACCTCTATGCTATAAAAGGCACTTCGCAGGATATTGACGCACTCTTGCGTCAAATGTTTTCGGACAGCTTTCTGATCAAGTTTAACTGGGATGGAAGGTGGGAAAAGCGGGCCTTAAACAAGTTTAAGTTGGTGGATAAGATCATATACGATACATCATTACAATCCCAAATAAATAACTATTATAATTGAAACTGTTTTTCTTTCTTTGCAGATATTTTCCAAGCTCAAGGGAAGTTTATTTGAGCCACCACCGGCAGAAGCAAAAGTAGTTTATTAAAACAATTATTAAACAATGTATATAGAATAGAATAGAATTGATAAGGGGGTATGTTGCACTGAGACCAGGATTGATCTATTGTGCCCCCTACAATTGTTAGAGCACGTCCCCTAAACCTACCGCCCTAATGAAACTTAGTAACTCTCGGGGGTTTAGGTGCTTGACGTCCTCTTCTGCAAGCCAAATCCGGCCCAGGTAACGTAACCTGCTGCGACAAGCCGCATTACAGTGCAATAAGATGTGTTCGGGAGTCTCCTCTGCTGTTTCGCAGAGTCTACAGACGCTTACCTGTTCTATCCCGATTGTATGCATGTGTTTCCTCAATCTGCAGTGCCCAGTTATCAGACCTGTTACCTGTCTAAGCTGGTTTCTCCTTAGTTTGAGGCACTCTTCACTCCATTTGGGGTTATTATCTTTGATGAAGATTTTCAATTGCCTGAGACCGGGGGCGCTAGCCCAGTGTTCTGTTTTCCTGGTTCTTTCCTCAAGTCTCAGTGACTCCGTTATGGCGCTTTTGCCCAGCCCAATGAAGGGTTCAGGACCCAGGGGGGGGCGTGGCTGCCACGGTTCTAGCGAGGCTGTCCGCTTCCTCGTTTCATCCGATACCTCTGTGTCCTGGAACCCAGAGGATCTTTACGTGGTTACACCTGCCCAGTGCATTCAATGCCTCGATGCATTCCAGCACTAACCCTGAGGTTATCTCATACGAGATTATTGCTTTGATGGCTGCTTGGCTGTCGGAGCAGATGACGATGTCTTGCCGCCTGTACTCACGCTCGAGATTGAACTGCACACAGAGCCTGATAGCATATAGTTCCGCCTGGAATATGCTGGGTGTTTTCCCCATGTGCTCATAGTGCTTGAGGCGAGGTCCAAACACCCCTGCCCCTGTTCCCTCGTGCGTTTTCGAGCCATCTGTAAACCACTTAATTGTGTGTGGTCTAAAATGGATCTGGTGGTCTTCCCAGGCCCAGTCTGTTTTATTGCTCATATAAACTCCGAAGTATTTTTCGTAGTTATATGTTCTTGTTATTGTATCCATCGGATACAAAACATAAGGGTTACTAGTGGATAGCACATCTAAGTCTCTGTGCCTAAGGATGTGATCCCCCCTTTACTAGTTCTAGCCAGTCCAAGGATAGTACGCTTGGCCGCCATCTCAATTGCTACGTGCAATGGCGATATGTTAAATATCACCTCCAGTGCCACCGTGGGACAGGTTCTCATAGCACCTGTGATGCACGTGCACGCAAGTCGCTGGACCTTGTCGAGTTTTTTCCTCACTGTTGTGAGTGTGGCTCTCGGAGCCCATGCCACTGCTGCATATGTGAGTACTGGCCTCACAATCATGGTATACATCCATTTCAGTATGCTCGGGTTACATCCCCAAGTTCTGCCTGCCAAGGATCTACATACCATGACCGCCTTTGTTGCTTTACTGATAACTGCCTCCACATGCTTGTTCCAGAGTAACTTCGAATCTAGTGTTACACCTAGGTACTTCACCAACAATGTATATAGTGTTAATTTAAATTAGTTTAAGTATTATTTTAGTTTAATTTTTGTATTTATTGGTCATTTAATAGTGTTATCAATATATTATTTTTAGTTTTTTTAAATTTTATTTATTTATTATTATTATTTTGTATTAGTAAGTCTTTTTAGTATTTTTATCAAACTTATCAAGAAAAATAAATAACTTATTTTCATCTGTTTTGTAAATATTATTTTTTTTAAATTTATATAAATGTTTATCATCAATATTTACTCTTTACATATTTTAAAAATAAGTAAATGTTATTTGAAAAAGTAATTAAAAATCAAGAAGTCAAAGCAGAGTATTTTAAAAGTCAGCAAACATGTATATTTAAGTATTAAACAAACAGGTATATTTTCACCAAAAATCAAGCGAGACGGCTATACATTTGTTGCGTTCTGAAATGTCAACATTTCATGTGTGCGAGGACTGTGCGACAGACTGAGTGACAGCAATAACAGGAGTAAACGGCATAGAGTAGTTTTTACTAGCGGCCATTATTGTTTTGCACAATCATATGAGTATGCATGCAAGAAGGAAAGGAAAGGAAAGGAATTAAACGTGTTTAATGTGCTTAAACAAGTTAAATGAACAAAACCAGTTCGAAAACCTGTTCACTCACATGCAATTGTTGTTGGAAATTAAACGTGTTAAACCATTTAACATGTTTTGAAACGAGTTTAACGCAAGGTTGCATCCGAAAGCTTTCTATGAAAAAGCTTTTTTGTCAACTGAATACAGCGCACACCCTAGACACAAACCAGAAAAAACATCCCTACAGATTCAGCTGTCAATTTATCACAACAAAACCAAACAAATATTGAAAATGTGAAAATGTTGAAATATATAAAAATTATCGTTTTGCTCGCACTGCTTTCATTCTATTCATCGCCTTTTTGTGGCATCTGAATACAAGGCGTCTAATATTGAATGAAGTTGAGTACGATGCCGTGGTTTATGAAATATGCGCCAATATTTCGCTCGAATTATGCTCCCAGCACATCAGTTTACAAAAATATTTGTTTGTTGTGTGTAAACAAACTGCTGTCAAATTAAACTTCATTGAGCAGTCTGGACGGTTGTGTTCAACAAAAAGCTCTTTTTACTTAAACTAGTTTAAATGAGTCAGTTTGAACGCAATATTAGGGTGACATCCAAACACCGTAACACCCATGGTACAATAATATTCAGGTAATTTCATTCGATCAAATTTAAAAGTCAGTTGCCTTTTTGACAAATAAGAAGAAAATTTTAATGATGCAGAAAAAAGTATGAATGGTAGGAAATTTATTCAGAAATAGTAGTTGGTAGTAGTTGTAGTTAATTTTAACAGTTGATGCGATCAAATAATGGATAACTGCTGTAATTTTGTTCTGCAAATTGAACATTACAACTGATGCGGTAAATTTCATGAATTTCAGTATTAAGTTATTAAAATGTTGTGATTTTTAAGACTTAACTACAAACTTACGTTGTGGTTTGCCATGCAAATTATGGACATTGCAGACGTACATTATATGGGTACTTTAATATTGAAAGTATGGTCAAACTGGTGGTGTACACTGAGTTCATTTGTGAAGTGCTTCCTCAAAGCTCTAGGCCAACAGAATGATTTTAGCAGTAAGAGCACCGCCACGACTCGCACATTTAGTCTATTAGAACCACGCAAATCGTGCACCCGCAAGATAAGTTGTTAAGCTGTTAAAGATCTATTCTTTTCCTCAATCACTTTATTAAAGGACGGAGTCGTGAATCGACTGCCGCCCGAGACTGGTGTATCCAGAATGCCAGTTTTGTGGATCTCTACAACTTCGACTACTTGCTATTTCTTACTTAATAAAAGACACCACCACGCTTCAACCCAAAAACCTGCCTTCTTTTTTCTGTCGGTCACCGCGCAAACATTTAGAAAACACAATAATTCTTAAAGTATTTTTATGATACGTTACTACATAAACTGATAGCCACAAATTTACAGCCCTATGGCAAAAATGAAAAGAGTAGTAGAACAAATTTATTTCTCATTTGTCAATTTTCTTCTTATCTGTCTTTATGAAACTACCTGTATTTTATTGTATCATAGGTTAGGTTAGGTTAAAGTGGCTGTCTTGGCCCGGGACTTGCCGAAAGACACACTTAGGCCACGGAATGGGCCCGTTGTGATACCACAGGTTAAAAAGGTCTGTCTTGCTGCAAGTCGATAAGCCTAATTAAGCCATTTCGAAGAGTGAATGAACTCAATCAAGTCTTTTATACTAGCCGAACTGAGTTCACTCAAGTTGTCGAAGAAAGGAGAGCCTAGGGTTTTCCATCTTCGTCTAGATAGAGCCGGACAGTTGCAGAGAAGGTGGCTTATAGATTCCTCCTCCTCTTCATTGTGGCAACTGCGGCAGAAGTCCCAACTGTTGACGCCTAGTCTGACGGCATGGCGTCCGAATAAACAGTGGCCCGTCAGAATTGCGACGACCGTACTAATGTGCTGCCTGCTACGCGAGATAAGTGCTCTTGTACGCCTTAGATTAAAAACAGGCCAGAGCTGTCTGGTTATGGTACATGTGCTCTCCCCTTGCCATCGCCTGTTGGCCTTCTCTAGGAAGAGTGAACAGATCATTTGTTTACAAGAGGCAAGAGGAATGCCTGCCGTGACTGTGGTGCTGAGGTGCGGGAGGGTCGTGCCACGTCTGGCAAGCTCATCAGCTACACAGTTTCCACTGATGTCTTTGTGGCCCGGTACCCAGATAAGGATAATGTTGTGCGCGTGCCCTAACTCATTTAGTAGGGAGCGGCAGAGAGTAACCACTTTCGATGTCGTTGAGACCGTCAGTATAGAAGCATACTCCAGTTTTCGGAACCGTGTCCTGCTCCCACTCCCGTCTATGCGTTATGAGGGTTGAGAATTTGGAGTCGAAAACAAAAGATGGTAATGAGTAGTCTATGTTGTTACGTAAGTCAGGTGAACTGCCTAGAATCTGGCAGTGACCGAAATCAGTACGTGTCCATCTATTTATGGTATTTAGTCTCACTGCAGAGAGGGTAGCCATTTGTTTTCCGAAAAGGTCAACAGGAAGAAGGTGGAGCAGGGCGTAGAGTCCTTTGGACGGTGTCGACCGCATGGCCCCAGTAATAATGAGCGCCGCCGATCTTTGAACTGAGTCCAAAGGTTTCTGGTTGGTCCCCTTGTCCAGGGCAGTCCACCATACTACTGCTCCATAGAAAAGAATGGGCCTAATTACAGATATGTACATCCAGTACATGATTCGTGGTTGGAGACCCCATTTTTTGCCAACTGCTCTTTTGCAGGAGTACAGTGCAACAGTGGCCTTGCGAACCCTTTCTAGTATGTTCGCTTTCCAGTTAAGTTTCCTGTCCAGCAGTAGACCAAGATATTTGGCATGCGAGCTGACAGTAAGACTAGTGCCATAAAGAGTAGGCGGGTCAAAAGTAGGAACTTGGTGCTTCCTTGTAAAAAGGACCAGATCAGTTTTGGATGGGTTAACGCCCATACCGTTCCGAGAGCACCAAGATCCCAATAGATTCAGTGCACCTTGAAGAAGATCAACCAGTGTCGGAATGTTCTTCCCAGATACCGCTAACGCCACGTCGTCTGCGTATGCAACTACCTTACACCCCGTATCGTTCAGTTGCAAAAGCAGGTCATTTATCGCTAGGTTCCAAAGTAGAGGAGAAAGGACACCCCCCTGCGGGGTGCCTCTGGTGACCCACCTTCTAACGGAGGAGCCGCCTAGGGAAGAGTTTATAATCCTTTTTGTTAAAAGGAGTTGAACTATGTCCACTAATGGTCTACATAGGTTTAAGTTGGTCAGTGAGCCAGTAATGGCCGTCGGAATAATGTTGTTGAAAGCTCCCTCAATGTCGAGAAAAGAGACCAAAGTGTATTCTCTGAAAAGGAGGGAGTATTCAATCTGCCGCACGAGTGCATGAAGAGCCGTCTCCACTGATTTACCCTTCGTATATGCATGTTGATTGGGTGAAAGAAGATGGCCCACTTTATCCCTAATATAAACGTCGATGAGCCTTTCAAAGACTTTAAGAAGAAAAGAGGACAGGCTGATAGGCCTGTGGTCTTTTGCTTTTGAGTGTGAGACCTTCCCCGCTTTAGGTATGAAGATCACGTTTACCTCAGTCCAGATAGTAGGAATGTGAGACAAGTGTAGAATAGCTACACAAATCTCCAGTAGCCACGGTACGGCCAAGTCTGATGTGTGTTGCAAGTCAGCTGGTATAATACCGTCAGGCCCTGGAGACTTGAAAGGCAGAAAGCTATTTATAGCCCAGTGCAGTTTTTCGCTGCTAACTATGTCTTGAACCCCCATGCTATGATGAAGGCCGATTGAACCAGTTGTATCCAGGGTAGTTGCGTCAGTACAGCCATTTCCCGGAAAATGGGTGTCAACCAGGAGTTCGATTGTCTCTTGGCTTGACGATGTCCAGGAACCGTCTTCCCTTTGCAGAAAGCTAGGGACTGCTGGACAGGAAGCGAGTATCTTGCGAAGGCGACTGGCCTCAGAGTTACATTCTATATTCTGACAGAAATTCCTCCAGGAGGATCGCTTGGCAGATCTTATCGCTTTTTTTTAAATCTTTAGTCTGGCTTTATATTCAGACCAGTCGTTTGTCGCCCTAGCGCGATTGAAAAGTTTTCGGCACTCCCTTCTAAGCACAGCTACCTCAGAGTTCCACCAATTTGGTTTCGTATTACCCCAGAGCGGTCTCACAGGGCACGACTTCTCAGTGGCAACTTTGTAGGCAGCTGTAAGGGAAGCTACCGCATTATCTAATTTCTGAACTGAGTCAATTTTACTGGGACCATCATTTGGCAGTGATCTTACAAAGATTTCCCTGAAATTGTCCCAGTTAGTTCTAACTCTGTTTCTATAAGAGGTGACCAGAGGGGTTGCGACTTCTATGCGAAAATCTATATACCTGTGGTCAGAGAAGGAGTGCTCTGTGGAGACTTTCCATTCTTTGAGCAGATTAGTGGCAAATTCATTTACCAGTGAAAGATCGAGAACCTCTTCACGAACTGAGGTGATAAAAGTGGGCTCATGCCCAGTGTTTGCAACATATAAGTTGGTGCTAACAATATAATCAAAGAGAGACTCACCTCGCGGGTTTATGTCCGAACTGCCCCAGATGGTGTGGTGCGCATTGGCGTCTGTTCCGATGACCAATGGCATCCTGTCCTTCCTAGCCGCCTCCACCGCATTTTTCATCAGAAACGGTGGGGGATTCTCCGAGTCATCGTGGGCCATGTATGTGGAAGCCACCCATAGTGTGGAGCCCGGTGTTTCCAGCGCCGCCACTACGCTATCTGCGTCACTGAAATTAGTAAGAATAAACGCGTTAATATGTTTTTTGATGAGGATACAGGATCTGTTTTTACCTCCGCAGGGTATATACAGAGTCCTGTATCCTGGCGCGTTGAGACCATGAATGCGCCCGTTGCAGACCCAGGGTTCCTGCACGAGCGCTATCTCCTCCCCATTTTTTGAGAGTCGGAGGAGAAGTGCGGCAGATGCCGCTTTAGAGTGGTGCAAGTTAATTTGCACCACTTTCATGTCCACCCACGGGAGGATCCGACTGTGCGACGATAGTGCTGTCTGCGTCGTCGGAGTGGGAAGACAGCAGTAGTTCGTCCTCTGAGGGTCCACCGAACAGCTCACGGACCATGTACGACGTGGATTCTCCGGACGTAATACTAGCCGTGTCTTCCACTTCTGACACCTCCATGGCCTGTACGTCAGTAACCACATTAGTGTCCTGACGATATACGTGCAAAGTAAGCTGAGAAAAGCAGAAATTAATCTCACCCTTCTTCGCAGCGAGGGGGGCTAGGGATTCCTCGTTCAGGATGATAACCATCTGGCGCGAGTTACCTACAGCCTCACCTAGTCTGGCCACCCTCCAGTCAGCGGTGGGGAGGTCCGGGTTTCCCAGCTTAATCAGCTGTAGTATGGTCGCAGGGTCGGAGTAATTTGCCGGAACCCTTGTTCGAGAACGGGGACGATTCGGGATCTTGTCCCGTGTTACGGCTTCGAGCCGTGCACCAGGCCAGACTTCGCCGATTTCTGCGATTGCCAGCGTGTAAAGCTCGGCAGAGCGCTGATCCGCACACGAAGTGAGTTTTATGCGATTTTGGAACCATCCAAAATCGCGACAGCATGGTGGAGGACCCGGGTTTTTGGCCATCACATCTATGTAAACTGGCCACAGCTTGTTTTCCACCAGTGACCAGTTTTTAGGCGAGATCGAGCCATCCGTGTTGCTGTGATCTATTACCGCCAGAGTGAGGCTTTCTTTTGCAGCCTCTCTGAAGGAGCGAAAACTACGCCTATTGCCCATCGGGGTCTGAGAGGTCCTGGCGCGTTTAGCCGCTGCCAGGGGTTCCTCAACTGATCGCTGCCGCTTGTTGACCATAGTCTTGGTCTTATTGTATCATGCATCATAGCATAATTTTGACTTGCCTGTACGGAAACTTATTCTGACTAGTGTACTACGGGGTCGATGATGACGGGGAAAACCCCAAATTAAAAAATTGTGGAAATGTGTAAATACCTTACCAATTTCAACTCTAGATGTTAACATGGACATTGAGGAAAAACAAAAAACAAGGACTTTGTTGAAGCTATGGTAATTTCAGTATTGTATTCAGTATTGATTGTGGCCACAATTAGACCTTTGTAAAGGTATTTCTAAGGTGGTCGAAACTGGCTAAATCACGCCTTGTTGTTTGTTTTTCGTCCTCCTGTAAAAGTCGTTTAATGTTAGCGTTATTATTATTACTTTAGTATAGGAAGAATAATCTTTAAGAACGATAATCTAATATTTTTTTTTTCATTTGTATAAGATTTCTCACCTCTATGCTATAAAAGGCACTTCGCAGGATATTGACGCACTCTTGCGTCAAATGTTTTCGGACAGCTTTCTGATCAAGTTTAACTGGGATGGAAGGTGGGAAAAGCGGGCCTTAAACAAGTTTAAGTTGGTGGATAAGATCATATACGATACATCATTACAATCCCAAATAAATAACTATTATAATTGAAACTGTTTTTCTTTCTTTGCAGATATTTTCCAAGCTCAAGGGAAGTTTATTTGAGCCACCACCGGCAGAAGCAAAAGTAGTTTATTAAAACAATTATTAAACAATGTATATAGAATAGAATAGAATTGATAAGGGGGTATGTTGCACTGAGACCAGGATTGATCTATTGTGCCCCCTACAATTGTTAGAGCACGTCCCCTAAACCTACCGCCCTAATGAAACTTAGTAACTCTCGGGGGTTTAGGTGCTTGACGTCCTCTTCTGCAAGCCAAATCCGGCCCAGGTAACGTAACCTGCTGCGACAAGCCGCATTACAGTGCAATAAGATGTGTTCGGGAGTCTCCTCTGCTGTTTCGCAGAGTCTACAGACGCTTACCTGTTCTATCCCGATTGTATGCATGTGTTTCCTCAATCTGCAGTGCCCAGTTATCAGACCTGTTACCTGTCTAAGCTGGTTTCTCATTAGTTTGAGGCACTCTTCACTCCATTTGGGGTTATTATCTTTGATGAAGATTTTCAATTGCCTGAGACCGGGGGCGCTAGCCCAGTGTTCTGTTTTCCTGGTTCTTTCCTCAAGTCTCAGTGACTCCGTTATGGCGCTTTTGCCCAGCCCAATGAAGGGTTCAGGACCCAGGGGGGGGCGTGGCTGCCACGGTTCTAGCGAGGCTGTCCGCTTCCTCGTTTCATCCGATACCTCTGTGTCCTGGAACCCAGAGGATCTTTACGTGGTTACCAGTGGCGTCCCCAGGATTTCGGGAAGGGGGGGGATATGCAAAAAATCCAGTTTAACGCCATTTTTATACTTTCATCTTTGCGTATTATTTTTAATACATGTTGAATAAAATTGTACATACATACATATATGTATACATATACATACTAACATAAACTTCTTAAAACAAAAAATTTAAGTGACATGTATTTTTAAGTCATAAAATCCCAACCAAAAAATTCAAGTTTGTTTTAAGTTATGACATTTCGAAAACAACTGCTAATAGAATTACGAAAAGACGTATTTTAAAAAGCACACCAGCTATGTAAAAAAAATCAAACATTTACAAAATGTATGACGTTCTGAAATTTTTTTATGTTATGATAGAGGTGACCATGTTTCCATGTTTACCCGCAATTCACCAAAACTATGTAAGTGAATTTTTTTTTAGTTTCAACAGCTGATGCAGGGTTGGCATGAAGCCTGCGTTTGATTACTATTTTGGTAAATAGTCGACACTTTTGGGAACATTGAAAATACAACTATTCTGCGAGAACAAATGCAATGCTGATTTTTTTATTCATTTATTCTTAACCCTTCTGCGGGTATCCGGTTCTGGCCAGACCATATTGAACTTTGGATCCACTTTAGTAATGTTGTAATTAAGCTATCGAGCTCAAATTTCATGATATCTTTAACTGATCCTTTCTAAGCACAAAACCCAAAACCATGGCTTGGCCAGACCATGGTGTATTTTCATACAAATTTGCCAGTTATTTTCAGTTTTTTTTTTGTTATTTTCGACGTAATTATTGTCAGAATTGTTTATAAATATTTTTTTTATATTATATATATAGTTTCAACTAGGTTTTTCCATCTGACCCGATTTGAAGCACTTTTTTCGTGCCATCCCGTTAATAGTGACGTAAATTAGCTGGCGCAAAATGTACCTGGTCCAAGTGTTTTTCGTTCGCCTTGGCTTTTATTTTCTTTGGGTTAATAAATTATAATTTTTGTTGGAAAATAATGTTGAAACATATTCAAAATTAATACTTATCCATTTTCCAATTCGATTGGGTGTTTTCTGTGACAGAGATGAAAGGAAGAGAATGCTATTTTGAGAATCAGGTGGACATTGTTTTTGAACTTCGACGCTGGAGTTAAATCAGAGAGGAAAATCTCTAAAAAAATTTCCTTAGCAATAGCGGAAACTAATGCTTTAGAGCAACGAATTTAAGATATTAAATAATTTGCTGCGAGAGGCAATAATAACGGTGCTGCCAATTTCACGCTTTCATTTGGCCCTGAACAAAACGAAGCTTCTGATACTGATAGAAAAAATGGTCGTTTAGATAGTTCAATGTGAAGATAGCAACGACGAAGGCGACAAGGAAAACGATATCTGGCCAATTCAGCATGAACAACAACAT
This sequence comes from Melieria omissa, assembly GCA_963971225.1. Classification (NCBI taxonomy): domain Eukaryota; kingdom Metazoa; phylum Arthropoda; class Insecta; order Diptera; family Ulidiidae; genus Melieria; species Melieria omissa. The sequence goes on along the minus strand of OZ020268.1, from coordinate 63,032,568 downwards.
GTAGAGCATGTTTTGCATATTTTTCTTTGGCAAAGCAGTTCAGAATTATTAACAGTGCAAGGAATCCAGAAATATATATATCAAAACCCGATTTGTATGTGTCGAATGTAAAATCTCAATGAGGTTTAGTCATGATACTGCATTATATTGTTGAAATAATTGCATTGGTCAAGCAGCTGAAGTAGATCCATAAGTAACGTATTTTACATTTATACATTTTTTTTATTTTTTTGCTTTACTGCCGTATTTTTTTAATTTCAAAATTAACTCATTAAAGTTGAAACTCGCTATTTACCTAATTATTCTAGTATATTTTCACCGTTTTACGTAAAAATAATGTAGACAAGCAAAAGAAATCATTGTATTCACACTTTCTGGTTTTTTTATATCCTTAACAACAATCCTCGACTATCATCTTGTTTACATTATGGTCTGGCCAGATCATGGGTGGTTCAGTTATTAGGTTTTAAGTGGGTGATTACAGAAGCGATAAAGCAAATAATAAAAATGTTTCACAATTCCATATTGTTATAGCAAATTGCATAAGTGAATTCTCCGACCAAGGGGGGGGATCCATCCCCCTAATCCCCCCCCTGGGGACGCCACTGTATATAACCAATCAAATGCTTGTGGAACCTAAGTACGCACAATCATAATAATAATTGATTGGCACTACAGCCCGTTTACGCGAGACTAAGGCCTAGCTTCCCGCAACCACCCGTGTTGTGCGCGTGAATTTTGTACGCGGGTGGAAGGAACCTACAGTTTTATGCCGGTTCCGAACGGCAGGTTGGGAGCTTTTTCATAGGCAATTTTTACTCTCAGAGGTTTGCCATTTCCAGCTGAGAGGACAGTCACCGAAAGAGAAAACGAGTTTCCCGTTATTTTTTTGTAGGTGTTGCTACATGCAGAATTCGAACTAGCGTCGCTCTGCATGCGACTCGCTTGGACCGCGCACTAACCAACTGAGCCACGGCGGCTGTCTACTACTCTACTTACTATTCGGCAATCATGAACAGATCGATGCGCAGAGTGACATTAAATGGCTGCCGCGCAGCCCCACACGTGTTGCTTCGTTGCTGTCACAACAACGACTGATTGAAAGAATGCACCTCTGATCTATATAACCAATCAAATGCTTGTGGAACCTAAGTACGCACAATCACTTTAATCAAAATGGCGTCAAAATTAAGCCAGAGTGACCACCTTTCACCAATTTGGTAAATCAAAAAAATATCCCACCGGCAGCATGATCGAAATTATGGCTGTTAAATCTCGACCCGTTAACGGATTTTAATTATATTCTGCCTTAGCTAGACTCGTATGATTTCTATAATGGTATCAATCATCCTTCTATACCCCAAGGTTCGAAAGCAAATCGATTTGGAACGGTGACTTTGAAAAAATTGCTACTTGGGTGCAACCACTAAAATGCTTGTCAACACCAAATGCATAAGTGCATATTAATAATTGACCCCTTAAAATTTAGCCAGAGTCTTATGCTTTCTATATTGGTCCCTAACTTTTCATTATCCTTCAGGAATAATGAGCATATCGATGCGCAAGGATAACATTGAAAAACTGCCTATTACAAAATACACACTCACCACTAAAGTGCTTATAGATTCCAAACGGTATGGGTTACGTTAATAAATAACCCCTTAAAATGTAGCTAGAGAATGCAGCTTTATCAAATTAAATCAATAATTTGATTACTATTCGGCAATCATGAACAGATCGATGCGCAAGAGTGACATTAAATGGCTGCCTACTGCAAAATCGATAAAATGCTTGTAAAATATGATGATTCTAGGTTTATAGAAAAACTAATAACCTTAAAACCTATCTGGAGTTTTGAGCTTTCATAAATGGGGTCAATCTTCTCGCTATCTCAAATAATGCAGGAGAATTTCGTTGTGGAAAAGTGATATCGACCAAATGATACATCTATATCAGGGGTGCCTAAAATCTTCTTATGGAAAAGCAAAAACCAATACATGTAAAGTTGCCCAAAAAATGCAAACAAATTATTTAATTAATTGAATTAGTTGAAAGCACATTGTGCATTTCGCTTGACCCTTAAAATTATAAGTGAAAAAAATATACGGCCTTATGCTGAATGTCGTCTCACTCATCGTTGACGATCGTCTATGTGTATCGTCAAATCTATCGTTTCGTCGACACTTCGGTATGCTGTTCAAGCAACGTAGACGAAACGTTGTGCACTGAATAAACACGGCAACTCTATGAGTGGGAAATTTTTTGTTTTGGGTATTTCACGTGGGAAATTCTGTTACTTCAAATGATTTGTGTGTTTATTTGAACAATAAATGGATTACGAGCTGTTTTTTTTCAAGCGGCTGTTAGTGGCTGTTAATGCAAACAGTGGACTTATTTGCGTTGCCTGAAACCAAGTAATTTATTTTTCTTTGACCAATGCAAGTGGAGCCCCCACTGGGAGGAAGGATGCGGCCTCGGTAAGCAGCGTTCTGCTCCGTTGAGTTCGCCCACCTCGCAGTGGCCTACGATACCTTGTGCCCTGGCACCCAAAATAATGAGACGTTGGAGCCTTTAGCTAGGGTGATTATGAATTTTTGGAAGTCCAAGACGAGCCTAGATGAGGTGGTCGCCTCCGCGAGCGGCTTGATGGCTGCCTGACTGTCCGAGTATATGTGGACATCCGCTTTGTACGTGTTTTCGCAGATAAGTCATATAGAAACCTGGTAAATGGCCATTACTTCTGCCTGGAAGACACTGCAATGATCAGGTGGAAGGAAAAGCTGGGGCTTCGCTTCGCTGACTGCAGAAAATACCACAGCCAACCTTGTTACCTATGTTACCACCACACTACGCTCCCTTTCCTGGAAAAGGGAAGCCATTGGGAAACGGGAGATCCCAATTTTATTTCAGTATCGTTTTAGTTTCGTCAGCAAAATTTCCGACGATGGAAATATTCGTCGATAGACGAAAGGCGAAGGCGATAACGATGACGAGCATAGCACTCCGTCGTCAGCTGACGATACGACGATGAGCAGCATACGAAAGTTGCCGTATCGTCATTTTTTCAGACGATGACGATATTCAGCATAAGGCCGATAATGTTCCCATTTGTCATTGCCGAAAGGCCAACCAATCGCCAAAACAAAAACTACAACAACAAAAGCATCTAATTTTTTTTCATACATACAATTTCTTGAGGCAACAAAACAAACATCCGCGCAGCCCCCACACGTGTTGCTTCGTTGCTGTCACAACAACGACTGATTGAAAGAATGCACCTCTGATCTATATAACCAATCAAATGCTTGTGGAACCTAAGTACGCACAATCACTTTAATCAAAATGGCGTCAAAATTACGCCAGAGTGACCACCTTTCACCAATTTGGTAAATACAAAAAATTTCCCACCGGCAGCATGATCGAAATTATGGCTGTTAAATCTCGACCCGTTAACGGATTTTAATAATATTATGCCTTATTATTTAGCTAGACTCGTATGCTTTCTATAATGGTATCAATCATCCTTCTATACCCCAAGGTTCGAAAGCAAATCGATTTGGAACGGTGACTTTGAAAAAATTGCTACTTGGGTGCAACCACTAAAATGCTTGTCAACACCAAATGCATAAGTGCATATTAACCCATTAAGCCCTGAGCGTTGCGTTTGCGCAACGTTTGTGAATTTCGCTACATTAAGTAATTCATAAAGATATAAGACTTGAAAATGGGTAGAATTGGATTCGAATTGATCGTTTTAGATTCTGCCATACTCAAATTTCAAAATTTTTTAAATATTCATATGTTTTTTTCTGTCCAAAAAAATACTTATTCTTTAAACCTATCAAAATCCCTTTGTGGGCTGCATTTTGTAATGCTAAACTATATAAAAATAAGTTTAAAACAATTTTTTTTTTTTTTATTTTATGTTTTGTATGTAACTAAGGCCCAAATTGCGTTTGCGCAACGTACCCTCCTGGTTCAGGGGGTGGGGGTATGAATTATTTTCTTGATTTTTTTTCTTGATTAGGTCAATTACTAAGATTGTGTAAAATTTTATGGAAATCGCACAAGCCCTTCTGGGGTCAGGTTTTAATGGGTTAATAATTGACCCCTTAAAATTTAGCCAGAGTCTTATGCTTTCTATATTGGTCCCTAACTTTTCATTATGCTTCAGGAATAATGAGCATATCGATGCGCAAGGATAACATTGAAAAACTGCCTATTACAAAATACACACTCACCACTAAAGTGCTTATAGATTCCAAACGGTATGGGTTACGTTAATAAAAAACCCCTTAAAATGTAGCTAGAGAATGCAGCTTTATCAAATTAAATCAATAATTTGATTACTATTCGGCAATCATGAACAGATCGATGCGCAAGGGTGACATTAAATGGCTGCCAAGGTTCGAAAGCAAATCGATTTGGAACGGTGACTTTGAAAAAATTGCTACTTGGGTGCAACCACTAAAATGCTTGTCAACACCAAATGCATAAGTGCATATTAATAATTGACCCCTTAAAATTTAGCCAGAGTCTTATGCTTTCTATATTGGTCCCTAACTTTTCATTATCCTTCAGGAATAATGAGCATATCGATGCGCAAGGATAACATTGAAAAACTGCCTATTACAAAATACACACTCACCACTAAAGTGCTTATAGATTCCAAACGGTATGGGTTACGTTAATAAATAACCCCTTAAAATGTAGCTAGAGAATGCAGCTTTATCAAATTAAATCAATAATTTGATTACTATTCGGCAATCATGAACAGATCGATGCGCAAGAGTGACATTAAATGGCTGCCTACTGCAAAATCGATAAAATGCTTGTAAAATATGATGATTCTAGGTTTATAGAAAAACTAATAACCTTAAAACCTATCTGGAGTTTTGAGCTTTCATAAATGGGGTCAATCTTCTCGCTATCTCAAATAATGCAGGAGAATTTCGTTGTGGAAAAGTGATATCGACCAAATGATACATCTATATCAGGGGTGCCTAAAATCTTCTTATGGAAAAGCAAAAACCAATACATGTAAAGTTGCCCAAAAAATGCAAACAAATTATTTAATTAATTGAATTAGTTGAAAGCACATTGTGCATTTCGCTTGACCCTTAAAATTATAAGTGAAAAAAATATACGGCCTTATGCTGAATGTCGTCTCACTCATCGTTGACGATCGTCTATGTGTATCGTCAAATCTATCGTTTCGTCGACACTTCGGTATGCTGTTCAAGCAACGTAGACGAAACGTTGTGCACTGAATAAACACGGCAACTCTATGAGTGGGAAATTTTTTGTTTTGGGTATTTCACGTGGGAAATTCTGTTACTTCAAATGATTTGTGTGTTTATTTGAACAATAAATGGATTACGAGCTGTTTTTTTTCAAGCGGCTGTTAGTGGCTGTTAATGCAAACAGTGGACTTATTTGCGTTGCCTGAAACCAAGTAATTTATTTTTCTTTGACCAATGCAAGTGGAGCCCCCACTGGGAGGAAGGATGCGGCCTCGGTAAGCAGCGTTCTGCTCCGTTGAGTTCGCCCACCTCGCAGTGGCCTACGATACCTTGTGCCCTGGCACCCAAAATAATGAGACGTTGGAGCCTTTAGCTAGGGTGATTATGAATTTTTGGAAGTCCAAGACGAGCCTAGATGAGGTGGTCGCCTCCGCGAGCGGCTTGATGGCTGCCTGACTGTCCGAGTATATGTGGACATCCGCTTTGTACGTGTTTTCGCAGATAAGTCATATAGAAACCTGGTAAATGGCCATTACTTCTGCCTGGAAGACACTGCAATGATCAGGTGGAAGGAAAAGCTGGGGCTTCGCTTCGCTGACTGCAGAAAATACCACAGCCAACCTTGTTACCTATGTTACCACCACACTACGCTCCCTTTCCTGGAAAAGGGAAGCCATTGGGAAACGGGAGATCCCAATTTTATTTCAGTATCGTTTTAGTTTCGTCAGCAAAATTTCCGACGATGGAAATATTCGTCGATAGACGAAAGGCGAAGGCGATAACGATGACGAGCATAGCACTCCGTCGTCAGCTGACGATACGACGATGAGCAGCATACGAAAGTTGCCGTATCGTCATTTTTTCAGACGATGACGATATTCAGCATAAGGCCGATAATGTTCCCATTTGTCATTGCCGAAAGGCCAACCAATCGCCAAAACAAAAACTACAACAACAAAAGCATCTAATTTTTTTTCATACATACAATTTCTTGAGGCAACAAAACAAACATCCGCGCAGCCCCCACACGTGTTGCTTCGTTGCTGTCACAACAACGACTGATTGAAAGAATGCACCTCTGATCTATATAACCAATCAAATGCTTGTGGAACCTAAGTACGCACAATCACTTTAATCAAAATGGCGTCAAAATTACGCCAGAGTGACCACCTTTCACCAATTTGGTAAATACAAAAAATTTCCCACCGGCAGCATGATCGAAATTATGGCTGTTAAATCTCGACCCGTTAACGGATTTTAATAATATTATGCCTTATTATTTAGCTAGACTCGTATGCTTTCTATAATGGTATCAATCATCCTTCTATACCCCAAGGTTCGAAAGCAAATCGATTTGGAACGGTGACTTTGAAAAAATTGCTACTTGGGTGCAACCACTAAAATGCTTGTCAACACCAAATGCATAAGTGCATATTAACCCATTAAGCCCTGAGCGTTGCGTTTGCGCAACGTTTGTGAATTTCGCTACATTAAGTAATTCATAAAGATATAAGACTTGAAAATGGGTAGAATTGGATTCGAATTGATCGTTTTAGATTCTGCCATACTCAAATTTCAAAATTTTTTAAATATTCATATGTTTTTTTCTGTCCAAAAAAATACTTATTCTTCAAACCTATCAAAATCCCTTTGTGGGCTGCATTTTGTAATGCTAAACTATATAAAAATAAGTTTAAAACAATTTTTTTTTTTTTTATTTTATGTTTTGTATGTAACTAAGGCCCAAATTGCGTTTGCGCAACGTACCCTCCTGGTTCAGGGGGTGGGGGTATGAATTATTTTCTTGATTTTTTTTCTTGATTAGGTCAATTACTAAGATTGTGTAAAATTTTATGGAAATCGCACAAGCCCTTCTGGGGTCAGGTTTTAATGGGTTAATAATTGACCCCTTAAAATTTAGCCAGAGTCTTATGCTTTCTATATTGGTCCCTAACTTTTCATTATGCTTCAGGAATAATGAGCATATCGATGCGCAAGGATAACATTGAAAAACTGCCTATTACAAAATACACACTCACCACTAAAGTGCTTATAGATTCCAAACGGTATGGGTTACGTTAATAAAAAACCCCTTAAAATGTAGCTAGAGAATGCAGCTTTATCAAATTAAATCAATAATTTGATTACTATTCGGCAATCATGAACAGATCGATGCGCAAGGGTGACATTAAATGGCTGCCAAGGTTCGAAAGCAAATCGATTTGGAACGGTGACTTTGAAAAAATTGCTACTTGGGTGCAACCACTAAAATGCTTGTCAACACCAAATGCATAAGTGCATATTAATAATTGACCCCTTAAAATTTAGCCAGAGTCTTATGCTTTCTATATTGGTCCCTAACTTTTCATTATCCTTCAGGAATAATGAGCATATCGATGCGCAAGGATAACATTGAAAAACTGCCTATTACAAAATACACACTCACCACTAAAGTGCTTATAGATTCCAAACGGTATGGGTTACGTTAATAAATAACCCCTTAAAATGTAGCTAGAGAATGCAGCTTTATCAAATTAAATCAATAATTTGATTACTATTCGGCAATCATGAACAGATCGATGCGCAAGAGTGACATTAAATGGCTGCCTACTGCAAAATCGATAAAATGCTTGTAAAATATGATGATTCTAGGTTTATAGAAAAACTAATAACCTTAAAACCTATCTGGAGTTTTGAGCTTTCATAAATGGGGTCAATCTTCTCGCTATCTCAAATAATGCAGGAGAATTTCGTTGTGGAAAAGTGATATCGACCAAATGATACATCTATATCAGGGGTGCCTAAAATCTTCTTATGGAAAAGCAAAAACCAATACATGTAAAGTTGCCCAAAAAATGCAAACAAATTATTTAATTAATTGAATTAGTTGAAAGCACATTGTGCATTTCGCTTGACCCTTAAAATTATAAGTGAAAAAAATATACGGCCTTATGCTGAATGTCGTCTCACTCATCGTTGACGATCGTCTATGTGTATCGTCAAATCTATCGTTTCGTCGACACTTCGGTATGCTGTTCAAGCAACGTAGACGAAACGTTGTGCACTGAATAAACACGGCAACTCTATGAGTGGGAAATTTTTTGTTTTGGGTATTTCACGTGGGAAATTCTGTTACTTCAAATGATTTGTGTGTTTATTTGAACAATAAATGGATTACGAGCTGTTTTTTTTCAAGCGGCTGTTAGTGGCTGTTAATGCAAACAGTGGACTTATTTGCGTTGCCTGAAACCAAGTAATTTATTTTTCTTTGACCAATGCAAGTGGAGCCCCCACTGGGAGGAAGGATGCGGCCTCGGTAAGCAGCGTTCTGCTCCGTTGAGTTCGCCCACCTCGCAGTGGCCTACGATACCTTGTGCCCTGGCACCCAAAATAATGAGACGTTGGAGCCTTTAGCTAGGGTGATTATGAATTTTTGGAAGTCCAAGACGAGCCTAGATGAGGTGGTCGCCTCCGCGAGCGGCTTGATGGCTGCCTGACTGTCCGAGTATATGTGGACATCCGCTTTGTACGTGTTTTCGCAGATAAGTCATATAGAAACCTGGTAAATGGCCATTACTTCTGCCTGGAAGACACTGCAATGATCAGGTGGAAGGAAAAGCTGGGGCTTCGCTTCGCTGACTGCAGAAAATACCACAGCCAACCTTGTTACCTATGTTACCACCACACTACGCTCCCTTTCCTGGAAAAGGGAAGCCATTGGGAAACGGGAGATCCCAATTTTATTTCAGTATCGTTTTAGTTTCGTCAGCAAAATTTCCGACGATGGAAATATTCGTCGATAGACGAAAGGCGAAGGCGATAACGATGACGAGCATAGCACTCCGTCGTCAGCTGACGATACGACGATGAGCAGCATACGAAAGTTGCCGTATCGTCATTTTTTCAGACGATGACGATATTCAGCATAAGGCCGATAATGTTCCCATTTGTCATTGCCGAAAGGCCAACCAATCGCCAAAACAAAAACTACAACAACAAAAGCATCTAATTTTTTTTCATACATACAATTTCTTGAGGCAACAAAACAAAAATCCGCGCAGCCGCCACACGTGTTGCTTCGTTGCTGTCACAACAACGACTGATTGAAAGAATGCACCTCTGATCTATATAACCAATCAAATGCTTGTGGAACCTAAGTACGCACAATCACTTTAATCAAAATGGCGTCAAAATTAAGCCAGAGTGACCACCTTTCACCAATTTGGTAAATAAAAAAAATATCCCACCGGCAGCTTGATCGAAATTATGGCTCTTAAATCTCGACCCGTTAACGGATTTTAATAATATTATGCCTTATTATTTAGCTAGACTCGTATGCTTTCTATAATGATATCAATCATCCTTCTATACCCCAAGGTTCGAAAGCAAATCGATTTGGAACGGTGACTTTGAAAAAATTGCTACTTGGGTGCAACCACTAAAATGCTTGTCAACACCAAATGCATAAGTGCATATTAATAATTGACCCCTTAAAATTTAGCCAGAGTCTTATGCTTTCTATATTGGTCCCTACCTTTTCATTATCCTTCAGGAATAATGAGCATATCGATGCGCAAGGATAACATTGAAAAACTGCCTATTACAAAATACACACTCACCATTAAAGTGCTTATAGATTCCAAACGGTATGGGTTACGTTAATAAAAAACCACTTAAAATGTAGCTAGAGATCGCAGCTTTATCAAATTAAATCAATAATTTGATTACTATTAGGCAATCATGAACAGATCGATGCGCAAGAGTGACATTAAATGGCTGTCTACTGCAAAATCGATAAAATGCTTGTAAAATATGATGATTCTAGGTTTATAGAAAAACTAATAACCTTAAAACCTAGCTGGAGTTTTGAGCTTTCATAAATGGGGTCAATCTTCTCGCTATCTCAGATAATGCAGGAGAATTTCGTTGTGGAAAAGTGATATCGACCACATGATACATCTATATCAGGGGTGCCCAAAATCTTCTTATGGAAAAGCAAAAACCAATACATGTAAAGTTGCCAAAAAAAAATGCAAACAAATTATTTAATTAATTGAATTAGTTGAAAGCACATTGTGCATTTCGCTTGACCCTTAAAATTATAAGAGAAAAAATATAATGTGCCCATTTGTCATTGCCGAAAGGCCAACCAATCGCCAACACAAAAAAGCATACACACAAAAACTACAAAAACAAAAGCATCTAATTTTTTTTCATACGTACAATTTCTTGAGGCAACAAAACAAAAATCCGCGCAGCCCCCACACGTGTTGCTTCGTTGCTGTCACAACAACGACTGATTGAAAGAATGCACCTCTGATCTATATAACCAATCAAATGCTAGTGCAACCGAAGTATGCACAATCACTTTAATCAAAATGGCGTCAAAATTAAGCCAGAGTGACCACCTTTCACCAATTTGGTAAATAAAAAAAATATCCCACCGCCAGCATGATCGAAATTATGGCTGTTAAATCTCGACCCGTTAACGGATTTTAATAATATTATGCCTTATTATTTAGCTAGACTCGTATGCTTTCTATAATGATATCAATCATCCTTCTATACCCCAAGGTTCGAAAGCAAATCGATTTGGAACGGTGACTTTGAAAAAATTGCTACTTGGGTGCAACCACTAAAATGCTTGTCAACACCAAATGCATAAGTGCATATTAATAATTGACCACTTAAAATTTAGCCAGAGTCTTATGCTTTCTATATTGGTCCCTACCTATTCATTATCCGTCAGGAATAATGAGCATATCGATGCGCAAGGATTACATTGAAAAACTGCCTATTACAAAATACACACTCACCACTAAAGTGCTTATAGATTCCAAACGGTATGGGTTACGTTAATAAAATTAATAATAGCTGGAGTTTTGAGCTTTCATAAATGGGGTCAATCTTCTCGTTATCTCAGATAATGCAGGAGAATTTCGTTGTGGAAAAGTGATATCGACCACATGATACATCTATATCAGGGGTGCCCAAAGTCTTCTTATGGAAAAGCAAAAACCAATACATGTAAAGTTGCCCAAAAAAATGCAAACAAATTATTTAATTAATTGAATTAGTTGAAAGCACATTGTGCATTTCGCTTGACCCTTAAAATTATAAGTGAAAAAAATATAATGTTCCCATTTGTCATTGTAATGTAATGTAATGTAATGATAATGGGTAGGGACAATGCCCTTGCGCACTGCAACCTAGTAGGTTTATTGTGCCCCTTGAATCATCTGGTGTTTTATGTGCTCAGGTATTGAATCAGACCTCTCTGCGATATTTGCATCAGGTCCTCATCACCGAGAATATGTTTCCCTAGAAACTTTGCACGTCTGTGTGCCAGAGCTGGACAGTTTATGATAACGTGTTCCATTGTTTCATCGACCTCATTGCAGTATCTGCATGTTTTGTCGACGACCAAGCCAAGTTTGTGGAGGTGGTAGTTACAAGAATAGTGGCCGGTTAGAGCGCCACATAGGATTTTGAGTTGTCTCCTGCTAAGAAGTATAGCAGATTTAGCTCATTTTGTGTTAAAGTTTAGGAATCTTTTCGAGTGCCGTAGTCCCTCAATATTATTCCAGTATTTTTGTTTTTGTTTCTGGATCCATTTGTGGATGTCCTGTTTTAGGTCGGTTTTACCGAATCCAAACATCGGGCCCGGCCCTATGAATGGGCTTTCTGCACCATTTTTAGCTTGTGTGTCTGCCCTTTCGTTGCCATCATGGCCCTCATGCCCAGGAATCCAGACGAGCACAACCCTGTTCTGGGTCCCTAGGGCGTTGAGTTCCTTGTGGCATTCAAGCAGGATTTTTGATGTGTAGGAGTAGCTGTCAAGTGCTTTTAGAACTGACAGACTATCCGAAAGTATGGTGAACGTTGTTCCTTGAGGGTGCATTTTAGCAATTGTTCGAACTGCCTCATATATTGCATAGAGTTCAGCTTGAAATATTGAGGTATTGTAGCTCATCGGAAGGGCTAAGTTGACCCCAGGGCCCACTACTCCAGCTCCTACACCACAAGGTGTTTTAGAGCCATCGGTGTACCACTTTTGAGCGTCCTTTTTAACCATTTCGGGTTGTTTTCCCACTGTTCCCTAGTCGGAAAGTCAACTATATATTTCCTTGTTGGGCTGAAATGGGGTTTCATGAAGTCAAGATATGAGGATTTGTGGATGGTGTCCTCTATTTGTTTTAAAATTGCCAAGTGGCCCGTTAGGTTGCCCTGTTTAAGTAGGTTATGCCTATATAGCGTGAGTGCACTTAAGATTGCGTCCTCTTGGATGGCTATATGTAGCGGTGTTAGATCGAGTAAGGCTTCCATGCCGGCAGTAGGGGTTGTTTTCATTGCTCCCGTAATGCTAAGGCATGCAAACCTTTGAACTCTGTTTAATCTTTTTATTGTTGTGCTCTGATTGGTTTTGCCCCACCATACTAGAGCACCATATAGTATGATGGGTCTTACCATTTGTGTGTACGCCCAGGATGTCATACGGGGTGAAAGGCCCCAAGATTTACCCAGTAACTGTCTTATGGTCCATAGCGATTTCGTTGCTTTTTTGAGGACTGTGTTTAAATGCGGTTCCCAGGTGAGTTTTTGATCTAGGGTAATTCCTAGATATTTGACCTCAGCCTTAATGGGTACAGTTATATTATTTATTTTTAGTGTTGGAAGATCAAGCTTCCGTTTTCTTGTAAATGGAACGATGGTAGTTTTATTGGGGTTAATTGATAGCCCCTCTCTACTGCACCAGTTCCAGGTTTCGTTTAGAGCTTTTTGCATAAGGTCGCGCAATGTGCCTTCATGCGTGCCCTTTGTTATTACTGCTAGGTCATCCGCGAAGCCTATAGTTTTATATCCTTTCGAATTTAGTAATTTAACTAATTCATCAACCAGTATAGACCACAATAAGGGAGATAAAACCCCACCTTGCGGGCAGCCTTTTACTACGTTGATGCTTAGTACTGCGGGTCCTAAGTTAGCGGTTATTACCCTTTGATTTAGCATGCTGCATATCCAATTGGTAACCTTGTGGTTTGTCCCTCTATTAGAGAGGGCTAATACCATAGATTGGAAGTTAGCATTATCGAAGGCGCCCTCTATGTCCATAAATGTACATAGGGCTATGCCTTTTGCATCGAGTGCTTTTTCTATATCTGTCACCAAGCAACTCAGTGCTGTGATAGTTGATTTGTTCTTTTGGTATGCAAATTGATATTTATGTAGTGGACTTTGTAATAGTACCTCTTCCCTTATGTAGAGGTCTATAAGCTTTTCCATTGTTTTTAACATAAACGATGAGAGGCTGATGGGCCTGTAGGATTTGGGGGAGTCAGGGGGTTTGTTACCCCCTTTAGGTATAAATATAACCCTTACCTCCCTCCAGACTTTTGGAATATAACTAAGTATAATACTGGCTCTGTAGATTAGAACCATTTTTTGAATTAGTTTATCCGTGCCCCTTGAGAGGAGTGCCGGAAATATGCCATCTGGTCCTGCCGATTTGTAGGGCTTAAATGAGTTGATCGCCCATTTTACCCTATCAAAGCTAATAATTTTGTTAGCTATGGTATCACCTGGTCTAGGCTGTACAGGTGAGATAATTTCGGGAGTGCATTGACCCCTTTCACGTATTTTGCACTCTGGGAAATGAGTTTTTAAAAGAAGCTCTAGAGTGTCTCCAAATGAGTTTGTTAGGGTACCATTAGCGTCCCTTAGTGTGCCTATCGGATTAGTATGTCCTTTGGACAGGGTACTTTTGATTCTGGCCCATCTTTGTCATTGCCGAAAGGCCAACCAATCGCCAAAACAAAAACTACAACAACAAAAGCATCTAATTTTTTTTCATACATACAATTTCTTGAGGCAACAAAACAAAAATCCGCGCAGCCCCCACACGTGTTGCTTCGTTGCTGTCACAACAACGACTGATTGAAATAATGCACCTCTGATCTATATAATCAATCAAATGCTTGTGGAACCTAAGTACGCACAATCACTTTAATCAAAATGGCGTCAAAATTAAGCCAGAGTGACCACCTTTCACCAATTTGGTAAATAAAAAAAATATCCCACCGCCAGCATGATCGAAATTATGGCTGTTAAATCTCGACCCGTTAACGGATTTTAATAATATTATGCCTTATTATTTAGCTAGACTCGTATGCTTTCTATAATGGTATCAATCATCCTTCTATACCCCAAGGTTCGAAAGCAAATCGATTTGGAACGGTGACTTTGAAAAAATTGCTACTTGGGTGCAACCACTAAAATGCTTGTCAACACCAAATTCATAAGTGCATATTAATAATTGACCCCTTAAAATTTAGCCAGAGTCTTATGCTTTCTATATTGGTCCCTACCTTTTCATTATCCGTCAGGAATAATGAGCATATCGATGCGCAAGGATAACATTGAAAAACTGCCTATTACAAAATACACACTCACCACTAAAGTGCTTGTAGATTCCAAACGGTATGGGTTACGTTAATAAAAAACCCCTTAAATTGTAGCTAGAGATTGCAGCTTTATCAAATTAAATCAATAATTTGATTACTATTAGGCAATCATGAACAGATCGATGCGCAAGAGTGACATTAAATGGCTGCCTACTGCAAAATCGATAAAATGCTTGTAAAATATGATGATTCTAGGTTTATAGAAAAAATAATAACCTTAAAACCTAGCTGGAGTTTTGAGCTTTCATAAATGGGGTCAATCTTCTCGCTATCTCAGATAATGCAGGAGAATTTCGTTGTGGAAAAGTGATATCGACCAGAGAGCTGCATGGATGCATTCAAAACGCCTATTAAGTCACTCGTTTCCTTTTCAAACACAAACATACTCTCACTCATTATTTTTCAAACATAACAAGTAATAGCATCGACGAAATCGAATCAAGTGAATGAATCATTCATTTTGGCAAGTGTTTGAATTGATCGATTTTCAAGTGCATGATTTTCAAAGCAAATGTTTTTTATAAAGGTAAACATTTTTTATTTTTTATAAACATTTTATATGTAAATTAAATGAAATATTACATATGTAGAGTTCCGAACAAAACTAAGTTGCAATGATAATTTTGATTTTACAATTTCTCTTCTGGATTCATATTACAATGTAAGAAAACTAAATGATTTAATGCAGCGTCATTTGACAATAATTGGCACCTTTTTTCAGATATAATATTTGCAGCAGAAGAAAAAACTCGTTCAGATGACGCACTACTAGCGGGAGTTGCTAATACCCTACGGCTTAGTTTGTAGAGTAATGGCATTTCAGTTTTATGCAGCTCCCACCAATTGATAATGTCGAAATCCACATGAAAATACACTTCAATGTTTTCATAGCGATGAAGCTCAGCAGCAACTTTATCAACACTGCTTACAAAGGTGCGCTGATTTAAAAGCTCAGAAAACAGCTCCAAGTTGCTTGAAGGTATTAAAGGCATGCCTTCAGTTTCTTCTTCCGTTAGATCTTCACCGTTTTCTATGAACGTGGTCATTAGTTGGGAACATTTTTCTTTTGTTTCTTTACGTTCACTCTCCGTAAAGTTCCTCAACTCTTTTGCAGGTGGATATAAAAAAACGCTACTTTATGAAAATCGGTTAGGTTTTCAAAAACAACCGTTTTTAAATAATGCAACAACTTATTTTTAAATTCACTCCCAAATCCAATGTCCTCTAAATTTACTGCGCATTTCTTTTGAAGGCTTGTAATATAAATATATGTTAGATGTATTGTTGGATATTTATCACCTTGCAATTTTTTTAAAGCTTCTTCGAAAGGTTCCAAAATTTCTAAAATTATGCTGATGTCTTTCACATCTAGGTGACGTATTCCCACAGTCGTGGAATGCGGTAACAGAGTTTGAATGTTAACGTTTAGTCCAAATTTTGCACCAGTCGAAACCAAAAATTTTGCGAATTTTTCGACACCTGTGTCTTCTATTATTTTATACGGTTGGCAATTCTGGACGACCCATTCAGTGATGATTTTTGTAGCCTCTGCTTTGGTGTTGATATCTACTTCAACCGTTGTATTTTCTGCACTCTCATTACTTTGCAAAAGATAGCACTTATGACGTATCAAATTAGTAGTTGATTTGCTGTTGTGTTTATAAATTCCACAGCAAATACGGCACGCCACCAAGTGAGGCATTTCTTGTTTGGCGTAATTGATAACATGGCCAAATGTGTTCCACACTTTACTTCGGCCCTTTTTTTGACCAATTTTGTAGGTTCCATTTAATATCTTATTTTTGATAGCGTTGTTATTTAGCATGCTGCTTATGGTGGCGTTCGATTCGTCACTGCATATGGTGTCACTAGTTAGCTGTTTAAAATTAGTATACATTAATTTAAAAGGTCTTTTTCTTTTAAAAAATGCTTACGTCATCAATATACATTTTATGGGATGGTCGCGCACTTCAATAATAGTAAATTATATATATATGTATTGATATGCTTTGCTCCTACACGCACGTTTGAATCGTTTGCAAGAAAGTCATTCGATTGAATGATTTGTTCGTTATAACAGAATTTTTCATTCACATACTTTGATATAAACTGAGTGTCACACTGATCTACTTGATAACAAAAAATTTCAGGACAGCTTTATCTTGATTTGAAAATAATTCACATGAATAGAGTGCACTGCACTGAGTTCATACATTTCACACTTAAACGAGTATACTCATGCTGCTCTCTGGTATTAATCATCCTTCTATACCCCTTAAAATGTAGCTAGAGAATGCAGCTTTATCAAATTAAATCAATAATTTAATTACTATTCGGCAATCATGAACAGATCGATGCGCAAGTGTGACATTAAATGGCTGCCTACTGCAAAATCGATAAAATGCTTGTGAAATATGATGATTCTAGGTTTATAGAAAAACTAATAACCTTAAAACCTAGCTGGAGTTTTGAGCTTTCATAAATGGGGTCAATCTTCTCGCTATCTCAGATAATGCAGGAGAATTTCGTTGTGGAAAAGTGATATCGACCACATGATACATCTATATCAGGAGTGCCCAAAATCTTCTTATGGAAAAGCAAAAACCAATACATGTAAAGTTGACCAAAAAAATGCAAACAAATTATTTAATTAATTGAATTAGTTGAAAGCACATTGTGCATTTCGCTTGACCCTTAAAATTATAAGTGAAAAAAATATAATGTTCCCATTTGTCATTGCCGAAAGGCCAACCAATCGCCAAAACAAAAACTACAACAACAAAAGCATCTAATTTTTTTTCATACATACAATTTCTTGAGGCAACAAAACAAAAATCCGCGCAGCCCCCACACGTGTTGCTTCGTTGCTGTCACAACAACCACTGATTGAAAGAATGCACCTCTGATCTATATAACCAATCAAATGCTTGTGGAACCTAAGTACGCACAATCACTTTAATCAAAATGGCGTCAAAATTACGCCAGAGTGACCACCTTTCACCAATTTGGTAAATAAAAAAAATATCCCACCGGCAGCATGATCGAAATTATGGCTGTTAAATCTCGACCCGTTAACGGATTTTAATAATATTATGCCTTATTATTTAGCTAGACTCGTATGCTTTCTATAATGATATCAATCATCCTTCTATACCCCAAGGTTCGAAAGCAAATCGATTTGGAACGGTGACTTTGAAAAAATTGCTACTTGGGTGCAACCACTAAAATGCTTGTCAACACCAAATGCATAAGTGCATATTAATAATTGACCCCTTAAAATTTAGCCAGAGTCTTATGCTTTCTATATTGGTCCCTAACTTTTCATTATCCTTCAGGAATAATGAGCATATCGATGCGCAAAGATAACATTGAAAAACTGCCTATTACAAAATACACACTCACCACTAAAGTGCTTATAGATTCCAAACGGTATGGGTTACGTTAATAAAAAACCCCTTAAAATGTAGCTAGAGATTGCGGCTTTATCAAATTAAATCAATAATTTGATTACTATTAGGCAATCATGAACAGATCGATGCGCAAGAGTGACATTAAATGGCTGCCTACTGCAAAATCGATAAAATGCTTGTAAAATATGATGATTCTAGGTTTATAGAAAAAATAATAACCTTAAAACCTAGCTGGAGTTTTGAGCTTTCATAAATGGGGTCAATCTTCTCGCTATCTCAGATAATGCAGGAGAATTTCGTTGTGGAAAAGTGATATCGACCACATGATACATCTATATCAGGGGTGCCCAAATCTTCTTATGGAAAAGCAAAAACCAATACATGTAAAGTTGCCCAAAAAAAATGCAAACAAATTATTTAATTAAATGAATTAGTTGAAAGCACATTGTGCATTTCGCTTGACCCTTAAAATTATAAGTGAAAAAAATATTATGTTCCCATTTGTCATTGCCGAAAGGCCAACCAATCGCCAACACAAAAAAGCATACACACAAAAACTACAACAACAAAAGCATCTAATTTTTTTTCATACATACAATTTCTTGAGGCAACAAAACAAAAATCCGCGCAACCCCCACACGTGTTGCTTCGTTGCTGTCACAACAACGACTGATTGAAAGAATGCACCTCTGATCTATATAACCAATCAAATGCTTGTGGAACCTAAGTACGCACAATCACTTTAATCAAAATGGCGTCAAAATTAAGCCAGAGTGACCACCTTTCACCAATTTGGTAAAGAAAAAAAATAGCCCACCGTCAGCATGATCGAAATTATGGCTGTTAAATCTCGACCAGTTAACGGATTTTAATAATATTATGCCTTATTATTTAGCTAGACTCGTATGCTTTCTATAATGGTATCAATCATCCTTCTATACCCCAAGGTTCGAAAGCAAATCGATTTGGAACGGTGACTTTGAAAAAATTGCTACTTGGGTGCAACCACTAAAATGCTTGCAACACCAAATGCATAAGTGCATATTAATAATTGACCCCTTAAAATTTAGCCAGAGTCTTATGCTTTTTATATTGGTCCCTAACTTTTCATTATCCTTCAGGAATAATGAGCATATCGATGCGCAAGGATAACATTGAAAAACTGCCTATTACAAAATACACACTCACCACTAAAGTGCTTATAGATTCCAAACGGTATGGGTTACGTTAATAAAAAACCCCTTAAAATGTAGCTAGAGATTGCAGCTTTATCAAATTAAATCAATAATTTGATTACTATTCCGCAATCATGAACAGATCGATGCGCAAAAGTGACATTAAATGGCTGCCTACTGCAAAATCGATAAAATGCTTGTAAAATATGATGATTCTAGGTTTATAGAAAAAATAATAACCTTAAAACCTAGCTGGAGTTTTGAGCTTTCATAAATGGGGTCGTTCTTCTCGCTATCTCAAATAATGCAGGAGAATTTCGTTGTGGAAAAGTGATATCGACCACATGATACATCTATATCAGGGGGTGCCCAAAATCTTCTTATGGAAAAGCAAAAACCAATACATGTAAAGTTGCCCTAAAAATGCAAACAAATTATTTAACCCTCATCCGACGTTCAAAAAAACTCACACATAAGATGTTCGGGTGATATTTCACTTTGCATTGTTTTAATGAATTTTTTGACCAATTATAATAAAAAATAAGTTGTTATCTTTAATCTTTATTATCTTTGTTATCATACAGATAAATAAGTTGACAAATTTTTCTATATTTTTTGGCAATTAGGGCAACTAGGTTAGGTTAGGTTATTGTGGATGCCTCTGTAAGAGACCCACTCGGAGGCATATTATGAGACCCGTTGTGATATACCACAAATTTCGCCCGTTTTTAAATGTGTATGTAATACTGTTTTTCGAACATATGTTACAGCACTCAGTTCAATCGGATGGGGAAAGGGGGCAAGGAAGGGCAGTAGTTAACTAAAACTTTGTGTTCACCACATGTATACTTTTTACAAGAATTGCAAACAAAATATGCCTTTCAATCGTTTTTGATACCATATTGGCACCGTGTTTCAATAGTTTTTTAATTTTTTACGCTCTGATTTTCTGACAAGGTTTGGAAAAATGGCTGTATTGAGATAAGAAGTCAGCATGAAGATTTTCCTTTCGCTTACGTTGCTCTACGCAAATTCTTTAACTTTACTAAACTAAAATCTAAGTCTTCAAGAAAAATTCGCCGCTTGTACTTTTTGTACAAGCGATCCAGATGGAATCGAGAGCGATTAGTTTTTCGCTTGACGGTATAGTTAGTGAACAATCAATTGGTCTTAAGTGTCAACTACTGCTTTTGACTTATTGTAAAACGATATAATTTCGGGTAATTTTTTGTCACCCACATATCCTGGTTATGATGAAAAGTGCTCAAAGGGGCATCTTCCTCTTGTTAACTTAGTGTGCCGTTTTCATAGGACGTACATAGCAGTTGTCGCTAAACCCACGTTTCTCATATATCTCTTATGGGTGTTAGCGAGCTTCATTCTTGATTACAATCGTTACGTTCTTGGCGAATGGTTTTGTCACCGATAGAACGAAAAATTGGTCTGCCTGTTGTGTAACTCTACAGATTATCAAGATATTCCCCATTCGACTTATAAACACCACTCAAAATTGAAATACCAAACTATGCCTGAATATCACCAACGCTGATCCATGCACTGCCAAAAACTCGCAAACCTTCAACATTAGTTTTGTCATTTAATATCTTTAACATTGGTCTTCATTAGCATCTTTTATTACTGACACACGACTTCAAGCATAACGAGTTATACCAACTTTAGTTGAAATAAAATACTTGGCTCCTACTTTTCCGTTGAGCTCGGGAGGCCCATTGATCCATAAAAAGGTTTTGCCTATAAAAGCAGTTCAAAACTTCCAATCCACAGACGTAATCTTATGGCATTTTCTGTATGTGTTGCGTTGGATTTCTATACAATTTCTATATGGGTGAAATATCACCCGAACGTCGCCCACGTAACTTTTTTTGTAATCACCGTTATAATCAAATAATCAATATGTTGTAGATAAATTCTAAAACTTATATTGGTTTGCTACAAATACAAGAAACCTTAATCATTTTGATAAATATATAGGAAAGTTATAGCATCTCAAAGTTGAAAATGGGTGAAAAATCACCCGAACGACGGATTAGGGTTAATTAAATAATTGAATTAGTTGAAAGCACATTGTGCATTTCGCTTGACCCTTAAAATTATAAGTGAAAAAAATATAATGTTCCCATTTGTCATTGCCGAAAGGCCAACCAATCGCCAAAACAAAAACTACAACAACAAAAGCATCTAATTTTTTTTCATACATACAATTTCTTGAGGCAACAAAACAAAAATCCGCGCAGCCCGCACACGTGTTGCTTCGTTGCTGCCACAACAACGACTGATTGAAAGAATGCACCTCTGATCTATATAATCAATCAAATGCTTGTGGAACCTAAGTACGCACAATCACTTTAATCAAAATGGCGTCAAAATTAAGCCAGAGTGACCACCTTTCACCAATTTGGTAAATAAAAAAAATATCCCCCCGGCAGCATGATCGAAATTATGGCTGTTAAATCTCGACCCGTTAACGGATTTTAATAATATTATGCCTTATTATTTAGCTAGACTCGTATGCTTTCTATAATGGTATCAATCATGCTTCTATACCCGATTTGGAACGGTGACTTTGAAAAAATTGCTACTTGGGTGCAACCACTAAAATGCTTGTCAACACCAAATGCATAAGTGCATATTAATAAATTTAGCCAGAGTCTTATGCTTTCTATATTGGTCCCTAACTTTTCATTATCCGTCAGGAATAATGAGCATATCGATGCGCAAGGATAACATTGAAAAACTGCCTATTACAAAATACACACTCACCACTAAAGTGCTTATAGATTCCAAACGGTATGGGTTACGTTAATAAAAAAACCCCTTAAAATGTAGCTAGAGATTGCAGCTTTATCAAATTAAATCAATAATTTGATTACTATTAGGCAATCATGAACAGATCGATGCGCAAGAGTGACATTAAATGGCTGCCTACTGCAAAATCGATAAAATGCTTGTAAAATATGATGATTCTAGGTTTATAGAAAAAATAATAACCTTAAAACCTAGTTGAGGTTTTGAGCTTTCATAAATGGGGTCAATCTTCTCGCTATCTCAGATAATGCAGGAGAATTTCGTTGTGGAAAAGTGATATCGACCACATGATACATCTATATCAGGGGTGCCCAAAATCTTCTTATGGAAAAGCAAAAACCAATACATGTAAAGTTGCCCAAAAAAAAATGCAAACAAATTATTTAATTAATTGAATTAGTTGAAAGCACAACGCTTGACCCTTAAAATTATAAGTGAAAAAAATATTATGTTCCCATTTGTCATTGCCGAAAGGCCAACCAATCGCCAACACAAAAAAGCATACACACAAAAACTACAACAACAAAAGCATCTAATTTTTTTTCATACATACAATTCTTGAGGCAACAAAACAAAAATCCGCGCAGCCCCCACACGTGTTGCTTCGTTGCTGTCACAACAACGACTGATTGAAAGAATGCACCTCTGATCTATATAACCAATCAAATGCTTGTGGAACCTAAGTACGCACAATCACTTTAATCAAAATGGCGTCAAAATTAAGCCAGAGTCACCACCTTTCACCAATTTGGTAAAGAAAAAAAATAGCCCACCGTCAGCATGATCGAAATTATGGCTGTTAAATCTCGACCCGTTAACGGATTTTAATAATATTATGCCTTATTATTTAGCTAGACTCGTATGCTTTCTATAATGGTATCAATCATCCTTCTATACCCCAAGGTTCGAAAGCAAATCGATTTGGAACGGTGACTTTGAAAAAATTGCTACTTGGGTGCAACCACTAAAATGCTTGCAACACCAAATGCATAAGTGCATATTAATAATTGACCCCTTAAAATTTAGCCAGAGTCTTATGCTTTCTATATTGGTCCCTACCTTTTCATTATCCTTCAGGAATAATGATCATATCGATGCGCAAGGATAACATTGAAAAACTGCCTATTACAAAATACACACTCACCACTAAAGTGCTTATAGATTCCAAACGGTATGGGTTACGTTAATAAAAAACCCCTTAAAATGTAGCTAGAGATTGCAGCTTTATCAAATTAAATCAATAATTTGATTACTATTCCGCAATCATGAACAGATCGATGCGCAAAAGTGACATTAAATGGCTGCCTACTGCAAAATCGATAAAATGCTTGTAAAATATGATGATTCTAGGTTTATAGAAAAAATAATAACCTTAAAACCTAGCTGGAGTTTTGAGCTTTCATAAATGGGGTCGTTCTTCTCGCTATCTCAAATAATGCAGGAGAATTTCGTTGTGGAAAAGTGATATCGACCACATGATACATCTATATCAGGGGTGCCCAAAATATTCTTATGGAAAAGCAAAAACCAATACATGTAAAGTTGCCCAAAAAATGCAAACAAATTATTTAACCTTCATCCGACGTTCAAAAAAACTCACACATAAGATGTTCGGGTGATATTTCACTTTGCATTGTTTTAATGAATTTTTTGACCAATTATAATAAAAAATAAGTTGTTATCTTTAATCTTTATTATCTTTGTTATCATACAGATAAATAAGTTGACAAATTTTTCTATATTTTTTGGCAATTAGGGCAACTAGGTTAGGTTAGGTTATTGTGGATGCCTCTGTAAGAGACCCACTCGGAGGCATATTATGAGACCCGTTGTGATATACCACAAATTTCGCCCGTTTTTAAATGTGTATGTAATACTGTTTTTCGAACATATGTTACAGCACTCAGTTCAATCGGATGGGGAAAGGGGGCAAGGAAGGGCAGTAGTTAACTAAAACTTTGTGTTCACCACATGTATACTTTTTACAAGAATTGCAAACAAAATATGCCTTTCAATCGTTTTTGATACCATATTGGCACCGTGTTTCAATAGTTTTTTAATTTTTTACGCTCTGATTTTCTGACAAGGTTTGGAAAAATGGCTGTATTGAGATAAGAAGTCAGCATGAAGATTTTCCTTTCGCTTACGTTGCTCTACGCAAATTCTTTAACTTTACTAAACTAAAATCTAAGTCTTCAAGAAAAATTCGCCGCTTGTACTTTTTGTACAAGCGATCCAGATGGAATCGAGAGCGATTAGTTTTTCGCTTGACGGTATAGTTAGTGAACAATCAATTGGTCTTAAGTGTCAACTACTGCTTTTGACTTATTGTAAAACGATATAATTTCGGGTAATTTTTTGTCACCCACATATCCTGGTTATGATGAAAAGTGCTCAAAGGGGCATCTTCCTCTTGTTAACTTAGTGTGCCGTTTTCATAGGACGTACATAGCAGTTGTCGCTAAACCCACGTTTCTCATATATCTCTTATGGGTGTTAGCGAGCTTCATTCTTGATTACAATCGTTACGTTCTTGGCGAATGGTTTTGTCACCGATAGAACGAAAAATTGGTCTGCCTGTTGTGTAACTCTACAGATTATCAAGATATTCCCCATTCGACTTATAAACACCACTCAAAATTGAAATACCAAACTATGCCTGAATATCACCAACGCTGATCCATGCACTGCCAAAAACTCGCAAACCTTCAACATTAGTTTTGTCATTTAATATCTTTAACATTGGTCTTCATTAGCATCTTTTATTACTGACACACGACTTCAAGCATAACGAGTTATACCAACTTTAGTTGAAATAAAATACTTGGCTCCTACTTTTCCGTTGAGCTCGGGAGGCCCATTGATCCATAAAAAGGTTTTGCCTATAAAAGCAGTTCAAAACTTCCAATCCACAGACGTAATCTTATGGCATTTTCTGTATGTGTTGCGTTGGATTTCTATACAATTTCTATATGGGTGAAATATCACCCGAACGTCGCCCACGTAACTTTTTTTGTAATCACCGTTATAATCAAATAATCAATATGTTGTAGATAAATTCTAAAACTTATATTGGTTTGCTACAAATACAAGAAACCTTAATCATTTTGATAAATATATAGGAAAGTTATAGCATCTCAAAGTTGAAAATGGGTGAAAAATCACCCGAACGACGGATTAGGGTTAATTAAATAATTGAATTAGTTGAAAGCACATTGTGCATTTCGCTTGACCCTTAAAATTATAAGTGAAAAAAATATAATGTTCCCATTTGTCATTGCCGAAAGGCCAACCAATCGCCAAAACAAAAACTACAACAACAAAAGCATCTAATTTTTTTTCATACATACAATTTCTTGAGGCAACAAAACAAAAATCCGCGCAGCCCGCACACGTGTGGCTTCGTTGCTGCCACAACAAGGACTGATTGAAAGAATGCACCTCTGATCTATATAATCAATCAAATGCTTGTGGAACCTAAGTACGCACAATCACTTTAATCAAAATGGCGTCAAAATTAAGCCAGAGTGACCACCTTTCACCAATTTGGTAAATAAAAAAAATATCCCCCCGGCAGCATGATCGAAATTATGGCTGTTAAATCTCGACCCGTTAACGGATTTTAATAATATTATGCCTTATTATTTAGCTAGACTCGTATGCTTTCTATAATGGTATCAATCATGCTTCTATACCCGATTTGGAACGGTGACTTTGAAAAAATTGCTACTTGGGTGCAACCACTAAAATGCTTGTCAACACCAAATGCATAAGTGCATATTAATAAATTTAGCCAGAGTCTTATGCTTTCTATATTGGTCCCTAACTTTTCATTATCCGTCAGGAATAATGAGCATATCGATGCGCAAGGATAACATTGAAAAACTGCCTATTACAAAATACACACTCACCACTAAAGTGCTTATAGATTCCAAACGGTATGGGTTACGTTAATAAAAAAACCCCTTAAAATGTAGCTAGAGATTGCAGCTTTATCAAATTAAATCAATAATTTGATTACTATTAGGCAATCATGAACAGATCGATGCGCAAGAGTGACATTAAATGGCTGCCTACTGCAAAATCGATAAAATGCTTGTAAAATATGATGATTCTAGGTTTATAGAAAAAATAATAACCTTAAAACCTAGCTGGAGTTTTGAGCTTTCATAAATGGGGTCAATCTTCTCGCTATCTCAAATAATGCAGGAGAATTTCGTTGTGGAAAAGTGATATCGACCACATGATACATCTATATCAGGGGTGCCCAAAATCTTCTTATGGAAAAGCAAAAACCAATACATGTAAAGTTGCCCAAAAAAAATGCAAACAAATTATTTAATTAAATGAATTAGTTGAAAGCACATTGTGCATTTCGCTTGACCCTTAAAATTATAAGTGAAAAAAATATTATGTTCCCATTTGTCATTGCCGAAAGGCCAACCAATCGCCAACACAAAAAAGCATACACACAAAAACTACAACAACAAAAGCATCTAATTTTTTTTCATACATACAATTTCTTGAGGCAACAAAACAAAAATCCGCGCAACCCCCACACGTGTTGCTTCGTTGCTGTCACAACAACGACTGATTGAAAGAATGCACCTCTGATCTATATAACCAATCAAATGCTTGTGGAACCTAAGTACGCACAATCACTTTAATCAAAATGGCGTCAAAATTAAGCCAGAGTGACCACCTTTCACCAATTTGGTAAATAAAAAAAATATCCCACCGGCAGCATGATCGAAATTATGGCTCTTAAATCTCGACCCGTTAACGGATTTTAATAATATTATGCCTTATTATTTAGCTAGACTCGTATGCTTTCTATAATGGTATCAATCATCCTTCTATACCCCAAGGTTCGAAAGCAAATCGATTTGGAACGGTGACTTTGAAAAAATTGCTACTTGGGTGCAACCACTAAAATGCTTGTCAACACCAAATGCATAAGTGCATATTAATAATTGACCCCTTAAAATTTAGCCAGAGTCTTATGCTTTCTATATTGGTCCCTAACTTTTCATTATCCTTCAGGAATAATGAGCATATCGATGCGCAAGGATAATATTGAAAAACTGCCTATTACAAAATACACACTCACCACTAAAGTGCTTATAGATTCCAAACGGTATGGGTTACGTTAATAAAACACCCCTTAAAATGTAGCTAGAGATTGCAGCTTTATCAAATTAAATCAATAATTTAATTACTATTCGGCAATCATGAACAGATCGATGCGCAAGACTGACATTAAATGGCTGCCTACTGCAAAATCGATAAAATGCTTGTAAAATATGATGATTCTAGGTTTATAGAAAAAATAATAACCTTAAAACCTAGCTGGAGTTTTGAGCTTTCATAAATGGGGTCAATCTTCTCGCTATCTCAAATAATGCAGGAGAATTTCGTTGTGGAAAAGTGATATCGACCACATGATACATCTATATCAGGGGTGCCCAAAATCTTCTTATGGAAAAGCAAAAACCAATACATGTAAAGTTGCCCAAAAAAAATGCAAACAAATTATTTAATTAAATGAATTAGTTGAAAGCACATTGTGCATTTCGCTTGACCCTTAAAATTATAAGTGAAAAAAATATTATGTTCCCATTTGTCATTGCCGAAAGGCCAACCAATCGCCAACACAAAAAAGCATACACACAAAAACTACAACAACAAAAGCATCTAATTTTTTTTCATACATACAATTTCTTGAGGCAACAAAACAAAAATCCGCGCAACCCCCACACGTGTTGCTTCGTTGCTGTCACAACAACGACTGATTGAAAGAATGCACCTCTGATCTATATAACCAATCAAATGCTTGTGGAACCTAAGTACGCACAATCACTTTAATCAAAATGGCGTCAAAATTAAGCCAGAGTGACCACCTTTCACCAATTTGGTAAAGAAAAAAAATAGCCCACCGTCAGCATGATCGAAATTATGGCTGTTAAATCTCGACCCGTTAACGGATTTTAATAATATTATGCCTTATTATTTAGCTAGACTCGTATGCTTTCTATAATGGTATCAATCATCCTTCTATACCCCAAGGTTCGAAAGCAAATCGATTTGGAACGGTGACTTTGAAAAAATTGCTACTTGGGTGCAACCACTAAAATGCTTGTCAACACCAAATGCATAAGTGCATATTAATAATTGACCCCTTAAAATTTAGCCAGAGTCTTATGCTTTCTATATTGGTCCCTACCTTTTCATTATCCTTCAGGACTAATGAGCACATCGATGCGCAAGGATAACATTGAAAAACTGCCTATTACAAAATACACACTCACCACTAAAGTGCTTATAGATTCCAAACGGTATGGGTTACGTTAATAAAAAACCCCTTTAAATGTAGCTAGAGACTGCAGCTTTATCAAATTAGATCAATAATTTGATTACTATGAGGCAATCATGAACAGATCGATGCGCAAGGGTGACATTAAATGGCTGCCTACTGCAAAACCGATAAAATGCTTGTAAAATATGATGATTCTAGGTTTATAGAAAAAATAATAACCTTAAAACCTAGCTGGAGTTTTGAGCTTTCATAAATGGGGTCAATCTTCTCGCTATCTCAAATAATGCAGGAGTATTTCGTTGTGGAAAAGTGATATCGACCACATGATACATCTATATCAGGGGGTGCCCAAAATCTTCTTATGGAAAAGCAAAAACCAATACATGTAAAGTTGCCCAAAAAAAATGCAAACAAATTATTTAATTAGTTGAATTAGTTGAAAGCACAACGCTTGACCCTTAAAATTATAAGTGAAAAAAATATTATGTTCCCATTTGTCATTGCCGAAAGGCCAACCAATCGCCAACACAAAAAAGCATACACACAAAAACTACAACAACAAAAGCATCTAATTTTTTTTCATACATACAATTTCTTGAGGCAACAAAACAAAAATCCGCGCAGCCGCCACACGTGTTGCTTCGTTGCTGTCACAACAACGACTGATTGAAAGAATGCACCTCTGATCTATATAACCAATCAAATGCTTGTGGAACCTAAGTACGCACAATCACTTTAATCAAAATGGCGTCAAAATTAAGCCAGAGTGACCACCTTTCACCAATTTGGTAAATAAAAAAAATATCCCACCGGCAGCTTGATCGAAATTATGGCTCTTAAATCTCGACCCGTTAACGGATTTTAATAATATTATGCCTTATTATTTAGCTAGACTCGTATGCTTTCTATAATGGTATCAATCATCCTTCTATACCCCAAGGTTCGAAAGCAAATCGATTTGGAACAGTGACTTTGAAAAAATTGCTACTTGGGTGCAACCACTAAAATGCTTGTCAACACCAAATGCATAAGTGCATATTAATAATTGACCCCTTAAAATTTAGCCAGAGTCTTATGCTTTCTATATTGGTCCCTACCTTTTCATTATCCGTCAGGAATAATGAGCATATCGATGCGCAAAGATAACATTGAAAAACTGCCTATTACAAAATACACACTCACCACTAAAGTGCTTATAGATTCCAAACGGTATGGGTTACGTTAATAAAAAACCCCTTAAAATGTAGCTAGAGATTGCAGCTTTATCAAATTAAATCAATAATTTGATTACTATTAGGCAATCATGAACAGATCGATGCGCAAGAGTGACATTAAATGGCTGCCTACTGCAAAATCGATAAAATGCTTGTAAAATATGATGATTCTAGGTTTATAGAAAAAATAATAACCTTAAAACCTAGCTGGAGTTTTGAGCTTTCATAAATGGGGTCAATCTTCTTGCTATCTCAGATAATGCAGGAGAATTTCGTTGTGGAAAAGTGATATCGACCACATGATACATCTATATCAGGGGTGCCCAAAATCTTCTTATGGAAAAGCAAAAACCAATACATGTAAAGTTGCCCAAAAAAAATGCAAACAAATTATTTAATTAATTGAATTAGTTGAAAGCACATTGTGCATTTCGCTTGACCCTTAAAATTATAAGTGAAAAAAATATAATGTTCCCATTTGTCATTGCCGAAAGGCCAACCAATCGCCAAAACAAAAACTACAACAACAAAAGCATCTAATTTTTTTTCATACATACAATTTCTTGAGGCAACAAAACAAAAATCCGCGCAGCCCCCACACGTGTTGCTTCGTTGCTGTCACAACAACGACTGATTGAAAGAATGCACCTCTGATCTATATAACCAATCAAATGCTTGTGGAACATAAGTACGCACAATCACTGTAATCAAAATGGCGTCAAAATTAAGCCAGAGTGACCACCTTTCACCAATTTGGTAAATAAAAAAAATATCCCACCGGCAGCATGATCGAAATTATGGCTGTTAAATCTCGACCCGTTAACGGATTTTAATAATATTATGCCTTATTATTTAGCTAGACTCGTATGCTTTCTATAATGGTATCAATCATCCTTCTATACCCCAAGGTTCGAAAGCAAATCGATTTGGAACGGTGACTTTGAAAAAATTGCTACTTGGGTGCAACCACTAAAATGCTTGTCAACACCAAATGCATAAGTGCATATTAATAACTGACCCCTTAAAATTTAGCCAGAGTCTTATGCTTTCTATATTGGTCCCTACCTTTTCATTATCCTTCAGGAATAATGATCATATCGATGCGCAAGGACAACATTGAAAAACTGCCTATTACAAAATACACACTCACCACTAAAGTGCTTATAGATTCCAAACGGTATGGGTTACGTTAATAAAAAACCCCTTAAAATGTAGCTAGAGATTGCAGCTTTATCAAATTAAATCAATAATTTGATTACTATTAGGCAATCATGAACAGATCGATGCGCAAGAGTGACATTAAATGGCTGCCTACTGCAAAATCGATAAAATGCTTGTAAAATATGATGATTCTAGGTTTATAGAAAAAATAATAACCTTAAAACCTAGCTGGAGTTTTGAGCTTTCATAAATGGGGTCAATCTTCTCGCTATCTCAGATAATGCAGGAGAACTTCGTTGTGGAAAAGTGATATCGACCACATGATACATCTATATCAGGGGTGCCCAAAATCTTCTTATGGAAAAGCAAAAACCAATACATGTAAAGTTGACCAAAAAAATGCAAACAAATTATTTAGTTAATTGAATTAGTTGAAAGCACATTGTGCATTTCGCTTGACCCTTAAAATTATAAGTGAAAAAAATATAATGTTCCCATTTGTCATTGCCGAAAGGCCAACCAATCGCCAAAACAAAAACTACAACAACAAAAGCATCTAATTTTTTTTCATACATAGAATTTCGTGAGGAAACAAAAAAAAAAACCCGCGCAGCCCCCACACGTGTTGCTTCGTTGCTGTCACAACAACGACTGATTGAAAGAATGCACCTCTGATCTATATAACCAATCAAATGCTTGTGGAACCTAAGTACGCACAATCACTTTAATCAAAATGGCGTCAAAATTAAGCCAGAGTGACCACCTTTCAATAATTTGGTAAATAAAAAAATATCCCACCGGCAGCATGATCGAAATTATGGCTGTTAAATCTCGACCCGTTAACGGATTTTAATAATATTATGCCTTATTATTTAGCTACACTCGTATGCTTTCTATAATGGTATCAATCATCCTTCTATACCCCAAGGTTCGAAAGCAAATCGATTTGGAACGGTGACTTTGAAAAAATTGCTACTTGGGTGCAACCACTAAAATGCTTGTCAACACCAAATGCATAAGTGCATATTAATAGTTGACCCCTTAAAATTTAGCCAGAGTCTTATGCTTTCTATATTGGTCCCTACCTTTTCATTATCCGTCAGGAATAATGAGCATATCGATGCGCAAGGATAACATTGAAAAACTGCCTATTACAAAATACACACTCACCACTAAAGTGCTTATAGATTCCAAACGGTATGGGTTACGTTAATAAAAAACCCCTTAAAATGTAGCTAGAGATTGCAGCTTTATTAAATTAAATCAATAATTTGATTACTATTAGGCAATCATGAACAGATCGATGCGCAAGAGTGACATTAAATGGCTGCCTACTGCAAAATCGATAAAATGCTTGTAAAATATGATGATTCTAGGTTTATAGAAAAAATAATAACCTTAAAACCTAGCTGGAGTTTTGAGCTTTCATAAATGGGGTCAATCTTCTCGCTATCTCAGATAATGCAGGAGAATTTCGTTGTGGAAAAGTGATATCGACCACATGATACATCTATATCAGGGGTGCCCAAAATCTTCTTATGGAAAAGCAAAAACCAATACATGTAAAGTTGCCCAAAAAAAATGCAAACAAATTATTTAATTATTTGAATTAGTTGAAAGCACATTGTGCATTTCGCTTGACCCTTAAAATTATAAGTGAAAAAAATATTATGTTCCCATTTGTCATTGCCGAAAGGCCAACCAATCGCCAAAACAAAAACTACAACAACAAAAGCATCTAATTTTTTTTCATACATAGAATTTCTTGAGGAAACAAAACAAAAATCCGCGCAGCCCGCACACGTGTTGCTTCGTTGCTGTCACAACAACGACTGATTGAAAGAATGCACCTCTGATCTATATAACCAATCAAATGCTTGTGGAACCTAAGTACGCACAATCACTTTAATCAAAATGGCGTCAAAATTAAGCCAGAGTGACCACCTTTCAATAATTTGGTAAATAAAAAAATATCCCACCGGCAGCATGATCGAAATTATGGCTGTTAAATCTCGACCCGTTAACGGATTTTAATAATATTATGCCTTATTATTTAGCAAGACTCGTACGCTTTCTATAATGGTATCAATCATCCTTCTATACCCCAAGGTTCGAAAGCAAATCGATTTGGAACGGTGACTTTGAAAAAATTGCTACTTGGGTGCAACCACTAAAATGCTTGTCAACACCAAATGCATAAGTGCATATTAATAATTGACCCCTTAAAATTTAGCCAGAGTCTTATGCTTTCTATATTGGTCCCTAACTTTTCATTATCCTTCAGGAATAATGAGCATATCGATGCGCAAGGATAACATTGAAAAACTGCCTATTACAAAATACACACTCACCACTAAAGTGCTTATAGATTCCAAACGGTACAGGTTACGTTAATAAAAAACCCCTTAAAATGTAGCTAGAGATCGCAGCTTTATCAAATAAAATCAATAATTTGATTACTATTAGGCAATCATGAACAGATCGATGCGCAAGAGTGACATTAAATGGCTGCCTACTGCAAAATCGATAAAATGCTTGTAAAATATGATGATTCTAGGTTTATAGAAAAAATAATAACCTTAAAACCTAGCTGGAGTTTTGAGCTTTCATAAATGGGGTCAATCTTCTCGCTATCTCAGATAATGCAGGAGAACTTCGTTGTGGAAAAGTGATATCGACCACATGATACATCTATATCAGGGGTGCCCAAAATCTTCTTATGGAAAAGCAAAAACCAATACATGTAAAGTTGACCAAAAAAATGCAAACAAATTATTTAGTTAATTGAATTAGTTGAAAGCACATTGTGCATTTCGCTTGACCCTTAAAATTATAAGTGAAAAAAATATAATGTTCCCATTTGTCATTGCCGAAAGGCCAACCAATCGCCAAAACAAAAACTACAACAACAAAAGCATCTAATTTTTTTTCATACATAGAATTTCGTGAGGAAACAAAAAAAAAAAACCCGCGCAGCCCCCACACGTGTTGCTTCGTTGCTGTCACAACAACGACTGATTGAAAGAATGCACCTCTGATCTATATAACCAATCAAATGCTTGTGGAACCTAAGTACGCACAATCACTTTAATCAAAATGGCGTCAAAATTAAGCCAGAGTGACCACCTTTCAATAATTTGGTAAATAAAAAAATATCCCACCGGCAGCATGATCGAAATTATGGCTGTTAAATCTCGACCCGTTAACGGATTTTAATAATATTATGCCTTATTATTTAGCTACACTCGTATGCTTTCTATAATGGTATCAATCATCCTTCTATACCCCAAGGTTCGAAAGCAAATCGATTTGGAACGGTGACTTTGAAAAAATTGCTACTTGGGTGCAACCACTAAAATGCTTGTCAACACCAAATGCATAAGTGCATATTAATAGTTGACCCCTTAAAATTTAGCCAGAGTCTTATGCTTTCTATATTGGTCCCTACCTTTTCATTATCCGTCAGGAATAATGAGCATATCGATGCGCAAGGATAACATTGAAAAACTGCCTATTACAAAATACACACTCACCACTAAAGTGCTTATAGATTCCAAACGGTATGGGTTACGTTAATAAAAAACCCCTTAAAATGTAGCTAGAGATTGCAGCTTTATCAAATTAAATCAATAATTTGATTACTATTCCGCAATCATGAACAGATCGATGCGCAAAAGTGACATTAAATGGCTGCCTACTGCAAAATCGATAAAATGCTTGTAAAATATGATGATTCTAGGTTTATAGAAAAAATATTAACCTTAAAACCTAGCTGGAGTTTTGAGCTTTCATAAATGGGGTCAATCTTCTCGTTATCTCAAATAATGCAGGAGAATTTCGTTGTGGAAAAGTGATATCGACCACATGATACATCTATATCAGGGGTGCCCAAAATCTTCTTATGGAAAGCAAAAACCAATACATTTAAAGTTGCCCAAAAAAATGCAAACAAATTATTTAATTAATTGAATTAGTTGAAAGCACATTGTGCATTTCGCTTGACCCTTAAAATTATAAGTTAAAAAAATATAATGTTCCCATTTGTCATTGCCGAAAGGCCAACCAATCGCCAAAACAAAAACTACAACAACAAAAGCATCTAATTTTTTTTCATACATAGAATTTCTTGAGGCAACAAAACAAAAATCCGCGCAGCCCCCACACGTGTTGCTTCGTTGCTGTCACAACAACGACTGATTGAAAGAATGCACCTCTTATCTATATAATCAATCAAATGCTTGTGGAACCTAAGTACGCACAATCACTTTAATCAAAATGGCGTCAAAATTAAGCCAGAGTGACCAACTTTCAATAATTTGGTAAATAAAAAAATATCCCACCGGCAGCATGATCGAAATTATGGCTGTTAAATCTCGACCCGTTAACGGATTTTAATAATATTATGCCTTATTATTTAGCTAGACTCGTATGCTTTCTATAATGGTATCAATCATCCTTCTATACCCCAAGGTTCGAAAGCAAATCGATTTGGAACGGTGACTTTGAAAAAATTGCTACTTGGGTGCAACCACTAAAATGCTTGTCAACACCAAATGCATAAGTGCATATTAATAATTGACCCCTTAAAATTTAGCCAGAGTCTTATGCTTTCTATATTGGTCCCTACCTTTTCATTGTCCTTCAGGAATAATGAGCATATCGATGCGCAAGGATAACATTGAAAAACTGCCTATTACAAAATACACACTCACCACTAAAGTGCTTATAGATTCCAAACGGTATGGGTTACGTTAATAAAAAACCCCTTAAAATGTAGCTAGAGATTGCAGCTTTATCAAAATAAATCAATAATTTGATTACTATTCCGCAATCATGAACAGATCGATGCGCAAGAGTGACATTAAATGGCTGCCTACTGCAAAATCGATAAAATGCTTGTAAAATATGATGATTCTAGGTTTATAGAAAAAATAATAACCTTAAAACCTAGCTGGAGTTTTGAGCTTTCATAAATGGGGTCAATCTTCTCGCTATCTCAAATAATGCAGGAGAATTTCGTTGTGGAAAAGTGATATCGACCACATGATACATCTATATCAGGGGTGCCCAAAATATTCTTATGGAAAAGCAAAAACCAATACATGTAAAGTTGCCCAAAAAATGCAAACAAATTATTTAATTAATTGAATTAGTTGAAAGCACATTGTGCATTTCGCTTGACCCTTAAAATTATAAGTGAAAAAAATATAATGTTCCCATTTGTCATTGCCGAAAGGCCAACCAATCGCCAAAACAAAAACTACAACAACAAAAGCATCTAATTTTTTTTCATACATACAATTTCTTGAGGCAACAAAACAAAAATCCGCGCAGCCCCCACACGTGTTGCTTCGTTGCTGTCACAACAACGACTGATTGAAAGAATGCACCTCTTATCTATATAATCAATCAAATGCTTGTGGAACCTAAGTACGCACAATCACTTTAATCAAAATGGCGTCAAAATTAAGCCAGAGTGACCACCTTTCACCAATTTGGTAAATAAAAAAAATATCCCCCGGCAGCATGATCGAAATTATGGCTGTTAAATCTCGACCCGTTAACGGATTTTATTAATATTATGCCTTATTATTTAGCTAGACTCGTATGCTTTCTATAATGGTATCAATCATCCTTCTATACCCCAAGGTTCGAAAGCAAATCGATTTGGAACGGTGACTTTGAAAAAATTGCTACTTGGGTGCAACCACTAAAATGCTTGTCAACACCAAATGCATAAATGCATATTAATAATTGACACCCTAAAATTTAGCCAGAGTCTTATGCTTTCTATATTGGTCCCTAACTTTTCATTATCCTTCAGGAATAATGAGCATATCGATGCGCAAGGATAACATTGAAAAACTGCCTATTACAAAATACACACTCACCACTAAAGTGCTTATAGATTCCAAAAGGTATGGGTTACGTTAATAAAAAACCCCTTAAAATGTAGCTAGAGATTGCAGCTTTATCAAATTAAATCAATAATTTGATTACTATTAGGCAATCATGAACAGATCGATGCGCAAGAGTGACATTAAATGGCTGCCTACTGCAAAATCGATAAAATGCTTGTAAAATATGATGATTCTAGGTTTATAGAAAAAATAATAACCTTAAAACCTAGCTGGAGTTTTGAGCTTTCATAAATGGGGTCAATCTTCTCGCTATCTCAGATAATGCAGGAGAATTTCGTTGTGGAAAAGTGATATCGACCACATGATACATCTATATCAGGGGTGCCCAAAATCTTCTTGTGGAAAAGCAAAAACCAATACATGTAAAGTTGCCCAAAAAAAATGCAAACAAATTATTTAATTAATTGAATTAGTTGAAAGCACAACGCTTGACCCTTAAAATTATAAGTGAAAAAAATATTATGTTCCCATTTGTCATTGCCGAAAGGCCAACCAATCGCCAACACAAAAAAGCATACACACAAAAACTACAACAACAAAAGCATCTAATTTTTTTTCATACATACAATTTCTTGAGGCAACAAAACAAAAATCCGCGCAGCCCCCACACGTGCTGCTTCGTTGCTGTCACAACAACGACTGATTGAAAGAATGCACCTCTGATCTATATAACCAATCAAATGCTTGTGGAACATAAGTACGCACAATCACTTTAATCAAAATGGCGTCAAAATTAAGCCAGAGTGACCACCTTTCACCAATTTGGTAAATAAAAAAAATATCCCACCGCCAGCATGATCGAAATTATGGCTGTTAAATCTCGACCCGTTAACGGATTTTAATAATATTATGCCTTATTATTTAGCTAGACTCGTATGCTTTCTATAATGGTATCAATCATCCTTCTATACCCCAAGGTTCGAAAGCAAATCGATTTGGAACGGTGACTTTGAAAAAATTGCTACTTGGGTGCAACCACTAAAATGCTTGTCAACACCAAATGCATAAGTGCATATTAATAATTGACCCCTTAAAATTTAGCCAGAGTCTTATGCTTTCTATATTGGTCCCTACCTTTTCATTATCCTTCAGGAATAATGAGCATATCGATGCGCAAGGATAACATTGAAAAACTGCCTATTACAAAATACACACTCACCACTAAAGTGCTTATAGATTCCAAACGGTATGGGTTACGTTAATAAAAAACCCCTTAAAATGTAGCTAGAGATTGCAGCTTTATCAAAATAAATCAATAATTTCATTACTATTCCGCAATCATGAACAGATCGATGCGCAAGAGTGACATTAAATGGCTGCCTACTGCAAAATCGATAAAATGCTTGTAAAATATGATGATTCTAGGTTTATAGAAAAAATAATAACCTTAAAACCTAGCTGGAGTTTTGAGCTTTCATAAATGGGGTCAATCTTCTCGCTATCTCAAATAATGCAGGAGAATTTCGTTGTGGAAAAGTGATATCGACCACATGATACATCTATATCAGGGGTGCCCAAAATATTCTTATGGAAAAGCAAAAACCAATACATGTAAAGTTGCCCAAAAAATGCAAACAAATTATTTAATTAATTGAATTAGTTGAAAGCACATTGTGCATTTCGCTTGACCCTTAAAATTATAAGTGAAAAAAATATAATGTTCCCATTTGTCATTGCCGAAAGGCCAACCAATCGCCAAAACAAAAACTACAACAACAAAAGCATCTAATTTTTTTTCATACATACAATTTCTTGAGGCAACAAAACAAAAATCCGCGCAGCCCCCACACGTGTTGCTTCGTTGCTGTCACAACAACGACTGATTGAAAGAATGCACCTCTTATCTATATAATCAATCAAATGCTTGTGGAACCTAAGTACGCACAATCACTTTAATCAAAATGGCGTCAAAATTAAGCCAGAGTGACCACCTTTCACCAATTTGGTAAATAAAAAAAATATCCCCCGGCAGCATGATCGAAATTATGGCTGTTAAATCTCGACCCGTTAACGGATTTTATTAATATTATGCCTTATTATTTAGCTAGACTCGTATGCTTTCTATAATGGTATCAATCATCCTTCTATACCCCAAGGTTCGAAAGCAAATCGATTTGGAACGGTGACTTTGAAAAAATTGCTACTTGGGTGCAACCACTAAAATGCTTGTCAACACCAAATGCATAAATGCATATTAATAATTGACCCCCTAAAATTTAGCCAGAGTCTTATGCTTTCTATATTGGTCCCTACCTTTTCATTATCCTTCAGGAATAATGAGCATATCGATGCGCAAGGATAACATTGAAAAACTGCCTATTACAAAATACACACTCACCACTAAAGTGCTTATAGATTCCAAACGGTATGGGTTACGTTAATAAAAAACCCCTTAAAATGTAGCTAGAGATTGCAGCTTTATCAAATTAAATCAATAATTTGATTACTATTAGGCAATCATGAACAGATCGATGCGCAAGAGTGACATTAAATGGCTGCCTACTGCAAAATCGATAAAATGCTTGTAAAATATGATGATTCTAGGTTTATAGAAAAAACCTTAACCGTAAAACCTAGCTGGAGTTTTGAGCTTTCATAAATGGGGTCAATCTTCTCGCTATCTCAGATAATGCAGGAGAATTTCGTTGTGGAAAAGTGATATCGACCACATGATACATCTATATCAGGGGTGCCCAAAATCTTCTTATGGAAAAGCAAAAACCAATACATGTAAAGTTGCCCAAAAAAAATGCAAACAAATTATTTAATTAATTGAATTAGTTGAAAGCACATTGTGCATTTCGCTTGACCCTTAAAATTATAAGTGAAAAAATATAATGTTCCCATTTGTCATTGCCGAAAGGCCAACCAATCGCCAACACAAAAAAGCATTCACACAAAAACTACAACAACAAAAGCATCTAATTTTTTTTCATACATACAATTTCTTGAGGCAACAAAACAAAAATCCGTGCGGCCCCCACACGTGTTGCTTCGTTGCTGTCACAACAACGACTGATTGAAAGAATGCACCTCTGATCTATATAACCAATCAAATGCTTGTGGAACCTAAGTACGCACAATCACTTTAATCAAAATGGCGTCAAAATTAAGCCAGAGTGACCACCTTTCACCAATTTGGTAAATAAAAAAAATATCCCCCGGCAGCATGATCGAAATTATGGCTGTTAAATCTCGACCCGTTAACGGATTTTAATAATATTATGCCTTATTATTTAGCTAGACTCGTATGCTTTCTATAATGGTATCAATCATCCTTCTATACCCCAAGGTTCGAAAGCAAATCGATTTGGAACGGTGACTTTGAAAAAATTGCTAGTTGGGTGCAACCACTAAAATGCTTGTCAACACCAAATGCATAAGTGCATATTAATAATTGACCCCTTAAAATTTAGCCAGAGTCTTATGCTTTCTATATTGGTCCCTAACTTTTCATTATCCTTCAGGAATAATGAGCAAATCGATGCGCAAGGATAACATTGAAAAACTGCCTATTACAAAATACACACTCACCACTAAAGTGCTTATAGATTCCAAACGGTACAGGTTACGTTAATAAAAAACCCCTTAAAATGTAGCTAGAGATTGCAGCTTTATCAAATTAAATCAATAATTTGATTACTATTAGGCAATCATGAACAGATCGATGCGCAAGAGTGACATTAAATGGCTGCCTACTGCAAAATCGATAAAATGCTTGTAAAATATGATGATTCAGGTTTATAGAAAAAATAATAACCTTAAAACCTAGCTGGAGTTTTGAGCTTCCATAAATGGTGTCAATCTTCTCGCTATCTCAGATAATGCAGGAGAATTTCGTTGTGGAAAAGTGATATCGACCACATGATACATCTATATCAGGGGTGCCTAAAATCTTCTTATGGAAAAGCAAAAACCAATACATGTAAAGTTGCCCAAAAAAATGCAAACAAATTATTTAATTAATTGAATTAGTTGAAAGCACATTGTGCATTTCGCTTGACCCTTAAAATTATAAGTGAAAAAAATATAATGTTCCCATTTGTCATTGCCGAAAGGCCAACCAATCGCCAAAACAAAAACTACAACAACAAAAGCATCTAATTTTTTTTCATACATACAATTTCTTGAGGCAACAAAACAAAAATCCGCGCAGCCCCCACACGTGTTGCTTCGTTGCTGTCACAACAACGACTGATTGAAAGAATGCACCTCTGATCTATATAACCAATCAAATGCTTGTGGAACCTAAGTACGCACAATCACTTTAATCAAAATGGCGTCAAAATTAAGCCAGAGTGACCACCTTTCACCAATTTGGTAAATAAAAAAAATATCCCCCGGCAGCATGATCGAAATTATGGCTGTTAAATCTCGACCCGTTAACGGATTTTAATAATATTATGCCTTATTATTTAGCTAGACTCGTATGCTTTCTATAATGGTATCAATCATCCTTCTATACCCCAAGGTTCGAAAGCAAATCGATTTGGAACGGTGACTTTGAAAAAATTGCTACTTGGGTTCAACCACTAAAATGCTTGTCAACACCAAATGCATAAGTGCATATTAATAATTGACCCCTTAAAATTTAGCCAGAGTCTTATGCTTTCTATATTGGTCCCTAACTTTTCATTATCCTTCAGGAATAATGAGCATATCGATGCGCAAAGATAACATTGAAAAACTGCCTATTACAAAATACACACTCACCACTAAAGTGCTTATAGATTCCAAACGGTATGGGTTACGTTAATAAAAAACCCCTTAAAATGTAGCTAGAGATCGCAGCTTTATCAAATTAAATCAATAATTTGATTACTATTCCGCAATCATGAACAGATCGATGCGCAAAAGTGACATTAAATGGCTGCCTACTGCAAAATCGATAAAATGCTTGTAAAATATGATGATTCTAGGTTTATAGAAAAAATAATAACCTTAAAACCTAGCTGGAGTTTTGAGCTTTCATAAATGGGGTCAATCTTCTCGCTATCTCAAATAATGCAGGAGAATTTCGTTGTGGAAAAGTGATATCGACCACATGATACATCTATATCAGGGGTGCCCAAAATATTCTTATGGAAAAGCAAAAACCAATACATGTAAAGTTGCCCAAAAAATGCAAACAAATTATTTAACCCTCATCCGACGTTCAAAAAAACTCACACATAAGATGTTCGGGTGATATTTCACTTTGCATTGTTTTAATGAATTTTTTGACCAATTATAATAAAAAATAAGTTGTTATCTTTAATCTTTATTATCTTTGTTATCATACAGATAAATAAGTTGACAAATTTTTCTATATTTTTTGGCAATTAGGGCAACTAGGTTAGGTTAGGTTATTGTGGATGCCTCTGTAAGAGACCCACTCGGAGGCATATTATGAGACCCGTTGTGATATACCACAAATTTCGCCCGTTTTTAAATGTGTATGTAATACTGTTTTTCGAACATATGTTACAGCACTCATTTCAATCGGATGGGGAAAGGGGGCAAGGAAGGGCAGTAGTTAACTAAAACTTTGTGTTCACCACATGTATACTTTTTACAAGAATTGCAAACAAAATATGCCTTTCAATCGTTTTTGATACCATATTGGCACCGTGTTTCAATAGTTTTTTAATTTTTTACGCTCTGATTTTCTGACAAGGTTTGGAAAAATGGCTGTATTGAGATAAGAAGTCAGCATGAAGATTTTCCTTTCGCTTACGTTGCTCTACGCAAATTCTTTAACTTTACTAAACTAAAATCTAAGTCTTCAAGAAAAATTCGCCGCTTGTACTTTTTGTACAAGCGATCCAGATGGAATCGAGAGCGATTAGTTTTTCGCTTGACGGTATAGTTAGTGAACAATCAATTGGTCTTAAGTGTCAACTACTGCTTTTGACTTATTGTAAAACGATATAATTTCGGGTAATTTTTTGTCACCCACATATCCTGGTTATGATGAAAAGTGCTCAAAGGGGCATCTTCCTCTTGTTAACTTAGTGTGCCGTTTTCATAGGACGTACATAGCAGTTGTCGCTAAACCCACGTTTCTCATATATCTCTTATGGGTGTTAGCGAGCTTCATTCTTGATTACAATCGTTACGTTCTTGGCGAATGGTTTTGTCACCGATAGAACGAAAAATTGGTCTGCCTGTTGTGTAACTCTACAGATTATCAAGATATTCCCCATTCGACTTATAAACACCACTCAAAATTGAAATACCAAACTATGCCTGAATATCACCAACGCTGATCCATGCACTGCCAAAAACTCGCAAACCTTCAACATTAGTTTTGTCATTTAATATCTTTAACATTGGTCTTCATTAGCATCTTTTATTACTGACACACGACTTCAAGCATAACGAGTTATACCAACTTTAGTTGAAATAAAATACTTGGCTCCTACTTTTCCGTTGAGCTCGGGAGGCCCATTGATCCATAAAAAGGTTTTGCCTATAAAAGCAGTTCAAAACTTCCAATCCACAGACGTAATCTTATGGCATTTTCTGTATGTGTTGCGTTGGATTTCTATACAATTTCTATATGGGTGAAATATCACCCGAACGTCGCCCACGTAACTTTTTTTGTAATCACCGTTATAATCAAATAATCAATATGTTGTAGATAAATTCTAAAACTTATATTGGTTTGCTACAAATACAAGAAACCTTAATCATTTTGATAAATATATAGGAAAGTTATAGCATCTCAAAGTTGAAAATGGGTGAAAAATCACCCGAACGACGGATTAGGGTTAATTAAATAATTGAATTAGTTGAAAGCACATTGTGCATTTCGCTTGACCCTTAAAATTATAAGTGAAAAAAATATAATGTTCCCATTTGTCATTGCCGAAAGGCCAACCAATCGCCAAAACAAAAACTACAACAACAAAAGCATCTAATTTTTTTTCATACATACAATTTCTTGAGGCAACAAAACAAAAATCCGCGCAGCCCCCACACGTGTTGCTTCGTTGCTGCCACAACAACGACTGATTGAAAGAATGCACCTCTGATCTATATAATCAATCAAATGCTTGTGGAACCTA
The DNA here is from genome assembly GCA_963971225.1 of Melieria omissa. Classification (NCBI taxonomy): domain Eukaryota; kingdom Metazoa; phylum Arthropoda; class Insecta; order Diptera; family Ulidiidae; genus Melieria; species Melieria omissa. The sequence goes on along the minus strand of OZ020268.1, from coordinate 62,988,792 downwards.
AGTACGCACAATCACTTTAATCAAAATGGCGTCAAAATTAAGCCAGAGTGACCACCTTTCACCAATTTGGTAAATAAAAAAAATATCCCCCCGGCAGCATGATCGAAATTATGGCTGTTAAATCTCGACCCGTTAACGGATTTTAATAATATTATGCCTTATTATTTAGCTAGACTCGTATGCTTTCTATAATGGTATCAATCATCCTTCTATACCCGATTTGGAACGGTGACTTTGAAAAAATTGCTACTTGGGTGCAACCACTAAAATGCTTGTCAACACCAAATGCATAAGTGCATATTAATAAATTTAGCCAGAGTCTTATGCTTTCTATATTGGTCCCTAACTTTTCATTATCCGTCAGGAATAATGAGCATATCGATGCGCAAGGATAACATTGAAAAACTGCCTATTACAAAATACACACTCACCACTAAAGTGCTTATAGATTCCAAACGGTATGGGTTACGTTAATAAAAAAACCCCTTAAAATGTAGCTAGAGATTGCAGCTTTATCAAATTAAATCAATAATTTGATTACTATTAGGCAATCATGAACAGATCGATGCGCAAGAGTGACATTAAATGGCTGCCTACTGCAAAATCGATAAAATGCTTGTAAAATATGATGATTCTAGGTTTATAGAAAAAATAATAACCTTAAAACCTAGTTGAGGTTTTGAGCTTTCATAAATGGGGTCAATCTTCTCGCTATCTCAGATAATGCAGGAGAATTTCGTTGTGGAAAAGTGATATCGACCACATGATACATCTATATCAGGGGTGCCCAAAATCTTCTTATGGAAAAGCAAAAACCAATACATGTAAAGTTGCCCAAAAAAAATGCAAACAAATTATTTAATTAATTGAATTAGTTGAAAGCACATTGTGCATTTCGCTTGATCCTTAAAATTATAAGTGAAAAAAATATTATGTTCCCATTTGTCATTGCCGAAAGGCCAACCAATCGCCAAAACAAAAACTACAACAACAAAAGCATCTAAGTTTTTTTCATACATACAATTTCTTGAGGCAACAAAACAAAAATCCGCGCAGCCCCCACACGTGTTGCTTCGTTGCTGTCACAACAACGACTGATTGAAAGAATGCACCTCTGATCTATATAATCAATCAAATGCTTGTGGAACCTAAGTACGCACAATCACTTTAATCAAAATGGCGTCAAAATTAAGCCAGAGTGACCACCTTTCACCAATTTGGTAAATAAAAAAAATATCCCCCCGGCAGCATGATCGAAATTATGGCTGTTAAATCTCGACCCGTTAACGGATTTTAATAATATTATGCCTTATTATTTAGCTAGACTCGTATGCTTTCTACAATGGTATCAATCATCCTTCTATACCCCAAGGTTCGAAAGCAAATCGATTTGGAACGGTGACTTTGAAAAAATTGCTAGTTGGGTGCAACCACTAAAATGCTTGTCAACACCAAATGCATAAGTGCATATTAATAATTGACCCCTTAAAATTTAGCCAGAGTCTTATGCTTTCTATATTGGTCCCTAACTTTTCATTATCCTTCAGGAATAATGAGCATATCGATGCGCAAGGATAACATTGAAAAACTGCCTATTACAAAATACACACTCACCACTAAAGTGCTTATAGATTCCAAACGGTACAGGTTACGTTAATAAAAAACCCCTTAAAATGTAGCTAGAGATTGCAGCTTTATCAAATTAAATCAATAATTTGATTACTATTAGGCAATCATGAACAGATCGATGCGCAAGAGTGACATTAAATGGCTGCCTACTGCAAAATCGATAAAATGCTTGTAAAATATGATGATTCAGGTTTATAGAAAAAATAATAACCTTAAAACCTAGCTGGAGTTTTGAGCTTCCATAAATGGGGTCAATCTTCTCGCTATCTCAGATAATGCAGGAGAATTTCGTTGTGGAAAAGTGATATCGACCACATGATACATCTATATCAGGGGTGCCCAAAATCTTCTTATGGAAAAGCAAAAACCAATACATGTAAAGTTGCCCAAAAAAATGCAAACAAATTATTTAATTAATTGAATTAGTTGAAAGCACATTGTGCATTTCGCTTGACCCTTAAAATTATAAGTGAAAAAAATATAATGTTCCCATTTGTCATTGCCGAAAGGCCAACCAATCGCCAAAACAAAAACTACAACAACAAAAACATCTAATTTTTTTTCATACATAGAATTTCTTGAGGCAACAAAACAAAAATCCGCGCAGCCCCCACACGTGTTGCTTCGTTGCTGTCACAACAACGACTGATTGAAACAATGCACCTCTGATCTATATAACCAATCAAATGCTTGTGCAACCTAAGTATGCACAATCACTTTAATCAAAATGGCGTCAAAATTAAGCCAGAGTGACCACCTTTCACCAATTTGGTAAATAAAAAAAATATCCCACCGCCAGCATGATCGAAATTATGGCTGTTAAATCTCGACCCGTTAACGGATTTTAATAATATTATGCCTTATTATTTAGCTAGACTCGTATGCTTTCTATAATGGTATCAATCATCCTTCTATACCCCAAGGTTCGAAAGCAAATCGATTTGGAACGGTGACTTTGAAAAACTTGCTACTTGGGTGCAACCACTAAAATGCTTGTCAACACCAAATGCATAAGTGCATATTAATAATTGACCCCTTAAAATTTAGCCAGAGTCTTATGCTTTCTATATTGGTCCCTACCTTTTCATTATCCTTCAGGAATAATGAGCATGTCGATGCGCAAGGATAACATTGAAAAACTGCCTATTACAAAATACACACTCACCACTAAAGTGCTTATAGATTCCAAACGGTATGGGTTACGTTAATAAAGACCCCCTTAAAATGTAGCTAGAGATCGCAGCTTTATCAAATTAAATCAATAATTTGATTACTATTAGGCAATCATGAACAGATCGATGCGCAAGAGTGACATTAAATGGCTGCCTACTGCAAAATCGATAAAATGCTTGTAAAATATGATGATTCTAGGTTTATAGAAAAAATAATAACCTTAAAACCTAGCTGGAGTTTTGAGCTTTCATAAATGGGGTCAATCCTCTCGCTATCTCAGATAATGCAGGAGAATTTCGTTGTGGAAAAGTGATATCGACCACATGATACATCTATATCAGGGGTGCCCAAAATCTTCTTATGGAAAAGCAAAAACCAATACATGTAAAGTTGCCCAAAAAACATGCAAACAAATTATTTAATTAGTTGAATTAGTTGAAAGCACATTGTGCATTTCGCTTGACCCTTAAAATTATAAGTGAAAAAAATAGAATGTTCCCATTTGTCATTGCCGAAAGGCCAACCAATCGCCAAAACAAAAACTACAACAACAAAAGCATCTAATTTTTTTTCATACATAGAATTTCTTGAGGCAACAAAACAAAAATCCGCGCAGCCCCCACACGTGTTGCTTCGTTGCTGTCACAACAACGACTGATTGAAAGAATGCACCTCTGATCTATATAACCAATCAAATGCTTGTGGAACCTAAGTACGCACAATCACTTTAATCAAAATGGCGTCAAAATTAAGCCAGAGTGACAACCTTTCACCAATTTGGTAAATAAAAAAAATATCCCACCGGCAGCATGATCGAAATTATGGCTGTTAAATCTCGACCCGTTAACGGATTTTAAAAATATTATGCCTTATTATTTAGCTAGACTCGTATGCTTTCTATAATGGTATCAATCATCCTTCTATACCCCAAGGTTCGAAAGCAAATCGTTTTGGAAAGGTGACTTTGAAAAAATTGCTACTTGGGTTCAACCACTAAAATGCTTGTCAACACCAAATGCATAAGTGCATATTAATAATCGACCCCTTAAAATTTAGCCAGAGTCTTATGCTTTTTATATTGGTCCCTAACTTTTCATTATCCTTCAGGAATAATGAGCATATCGATGCGCAAGGATAATATTGAAAAACTGCCTATTACAAAACACACACTCACCACTAAAGTGCTTATAGATTCCAAACGGTATGGGCTACGTTGATAAAAAACCCCTTAAAATGTAGCTAGAGATTGCAGCTTTATCAAATTAAATCAATAATTTGATTAAGGACTGTATCGAAAATTATAAATACACCAAAACATGCTTCATACCAGTGCATAACAAAAGTTAGAATTTATTTTTTTTTATAAATGGCATTTCACATTGTATATTTTTGTAAATAGCAACAAAAAAAGTTATTTAGTGGGAGGCTAACCCACATTTTTAATCTTTTTGTCGAGGTCCTTTTTTAAATTCTGGACACAGCCAGAATCTAATTTTCTGTTAACACTATTCCCATCTTTTTTAAATTTTTGAACGGAGTTAGCCGGTTTAGATCTTTTTGTAAGGTCCCTCTTCATCAACGTCCAAAATTTTTCGATAGGGCGTATCTCTGGACACTTTGGAAGATTCATGTTTTTCTTAACAAAATTTATGTTCTTCTCTTCATACCACGTTAGTACTGGCTTAGCATAATGGCAAGAGGCTAAGTCGGCCCAAAACCAAGTCTTGCCAGTGTGTTTTTTTCACCAACGGCAGCAATCTCTACTTGAGGCACTCATTTAGGTACATTTCAGAGTTCAGGGGCTTGTCCGTGAAGAGTGGAGTCGACATTTTTTCACACTTGCATATTGCTTGCCAAACAAGAATCTTATTGCCAAATTTTTCGCCAAAAATTGATTTGCCAGCTTTGAAATTTCACTGCCTTTCGGAACTGCGTAGAATTGGGGTCCTGGCCGCGTTTTGTAGTCCAATTTCACGTATGTTTCGTCGTCCATTATGATACAATCAAATTTTTGCCTACAAATATAGTCGTACAATTTTCGGGATCTGGTTTTCACCTGCGCGCATTGCTGAGTGCTTCGTTTCGGCTGTTTTTGCTTTCTATATGTTCCCAACTGGATTCTCTTCTTGGCACGTTGAACCATTGCTGCACTCGTTCCGACTTTTTTTGCGCAATCGCGTACGGATATCTCCTTATTTTCTTAAATAAGGCACATATCTTAGTATCTAGCAATGGTTAGGACGCACCCTTTTTACAACCTTGTCCTGGTAAATCTTCAAATGTGCAATGTGTAGTATACCGGCGAATAGTTTTTGCACAGCAAACAGGCTAACAGTTGCTTCTTTTGCTAGTTTTCTATACGACATTCCTTTGGTTGATGCCCATTTGGACAAAATTTCCTGACGAAGTTTTGCGGAAAGCCCTCTCATTTTTAAGCGTTTCGATATACTACAACAAATTTTTCACGAAAATAACAATTTGAACCTCTAGAATCTAAAAACCGATATTGCTGAGCAACCAACATTGCATAGCCCACTTTATATGATTTTTAAAGTGTATTCATAATTTTCGATACAGTCCTTACTATTCGGCAATCATGAACAGATCGATGCGCAAGAGTGATATTAAATGGCTGCCTACTGCAAAATCGATAAAATGCTTGTAAAATATGATGATTTTAGGTTTATAGAAAAAATAATAACCTTAAAACCTAGCTGGAGTTTTGAGCTTTCATAAATGGGGTCAATCTTCTCGCTATCTCAGATAATGCAGGAGAACTTCGTTGTGGAAAAGTGATATCGACCACATGATACATCTATATCAGGGGTGCCCAAAATCTTCTTATGGAAAAGCAAAAACCAATACATGTAAAGTTGCCCAAAAATATGCAAACAAATTATTTAATTAATTGAATTAGTTGAAAGCACATTGTGCATTTCGCTTGACCCTTAAAATTATAAGTGAAAAAAATATAATGTTCCCATTTGTCATTGCCGAAAGGCCAACCAATCGCCAAAACAAAAACTACAACAACAAAAGCATCTAATTTTTTTAGAGTCCGACCGATTAATCGGCATCGGCATCGGCTAGTATCGGCCAATAAAATTGGTATCGGCCTCGGCTAGTATCGGCATCGGCAAAAAAAAAAGAATCGGCATCGGCATCGGCTTCGGCCTTTTTTGGCCTATGCCACATCGGCTTTTTTTGGCCGATGCCACATCGGTTTTTTTGGTCGATTTTACGATTTTCGATTTTTTAATACGATTTTATTTGCAGCTGAATCGCACTGTCTTCCTTTTTCATATCTCGCTTTGTATATTTATTACATTTTTATTATACGTTACAAACCAGTGTTGCCTGATTAGGGGGTTTCTCCTTAGATTTGTTTGGATTTTATGACAAATACTTAAGGGAACAATATTTTTCAGATATTTTTAATCTATTTTTGCTACATCAACACCTTGTTCAGCTATATTGGCTATTGGGTCTTTTGTTAATTGCTTGTGCCAAATAGAATGAGCAATTTTCATGAGATATTAATTTTGAATTCTGAATTTTCTTGTAATTTTATTTAGTTTTTAGTTGTTTATTTTCTCGTTTTCGTTTGTTAATTTGTGATAAATGTGATGAAATGTACTATATATGTAGTTCCTTTTGTTGTTTTATAAAATAAGCTGTGTTTTTGATTGAATTCATTCGTGTTTTTTTCTATGGAATCGGCATCGGCATCGGCCGTTTTCGGCCTTTTGACCGATTAATCGGCATCGGCTGATAATTGGCCTATGCCGATTAATCGGCATCGGCATCGGCTAAAAAATTTGGTATCGGTCGGACTATAAATTTTTTTTCATACATAGAATTTCTTGAGGAAACAAAACAAAAATCCGCGCAGCCCCCACACGTGTTGCTTCGTTGCTGTCACAACAACGACTGATTGAAAGAATGCACCTCTGATCTATATAACCAATCAAATGCTTGTGCAACCTAAGTACGCACAATCACTTTAATCAAAATGGCGTCAAAATTAAGCCAGAGTGACCACCTTTCAATAATTTGGTGAATAAAAAAATATCCCACCAGCAGCATGATCGAAATTATGGCTGTTAAATCTCGACCCGTTAACGGATTTTAATAATATTATGCCTTATTATTTAGCTAGACTCGTATGCTTTCTATAATGGTATCAATCATCCTTCTATACCCCAAGGTTCGAAAGCAAATCGATTTGGAACGGTGACTTTGAAAAAATTGCTACTTGGGTGCAACCACTAAAATGCTTGTCAACACCAAATGCATAAGTGCATATTAATAATTGACCCCTTAAAATTTAGCCAGAGTCTTATGCTTTCTATATTGGTCCCTAACTTTTCATTATCCTTCAGGAATAATGAGCATATCATAACATTGAAAAACTGCCTATTACAAAATACACACTCACCACTAAAGTGCTTATAGATTCCAAACGGTATGGGTTACGTTAATAAAAAACCCCTTAAAATGTAGCTAGAGATTGCAGCTTTATCAAATTAAATCAATAATTTGATTACTATTCGGCAATCATGAACAGATCGATGCGCAAGAGTGACATTAAATGGCTGCCTACTGCAAAATCGATAAAATGCTTGTAAAATATGATGATTCTAGGTTAATAGAAAAAATATCAACCTTAAAACCTAGCTGGAGTTTTGAGCTTTCATAAATGTGGTCAATCTTCTCGCTATCTCAAATAATGCAGCAGAATTTCGTTGTGGAAAAGTGATATCGACCACATGATACATCTATATTAGGGGTGCCCCAAAATATTCTTATGGAAAAGCAAAAACCAATACATGTAAAGTTGCCCAAAAATATGCAAACAAATTATTTAATTAATTGAATTAGTTGAAAGCACATTGTGCATTGCGCTTGACCCTTAAAATTATAATTGAAAAAAATATAATGTTCCCATTTGTCATTGCCGAAAGGCCAACCAATCGCCAAAACAAAAACTACAACAACAAAAGCATCTAATTTTTTTTCATACATAGAATTTCTTGAGGAAACAAAACAAAAATCAGCGCAGCCCCCACACGTGTTGCTTCGTTGCTGTCACAACAACGACTGATTGAAAGAATGCACCTCTGACTATATAACCAATCAAATGCTTGTGGAACCTAAGTACGCACAATCACTTTAATAAAAATGGCGTCAAAATTAAGCCAGAGTGACAACCTTTCACCAATTTGGTAAATAAAAAAAATATCCCACCGGCAGCATGATCGAAATTATGGCTGTTAAATCTCGACCCGTTAACGGATTTTAAAAATATTATGCCTTATTATTTAGCTAGACTCGTATGCTTTCTATAATGGTATCAATCATCCTTCTATACCCCAAGGTTCGAAAGCAAATCGATTTGGAACGGTGACTTTGAAAAAATTGCTACTTGGGTTCAACCACTAAAATGCTTGTCAACACCAAATGCATAAGTGCATATTAATAATTGACCCCTTAAAATTTAGCCAGAGTCTTATGCTTTCTATATTGGTCCCTAACTTTTCATTATCCTTCAGGAATAATGAGCATATCATAACATTGAAAAACTGCCTATTACAAAATACACACTCACCACTAAAGTGCTTATAGATTCCAAACGGTATGGGTTACGTTAATAAAAAACCCCTTAAAATGTAGCTAGACATTGCAGCTTTAGCAAATTAAATCAATAATTTGATTACTATTAGGCAATCATGAACAGATCGATGCGCAAGAGTGACATTAAATGGCTGCCTACTGCAAAATCGATAAAATGCTTGTAAAATATGATGATTCTAGGTTTATAGAAAAAATAATAACCTTAAAACCTAGCTGGAGTTTTGAGCTTTCATAAATGGGGTCAATCTTCTCGCTATCTCAGATAATGCAGGAGAATTTCGTTGTGGAAAAGTGATATCGACCACATGATACATCTATATCAGGAGTGCCCAAAATCTTCTTATGGAAAAGCAAAAACCAATACATATAAAGTTGACCAAAAAAATGCAAACAAATTATTTAGTTAATTGAATTAGTTGAAAGCACATTGTGCATTTCGCTTGACCCTTAAAATTATAAGTGAAAAAAATATAATGTTCCCATTTGTCATTGCCGAAAGGCCAACCAATCGCCAACACAAAAAAGCATACACACAAAAACTACAACAACAAAAGCATCTAATTTTTTTTCATACATACAATCTCTTGAGGCAACAAAACAAAAATCCGCGCAGCCCCCACACGTGTTGCTTCGTTGCTGTCACAACAACGACTGATTGAAACAATGCACCTCTGATCTATATAACCAATCAAATGCTTGTGCAACCTAAGTATACACAATCACTTTAATCAAAATGGCGTCAAAATTAAGCCAGAGTGACCACCTTTCACCAATTTGGTAAATAAAAAAAATATCCCACCGCCAGCATGATCGAAATTATGGCTGTTAAATCTCGACCCGTTAACGGATTTTATTAATATTATGCCTTATTATTTAGCTAGACTCGTATGCTTTCTATAATGGTATCAATCATCCTTCTGTACCCCAAGGTTCGAAAGCAAATCGATTTGGAACGATGACTTTGAAAAAATTGCTACTTGGGTGCAACCACTAAAATGCTTGTCAACACCAAATGCATAAGTGCATATTAATAATTGACCCCTTAAAATTTAGCCAGAGTCTTATGCTTTCCATATTGGTCCCTAACTTTTCATTATCCTTCAGGAATAATGAGCATATCGATGCGCAAGGATAACATTGAAAAACTGCCTATTACAAAATACACACTCACCACTAAAGTGCTTATAGATTCCAAACGGTATGGGTTACATTAATAAAAAACCCCTTAAAATGTAGCTAGAGAATGCAGCTTTATCAAATTAAATCAATAATTTCATTACTATTCGGCAATCATGAACAATTCGATGCACAAAAGTGACATTAAATGGCTGCCTACTGCAAAATCGATAAAATGCTTGTAAAATATGATGATTCTAGGTTAATAGAAAAAATATCAACCTTAAAACCTAGCTGGAGTTTTGAGCTTTCATAAATGTGGTCAATCTTCTCGCTATCTCAAATAATGCAGCAGAATTTCGTTGTGGAAAAGTGATATCGACCACATGATACATCTATATTAGGGGTGCCCCAAAATATTCTTATGGAAAAGCAAAAACCAATACATGTAAAGTTGCCCAAAAATATGCAAACAAATTATTTAATTAATTGAATTAGTTGAAAGCACATTGTGCATTTCGCTTGACCCTTAAAATTATAAGTGAAAAAAATATAATGTTCCCATTTGTCATTGCCGAAAGGCCAACCAATCGCCAAAACAAAAACTACAACAACAAAAGCATCTAATTTTTTTTCATACATAGAATTTCTTGAGGAAACAAAACAAAAATCCGCGCAGCCCCCACACGTGTTGCTTCGTTGCTGTCACAACAACGACTGATTGAAAGAGTTTACCTCTGATCTATATAACCAATCAAATGCTTGTGGAACCTAAGTACGCACAATCACTTTAATCAAAATGGCGTCAAAATTAAGCCAGAGTGACCACCTTTCACCAATTTGGTAAATAAAAAAAATATCCCACCGCCAGCATGATCGAAATTATGGCTGTTAAATCTCGACCCGTTAACGGATTTTAATAATATTATGCCTTATTATTTAGCTAGACTCGTATGCTTTCTATAATGGTATCAATCATCCTTCTATACCCCAAGGTTCGAAAGCAAATCGATTTGGAACGGTGACTTTGAAAAAATTGCTACTTGGGTGCAACCACTAAAATGCTTGTCAACACCAAATGCATAAGTGCATATTAATAATTGACCCCTTAGCCATAGTCGTATGCTTTCTATATTGGTCCCTAACTTTTGATTATCCTTCAGGACTAATGAGCACATCGATGCGCAAGGATAACATTGAAAAACTGCCTATTACAAAATACACACTCACCACTAAAGTGCTTATAGATTCCAAACGGTATGGGTTACGTTAATAAAAAACCCCTTAAAATGTAGCTAGAGATTGCAGCTTTATCAAATTAAATCAATAATTTGATTACTATTAGGCAATCATGAACAGATCGATGCGCAAGAGTGACATTAAATGGCTGCCTACTGCAAAATCGATAAAATGCTTGTAAAATATGATGATTCTAGGTTTATAGAAAAAATAATAACCTTAAAACCTAGCTGGAGTTTTGAGCTTTCATAAATGGGGTCAATCTTCTCGCTATCTCAGATAATGCAGGAGAATTTCGTTGTGGAAAAGTGATATCGACCACATGATACATCTATAGGGTGTTTTTTTTAGAGGTATAGAACTTCGAATTGAAATAAAACACAAGAAAATCGTTTTAATGTCCATCAATTTGGCTTTATTGGAAGCATAATTTTATGCCATTAATGTTTAACCCGGCGTTGGTGTGGTAAAAAAAAATTACGTTATTGGTGTGGTGGGGTATGACATACCCCAAAACTTTATATAGCACAAACCCCACGAAACAACACATATACAAAAGATAGCAATTACATATTATTCTTCATTTAATTTTACGTAAGAAAATGCAAAAAAATGTTATGTGCAAGCAATTTGTAAAAGAAAATAACAAATATAAGAAAAATAAACGAAAAATACTGAGATTTATAGGTTGACTTCATAAAATGGGGTTTAAAAAAATTACATTGTATAATTTTCGAAAAACCATAGTCTGTTTTAAAAACGACATACATGTAGTTATGTGATATACAATTTTCGGTAGCTACGGTGAAAGAGTAGCGAAATACAAGGTCTCCAAATTAGCGCATTTTTTGCAAGATGTATAAGGTTTTTGCTCTCAGACAAACCGAACATTGTGTGCTGTACTGACGACGTTTTGGTACAGCTTCGCATTATCTCAAGGATTTACAGAATCATGATGATGTACAAAAATAATGATATTTTTTGGAACATATGATACGATGAAAACAATTGTCGTATGTGCTATTAAATTCAATGGAACATACGACATTCGCTTTCTATGGCGACGAAATGCGAATACTGAACTGGGAGCTTTTCTTGGACGTAGCAGTTGGACAGTTCGTATTTGCCTCTTATGTTTCCGTACGGTGAGTTTTTGAATAAATCGATGACTACTAGACCATCAAAAATATCAATTTGAATTCAAAATCATTTACACAAAAAGTTACGTTATTGGTGTGGTGGGGTATGTCATACCCCAATGAACTTTAGCGGGATGTGACTGAAATCTGGTAAAACTCAAGTTGTTTTTGGATAGCAAATGTGTAAGGTTGGACTGTTATAAACAGCTACTAGAAGCGATAGTGCCCACAAAAAACTGATAGGCGTAATATTTACAAAAATACAACCTCTGGGGTATGGTATACCCCACCACACCGATGCCGGGTTAAATATGATTTCGGGCATGTGGCCGCCGCGGCTGGCTCGAATAAAGCCAATTCTACAGGTCCAATTTTCAATCTTCCATAAAGTTGATGGACAAAGCTCCAATTGCTGTGCACGGTGGCGAATCGATTCATTCGGGTCCTCTTCAACATTTTGCTCTACAGCGGCAATTGTTTCTTCGGTGCGCACTGTTCGACGTCTCTGCGGATGCGTATTATCACATAGAGTAAACGTAGTGCGAAAACGACCCATGGTTAACCGAATTAATTGCTCTGATGGACGATTATGTCGACCATAAAATGGCCGGAGCTTGCGGTAAACTTCGCGAACTGAACCATTATTTTCGAAATAAATTTCCACGATTTGCAAGCGTTGTTCTTTTGTCAACCTGTTCATGATGAAATGGCAAACCAAACTGAACATAACTGACATTAGAGTTGCCAGATTTTACAACAAAATTCCAGTTTTACCTCTATTCGAAAAACAAACCTCTAAAAAAAACACCCTATATATCAGGGGTGCCCAAAGTCTTCTTATGGAAAAGCAAAAACCAATACATTTAAAGTTGCCCCAAAAATGCAAACAAATTATTTAATTAATTGAATTAGTTGAAAGCACATTGTGCATTTCGCTTGACCCTTAAAATTATAAGTGAAAAAAATATAATGTTCCCATTTGACATTGCCGAAAGGCCAACCAATCGCCAACACAAAAAAGCATACACACAAAAACTACAACAACAAAAGCATCTAATTTTTTTTCATACATAGAATTTCTTGAGGCAACAAAACAAAAATCCGCGCAGCCCCCACACGTGTTGCTTCGTTGCTGTCACAACAACGACTGATTGAAAGAATGCACCTCTGATCTATATAATCAATCAAATGCTTGTGGAACCTAAGTACGCACAATCACTTTAATCAAAATGGCGTCAAAATTAAGCCAGAGTGACCACCTTTCACCAATTTGGTAAATAAAAAAAATATCCCACCGGCAGCATGATCGAAATTATGGCTCTTAAATCTCGACCCGTTAACGGATTTTAATAATATTATGCCTTATTATTTAGCTAGACTCGTATGCTTTCTATAATGGTATCAATCATCCTTCTATACCCCAAGGTTCGAAAGCAAATCGATTTGGAACGGTGACTTTGAAAAAATTGCTACTTGGGTGCAACCACTAAAATGCTTGTCAACACCAAATGCATAAGTGCATATTAATAATTGACCCCTTAAAATTTAGCCAGAGTCTTATGCTTTCTATATTGGTCCCTAACTTTTCATTATCCTTCAGGAATAATGAGCATATCGATGCGCAAGGATAACATTGAAAAACTGCCTATTACAAAATACACACTCACCACTAAAGTGCTTATAGATTCCAAACGGTATGGGTTACGTTAATAAAAAACCCCTTAAAATGTAGCTAGAGATTGCAGCTTTATCAAATTAAATCAATAATTTGATTACTATTAGGCAATCATGAACAGATCGATGCGCAAGGGTGACATTAAATGGCTGCCTACTGCAAAACCGATAAAATGCTTGTAAAATATGATGATTCTAGGTTTATAGAAAAAATAATAACCTTAAAACCTAGCTGGAGTTTTGAGCTTTCATAAATGGGGTCAATCTTCTCGCTATCTCAAATAATGCAGGAGAATTTCGTTGTGGAAAAGTGATATCGACCACATGATACATCTATATCAGGGGGTGCCCAAAATCTTCTTATGGAAAAGCAAAAACCAATACATGTAAAGTTGCCCAAAAAAAATGCAAACAAATTATTTAATTAGTTGAATTAGTTGAAAGCACATTGTGCATTTCGACCCTTAAAATTATAAGTGAAAAAAATATAATGTTCCCATTTGTCATTGCCGAAAGGCCAATCAATCGCCAAAACAAAAACTACAACAACAAAAGCATCTAATTTTTTTTCATACATACAATTTCTTGAGGCAACAAAACAAAAATCCGCGCAGCCCCCACACGTGTTGCTTCGTTGCTGTCACAACAACGACTGATTGAAAGAATGCACCTCTGATCTATATAACCAATCAAATGCTTGTGGAACCTAAGTACGCACAATCACTTTAATCAAAATGGCGTCAAAATTAAGCCAGAGTGACCACCTTTCACCAATTTGGTAAATAAAAAAAATATCCCACCGGCAGCATGATCGAAATTATGGCTCTTAAATCTCGACCCGTTAACGGATTTTAATAATATTATGCCTTATTATTTAGCTAGACTCGTATGCTTTCTATAATGGTATCAATCATCCTTCTATACCCCAAGGTTCGAAAGCAAATCGATTTGGAACGGTGACTTTGAAAAAATTGCTACTTGGGTGCAACCACTAAAATGCTTGTCAACACCAAATGCATAAGTGCATATTAATAATTTACCCCTTAAAATTTAGCCAGAGTCTTATGCTTTCTATATTGGTCCCTAACTTTTCATTATCCTTCAGGAATAATGAGCATATCGATGCGCAAGGATAACATTGAAAAACTGCCTATTACAAAATACACACTCACCACTAAAGTGCTTATAGATTCCAAACGGTATGGGTTACGTTAATAAAAAACCCCTTAAAATGTAGCTAGAGATTGCAGCTTTATCAAATTAAATCAATAATTTGATTACTATTCGGCAATCATGAACAGATCGATGCGCAAGAGTGACATTAAATGGCTGCCTACTGCAAAATCGATAAAATGCTTGTAAAATATGATGATTCTAGGTTTATAGAAAAAATAATAACCTTAAAACCTAGCTGGAGTTTTGAGCTTTCATAAATGGGGCCAATCTTCTCGCTATCTCAAATAATGCAGGAGAATTTCGTTGTGGAAAAGTGATATCGACCACATGATACATCTATATCAGGGGTGCCCAAAATATTCTTATGGAAAAGCAAAAACCAATACATGTAAAGTTGCCCAAAAAATGCAAACAAATTATTTAATTAGTTGAATTAGTTGAAAGCACATTGTGCATTTCGCTTGACCCTGAAAATTATAAGTGAAAAAAATATAATGTTCCCATTTGTCGTTGCCGAAAGGCCAACCAATCGCCAAAACAAAAACTACAACAACAAAAGCATCTAATTTTTTTTCATACATACAATTTCTTGAGGCAACAAAACAAAAATCCGCGCAGCCCCCACACGTGTTGCTTCGTTGCTGTCACAACAACGACTGATTGAAAGAATGCACCTCTGATCTTATAATCAATCAAATGCTTGTGGAACCTAAGTACGCACAATCACTTTAATCAAACTGGCGTCAAAATTAAGCCAGAGTGACCACCTTTCACCAATTTGGTAAATAAAAAAAATATCCCACCGGCAGCATGATCGAAATTATGGCTGTTAAATCTCGACCCGTTAACGGATTTTAATAATATTTTGCCTTAGCTAGACTCGTATGATTTCTATAATGGTATCAATCATCCTTCTATACCCCAAGGTTCGAAAGCAAATCGATTTGGAACGGTGACTTTGAAAAAATTGCTACTTGGATGCAACCACTAAAATGCTTGTCAACACCAAATGCATAAGTGCATTTTAACAATTGACCCCTTAAAATTTAGCCAGAGTCTTATGCTTTCTATATTGGTCCCTACCTTTTCATTATCCTTCAGGAATAATGAGCATATCGATGCGCAAGGATAACATTGAAAAACTGCCTATTACAAAATACACACTCACCACTAAAGTGCTTATAGATTCCAAACGGTATGGGTTACGTTAATAAAAAACCCCTTAAAATGTAGCTAGAGATTGCAGCTTAATCAAATTAAATCAATAATTTGATTACTATTCCGCAATCATGAACAGATCGATGCGCAAGAGTGACATTAAATGGCTGCCTACTGCAAAATCGATAAAATGCTTGTAAAATATGATGATTCTAGGTTTATAGAAAAAATAATAACCTTAAAACCTAGCTGGAGTTTTGAGCTTTCATAAATGGGGTCAATCTTCTCGCTATCTCAGATAATGCAGGAGAATTTTGTTGTGGAAAAGTGATATCGACCACATGATACATCTATATCAGGGGTGCCCAAAATCTTCTTATGGAAAAGCAAAAACCAATACATGTAAAGTTGCCCAAAAAAAATGCAAACAAATTATTTAATTAATTGAATTAGTTGAAAGCACATTGTGCATTTCGCTTGACCCTTAAAATTATAAGTGAAAAAAATATAATGCTCCCATTTGACATTGCCGAAAGGCCAACCAATCGCCAACACAAAAAAGCATACACACAAAAACTACAACAACAAAAGCATCTAATTATTTTTCATACATACAATTTCTTGAGGCAACAAAACAAAAATCCGCGCAGCCCCCACACGTGTTGCTTCGTTGCTGTCACAACAACGACTGATTGAAAGAATGCACCTCTGATCTACATAATCAATCAAATGCTTGTGGAACCTAAGTACGCACAATCACTTTAATCAAAATGGCGTCAAAATTAAGCCAGAGTGACCACCTTTCACCAATTTGGTAAATAAAAAAAATATCCCACCGCCAGCATGATCGAAATTATGGCTGTTATATCTCGACCCGTTAACGGATTTTAATAATATTATGCCTTATTATTTAGCTAGACTCGTATGCTTTCTATAATGGTATCAATCATCCTTCTATACCCCAAGGTTCGAAAGCAAATCGATTTGGAACGGTGACTTTGAAAAACTTGCTACTTGGGTGCAACCACTAAAATGCTTGTCAACACCAAATGCATAAGTGCATATTAATAATTGACCCCTTAAAATGTAGCCAGAGTCTTATGCTTTCTATATTGGTCCCTACCTTTTCATTATCCTTCAGGAATAATGAGCATATCGATGCGCAAGGATAACATTGAAAAACTGCCTATTACAAAATACACACTCACCACTAAAGTGCTTATAGATTCCAAACGGTATGGGTTACGTTAATAAAGACCCCCTTAAATGTAGCTAGAGATCGCAGCTTTATCAAATTAAATCAATAATTTGATTACTATTAGGCAATCATGAACAGATCGATGCGCAAGAGTGACATTAAATGGCTGCCTACTGCAAAATCGATAAAATGCTTGTAAAATATGATGATTCTAGGTTTATAGAAAAAATAATAACCTTAAAACCTAGATGGAGTTTTGAGCTTTCATAAATGGGGTCAATCCTCTCGCTATCTCAGATAATGCAGGAGAATTTCGTTGTGGAAAAGTGATATCGACCACATGATACATCTATATCAGGGGTGCCCAAAATCTTCTTATGGAAAAGCAAAAACCAATACATGTAAAGTTGCCCAAAAAACATGCAAACATATTATTTAATTAGTTGAATTAGTTGAAAGCACATTGTGCATTTCGCTTGACCCTTAAAATTATAAGTGAAAAAAATATAATGTTCCCATTTGTCATTGCCGAAAGGCCAACCAATCGCCAAAACAAAAACTACAACAACAAAAGCATCTAATTTTTTTTCATACATACAATTTCTTGAGGCAACAAAACAAAAATCCGCGCAGCCCCCACACGTGTTGCTTCGTTGCTGTCACAACAACTACTGATTGAAAGAATGCACCTCTGATCTATATAACCAATCAAATGCTTGTGGAACCTAAGTACGCCTAATCACTTTAATCAAAATGGCGTCAAAATTAAGCCAGAGTGACCACCTTTCACCAATTTGGTAAATAAAAAAAATATCCCACCGGCAGCATGATCGAAATTATGGCTGTTAAATCTCGACCCGTTAACGGATTTTAATAATATTATGCCTTATGATTTAGCTAGACTCGTATGCTTTCTATAATGGTATCAATCATCCTTCTATACCCCAAGGTTCGAAAGCAAATCGATTTGGAACGGTGACTTTGAAAAAATTGCTACTTGGGTGCAACCACTAAAATGCTTGTCAACACCAAATGCATAAGTGCATATTAATAATTGACCCCTTAAAATTTAGCCAGAGTCTTATGCTTTCTATATTGGTCCCTAACTTTTCATTATCCTTCAGGAATAATGAGCATATCGATGCGCAAGGATAACATTGAAAAACTGCCTATTACAAAATACACACTCACCACTAAAGTGCTTATAGATTCCAAACAGTATGGGTTACGTTACTAAAAAAACCCCTTAAAATGTAGCTAGAGATTGCAGCTTTATCAAATTAAATCAATAATTTGATTACTATTAGGCAATCATGAACAGATCGATGCGCAAGGGTGACATTAAATGGCTGCCTACTGCAAAATCGATAAAATGCTTGTAAAATATGATGATTCTAGGTTTATAGAAAAAATAATAACCTTAAAACCTAGTTGAGGTTTTGAGCTTTCATAAATGGGGTCAATCTTCTCGCTATCTCAGATAATGCAGGAGAATTTTGTTATGGAAAAGTGATATCGACCACATGATACATCTATATCAGTGGTGCCCAAAATCTTCTTATGGAAAAGCAAAAACCAATACATTTAAAGTTGCCCAAAAAAATGCAAACAAATTATTTAATTAATTGAATTAGTTGAAAGCACATTGTGCATTTCGCTTGACCCTTAAAATTATAAGTGAAAAAAATATAATGTTCCCATTTGACATTGCCGAAAGGCCAACCAATCGCCAACACAAAAAAGCATACACACAAAAACTACAACAACAAAAGCATCTAATTTTTTTTCATACATACAATTTCTTGAGGCAACAAAACAAAAATCCGCGCAACCCCCACACGTGTTGCTTCGTTGCTGTCACAACAACGACTGATTGAAAGAATGCACCTCTGATCTATATAACCAATCAAATGCTTGTGCAACCTAAGTATGCACAATCACTTTAATCAAAATGGCGTCAAAATTAAGCCAGAGTGACCACCTTTCACTAATTTGGTAAATAAAAAAAATATCCCACCGCCAGCATGATCGAAATTATGGCTGTTAAATCTTGACCCGTTAACGGATTTTAATAATATTATGCCTTATTATTTAGCTAGACTCGTATGCTTTCTATAATGGTATCAATCATCCTTCTATACCCCAAGGTTCGAAAGCAAATCGATTTGGAACGGTGACTTTGAAAAAATTGCTACTTGGGTGCAACCACTAAAATGCTTGTCAACACCAAATGCATAAATGCATATTAATAATTGACCCCTTAAAATTTAGCCAGAGTCTTATGCTTTCTATATTGGTCCCTACCTTTTCATTATCCTTCAGGAATAATGAGCATATCGATGCGCAAGGATAACATTGAAAAACTGCCTATTACAAAATACACACTCACCACTAAAGTGCTTATAGATTCCAAACGCTATGGGTTACGTTAATAAAAAACCCCTTAAAATGTAGCTAGAGATTGTAGCTTTATCAAATTAAATCAATAATTTGATTACTATTAGGCAATCATGAACAGATCGATGCGCAAGAGTGACATTAAATGGCTGCCTACTGCAAAATCGATAAAATGCTTGCAAAATATGATGATTCTAGGTTTATAGAAAAAATAATAACCTTAAAACCTAGCTGGAGTTTTGAGCTTTCATAAATGGGGTCAATCTTCTCGCTATCTCAGATAATGCAGGAGAATTTTGTTGTGGAAAAGTGATATCGACCACATGATAGATCTATATCAGGGGTGCCCAAAATCTTCTTATGGAAAAGCAAAAACCAATACATTTAAAGTTGCCCAAAAAAATGCAAACAAATTATTTAATTAATTGAATTAGTTGAAAGCACATTGTGCATTTCGCTTGACCCTTAAAATTATAAGTGAAAAAAATATAATGTTCCCATTTGACATTGCCGAAAGGCCAACCAATCGCCAACACAAAAAAGCATACATACAAAAACTACAACAACAAAAGCATGAAATTTTGTTTCATACATACAATTTCTTGAGGCAACAAAACAAAAATCCGCGCAGCCCCTACACGTGTTGCTTCGTTGCTGTCACAACAACGACTGATTGAAAGAATGCACCTCTGATCTATATAACCAATCAAATGCTTGTGGAACCTAAGCAGCGGTACAAATACCTTTGGTGAGCAACTTCATGCTCTGGAAGTAAGGCTGAAAGCAAATGTGAAAGAGGAGTTCAAACAACTAGAGGATCGACTTAGGCAACATACCGACTGCTTGTTTGATAGACTCTCTGCGGAAATAGCTCGGGTAGTAAGCAATTTGGAGAGCGAAGTAAGCTCCATTAGCGCTAATTTCGCAAAGTATGATGAAAAAATTCACTGCTTGGAGGAACAAATTAACGCTCTGACTGCGCGATGTGATGAGCTTTCACAACAGCTAAGCAAAAACAATAATCACCACAGCACGGTTGATCATTCTTTGGATGCTGTTCTTTTCGGCGTGCCTGTTTCGAAGGAGGAAAATCTCAAAAGCATTTTCAATTTGATTTGTCGCTCTATTGACTTTTTGTCTCCTCAGCTTAAAGATATTTTTCGCATCAAGTCAATATCTAACTACTCCAATCCTGCGGTCATCATACAATTTTACACTCCTTACGATCGGAATCGGGTGCTGAAGGCTTTTGGTGATTATCGCCGGCAAGCAAAACAAGCAGTAAACCTGAGAAATGCTGGAATTGATTCTGACAACAACGTCTACATACATGAAAGCATCTCAGCTGATACCCGTAAAGTTTTACATGCAGCGATTGCCTGTAAGCGCAAGAAAAGTATCTATAATGCGTTTACTCTGCGTGGCTCCGTGTACATCAGATTGGAGAAAAACGGAGATGGAATTAAAGTCGATAGCATTGAGGAACTGCGGAAAATTACAAGGGCTGGTGCCCACGGCGAATGATTTCTTTTCTCTTGTTACATTATCTATTACTTTTATCTATAATTCTTATAAATTGTTTGTTAGTTCGCCACTCTCCCTTACTATCATCTTTCCCTCCTTTATTCTCTTTTATACTTTTTCGCGCATTCTATATTCGCTTCTTACTTTTCGCGCATTCTATATTCGCTTGTTTTTTGATGGCGTGGTCATTTGTCTAGCAACTTATACATTTATTTTTAATGTGTAAGAAGACTTTGTGTAGTCGTTCCATAGATAAAACTAAGATAGTATTGGATGTCATGTGCAAATCGAATAATGGCATTAATATATGCCATTTAAACGCGCAAAGTTTAAAAAACAAAATAGATGATCTTCGTTTGCTCGTTGATGGTGGTCTGCTTGATTTTGTGTGCATCTCGGAGACCTGGCTAAGACCGGAAATGTGTAATGACTTATTTAAACTGAATAGCTACAGGCTAATGCGTAGTGATAGACATGACAGAGTGGGTGGTGGAGTCTGCATCTATGCGAAAACATTCTTTAGGTGCAACGTAGCAAAGAAATCTAATATAACTGATCCAATAGAATTTATTTTTGTTGAAATTTCATTCGGATACAAAAAACTCTTGCTTGGTTGCGTCTATATGGCGCCAAACGTTGCTAATTATAATCTCATAAACGAGCAGTTGGCGGATGTGGTGTGTAGCTATGCCGATGTTGTGATCTGTGGAGATCTGAACTTAGATATACTACGCAACAAAAACAAAAATTTTCTGGATATGCTTGAAGCTTCTAATATGCATCTGTGCAACACCACCCAACCCACTCACTTCGCTCCAGCGGCACCACCTTCGCTGCTTGATGTTTTTTTGGTCTCTGATCCTGAACTTATTTTGACATATGATCAATTGATAGCGCCTGCTTTTTCCCATCATGATTTAATCTTCCTAAAGTTAAACGCTGTTGGAGATGTTAGTGGAGAGGGGACTAAGACTTATTATAATTATTCAGCGATAGATGTAGCCTCACTTTTCGGTGACTGCAGTAACCTGAACTGGTCCCCCCTTTATTCCACAAATGATGTGAATAAGCAGGTTGATCTATTTAATAAAAATATTTGTTCGCTTTTTAAGAAACATGTCCCTGTTCGAGCAAAAAAACAAAAAGCAGTAGCGTACCCATGGCTGACAGATGAATTGAGTTTACTTATCGATAAACGCAACCATTTATATGCTAATTGGAGAAAATATAGGCATACCGACATTCTTCGTGCTTACAAGGTAGCACGTAACAACGTTACATCACTTATTCGCAAGAACAAAAGGCTTTACTTTGAAAGTAAATTTTCACATACAAGTTCTAGTGCTAGTTTTTGGAAGAACGTGCGGCAGCTAGGGATCAATCGCAACAGGATTACTGCACCAGAAAGTATAGACCTAGATGAATTAAACAAAAAATTTATTCAACCCGCGGACTGCCCGGCGATGTCCTTTTATACTAATTGCAGTGCTACTGCGACTGTTGATAATAGTTTCTCGTTTGAAGGCTTTGATGAAATTTGTGTTGGTCTAGCGATAATGAAGATAAAATCGAATGCTGTTGGTTCGGATGAAATTAGTCCCTCGTTTATAAAATTATTGATTCCGGTCATCCTGAAGCATATCACATATATCTTTAACGGTATTATCATGACGTCTTCTTTTCCTGACTGCTGGAAATGTGCTAGAATTATTCCACTTCCGAAATCACCAACGGAATACCGGCCAATTGCAATTTTGCCCTTTCTAAGTAAAGTTTTCGAATCTTTGATCAGTGATCAAATTAAACAGTTCCTTGTTGAGAGCAACCTAATAGCTAAACACCAATCGGGCTTCCGTCCCAAACACAGTTGCACCACTGCGCTTTTAAAAGTATGTGATGATATACGTTTAGATCTTGATGCTGACAACGTGGGCCTTATTGTTTTTCTTGACTTTTCAAAAGCGTTCGACTCTGTCAGCCATGCTATCCTACTGGAGAAAGCGCAATATAACTTTCACTTCGACAATTCAGCATGTAAACTTCTTTCTTCGTATTTGAGGAAAAGGTCCCAGTTTGTCTGTCACAATGGCAACTTTTCAAAACCGTGCTTCATTTCAGCTGGTGTACCACAAGGGTCGATACTGGGTCCTCTACTTTTTACTATGTTTATTAATGACATCTCGAATTGTTTTAATCACTGTCAACACCACATTTACGCAGATGATGTGCAAGCGTATATGCTTTTTCCAAAATCAGATATTAATCTGGCTATAGAAAAAATTAACAGCGATTTGAATATTATACATCAGTGGTCTGCTACCAATAAGCTAAAACTCAATCCAAGCAAAACAAAAGCGTTGTTTATTGATCGAACCAGTAGAACGTCTGTTCTTCCCACGATCTATCTAAACGGCTCGGCGGTTGATTATGTTGACAAGATAAAAAACCTTGGAATATATTTCAACGCCAATTTTAATTTTAAAACACATGTCAACAAGACAGTTTCCCGTGTCTATGGTGCACTATCTGGTCTTAGTCCGACAACGAGCTACTTATCCACCGCTGTTAAGCTGAAACTCGTGAAGTCTTTTATTTTGCCTTTAGTTTTCTACGGATGTGAGATTTTTTCCAGCTTGGACGAAGAAAGTACGGGCAAGTTGAGGGTGGCGATCAATGACTGTGCAAGGTATGTGTTTGGAGTAAAACGGCGTGAGCATATCTCCGACCATGTTAAAATAATGCTTGGATGCTCTTTTACTAATGTGTTAAAGTCGCGTGCGCTTATCTTTCTTCATAAACTTATAAACTCCAAACAGCCAGAATATTTGTATGATAAATTGCGTTTCGGTACCAAAACAAGGTCTTTTCAGCTCATACTGCCCAGGCACAAGCACTTAATAACTGGTCGACAATTTTTTGTCCACTCAGTTTCTCTGTGGAACGCACTTCCAACAAGCATTAAACGTGAGACCAACGCCATCAATTTAAAAAAAAAACTTCTTCAATACTTTTCAAATCTTTAATGGAATTTTCTTTCTTATTTTCTTCTCTCTCTCTCTCTTCTGCTCTCCTTAATTTCACTATTCATCTTTACTCTTTTCCGCTTCTTATTTTTGTTACAACATTATTATTTTATTATATTGCATTATTATACTATACCATTATACTATACCATTATACCATTTATATGTTATACCAGGCGTCGTGCGCTTAATAAAAAGACTTAGACTTACAAGTGCCTTGAAAGTAAATAAATAAATAAATAAATAAATAAAAATAAAAAATAAATAAGTACGCACAATCACTTTAATAAAAATGGCGTCAAAATTAAGCCAGAGTGACCACCTTTCACCAATTTGGTAAATAAAAAAAATATCCCACCGGCAGCATGATCGAAATTATGGCTGTTAAATCTCGACCCGTTAACGGATTTTAATAATATTATGCCTTATGATTTAGCTAGACTCGTATGCTTTCTATAATGGTATCAATCATCCTTCTATACCCCAAGGTTCGAAAGCAAATCGATTTGGAACGGTGACTTTGAAAAAATTGCTACTTGGGTTCAACCACTAAAATGCTTGTCAACACCAAATGCATAAGTGCATATTAATAATTGACCCCTTAAAATTTAGCCAGAGTCTTATGCTTTTTATATTGGTCCTTAACTTTTCACTACCCTTCAAGAATAATGAGCATATCGATGCGCAAGGATAATATTGAAAAACTGCCTATTACAAAATACACACTCACCACTAAAGTGCTTATAGATTCCAAACGGTATGGGCTACGTTGATAAAAAACCCCTTAAAATGTAGCTAGAGATTGCAGCTTTATCAAATTAAATCAATAATTGCATTACGATTCGGCAATCATGAACAGATCGATGCGCAAGAGTGACATTAAATGGCTGCCTACTGCAAAATCGATAAAATGCTTGTAAAATATGATGATTCTAGGTTTATAGAAAAAATAATAACCTTAAAACCTAGCTGGAGTTTTGAGCTTTCATAAATGGGGTCAATCTTCTCGCTAACTCAAATAATGCAGGAGAATTTCGTTGTGGAAAAGTGATATCGACCACATGATACATCTATATCAGGGGGTGCCCAAAATCTTCTTATGGAAAAGCAAAAACCAATACATGTAAAGTTGCCCAAAAAAAATGCAAACAAATTATTTAATTAGTTGAATTAGTTGAAAGCACATTGTGCATTTCGCTTGACCCTTAAAATTATAAGTGAAAAAAATATAATGTTCCCATTTGTCATTGCCGAAAGGCCAACCAATCGCCAAAACAAAAACTACAACAACAAAAGCATCTAATTTTTTTTCATACATACAATTTCTTGAGGCAACAAAACAAAAATCCGCGCAGCCCCCACACGTGTTGCTTCGTTGCTGTCACAACAACGACTGATTGAAAGAATGCACCTCTGATCTATATAACCAATCAAATGCTTGTGGAACCTAAGTACGCACAATCACTTTAATAAAAATGGCGTCAAAATTGAGCCAGAGTGACCACCTTTCACCAATTTGGTAAATAAAAAAAATATCCCACCGCCAGCATGATCGAAATTATGGCTGTTAAATCTCGACCCGTTAACGGATTTTAATAATATTATGCCTTATTATTTAGCTAGACTCGTATGCTTTCTATAATGGTATCAATCATCCTTCTATACCCCAAGGTTCGAAAGCAAATCGATTTGGAACGGTGACTTTGAAAAAATTGCTACTTGGGTGCAACCACTAAAATGCATGTCAACACCAAATGCAAGTGCATATTAATAATTGACCCCTTAAAATTTAGCCAGAGTCTTATGCTTTTTATATTCGTCCCTAACTTTTCATTATCCTTCAGAAATAATGAGCATATCGATGCGCAAGGATAATATTGAAAAACTGCCTATTACAAAATACACACTCACCACTAAAGTGCTTATAGATCCAAACGGTATGGGCTACGTTGATAAAAAACCCCTTAAAATGTAGCTGGAGATTGCAGCTTTATTAAAATAAATCAATAATTTCATTACTATTAGGCAATCATGAACAGATCGATGCGCTAGAGTGACATTAAATGGCTGCCTACTGCAAAATCGATAAAATGCTTGTAAAATATGATGATTCTAGGTTTATAGAAAAAATAATAACCTTAAAACCTAGCTGGAGTTTTGAGCTTTCATAAATGGGGTCAATCTTCTCGCTATCTCAAATAATGCAGGAGAATTTCGTTGTGGAAAAGTGATATCGACCACATGCTACGTCTATATCAGGGGTGCCCAAAGTCTTCTTATGGAAAAGCAAAAACCAATACATTTAAAGTTGCCCAAAAAAATGCAAACAAATTATTTAATTAATTGAATTAGTTGAAAGCACATTGTGCATTTCGCTTGACCCTTAAAATTATAAGTGAAAAAAATATAATGTTCCCATTTGTCATTGCCGAAAGGCCAACCAATCGCCAAAACAAAAACTACAACAACAAAAGCATCTAATTTTTTTTCATACATACAATTTCTTGAGGCAACAAAACAAAAATCCGCGCAGCCCCCACACGTGTTGCTTCGTTGCTGTCACAACAACGACTGATTGAAAGAATGCACCTCTGATCTATATAACCAATCAAATGCTTGTGGAACCTAAGTACGCACAATCACTTTAATCAAAATGGCGTCAAAATTAAGCCAGAGTGACCACCTTTCACCAATTTGGTAAATAAAAAAAATATCCCACCGGCAGCATGATCGAAATTATGGCTCTTAAATCTCGACCCGTTAACGGATTTTAATAATATTATGCCTTATTATTTAGCTAGACTCGTATGCTTTCTATAATGGTATCAATCATCTTTCTATACCCCAAGGTTCGAAAGCAAATCGATTTGGAACGGTGACTTTGAACAAATTGCTACTTAAAACCTAGCTGGAGTTTTGAGCTTTCATAAATGGGGTCAATCTTCTCGCTATCTCAAATAATGCAGGAGAATTTCGTTGTGGAAAAGTGATATCGACCACATGATACATCTATATTAGGGGTGCCCAAAATATTCTTATGGAAAAGCAAAAACCAATACATGTAAAGTTGCCCAAAAAAATGCAAACAAATTATTTAATTAGTTGAATTAGTTGAAAGCACATTGCGCATTTCGCTTGACCCTTAAAATTATAAGTGAAAAAAATATAATGTTCCCATTTGTCATTGCCAACCAACCAATCGCCAAAACAAAAACTACAACAACAAAAGCATCTAATTTTTTTTCATACATACAATTTCTTGAGGCAACAAAACAAAAATCCGCGCAGCCCCCACACGTGTTGCTTCGTTGCTATCACAACAACGACTGATTGAAAGAATGCACCTCTGATCTATATAATCAATCAAATGCTTGTGGAACCTAAGTACGCCTAATCACTTTAACCAAAATGGCGTCAAAATTAAGCCAGAGTGACCACCTTTCACCAATTTGGTAAATAAAAAAAATATCCCACCGGCAGCATGATCGAAATTATGGCTGTTAAATCTCTACCCGTTAACGGATTTTAATAATATTATGCCTTATTATTTAGCTAGGCTCGTATGCATTCTATAATGGTATCAATCATCCTTCTATACCCCAACGTTCGAAAGCAAATAGATTTGGAACGGTGACTTTGAAAAAATTGCTACTTGGGTGCAACCACTAAAATGCTTGTCAACACCAAATGCATAAGTGCATATTAATAATTGACCCCTTAAAATTTAGCCAGAGTCTTATGCTTTCTATATTGGTCCCTACCTTTTCATTATCCTTCAGGAATAATGAGCATATCGATGCGCAAGGATAACATTGAAAAACTGCCTATTACAAAATACACACTCACCACTAAAGTGCTTATAGATTCCAAACGGTATGGGTTACGTTAATAAAAAACCCCTTAAAATGTAGCTAGAGATTGCAGCTGTATCAAATTAAATCAATAATTTGATTACTATTAGGCAATCATGAACAGATCGATGCGCAAGAGTGACATTAAATGGCTGCCTACTGCAAAATCGATAAAATGCTTGTAAAATATGATGATTCTAGGTTTATAGAAAAAATAATAACCTTAAAACCTAGCTGGAGTTTCGAGCTTTCATAACTGGGGTCAATCTTCTCGCTATCTCAGATAATGCAGGAGAATTTCGTTGTGGAAAAGTGATATCGACCACATGATACATCTATATTAGGGGTGCCCAAAATCTTCTTATGGAAAAGCAAAAACCAATACAAGTAAAGTTGCCCAAAAAAATGCAAACAAATTATTTAATTAATTGAATTAGTTGAAAGCACATTGTGCATTTCGCTTGACCCTTAAAATTATAAGTGAAAAAAATATAATGTTCCCATTTGACATTGCCGAAAGGCCAACCAATCGCCAACACAAAAAAGCATACACACAAAAACTACAACAACAAAAGCATCTAATTTTTTTTCATACATACAATTTCTTGAGGCAACAAAACAAAAATCCGCGCAACCCCCACACGTGTTGCTTCGTTGCTGTCACAACAACGACTGATTGAAAGAATGCACCTCTGATCTATATAACCAATCAAATGCTTGTGCAACCTAAGTATGCACAATCACTTTAATCAAAATGGCGTCAAAATTAAGCCAGAGTGACCACCTTTCACCAATTTGGTAAATAAAAAAAATATCCCACCGCCAGCATGATCGAAATTATGGCTGTTAAATCTTGACCCGTTAACGGATTTTAATAATATTATGCCTTATTATTTAGCTAGACTCGTATGCTTTCTATAATGGTATCAATCATCCTTCTATACCCCAAGGTTCGAAAGCAAATCGATTTGGAACGGTGACTTTGAAAAAATTGCTACTTGGGTGCAACCACTAAAATGGTTGTCAACACCAAATGCATAAGTGCATATTAATAATTGACCCCTTAAAATTTAGCCAGAGTCTTATGCTTTTTATATTGGTCCCTAACTTTTCATTATCCTTCAGGAATAATGAGCATATCGATGCGCAAGGATAACATTGAAAAACTGCCTATTACAAAATACACACTCACCACTAAAGTGCTTATAGATTCCAAACGGTATGGGTTACGTTAATAAAAAACCCCTTAAAATGTAGCTAGAGATTGCAGCTTTATCAAATTAAATCAATAATTTGATTACTATTCGGCAATCATGAACAGATCGATGCGCAAGAGTGACATTAAATGGCTGCCTACTGCAAAATCGATAAAATGCTTGTAAAATATGATGATTCTAGGTTTATAGAAAAAATAATAACCTTAAAACCTAGCTGGAGTTTTGAGCTTTCATAAATGGGGTCAATCTTCTCGCTATCTCAAATAATGAAGGAGAATTTCGTTGTGGAAAAGTGATATCGACCACATGATACATCTATATCAGGGGGTGCCCAAAATCTTCTTATGGAAAAGCAAAAACCAATACATGTAAAGTTGCCCAAAAAAAATGCAAACAAATTATTTAATTAGTTGAATTAGTTGAAAGCACATTGTGCATTTCGCTTGACCCTTAAAATTATAAGTGAAAAAAATATAATGTTCCCATTTGACATTGCCGAAAGGCCAACCAATCGCCAAAACAAAAACTACAACAACAAAAGCATCTAATTTTTTTTCATACATAGAATTTCTTGAGGCAACAAAACAAAAATCCGCGCAGCCCCCACACGTGTTGCTTCGTTGCTGTCACAACAACGACTGATTGAAAGAATGCACCTCTGATCTATATAACCAATCAAATGCTTGTGGAACCTAAGTACGCACAATCACTTTAATCAAAATGGCGTCAAAATTAAGCCAGCGTGACCACCTTTCACCAATTTGGTAAATAAAAAAAATATCCCACCGCCAGCATGATCGAAATTATGGCTGTTAAATCTCGACCCGTTAACGGATTTTAATAATATTATGCCTTATTATTTAGCTAGACTCGTATGCTTTCTATAATGGTATCAATCATCCTTCTATACCCCAAGGTTCGAAAGCAAATCGATTTGGAACGGTGACTTTGAAAAAATTGCTACTTGGGTGCAACCACTAAAATGCTTGTTAACACCAAATGCATAAGTGCATATTAATAAGTGACCCCTCAAAATTTAGCCAGAGTCTTATGCTTTCTATATTGGTCCCTATCTTTTCATTATCCTTCAGGAATAATGAGCATATCGATGCGCAAGGATAACATTGAAAAACTGCCTATTACAAAATACACACTCACCACTAAAGTGCTTATAGATTCCAAACGGTACAGGTTACGTTAATAAAAAAACCCCTTAAAATGTAGCTAGAGATTGCAGCTTTATCAAATTAAATCAATAATTTGATTACTATTAGGCAATCATGAACAGATCGATGCGCAAGAGTGACATTAAATGGCTGCCTACTGCAAAATCGATAAAATGCTTGTAAAATATGATAATTCTAGGTTTATAGAAAAAATAATAACCTTAAAACCTAGCTGGAGTTTTGAGTTTTCATAAATGGGGTCAATCTTCTTGCTATCTCAGATAATGCAGGAGAATTTCGTTGTGGAAAAGTGATATGGACCACATGATACATCTATATCAGGGGTGCCCAAAGTCTTCTTATGGAAAAGCAAAAACCAATACATTTAAAGTTGCCCCAAAAATGCAAACAAATTATTTAATTAATTGAATTTGTTGAAAGCACATTGTGCATTTCGCTTGACCCTTAAAATTATAAGTGAAAAAAATATAATGTTCCCATTTGTCATTGCCGAAAGGCCAACCAATCGCCAAAACAAAAACTACAACAATAAAAGCATCTGATTTTTTTTCATACATAGAATTTCTTGAGGCAACAAAACAAAAATCCGCGCAGCCCCCACACGTGTTGCTTCGTTGCTGTCACAACAACGACTGATTGAAAGAATGCACCTCTGATCTATATAACCAATCAAATGCTTGTGGAACCTAAGTACGCACAATCACTTTAATCAAAATGGCGTCAAAATTAAGCCAGAGTGACCACCTTTCACCAATTTGGTAAATAAAAAAAATATCCCACCGGCAGCATGATCGAAATTATGGCTTTTAAATCTCGACCCGTTAACGGATTTTAATAATATTATGCTTTATTATTTAGCTAGACTCGTATGCTTTCTATAATGGTATCAATCATCCTTCTATACCCCAAGGTTCGAAAGCAAATCGATTTGGAACGGTGACTTTGAAAAAATTGCTACTTGGGTGCAACCACTAAAATGCTTGTCAACACCAAATGCATAAGTGCATATTAATAATTGACCCCTTAAAATTTAGCCAGAGTCTTATGCTTTCTATATTGGTCCCTAACTTTTCATTATCCTTCAGGAATAATGAGCATATCGATGCGCAAGGATAATATTGAAAAACTGCCTATCACAAAACACACACTCACCACTAAAGTGCTTATAGATTCCAAACGGTATGGGCTACGTTGATAAAAAACCCCTTAAAATGTAGCTAGAGATTGCAGCTTTATCAAATTAAATCAATAATTTGATTACTATTAGGCAATCATGAACAGATCGATGCGCAAGAGTGACATTAAATGGCTGCCTACTGCAAAATCGATAAAATGCTTGTAAAATATGATGATTCTAGGTTTATAGAAAAAATAATAACCTTAAAACCTAGCTGGAGTTTCGAGTTTTCATAAATGGGGTCAATCTTCTCGCTATCTCAAATAATGCAGGAGAATTTCGTTGTGGAAAAGTGATATCGACCACATGATACATCTATATCAGGGGTGCCCAAAGTCTTCTTATGGAAAAGCAAAAACCAATACATTTAAAGTTGCCCAAAAAAATGCAAACAAATTATTTAATTAATCTGGCAACGCCACTCGTGTTACTGTGCGCAAATTTTCGGTGCTGTGATAAAAAATCTAAATAAGTGATCTTTAATCGTTCTAGACGTGGTTGTTTTTTCTCTACGTCCGGGACTTTTTATAAATTTCGGTTGTGCGTTCGCGGGTGAAGTGGGTTCCTGCTGCTTTGTTGGATTTTGCTTCGTGGGACGCCAACCTCTGTGCCGCGGTAGCTGGCGCTGCAGGGAAGGAGTTGCCGCCATAAGGTAAGTCTGCGAAGGTCCGGTGGTTGCGACGCAACACACAGCGAGACACTGCAGCCAGCTCCAGAGTTTTCCCGACGGCGCTGGACACGCAAATACGCGGAGCTGCTGGGAGCTTCCCCGCAACAGGTGGACGAGCAAGTTATTCCCGCCATTTTCTGCATATAGTTGGTGCTGGCCACCAGCGCCACCTGTGTGGTAAGGCTGTGGTTGGCAGCGCCATCTAGTTGCAGTGATCAGTTTTCTGTTCTGTGATTTTCATAAACAGCGATGCCACCCAGTTTGGATTTGCAAAACAATCTTTATATAATCCCGTCTTTTACTTTTTATTTCGCATTTTAACTTTTTTGCAGGTTTCTTTTATGAATCCTCCTAAAAGGAGTATTCTAGACGTGCGGTCTAAAAGCGCTTCTCATGGACGTACGATTCCTCCCCAAAACCCGGGTGTAACAACCCTTCCGAAACCGGACATGCGGTCCAAAAACGCAACTTTAGAGCCTTCTGGCACTGGATACCAGACCTGGTACCAGTAAGGCGGCGCAAATTTTGGCTAAACCGGTTGCTCGGCCAACAGCTTCCAGTGCAAAACAAGCGCCTTCAAAGTTGGCTTATAAGAACCGTCGCGTTGCCCTGCGTTTAATTGAACGCCTTAATCTAACTCCGGTAGAGCAACGCACGGAGAAGCAGAAAGCTTCGCTTAAGTGGGCGACGCGGGTCGTGGAGGAAGGTGATACCAACCCGAACCGACCTAATTCCTCTTCAAAGCGTCAGCGGTCAGTAGAGGAGACCACCCACCCGGAGGCTAAAAAACCGTGCAGCCATTCAGCTGCCCCGAGGACCTTCAGCGAAATTCTCGCAGGCCACATCATAGTGGCGGTGGTCGACGAGAGCGACCCCGACGGCAGCATTTCGCCTGATCAATGGAAGACGGTTGAGGCCAGGCTAACACCGATCTTTCTCCCTATCCTGGACGAGCATCCTGGCGATGCTCCTTCTTGTCGCGACAGCGGATGGCATCAGGGCCATGTGAAGCTGATCGCTTGCGCTGACCAAAGGTCCGTGGATCTTTTTAAGATCGCGATCTCCAGGGTGGGCGAAGTATGGCCAGGCGCGAAACTTAAGGTCGTTGCTAAGGATCAGGTCCCTAGCCGGCCAAGAGCGCGTGCCTGGATCCCAGCTGAACCCTCTGACCCGAAAGTTATCCTGGAGATAATTCGGAGAAGCAACCCAAAGCTGGTGACTTCCAATTGGAGGGTGACTCGGCTGGAGGAGCCGAGAGGGGACTTTAGATCCGCCATTTTCTTGGTGGACTCAAATTCCCTGGCCCCCTTGTCAGCCACAAATGGAGTCATTGGCTATGCTTTCTCCTCCATAACCATGCGGGTCTTCAAGAAAGACGGCGACACCAGCGGCGCCAAAGCTGCGTCGGAAGCACCAACTGTAGCTGACCAAAAGCTTGCGGAAAGTGCCCCCCGACCAGTGATTGCCTCTTCCAACCCAACCTTATTCCTGTCCAACTCTGCCGCCGGTATTTCAGTTGTAGCCGACCAGAAGCATGCAACTGAAACTGCCTCCACGCACGGGTCTAGTGTTGGTGATTACACTAGCATGGAGCTGGCGGACTTCTTTCGTTCATCCCTGATGTACGAAGAAGATCTGCTGGAGTCAGACCCCGAGGACGCGGCTAACATCACCGTGGTGGGGGCCACTAGTACCACTCGAAGCAGTAATGCTGAAGGTGGTGCAAATTAACCTCCACCACTCTAAGGCTGAGGCCGCCAGCCTCATTCTCCGCTTGGCATCGCACGGAGATGACATCGTCCTGATCCAGGAGCCGTGGGTGGTGAACGGCCTGGTACGCGGCCTCAGGACTAATACACACAAATTGCTTTATGCAACGCAGGCAGGTAGGCCTAGGGCGTGCATATTAGTCAGCAACAAACTGAGTACATTTCTGCTCTCGAATTACAGCAATGGGGACATGGTAGCGGCAAGCATCGAGCTCGATTCGAAGAAGATCTGGATCGTCTCGGCCTACTTGGCACACGACCGTCAATCCCTTCCAGAAGACGGCCTATCCAGGTTAGTACATCATGCTGCTAATGATAGCGTAGATTTGTTGATAGGTTGTGACGCAAACGCGCATCATGAAGTGTGGGGCAGCTCAGATACTAATACAAGAGGCGAAGTTCTTTTCGATTTTATCCTCTCCACTAATCTTCACATATGTAATAAAGGTAAAGAACCTACCTTTACTACTAGAAACAGGCAAGAAGTCCTCGATCTCACTCTTGCCTCTCAAACTGTATCGAACCGACTGAGTAATTGGAGGGTATCCAAAGATCACTCATTCTCGGATCACAGATACATATTATGGGAGATCTTGGATAATGTCCCAAGTCAAACCCTCTTTAGAAACTTAAAAAAGGCCAACTGGCCTCTTTATTACGATACGGTCCAGTGCCTTCTCCCAACTGATATTCCTGGACCGCTCGACAGTAAGGATGCACTCAATAAGTCAGTTGAGCCATTCACGTCGATGCTGAATACGGCTCTAGACGTAGCTTGCCCATTGAGGAAGCTGTCCACGCGGAAAAGATTTAGACCCCCCTGGTGGTGTGCTGAAATCAGTGAGCTCCGCAGAACAGCCAGGAAGTCATTCAATAAAGCTAGACGGTCCTGCACGGACGAAGTCTGGCTAGAATACAAGCTGGCTCTCAAAGCCTATAAAAACAGGCTAAGAAAAGCTAAGAGGGAGTCTTGGAGAGACTTCTGTGGTAACATAGAACTTACTACCGAAGCCTCCAGGCTCAGGAAATTACTCTCTAAATGTCCATCTAATACCTCTTACCTCCAAAAGGAAGACGGGTCATGGGCTTCTAGTAGTGAAGAATCACTTGATATTCTGCTAGACACACACTTCCCAGGTGGCTCTAGGGACTTGACGGACCCCTGGTCCGAAAACTGTCCACCGGTCTCAGATGTCGACCTCATTGTGACTAGACAGAAATTGTTATGGGCGGTAGATAGCTTTTCACCTTACAAAGCGCCGGGGCCAGACGGCGTTGCCCCGATAGAGATTCAGGTCACCAAGAACCTGATTCTTCCATGGCTACAGGAGATCATGAGGAGCTGCCTAGTCCTGAATCACATACCCAGTATCTGGAGACATGTGAAGGTAGTTTTCATACCTAAGGCTGGCAAAAGCTCGCATGTTCATCCAAAAGACCTCAGACCGATTAGTCTCTCCTCTTTCCTTCTCAAAATCTTGGAAAGGTTAGTGGATATTCATATTAGGCAGTTGTTGGTCGATCGACCAATCTCGCCCTCGCAACATGCGTACTGCAGGGGTAAATCTGTAGAAACCGCTCTGCACTGCTTAATCCATACCATAGAGAAATCACTTGAGTGCAAGGAATTCACTATGGTATCTTTTACGGATATTGAAGGGGCCTTTAACAACATCAGATCGGAGGCCATCACCGACGCACTTGCAGACCTAGGTGTAGGTGTGCCGCTAGTAGCACTGATTGAGCAGCTACTTCATAGCCGCGTCATCAATGCAAGTCTTGGTACCGCATCTGCACAGAGATCTGTAAAAAGGGGGACACCCCAGGGAGGGGTCCTCTCGCCTCTTCTTTGGAATTTAGCGGTGAACACACTGCTAATGCGTCTGGAGAGGGCGGGGTGCCGGGTGGTCGCCTACGCAGATGATGTTGCCATTGCGGTCTCCGGAAAGTTTCCTTCAATTATCAGGGATGTGTTGCAATATGGCTTGAACATCCTAACAAATTGGGCTATAGAATGTGGTCTTAGCGTCAACCCACATAAAACGGAGCTAGTTCTCTTCACAAATAAACATAGAATACCTGAGATTGATCCCCCGCGGCTGCTAGGGATCGATCTGAAATTCTCGGAAACCGCTAAATATCTGGGACTTGTGTTAGACAGGAAACTTAACTGGAAACCTAACGTCCTGGAGAGAGCTAAGAAAGCCAGTATTGCCCTTTATACATGTAAAAGGATGATAGGCAATGTATGGGGTACAAGACCTCATATTGTACACTGGCTGTATACCGCCGTTGTTCGACCTCTGTTGTTATACGGGATAGTAGTCTGGTGGCCTTCATTGGCCAAAAGGTCTCACTCCCAAATACTTGCTAAAATTCAAAGGTCCGCAGAGTTATGTATAAGTGGGGCCCTGCGGACTACTCCCACTAATGCTTTAGACGTTGTGCTCCACCTAATCCCATTGGATATCCTGGGGAAGCAATTGGCCGCCAATGCTGCCATCAGGATGCGCGCCTCCGCGCAATGGAGAATTGGGCGGCACGGGCACTCTTCTATTCTGAATTATTTCGAAGGCATATCTCAGAATGTTGACTACATGACACCCAGCCTGTCCTTTGATAAGGACTATCATGTTATAATCCCATCTAGAGCCGAATGGGAGCTGGGTGCGCCCCCTGCCAGTGGTGATATCCATATATATACGGATGGATCGAAACTGCTTAGTCAGGTGGGCTGTGGTATCTACTCAGAAGGATTAAACCTTAATTTAAAGCTCAGGCTGCCAGATTACTGTAGTGTCTTCCAGGCTGAGGTCACAACAATCTGTGCAGCCTCCGACTGGCTCAGGGTAAACAGGATATCGGCTAATGGTATCCTTATATTATCGGACAGCCAATCAGCTCTTAGAGCTCTGGATGCGGTCACAATAACATCAAAGACCGTTCTTAGCTGCAGCAAATCTCTTAACGAGACTGCCAAGCAGCTTCATATTCGCCTATGCTGGGTTCCAGGTCATAGGGATATTCCAGGGAACTGTAGAGCGGACGAGCTCGCGAGACAGGGCACTACTGAGCAGTTAGGCCAGGAGTTGACCACGCTCGGTGTCCCTCTTTTAACATGTAAGCTTCGTACCCATGCGAGCTCTATACACGATACGAATTTAAGATGGGTTGAAGGCAACACAAGCCTCCTTGCGCGCCAACTTTGGCCAACATTAAATCCTCGACGTTCTAAAGAACTCCTCTCACTAAACAGAGCCCAGATCAGAACCATGATCGGTGTCCTTACGGGTCACTGCCTAATCGGTACCCACGCAAAAAGGATGGGGCTGTTTTCAAACGACTTTTGTCGCAGCTGTTTGGACGAGGAGGAGGAAGAAAATATTCCTCACTTCCTATGTCACTGTCCTGCTTTATCTAGAAGAAGGCAAACCCACTTAGGCAACTTCTTCTTCGGAAGTCTAGAAGATCTAGCTGATAAGACCATACGCCGTCTACTAAGCTTCGTTAATAGCTCCAATTGGTTTAACGAGTGAGCGATATGATGCTCGATCTCATGTGGTATCACAATGGGCCGCCTGGCCTAAGTGTGCTCCTCCTGGAGCAGCCACACCTACCTACCTACCTATTTAATTAATTGAATTAGTTGAAAGCACATTGTGCATTTCGCTTGACCCTTAAAATTATAAGTGAAAAAAATATAATGTTCCCACTTGTCATTGCCGAAAGGCCAACCAATCGCCAAAACAAAAACTACAACAACAAAAGCATCTAATTTTTTTTCATACATAGAATTTCTTGAGGCAACAAAACAAAAATCCGCGCAGCCCCCACACGTGTTGCTTCGTTGCTGTCAACAACGACTGATTGAAAGAATGCACCTCTGATCTATATAATCAATCAAATGCTTGTGGAACCTAAGTACGCCTAATCACTTTAATCAAAATGGCGTCAAAATTAAGCCAGAGTGACCACCTTTCACCAATTTGGTAAATAAAAAAAATATCCCACCGGCAGCATGATCGAAATTATGGCTGTTAAATCTCGACCCGTTAACGGATTTTAATAATATTATGCCTTATGATTTAGCTAGACTCGTATGCTTTCTATAATGGTATTAATCAGAGAGCTGCATGGATGCATTCAAAACGCCTATTAAGTCACTCGTTTCCTTTTCAAACACAAACATACTCTCACTCATTATTTTTCAAACATAACAAGTAATAGCATCGACGAAATCGAATCAAGTGAATGAATCATTCATTTTGGCAAGTGTTTGAATTGATCGATTTTCAAGTGCATGATTTTCAAAGCAAATGTTTTTTATAAAGGTAAACATTTTTTATTTTTTATAAACATTTTATATGTAAATTAAATGAAATATTACATATGTAGAGTTCTGAACAAAACTAAGTTGCAATGATAATTTTGATTTTACAATTTCTCTTCTGGATTCATATTACAATGTAAGAAAACTAAATGATTTAATGCAGCGTCATTTGACAATAATTGGCACCTTTTTTCAGATATAATATTTGCAGCAGAAGAAAAAACTCGTTCAGATGACGCACTACTAGCGGGAGTTGCTAATACCCTACGGCTTAGTTTGTAGAGTAATGGCATTTCAGTTTTATGCAGCTCCCACCAATTGATAATGTCGAAATCCACATGAAAATACACTTCAATGTTTTCATAGCGATGAAGCTCAGCAGCAACTTTATCAACACTGCTTACAAAGGTGCGCTGATTTAAAAGCTCAGAAAACAGCTCCAAGTTGCTTGAAGGTATTAAAGGCATGCCTTCAGTTTCTTCTTCCGTTAGATCTTCACCGTTTTCTATGAACGTGGTCATTAGTTGGGAACATTTTTCTTTTGTTTCTTTACGTTCACTCTCCGTAAAGTTCCTCAACTCTTTTGCAGGTGGATATAAAAAAACGCTACTTTATGAAAATCGGTTAGGTTTTCAAAAACAACCGTTTTTAAATAATGCAACAACTTATTTTTAAATTCACTCCCAAATCCAATGTCCTCTAAATTTACTGCGCATTTCTTTTGAAGGCTTGTAATATAAATATATGTTAGATGTATTGTTGGATATTTATCACCTTGCAATTTTTTTAAAGCTTCTTCGAAAGGTTCCAAAATTTCTAAAATTATGCTGATGTCTTTCACATCTAGGTGACGTATTCCCACAGTCGTGGAATGCGGTAACAGAGTTTGAATGTTAACGTTTGGTCCAAATTTTGCACCAGTCGAAACCAAAAATTTTGCGAATTTTTCGACACCTGTGTCTTCTATTATTTTATACGGTTGGCAATTCTGGACGACCCATTCAGTGATGATTTTTGTAGCCTCTGCTTTGGTGTTGATATCTACTTCAACCGTTGTATTTTCTGCACTCTCATTACTTTGCAAAAGATAGCACTTATGACGTATCAAATTAGTAGTTGATTTGCTGTTGTGTTTATAAATTCCACAGCAAATACGGCACGCCACCAAGTGAGGCATTTCTTGTTTGGCGTCATTGATAACATGGCCAAATGTGTTCCACACTTTACTTCGGCCCTTTTTTTGACCAATTTTGTAGGTTCCATTTAATATCTTATTTTTGATAGCGTTGTTATTTAGCATGCTGCTTATGGTGGCGTTCGATTCGTCACTGCATATGGTGTCACTAGTTAGCTGTTTAAAATTAGTATACATTAATTTAAAAGGTCTTTTTCTTTTAAAAAATGCTTACGTCATCAATATACATTTTATGGGATGGTCGCGCACTTCAATAATAGTAAATTATATATATATGTATTGATATGCTTTGCTCCTACACGCACGTTTGAATCGTTTGCAAGAAAGTCATTCGATTGAATGATTTGTTCGTTATAACAGAATTTTTCATTCACATACTTTGATATAAACTGAGTGTCACACTGATCTACTTGATAACAAAAAATTTCAGGACAGCTTTATCTTGATTTGAAAATAATTCACATGAATAGAGTGCACTGCACTGAGTTCATACATTTCACACTTAAACGAGTATACTCATGCTGCTCTCTGGTATTAATCATCCTTCTATACCCCAAGGTTCGAAAGCAAATCGATTTGGAACGGTGACTTTGAAAAAATTGCTACTTGGGTGCAACCACTAAAATGCTTGTCAACACCAAATGCATAAGTGCATATTAATAATTAACCCCTTAAAATTTAGCCAGAGTCTTATGCTTTCTATATTGGTCCCTAACTTTTCATTATCCTTCAGGAATAATGAGCATATCGATGCGCAAGGATAACATTGAAAAACTGCCTATTACAAAATACACACTCACCACTAAAGTGCTTATAGATTCCAAACGGTATGGGTTACGTTAATAAAAAACCCCTTAAAATGTAGCTAGAGATCGCAGCTTTATCAAATTAAATCAATAATTTGATTACTATTCGGCAATCATGAACAGATCGATGCGCAAGTGTGACATTAAATGGCTGCCTACTGCAAAATCGATAAAATGCTTGTGAAATATGATGATTCTAGGTTTATAGAAAAACTAATAACCTTAAAACCTAGCTGGAGTTTTGAGCTTTCATAAATGGGGTCAATCTTCTCGCTATCTCAGATAATGCAGGAGAATTTCGTTGTGGAAAAGTGATATCGACCACATGATACATCTATATCAGGAGTGCCCAAAATCTTCTTATGGAAAAGCAAAAACCAATACATGTAAAGTTGACCAAAAAAATGCAAACAAATTATTTAATTAATTGAATTAGTTGAAAGCACATTGTGCATTTCGCTTGACCCTTAAAATTATAAGTGAAAAAAATATAATGTTCCCATTTGTCATTGCCGAAAGGCCAACCAATCGCCAAAACAAAAACTACAACAACAAAAGCATCTAATTTTTTTTCATACATACAATTTCTTGAGGCAACAAAACAAAAATCCGCGCAGCCCCCACACGTGTTGCTTCGTTGCTGTCACAACAACGACTGATTGAAAGAATGCACCTCTGATCTATATAACCAATCAAATGCTTGTGGAACCTAAGTACGCACAATCACTTTAATCAAAATGGCGTCAAAATTACGCCAGAGTGACCACCTTTCACCAATTTGGTAAATAAAAAAAATATCCCACCGGCAGCATGATCGAAATTATGGCTGTTAAATCTCGACCCGTTAACGGATTTTAATAATATTATGCCTTATTATTTAGCTAGACTCTTATGCTTTCTATAATGATATCAATCATCCTTCTATACCCCAAGGTTCGAAAGCAAATCGATTTGGAACGGTGACTTTGAAAAAATTGCTACTTGGGTGCAACCACTAAAATGCTTGTCAACACCAAATGCATAAGTGCATATTAATAATTGACCCCTTAAAATTTAGCCAGAGTCTTATGCTTTCTATATTGGTCCCTAACTTTTCATTATCCTT
Organism: Melieria omissa; assembly: GCA_963971225.1. NCBI lineage: Eukaryota > Metazoa > Arthropoda > Insecta > Diptera > Ulidiidae > Melieria > Melieria omissa. Next base: position 62,947,405 of record OZ020268.1, on the reverse strand, counting down.
CAGGAATAATGAGCATATCGATGCGCAAAGATAACATTGAAAAACTGCCTATTACAAAATACACACTCACCACTAAAGTGCTTATAGATTCCAAACGGTATGGGTTACGTTAATAAAAAACCCCTTAAAATGTAGCTAGAGATTGCAGCTTTATCAAATTAAATCAATAATTTGATTACTATTCCGCAATCATGAACAGATCGATGCGCAATAGTGACATTAAATGGCTGCCTACTGCAAAATCGATAAAATGCTTGTAAAATATGATGATTCTAGGTTTATAGAAAAAATAATAACCTTAAAACCTAGCTGGAGTTTTGAGCTTTCATAAATGGGGTCAATCTTCTCGCTATCTCAAATAATGCAGGAGAATTTCGTTGTGGAAAAGTGATATCGACCACATGATACATCTATATCAGGGGTGCCCAAAATATTCTTATGGAAAAGCAAAAACCAATACATGTAAAGTTGCCCAAAAAATGCAAACAAATTATTTAACCCTCATCCGACGTTCAAAAAAACTCACACATAAGATGTTCGGGTGATATTTCACTTTGCATTGTTTTAATGAATTTTTTGACCAATTATAATAAAAAATAAGTTGTTATCTTTAATCTTTATTATCTTTGTTATCATACAGATAAATAAGTTGACAAATTTTTCTATATTTTTTGGCAATTAGGGCAACTAGGTTAGGTTAGGTTATTGTGGATGCCTCTGTAAGAGACCCACTCGGAGGCATATTATGAGACCCGTTGTGATATACCACAAATTTCGCCCGTTTTTAAATGTGTATGTAATACTGTTTTTCGAACATATGTTACAGCACTCATTTCAATCGGATGGGGAAAGGGGGCAAGGAAGGGCAGTAGTTAACTAAAACTTTGTGTTCACCACATGTATACTTTTTACAAGAATTGCAAACAAAATATGCCTTTCAATCGTTTTTGATACCATATTGGCACCGTGTTTCAATAGTTTTTTAATTTTTTACGCTCTGATTTTCTGACAAGGTTTGGAAAAATGGCTGTATTGAGATAAGAAGTCGGCATGAAGATTTTCCTTTCGCTTACGTTGCTCTACGCAAATTCTTTAACTTTACTAAACTAAAATCTAAGTCTTCAAGAAAAATTCGCCGCTTGTACTTTTTGTACAAGCGATCCAGATGGAATCGAGAGCGATTAGTTTTTCGCTTGACGGTATAGTTAGTGAACAATCAATTGGTCTTAAGTGTCAACTACTGCTTTTGACTTATTGTAAAACGATATAATTTCGGGTAATTTTTTGTCACCCACATATCCTGGTTATGATGAAAAGTGCTCAAAGGGGCATCTTCCTCTTGTTAACTTAGTGTGCCGTTTTCATAGGACGTACATAGCAGTTGTCGCTAAACCCACGTTTCTCATATATCTCTTATGGGTGTTAGCGAGCTTCATTCTTGATTACAATCGTTACGTTCTTGGCGAATGGTTTTGTCACCGATAGAACGAAAAATTGGTCTGCCTGTTGTGTAACTCTACAGATTATCAAGATATTCCCCATTCGACTTATAAACACCACTCAAAATTGAAATACCAAACTATGCCTGAATATCACCAACGCTGATCCATGCACTGCCAAAAACTCGCAAACCTTCAACATTAGTTTTGTCATTTAATATCTTTAACATTGGTCTTCATTAGCATCTTTTATTACTGACACACGACTTCAAGCATAACGAGTTATACCAACTTTAGTTGAAATAAAATACTTGGCTCCTACTTTTCCGTTGAGCTCGGGAGGCCCATTGATCCATAAAAAGGTTTTGCCTATAAAAGCAGTTCAAAACTTCCAATCCACAGACGTAATCTTATGGCATTTTCTGTATGTGTTGCGTTGGATTTCTATACAATTTCTATATGGGTGAAATATCACCCGAACGTCGCCCACGTAACTTTTTTTGTAATCACCGTTATAATCAAATAATCAATATGTTGTAGATAAATTCTAAAACTTATATTGGTTTGCTACAAATACAAGAAACCTTAATCATTTTGATAAATATATAGGAAAGTTATAGCATCTCAAAGTTGAAAATGGGTGAAAAATCACCCGAACGACGGATTAGGGTTAATTAAATAATTGAATTAGTTGAAAGCACATTGTGCATTTCGCTTGACCCTTAAAATTATAAGTGAAAAAAATATAATGTTCCCATTTGTCATTGCCGAAAGGCCAACCAATCGCCAAAACAAAAACTACAACAACAAAAGCATCTAATTTTTTTTCATACATACAATTTCTTGAGGCAACAAAACAAAAATCCGCGCAGCCCGCACACGTGTTGCTTCGTTGCTGCCACAACAACGACTGATTGAAAGAATGCACCTCTGATCTATATAATCAATCAAATGCTTGTGGAACCTAAGTACGCACAATCACTTTAATCAAAATGGCGTCAAAATTAAGCCAGAGTGACCACCTTTCACAAATTTGGTAAATAAAAAAAATATCCCCCCGGCAGCATGATCGAAATTATGGCTGTTAAATCTCGACCCGTTAACGGATTTTAATAATATTATGCCTTATTATTTAGCTAGACTCGTATGCTTTCTATAATGGTATCAATCATCCTTCTATACCCGATTTGGAACGGTGACTTTGAAAAAATTGCTACTTGGGTGCAACCACTAAAATGCTTGTCAACACCAAATGCATAAGTGCATATTAATAATTGACCCCTTAAAATTTAGCCAGAGTCTTATGCTTTCTATATTGGTCCCTAACTTTTCATTATCCTTCAGGAATAATGAGCATATCGATGCGCAAGGATAACATTGAAAAACTGCCTATTACAAAATACACACTCACCACTAAAGTGCTTATAGATTCCAAACGGTACAGGTTACGTTAATAAAAAACCCCTTAAAATGTAGCTAGAGATCCCAGCTTTATCAAATTAAATCAATAATTTTATTACTATTCGGCAATCATGAACAGATCGATGCGCAAGAGTGACATTAAATTGCTGCCTACTGCAAAATCGATAAAATGCTTGTAAAATATGATGATTCTAGGTTTATAGAAAAACTAATAACCTTAAAACCTAGCTGGAGTTTTGAGCTCTCATAAATGGGGTCAATCTTCTCGCTATCTCAGATAATGCAGGAGAACTTCGTTGTGGAAAAGTGATATCGATCACATGATACATCTATATCAGGGGTGCCCAAAATCTTCTTATGGAAAAGCAAAAACCAATACATGTAAAGTTGACCAAAAAAATGCAAACAAATTATTTAGTTAATTGAATTAGTTGAAAGCACATTGTGCATTTCGCTTGACCCTTAAAATTATAAGTGAAAAAAATATAATGTTCCCATTTGTCATTGCCGAAAGGCCAACCAATCGCCAAAACAAAAACTACAACAACAAAAGCATCTAATTTTTTTTCATACATAGAATTTCTTGAGGAAACAAAAAAAAAATGCGCGCAGCCCCCACACGTGTTGCTTCGTTGCTGTCACAACAACGACTGATTGAAAGAATGCACCTCTGATCTATATAACCAATCAAATGCTTGTGGAACCTAAGTACGCACAATCACTTTAATCAAAATGGCGTCAAAATTAAGCCAGAGTCACCACCTTTCACCAATTTGGTAAAGAAAAAAAATAGCCCACCGTCAGCATGATCGAAATTATGGCTGTTAAATCTCGACCCGTTAACGGATTTTAATAATATTATGCCTTATTATTTAGCTAGACTCGTATGCTTTCTATAATGGTATCAATCATCCTTCTATACCCCAAGGTTCGAAAGCAAATCGATTTGGAACGGTGACTTTGAAAAAATTGCTACTTGGGTGCAACCACTAAAATGCTTGCAACACCAAATGCATAAGTGCATATTAATAATTGACCCCTTAAAATTTAGCCAGAGTCTTATGCTTTCTATATTGGTCCCTAACTTTTCATTATCCTTCAGGAATAATGAGCATATCGATGCGCAAGGATAACATTGAAAAACTGCCTATTACAAAATACACACTCACCACTAAAGTGCTTATAGATTCCAAACGGTATGGGTTACGTTAATAAAAAACCCCTTAAAATGTAGCTAGAGATTGCAGCTTTATCAAATTAAATCAATAATTTGATTACTATTCCGCAATCATGAACAGATCGATGCGCAAAAGTGACATTAAATGGCTGCCTACTGCAAAATCGATAAAATGCTTGTAAAATATGATAATTCTAGGTTTATAGAAAAAATAATAACCTTAAAACCTAGCTGGAGTTTTGAGCTTTCATAAATGGGGTCGTTCTTCTCGCTATCTCAAATAATGCAGGAGAATTTCGTTGTGGAAAAGTGATATCGACCACATGATACATCTATATCAGGGGTGCCCAAAATATTCTTATGGAAAAGCAAAAACCAATACATTTAAAGTTGCCCAAAAAAATGCAAACAAATTATTTAATTAATTGAATTAGTTGAAAGCACATTGTGCATTTCGCTTGACCCTTAAAATTATAAGTGAAAAAATATAATGTTCCCATTTGTCATTGCCGAAAGGCCAACCAATCGCCAAAACAAAAACTACAACAACAAAAGCATCTAATTTTATTTCATACATACAATTTCTTGAGGCAACAAAACAAAAATCCGCGCAGCCCCCACACGTGTTGCTTCGTTGCTGTCACAACAACGACTGATTGAAAGAATGCACCTCTGATCTATATAATCAATCAAATGCTTGTGGAACCTAAGTACGCACAATCACTTTAATCAAAATGGCGTCAAAATTAAGCCAGAGTGACCACCTTTCAATAATTTGGTAAATAAAAAAATATCCCACCGGAAGCATGATCGAAATTATGGCTGTTAAATCTCGACCCGTTAACGGATTTTAATAATATTATGCCTTATTATTTAGCTAGACTCGTATGCTTTCTATAATGGTATCAATCATCCTTCTATACCCCAAGGTTCGAAAGCAAATCGATTTGGAACAGTGACTTTGAAAAAATTGCTACTTGGGTGCAACCACTAAAATGCTTGTCAACACCAAATGCATAAGTGCATATTAATAATTGACCCCTTAAAATTTAGCCAGAGTCTTATGCTTTCTATATTGGTCCCTACCTTTTCATTATCCGTCAGGAATAATGAGCATATCGATGCGCAAGGATAACATTGAAAAACTGCCTATTACAAAATACACACTCACCACTAAAGTGCTTATAGATTCCAAACGGTATGGGTTACGTTAATAAAAAACCCCTTAAAATGTAGCTAGAGATTGCAGCTTTATCAAATTAAATCAATAATTTGATTACTATTAGGCAATCATGAACAGATCGATGCGCAAGAGTGACATTAAATGGCTGCCTACTGCAAAATCGATAAAATGCTTGTAAAATATGATGATTCTAGGTTTATAGAAAAAATAATAACCTTAAAACCTAGCTGGAGTTTTGAGCTTTCATAAATGGGGTCAATCTTCTCGCTATCTCAGATAATGCAGGAGAATTTCGTTGTGGAAAAGTGATATCGACCACATGATACATCTATATCAGGAGTGCCCAAAATCTTCTTATGGAAAAGCAAAAACCAATACATGTAAAGTTGCCCAAAAAAAATGCAAACAAATTATTTAATTAATTGAATTAGTTGAAAGCACATTGTGCATTTCGCTTGACCCTTAAAATTATAAGTGAAAAAAATATAATGTTCCCATTTGTCATTGCCGAAAGGCCAACCAATCGCCAACACAAAAAAGCATACACACAAAAACTACAACAACAAAAGCATCTAATTTTTTTTCATACATACAATTTCTTGAGGCAACAAAACAAAAATCCGCGCAGCCCCCACACGTATTGCTTCGTTGCTGTCACAACAACGACTGATTGAAAGAATGCACCTCTGATCTATATAATCAATCAAATGCTTGTGGAACCTAAGTACGCACAATCACTTTAATCAAGATGGCGTCAAAATTAAGCCAGAGTGACCACCTTTCACCAATTTGGTAAATAAAAAAAATATCCCACCGGCAGCATGATCGAAATTATGGCTGTTAAATCTCGACCCGTTAACGGATTTTAATAATATTATGCCTTATTATTTAGCTAGACTCGTATGCTTTCTGTAATGGTATCAATCATCCTTCTATACCCCAAGGTTCGAAAGCAAATCGATTTGGAACGGTGACTTTGAAAAAATTGCTACTTGGGTGCAACCACTAAAATGCTTGCAACACCAAATGCATAAGTGCATATTAATAATTGACCCCTTAAAATTTAGCCAGAGTCTTATGCTTTCTATATTGGTCCCTACCTTTTCATTATCCGTCAGGAATAATGAGCATATCGATGCGCAAGGATAACATTGAAAAACTGCCTATTACAAAATACACACTCACCACTAAAGTGCTTATAGATTCCAAACGGTATGGGTTACGTTAATAAAAAACCCCTTAAAATGTAGCTAGAGATTGCAGCTTTATCAAATTAAATCAATAATTTGATTACTATTAGGCAATCATGAACAGATCGATGCGCAAGAGTGACATTAAATGGCTGCCTACTGCAAAATCGATAAAATGCTTGTAAAATATGATGATTCTAGGTTTATAGAAAAAATAATAACCTTAAAACCTAGCTGGAGTTTTGAGCTTTCATAAATGGGGTCAATCTTCTCGCTATCTCAGATAATGCAGGAGAATTTCGTTGTGGAAAAGTGATATCGACCACATGATACATCTATATCAGGAGTGCCCAAAATCTTCTTATGGAAAAGCAAAAACCAATACATGTAAAGTTGCCCAAAAAAAATGCAAACAAATTATTTAATTAATTGAATTAGTTGAAAGCACATTGTGCATTTCGCTTGACCCTTAAAATTATAAGTGAAAAAAATATAATGTTCCCATTTGTCATTGCCGAAAGGCCAACCAATCGCCAACACAAAAAAGCATACACACAAAAACTACAACAACAAAAGCATCTAATTTTTTTTCATACATACAATTTCTTGAGGCAACAAAACAAAAATCCGCGCAGCCCCCACACGTATTGCTTCGTTGCTGTCACAACAACGACTGATTGAAAGAATGCACCTCTGATCTATATAATCAATCAAATGCTTGTGGAACCTAAGTACGCACAATCACTTTAATCAAGATGGCGTCAAAATTAAGCCAGAGTGACCACCTTTCACCAATTTGGTAAATAAAAAAAATATCCCACCGGCAGCATGATCGAAATTATGGCTGTTAAATCTCGACCCGTTAACGGATTTTAATAATATTATGCCTTATTATTTAGCTAGACTCGTATGCTTTCTGTAATGGTATCAATCATCCTTCTATACCCCAAGGTTCGAAAGCAAATCGATTTGGAACGGTGACTTTGAAAAAATTGCTACTTGGGTGCAACCACTAAAATGCTTGCAACACCAAATGCATAAGTGCATATTAATAATTGACCCCTTAAAATTTAGCCAGAGTCTTATGCTTTCTATATTGGTCCCTACCTTTTCATTATCCGTCAGGAATAATGAGCATATCGATGCGCAAGGATAACATTGAAAAACTGCCTATTACAAAATACACACTCACCACTAAAGTGCTTGTAGATTCCAAACGGTATGGGTTACGTTAATAAAAAACCCCTTAAATTGTAGCTAGAGATTGCAGCTTTATCAAATTAAATCAATAATTTGATTACTATTAGGCAATCATGAACAGATCGATGCGCAAGAGTGACATTAAATGGCTGCCTACTGCAAAATCGATAAAATGCTTGTAAAATATGATGATTCTAGGTTTATAGAAAAAATAATAACCTTAAAACCTAGCTGGAGTTTTGAGCTTTCATAAATGGGGTCAATCTTCTCGCTATCTCAAATAATGCAGGAGAATTTCGTTGTGGAAAAGTGATATCGACCACATGATACATCTATATCAGGGGTGCCCAAAGTCTTCTTATGGAAAAGCAAAAACCAATACATTTAAAGTTGCCCAAAAAAATGCAAACAAATTATTTAATTAATTGAATTAGTTGAAAGCACATTGTGCATTTCGCTTGACACTTAAAATTATAAGTGAAAAAAATATTATGTTCCCATTTGTCATTGCCGAAAGGCCAACCAATCGCCAACACAAAAAAGCATACACACAAAAACTACAACAACAAAAGCATCAAATTTTTTTTCATACATACAATTTCTTGAGGCAACAAAACAAAAATCCGCGCAGCCCCCACACGTGTTTGTTGCTTCGTTGCTGTCACAACAACGACTGATTGAAAGAATGCACCTCTGATCTATATAACCAATCAAATGCTTGTGGAACCTAAGTACGCACAATCACTTTAATCAAAATGGCGTCAAAATTAAGCCAGAGTGACCACCTTTCACCAATTTGGTAAATAAAAAAAATATCCCACCGCCAGCATGATCGAAATTATGGCTGTTAAATCTCGACCCGTTAACGGATTTTAATAATATTATGCCTTATTATTTAGCTAGACTCGTATGCTTTCTATAATGGTATCAATCATCCTTCTATACCCCAAGGTTCGAAAGCAAATCGATTTGGAACGGTGACTTTGAAAAAATTGCTACTTGGGTGCAACCACTAAAATGCTTGTCAACACCAAATGCATAAGTGCATATTAATAATTGACCCCTTAAAATTTAGCCAGAGTCTTATGCTTTCTATATTGGTCCCTAACTTTTCATTATCCTTCAGGACTAATGAGCATATCGATGCGCTAGGATAACATTGAAAAACTGCCTATTACAAAATACACACTCACCACTAAAGTGCTTATAGATTCCAAACGGTATGGGTTACGTTAATAAAAAACCCCTTAAAATGTAGCTAGAGATTGCAGCTTTATCAAATTAAATCAATAATTTGATTACTATTAGGCAATCATGAACAGATCGATGCGCAAGAGTGACATTAAATGGCTGCCTACTGCAAAATCGATAAAATGCTTGTAAAATATGATGATTCTAGGTTTATAGAAAAAATAATAACCTTAAAACCTAGCTGGAGTTTTGAGCTTTCATAAATGGGGTCAATCTTCTCGCTATCTCAAATAATGCAGGAGAATTTCGTTGTGGAAAAGTGATATCGACCACATGATACATCTATATAAGGGTGCCCAAAGTCTTCTTATGGAAAAGCAAAAACCAATACATTTAAAGTTGCCCAAAAAAATTCAAACAAATTATTTAATTAATTGAATTAGTTGAAAGCACATTGTGCATTTCGCTTGACCCTTAAAATTATAAGTGAAAAAAATATAATGTTCCCATTTGTCATTGCCGAAAGGCCAACCAATCGCCAAAACAAAAACTACAACAACAAAAGCATCTAATTTTTTTTCATACATACAATTTCTTGAGGCAACAAAACAAAAATCCGCGCAGCCCCCACACGTGTTGCTTCGTTGCTGTCACAACAACGACTGATTGAAAGAATGCACCTCTGATCTATATAATCAATCAAATGCTTGTGGAACCTAAGTACGCACAATCACTTTAATCAAAATGGCGTCAAAATTAAGCCAGAGTGACCACCTTTCAATAATTTGGTAAATAAAAAAATATCCCACCGGCAGCATGATCGAAATTATGGCTGTTAAATCTCGACCCGTTAACGGATTTTAATAATATTATGCCTTATTATTTAGCTAGACTCGTATGCTTTCTATAATGGTATCAATCATCCTTCTATACCCCAAGGTTCGAAAGCAAATCGATTTGGAACAGTGACTTTGAAAAAATTGCTACTTGGGTGCAACCACTAAAATGCTTGTCAACACCAAATGCATAAGTGCATATTAATAATTGACCCCTTAAAATTTAGCCAGAGTCTTATGCTTTCTATATTGGTCCCTACCTTTTCATTATCCGTCAGGAATAATGAGCATATCGATGCGCAAGGATAACATTGAAAAACTGCCTATTACAAAATACACACTCACCACTAAAGTGCTTATAGATTCCAAACGGTATGGGTTACGTTAATAAAAAACCCCTTCAAATGTAGCTAGAGATTGCAGCTTTATCAAATTAAATCAATAATTTGATTACTATTAGGCAATCATGAACAGATCGATGCGCAAGAGTGACATTAAATGGCTGCCTACTGCAAAATCGATCAAATGCTTGTAAAATATGATGATTCTAGGTTTATAGAAAAAATAATAACCCTAAAACCTAGCTGGAGTTTTGAGCTTTCATAAATGGGGTCAATCTTCTCGCTATCTCAAATAATGCAGGAGAATTTCGTTGTGGAAAAGTGATATCGACCACATGATACATCTATATCAGGGGTGCCCAAAATCTTCTTATGGAAAAGCAAAAACGAATACATGTAAAGTTGCCCAAAAAAAATGCAAACAAATTATTTAATTAATTGAATTAGTTGAAAGCACATTGTGCATTTCGCTTGACCCTTAAAATTATAAGTGAAAAAAATATAATGTTCCCATTTGTCATTGCCGAAAGGCCAACCAATCGCCAACACAAAAAAGCATACACACAAAAACTACAACAACAAAAGCATCTAATTTTTTTTCATACATACAATTTCTTGAGGCAACAAAACAAAAATCCGCGCAGCCCCCACACGTGTTGCTTCGTTGCTGTCACAACAACGACTGATTGAAAGAATGCACCTCTGATCTATATAATCAATCAAATGCTTGTGGAACCTAAGTACGCACAATCACTTTAATCAAGATGGCGTCAAAATTAAGCCAGAGTGACCACCTTTCACCAATTTGGTAAATAAAAAAAATATCCCACCGGCAGCATGATCGAAATTATGGCTGTTAAATCTCGACCCGTTAACGGATTTTAATAATATTATGCCTTATTATTTAGCTAGACTCGTATGCTTTCTGTAATGGTATCAATCATCCTTCTATACCCCAAGGTTCGAAAGCAAATCGATTTGGAACGGTGACTTTGAAAAAATTGCTACTTGGGTGCAACCACTAAAATGCTTGTCAACACCAAATGCATAAGTGCATATTAATAACTGACCCCTTAAAATTTAGCCAGAGTCTTATGCTTTCTATATTGGTCCCTACCTTTTCATTATCCGTCAGGAATAATGAGCATATCGATGCGCAAGGATAACATTGAAAAACTGCCTATTACAAAATACACACTCACCACTAAAGTGCTTGTAGATTCCAAACGGTATGGGTTACGTTAATAAAAAACCCCTTAAATTGTAGCTAGAGATTGCAGCTTTATCAAATTAAATCAATAATTTGATTACTATTAGGCAATCATGAACAGATCGATGCGCAAGAGTGACATTAAATGGCTGCCTACTGCAAAATCGATAAAATGCTTGTAAAATATGATGATTCTAGGTTTATAGAAAAAATAATAACCTTAAAACCTAGCTGGAGTTTTGAGCTTTCATAAATGGGGTCAATCTTCTCGCTATCTCAAATAATGCAGGAGAATTTCGTTGTGGAAAAGTGATATCGACCACATGATACATCTATATCAGGGGTGCCCAAAGTCTTCTTATGGAAAAGCAAAAACCAATACATTTAAAGTTGCCCAAAAAAATGCAAACAAATTATTTAATTAATTGAATTAGTTGAAAGCACATTGTGCATTTCGCTTGACACTTAAAATTATAAGTGAAAAAAATATTATGTTCCCATTTGTCATTGCCGAAAGGCCAACCAATCGCCAACACAAAAAAGCATACACACAAAAACTACAACAACAAAAGCATCAAATTTTTTTTCATACATACAATTTCTTGAGGCAACAAAACAAAAATCCGCGCAGCCCCCACACGTGTTTGTTGCTTCGTTGCTGTCACAACAACGACTGATTGAAAGAATGCACCTCTGATCTATATAACCAATCAAATGCTTGTGGAACCTAAGTACGCACAATCACTTTAATCAAAATGGCGTCAAAATTAAGCCAGAGTGACCACCTTTCACCAATTTGGTAAATAAAAAAAATATCCCACCGCCAGCATGATCGAAATTATGGCTGTTAAATCTCGACCCGTTAACGGATTTTAATAATATTATGCCTTATTATTTAGCTAGACTCGTATGCTTTCTATAATGGTATCAATCATCCTTCTATACCCCAAGGTTCGAAAGCAAATCGATTTGGAACGGTGACTTTGAAAAAATTGCTACTTGGGTGCAACCACTAAAATGCTTGTCAACACCAAATGCATAAGTGCATATTAATAATTGACCCCTTAAAATTTAGCCAGAGTCTTATGCTTTCTATATTGGTCCCTAACTTTTCATTATCCTTCAGGACTAATGAGCATATCGATGCGCTAGGATAACATTGAAAAACTGCCTATTACAAAATACACACTCACCACTAAAGTGCTTATAGATTCCAAACGGTATGGGTTACGTTAATAAAAAACCCCTTAAAATGTAGCTAGAGATTGCAGCTTTATCAAATTAAATCAATAATTTGATTACTATTAGGCAATCATGAACAGATCGATGCGCAAGAGTGACATTAAATGGCTGCCTACTGCAAAATCGATAAAATGCTTGTAAAATATGATGATTCTAGGTTTATAGAAAAAATAATAACCTTAAAACCTAGCTGGAGTTTTGAGCTTTCATAAATGGGGTCAATCTTCTCGCTATCTTAAATAATGCAGGAGAATTTCGTTGTGGAAAAGTGATATCGACCACATGATACATCTATATCAGGGGTGCCAAAAATCTTCTTATGGAAAAGCAAAAACCAATACATGTAAAGTTGCCCAAAAAATGCAAACAAATTATTTAATTAATTGAATTAGTTGAAAGCACATTGTGCATTTCGCTTGACCCTTAAAATTATAAGTGAAAAAAATATAATGTTCCCATTTGTCATTGCCGAAAGGCCAACCAATCGCCAAAACCAAAACTACAACAACAAAAGCATCTAATTTTTTTTCATACATACAATTTCTTGAGGCAACAAAACAAAAATCCGCGCAGCCCCCACACGTGTTGCTTCGTTGCTGTCACAACAACGACTGATTGAAAGAATGCACCTCTGATCTATATAACCAATCAAATGCTTGTGCAACCTAAGTACGCACAATCACTTTAATCAAAATGGCGTCAAAATTAAGCCAGAGTGACCACCTTTCACCAATTTGGTAAATAAAAAAAATATCCCACCGGCAGCATGATCGAAATTATGGCTGTTAAATCTCGACCCGTTAACGGATTTTAATAATATTATGCCTTATTATTTAGCTAGACTCGTATGCTTTCTGTAATGGTATCAATCATCCTTCTATACCCCAAGGTTCAAAAGCAAATCGATTTGGAACGGTGACTTTGAAAAAATTGCTACTTGGATGCAACCACTAAAATGCTTGTCAACACCAAATGCATAAGTGCATATTAATAATTGACCCCTTAAAATTTAGCCAGAGTCATATGCTTTCTATATTGGTCCCTAACTTTTCATTATCCTTCAGGAATAATGAGCATATCGATGCGCAAGGATAACATTGAAAAACTGCCTATTACAAAATACACACTCACCACTAAAGTGCTTATAGATTCCAAACGGTATGGGTTACGTTAATAAAAAACCCCTTAAAATGTAGCTAGAGATTGCAGCTTTATCAAATTAAATCAATAATTTGATTACTATTAGGCAATCATGAACAGATCGATGCGCAAGAGTGACATTAAATGGCTGCCTACTGCAAAATCGATAAAATGCTTGTAAAATATGATGATTCTAGGTTTATAGAAAAAATAATAACCTTAAAACCTAGCTGGAGTTTCGAGTTTTCATAAATGGGGTCAATCTTCTCGCTATCTCAAATAATGCAGGAGAATTTCGTTGTGGAAAAGTGATATCGACCACATGATACATCTATATCAGGGGTGCCAAAAATCTTCTTATGGAAAAGCAAAAACCAATACATGTAAAGTTGACCAAAAAAATGCAAACAAATTATTTAATTAATTGAATTAGTTGAAAGCACATTGTGCATTTCGCTTGACCCTTAAAATTATAAGTGAAAAAAATATAATGTTCCCATTTGTCATTGCCGAAAGGCCAACCAATCGCCAAAACAAAAACTACAACAACAAAAGCATCTAATTTGTTTTCATACATACAATTTCTTGAGGCAACAAAACAAAAATCCGCGCAGCCCCCACACGTGTTGCTTCGTTGCTGTCACAACAACGACTGATTGAAAGAATGCACCTCTGATCTATATAATCAATCAAATGCTTGTGGAACCTAAGTACGCACAATCACTTTAATCAAAATGGCGTCAAAATTAAGCCAGAGTGACCACCTTTCACCAATTTGGTAAATAAAAAAATATCCCACCGGCAGCATGATCGAAATTATGGCTGTTAAATCTCGACCCGTTAACGGATTTTAATAATATTATGCCTTATTATTTAGCTAGACTCGTATGCTTTCTGTAATGGTATCAATCATCCTTCTATACCCCAAGGTTCGAAAGCAAATCGATTTGGAACGGTTACTTTGAAAAAATTGCTACTTGGGTGCAACCACTAAAATGCTTGTCAACACCAAATGCATAAGTGCATATTAATAATTGACCCCTTAAAATTTAGCCAGAGTCTTATGCTTTCTATATTGGTCCCTAACTTTTCATTATCCTTCAGGAATAATGAGCATATCGATGCGCAAGGATAACATTGAAAAACTGCCTATTACAAAATACACACTCACCACTAAAGTGCTTATAGATTCCAAACGGTATGGGTTACGTTAATAAAAAACCCCTTAAAATGTAGCTAGAGAATGCAGCTTTATCAAATTAAATCAATAATTTCATTACTGTTCGGCAATCATGAACAGATCGATGCGCAAAAGTGACATTAAATGGCTGCCTACTGCAAAATCGATAAAATGCTTGTAAAATATGATGATTCTAGGTTTATAGAAAAAATAATAACCTTAAAACCTAGCTGGAGTTTAGAGCTTTCATAAATGGGGTCAATCTTCTCGTTATCTCAAATAATGCAGGAGAATTTCGTTGTGGCAAAGTGATATCGACCACATGATACATCTATATCAGGGGTGCCAAAAATCTTCTTATGGAAAAGCAAAAACCAATACATGTAAAGTTGCCCAAAAAATGCAAACAAATTATTTAATTAATTGAATTAGTTGAAAGCACATTGTGCATTTCGCTTGACCCTTAAAATTATAAGTGAAAAAAATATAATGTTCCCATTTGTCATTGCCGAAAGGCCAACCAATCGCCAAAACCAAAACTACAACAACAAAAGCATCTAATTTTTTTTCATACATACAATTTCTTGAGGCAACAAAACAAAAATCCGCGCAGCCCCCACACGTGTTGCTTCGTTGCTGTCACAACAACGACTGATTGAAAGAATGCACCTCTGATCTATATAACCAATCAAATGCTTGTGCAACCTAAGTACGCACAATCACTTTAATCAAAATGGCGTCAAAATTAAGCCAGAGTGACCACCTTTCACCAATTTGGTAAATAAAAAAAATATCCCACCGGCAGCATGATCGAAATTATGGCTGTTAAATCTCGACCCGTTAACGGATTTTAATAATATTATGCCTTATTAGTTAGCTAGACTCGTATGCTTTCTGTAATGGTATCAATCATCCTTCTATACCCCAAGGTTCAAAAGCAAATCGATTTGGAACGGTGACTTTGAAAAAATTGCTACTTGGATGCAACCACTAAAATGCTTGTCAACACCAAATGCATAAGTGCATATTAATAATTGACCCCTTAAAATTTAGCCAGAGTCATATGCTTTCTATATTGGTCCCTAACTTTTCATTATCCTTCAGGAATAATGAGCATATCGATGCGCAAGGATAACATTGAAAAACGGCCTATTACCAAATACACACTCACCACTAAAGTGCTTATAGATTCCAAACGGTATGGGTTACGTTAATAAAAAACCCCTTAAAATGTAGCTAGAGATTGCAGCTTTATCAAATTAAATCAATAATTTGATTACTATTAGGCAATCATGAACAGATCGATGCGCAAGAGTGACGTTAAATGGCTGCCTACTGCAAAATCGATAAAATGCTTGTAAAATATGATGATTCTAGGTTTATAGAAAAAATAATAACCTTAAAACCTAGCTGGAGTTTAGAGCTTTCATAAATGGGGTCAATCTTCTCGTTATCTCAAATAATGCAGGAGAATTTCGTTGTGGAAAAGTGATATCGACCACATGATACATCTATATCAGGGGTGCCCAAAATATTCTTATGGAAAAGCAAAAACCAATACATGTAAAGTTGCCCAAAAAATGCAAACAAATTATTTAATTAATTGAATTAGTTGAAAGCACATTGTGCATTTCGCTTGACCCTTAAAATTATAAGTGAAAAAAATATAATGTTCCCATTTGTCATTGCCGAAAGGCCAACCAATCGCCAACACAAAAAAGCATACACACAAAAACTACAACAACAAAAGCATCTAATTTTTGTTCATACATACAATTTCTTGAGGCAACAAAACAAAAATCCGCGCAGCCCCCACACGTGTTGCTTCGTTGCTGTCACAACAACGACTGATTGAAAGAATGCACCTCTGATCTATATAATCAATCAAATGCTTGTGGAACCTAAGTACGCACAATCACTTTAATCAAAATGGCGTCAAAATTAAGCCAGAGTGACCACCTTTCACCAATTTGGTAAATAAAAAAAATATCCCACCGCCAGCATGATCGAAATTATGGCTGTTAAATCTCGACCCGTTAACGGATTTTAATAATATTATGCCTTATTATTTAGCTAGACTCGTATGCTTTCTGTAATGGTATCAATCATCCTTCTATACCCCAAGGTTCGAAAGCAAATCGATTTGGAACGGTGACTTTGAAAAAATTGCTACTTGGGTGCAACCACTAAAATGCTTGTCAACACCAAATGCATAAGTGCATATTAATAACTGACCCCTTAAAATTTAGCCAGAGTCCTATGCTTTCTATATTGGTCCCTACCTTTTCATTATCCTTCAGGAATAATGATCATATCGATGCGCAAGGACAACATTGAAAAACTGCCTATTACAAAATACACACTCACCACTAAAGTGCTTATAGATACCAAACGGTATGGGTTACGTTAATAAAAAACCCCTTAAAATGTAGCTAGAGATTGCAGCTTTATCAAATTAAATCAATAATTTGATTACTATTAGGCAATCATGAACAGATCGATGCGCAAGAGTGACATTAAATGGCTGCCTACTGCAAAATCGATAAAATGCTTGTAAAATATGATGATTCTAGGTTTATAGAAAAAATAATAACCTTAAAACCTAGCTGGAGTTTTGAGCTTTCATAAATGGGGTCAATCTTCTCGCTATCTCAAATAATGCAGGAGAATTTCGTTGTGGAAAAGTGATATCGACCACATGATACATCTATATCAGGGGTGCCCAAAGTCTTCTTATGGAAAAGCAAAAACCAATACATTTAAAGTTGCCCAAAAAAATGCAAACAAATTATTTAATTAATTGAATTAGTTGAAAGCACATTGTGCATTTCGCTTGACCCTTAAAATTATAAGTGAAAAAAATATTATGTTCCCATTTGTCATTGCCGAAAGGCCAACCAATCGCCAACACAAAAAAGCATACACACAAAAACTACAACAACAAAAGCATCAAATTTTTTTTCATACATACAATTTCTTGAGGCAACAAAACAAAAATCCGCGCAGCCCCCACACGTGTTTGTTGCTTCGTTGCTGTCACAACAACGACTGATTGAAAGAATGCACCTCTGATCTATATAACCAATCAAATGCTTGTGGAACCTAAGTACGCACAATCACTTTAATCAAAATGGCGTCAAAATTAAGCCAGAGTGACCACCTTTCACCAATTTGGTAAATAAAAAAAATATCCCACCGCCAGCATGATCGAAATTATGGCTGTTAAATCTCGACCCGTTAACGGATTTTAATAATATTATGCCTTATTATTTAGCAAGACTCGTATGCTTTCTATAATGGTATCAATCATCCTTCTATACCCCAAGGTTCGAAAGCAAATCGATTTGGAACGGTGACTTTGAAAAAATTGCTACTTGGGTGCAACCACTAAAATGCTTGTCAACACCAAATGCATAAGTGCATATTAATAATTGACCACTTAAAATTTAGCCAGAGTCTTATGCTTTCTATATTGGTCCCTAACTTTTCATTATCCTTCAGGAATAATGAGCATATCGATGCGCTAGGATAACATTGAAAAACTGCCTATTACAAAATACACACTCACCACTAAAGTGCTTATAGATTCCAAACGGTATGGGTAACGTTAATAAAAAACCCCTCAAAATGTAGCTAGAGATTGCAGCTTTATCAAATTAAATCAACAATTTCATTACTATTCGGCAATCATGAACAGATCAATGCGCAAAAGTGACATTAAATAGCTGCCTACTGCAAAATCGATAAAATGCTTGTAAAATATGATGATTCTAGGTTTATAGAAAAAATAATAACCTTAAAACCTAGCTGGAGTTTTGAGCTTTCATAAATGGGGTCAATCTTCTCGCTATCTCAAATAATGCAGGAGAATTTCGTTGTGGAAAAGTGATATCGACCACATGATACATCTATATCAGGGGTGCCAAAAATCTTCTTATGGAAAAGCAAAAACCAATACATGTAAAGTTGCCCAAAAAATGCAAACAAATTATTTAATTAATTGAATTAGTTGAAAGCACATTGTGCATTTCGCTTGACCCTTAAAATTATAAGTGAAAAAAATATAATGTTCCCATTTGTCATTGCCGAAAGGCCAACCAATCGCCAAAACCAAAACTACAACAACAAAAGCATCTAAGTTTTTTTCATACATACAATTTCTTGAGGCAACAAAACAAAAATCCGCGCAGCCCCCACACGTGTTGCTTCGTTGCTGTCACAACAACGACTGATTGAAAGAATGCACCTCTGATCTATATAACCAATCAAATGCTTGTGCAACCTAAGTACGCACAATCACTTTAATCAAAATGGCGTCAAAATTAAGCCAGAGTGACCACCTTTCACCAATTTGGTAAATAAAAAAAATATCCCACCGGCAGCATGATCGAAATTATGGCTGTTAAATCTCGACCCGTTAACGGATTTTAATAATATTATGCCTTATTATTTAGCTAGACTCGTATGCTTTCTGTAATGGTATCAATCATCCTTCTATACCCCAAGGTTCAAAAGCAAATCGATTTGGAACGGTGACTTTGAAAAAATTGCTACTTGGATGCAACCACTAAAATGCTTGTCAACACCAAATGCATAAGTGCATATTAATAATTGACCCCTTAAAATTTAGCCAGAGTCATATGCTTTCTATATTGGTCCCTAACTTTTCATTATCCTTCAGGAATAATGAGCATATCGATGCGCAAGGATAACATTGAAAAACTGCCTATTACAAAATACACACTCACCACTAAAGTGCTTACAGATTCCAAACGGTATGGGTTACGTTAATAAAAAACCCCTTAAAATGTAGCTAGAGATTGCAGCTTTATCAAATTAAATCAATAATTTGATTACTATTAGGCAATCATGAACAGATCGATGCGCAAGAGTGACATTAAATGGCTGCCTACTGCAAAATCGATAAAATGCTTGTAAAATATGATGATTCTAGGTTTATAGAAAAAATAATAACCTTAAAACCTAGCTGGAGTTTCGAGTTTTCATAAATGGGGTCAATCTTCTCGCTATCTCAAATAATGCAGGAGAATTTCGTTGTGGAAAAGTGATATCGACCACATGATACATCTATATCAGGGGTGCCAAAAATTTTCTTATGGAAAAGCAAAAACCAATACATGTAAAGTTGACCAAAAAAATGCAAACAAATTATTTAATTAATTGAATTAGTTGAAAGCACATTGTGCATTTCGCTTGACCCTTAAAATTATAAGTGAAAAAAATATAATGTTCCCATTTGTCATTGCCGAAAGGCCAACCAATCGCCAAACCAAAAACTACAACAACAAAAGCATCTAATTTGTTTTCATACATACAATTTCTTGAGGCAACAAAACAAAAATCCGCGCAGCCCCCACACGTGTTGCTTCGTTGCTGTCACAACAACGACTGATTGAAAGAATGCACCTCTGATCTATATAATCAATCAAATGCTTGTGGAACCTAAGTACGCACAATCACTTTAATCAAAATGGCGTCAAAATTAAGCCAGAGTGACCACCTTTCACCAATTTGGTAAATAAAAAAATATCCCACCGGCAGCATGATCGAAATTATGGCTGTTAAATCTCGACCCGTTAACGGATTTTAATAATATTATGCCTTATTATTTAGCTAGACTCGTATGCTTTCTGTAATGGTATCAATCATCCTTCTATACCCCAAGGTTCGAAAGCAAATCGATTTGGAACGGTTACTTTGAAAAAATTGCTACTTGGGTGCAACCACTAAAATGCTTGTCAACACCAAATGCATAAGTGCATATTAATAATTGACCCCTTAAAATTTAGCCAGAGTCTTATGCTTTCTATATTGGTCCCTAACTTTTCATTATCCTTCAGGAATAATGAGCATATCGATGCGCAAGGATAACATTGAAAAACTGCCTATTACAAAATACACACTCACCACTAAAGTGCTTATAGATTCCAAACGGTATGGGTTACGTTAATAAAAAACCCCTTAAAATGTAGCTAGAGAATGCAGCTTTATCAAATTAAATCAATAATTTCATTACTGTTCGGCAATCATGAACAGATCGATGCGCAAAAGTGACATTAAATGGCTGCCTACTGCAAAATCGATAAAATGCTTGTAAAATATGATGATTCTAGGTTTATAGAAAAAATAATAACCTTAAAACCTAGCTGGAGTTTTGAGCTTTCATAAATGGGGTCAATCTTCTCGCTATCTCAAATAATGCAGGAGAATTTCGTTGTGGAAAAGTGATATCGACCACATGATACATCTATATCAGGGGTGCCCAAAGTCTTCTTATGGAAAAGCAAAAACCAATACATTTAAAGTTGCCCAAAAAAATGCAAACAAATTATTTAATTAATTGAATTACACCTAAGTCTGTTTTTACACGGTAGATTGGTTCCAGAAGAAGCCGTGTAAAAAAAAACCGTGTAAAAAAAGACATTGATCGTATACAAAAATGGGTGATTTGTTCCTAATCTCTAAAACCTATTAAAATTTCTTTACCAAACACGTCTTATTGCATTGACAGTTCACAAAATATTAACACGTTTCAATTGCTCTGACCAGTAAATTTTATTGTATGCACATAAAGGGAATTCCCCTAAATTAGTGCTATTCACATTTGCTTTGACCAGTAAAAATTGCTTGTACGCGCTAAAAGGGAATTCACTTAAATCTTTAAGCTAGTGTTCGCAAACTATCGATAGCACTATCGATACTATCGATGGTTTCAGACTTTTTTCTTTCATAAATACTTTTTTGTGATATGAACATACTTCGCAAAAATTAAATTTGACAAAAAAAATTTAAGTACATAAAATTTCAAATCGTGCTAAATGGAATAAAATCGTGTAAAAAAATTTAAAATATTCAATTTTCAAACCGTGTTATATCAAAAC
The DNA here is from genome assembly GCA_963971225.1 of Melieria omissa. Lineage (NCBI taxonomy): Eukaryota > Metazoa > Arthropoda > Insecta > Diptera > Ulidiidae > Melieria > Melieria omissa. The sequence goes on along the minus strand of OZ020268.1, from coordinate 62,925,752 downwards.
CGTGTAAAAAAAGACCGTGTAAAAACAGACTTAGGTGTAGTTGAAAGCACATTGTGCATTTCGCTTGACCCTTAAAATTATAAGTGAAAAAAATAGAATGTTCCCATTTGTCATTGCCGAAAGGCCAACCAATCGCCAAAACAAAAACTATAACAACAAAAGCATCTAATTTTTTTTCATACATACAATTTCTTGAGGCAACAAAACAAAAATCCGCGCAGCCCCCACACGTGTTGCTTCGTTGCTGTCACAACAACGACTGATTGAAAGAATGCACCTCTGATCTATATAATCAATCAAATGCTTGTGGAACCTAAGTACGCACAATCACTTTAATCAAAATGGCGTCAAAATTAAGCCAGAGTGACCACCTTTCACCAATTTGGTAAATAAAAAAAATATCCCACCGCCAGCATGATCGAAATTATGGCTGTTAAATCTCGACCCGTTAACGGATTTTAATAATATTATGCCTTATTATTTAGCTAGACTCGTATGCTTTCTATAATGGTATCAATCATCCTTCTATACCCCAAGGTTTGAAAGCAAATCGATTTGGAATGGTGACTTTGAAAAAATTGCTACTTGGGTCCAACCACTAAAATGCTTGTCAACACCAAATACATAAGTGCATATTAATAATTGACCCCTTAAAATGTAGCCAGAGTCTTATGCTTTCTATATTGGTCCCTAACTTTTCATTATCCTTCAGGAATAATGAGCATATCGATGCGCAAGGATAGCATTGAAAAATTGCCTATTACAAAATACACACTCACCACTAAAGTGCTTATAGATTCCAAATGGTATGGGTTACGTTAATAAAAACCCCCTTAAAATGTAGCTAGAGATTGCAGCTTTAACCAATTAAATCAATAATTTGATTACTATTCCGCACTCATGAACAGATCGATGCGCAAAAGTGACATTAAATGGCTGCCTACTGCAAAATCGATAAAATGCTTGTAAAATATGATGATTCTAGGTTTATAGAAAAAATAATAACCTTAAAACCTAGCTGGAGTTTTGAGCTTTCATAAATGGGGTCAATCTTCTCGCTATCTCAGATAATGCAGGAGAATTTCGTTGTGGAAAAGTGATATCGACCACATGATACATCTATATCAGGGGTGCCCAAAATCTTCTTATGGAAAAGCAAAAACCAATACATGTAAAGTTGCCCAAAAAAATGCAAACAAATTATTTAATTAATTGAATTAGTTGAAAGCACATTGTGCATTTCGCTTGACCCTTAAAATTATAAGTGAAAAAAATATTATGTTCCCATTTGTCATTGCCGAAAGGCCAACCAATCGCCAACACAAAAAAGCATACACACAAAAACTACAACAACAAAAGCATCTAATTTTTGTTCATACATACAATTTCTTGAGGCAACAAAACAAAAATCCGCGCAGCCCCCACACGTGTTGCTTCGTTGCTGTCACAACAACGACTGATTGAAAGAATGCACCTCTGATCTATATAACCAATCAAATGCTTGTGGAACCTAAGTACGCACAATCACTTTAATCAAAATGGCGTCAAAATTAAGCCAGAGTGACCACCTTTCACCAATTTGGTAAATAAAAAAAATATCCCACCGTCAGCATGATCGAAATTATGGCTGTTAAATCTCGACCCGTTAACGGATTTGAATAATATTATGCCTTATTATTTAGCTAGACTCGTATGCTTTCTATAATGGTATCAATCATCCTTCTATACCCCAAGGTTCGAAAGCAAATCGATTTGGAACGGTGACTTTGAAAAAATTGCTACTTGGGTGCAACCACTAAAATGCTTGTCAACACCAAATGCATAAGTGCATATTAATAATTGACCCCTTAAAATTTAGCCAGAGTCTTATGCTTTCTATATTGGTCCCTAACTTTTCATTATCCTTCAGGAATAATGAGCATATCGATGCGCAAGGATAACATTGAAAAACTGCCTATTACAAAATACACACTCACCACTAAAGTGCTTATAGATTCCAAACGGTATGGGTTACGTTAATAAAAAACCCCTTAAAATGTAGCTAGAGATCGCAGCTTTATCAAATTAAATCAATAATTTGATTACTATTCGGCAATCATGAACAGATCGATGCGCAAGAGTGACATTAAATGGCTGCCTACTGCAAAATCGATAAAATGCTTGTAAAATATGATGATTCTAGGTTTATAGAAAAACTAATAACCTTAAAACCTAGCTGGAGTTTTGAGCTTTCATAAATGGGGTCAATCTTCTCGCTATCTCAGATAATGCAGGAGAACTTCGTTGTGGAAAAGTGATATCGACCACATGATACATCTATATCAGGGGTGCCCAAAATCTTCTTATGGAAAAGCAAAAACCAATACATGTAAAGTTGACCAAAAAAATGCAAACAAATTATTTAGTTAATTGAATTAGTTGAAAGCACATTGTGCATTTCGCTTGACCCTTAAAATTATAAGTGAAAAAAATATAATGTTCCCATTTGTCATTGCCGAAAGGCCAACCAATCGCCAACACAAAAAAGCATACACACAAAAACTACAACAACAAAAGCATCTAATTTTTTTTCATACATACAATTTCTTGAGGCAACAAAACAAAAATCCGCGCAGCCCCCACACGTGTTGCTTCGTTGCTGTCACAACAACGACTGATTGAAAGAATGCACCTCTGATCTATATAACCAATCAAATGCTTGTGGAACCTAAGTACGCACAATCACTTTAATCAAAATGGCGTCAAAATTAAGCCAGAGTGAACACCTTTCACCAATTTGGTAAATAAAAAAAATATCCCACCGGCAGCATGATCGAAATTATGGCTGTTAAATCTCGACCCGTTAACGGATTTTAATAATATTATGCCTTATGATTTAGCTAGACTCGTATGCTTTCTATAATGGGATCAATCATCGTTCTATACCCCAAGGTTCGAAAGCAAATCGATTTGGAACGGTGACTTTGAAAAAATTGCTACTTGGGTGCAACCACTAAAATGCTTGTCAACACCAAATGCATAAGTGCATATTAATAATTGACCCCTTAAAATTTAGCCAGAGTCTTATGCTTTCTATATTAGTCCCTAACTTTTCATTATCCCTCAGGAATAATGAGCATATCGATGCGCAAGGATAACATTGAAAAACTGCCTATTACAAAATACACACTCACCACTAAAGTGCTTATAGATTCCAAACGGTACAGGTTACGTTAATAAAAAACCCCTTAAAATGTAGCTAGAGATTGCAGCTTTATCAAATTAAATCAATAATTTGATTACTATTCGGCAATCATGAACAGATCGATGCGCAAGAGTGACATTAAATGGCTGCCTACTGCAAAATCGATAAAATGCTTGTAAAATATGATGATTCTAGGTTTATAGAAAAACTAATAACCTTAAAACCTAGCTGGAGTTTTGAGCTTTCATAAATGGGGTCAATCTTCTCGCTATCTCAGATAATGCAGGAGAATTTCGTTGTGGAAAAGTGATATCGACCACATGATACATCTATATCAGGAGTGTCCAAAATCTTCTTATGGAAAAGCAAAAACCAATACATGTAAAGTTGCCCAAAAAATGCAAACAAATTATTTAATTAATTGAATTAGTTGAAAGCACATTGTGCATTTCGCTTGACCCTTAAAATTATAAGTGAAAAAAATATAATGTTCCCATTTGTCATTGCCGAAAGGCCAACCAATCGCCAACACAAAAAAAGCATACACACAAAAACTACAACAACAAAAGCATCTAATTTTTTTTCATACATACAAATTCTTGAGGCAACAAAACAAAAATCCGCGCAGCCCCCACACGTGTTGCTTCGTTGCTATCACAACAACGACTGATTGAAACAATGCACCTCTGATCTATATAATCGATCAAATGCTTGTGGAACCTAAGTACGTCTAATCACTTTAATCAAAATGGCGTCAAAATTAAGCCAGAGTGACCACCTTTCACCAATTTGGTAAATAAAAAAAATATCCCACCGGCAGCATGATCGAAATTATGGCTGTTAAATCTCGACCCGTTAACGGATTTTAATAATATTACGCCTTATGATTTAGCTAGACTCGTATGCTTTCTATAATGGTATTAATCATCCTTCTATACCCCAAGGTTCGAAAGCAAATCGATTTGGAACGGTGACTTTGAAAAAATTGCTACTTGGGTGCAACCACTAAAATGCTTGTCAACACCAAATGCATAAGTGCATATTAATAATTGACCCCTTAAAATTTAGCCAGAGTCTTATGCTTTCTATATTGATCCCTAACTTTTCATTATCCTTCAGGAATAATGAGCATATCGATGCGCAAGGATAACATTGAAAAACTGCCTATTACAAAATACACACTCACCACTAAAGTGCTTATAGATTCCAAACGGTATGGGTTATGTTAATAAAAAACCCCTTAAAATGTAGCTAGAGAATGCAGCTTTATCAAATTATATCAATAATTTAATTACTATTCGGCAATCATGAACAGATCGATGCGCAAGAGTGACGTTAAATGGCTGCCTACTGCAAAATCGATAAAATGCTTGTAAAATATGATGATTCTAGGTTTATAGAAAAAATAATAACCTTAAAACCTAGCTGGAGTTTAGAGCTTTCATAAATGGGGTCAATCTTCTCGTTAGCTCAAATAATGCAGGAGAATTTCGTTGTGGAAAAGTGATATCGACCACATGATACATCTATATCAGGGGTGCCCAAAATATTCTTATGGAAAAGCAAAAACCAATACATGTAAAGTTGCCCAAAAAATGCAAACAAATTATTTAATTAATTGAATTAGTTGAAAGCACATTGTGCATTTCGCTTGACCCTTAAAATTATAAGTGAAAAAAATAGAATGTTCCCATTTGTCATTGCCGAAAGGCCAACCAATCGCCAAAACAAAAACTACAACAACAAAAGCATCTAATTTTTTTTCATACATAGAATTTCTTGAGGCAACAAAACAAAAATCCGTGCAGCCCCCACACGTGTTGCTTCGTTGCTGTCACAACAACTACTGATTGAAAGAATGCACCTCTGATCTATATAACCAATCAAATGCTTGTGGAACCTAAGTACGCACAATCACTTTAATCAAAATGGCGTCAAAATTAAGCCAGAGTGACCACCTTTCACCAATTTGGTAAATAAAAAAAATATCCCACCGGCAGCATGATCGAAATTATGGCTGTTAAATCTCGACCCGTTAACGGATTTTAATAATATTATGCCTTATTATTTAGCTAGACTCGTATGCTTTCTATAATGGTATCAATCATCCTTCTATACCCCAAGGTTCGAAAGCAAATAGATTTGGAACGGTGACTTTGAAAAAATTGCTACTTGGGTCCAACCACTAAAATGCTTGTCAACACCAAATGCATAAGTGCATATTAATAATTGACCCCTTAAAATTTAGCCAGAGTCTTATGCTTTCTATATTGGTTCCTACCTTTTCATTATCCTTCAGGAATAATGAGCATATCGATGCGCAAGGATAACATTGAAAAACTGCCTATTACAAAATACACACTCACCACTAAAGTGCTTATAGATTCCAAACGGTATGGGTTACGTTAATAAAAAACCCCTTAAAATGTAGCTAGAGATTGCAGCTTTATCAAATTAAATCAATAATTTGATTATTGTTCCGCAATCATGAACAGATCGATGCGCAAAAGTGACATTAAATGGCTGCCTACTGCAAGATCGATAAAATGCTTGTAAAATATGATGATTCTAGGTTTATAGAAAAAATATTAACCTTAAAACCTAGCTGGAGTTTTGAGCTTTCATAAATGGGGACAGTCTTCTCGTTATCTCAAATAATGCAGGAGAATTTCGTTGTGGAAAAGTGATATCGACCACATGATACATCTATATCAGGGGTGCCCAAAATCTTCTTATGGAAAAGCAAAAACCAATACATGTAAAGTTGCCCAAAAAAAATGCAAACAAATTATTTAATTAATTGAATTAGTTGAAAGCACATTGTGCATTGCGCTTGACCCTTAAAATTATAAGTGAAAAAATATAATGTTCCCATTTGCATTGCCGAAAGGCCAACTAATCGCCAACACAAAAAAGCATACACACAAAAACTACAACAACAAAAGCATCTAATTTTTTTTCATACATACAATTTCTTGAGGCAACAAAACAAAAATCAGCGCAGCCCCCACACGTGTTGCTTCGTTGCTGTCACAACAACGACTGATTGAAAGAATGCACCTCTGATCTATATAATCAATCAAATGCTTGTGGAACCTAAGTACGCACAATCACTTTAATCAAAATGGCGTCAAAATTAAGCCAGAGTGACCACCTTTCACCAATTTGGTAAATAAAAAAAATATCCCACCGGCAGCATGATCGAAATTATGGCTGTTAAATCTCGACCCGTTAACGGATTTTAATATTATTATGCCTTATTATTTAGCTAGACTCGTATGCTTTCTATAATGGTATCAATCATCCTTCTATACCCCAAGGTTCGAATGCAAATCGATTTGGAACGGTGACTTTGAAAAAATTGCTACTTGGGTGCAACCACTAAAATGCTTGTCAACACCAAATGCATAAGTGCATATTAATAATTGACCCCTTAAAATTTAGCCAGAGTCTTATGCTTTCTATATTGGTCCCTAACTTTTCATTATCCTTCAGGAATAATGAGCATATCGATGCGCAAGGATAACATTGAAAAACTGCCTATTACAAAATACACACTCACCACTAAAGTGCTTATAGATTCCAAACGGTATGGGTAACGTTAATAAAAAAACCCCTTAAAATGTAGCTAGAGATTGCAGCTTTATCAAATTAAATCAATAATTTGATTACTATTAGGCAATCATGAACAGATCGATGCGCAAGAGTGACATTAAATGGCTGCCTACTGCAAAATCGATAAAATGCTTGTAAAATATGATGATTCTAGGTTTATAGAAAAAATAATAACCTTAAAACCTAGCTGGAGTTTTGAGCTTTCATAAATGGGGTCAATCTTCTCGCTATCTCAGATAATTCAGGAGAATTTCGTTGTGGAAAAGTGATATCGACCACATGATACATCTATATCAGGGGTGCCCAAAATCTTCTTATGGAAAAGCAAAAACCAATACATGTAAAGTTGCCCAAAAATATGCAAACAAATTATTTAATTAATTGAATTAGTTGAAAGCACATTGCGCATTTCGCTTGACCCTTAAAATTATAAGTGAAAAAAATATAATGTTCCCATTTGTCATTGCCGAAAGGCCAACCAATCGCCAACACAAAAAAGCATCTAATTTTTTTTCATACATACAATTTCTTGAGGCAACAAAACAAAAATCCGCGCAGCCCCCACACGTGTTGCTTCGTTGCTGTCACAACAACGACTGATTGAAAGAATGCACCTCTGATCTATATAACCAATCAAATGCTTGTGGAACCTAAGTACGCACAATCACTTTAATCAAAATGGCGTCAAAATTAAGCCAGAGTGACCACCTTTCACCAATTTGGTAAATAAAAAAAATATCCCACCGCCAGCATGATCGAAATTATGGCTGTTAAATCTCGACCCGTTAACGGATTTTAATAATATTATGCCTTATTATTTAGCTAGACTCGTATGCTTTCTATAATGGTATCAATCATCCTTCTATACCCCAAGGTTCGAAAGCAAATCGATTTGGAACAGTGACTTTGAAAAAATTGCTACTTGGGTGCAACCACTAAAATGCTTGTCAACACCAAATGCATAAGTGCATATTAAAAATTGACCCCTTAAAATTTAGCCAGAGCCTTATGCTTTCTATATTGGTCCCTACCTTTTCATTATCCTTCAGGAATAATGAGCATATCGATGCGCAAGGATAACATTGAAAAACTGCCTATTACAAAATACACACTCACCACTAAAGTGCTTATAGATTCCAAACGGTATGGGTTACGTTAACAAAAAACCCCTTAAAATGTAGCTAGAGATTGCAGCTTTATCAAATTAAATCAATAATTTGATTACTATTAGGCAATCATGAACAGATCGATGCGCAAGAGTGACATTAAATGGCTGCCTACTGCAAAATCGATAAAATGCTTGTAAAATATGATGATTCTAGGTTTATAGAAAAAATAATAACCTTAAAACCTAGCTGGAGTTTTGAGCTTTCATAAATGGGGTCAATCTTCTCGCTATCTCAAATAATGCAGGAGAATTTCGTTGTGGAAAAGTGATATCGACCACATGATACATCTATATTAGGGGGTGCCCAAAATATTCTTATGGAAAAGCAAAAACCAATACATGTAAAGTTGCCCAAAAATATGCAAACAAATTATTTAATTAATTGAATTAGTTGAAAGCACATTGTGCATTTCGCTTGACCCTTAAAATTATAAGTGAAAAAAATATAATGTTCCCATTTGTCATTGCCGAAAGGCCAACCAATCGCCAACACAAAAAAGCATACACACAAAAACTACAACAACAAAAGCATCTAATTTTTTTTCATACATACAATTTCTTGAGGCAACAAAACAAAAATCCGCGCAGCCCCCACACGTGTTGCTTCGTTGCTGTCACAACAACGACTGATTGAAAGAATGCACCTCTGATCTATATAACCAATCAAATGCTTGTGCAACCTAAGTATGCACAATCACTTTAATCAAAATGGCGTCAAAATTAAGCCAGAGTGACCACCTTTCACCAATTTGGTAAATAAAAAAAATATCCCCCCGGCAGCATGATCGAAATTATGGCTGTTAAATCTCGACCCGTTAACGGATTTTAATAATATTATGCCTTATTATTTAGCTAGACTCGTATGCTTTCTATAATGGTATCAATCATCCTTCTATACCCCAAGGTTCGAAAGCAAATCGATTTGGAACGGTGACTTTGAAAAAATTGCTACTTGGGTGCAACCACTAAAATGCTTGTCAACACCAAATGCATAAGTGCATATTAATAATTGACCCCTTAAAATTTAGCCAGAGTCTTATGCTTTCTATATTGGTCCCTACCTTTTCATTATCCTTCAGGAATAATGATCATATCGATGCGCAAGGATAACATTGAAAAACTGTCTATTACAAAATACACACTCACCACTAAAGTGCTTATAGATTCCAAACGGTATGGGTTACGTCAATAAAGAACCCCTTAAAATGTAGCTAGAGATTGCAGCTTTATCAAATTAAATCAATAATTTGATTACTATTAGGCAATCATGAACAGATCGATGCGCAAGAGTGATATTAAATGGCTGCCTACTGCAAAATCGATAAAATGCTTGTAAAATATGATGATTTTAGGTTTATAGAAAAAATAATAACCTTAAAACTTAGCTGGAGTTTTGAGCTTTCATAAATGGGGTCAATCTTCTCGCTATCTCAAATAATGCAGGAGAATTTCGTTGTGGAAAAGTGATATCGACCACATGATACATCTATATTAGGGGGTGCCCAAAATATTCTTATGGAAAAGCAAAAACCAATACATGTAAAGTTGCCCAAAAATATGCAAACAAATTATTTAATTAATTGAATTAGTTGAAAGCACATTGTGCATTTCGCTTGACCCTTAAAATTATAAGTGAAAAAAATATAATGTTCCGATTTGTCATTGCCGAAAGGCCAACCAATCGCCAAAACAAAAACTACAACAACAAAAGCATCTAATTTGTTTTCATACATACAATTTCTTGAGGCAACAAAACAAAAATCCGCGCAGCCCCCACACGTGTTGCTTCGTTGCTGTCACAACAACGACTGATTGAAAGAATGCACCTCTGATCTATATAACCAATCAAATGCTTGTGGAACCTAAGTACGCACAATCACTTTAATCAAAATGGCGTCAAAATTAAGCCAGAGTGACCACCTTTCAATAATTTGGTAAATAAAAAAATATCCCACCGGCAGCATGATCGAAATTATGGCTGTTAAATCTCGACCCGTTAACGGATTTTAATAATATTATGCCTTATTATTTAGCTAGACTCGTATGCTTTCTATAATGGTATCAATCATCCTTCTATACCCCAAGGTTCGAAAGCAAATCGATTTGGAACGGTGACTTTGAAAAAATTGCTACTTGGGTGCAACCACTAAAATGCTTGTCAACACCAAATGCATAAGTGCATATTAATAATTGACCCCTTAAAATTTAGCCAGAGTCTTATGCTTTCTATATTGGTCCCTAACTTTTCATTATCCTTCAGGAATAATGAGCATATCGATGCGCAAGGATAACATTGAAAAACTGCCTATTACAAAATACACACTCACCACTAAAGTGCTTATAGATTCCAAACGGTATGGGTTACGTTAATAAAAAACCCCTTAAAATGTAGCTAGAGATCGCAGCTTTATCAAATTAAATCAATAATTTGATTACTATTCGGCAATCATGAACAGATCGATGCGCAAGAGTGACATTAAATGGCTGCCTACTGCAAAATCGATAAAATGCTTGTAAAATATGATGATTCTAGGTTTATAGAAAAAATAATAACCTTAAATCCTAGCTGGAGTTTTGAGCTTTCATAAATGGGGTCAATCTTCTCGCTATCTCAGATAATGCAGGAGAACTTCGTTGTGGAAAAGTGATATCGACCACATGATACATATATATCAGGGGTGCCCAAAATCTTCTTATGGAAAAGCAAAAACCAATACATGTAAAGTTGACCAAAAAAATGCAAACAAATTATTTAGTTAATTGAATTAGTTGAAAGCACATTGTGCATTTCGCTTGACCCTTAAAATTATAAGTGAAAAAAATATAATGTTCCCATTTGTCATTGCCGAAAGGCCAACCAATCGCCAAAACAAAAACTACAACAACAAAAGCATCTAATTTTTTTTCATACATAGAATTTCGTGAGGAAACAAAAAAAAAAATCAGCGCAGCCCCCACACGTGTTGCTTCGTTGCTGTCACAACAACGACTGATTGAAAGAATGCACCTCTGATCTATATAACCAATCAAATGCTTGTGGAACCTAAGTACGCACAATCACTTTAATCAAAATGGCGTCAAAATTAAGCCAGAGTGACCACCTTTCAATAATTTGGTAAATAAAAAAATATCCCACCGGCAGCATGATCGAAATTATGGCTGTTAAATCTCGACCCGTTAACGGATTTTAATAATATTATGCCTTATTATTTAGCTACACTCGTATGCTTTCTATAATGGTATCAATCATCCTTCTATACCCCAAGGTTCGAAAGCAAATCGATTTGGAACGGTGACTTTGAAAAAATTGCTACTTGGGTCCAACCACTAAAATGCTTGTCAACACCAAATACATAAGTGCATATTAATAATTGACCCCTTAAAATGTAGCCAGAGTCTTATGCTTTCTATATTGGTCCCTAACTTTTCATTATCCGTCAGGAATAATGAGCATATCGATGCGCAAGGATAACATTGAAAAACTGCCTATTACAAAATACACACTCACCACTAAAGTGCTTATAGATTCCAAATGGTATGGGTTACGTTAATAAAAACCCCCTTAAAATGTAGCTAGAGATTGCAGCTTTAACCAATTAAATCAATAATTTGATTACTATTCCGCAATCATGAACAGATCGATGCGCAAGAGTGACATTAAATGGCTGCCTACTGCAAAATCGATAAAATGCTTGTAAAATATGATGATTCTAGGTTTATAGAAAAAATAATAACCTTAAAACCTAGCTGGAGTTTTGAGTTTTCATAAATGGGGTCAATCTTCTCGCTATCTCAAATAATGCAGGAGAATTTCGTTGTGGAAAAGTGATATCGACCACATGATACATCTATATCAGGGGTGCCCAAAATCTTCTTATGGAAAAGCAAAAACCAATACATGTAAAGTTGCCCAAAAAAATGCAAACAAATTATTTAATTAATTGAATTAGTTGAAAGCACATTGTGCATTTCGCTTGACCCTTAAAATTATAAGTGAAAAAATATTATGTTCCCATTTGTCATTGCCGAAAGGCCAACCAATCGCCAACACAAAAAAGCATACACACAAAAACTACAACAACAAAAGCATCGAATTTTTTTTCATACATACAATTTCTTGAGGCAACAAAACAAAAATCCGCGCAGCCCCCACACGTGTTGCTTCGTTGCTGTCACAACAACGACTGATTGAAAGAATGCACCTCTGATCTATATAACCAATCAAATGCTTGTGGAACCTAAGTACGCACAATCACTTTAATCAAAATGGCGTCAAAATTAAGCCAGAGTGACCACCTTTCACCAATTTGGTAAATAAAAAAAATATCCCACCGTCAGCATGATCGAAATTATGGCTGTTAAATCTCGACCCGTTAACGGATTTTAATAATATTATGCCTTATTATTTAGCTAGACTCGTATGCTTTCTATAATGGTATCAATCATCCTTCTATACCCCAAGGTTCGAAAGCAAATCGATTTGGAACGGTGACTTTGAAAAAATTGCTACTTGGGTGCAACCACTAAAATGCTTGTCAACACCAAATGCATAAGTGCATATTAATAATTGACCCCTTAAAATTTAGCCAGAGTCTTATGCTTTCTATATTGGTCCCTAACTTTTCATTATCCTTCAGGAATAATGAGCATATCGATGCGCAAGGATAACATTGAAAAACTGCCTATTACAAAATACACACTCACCACTAAAGTGCTTATAGATTCCAAACGGTACAGGTTACGTTAATAAAAAACCCCTTAAAATGTAGCTAGAGATCGCAGCTTTATCAAATTAAATCAATAATTTGATTACTATTCGGCAATCATGAACAGATCGATGCGCAAGAGTGACATTAAATGGCTGCCTACTGCAAAATCGATAAAATGCTTGTAAAATATGATGATTCTAGGTTTATAGAAAAACTAATAACCTTAAAACCTAGCTGGCGTTTTGAGCTTTCATAAATGGGGTCAATCTTTTCGCTATCTCAGATAATGCAGGAGAACTTCGTTGTGGAAAAGTGATATCGACCACATGATACATCTATATCAGGGGTGCCCAAAATCTTCTTATGGAAAAGCAAAAACAAATACATGTAAAGTTGACCAAAAAAATGCAAACAAATTATTTAGTTAATTGAATTAGTTGAAAGCACATTGTGCATTTCGCTTGACCCTTAAAATTATAAGTGAAAAAAATATAATGTTCCCATTTGTCATTGCCGAAAGGCCAACCAATCGCCAACACAAAAAAGCATACACACAAAAACTACAACAACAAAAGCATCTAATTTTTTTTCATACATACAATTTCTTGAGGCAACAAAACAAAAATCCGCGCAGCCCCCACACGTGTTGCTTCGTTGCTGTCACAACAACGACTGATTGAAAGAATGCACCTCTGATCTATATAATCAATCAAATGCTTGTGGAACCTAAGTACGCACAATCACTTTAATCAAAATGGCGTCAAAATTAAGCCAGAGTGACCACCTTTCACCAATTTGGTAAATAAAAAAAATATCCCCCCGGCAGCATGATCGAAATTATGGCTGTTAAATCTCGACCCGTTAACGGATTTTAATAATATTATGCCTTATTATTTAGCTAGACTCGTATGCTTTCTATAATGGTATCAATCATCCTTCTATACCCGATTTGGAACGGTGACTTTGAAAAAATTGCTACTTGGGTGCAACCACTAAAATGCTTGTCAACACCAAATGCATAAGTGCATATTAATAATTGACCCCTTAAAATTTAGCCAGAGTCTTATGCTTTCTATATTGGTCCCTACCTTTTCATTATCCTTCAGGAATAATGAGCATATCGATGCGCAAGGATAACATTGAAAAACTGCCTATTACAAAATACACACTCACCACTCAAGTGCTTATAGATTCCAAACGGTATGGGTTACGTTAATAAAGAACCCCTTAAAATGTAGCTAGAGATTGCAGCTTTATCAAATTAAATCAATAATTTGATTACTATTAGGCAATCATGAACAGATCGATGCGCAAGAGTGACATTAAATGGCTGCCTACTGCAAAATCGATAAAATGCTTGTAAAATATGATGATTCTAGGTTTATAGAAAAAATAATAACCTTAAAACCTAGCTGGAGTTTTGAGCTTTCATAAATGGGGTCAATCTTCTCGCTATCTCAAATAATGCAGGAGAATTTCGTTGTGGAAAAGTGATATCGACCACATGATACATCTATATCAGGGGTGCCCAAAGTCTTCTTATGGAAAAGCAAAAACCAATACATTTAAAGTTGCCCAAAAAAATGCAAACAAATTATTTAATTAATTGAATTAGTTGAAAGCACATTGTGCATTTCGCTTGACCCTTAAAATTATAAGTGAAAAAAATATAATGTTCCCATTTGTCATTGCCGAAAGGCCAACCAATCGCCAACACAAAAAAGCATACACACAAAAACTACAACAACAAAAGCATCTAATTTTTGTTCATACATACAATTTCTTGAGGCAACAAAACAAAAATCCGCGCAGCCCCCACACGTGTTGCTTCGTTGCTGTCACAACAACGACTGATTGAAAGAATGCACCTCTGATCTATATAATCAATCAAATGCTTGTGGAACCTAAGTACGCACAATCACTTTAATCAAAATGGCGTCAAAATTAAGCCAGAGTGACCACCTTTCACCAATTTGGTAAATAAAAAAAATATCCCACCGGCAGCATGATCGAAATTATGGCTGTTAAATCTCGACCCGTTAACGGATTTTAATAATATTATGCCTTATTATTTAGCTAGACTCGTATGCTTTCTATAATGGTATCAATCATCCTTCTATACCCCAAGGTTTGAAAGCAAATCGATTTGGAATGGTGACTTTGAAAAAATTGCTACCTGGGTCCAACCACTAAAATGCTTGTCAACACCAAATACATAAGTGCATATTAATAATTGACCCCTTAAAATGTAGCCAGAGTCTTATGCTTTCTATATTGGTCCCTAACTTTTCATTATCCTTCAGGAATAATGAGCATATCGATGCGCAAGGATAGCATTGAAAAACTGCCTATTACAAAATACACACTCACCACTAAAGTGCTTATAGATTCCAAACGGTATGGGTTACGTTAATAAAAAACCCCTTAAAATGTAGCTAGAGAATGCAGCTTTATCAAATTAAATCAATAATTTCATTACTGTTCGGCAATCATGAACAGATCGATGCGCAAAAGTGACATTAAATGGCTGCCTACTGCAAAATCGATAAAATGCTTGTAAAATATGATGATTCTAGGTTTATAGAAAAAATAATAACCTTAAAACCTACCTGGAGTTTTGAGCTTTCATAAATGGGGTCAATCTTCTCGCTATCTCAAATAATGCAGGAGAATTTCGTTGTGGAAAAGTGATATCGACCACATGATACATCTATATCAGGGGTGCCCAAAGTCTTCTTATGGAAAAGCAAAAACCAATACATTTAAAGTTGCCCAAAAAAATGCAAACAAATTATTTAATTAATTGAATTACACCTAAGTCTGTTTTTACACGGTAGATTGGTTCCAGAAGAAGCCGTGTAAAAAAAAACCGTGTAAAAAAAGACATTGATCGTATACAAAAATGGGTGATTTGTTCCTAATCTCTAAAACCTATTAAAATTTCTTTACCAAACACGTCTTATTGCATTGACAGTTCACAAAATATTAACACGTTTCAATTGCTCTGACCAGTAAATTTTATTGTATGCACATAAAGGGAATTCCCCTAAATTAGTGCTATTCACATTTGCTTTGACCAGTAAAAATTGCTTGTACGCGCTAAAAGGGAATTCACTTAAATCTTTAAGCTAGTGTTCGCAAACTATCGATAGCACTATCGATACTATCGATGGTTTCAGACTTTTTTCTTTCATAAATACTTTTTTGTGATATGAACATACTTCGCAAAAATTAAATTTGACAAAAAAAATTTAAGTACATAAAATTTCAAATCGTGCTAAATGGAATAAAATCGTGTAAAAAAATTTAAAATATTCAATTTTCAAACCGTGTTATATCAAAACCGTGTAAAAAAAGACCGTGTAAAAACAGACTTAGGTGTAGTTGAAAGCACATTGTGCATTTCGCTTGACCCTTAAAATTATAAGTGAAAAAAATAGAATGTTCCCATTTGTCATTGCCGAAAGGCCAACCAATCGCCAAAACAAAAACTACAATAACAAAAGCATCTAATTTTTTTTCATACATACAATTTCTTGAGGCAACAAAACAAAAATCCGCGCAGCCCCCACACGTGTTGCTTCGTTGCTGTCACAACAACGACTGATTGAAAGAATGCACCTCTGATCTATATAATCAATCAAATGCTTGTGGAACCTAAGTACGCACAATCACTTTAATCAAGATGGCGTCAAAATTAAGCCAGAGTGACCACCTTTCACCAATTTGGTAAATAAAAAAAATATCCCACCGGCAGCATGATCGAAATTATGGCTGTTAAATCTCGACCCGTTAACGGATTTTAATAATATTATGCCTTATTATTTAGCTAGACTCGTATGCTTTCTGTAATGGTATCAATCATCCTTCTATACCCAAAGGTTCGAAAGCAAATCGATTTGGAACGGTGACTTTGAAAAAATTGCTACTTGGGTGCAACCACTAAAATGCTTGTCAACACCAAATGCATAAGTGCATATTAATAATTGACCCCTTAAAATTTAGCCAGAGTCATATGCTTTCTATATTGGTCCGTAACTTTTCATTATCCTTCAGGAATAATGAGCATATCGATGCGCAAGGATAACATTGAAAAACTGCCTATTACAAAATACACACTCACCACTAAAGTGCTTATAGATTCCAAACGGTATGGGTTACGTTAATAAAAAACCCCTTAAAATGTAGCTAGAGATTGCAGCTTTATCAAATTAAATCAATAATTTGATTACTATTAGGCAATCATGAACAGATCGATGCGCAAGGGTGGCATTAAATGGCTGCCTACTGCAAAATCGATAAAATGCTTGTAAAATATGATGATTCTAGGTTTATAGAAAAAATAATAACCTTAAAACCTAGCTGGAGTTTCGAGTTTTCATAAATGGGGTCAATCTTCTCGCTATCTCAAAAAATGCAGGAGAATTTCGTTGTGGAAAAGTGATATCGACCACATGATACATCTATATCAGGGGTGCCAAAAATCTTCTTATGGAAAAGCAAAAACCAATACATGTAAAGTTGACCAAAAAAATGCAAACAAATTATTTAATTAATTGAATTAGTTGAAAGCACATTGTGCATTTCGCTTGACCCTTAAAATTATAAGTGAAAAAATATAATGTTCCCATTTGTCATTGTCGAAAGGCCAACCAATCGCCAACACAAAAAAGCATACACACAAAAACTACAACAACAAAAGCATCTAATTTTTTTTCATACATACAATTTCTTGAGGCAACAAAACAAAAATCCGCGCAGCCCCCACACGTGTTGCTTCGTTGCTGTCACAACAACGACTGATTGAAAGAATGCACCTCTGATCTATATAACCAATCAAATGCTTGTGGAACCTAAGTACGCACAATCACTTTAATCAAAATGGCGTCAAAATTAAGCCAGAGTGACCACCTTTCACCAATTTGGTAAATAAAAAAAATATCCCACCGGCAGCTTGATCGAAATTATGGCTCTTAAATCTCGACCCGTTAACGGATTTTAATAATATAATGCCTTATTATTTAGCTAGACTCGTATGCTTTCTATAATGGTATCAATCATCCTTCTATACCCTAAGGTTCGAAAGCAAATCGATTTGGAACGGTGACTTTGAAAAAATTGCTACTTGGGTGCAACCACTAAAATGCTTGTCAACACCAAATGCATAAGTGCATATTAATAATTGACCCCTTAAAATTTAGCCAGAGTCTTATGCTTTCTATATTGGTCCCTACCTTTTCATTATCCTTCAGGAATAATGATCATATTGATGCGCAAGGATAACATTGAAAAACGGCCTATTACAAAATACACACTCACCACTAAAGTGCTTATAGATTCCAAACGGTATGGGTTACGTTAATAAAAAACCCCTTAAAATGTAGCTAGAGATTGCAGCTTTATCAAATTAAATCAATAATTTGATTACTATTCGGCAATCATGAACAGATCGATGCGCAAGAGTGACATTAAATGGCTGCCTACTGCAAAATCGATAAAATGCTTGTAAAATATGATGATTCTAGGTTTATAGAAAAAATAATAACCTTAAAACCTAGCTGGAGTTTTGAGCTTTCATAAATGTGGTCAATCTTCTCGCTATCTCAGATAATGCAGGAGAATTTCGTTGTGGAAAAGTGATATCGACCACATGATACATCTATATCAGGGGTGCCCAAAATCTTCTTATGGAAAAGCAAAAACCAATACATGTAAAGTTGCCCAAAAAATGCAAACAAATTATTTAATTAATTGAATTAGTTGAAAGCACATTGTGCATTTCGCTTGACCCTTAAAATTATAAGTGAAAAAAATATAATGTTCCCATTTGTCATTGCCGAAAGGCCAACCAATCGCCAAAACAAAAACTACAACAACAAAAGCATCTAATTTTTTTTCATACATAGAATTTCTTGAGGCAACAAAACAAAAATCCGCGCAGCCCCACACGTGTTGCTTCGTTGCTGTCACAACAACTACTGATTGAAAGAATGCACCTCTGATCTATATAACCAATCAAATGCTTGTGGAACCTAAGTACGCACAATCACTTTAATCAAAATGGCGTCAAAATTAAGCCAGAGTGAACACCTTTCACCAATTTGGTAAATAAAAAAATATCCCACCGGCAGCATGATCGAAATTATGGCTGTTAAATCTCGACCCGTTAACGGATTTTAATAATATTATGCCTTATGATTTAGCTAGACTCGTATGCTTTCTATAATGGGATCAATCATCGTTCTATACCCCAAGGTTCGAAAGCAAATCGATTTGGAACGGTGACTTTGAAAAAATTGCTACTTGGGTGCAACCACTAAAATGCTTGTCAACACCAAATGCATAAGTGCATATTAATAATTGACCCCTTAAAATTTAGCCAGAGTCTTATGCTTTCTATATTGGTCCCTAACTTTTCATTATCCCTCAGGAATAATGAGCATATCGATGCGCAAGGATAACATTGAAAAACTGCCTATTACAAAATACACACTCACCACTAAAGTGCTTATAGATTCCAAACGGTATGGGTTATGTTAATAAAAAACCCCTTAAAATGTAGCTAGAGAATGCAGCTTTATCAAATTATATCAATAATTTAATTACTATTCGGCAATCATGAACAGATCGATGCGCAAGAGTGACGTTAAATGGCTGCCTACTGCAAAATCGATAAAATGCTTGTAAAATATGATGATTCTAGGTTTATAGAAAAAATAATAACCTTAAAACCTAGCTGGAGTTTAGAGCTTTCATAAATGGGGTCAATCTTCTCGTTATCTCAAATAATGCAGGAGAATTTCGTTGTGGAAAAGTGATATCGACCACATGATACATCTATATCAGGGGTGCCCAAAATATTCTTATGGAAAAGCAAAAACCAATACATGTAAAGTTGCCCAAAAAAATGCAAACAAATTATTTAATTAATTGAATTAGTTGAAAGCACATTGTGCATTTCGCTTGACCCTTAAAATTATAAGTGAAAAAAATATAATGTTCCCATTTGTCATTGCCGAAAGGCCAACCAATCGCCAAAACAAAAACTACAACAACAAAAACATCTAATTTTTTTTCATACATAGAATTTCTTGAGGCAACAAAACAAAAATCCGCGCAGCCCCACACGTGTTGCTTCGTTGCTGTCACAACAACTACTGATTGAAAGAATGCACCTCTGATCTATATAACCAATCAAATGCTTGTGGAACCTAAGTACGCACAATCACTTTAATCAAAATGGCGTCAAAATTAAGCCAGAGTGAACACCTTTCACCAATTTGGTAAATAAAAAAATATCCCACCGGCAGCATGATCGAAATTATGGCTGTTAAATCTCGACCCGTTAACGGATTTTAATAATATTATGCCTTATGATTTAGCTAGACTCGTATGCTTTCTATAATGGGATCAATCATCGTTCTATACCCCAAGGTTCGAAAGCAAATCGATTTGGAACGGTGACTTTGAAAAAATTGCTACTTGGGTGCAACCACTAAAATGCTTGTCAACACCAAATGCATAAGTGCATATTAATAATTGACCCCTTAAAATTTAGCCAGAGTCTTATGCTTTCTATATTGGTCCCTAACTTTTCATTATCCCTCAGGAATAATGAGCATATCGATGCGCAAGGATAACATTGAAAAACTGCCTATTACAAAATACACACTCACCACTAAAGTGCTTATAGATTCCAAACGGTACAGGTTACGTTAATAAAAAACCCCTTAAAATGTAGCTAGAGATTGCAGCTTTATCAAATTAAATCAGTAATTTGATTACTATTCGGCAATCATGAACAGATCGATGCGCAAGAGTGACATTAAATGGCTGCCTACTGCAAAATCGATAAAATGCTTGTAAAATATGATGATTCTAGGTTTATAGAAAAACTAATAACCTTAAAACCTAGCTGGAGTTTTGAGCTTTCATAAATGGGGTCAATCTTCTCGCTATCTCAGATAATGCAGGAGAATTTCGTTGTGGAAAAGTGATATCGACCACATGATACATCTATATCAGGGGTGCCCAAAATCTTCTTATGGAAAAGCAAAAACCAATACATGTAAAGTTGCCCAAAAAATGCAAACAAATTATTTAATTAATTGAATTAGTTGAAAGCACATTGTGCATTTCGCTTGACCCTTAAAATTATAAGTGAAAAATATATAATGTTCCCATTTGTCATTGCCGAAAGGCCAACCAATCGCCAACACAAAAAAGCATACACACAAAAACTACAACAACAAAAGCATCTAATTTTTTTTCATACATACAAATTCTTGAGGCAACAAAACAAAAATCCGCGCAGCCCCCACACGTGTTGCTTCGTTGCTATCACAACAACGACTGATTGAAACAATGCACCTCTGATCTATATAATCGATCAAATGCTTGTGGAACCTAAGTACGTCTAATCACTTTAATCAAAATGGCGTCAAAATTAAGCCAGAGTGACCACCTTTCACCAATTTGGTAAATAAAAAAAATATCCCACCGGCAGCATGATCGAAATTATGGCTGTTAAATCTCGACCCGTTAACGGATTTTAATAATATTACGCCTTATGATTTAGCTAGACTCGTATGCTTTCTATAATGGGATCAATCATCGTTCTATACCCCAAGGTTCGAAAGCAAATCGATTTGGAACGGTGACTTTGAAAAAATTGCTACTTGGGTGCAACCACTAAAATGCTTGTCAACACCAAATGCATAAGTGCATATTAATAATTGACCCCTTAAAATTTAGCCAGAGTCTTATGCTTTCTATATTGATCCCTAACTTTTCATTATCCTTCAGGAATAATGAGCATATCGATGCGCAAGGATAACATTGAAAAACTGCCTATTACAAAATACACACTCACCACTAAAGTGCTTATAGATTCCAAACGGTATGGGTTATGTTAATAAAAAACCCCTTAAAATGTAGCTAGAGAATGCAGCTTTATCAAATTATATCAATAATTTAATTACTATTCGGCAATCATGAACAGATCGATGCGCAAGAGTGACGTTAAATGGCTGCCTACTGCAAAATCGATAAAATGCTTGTAAAATATGATGATTCTAGGTTTATAGAAAAAATAATAACCTTAAAACCTATCTGGAGTTTAGAGCTTTCATAAATGGGGTCAATCTTCTCGTTATCTCAAATAATGCAGGAGAATTTCGTTGTGGAAAAGTGATATCGACCACATGATACATCTATATCAGGGGTGCCCAAAATATTCTTATGGAAAAGCAAAAACCAATACATGTAAAGTTGCCCAAAAAATGCAAACAAATTATTTAATTAATTGAATTAGTTGAAAGCACATTGTGCATTTCGCTTGACCCTTAAAATTATAAGTGAAAAAAATATAATGTTCCCATTTGTCATTGCCGAAAGGCCAACCAATCGCCAACACAAAAAAGCATACACACAAAAACTACAACAACAAAAGCATCGAATTTTTTTTCATACATACAATTTCTTGAGGCAACAAAACAAAAATCCGCGCAGCCCCCACACGTGTTGCTTCGTTGCTGTCACAACAACGACTGATTGAAAGAATGCACCTCTGATCTATATAACCAATCAAATGCTTGTGGAACCTAAGTACGCACAATCACTTTAATCAAAATGGCGTCAAAATTAAGCCAGAGTGACCACCTTTCACCAATTTGGTAAATAAAAAAAATATCCCACCGTCAGCATGATCGAAATTATGGCTGTTAAATCTCGACCCGTTAACGGATTTTAATAATATTATGCCTTATTATTTAGCTAGACTCGTATGCTTTCTATAATGGTATCAATCATCCTTCTATACCCCAAGGTTCGAAAGCAAATCGATTTGGAACGGTGACTTTGAAAAAATTGCTACTTGGGTGCAACCACTAAAATGCTTGTCAACACCAAATGCATAAGTGCATATTAATAATTGACCCCTTAAAATTTAGCCAGAGTCTTATGCTTTCTATATTGGTCCCTAACTTTTCATTATCCTTCAGGAATAATGAGCATATCGATGCGCAAGGATAACATTGAAAAACTGCCTATTACAAAATACACACTCACCACTAAAGTGCTTATAGATTCCAAACGGTACAGGTTACGTTAATAAAAAACCCCTTAAAATGTAGCTAGAGATCGCAGCTTTATCAAATTAAATCAATAATTTGATTACTATTCGGCAATCATGAACAGATCGATGCGCAAGAGTGACATTAAATGGCTGCCTACTGCAAAATCGATAAAATGCTTGTAAAATATGATGATTCTAGGTTTATAGAAAAACTAATAACCTTAAAACCTAGCTGGCGTTTTGAGCTTTCATAAATGGGGTCAATCTTTTCGCTATCTCAGATAATGCAGGAGAACTTCGTTGTGGAAAAGTGATATCGACCACATGATACATCTATATCAGGGGTGCCCAAAATCTTCTTATGGAAAAGCAAAAACAAATACATGTAAAGTTGACCAAAAAAATGCAAACAAATTATTTAGTTAATTGAATTAGTTGAAAGCACATTGTGCATTTCGCTTGACCCTTAAAATTATAAGTGAAAAAAATATAATGTTCCCATTTGTCATTGCCGAAAGGCCAACCAATCGCCAACACAAAAAAGCATACACACAAAAACTACAACAACAAAAGCATCTAATTTTTTTTCATACATACAATTTCTTGAGGCAACAAAACAAAAATCCGCGCAGCCCCCACACGTGTTGCTTCGTTGCTGTCACAACAACGACTGATTGAAAGAATGCACCTCTGATCTATATAATCAATCAAATGCTTGTGGAACCTAAGTACGCACAATCACTTTAATCAAAATGGCGTCAAAATTAAGCCAGAGTGACCACCTTTCACCAATTTGGTAAATAAAAAAAATATCCCCCCGGCAGCATGATCGAAATTATGGCTGTTAAATCTCGACCCGTTAACGGATTTTAATAATATTATGCCTTATTATTTAGCTAGACTCGTATGCTTTCTATAATGGTATCAATCATCCTTCTATACCCGATTTGGAACGGTGACTTTGAAAAAATTGCTACTTGGGTGCAACCACTAAAATGCTTGTCAACACCAAATGCATAAGTGCATATTAATAATTGACCCCTTAAAATTTAGCCAGAGTCTTATGCTTTCTATATTGGTCCCTACCTTTTCATTATCCTTCAGGAATAATGAGCATATCGATGCGCAAGGATAACATTGAAAAACTGCCTATTACAAAATACACACTCACCACTCAAGTGCTTATAGATTCCAAACGGTATGGGTTACGTTAATAAAGAACCCCTTAAAATGTAGCTAGAGATTGCAGCTTTATCAAATTAAATCAATAATTTGATTACTATTAGGCAATCATGAACAGATCGATGCGCAAGAGTGACATTAAATGGCTGCCTACTGCAAAATCGATAAAATGCTTGTAAAATATGATGATTCTAGGTTTATAGAAAAAATAATAACCTTAAAACCTAGCTGGAGTTTTGAGCTTTCATAAATGGGGTCAATCTTCTCGCTATCTCAAATAATGCAGGAGAATTTCGTTGTGGAAAAGTGATATCGACCACATGATACATCTATATCAGGGGTGCCCAAAGTCTTCTTATGGAAAAGCAAAAACCAATACATTTAAAGTTGCCCAAAAAAATGCAAACAAATTATTTAATTAATTGAATTAGTTGAAAGCACATTGTGCATTTCGCTTGACCCTTAAAATTATAAGTGAAAAAAATATAATGTTCCCATTTGTCATTGCCGAAAGGCCAACCAATCGCCAACACAAAAAAGCATACACACAAAAACTACAACAACAAAAGCATCTAATTTTTGTTCATACATACAATTTCTTGAGGCAACAAAACAAAAATCCGCGCAGCCCCCACACGTGTTGCTTCGTTGCTGTCACAACAACGACTGATTGAAAGAATGCACCTCTGATCTATATAATCAATCAAATGCTTGTGGAACCTAAGTACGCACAATCACTTTAATCAAAATGGCGTCAAAATTAAGCCAGAGTGACCACCTTTCACCAATTTGGTAAATAAAAAAAATATCCCACCGGCAGCATGATCGAAATTATGGCTGTTAAATCTCGACCCGTTAACGGATTTTAATAATATTATGCCTTATTATTTAGCTAGACTCGTATGCTTTCTATAATGGTATCAATCATCCTTCTATACCCCAAGGTTTGAAAGCAAATCGATTTGGAATGGTGACTTTGAAAAAATTGCTACTTGGGTCCAACCACTAAAATGCTTGTCAACACCAAATACATAAGTGCATATTAATAATTGACCCCTTAAAATGTAGCCAGAGTCTTATGCTTTCTATATTGGTCCCTAACTTTTCATTATCCTTCAGGAATAATGAGCATATCGATGCGCAAGGATAGCATTGAAAAACTGCCTATTACAAAATACACACTCACCACTAAAGTGCTTATAGATTCCAAACGGTATGGGTTACGTTAATAAAAAACCCCTTAAAATGTAGCTAGAGAATGCAGCTTTATCAAATTAAATCAATAATTTCATTACTGTTCGGCAATCATGAACAGATCGATGCGCAAAAGTGACATTAAATGGCTGCCTACTGCAAAATCGATAAAATGCTTGTAAAATATGATGATTCTAGGTTTATAGAAAAAATAATAACCTTAAAACCTACCTGGAGTTTTGAGCTTTCATAAATGGGGTCAATCTTCTCGCTATCTCAAATAATGCAGGAGAATTTCGTTGTGGAAAAGTGATATCGACCACATGATACATCTATATCAGGGGTGCCCAAAGTCTTCTTATGGAAAAGCAAAAACCAATACATTTAAAGTTGCCCAAAAAAATGCAAACAAATTATTTAATTAATTGAATTACACCTAAGTCTGTTTTTACACGGTAGATTGGTTCCAGAAGAAGCCGTGTAAAAAAAAACCGTGTAAAAAAAGACATTGATCGTATACAAAAATGGGTGATTTGTTCCTAATCTCTAAAACCTATTAAAATTTCTTTACCAAACACGTCTTATTGCATTGACAGTTCACAAAATATTAACACGTTTCAATTGCTCTGACCAGTAAATTTTATTGTATGCACATAAAGGGAATTCCCCTAAATTAGTGCTATTCACATTTGCTTTGACCAGTAAAAATTGCTTGTACGCGCTAAAAGGGAATTCACTTAAATCTTTAAGCTAGTGTTCGCAAACTATCGATAGCACTATCGATACTATCGATGGTTTCAGACTTTTTTCTTTCATAAATACTTTTTTGTGATATGAACATACTTCGCAAAAATTAAATTTGACAAAAAAAATTTAAGTACATAAAATTTCAAATCGTGCTAAATGGAATAAAATCGTGTAAAAAAATTTAAAATATTCAATTTTCAAACCGTGTTATATCAAAACCGTGTAAAAAAAAACCGTGTAAAAACAGACTTAGGTGTAGTTGAAAGCACATTGTGCATTTCGCTTGACCCTTAAAATTATAAGTGAAAAAAATAGAATGTTCCCATTTGTCATTGCCGAAAGGCCAACCAATCGCCAAAACAAAAACTACAACAACAAAAGCATCTAATTTTTTTTCATACATACAATTTCTTGAGGCAACAAAACAAAAATCCGCGCAGCCCCCACACGTGTTGCTTCGTTGCTGTCACAACAACGACTGATTGAAAGAATGCACCTCTGATCTATATAATCAATCAAATGCTTGTGGAACCTAAGTACGCACAATCACTTTAATCAAGATGGCGTCAAAATTAAGCCAGAGTGACCACCTTTCACCAATTTGGTAAATAAAAAAAATATCCCACCGGCAGCATGATCGAAATTATGGCTGTTAAATCTCGACCCGTTAACGGATTTTAATAATATTATGCCTTATTATTTAGCTAGACTCGTATGCTTTCTGTAATGGTATCAATCATCCTTCTATACCCAAAGGTTCGAAAGCAAATCGATTTGGAACGGTGACTTTGAAAAAATTGCTACTTGGGTGCAACCACTAAAATGCTTGTCAACACCAAATGCATAAGTGCATATTAATAATTGACCCCTTAAAATTTAGCCAGAGTCATATGCTTTCTATATTGGTCCGTAACTTTTCATTATCCTTCAGGAATAATGAGCATATCGATGCGCAAGGATAACATTGAAAAACTGCCTATTACAAAATACACACTCACCACTAAAGTGCTTATAGATTCCAAACGGTATGGGTTACGTTAATAAAAAACCCCTTAAAATGTAGCTAGAGATTGCAGCTTTATCAAATTAAATCAATAATTTGATTACTATTAGGCAATCATGAACAGATCGATGCGCAAGGGTGGCATTAAATGGCTGCCTACTGCAAAATCGATAAAATGCTTGTAAAATATGATGATTCTAGGTTTATAGAAAAAATAATAACCTTAAAACCTAGCTGGAGTTTCGAGTTTTCATAAATGGGGTCAATCTTCTCGCTATCTCAAAAAATGCAGGAGAATTTCGTTGTGGAAAAGTGATATCGACCACATGATACATCTATATCAGGGGTGCCAAAAATCTTCTTATGGAAAAGCAAAAACCAATACATGTAAAGTTGACCAAAAAAATGCAAACAAATTATTTAATTAATTGAATTAGTTGAAAGCACATTGTGCATTTCGCTTGACCCTTAAAATTATAAGTGAAAAAATATAATGTTCCCATTTGTCATTGTCGAAAGGCCAACCAATCGCCAACACAAAAAAGCATACACACAAAAACTACAACAACAAAAGCATCTAATTTTTTTTCATACATACAATTTCTTGAGGCAACAAAACAAAAATCCGCGCAGCCCCCACACGTGTTGCTTCGTTGCTGTCACAACAACGACTGATTGAAAGAATGCACCTCTGATCTATATAACCAATCAAATGCTTGTGGAACCTAAGTACGCACAATCACTTTAATCAAAATGGCGTCAAAATTAAGCCAGAGTGACCACCTTTCACCAATTTGGTAAATAAAAAAAATATCCCACCGGCAGCTTGATCGAAATTATGGCTCTTAAATCTCGACCCGTTAACGGATTTTAATAATATAATGCCTTATTATTTAGCTAGACTCGTATGCTTTCTATAATGGTATCAATCATCCTTCTATACCCTAAGGTTCGAAAGCAAATCGATTTGGAACGGTGACTTTGAAAAAATTGCTACTTGGGTGCAACCACTAAAATGCTTGTCAACACCAAATGCATAAGTGCATATTAATAATTGACCCCTTAAAATTTAGCCAGAGTCTTATGCTTTCTATATTGGTCCCTACCTTTTCATTATCCTTCAGGAATAATGATCATATTGATGCGCAAGGATAACATTGAAAAACGGCCTATTACAAAATACACACTCACCACTAAAGTGCTTATAGATTCCAAACGGTATGGGTTACGTTAATAAAAAACCCCTTAAAATGTAGCTAGAGATTGCAGCTTTATCAAATTAAATCAATAATTTGATTACTATTCGGCAATCATGAACAGATCGATGCGCAAGAGTGACATTAAATGGCTGCCTACTGCAAAATCGATAAAATGCTTGTAAAATATGATGATTCTAGGTTTATAGAAAAAATAATAACCTTAAAACCTAGCTGGAGTTTTGAGCTTTCATAAATGTGGTCAATCTTCTCGCTATCTCAGATAATGCAGGAGAATTTCGTTGTGGAAAAGTGATATCGACCACATGATACATCTATATCAGGGGTGCCCAAAATCTTCTTATGGAAAAGCAAAAACCAATACATGTAAAGTTGCCCAAAAAATGCAAACAAATTATTTAATTAATTGAATTAGTTGAAAGCACATTGTGCATTTCGCTTGACCCTTAAAATTATAAGTGAAAAAAATATAATGTTCCCATTTGTCATTGCCGAAAGGCCAACCAATCGCCAAAACAAAAACTACAACAACAAAAGCATCTAATTTTTTTTCATACATAGAATTTCTTGAGGCAACAAAACAAAAATCCGCGTAGCCCCACACGTGTTGCTTCGTTGCTGTCACAACAACTACTGATTGAAAGAATGCACCTCTGATCTATATAACCAATCAAATGCTTGTGGAACCTAAGTACGCACAATCACTTTAATCAAAATGGCGTCAAAATTAAGCCAGAGTGAACACCTTTCACCAATTTGGTAAATAAAAAAATATCCCACCGGCAGCATGATCGAAATTATGGCTGTTAAATCTCGACCCGTTAACGGATTTTAATAATATTATGCCTTATGATTTAGCTAGACTCGTATGCTTTCTATAATGGGATCAATCATCGTTCTATACCCCAAGGTTCGAAAGCAAATCGATTTGGAACGGTGACTTTGAAAAAATTGCTACTTGGGTGCAACCACTAAAATGCTTGTCAACACCAAATGCATAAGTGCATATTAATAATTGACCCCTTAAAATTTAGCCAGAGTCTTATGCTTTCTATATTGGTCCCTAACTTTTCATTATCCCTCAGGAATAATGAGCATATCGATGCGCAAGGATAACATTGAAAAACTGCCTATTACAAAATACACACTCACCACTAAAGTGCTTATAGATTCCAAACGGTATGGGTTATGTTAATAAAAAACCCCTTAAAATGTAGCTAGAGAATGCAGCTTTATCAAATTATATCAATAATTTAATTACTATTCGGCAATCATGAACAGATCGATGCGCAAGAGTGACGTTAAATGGCTGCCTACTGCAAAATCGATAAAATGCTTGTAAAATATGATGATTCTAGGTTTATAGAAAAAATAATAACCTTAAAACCTAGCTGGAGTTTAGAGCTTTCATAAATGGGGTCAATCTTCTCGTTATCTCAAATAATGCAGGAGAATTTCGTTGTGGAAAAGTGATATCGACCACATGATACATCTATATCAGGGGTGCCCAAAATATTCTTATGGAAAAGCAAAAACCAATACATGTAAAGTTGCCCAAAAAAATGCAAACAAATTATTTAATTAATTGAATTAGTTGAAAGCACATTGTGCATTTCGCTTGACCCTTAAAATTATAAGTGAAAAAAATATAATGTTCCCATTTGTCATTGCCGAAAGGCCAACCAATCGCCAAAACAAAAACTACAACAACAAAAACATCTAATTTTTTTTCATACATAGAATTTCTTGAGGCAACAAAACAAAAATCCGCGCAGCCCCACACGTGTTGCTTCGTTGCTGTCACAACAACTACTGATTGAAAGAATGCACCTCTGATCTATATAACCAATCAAATGCTTGTGGAACCTAAGTACGCACAATCACTTTAATCAAAATGGCGTCAAAATTAAGCCAGAGTGACCACCTTTCACCAATTTGGTAAATAAAAAAAATATCCCACCGGCAGCATGATCGAAATTATGGCTGTTAAATCTCGACCCGTTAACGGATTTTAATAATATTACGCCTTATGATTTAGCTAGACTCGTATGCTTTCTATAATGGGATCAATCATCGTTCTATACCCCAAGGTTCGAAAGCAAATCGATTTGGAACGGTGACTTTGAAAAAATTGCTACTTGGGTGCAACCACTAAAATGCTTGTCAACACCAAATGCATAAGTGCATATTAATAATTGACCCCTTAAAATTTAGCCAGAGTCTTATGCTTTCTATATTGATCCCTAACTTTTCATTATCCTTCAGGAATAATGAGCATATCGATGCGCAAGGATAACATTGAAAAACTGCCTATTACAAAATACACACTCACCACTAAAGTGCTTATAGATTCCAAACGGTATGGGTTATGTTAATAAAAAACCCCTTAAAATGTAGCTAGAGAATGCAGCTTTATCAAATTATATCAATAATTTAATTACTATTCGGCAATCATGAACAGATCGATGCGCAAGAGTGACGTTAAATGGCTGCCTACTGCAAAATCGATAAAATGCTTGTAAAATATGATGATTCTAGGTTTATAGAAAAAATAATAACCTTAAAACCTAGCTGGAGTTTTGAGTTTTCATAAATGGGGTCAATCTTCTCGCTATCTCAGATAATGCAGGAGAATTTCGTTGTGGAAAAGTGATATCGACCACATGATACATCTATATCAGGGGTGCCCAAAATCTTCTTATGGAAAAGCAAAAACCAATACATGTAAAGTTGCCCAAAAAAAATGCAAACAAATTATTTAAGGGGCCCGAACACTGTAAACTGCGATTTTTCATATGTTTTTTATTTTATTTATTAAAAAAAAACGGACGTTCCGATTTACATGAAACTTTACACATATGTTAATAAATGTTTAGATTACCTTTTTTACTACCTTTTTTAATTCGATTTGCCCCTTTCAAAACTTAAAACGCGATTATCTCGAAACCATGTTTTTTGACCGCGTTGACAGCATAACTGAAAAAGTTTTTATCCGATCGACCTGATTCAAATTGCATTCTATTCGGGAATAGTGTCGCTTCTGCTCGACGTAGCCGTTTTTCGATATATGCCAAACTTTTTTTTTTATAAATAATTTAGTGCAAAATTTTACGCGAAAAAAAAAACTTTTTCTTCAAACAGCCGCCATTTTTTTTCTAATCAATATTTTTAAAATCCCCTACGTCAAACAGTAGCCAGTAATGTATATTTCAAGAATCTTTTTTGTTTTTTGCTCTAGGAGGCTCCGTTATGCTGATTTGCTGTCAACGCGACAAGGGTCATTTTAAAAAGACGACATTTTGAATCAGCTACAGAATACAAACATGGCCGCCAAAAAAAAAAAAAAAATTGTTTTCGATAATCTAAACATTTATTAACATATGTGTAAAGTTTCATGTAAATCGGAATGTCCGTTTTTTTTTAATAAATAAAATAAAAAACATATGAAAAATCGCAGTTTACAGTGTTCGGGCCCCTTAATTAATTGAATTAGTTGAAAGCACATTGTGCATTTCGCTTGACCCTTAAAATTATAAGTGAAAAAAATAGAATGTTCCCATTTGTCATTGCCGAAAGGCCAACCAATCGCCAACACAAAAAAGCATACACACAAAAACTACAACAACAAAAGCATCTAATTTTTTTTCATACATACAATTTCTTGAGGCAACAAAACAAAAATCAGCGCAGACCCCACACGTGTTGCTTCGTTGCTGTCACAACAACGACTGATTGAAAGAATGCACCTCTGATCTATATAATCAATCAAATGCTTGTGGAACCTAAGTACGCACAATCACTTTAATCAAAATGGCGTCAAAATTAAGCCAGAGTGACCACCTTTCACCAATTTGGTAAATAAAAAAAATATCCCACCGGCAGCTTGATCGAAATTATGGCTCTTAAATCTCGACCCGTTAACGGATTTTAATAATATAATGCCTTATTATTTAGCTAGACTCGTATGCTTTCTATAATGGTATCAATCATCCTTCTATACCCCAAGGTTCGAAAGCAAATCGATTTGGAACGGTGACTTTGAAAAAATTGCTACTTGGGTGCAACCACTAAAATGCTTGTCAACACCAAATGCATAAGTGCATATTAATAATTGACCCCTTAAAATTTAGCCAGAGTCTTATGCTTTCTATATTGGTCCCTACCTTTTCAGTATCCTTCAGGAATAATGATATGATAACATTGAAATTGAAAATTGAATGATGATAACATTGAAAAACTGCCTATTACAAAATACACACTCACCACTAAAGTGCTTATAGATTCCAAACGGTATGGGTTACGTTAATAAAAAACCCCTTAAAATGTAGCTAGAGATTGCAGCTTTATCAAATTAAATCAATAATTTGATTACTATTAGGCAATCATGAACAGATCGATGCGCAAGAGTGACATTAAATGGCTGCCTACTGCAAAATCGATAAAATGCTTGTAAAATAGGTGATGATGATGATGATGATTCTAGGTTTATAGAAAAAATAATAACCTTAAAACCTAGCTGGAGTTTTGAGCTTTCATAAATGGGGTCAATCTTCTCGCTATCTCAGATAATGCAGGAGAATTTCGTTGTGGAAAAGTGATATCGACCACATGATACATCTATATCAGGGGTGCCCAAAATCTTCTTATGGAAAAGCAAAAACCAATACATGTAAAGTTGCCCAAAAAAATGCAAACAAATTATTTAATTAATTGAATTAGTTGAAAGCACATTGTGCATTTCGCTTGACCCTTAAAATTATAAGTGAAAAAAATATTATGTTCCCATTTGTCATTGCCGAAAGGCCAACCAATCGCCAACACAAAAAAGCATACACACAAAAACTACAACAACAAAAGCATCGCATTTTTTTTCATACATACAATTTCTTGAGGCAACAAAACAAAAATCCGCGCAGCCCCCACACGTGTTGCTTCGTTGCTGTCACAACAACGACTGATTGAAAGAATGCACCTCTGATCTATATAACCAATCAAATGCTTGTGGAACCTAAGTACGCACAATCACTTTAATCAAAATGGCGTAAAAATTAAGCCAGAGTGACCACCTTTCACCAATTTGGTAAATAAAAAAAATATCCCACCGTCAGCATGATCGAAATTATGGCTGTTAAATCTCGACCCGTTAACGGATTTTAATAATATTATGCCTTATTATTTAGCTAGACTCGTATGCTTTCTATAATGGGATCAATCATCCTTCTATACCCCAAGGTTCGAAAGCAAATCGATTTGGAACGGTGACTTTGAAAAAATTGCTACTTGGGTGCAACCACTAAAATGCTTGTCAACACCAAATGCATAAGTGCATATTAATAATTGACCCCTTAAAATTTAGCCAGAGTCTTATGCTTTCTATATTGGTCCCTAACTTTTCATTATCCTTCAGGAATAATGAGCATATCGATGCGCAAGGATAACATTGAAAAACTGCCTATTACAAAATACACACTCACCACTAAAGTGCTTATAGATTCCAAACGGTACAGGTTACGTTAATAAAAAAACCCCTTAAAATGTAGCTAGAGATTGCAGCTTTATCAAATTAAATCAATAATTTGATTACTATTCGGCAATCATGAACAGATCGATGCGCAAGAGTGACATTAAATGGCTGCCTACTGCAAAATCGATAAAATGCTTGTAGAATATGATGATTCTAGGTTTATAGAAAAACTAATAACCTTAAAACCTAGCTGGAGTTTTGAGCTTTCATAAATGGGGTCAATCTTCTCGCTATCTCAGATAATGCAGGAGAATTTCGTTGTGGAAAAGTGATATCGACCACATGATACATCTATATCAGGAGTGCCCAAAATCTTCTTATGGAAAAGCAAAAACCAATACATGTAAAGTTGCCCAAAAAATGCAAACAAATTATTTAATTAATTGAATTAGTTGAAAGCACATTGTGCATTTCGCTTGACCCTTAAAATTATAAGTGAAAAAAATATAATGTTCCCATTTGTCATTGCCGAAAGACCAACCAATCGCCAACACAAAAAAAGCATACACACAAAAACTACAACAACAAAAGCATCTAATTTGTTTTCATACATACAATTTCTTGAGGCAACAAAACAAAAATCCGCGCAGCCCCCACACGTGTTGCTTCGTTGCTGTCACAACAACGACTGATTGAAACAATGCACCTCTGATCTATATAATCGATCAAATGCTTGTGGAACCTAAGTACGTCTAATCACTTTAATCAAAATGGCGTCAAAATTAAGCCAGAGTGACCACCTTTCACCAATTTGGTAAATAAAAAAAATATCCCACCGGCAGCATGATCGAAATTATGGCTGTTAAATCTCGACCCGTTAACGGATTTTAATAATATTATGCCTTATGATTTAGCTAGACTCGTATGCTTTCTATAATGGTATTAATCATCCTTCTAGACCCCAAGGTTCGAAAGCAAATCGATTTGGAACGGTGACTTTGAAAAAATTGCTACTTGGGTGCAACCACTAAAATGCTTGTCAACACCAAATGCATAAGTGCATATTAATAATTGACCCCTTAAAATTTAGCCAGAGTCTTATGCTTTCTATATTGATCCCTAACTTTTCATTATCCTTCAGGAATAATGAGCATATCGATGCGCAAGGATAACATTGAAAAACTGCCTATTACAAAATACACACTCACCACTAAAGTGCTTATAGATTCCAAACGGTATGGGTTATGTTAATAAAAAACCCCTTAAAATGTAGCTAGAGAATGCAGCTTTATCAAATTATATCAATAATTTAATTACTATTCGGCAATCATGAACAGATCGATGCGCAAGAGTGACGTTAAATGGCTGCCTACTGCAAAATCGATAAAATGCTTGTAAAATATGATGATTCTAGGTTTATAGAAAAAATAATAACCTTAAAACCTAGCTGGAGTTTAGAGCTTTCATAAATGGGGTCAATCTTCTCGTTATTTCAAATAATGCAGGAGAATTTCGTTGTGGAAAAGTGATATCGACCACATGATACATCTATATCAGGGGTGCCCAAAATATTCTTATGGAAAAGCAAAAACCAATACATGTAAAGTTGCCCAAAAAATGCAAACAAATTATTTAATTAATTGAATTAGTTGAAAGCACATTGTGCATTTCGCTTGACCCTTAAAATTATAAGTGAAAAAAATATAATGTTCCCATTTGTCATTGCCGAAAGGCCAACCAATCGCCAAAACAAAAACTACAACAACAAAAGCATCTAATTTTTTTTCATACATAGAATTTCTTGAGGCAACAAAACAAAAATCCGTGCAGCCCCCACACGTGTTGCTTCGTTGCTGTCACAACAACTACTGATTGAAAGAATGCACCTCTGATCTATATAACCAATCAAATGCTTGTGGAACCTGAGTACGCACAATCACTTTAATCAAAATGGCGTCAAAATTAAGCCAGAGTGACCACCTTTCACCAATTTGGTAAATAAAAAAAATATCCCACCGGCAGCATGATCGAAATTATGGCTGTTAAATCTCGACCCGTTAACGGATTTTAATAATATTATGCCTTATTATTTAGCTAGACTCGTATGCTTTCTATAATGGTATCAATCATCCTTCTATACCCCAAGGTTCGAAAGCAAATCGATTTGGAACGGTGACTTTGAAAAAATTGCTACTTGGGTCCAACCACTAAAATGCTTGTCAACACCAAATGCATAAGTGCATATTAATAATTGACCCCTTAAAATTTAGCCAGAGTCTTATGCTTTCTATATTGGTTCCTACCTTTTCATTATCCTTCAGGAATAATGAGCATATCGATGCGCAAGGATAACATTGAAAAACTGCCTATTACAAAATACACACTCACCACTAAAGTGCTTATAGATTCCAAACGGTATGGGTTACGTTAATAAAAAACCCCTTAAAATGTAGCTAGAGATTGCAGCTTTATCAAATTAAATCAATAATTTGATTACTATTAGGCAATCATGAACAGATCGATGCGCAAGAGTGACATTAAATGGCTGCCTACTGCAAAATCGATAAAATGCTTGTAAAATATGATGATTCTAGGTTTATAGAAAAAATAATAACCTTAAAACCTAGCTGGAGTTTTGAGCTTTCATAAATGGGGTCAATCTTCTCGCTATCTCAGATAATGCAGGAGAATTTCGTTGTGGAAAAGTGATATCGACCACATGATACATCTATATCAGGGGTGCCCAAAATCTTCTTATGGAAAAGCAAAAACCAATACATGTAAAGTTGCCCAAAAAAATGCAAACAAATTATTTAATTAATTGAAAGCACATTGTGCATTTCGCTTGACCCTTAAACTTATAAGTGAAAAAAATATTATGTTCCCATTTGTCATTGCCGAAAGGCCAACCAATCGCCAACACAAAAAAGCATACACACAAAAACTACAACAACAAAAGCATCGAATTTTTTTTCATACATACAATTTCTTGAGGCAACAAAACAAAAATCCGCGCAGCCCCCACACGTGTTGCTTCGTTGCTGTCACAACAACGACTGATTGAAAGAATGCACCTCTGATCTATATAACCAATCAAATGCTTGTGGAACCTAAGTACGCACAATCACTTTAATCAAAATGGCGTCAAAATTAAGCCAGAGTGACCACCTTTCACCAATTTGGTAAATAAAAAAAATATCCCACCGTCAGCATGATCGAAATTATGGCTGTTAAATCTCGACCCGTTAACGGATTTTAATAATATTATGCCTTATTATTTAGCTAGACTCGTATGCTTTCTATAATGGTATCAATCATCCTTCTATACCCCAAGGTTCGAAAGCAAATCGATTTGGAACGGTGACTTTGAAAAAATTGCTACTTGGGTGCAACCACTAAAATGCTTGTCAACACCAAATGCATAAGTGCATATTAATAATTGACCCCTTAAAATTTAGCCAGAGTCTTATGCTTTCTATATTGGTCCCTACCTTTTCATTATCCTTCAGGAATAATGAGCATATCGATGCGCAAGGATAACATTGAAAAACTGCCTATTACAAAATACACACTCACCACTAAAGTGCTTATAGATTCCAAACGGTATGGGTTATGTTAATAAAAAACCCCTTAAAATGTAGCTAGAGATTGCAGCTTTATCAAATTAAATCAATAATTTGATTACTATTAGGCAATCATGAACAGATCGATGCGCAAGAGTGACATTAAATGGCTGCCTACTGCAAAATCGATAAAATGCTTGTAAAATATGATGATTCTAGGTTTATAGAAAAACTAATAACCTTAAAACCTAGCTGGAGTTTTGAGCTTTCATAAATGGGGTCAATCTTCTCGCTATCTCAGATAATGCAGGAGAACTTCGTTGTGGAAAAGTGATATCGACCACATGATACATCTATATCAGGGGTGCCCAAAATCTTCTTATGGAAAAGCAAAAACCAATACATGTAAAGTTGACCAAAAAAATGCAAACAAATTATTTAGTTAATTGAATTAGTTGAACGCACATTGTGCATTTCGCTTGACCCTTAAAATTATAAGTGAAAAAAATATAATGTTCCCATTTGTCATTGCCGAAAGGCCAACCAATCGCCAACACAAAAAAGCATACACACAAAAACTACAACAACAAAAGCATCTAATTTTTTTTCATACATACAATTTCTTGAGGAAACAAAACAAAAATCCGCGCAGCCCCCACACGTGTTGCTTCGTTGCTGTCACAACAACGACTGATTGAAAGAATGCACCTCTGATCTATATAACCAATCAAATGCTTGTGGAACCTAAGTACGCACAATCACTTTAATCAAAATGGCGTCAAAATTATGCCAGAGTGACCACCTTTCACCAATTTGGTAAATAAAAAAAATATCCCACCGGCAGCATGATCGAAATTATGGCTGTTAAATCTCGACCCGTTAACGGATTTTAATAATATTATGCCTTATTATTTAGCTAGACTCGTATGCTTTCTATAATGGTATCAATCATCCTTCTATACCCCAAGGTTCGAAAGCAAATCGATTTGGAACGGTGACTTTGAAAAAATTGCTACTTGGGTGCAACCACTAAAATGCTTGTCAACACCAAATGCATAAGTGCATATTAATAATTGACCTCTTAAAATTTAGCCAGAGTCTTATGCTTTCTATATTGGTCCCTACCTTTTCATTATCCTTCAGGAATAATGAGCATATCGATGCGCAAGATAACATTGAAAAACTGCCTATTACAAAACACACACTCACCACTAAAGTGCTTATAGATTCCAAACGGTATGGGTTACGTTAATAAAAAACCCCTTAAAATGTAGCTAGAGATTGCAGCTTTATCAAATTAAATCAATAATTTGATTACTATTCCGCAATCATGAACAGATCGATGCGCAAAAGTGACATTAAATGGCTGCCTACTGCAAAATCGATAAAATGCTTGTAAAATATGATGATTCTAGGTTTATAGAAAAAATAATAACCTTAAAACCTAGCTGGAGTTTTGAGCTTTCATAAATGGGGTCAATCTTCTCGCTATCTCAAATAATGCAGGAGAATTTCGTTGTGGCAAAGTGATATCGACCACATGATACATCTATATCAGGGGTGCCCAAAATATTCTTATGGAAAAGCAAAAACCAATACATGTAAAGTTGCCCAAAAAATGCAAACAAATTATTTAATTAATTGAATTAGTTGAAAGCACATTGTGCATTTCGCTTGACCCTTAAAATTATAAGTGAAAAAAATATAATGTTCCGATTTGTCATTGCCGAAAGCCAACAAATCGCCAAAACAAAAACTACCACAACAAAAGCATCTAATTTTTTTTCATACATACAATTTCTTGAGGCAACAAAACAAAAATCCGCGCAGCCCCCACACGTGTTGCTTCGTTGCTGTCACAACAACGACTGATTGAAAGAATGCACCTCTGATCTATATAATCAATCAAATGCTTGTGGAACCTAAGTACGCACAATCACTTTAATCAAAATGGCGTCAAAATTAAGCCAGAGTGACCACCTTTCACCAATTTGGTAAATAAAAAAAATATCCCCCCGGCAGCATGATCGAAATTATGGCTGTTAAATCTCGACCCGTTAACGGATTTTAATAATATTATGCCTTATTATTTAGCTAGACTCGTATGCTTTCTATAATGGTATCAATCATCCTTCTATACCCCAAGGTTCGAAAGCAAATCGATTTGGAACGGTGACTTTGAAAAAATTGCTACTTGGGTGCAACCACTAAAATGCTTGTCAACACCAAATGCATAAGTGCATATTAATAATTGACCCCTTAAAATTTAGCCAGAGTCTTATGCTTTCTATATTGGTCCCTACCTTTTCATTATCCTTCAGGAATAATGAGCATATCGATGCGCAAGGATAACATTGAAAAACTGCCTATTACAAAATACACACTCACCACTCAAGTGCTTATAGATTCCAAACAGTATGGGTTATGTTAATAAAAAACCCCTTAAAATGTAGCTAGAGATTGCAGCTTTATCAAATTAAATCAATAATTTGATTACTATTAGGCAATCATGAACAGATCGATGCGCAAGAGTGACATTAAATGGCTGCCTACTGCAAAATCGATAAAATGCTTGTAAAATATGATGATTCTAGGTTTATAGAAAAATAATAACCTTAAAACCTAGCTGGAGTTTTGAGCTTTCATAAATGGGGTCAATCTTCTCGCTATCTCAGATAATGCAGGAGAATTTCGTTGTGGAAAAGTGATATCGACCACATGATACATCTATATCAGGGGTGCCCAAAATCTTCTTATGGAAAAGCAAAAACCAATACATGTAAAGTTGCCCAAAAATATGCAAACAAATTATTTAATTAATTGAATTAGTTGAAAGCACATTGCGCATTTCGCTTGACCCTTAAAATTATAAGTGAAAAAAATATAATGTTCCCATTTGTCATTGCCGAAAGGCCAACCAATCGCCAACACAAAAAGCATCTAATTTTTTTTCATACATACAATTTCTTGAGGCAACAAAACAAAAATCCGCGCAGCCCCCACACGTGTTGCTTCGTTGCTGTTACAACAACGACTGATTGAAAGAATGCACCTCTGATCTATATAACCAATCAAGTGCTTGTGGAACCTAAGTACGCACAATCACTTTAATCAAAATGGCGTCAAAATTAAGCCAGAGTGACCACCTTTCACCAATTTGGTAAATAAAAAAAATATCCCACCGCCAGCATGATCGAAATTATGGCTGTTAAATCTCGACCCGTTAACGGATTTTAATAATATTATGCCTTATTATTTAGCTAGACTCGTATGCTTTCTATAATGGTATCAATCATCCTTCTATACCCCAAGGTTCGAAAGCAAATCGATTTGGAACGGTGACTTTGAAAAAATTGCTACTTGGGTGCAACCCTTAAAATGCTTGTCAACACCAAATGCATAAGTGCATATTAATAATTGACCCCTTAAAATTTAGCCAGAGGCTTATGCTTTCTATATTGGTCCCTACCTTTTCATTATCCTTCAGGAATAATGAGCATATCGATGCGCAAGGATAACATTGAAAAACTGCCTATTACAAAATACACACTCACCACTCAAGTGCTTATAGATTCCAAACAGTATGGGTTACGTTAATAAAAAACCCCTTAAAATGTAGCTAGAGATTGCAGCTTTATCAAATTAAACCAATAATTTGATTACTATTAGGCAATCATGAACAGATCGATGCGCAAGAGTGACATTAAATGGCTGCCTACTGCAAAATCGATAAAATGCTTGTAAAATATGATGATTCTAGGTTTATAGAAAAAATAATAACCTTAAAACCTAGCTGGAGTTTTGAGCTTTCATAAATGGGGTCAATCTTCTCGCTATCTCAGATAATGCAGGAGAATTTCGTTGTGGAAAAGTGATATCGACCACATGATACATCTATATCAGGGGTGCCAAAAATCTTCTTATGGAAAAGCAAAAACCAATACATGTAAAGTTGCCCAAAAAATGCAAACAAATTATTTAATTAATTGAATTAGTTGAAAGCACATTGTGCATTTCGCTTGACCCTTAAAATAATAAGTGAAAAAAATATAATGTTCCCATTTGTCATTGCCGAAAGGCCATACAATCGCCAACACAAAAAAGCAGCCCCCACACGTGTTGCTTCGTTGCTGTCACAACAACGACTGATTGAAAGAATGCACCTCTGATCTATATAACCAATCAAATGCTTGTGCAACCTAAGTATGCACAATCACTTTAATCAAAATGGCGTCAAAATTAAGCCAGAGTGACCACCTTTCACCAATTTGGTAAATAAAAAAAATATCCCCCCGGCAGCATGATCAAAATTATGGCTGTTAAATCTCGACCCGTTAACGGATTTTAATAATATTATGCCTTATTATTTAGCTAGACTCGTATGCTTTCTATAATGGTATCAATCATCCTTCTATACCCCAAGGTTCGAAAGCAAATCGATTTGGAACGGTGACTTTGAAAAAATTGCTACTTGGGTGCAACCACTGCTTGTCAACACCAAATGCATAAGTGCATATCAATAATTGACCCCTTAAAATTTAGCCAGATCGCAACCAATCGCAAAAACAAAAACTACAACAACAAAAGCATCTAATTTGTTTTCATACATACAATTTCTTGAGGCAACAAAACAAAAATCCGCGCAGCCCCCACACGTGTTGCTTCGTTGCTGTCACAACAACGACTGATTGAAAGAATGCACCTCTGATCTATATAACCAATCAAATGCTTGTGGAACCTAAGTACGCACAATCACTTTAATCAAAATGGCGTCAAAATTAAGCCAGAGTGACCACCTTTCAATAATTTGGTAAATAAAAAAATATCCCACCGGCAGCATGATCGAAATTATGGCTGTTAAATCTCGACCCGTTAACGGATTTTAATAATATTATGCCTTATTATTTAGCTAGACTCGTATGCTTTCTATAATGGTATCAATCATCCTTCTATACCCCAAGGTTCGAAAGCAAATCGATTTGGAACGGTGACTTTGAAAAAATTGCTACTTGGGTGCAACCACTGCTTGTCAACACCAAATGCATAAGTGCATATCAATAATTGACCCCTTAAAATTTAGCCAGAGTCTTATGCTTTCTATATTGGTCCCTAACTTTTCATTATCCTTCAGGTATAATGAGCATATCGATGCGCAAGGATAACATTGAAAAACTGCCTATTACAAAATACACACTCACCACTCAAGTGCTTATAGATTCCAAACGGTATGGGTTACGTTAATAAAAAACCCCTTAAAATGTAGCTAGAGATTGCAGCTTTATTAAATTAAATCAATAATTTGATTACTATTAGGCAATCATGAACAGATCGATGCGCAAGAGTGACATTAAATGGCTGCCTACTGCAAAATCGATAAAATGCTTGTAAAATATGATGATTCTAGGTTTATAGAAAAAATAATAACCTTAAAACCTAGCTGGAGTTTTGAGCTTTCATAAATGGGGTCAATCTTCTCGCTATCTCAGATAATGCAGGAGAACTTCGTTGTGGAAAAGTGATATCGACCACATGATACATATATATCAGGGGTGCCCAAAATCTTCTTATGGAAAAGCAAAAACCAATACATGTAAAGTTGACCAAAAAAATGCAAACAAATTATTTAGTTAATTGAATTAGTTGAAAGCACATTGTGCATTTC
Source organism: Melieria omissa (assembly GCA_963971225.1). Classification (NCBI taxonomy): domain Eukaryota; kingdom Metazoa; phylum Arthropoda; class Insecta; order Diptera; family Ulidiidae; genus Melieria; species Melieria omissa. The sequence goes on along the minus strand of OZ020268.1, from coordinate 62,882,969 downwards.
GCTTGACCCTTAAAATTATAAGTGAAAAAAATATAATGTTCCCATTTGTCATTGCCGAAAGGCCAACCAATCGCCAAAACAAAAACTACAACAACAAAAGCATCTAATTTTTTTTCATACATACAATTTCTTGAGGAAACAAAACAAAAATCCGCGCAGCCCCCACACGTGTTGCTTCGTTGCTGTCACAACAACGACTGATTGAAAGAATGCACCTCTGATCTATATAACCAATCAAATGCTTGTGGAACCTAAGTACGCACAATCACTTTAATCAAAATGGCGTCAAAATTAAGCCAGAGTGACCACCTTTCACCAATTTGGTAAATAAAAAAAATATCCCACCGCCAGCATGATCGAAATTATGGCTGTTAAATCTCGACCCGTTAACGGATTTTAATAATATTATGCCTTATTATTTAGCTAGACTCGTATGCTTTCTATAATGGTATCAATCATCCTTCTATACCCCAAGGTTCGAAAGCAAATCGATTTGGAACGGTGACTTTGAAAAAATTGCTACTTGGGTGCAACCCTTAAAATGCTTGTCAACACCAAATGCATAAGTGCATATTAATAATTGACCCCTTAAAATTTAGCCAGAGTCTTATGCTTTCTATATTGGTCCCTACCTTTTCATTATCCTTCAGGAATAATGAGCATATCGATGCGCAAGGATAACATTGAAAAACTGCCTATTACAAAATACACACTCACCACTAAAGTGCTTATAGATTCCAAACGGTATGGGTTATGTTAATAAAAAACCCCTTAAAATGTAGCTAGAGATTGCAGCTTTATCAAATTAAATCAATAATTTGATTACTATTAGGCAATCATGAACAGATCGATGCGCAAGAGTGACATTAAATGGCTGCCTACTGCAAAATCGATAAAATGCTTGTAAAATATGATGATTCTAGGTTTATAGAAAAAATAATAACCTTAAAACCTAGCTGGAGTTTTGAGCTTTCATAAATGGGGTCAATCTTCTCGCTATCTCAAATAATGCAGGAGAATTTCGTTGTGGAAAAGTGATATCGACCACATGATACATCTATATCAGGGGTGCCAAAAATCTTCTTATGGAAAAGCAAAAACCAATACATGTAAAGTTGCCCAAAAAATGCAAACAAATTATTTAATTAATTGAATTAGTTGAAAGCACATTGTGCATTTCGCTTGACCCTTAAAATAATAAGTGAAAAAAATATAATGTTCCCATTTGTCATTGCCGAAAGGCCATACAATCGCCAACACAAAAAAGCATACACACAAAAACTACAACAACAAAAGCATCTAATTTTTTTTCATACATACAATTTCTTGAGGCAACAAAACAAAAATCCGCGCAGCCCCCACACGTGTTGCTTCGTTGCTGTCACAACAACGACTGATTGAAAGAATGCACCTCTGATCTATATAACCAATCAAATGCTTGTGCAACCTAAGTATGCACAATCACTTTAATCAAAATGGCGTCAAAATTAAGCCAGAGTGACCACCTTTCACCAATTTGGTAAATAAAAAAAATATCCCCCCGGCAGCATGATCGAAATTATGGCTGTTAAATCTCGACCCGTTAACGGATTTTAATAATATTATGCCTTATTATTTAGCTAGACTCGTATGCTTTCTATAATGGTATCAATCATCCTTCTATACCCCAAGGTTCGAAAGCAAATCGATTTGGAACGGTGACTTTGAAAAAATTGCTACTTGGGTGCAACCACTAAAATGCTTGTCAACACCAAATGCATAAGTGCATATTAATAATTGACCCCTTAAAATTTAGCCAGAGTCTTATGCTTTCTATATTGGTCCCTACCTTTTCATTATCCTTCAAGAATAATGATCATATCGATGCGCAAGGATAACATTGAAAAACTGTCTATTACAAAATACACACTCACCACTAAAGTGCTTATAGATTCCAAACGGTATGGGTTACGTCAATAAAGAACCCCTTAAAATGTAGCTAGAGATTGCAGCTTTATCAAATTAAATCAATAATTTGATTACTATTAGGCAATCATGAACAGATCGATGCGCAAGAGTGATATTAAATGGCTGCCTACTGCAAAATCGATAAAATGCTTGTAAAATATGATGATTTTAGGTTTATAGAAAAAATAATAACCTTAAAACCTAGCTGGAGTTTTGAGCTTTCATAAATGGGGTCAATCTTCTCGCTATCTCAAATAATGCAGGAGAATTTCGTTGTGGAAAAGTGATATCGACCACATGATACATCTATATTAGGGGGTGCCCAAAATATTCTTATGGAAAAGCAAAAACCAATACATGTAAAGTTGCCCAAAAATATGCAAACAAATTATTTAATTAATTGAATTAGTTGAAAGCACATTGTGCATTTCGCTTGACCCTTAAAATTATAAGTGAAAAAAATATAATGTTCCGATTTGTCATTGCCGAAAGGCCAACCAATCGCCAAAACAAAAACTACAACAACAAAAGCATCTAATTTGTTTTCATACATACAATTTCTTGAGGCAACAAAACAAAAATCCGCGCAGCCCCCACACGTGTTGCTTCGTTGCTGTCACAACAACGACTGATTGAAAGAATGCACCTCTGATCTATATAACCAATCAAATGCTTGTGGAACCTAAGTACGCACAATCACTTTAATCAAAATGGCGTCAAAATTAAGCCAGAGTGACCACCTTTCAATAATTTGGTAAATAAAAAAATATCCCACCGGCAGCATGATCGAAATTATGGCTGTTAAATCTCGACCCGTTAACGGATTTTAATAATATTATGCCTTATTATTTAGCTAGACTCGTATGCTTTCTATAATGGTATCAATCATCCTTCTATACCCCAAGGTTCGAAAGCAAATCGATTTGGAACGGTGACTTTGAAAAAATTGCTACTTGGGTGCAACCACTGCTTGTCAACACCAAATGCATAAGTGCATATCAATAATTGACCCCTTAAAATTTAGCCAGAGTCTTATGCTTTCTATATTGGTCCCTAACTTTTCATTATCCTTCAGGTATAATGAGCATATCGATGCGCAAGGATAACATTGAAAAACTGCCTATTACAAAATACACACTCACCACTAAAGTGCTTATAGATTCCAAACGGTATGGGTTACGTTAATAAAAAACCCCTTAAAATGTAGCTAGAGATTGCAGCTTTATTAAATTAAATCAATAATTTGATTACTATTAGGCAATCATGAACAGATCGATGCGCAAGAGTGACATTAAATGGCTGCCTACTGCAAAATCGATAAAATGCTTGTAAAATATGATGATTCTAGGTTTATAGAAAAAATAATAACCTTAAAACCTAGCTGGAGTTTTGAGCTTTCATAAATGGGGTCAATCTTCTCGCTATCTCAGATAATGCAGGAGAACTTCGTTGTGGAAAAGTGATATCGACCACATGATACATCTATATCAGGGGTGCCAAAAATCTTCTTATGGAAAAGCAAAAACCAATACATGTAAAGTTGCCCAAAAAATGCAAACAAATTATTTAATTAATTGAATTAGTTGAAAGCACATTGTGCATTTCGCTTGACCCTTAAAATAATAAGTGAAAAAAATATAATGTTCCCATTTGTCATTGCCGAAAGGCCAACCAATCGCCAACACAAAAAGCATCTAATTTTTTTTCATACATACAATTTCTTGAGGCAACAAAACAAAAATCCGCGCAGCCCCCACACGTGTTGCTTCGTTGCTGTCACAACAACGACTGATTGAAAGAATGCACCTCTGATCTATATAACCAATCAAATGCTTGTGGAACCTAAGTACGCACAATCACTTTAATCAAAATGGCGTCAAAATTAAGCCAGAGTGACCACCTTTCACCAATTTGGTAAATAAAAAAAATATCCCACCGCCAGCATGATCGAAATTATGGCTGTTAAATCTCGACCCGTTAACGGATTTTAATAATATTATGCCTTATTATTTAGCTAGACTCGTATGCTTTCTATAATGGTATCAATCATCCTTCTATACCCCAAGGTTCGAAAGCAAATCGATTTGGAACGGTGACTTTGAAAAAATTGCTACTTGGGTGCAACCCTTAAAATGCTTGTCAACACCAAATGCATAAGTGCATATTAATAATTGACCCCTTAAAATTTAGCCAGAGGCTTATGCTTTCTATATTGGTCCCTACCTTTTCATTATCCTTCAGGAATAATGAGCATATCGATGCGCAAGGATAACATTGAAAAACTGCCTATTACAAAATACACACTCACCACTCAAGTGCTTATAGATTCCAAACAGTATGGGTTACGTTAATAAAAAACCCCTTAAAATGTAGCTAGAGATTGCAGCTTTATCAAATTAAACCAATAATTTGATTACTATTAGGCAATCATGAACAGATCGATGCGCAAGAGTGACATTAAATGGCTGCCTACTGCAAAATCGATAAAATGCTTGTAAAATATGATGATTCTAGGTTTATAGAAAAAATAATAACCTTAAAACCTAGCTGGAGTTTTGAGCTTTCATAAATGGGGTCAATCTTCTCGCTATCTCAGATAATGCAGGAGAATTTCGTTGTGGAAAAGTGATATCGACCACATGATACATCTATATCAGGGGTGCCAAAAATCTTCTTATGGAAAAGCAAAAACCAATACATGTAAAGTTGCCCAAAAAATGCAAACAAATTATTTAATTAATTGAATTAGTTGAAAGCACATTGTGCATTTCGCTTGACCCTTAAAATAATAAGTGAAAAAAATATAATGTTCCCATTTGTCATTGCCGAAAGGCCATACAATCGCCAACACAAAAAAGCAGCCCCCACACGTGTTGCTTCGTTGCTGTCACAACAACGACTGATTGAAAGAATGCACCTCTGATCTATATAACCAATCAAATGCTTGTGCAACCTAAGTATGCACAATCACTTTAATCAAAATGGCGTCAAAATTAAGCCAGAGTGACCACCTTTCACCAATTTGGTAAATAAAAAAAATATCCCCCCGGCAGCACGATCAAAATTATGGCTGTTAAATCTCGACCCGTTAACGGATTTTAATAATATTATGCCTTATTATTTAGCTAGACTCGTATGCTTTCTATAATGGTATCAATCATCCTTCTATACCCCAAGGTTCGAAAGCAAATCGATTTGGAACGGTGACTTTGAAAAAATTGCTACTTGGGTGCAACCACTGCTTGTCAACACCAAATGCATAAGTGCATATCAATAATTGACCCCTTAAAATTTAGCCAGAGTCTTATGCTTTCTATATTGGTCCCTAACTTTTCATTATCCTTCAGGTATAATGAGCATATCGATGCGCAAGGATAACATTGAAAAACTGCCTATTACAAAATACACACTCACCACTAAAGTGCTTATAGATTCCAAACGGTATGGGTTACGTTAATAAAAAACCCCTTAAAATGTAGCTAGAGATTGCAGCTTTATCAAATTAAATCAATAATTTGATTACTATTAGGCAATCATGAACAGATCGATGCGCAAGAGTGACATTAAATGGCTGCCTACTGCAAAATCGATAAAATGCTTGTAAAATATGATGATTCTAGGTTTATAGAAAAAATAATAACCTTAAAACCTAGCTGGAGTTTTGAGCTTTCATAAATGGGGTCAATCTTCTCGCTATCTCAGATAATGCAGGAGAATTTCGTTGTGGAAAAGTGATATCGACCACATGATACATCTATATCAGGGGTGCCAAAAATCTTCTTATGGAAAAGCAAAAACCAATACATTTAAAGTTGCCCAAAAAAATGCAAACAAATTATTTAATTAATTGAATTAGTTGAAAGCACATTGTGCATTTCGCTTGACCCTTAAAATTATAAGTGAAAAAAATATAATGTTCCCATTTGTCATTGCCGAAAGGCCAACCAATCGCCAAAATAAAAACTACAACAACAAAAGCATCTAATTTTTTTTCATACATACAATTTCTTGAGGCAACAAAACAAAAATCCGCGCAGCCCCCACACGTGTTGCTTCGTTGCTGTCACAACAACGACTGATTGAAAGAATGCACCTCTGATCTATATAACCAATCAAATGCTTGTGGAACCTAAGTACGCACAATCACTTTAATCAAAATGGCGTCAAAATTAAGCCAGAGTGACCACCTTTCACCAATTTGGTAAATAAAAAAAATATCCCACCGCCAGCATGATCGAAATTATGGCTGTTAAATCTCGACCCGTTAACGGATTTTAATAATATTATGCCTTATTATTTAGCTAGACTCGTATGCTTTCTATAATGGTATCAATCATCCTTCTATACCCCAAGGTTCGAAAGCAAATCGATTTGGAACGGTGACTTTGAAAAAATTGCTACTTGGGTGCAACCACTAAAATGCTTGTCAACACCAAATGCATAAGTGCATATTAATAATTGACCCCTTAAAATTTAGCCAGAGTCTTATGCTTTCTATATTGGTCCCTACCTTTTCATTATCCTTCAGGAATAATGATCATATCGATGCGCAAGGATAACATTGAAAAACTGTCTATTACAAAATACACACTCACCACTAAAGTGCTTATAGATTCCAAACGGTATGGGTTACGTCAATAAAGAACCCCTTAAAATGTAGCTAGAGATTGCAGCTTTATCAAATTAAATCAATAATTTGATTACTATTAGGCAATCATGAACAGATCGATGCGCAAGAGTGATATTAAATGGCTGCCTACTGCAAAATCGATAAAATGCTTGTAAAATATGATGATTTTAGGTTTATAGAAAAAATAATAACCTTAAAACCTAGCTGGAGTTTTGAGCTTTCATAAATGGGGTCAATCTTCTCGCTATCTCAAATAATGCAGGAGAATTTCGTTGTGGAAAAGTGATATCGACCACATGATACATCTATATTAGGGGGTGCCCAAAATATTCTTATGGAAAAGCAAAAACCAATACATGTAAAGTTGCCCAAAAATATGCAAACAAATTATTTAATTAATTGAATTAGTTGAAAGCACATTGTGCATTTCGCTTGACCCTTAAAATTATAAGTGAAAAAAATATAATGTTCCGATTTGTCATTGCCGAAAGGCCAACCAATCGCCAAAACAAAAACTACAACAACAAAAGCATCTAATTTGTTTTCATACATACAATTTCTTGAGGCAACAAAACAAAAATCCGCGCAGCCCCCACACGTGTTGCTTCGTTGCTGTCACAACAACGACTGATTGAAAGAATGCACCTCTGATCTATATAACCAATCAAATGCTTGTGGAACCTAAGTACGCACAATCACTTTAATCAAAATGGCGTCAAAATTAAGCCAGAGTGACCACCTTTCAATAATTTGGTAAATAAAAAAATATCCCACCGGCAGCATGATCGAAATTATGGCTGTTAAATCTCGACCCGTTAACGGATTTTAATAATATTATGCCTTATTATTTAGCTAGACTCGTATGCTTTCTATAATGGTATCAATCATCCTTCTATACCCCAAGGTTCGAAAGCAAATCGATTTGGAACGGTGACTTTGAAAAAATTGCTACTTGGGTGCAACCACTGCTTGTCAACACCAAATGCATAAGTGCATATCAATAATTGACCCCTTAAAATTTAGCCAGAGTCTTATGCTTTCTATATTGGTCCCTAACTTTTCATTATCCTTCAGGTATAATGAGCATATCGATGCGCAAGGATAACATTGAAAAACTGCCTATTACAAAATACACACTCACCACTAAAGTGCTTATAGATTCCAAACGGTATGGGTTACGTTAATAAAAAACCCCTTAAAATGTAGCTAGAGATTGCAGCTTTATTAAATTAAATCAATAATTTGATTACTATTAGGCAATCATGAACAGATCGATGCGCAAGAGTGACATTAAATGGCTGCCTACTGCAAAATCGATAAAATGCTTGTAAAATATGATGATTCTAGGTTTATAGAAAAAATAATAACCTTAAAACCTAGCTGGAGTTTTGAGCTTTCATAAATGGGGTCAATCTTCTCGCTATCTCAGATAATGCAGGAGAACTTCGTTGTGGAAAAGTGATATCGACCACATGATACATATATATCAGGGGTGCCCAAAATCTTCTTATGGAAAAGCAAAAACCAATACATGTAAAGTTGACCAAAAAAATGCAAACAAATTATTTAGTTAATTGAATTAGTTGAAAGCACATTGTGCATTTCGCTTGACCCTTAAAATTATAAGTGAAAAAAATATAATGTTCCCATTTGTCATTGCCGAAAGGCCAACCAATCGCCAAAACAAAAACTACAACAACAAAAGCATCTAATTTTTTTTCATACATACAATTTCTTGAGGAAACAAAACAAAAATCCGCGCAGCCCCCACACGTGTTGCTTCGTTGCTGTCACAACAACGACTGATTGAAAGAATGCACCTCTGATCTATATAACCAATCAAATGCTTGTGGAACCTAAGTACGCACAATCACTTTAATCAAAATGGCGTCAAAATTAAGCCAGAGTGACCACCTTTCACCAATTTGGTAAATAAAAAAAATATCCCACCGGCAGCATGATCGAAATTATGGCTGTTAAATCTCGACCCGTTAACGGATTTTAATATTATTATGCCTTATTATTTAGCTAGACTCGTATGCTTTCTATAATGGTATCAATCATCCTTCTATACCCCAAGGTTCGAAAGCAAATCGATTTGGAACGGTGACTTTGAAAAAATTGCTACTTGGGTGCAACCACTAAAATGCTTGTCAACACCAAATGCATAAGTGCATATTAATAATTGACCCCTTAAAATTTAGCCAGAGTCTTATGCTTTCTATATTGGTCCCTAACTTTTCATTATCCTTCAGGAATAATGAGCATATCGATGCGCAAGGATAACATTGAAAAACTGCCTATTACAAAATACACACTCACCACTAAAGTGCTTATAGATTCCAAACGGTATGGGTTACGTTAATAAAAAAAAACCCTTAAAATGTAGCTAGAGATTGCAGCTTTATCAAATTAAATCAATAATTTGATTACTATTAGGCAATCATGAACAGATCGATGCGCAAGAGTGACATTAAATGGCTGCCTACTGCAAAATCGATAAAATGCTTGTAAAATATGATGATTCTAGGTTTATAGAAAAAATAATAACCTTAAAACCTAGCTGGAGTTTTGAGCTTTCATAAATGGGGTCAATCTTCTCGCTATCTCAGATAATGCAGGAGAATTTCGTTGTGGAAAAGTGATATCGACCACATGATACATCTATATCAGGGGTGCCCAAAATCTTCTTATGGAAAAGCAAAAACCAATACATGTAAAGTTGCCCAAAAATATGCAAACAAATTATTTAATTAATTGAATTAGTTGAAAGCACATTGTGCATTTCGCTTGACCCTTAAAATTATAAGTGAAAAAAATATAATGTTCCCATTTGTCATTGCCGAAAGGCCAACCAATCGCCAACACAAAAAAGCATACACACAAAAACTACAACAACAAAAGCATCTAATTTGTTTTCATACATACAATCTCTTGAGGCAACAAAACAAAAATCCGCGCAGCCCCCACACGTGTTGCTTCGTTGCTGTCACAACAACGACTGATTGAAAGAATACACCTCTGATCTATATAACCAATCAAATGCTTGTGGAACCTAAGTACGCACAATCACTTTAATCAAAATGGCGTCAAAATTAAGCCAGAGTGACCACCTTTCACCAATTTGGTAAATAAAAAAAATATCCCACCGGCAGCTTGATCGAAATTATGGCTCTTAAATCTCGACCCGGTAACGGATTTTAATAATATTATGCCTTATTATTTAGCTAGACTCGTATGCTTTCTATAATGGTATCAATCATCCTTCTATACCCCAAGGTTCGAAAGCAAATCGATTTGGAACGGTGACTTTGAAAAAATTGCTACTTGGGTGCAACCACTAAAATGCTTGTCAACACCAAATGCATAAGTGCATATTAATAATTGACCCCTTAAAATTTAGCCAGAGTCTTATGCTTTCTATATTGGTCCCTATCTTTTCATTATCCTTCAGGAATAATGAGCATATCGATGCGCTAGGATAACATTGAAAAACTGTCTATTACAAAATACACACTCACCACTAAAGTGCTTATAGATTCCAAACGGTATGGGTTACGTTAATAAAAAACCCCTTAAAATGTAGCTAGAGATTGCAGCTTTATCAAATTAAATCAATAATTTGATTACTATTAGGCAATCATGAACAGATCGATGCGCAAGAGTGACATTAAATGGCTGCCTACTGCAAAATCGATAAAATGCTTGTAAAATATGATGATTCTAGGTTTATAGAAAAAATAATAACCTTAAAACCTAGCTGGAGTTTTGAGCTTTCATAAATGGGGTCAATCTTCTCGCTATCTCAGATAATGCAGGAGAATTTCGTTGTGGAAAAGTGATATCGACCACATGATACATCTATATCAGGGGTGCCCAAAATCTTCTTATGGAAAAGCAAAAACCAATACATGTAAAGTTGCCCAAAAAAAATGCAAACAAATTATTTAATTATTTGAATTAGTTGAAAGCACATTGTGCATTTCGCTTGACCCTTAAAATTATAAGTGAAAAAAATATTATGTTCCCATTTGTCATTGCCGAAAGGCCAACCAATCGCCAAAACAAAAACTACAACAACAAAAGCATCTAATTTTTTTTCATACATAGAATTTCTTGAGGAAACAAAACAAAAATCCGCGCAGCCCGCACACGTGTTGCTTCGTTGCTGTCACAACAACGACTGATTGAAAGAATGCACCTCTGATCTATATAACCAATCAAATGCTTGTGGAACCTAAGTACGCACAATCACTTTAATCAAAATGGCGTCAAAATTAAGCCAGAGTGACCACCTTTCAATAATTTGGTAAATAAAAAAATATCCCACCGGCAGCATGATCGAAATTATGGCTGTTAAATCTCGACCCGTTAACGGATTTTAATAATATTATGCCTTATTATTTAGCAAGACTCGTACGCTTTCTATAATGGTATCAATCATCCTTCTATACCCCAAGGTTCGAAAGCAAATCGATTTGGAACGGTGACTTTGAAAAAATTGCTACTTGGGTGCAACCACTAAAATGCTTGTCAACACCAAATGCATAAGTGCATATTAATAATTGACCCCTTAAAATTTAGCCAGAGTCTTATGCTTTCTATATTGGTCCCTAACTTTTCATTATCCTTCAGGAATAATGAGCATATCGATGCGCAAGGATAACATTGAAAAACTGCCTATTACAAAATACACACTCACCACTAAAGTGCTTATAGATTCCAAACGGTACAGGTTACGTTAATAAAAAACCCCTTAAAATGTAGCTAGAGATCGCAGCTTTATCAAATAAAATCAATAATTTGATTACTATTAGGCAATCATGAACAGATCGATGCGCAAGAGTGACATTAAATGGCTGCCTACTGCAAAATCGATAAAATGCTTGTAAAATATGATGATTCTAGGTTTATAGAAAAAATAATAACCTTAAAACCTAGCTGGAGTTTTGAGCTTTCATAAATGGGGTCAATCTTCTCGCTATCTCAGATAATGCAGGAGAACTTCGTTGTGGAAAAGTGATATCGACCACATGATACATCTATATCAGGGGTGCCCAAAATCTTCTTATGGAAAAGCAAAAACCAATACATGTAAAGTTGACCAAAAAAATGCAAACAAATTATTTAGTTAATTGAATTAGTTGAAAGCACATTGTGCATTTCGCTTGACCCTTAAAATTATAAGTGAAAAAAATATAATGTTCCCATTTGTCATTGCCGAAAGGCCAACCAATCGCCAAAACAAAAACTACAACAACAAAAGCATCTAATTTTTTTTCATACATAGAATTTCGTGAGGAAACAAAAAAAAAAAACCCGCGCAGCCCCCACACGTGTTGCTTCGTTGCTGTCACAACAACGACTGATTGAAAGAATGCACCTCTGATCTATATAACCAATCAAATGCTTGTGGAACCTAAGTACGCACAATCACTTTAATCAAAATGGCGTCAAAATTAAGCCAGAGTGACCACCTTTCAATAATTTGGTAAATAAAAAAATATCCCACCGGCAGCATGATCGAAATTATGGCTGTTAAATCTCGACCCGTTAACGGATTTTAATAATATTATGCCTTATTATTTAGCTACACTCGTATGCTTTCTATAATGGTATCAATCATCCTTCTATACCCCAAGGTTCGAAAGCAAATCGATTTGGAACGGTGACTTTGAAAAAATTGCTACTTGGGTGCAACCACTAAAATGCTTGTCAACACCAAATGCATAAGTGCATATTAATAGTTGACCCCTTAAAATTTAGCCAGAGTCTTATGCTTTCTATATTGGTCCCTACCTTTTCATTATCCGTCAGGAATAATGAGCATATCGATGCGCAAGGATAACATTGAAAAACTGCCTATTACAAAATACACACTCACCACTAAAGTGCTTATAGATTCCAAACGGTATGGGTTACGTTAATAAAAAACCCCTTAAAATGTAGCTAGAGATTGCAGCTTTATCAAATTAAATCAATAATTTGATTACTATTCCGCAATCATGAACAGATCGATGCGCAAAAGTGACATTAAATGGCTGCCTACTGCAAAATCGATAAAATGCTTGTAAAATATGATGATTCTAGGTTTATAGAAAAAATATTAACCTTAAAACCTAGCTGGAGTTTTGAGCTTTCATAAATGGGGTCAATCTTCTCGTTATCTCAAATAATGCAGGAGAATTTCGTTGTGGAAAAGTGATATCGACCACATGATACATCTATATCAGGGGTGCCCAAAATCTTCTTATGGAAAAGCAAAAACCAATACATGTAAAGTTGCCCAAAAAAAATGCAAACAAATTATTTAATTAATTGAATTAGTTGAAAGCACATTGTGCATTGCGCTTGACCCTTAAAATTATAAGTGAAAAAATATAATGTTCCCATTTGCATTGCCGAAAGGCCAACCAATCGCCAACACAAAAAAGCATACACACAAAAACTACAACAACAAAAGCATCTAATTTTTGTTCATACATACAATTTCTTGAGGCAACAAAACAAAAATCCGCGCAGCCCCCACACGTGTTGCTTCGTTGCTGTCACAACAACGACTGATTGAAAGAATGCACCTCTGATCTATATAATCAATCAAATGCTTGTGGAACCTAAGTACGCACAATCACTTTAATCAAAATGGCGTCAAAATTAAGCCAGAGTGACCACCTTTCACCAATTTGGTAAATAAAAAAAATATCCCACCGGCAGCATGATCGAAATTATAGCTGTTAAATCTCGACCCGTTAACGGATTTTAATAATATTATGCCTTATTATTTAGCTAGACTCGTATGCTTTCTATAATGGTATCAATCATCCTTCTATACCCCAAGGTTTGAAAGCAAATCGATTTGGAATGGTGACTTTGAAAAAATTGCTACTTGGGTCCAACCACTAAAATGCTTGTCAACACCAAATACATAAGTGCATATTAATAATTGACCCCTTAAAATGTAGCCAGAGTCTTATGCTTTCTATATTGGTCCCTAACTTTTCATTATCCTTCAGGAATAATGAGCATATCGATGCGCAAGGATAGCATTGAAAAACTGCCTATTACAAAATACACACTCACCACTAAAGTGCTTATAGATTCCAAATGGTATGGGTTACGTTAATAAAAACCCCCTTAAAATGTAGCTAGAGATTGCAGCTTTAACCAATTAAATCAATAATTTGATTACTATTCCGCAATCATGAACAGATCGATGCGCAAAAGTGACATTAAATGGCTGCCTACTGCAAAATCGATAAAATGCTTGTAAAATATGATGATTCTAGGTTTATAGAAAAAATAATAACCTTAAAACCTAGCTGGAGTTTTGAGTTTTCATAAATGGGGTCAATCTTCTCGCTATCTCAGATAATGCAGGAGAATTTCGTTGTGGAAAAGTGATATCGACCACATGATACATCTATATCAGGGGTGCCCAAAATCTTCTTATGGAAAAGCAAAAACCAATACATGTAAAGTTGACCAAAAAAAATGCAAACAAATTATTTAATTAATTGAATTAGTTGAAAGCACATTGTGCATTTCGCTTGACCCTTAAAATTATAAGTGAAAAAAATATAATGTTCCCATTTGTCATTGCCGAAAGGCCAACCAATCGCCAACACAAAAAAGCATACACACAAAAACTACAACAACAAAAGCATCTAATTTTTTTTCATACATACAATTTCTTGAGGCAACAAAACAAAAATCAGCGCAGCCCCCACACGTGTTGCTTCGTTGCTGTCACAACAACGACTGATTGAAAGAATGCACCTCTGATCTATATAACCAATCAAATGCTTGTGGAACCTAAGTACGCACAATCACTTTAATCAAAATGGCGTCAAAATTAAGCCAGAGTGACCACCTTTCACCAATTTGGTAAATAAAAAAAATATCCCACCGTCAGCATGATCGAAATTATGGCTGTTAAATCTCGACCCGTTAACGGATTTTAATAATATTATGCCTTATTATTTAGCTAGACTCGTATGCTTTCTATAATGGTATCAATCATCCTTCTATACCCCAAGGTTCGAAAGCAAATCGATTTGGAACGGTGACTTTGAAAAAATTGCTACTTGGGTGCAACCACTAAAATGCTTGTCAACACCAAATGCATAAGTGCATATTAATAATTGACCCCTTAAAATTTAGCCAGAGTCTTATGCTTTCTATATTGGTCCCTAACTTTTCATTATCCTTCAGGAATAATGAGCATATCGATGCGCAAGGATAACATTGAAAAACTGCCTATTACAAAATACACACTCACCACTAAAGTGCTTATAGATTCCAAACGGTACAGGTTACGTTAATAAAAAACCCCTTAAAATGTAGCTAGAGATCGCAGCTTTATCAAATTAAATCAATAATTTGATTACTATTAGGCAATCATGAACAGATCGATGCGCAAGAGTGACATTAAATGGCTGCCTACTGCAAAATCGATAAAATGCTTGTAAAATATGATGATTCTAGGTTTATAGAAAAACTAATAACCTTAAAACCTAGCTGGAGTTTTGAGCTTTCATAAATGGGGTCAATCTTCTCGCTATCTCAGATAATGCAGGAGAACTTCGTTGTGGAAAAGTGATATCGACCACATGATACATCTATATCAGGGGTGCCCAAAATCTTCTTATGGAAAAGCAAAAACCAATACATGTAAAGTTGACCAAAAAAATGCAAACAAATTATTTAGTTAATTGAATTAGTTGAAAGCACATTGTGCATTTCGCTTGACCCTTAAAATTATAAGTGAAAAAAATATAATGTTCCCATTTGTCATTGCCGAAAGGCCAACCAATCGCCAACACAAAAAAGCATACACACAAAAACTACAACAACAAAAGCATCTAATTTTTTTTCATACATACAATTTCTTGAGGCAACAAAACAAAAATCCGCGCAGCCCCCACACGTGTTGCTTCGTTGCTGTCACAACAACGACTGATTGAAAGAATGCACCTCTGATCTATATAATCAATCAAATGCTTGTGGAACCTAAGTACGCACAATCACTTTAATCAAAATGGCGTCAAAATTAAGCCAGAGTGACCACCTTTCACCAATTTGGTAAATAAAAAAAATATCCCCCCGGCAGCATGATCGAAATTATGGCTGTTAAATCTCGACCCGTTAACGGATTTTAATAATATTATGCCTTATTATTTAGCTAGACTCGTATGCTTTCTATAATGGTATCAATCATCCTTCTATACCCGATTTGGAACGGTGACTTTGAAAAAATTGCTACTTGGGTGCAACCACTAAAATGCTTGTCAACACCAAATGCATAAGTGCATATTAATAATTGACCCCTTAAAATTTAGCCAGAGTCTTATGCTTTCTATATTGGTCCCTAACTTTTCATTATCCGTCAGGAATAATGAGCATATCGATGCGCAAGGATAACATTGAAAAACTGCCTATTACAAAATACACACTCACCACTCAAGTGCTTATAGATTCCAAACGGTATGGGTTACGTTAATAAAGAACCCCTTAAAATGTAGCTAGAGATTGCAGCTTTATCAAATTAAATCAATAATTTGATTACTATTAGGCAATCATGAACAGATCGATGCGCAAGAGTGACATTAAATGGCTGCCTACTGCAAAATCGATAAAATGCTTGTAAAATATGATGATTCTAGGTTTATAGAAAAAATAATAACCTTAAAACCTAGCTGGAGTTTTGAGCTTTCATAAATGGGGTCAATCTTCTCGCTATCTCAAATAATGCAGGAGAATTTCGTTGTGGAAAAGTGATATCGACCACATGATACATCTATATCAGGGGTGCCCAAAGTCTTCTTATGGAAAAGCAAAAACCAATACATTTAAAGTTGCCCAAAAAAATGCAAACAAATTATTTAATTAATTGAATTAGTTGAAAGCACATTGTGCATTTCGCTTGACCCTTAAAATTATAAGTGAAAAAATATTATGTTCCCATTTGTCATTGCCGAAAGGCCAACCAATCGCCAACACAAAAAAGCATACACACAAAAACTACAACAACAAAAGCATCGAATTTTTTTTCATACATACAATTTCTTGAGGCAACAAAACAAAAATCCGCGCAGCCCCCACACGTGTTGCTTCGTTGCTGTCACAACAACGACTGATTGAAAGAATGCACCTCTGATCTATATAACCAATCAAATGCTTGTGGAACCTAAGTACGCACAATCACTTTAATCAAAATGGCGTCAAAATTAAGCCAGAGTGACCACCTTTCACCAATTTGGTAAATAAAAAAAATATCCCACCGTCAGCATGATCGAAATTATGGCTGTTAAATCTCGACCCGTTAACGGATTTTAATAATATTATGCCTTATTATTTAGCTAGACTCGTATGCTTTCTATAATGGTATCAATCATCCTTCTATACCCCAAGGTTCGAAAGCAAATCATTTGGAACGGTGACTTTGAAAAAATTGCTACTTGGGTGCAACCACTAAAATGCTTGTCAACACCAAATGCATAAGTGCATATTAATAATTGACCCCTTAAAATTTAGCCAGAGTCTTATGCTTTCTATATTGGTCCCTAACTTTTCATTATCCTTCAGGAATAATGAGCATATCGATGCGCAAGGATAACATTGAAAAACTGCCTATTACAAAATACACACTCACCACTAAAGTGCTTATAGATTCCAAACGGTACAGGTTACGTTAATAAAAAAACCCCTTAAAATGTAGCTAGAGATCGCAGCTTTATCAAATTAAATCAATAATTTGATTACTATTAGGCAATCATGAACAGATCGATGCGCAAGAGTGACATTAAATGGCTGCCTACTGCAAAATCGATAAAATGCTTGTAAAATATGATGATTCTAGGTTTATAGAAAAACTAATAACCTTAAAACCTAGCTGGAGTTTTGAGCTTTCATAAATGGGGTCAATCTTCTCGCTATCTCAGATAATGCAGGAGAACTTCGTTGTGGAAAAGTGATATCGACCACATGATACATCTATATCAGGGGTGCCCAAAATCTTCTTATGGAAAAGCAAAAACCAATACATGTAAAGTTGACCAAAAAAATGCAAACAAATTATTTAGTTAATTGAATTAGTTGAAAGCACATTGTGCATTTCGCTTGACCCTTAAAATTATAAGTGAAAAAAATATAATGTTCCCATTTGTCATTGCCGAAAGGCCAACCAATCGCCAACACAAAAAAGCATACACACAAAAACTACAACAACAAAAGCATCTAATTTTTTTTCATACATACAATTTCTTGAGGCAACAAAACAAAAATCCGCGCAGCCCCCACACGTGTTGCTTCGTTGCTGTCACAACAACGACTGATTGAAAGAATGCACCTCTGATCTATATAATCAATCAAATGCTTGTGGAACCTAAGTACGCACAATCACTTTAATCAAAATGGCGTCAAAATTAAGCCAGAGTGACCACCTTTCACCAATTTGGTAAATAAAAAAAATATCCCCCCGGCAGCATGATCGAAATTATGGCTGTTAAATCTCGACCCGTTAACGGATTTTAATAATATTATGCCTTATTATTTAGCTAGACTCGTATGCTTTCTATAATGGTATCAATCATCCTTCTATACCCGATTTGGAACGGTGACTTTGAAAAAATTGCTACTTGGGTGCAACCACTAAAATGCTTGTCAACACCAAATGCATAAGTGCATATTAATAATTGACCCCTTAAAATTTAGCCAGAGTCTTATGCTTTCTATATTGGTCCCTACCTTTTCATTATCCGTCAGGAATAATGAGCATATCGATGCGCAAGGATAACATTGAAAAACTGCCTATTACAAAATACACACTCACCACTCAAGTGCTTATAGATTCCAAACGGTATGGGTTACGTTAATAAAGAACCCCTTAAAATGTAGCTAGAGATTGCAGCTTTATCAAATTAAATCAATAATTTGATTACTATTAGGCAATCATGAACAGATCGATGCGCAAGAGTGACATTAAATGGCTGCCTACTGCAAAATCGATAAAATGCTTGTAAAATATGATGATTCTAGGTTTATAGAAAAAATAATAACCTTAAAACCTAGCTGGAGTTTTGAGCTTTCATAAATGGGGTCAATCTTCTCGCTATCTCAAATAATGCAGGAGAATTTCGTTGTGGAAAAGTGATATCGACCACATGATACATCTATATCAGGGGTGCCCAAAGTCTTCTTATGGAAAAGCAAAAACCAATACATTTAAAGTTGCCCAAAAAAATGCAAACAAATTATTTAATTAATTGAATTAGTTGAAAGCACATTGTGCATTTCGCTTGACCCTTAAAATTATAAGTGAAAAAAATATAATGTTCCCATTTGTCATTGCCGAAAGGCCAACCAATCGCCAAAACAAAAACTACAACAACAAAAGCATCTAATTTTTTTTCATACATACAATTTCTTGAGGCAACAAAACAAAAATCCGCGCAGCCCCCACACGTGTTGCTTCGTTGCTGTCACAACAACGACTGATTGAAAGAATGCACCTCTGATCTATATAATCAATCAAATGCTTGTGGAACCTAAGTACGCACAATCACTTTAATCAAAATGGCGTCAAAATTAAGCCAGAGTGACCACCTTTCAATAATTTGGTAAATAAAAAAATATCCCACCGGCAGCATGATCGAAATTATGGCTGTTAAATCTCGACCCGTTAACGGATTTTAATAATATTATGCCTTATTATTTAGCTAGACTCGTATGCTTTCTATAATGGTATCAATCATCCTTCTATACCCCAAGGTTCGAAAGCAAATCGATTTGGAACGGTGACTTTGAAAAAATTGCTACTTGGGTGCAACCACTAAAATTCTTGTCAACACCAAATGCATAAGTGCATATTAATAATTGACCCCTTAAAATTTAGCCAGAGTCTTATGCTTTCTATATTGGTCCCTAACTTTTCATTATCCTTCAGGAATAATGAGCATATCGATGCGCAAGGATAACATTGAAAAACTGCCTATTACAAAATACACACTCACCACTAAAGTGCTTATAGATTCCAAACGGTATGGGTTACGTTAATAAAAAACCCCTTAAAATGTAGCTAGAGATTGCAGCTTTATCAATTTAAATCAATAATTTGATTACTATTAGGCAATCATGAACAGATCGATGCGCAAGAGTGACATTAAATGGCTGCCTACTGCAAAATCGATAAAATGCTTGTAAAATATGATGATTCTAGGTTTATAGAAAAAATAATAACCTTAAAACCTAGCTGGAGTTTTGAGCTTTCATAAATGGGGTCAATCTTCTCGCTATCTCAGATAATGCAGGAGAATGTCGTTGTGGAAAAGTGATATCGACCACATGATACATCTATATCAGGGGTGCCAAAAATCTTCTTATGGAAAAGCAAAAACCAATACATGTAAAGTTGACCAAAAAAATGCAAACAAATTATTTAATTAATTGAATTAGTTGAAAGCACATTGTGCATTTCGCTTGACACTTAAAATTATAAGTGAAAAAAATATAATGTTCCCATTTGTCATTGCCGAAAGGCCAACCAATCGACAAAACAAAAACTACAACAACAAAAGCATCTAAGTTTTTTTCATACATACAATTTCTTGAGGCAACAAAACAAAAATCCGCGCAGCCCCCACACGTGTTGCTTCGTTGCTGTCACAACAACGACTGATTGAAAGAATGCATCTCTGATCTATATAACCAATCAAATGCTTGTGGAACCTAAGTACGCACAATCACTTTAATCAAAATGGCGTCAAAATTAAGCCAGAGTGACCACCTTTCACCAATTTGGTAAATAAAAAAAATATCCCACCGGCAGCATGATCGAAATTATGGCTGTTAAATCTCGACCCGTTAACGGATTTTAATAATATTATGCCTTATTATTTAGCTAGACTCGTATGCTTTCTATAATGGTATCAATCATCCTTCTATACCCCAAGGTTCGAAAGCAAATCATTTGGAACGGTGACTTTGAAAAAATTGCTACTTGGGTGCAACCACTAAAATGCTTGTCAACACCAAATGCATAAGTGCATATTAATAATTGACCCCTTAAAATTTAGCCAGAGTCTTATGCTTTCTATATTGGTCCCTACCTTTTCATTATCCTTCAGGAATAATGAGCATATCGATGCGCAGGGATAACATTGAAAAACTGCCTATTACAAAATACACACTCACCACTAAAGTACTTATAGATTCCAAACGGTATGGGTTACGTTAATAAAAAACCCCTTAAAATGTAGCTAGAGAATGCAGCTTTATCAAATTAAATCAATAATTTCATTACTATTCGGCAATCATGAACAGATCGATGCGCAAGGGTGACATTAAATGGCTGCCTACTGCAAAATCGATAAAATGCTTGTAAAATATGATGATTCTAGGTTTATAGAAAAAATAATAACCTTAAAACCTAGCTGGAGTTTTGAGCTTTCATAAATGGGGTCAATCTTCTCGCTATCTCAGATAATGCAGGAGAATTTCGTTGTGGAAAAGTGATATCGACCACATGATACATCTATATCAGGGGTGCCAAAAATCTTCTTATGGAAAAGCAAAAACCATTACACGTAAAGTTGCCCAAAAAATGCAAACAAATTATTTAATTAATTGAATTAGTTGAAAGCACATTGTGCATTTCGCTTAACCCTTAAAATTATAAGTGAAAAAAATATAATGTATATAATGTATAACGCCAACACAAAAACTACAACAACAAAAGCATCTAAGTTTTTTTCATACATACAATTTCTTGAGGCAACAAAACAAAAATCCGCGCAGCCCCCACACGTGTTGCTTCGTTGCTGTCACAACAACGACTGATTGAAAGAATGCACCTCTGATCTATATAACCAATCAAATGCTTGTGGAACCTAAGTACGCACAATCACTTTAATCAAAATGGCGTCAAAATGAAGCCAGAGTGACCACCTTTCACCAATTTGGTAAATAAAAAAAATATCCCCCCGGCAGCATGATCGAAATTATGGCTGTTAAATCTCGACCCGTTAACGGATTTTAATAATATTATGCCTTATTATTTAGCTAGACTCGTATGCTTTCTATAATGGTATCAATCATCCTTCTATACCCCAAGGTTCGAAAGCAAATCGATTTTGAACGGTGACTTTGAAAAAATTGCTACTTGGGTGCAACCACTAAAATGCTTGTCAACACCAAATGCATAAGTGCATATTAATAATTGACCCCTTAAAATTTAGCCAGAGTCTTATGCTTTCTATATTGGTCCCTAACTTTTCATTATCCTTCAGGAATAATGAGCATATCGATGCGCAAGGATAACATTGAAAAACTGCCTATTACAAAATACACACTCACAACTAAAGTGCTTATAGATTCCAAACGGTACAGGTTACGTTAATAAAAAACCCCTTAAAATGTAGCTAGAGATCGCAGCTTTATCAAATTAAATCAATAATTTGATTACTATTCGGCAATCATGAACAGATCGATGCGCAAGAGTGACATTAAATGGCTGCCTACTGCAAAATCGATGAAATGCTTGTAAAATATGATGATTCTAGGTTTATAGAAAAACTAATAACCTTAAAACCTAGCTGGAGTTTTGAGCTTTCATAAATGGGGTCAATCTTCTCGCTATCTCAGATAATGCAGGAGAATGTCGTTGTGGAAAAGTGATATCGACCACATGATACATCTATATCAGGGGTGCCCAAAATCTTCTTATGGAAAAGCAAAAACCAATACATGTAAAGTTGCCCAAAAAATGCAAACAAATTATTTAATTAATTGAATTAGTTGAAAGCACATTGCGCATTTCGCTTGACCCTTAAAATTATAAGTGAAAAAAATATAATGTTCCCATTTGTCATTGCCGAAAGGCCAACCAATCGCCAACACAAAAAAGCATCTAATTTTTTTTCATACATACAATTTCTTGAGGCAACAAAACAAAAATCCGCGCAGCCCCCACACGTGTTGCTTCGTTGCTGTCACAACAACGACTGATTGAAAGAATGCACCTCTGATCTATATAACCAATCAAATGCTTGTGGAACCTAAGTACGCACAATCACTTTAATCAAAATGGCGTCAAAATTAAGCCAGAGTGACCACCTTTCACCAATTTGGTAAATAAAAAAAATATCCCACCGCCAGCATGATCGAAATTATGGCTGTTAAATCTCGACCCGTTAACGGATTTTAATAATATTATGCCTTATTATTTAGCTAGACTCGTATGCTTTCTATAATGGTATCAATCATCCTTCTATACCCCAAGGTTCGAAAGCAAATCGATTTGGAACGGTGACTTTGAAAAAATTGCTACTTGGGTGCAACCACTAAAATGCTTGTCAACACCAAATGCATAAGTGCATATTAATAATTGACCCCTTAAAATTTAGCCAGAGTCTTATGCTTTCTATATTGGTCCCTACCTTTTCATTATCCTTCAGGAATAATGAGCATATCGATGCGCAAGGATAACATTGAAAAACTGCCTATTACAAAATACACACTCACCACTAAAGTGCTTATAGATTCCAAACGGTATGGGTTACGTTAATAAAAAATCCCTTAAAATGTAGCTAGAGATTGCAGCTTTATCAAATTAAATCAATAATTTGAATACTATTAGGCAATCATGAACAGATCGATGCGCAAGAGTGACATTAAATGGCTGCCTACTGCAAAATCGATAAAATGCTTGTAAAATATGATGATTCTAGGTTTATAGAAAAAATAATAACCTTAAAACCTAGCTGGAGTTTTGAGCTTTCATAAATGGGGTCACTCTTCTCGCTATCTCAAATAATGCAGGAGAATTTCATTGTGGAAAAGTGATATCGACCACATGATACATCTATATCAGGGGTGCCCAAAATCTTCTTATGGAAAAGCTAAAACCAATACATGTAAAGTTGCCCAAAAAAATGCAAACAAATTATTTAATTAATTGAATTAGTTGAAAGCACATTGTGCATTTCGCTTGACCCTTAAAATTATAAGTGAAAAAAATATTTGTCATTGCCGAAAGGCCAACCAATCGCCAAAACAAAAACTACAACAACAAAAGCATCAAATTTTTTTCATACATACAATTTCTTGAGGCAACAAAACAAAAATCCGCGCAGCCCCCACACGTGTTGCTTCGTTGCTGTCACAACAACGACTGATTGAAAGAATGCACCTCTGATCTATATAACCAATCAAATGCTTGTGGAACCTAAGTACGCACAATCACTTTAATCAAAATGGCGTCAAAATTAAGCCAGAGTGACCACCTTTCACCAATTTGGTAAATAAAAAAAATATCCCACCGCCAGCATGATCGAAATTATGGCTGTTAAATCTCGACCCGTTAACGGATTTTAATAATATTATGCCTTATTATTTAGCTACACTCGAATGCTTTCTATAATGGTATCAATCATCCTTCTATACCCCAAGGTTCGAAAGCAAATCGATTTGGAACGGTGACTTTGAAAAAATTGCTACTTGGGTGCAACCACTAAAATGCTTGTCAACACCAAATGCATAAGTGCATATTAATAATTGACCCCTTAAAATTTAGCCAGAGTCTTATGCTTTCTATATTGGTCCCTAACTTTTCATTATCCTTCAGGAATAATGAGCATATCGATGCGCAAGGATAACATTGAAAAACTGCCTATTACAAAATACACACTCACCACTAAAGTGCTTATAGATTCCAAACGGTACAGGTTACGTTAATAAAAAACCCCTTAAAATGTAGCTAGAGATCGCAGCTTTATCAAATTAAATCAATAATTTGATTACTATTAGGCAATCATGAACAGATCGATGCGCAAGAGTGACATTAAATGGCTGCCTACTGCAAAATCGATAAAATGCTTGTAAAATATGATGATTCTAGGTTTATAGAAAAACTAATAACCTTAAAACCTAGCTGGAGTTTTGAGCTTTCATAAATGGGGTCAATCTTCTCGCTATCTCAGATAATGCAGGAGAACTTCGTTGTGGAAAAGTGATATCGACCACATGATACATCTATATCAGGGGTGCCCAAAATCTTCTTATGGAAAAGCAAAAACCAATACATGTAAAGTTGACCAAAAAAATGCAAACAAATTATTTAGTTAATTGAATTAGTTGAAAGCACATTGTGCATTTCGCTTGACCCTTAAAATTATAAGTGAAAAAAATATAATGTTCCCATTTGTCATTGCCGAAAGGCCAACCAATCGCCAACACAAAAAAGCATACACACAAAAACTACAACAACAAAAGCATCTAATTTTTTTTCATACATACAATTTCTTGAGGCAACAAAACAAAAATCCGCGCAGCCCCCACACGTGTTGCTTCGTTGCTGTCACAACAACGACTGATTGAAAGAATGCACCTCTGATCTATATAATCAATCAAATGCTTGTGGAACCTAAGTACGCACAATCACTTTAATCAAAATGGCGTCAAAATTAAGCCAGAGTGACCACCTTTCACCAATTTGGTAAATAAAAAAAATATCCCCCCGGCAGCATGATCGAAATTATGGCTGTTAAATCTCGACCCGTTAACGGATTTTAATAATATTATGCCTTATTATTTAGCTAGACTCGTATGCTTTCTATAATGGTATCAATCATCCTTCTATACCCGATTTGGAACGGTGACTTTGAAAAAATTGCTACTTGGGTGCAACCACTAAAATGCTTGTCAACACCAAATGCATAAGTGCATATTAATAATTGACCCCTTAAAATTTAGCCAGAGTCTTATGCTTTCTATATTGGTCCCTAACTTTTCATTATCCGTCAGGAATAATGAGCATATCGATGCGCAAGGATAACATTGAAAAACTGCCTATTACAAAATACACACTCACCACTCAAGTGCTTATAGATTCCAAACGGTATGGGTTACGTTAATAAAGAACCCCTTAAAATGTAGCTAGAGATTGCAGCTTTATCAAATTAAATCAATAATTTGATTACTATTAGGCAATCATGAACAGATCGATGCGCAAGAGTGACATTAAATGGCTGCCTACTGCAAAATCGATAAAATGCTTGTAAAATATGATGATTCTAGGTTTATAGAAAAAATAATAACCTTAAAACCTAGCTGGAGTTTTGAGCTTTCATAAATGGGGTCAATCTTCTCGCTATCTCAAATAATGCAGGAGAATTTCGTTGTGGAAAAGTGATATCGACCACATGATACATCTATATCAGGGGTGCCCAAAGTCTTCTTATGGAAAAGCAAAAACCAATACATTTAAAGTTGCCCAAAAAAATGCAAACAAATTATTTAATTAATTGAATTAGTTGAAAGCACATTGTGCATTTCGCTTGACCCTTAAAATTATAAGTGAAAAAATATTATGTTCCCATTTGTCATTGCCGAAAGGCCAACCAATCGCCAACACAAAAAAGCATACACACAAAAACTACAACAACAAAAGCATCGAATTTTTTTTCATACATACAATTTCTTGAGGCAACAAAACAAAAATCCGCGCAGCCCCCACACGTGTTGCTTCGTTGCTGTCACAACAACGACTGATTGAAAGAATGCACCTCTGATCTATATAACCAATCAAATGCTTGTGGAACCTAAGTACGCACAATCACTTTAATCAAAATGGCGTCAAAATTAAGCCAGAGTGACCACCTTTCACCAATTTGGTAAATAAAAAAAATATCCCACCGTCAGCATGATCGAAATTATGGCTGTTAAATCTCGACCCGTTAACGGATTTTAATAATATTATGCCTTATTATTTAGCTAGACTCGTATGCTTTCTATAATGGTATCAATCATCCTTCTATACCCCAAGGTTCGAAAGCAAATCATTTGGAACGGTGACTTTGAAAAAATTGCTACTTGGGTGCAACCACTAAAATGCTTGTCAACACCAAATGCATAAGTGCATATTAATAATTGACCCCTTAAAATTTAGCCAGAGTCTTATGCTTTCTATATTGGTCCCTAACTTTTCATTATCCTTCAGGAATAATGAGCATATCGATGCGCAAGGATAACATTGAAAAACTGCCTATTACAAAATACACACTCACCACTAAAGTGCTTATAGATTCCAAACGGTACAGGTTACGTTAATAAAAAAACCCCTTAAAATGTAGCTAGAGATCGCAGCTTTATCAAATTAAATCAATAATTTGATTACTATTAGGCAATCATGAACAGATCGATGCGCAAGAGTGACATTAAATGGCTGCCTACTGCAAAATCGATAAAATGCTTGTAAAATATGATGATTCTAGGTTTATAGAAAAACTAATAACCTTAAAACCTAGCTGGAGTTTTGAGCTTTCATAAATGGGGTCAATCTTCTCGCTATCTCAGATAATGCAGGAGAACTTCGTTGTGGAAAAGTGATATCGACCACATGATACATCTATATCAGGGGTGCCCAAAATCTTCTTATGGAAAAGCAAAAACCAATACATGTAAAGTTGACCAAAAAAATGCAAACAAATTATTTAGTTAATTGAATTAGTTGAAAGCACATTGTGCATTTCGCTTGACCCTTAAAATTATAAGTGAAAAAAATATAATGTTCCCATTTGTCATTGCCGAAAGGCCAACCAATCGCCAACACAAAAAAGCATACACACAAAAACTACAACAACAAAAGCATCTAATTTTTTTTCATACATACAATTTCTTGAGGCAACAAAACAAAAATCCGCGCAGCCCCCACACGTGTTGCTTCGTTGCTGTCACAACAACGACTGATTGAAAGAATGCACCTCTGATCTATATAATCAATCAAATGCTTGTGGAACCTAAGTACGCACAATCACTTTAATCAAAATGGCGTCAAAATTAAGCCAGAGTGACCACCTTTCACCAATTTGGTAAATAAAAAAAATATCCCCCCGGCAGCATGATCGAAATTATGGCTGTTAAATCTCGACCCGTTAACGGATTTTAATAATATTATGCCTTATTATTTAGCTAGACTCGTATGCTTTCTATAATGGTATCAATCATCCTTCTATACCCGATTTGGAACGGTGACTTTGAAAAAATTGCTACTTGGGTGCAACCACTAAAATGCTTGTCAACACCAAATGCATAAGTGCATATTAATAATTGACCCCTTAAAATTTAGCCAGAGTCTTATGCTTTCTATATTGGTCCCTACCTTTTCATTATCCGTCAGGAATAATGAGCATATCGATGCGCAAGGATAACATTGAAAAACTGCCTATTACAAAATACACACTCACCACTCAAGTGCTTATAGATTCCAAACGGTATGGGTTACGTTAATAAAGAACCCCTTAAAATGTAGCTAGAGATTGCAGCTTTATCAAATTAAATCAATAATTTGATTACTATTAGGCAATCATGAACAGATCGATGCGCAAGAGTGACATTAAATGGCTGCCTACTGCAAAATCGATAAAATGCTTGTAAAATATGATGATTCTAGGTTTATAGAAAAAATAATAACCTTAAAACCTAGCTGGAGTTTTGAGCTTTCATAAATGGGGTCAATCTTCTCGCTATCTCAAATAATGCAGGAGAATTTCGTTGTGGAAAAGTGATATCGACCACATGATACATCTATATCAGGGGTGCCCAAAGTCTTCTTATGGAAAAGCAAAAACCAATACATTTAAAGTTGCCCAAAAAAATGCAAACAAATTATTTAATTAATTGAATTAGTTGAAAGCACATTGTGCATTTCGCTTGACCCTTAAAATTATAAGTGAAAAAAATATAATGTTCCCATTTGTCATTGCCGAAAGGCCAACCAATCGCCAAAACAAAAACTACAACAACAAAAGCATCTAATTTTTTTTCATACATACAATTTCTTGAGGCAACAAAACAAAAATCCGCGCAGCCCCCACACGTGTTGCTTCGTTGCTGTCACAACAACGACTGATTGAAAGAATGCACCTCTGATCTATATAATCAATCAAATGCTTGTGGAACCTAAGTACGCACAATCACTTTAATCAAAATGGCGTCAAAATTAAGCCAGAGTGACCACCTTTCAATAATTTGGTAAATAAAAAAATATCCCACCGGCAGCATGATCGAAATTATGGCTGTTAAATCTCGACCCGTTAACGGATTTTAATAATATTATGCCTTATTATTTAGCTAGACTCGTATGCTTTCTATAATGGTATCAATCATCCTTCTATACCCCAAGGTTCGAAAGCAAATCGATTTGGAACGGTGACTTTGAAAAAATTGCTACTTGGGTGCAACCACTAAAATTCTTGTCAACACCAAATGCATAAGTGCATATTAATAATTGACCCCTTAAAATTTAGCCAGAGTCTTATGCTTTCTATATTGGTCCCTAACTTTTCATTATCCTTCAGGAATAATGAGCATATCGATGCGCAAGGATAACATTGAAAAACTGCCTATTACAAAATACACACTCACCACTAAAGTGCTTATAGATTCCAAACGGTATGGGTTACGTTAATAAAAAACCCCTTAAAATGTAGCTAGAGATTGCAGCTTTATCAATTTAAATCAATAATTTGATTACTATTAGGCAATCATGAACAGATCGATGCGCAAGAGTGACATTAAATGGCTGCCTACTGCAAAATCGATAAAATGCTTGTAAAATATGATGATTCTAGGTTTATAGAAAAAATAATAACCTTAAAACCTAGCTGGAGTTTTGAGCTTTCATAAATGGGGTCAATCTTCTCGCTATCTCAGATAATGCAGGAGAATGTCGTTGTGGAAAAGTGATATCGACCACATGATACATCTATATCAGGGGTGCCAAAAATCTTCTTATGGAAAAGCAAAAACCAATACATGTAAAGTTGACCAAAAAAATGCAAACAAATTATTTAATTAATTGAATTAGTTGAAAGCACATTGTGCATTTCGCTTGACACTTAAAATTATAAGTGAAAAAAATATAATGTTCCCATTTGTCATTGCCGAAAGGCCAACCAATCGACAAAACAAAAACTACAACAACAAAAGCATCTAAGTTTTTTTCATACATACAATTTCTTGAGGCAACAAAACAAAAATCCGCGCAGCCCCCACACGTGTTGCTTCGTTGCTGTCACAACAACGACTGATTGAAAGAATGCATCTCTGATCTATATAACCAATCAAATGCTTGTGGAACCTAAGTACGCACAATCACTTTAATCAAAATGGCGTCAAAATTAAGCCAGAGTGACCACCTTTCACCAATTTGGTAAATAAAAAAAATATCCCACCGCCAGCATGATCGAAATTATGGCTGTTAAATCTCGACCCGTTAACGGATTTTAATAATATTATGCCTTATTATTTAGCTAGACTCGTATGCTTTCTATAATGGTATCAATCATCCTTCTATACCCCAAGGTTCGAAAGCAAATCATTTGGAACGGTGACTTTGAAAAAATTGCTACTTGGGTGCAACCACTAAAATGCTTGTCAACACCAAATGCATAAGTGCATATTAATAATTGACCCCTTAAAATTTAGCCAGAGTCTTATGCTTTCTATATTGGTCCCTACCTTTTCATTATCCTTCAGGAATAATGAGCATATCGATGCGCAGGGATAACATTGAAAAACTGCCTATTACAAAATACACACTCACCACTAAAGTACTTATAGATTCCAAACGGTATGGGTTACGTTAATAAAAAACCCCTTAAAATGTAGCTAGAGAATGCAGCTTTATCAAATTAAATCAATAATTTCATTACTATTCGGCAATCATGAACAGATCGATGCGCAAGGGTGACATTAAATGGCTGCCTACTGCAAAATCGATAAAATGCTTGTAAAATATGATGATTCTAGGTTTATAGAAAAAATAATAACCTTAAAACCTAGCTGGAGTTTTGAGCTTTCATAAATGGGGTCAATCTTCTCGCTATCTCAGATAATGCAGGAGAATTTCGTTGTGGAAAAGTGATATCGACCACATGATACATCTATATCAGGGGTGCCAAAAATCTTCTTATGGAAAAGCAAAAACCATTACACGTAAAGTTGCCCAAAAAATGCAAACAAATTATTTAATTAATTGAATTAGTTGAAAGCACATTGTGCATTTCGCTTAACCCTTAAAATTATAAGTGAAAAAAATATAATGTATATAATGTATAACGCCAACACAAAAACTACAACAACAAAAGCATCTAAGTTTTTTTCATACATACAATTTCTTGAGGCAACAAAACAAAAATCCGCGCAGCCCCCACACGTGTTGCTTCGTTGCTGTCACAACAACGACTGATTGAAAGAATGCACCTCTGATCTATATAACCAATCAAATGCTTGTGGAACCTAAGTACGCACAATCACTTTAATCAAAATGGCGTCAAAATGAAGCCAGAGTGACCACCTTTCACCAATTTGGTAAATAAAAAAAATATCCCCCCGGCAGCATGATCGAAATTATGGCTGTTAAATCTCGACCCGTTAACGGATTTTAATAATATTATGCCTTATTATTTAGCTAGACTCGTATGCTTTCTATAATGGTATCAATCATCCTTCTATACCCCAAGGTTCGAAAGCAAATCGATTTTGAACGGTGACTTTGAAAAAATTGCTACTTGGGTGCAACCACTAAAATGCTTGTCAACACCAAATGCATAAGTGCATATTAATAATTGACCCCTTAAAATTTAGCCAGAGTCTTATGCTTTCTATATTGGTCCCTAACTTTTCATTATCCTTCAGGAATAATGAGCATATCGATGCGCAAGGATAACATTGAAAAACTGCCTATTACAAAATACACACTCACAACTAAAGTGCTTATAGATTCCAAACGGTACAGGTTACGTTAATAAAAAACCCCTTAAAATGTAGCTAGAGATCGCAGCTTTATCAAATTAAATCAATAATTTGATTACTATTCGGCAATCATGAACAGATCGATGCGCAAGAGTGACATTAAATGGCTGCCTACTGCAAAATCGATGAAATGCTTGTAAAATATGATGATTCTAGGTTTATAGAAAAACTAATAACCTTAAAACCTAGCTGGAGTTTTGAGCTTTCATAAATGGGGTCAATCTTCTCGCTATCTCAGATAATGCAGGAGAATGTCGTTGTGGAAAAGTGATATCGACCACATGATACATCTATATCAGGGGTGCCCAAAATCTTCTTATGGAAAAGCAAAAACCAATACATGTAAAGTTGCCCAAAAAATGCAAACAAATTATTTAATTAATTGAATTAGTTGAAAGCACATTGCGCATTTCGCTTGACCCTTAAAATTATAAGTGAAAAAAATATAATGTTCCCATTTGTCATTGCCGAAAGGCCAACCAATCGCCAACACAAAAAAGCATCTAATTTTTTTTCATACATACAATTTCTTGAGGCAACAAAACAAAAATCCGCGCAGCCCCCACACGTGTTGCTTCGTTGCTGTCACAACAACGACTGATTGAAAGAATGCACCTCTGATCTATATAACCAATCAAATGCTTGTGGAACCTAAGTACGCACAATCACTTTAATCAAAATGGCGTCAAAATTAAGCCAGAGTGACCACCTTTCACCAATTTGGTAAATAAAAAAAATATCCCACCGCCAGCATGATCGAAATTATGGCTGTTAAATCTCGACCCGTTAACGGATTTTAATAATATTATGCCTTATTATTTAGCTAGACTCGTATGCTTTCTATAATGGTATCAATCATCCTTCTATACCCCAAGGTTCGAAAGCAAATCGATTTGGAACGGTGACTTTGAAAAAATTGCTACTTGGGTGCAACCACTAAAATGCTTGTCAACACCAAATGCATAAGTGCATATTAATAATTGACCCCTTAAAATTTAGCCAGAGTCTTATGCTTTCTATATTGGTCCCTACCTTTTCATTATCCTTCAGGAATAATGAGCATATCGATGCGCAAGGATAACATTGAAAAACTGCCTATTACAAAATACACACTCACCACTAAAGTGCTTATAGATTCCAAACGGTATGGGTTACGTTAATAAAAAATCCCTTAAAATGTAGCTAGAGATTGCAGCTTTATCAAATTAAATCAATAATTTGAATACTATTAGGCAATCATGAACAGATCGATGCGCAAGAGTGACATTAAATGGCTGCCTACTGCAAAATCGATAAAATGCTTGTAAAATATGATGATTCTAGGTTTATAGAAAAAATAATAACCTTAAAACCTAGCTGGAGTTTTGAGCTTTCATAAATGGGGTCACTCTTCTCGCTATCTCAAATAATGCAGGAGAATTTCATTGTGGAAAAGTGATATCGACCACATGATACATCTATATCAGGGGTGCCCAAAATCTTCTTATGGAAAAGCTAAAACCAATACATGTAAAGTTGCCCAAAAAAATGCAAACAAATTATTTAATTAATTGAATTAGTTGAAAGCACATTGTGCATTTCGCTTGACCCTTAAAATTATAAGTGAAAAAAATATTTGTCATTGCCGAAAGGCCAACCAATCGCCAAAACAAAAACTACAACAACAAAAGCATCAAATTTTTTTCATACATACAATTTCTTGAGGCAACAAAACAAAAATCCGCGCAGCCCCCACACGTGTTGCTTCGTTGCTGTCACAACAACGACTGATTGAAAGAATGCACCTCTGATCTATATAACCAATCAAATGCTTGTGGAACCTAAGTACGCACAATCACTTTAATCAAAATGGCGTCAAAATTAAGCCAGAGTGACCACCTTTCACCAATTTGGTAAATAAAAAAAATATCCCACCGCCAGCATGATCGAAATTATGGCTGTTAAATCTCGACCCGTTAACGGATTTTAATAATATTATGCCTTATTATTTAGCTACACTCGAATGCTTTCTATAATGGTATCAATCATCCTTCTATACCCCAAGGTTCGAAAGCAAATCGATTTGGAACGGTGACTTTGAAAAAATTGCTACTTGGGTGCAACCACTAAAATGCTTGTCAACACCAAATGCATAAGTGCATATTAATAATTGACCCCTTAAAATTTAGCCAGAGTCTTATGCTTTCTATATTGGTCCCTACCTTTTCATTATCCTTCAGGAATAATGAGCATATCGATGCGCAAGGATAACATTGAAAAACTGCCTATTACAAAATACACACTCACCACTAAAGTGCTTATAGATTCCAAACGGTATGGGTTACGTTAATAAAAAACCCCTTAAAATGTAGCTAGATATTGCAGCTTTATCAAATTAAATCAATAATTTGATTACTGTTGGGCAATCATGAACAGATCGATGCGCAAGAGTGACATTAAATGGCTGCCTACTGCAAAATCGATAAAATGCTTGTAAAATATGATGATTCTAGGTTTATAGAAAAAATAATAACCTTAAAACCTAGCTGGAGTTTTGAGCTTTCATAAATGGGGTCAATCTTCTCGCTATCTCAGATAATGCAGGAGAATTTCGTTGTGGAAAAGTGATATCGACCACATGACACATCTATATCAGGGGTGCCAAAAATCTTCTTATGGAAAAGCAAAAACCAATACATTTAAAGTTGCCCAAAAAAATGCAAACAAATTATTTAATTAATCTGGCAACGCCACTCGTGTTACTGTGCGCAAATTTTCGGTGCTGTGATAAAAAATCTAAATAAGTGATCTTTAATCGTTCTAGACGTGGTTGTTTTTTCTCTACGTCCGGGACTTTTTATAAATTTCGGTTGTGCGTTCGCGGGTGAAGTGGGTTCCTGCTGCTTTGTTGGATTTTGCTTCGTGGGACGCCAACCTCTGTGCCGCGGTAGCTGGCGCTGCAGGGAAGGAGTTGCCGCCATAAGGTGAGTCTGCGAAGGTCCGGTGGTTGCGACGCAACACACAGCGAGACACTGCAGCCAGCTCCAGAGTTTTCCCGACGGCGCTGGACACGCAAATACGCGGAGCTGCTGGGAGCTTCCCCGCAACAGGTGGACGAGCAAGTTATTCCCGCCATTTTCTGCATATAGTTGGTGCTGGCCACCAGCGCCAC
Source organism: Melieria omissa (assembly GCA_963971225.1). Classification (NCBI taxonomy): domain Eukaryota; kingdom Metazoa; phylum Arthropoda; class Insecta; order Diptera; family Ulidiidae; genus Melieria; species Melieria omissa. The sequence goes on along the minus strand of OZ020268.1, from coordinate 62,848,431 downwards.
CTGTGTGGTAAGGCTGTGGTTGGCAGCGCCATCTAGTTGCAGTGATCAGTTTTCTGTTCTGTGATTTTCATAAACAGCGATGCCACCCAGTTTGGATTTGCAAAACAATCTTTATATAATCCCGTCTTTTACTTTTTATTTCGCATTTTAACTTTTTTGCAGGTTTCTTTTATGAATCCTCCTAAAAGGAGTATTCTAGACGTGCGGTCTAAAAGCGCTTCTCATGGACGTACGATTCCTCCCCAAAACCCGGGTGTAACAACCCTTCCGAAACCGGACATGCGGTCCAAAAACGCAACTTTAGAGCCTTCTGGCACTTTGGATACCAGACCTGGTACCAGTAAGGCGGCGCAAATTTTGGCTAAACCGGTTGCTCGGCCAACAGCTTCCAGTGCAAAACAAGCGCCTTCAAAGTTGGCTTATAAGAACCGTCGCGTTGCCCTGCGTTTAATTGAACGCCTTAATCTAACTCCGGTAGAGCAACGCACGGAGAAGCAGAAAGCTTCGCTTAAGTGGGCGACGCGGGTCGTGGAGGAAGGTGATACCAACCCGAACCGACCTAATTCCTCTTCAAAGCGTCAGCGGTCAGTAGAGGAGACCACCCACCCGGAGGCTAAAAAACCGTGCAGCCATTCAGCTGCCCCGAGGACCTTCAGCGAAATTCTCGCAGGCCACAACATAGTGGCGGTGGTCGACGAGAGCGACCCCGACGGCAGCCCAAAAAATGCAAACAAATTATTTAATTAATTGAATTAGTTGAAAGCACATTGTGCATTTCGCTTGACCCTTAAAATTATAAGTGAAAAAAATATAATGTTCCCATTTGTCATTGCCGAAAGGCCAACCAATCGCCAACACAAAAAAGCATCTAATTTTTTTTCATACATACAATTTCTTGAGGCAACAAAACAAAAATCCGCGCAGCCCCCACACGTGTTGCTTCGTTGCTGTCACAACAACGACTGATTGAAAGAATGCACCTCTGATCTATATAACCAATCAAATGCTTGTGGAACCTAAGTACGCACAATCACTTTAATCAAAATGGCGTCAAAATTAAGCCAGAGTGACCACCTTTCACCAATTTGGTAAATAAAAAAATATCCCACCGGCAGCATGATCGAAATTATGGCTGTTAAATCTCGACCCGTTAACGGATTTTAATAATATTATGCCTTATTATTTAGCTAGACTCGTATGCTTTCTGTAATGGTATCAATCATCCTTCTATACCCCAAGGTTCGAAAGCAAATCGATTTGGAACGGTGACTTTGAAAAAATTGCTACTTGGGTGCAACCACTAAAATGCTTGTCAACACCAAATGCATAAGTGCATATTAATAATTGACCCCTTAAAATTTAGCCAGAGTCTTATGCTTTCTATATTGGTCCCTAACTTTTCATTATCCTTCAGGAATAATGAGCATATCGATGCGCAAGGATAACATTGAAAAACTGCCTATTACAAAATACACACTCACCACTAAAGTGCTTATAGATTCCAAACGGTATGGGTTACGTTAATAAAAAAACCCCTTAAAATGTAGCTAGAGATTGCAGCTTTATCAAATTAAATCAATAATTTGATTACTATTAGGCAATCATGAACAGATCGATGCGCAAAAGTGACATTAAATGGCTGCCTACTGCAAAATCGATAAAATGCTTGTAAAATATGATGATTCTAGGTTTATAGAAAAAATAATAACCTTAAAACCTAGCTGGAGTTTTGAGCTTTCATAAATGGGGTCAATCTTCTCGCTATCTCAAATAATGCAGGAGAATTTCGTTGTGGAAAAGTGATATCGACCACATGATACATCTATATCAGGGGTGCCCAAAGTCTTCTTATGGAAAAGCAAAAACCAATACATTTAAAGTTGCCCAAAAAAATGCAAACAAATTATTTAATTAATTGAATTACACCTAAGTCTGTTTTTACACGGTAGATTGGTTCCAGAAGAAGCCGTGTAAAAAAAAACCGTGTAAAAAAAGACATTGATCGTATACAAAAATGGGTGATTTGTTCCTAATCTCTAAAACCTATTAAAATTTCTTTACCAAACACGTCTTATTGCATTGACAGTTCACAAAATATTAACACGTTTCAATTGCTCTGACCAGTAAATTTTATTGTATGCACATAAAGGGAATTCCCCTAAATTAGTGCTATTCACATTTGCTTTGACCAGTTAAAATTGCTTGTACGCGCTAAAAGGGAATTCACTTAAATCTTTAAGCTAGTGTTCGCAAACTATCGATAGCACTATCGATACTATCGATTGTTTCAGACTTTTTTCTTTCATAAATACTTTTTTGTGATATGAACATACTTCGCAAAAATTAAATTTGACAAAAAAAATTTAAGTACATAAAATTTCAAATCGTGCTAAATGGAATAAAATCGTGTAAAAAAATTAAAAATATTCAATTTTCAAACCGTGTTATATCAAAACCGTGTAAAAAAAGACCGTGTAAAAACAGACTTAGGTGTAGTTGAAAGCACATTGTGCATTTCGCTTGACCCTTAAAATTATAAGTGAAAAAAATAGAATGTTCCCATTTGTCATTGCCGAAAGGCCAACCAATCGCCAAAACAAAAACTACAACAACAAAAGCATCTAATTTTTTTTCATACATACAATTTCTTGAGGCAACAAAACAAAAATCCGCGCAGCCCCCACACGTGTTGCTTCGTTGCTGTCACAACAACGACTGATTGAAAGAATGCATCTCTGATCTATATAATCAATCAAATGCTTGTGGAACCTAAGTACGCACAAGCACTTTAATCAAGATGGCGTCAAAATTAAGCCAGAGTGACCACCTTTCACCAATTTGGTAAATAAAAAAAATATCCCACCGGCAGCATGATCGAAATTATGGCTGTTAAATCTCGACCCGTTAACGGATTTTAATAATATTATGCCTTATTATTTAGCTAGACTCGTATGCTTTCTGTAATGGTATCAATCATCCTTCTATACCCCAAGGTTCGAAAGCAAATCGATTTGGAACGGTGACTTTGAAAAAATTGCTACTTGGGTGCAACCACTAAAATGCTTGTCAACACCAAATGCATAAGTGCATATTAATAATTGACCCCTTAAAATTTAGCCAGAGTCTTATGCTTTCTATATTGGTCCCTACCTTTTCAGTATCCGTCAGGAATAATGAGCATATCGATGCGCAAGGATAACATTGAAAAACTGCCTATTACAAAATACACACTCACCACTAAAGTGCTTATAGTGCTAAGTGCTATATTATGCAACAACAAAAGCATCTAATTTTTGTTCATACATACAATTTCTTGAGGCAACAAAACAAAAATCCGCGCAGCCCCCACACGTGTTGCTTCGTTGCTGTCACAACAACGACTGATTGAAAGAATGCACCTCTGATCTATATAATCAATCAAATGCTTGTGGAACCTAAGTACGCACAATCACTTTAATCAAAATGGCGTCAAAATTAAGCCAGAGTGGCCACCTTTAACCAATTTGGTAAATAAAAAAAATATCCCCCCGGCAGCATGATCGAAATTATGGCTGTTAAATCTCGACCCGTTAACGGATTTTAATAATATTATGCCTTATTATTTAGCTACACTCGTATGCTTTCTATAATGGTATCAATCATCCTTCTATACCCCAAGGTTCGAAAGCAAATCGATTTGGAACGGTGACTTTGAAAAAATTGCTACTTGGGTGCAACCACTAAAATACTTGTCAACACCAAATGCATAAGTGCATATTAATAATTGACCTCTTAAAATTTAGCCAGAGTCTTATGCTTTCTATATTGGTCCCTACCTTTTCAGTATCCGTCAGGAATAATGAGCATATCGATGCGCAAGGATAACATTGAAAAACTGCCTATTACAAAATACACACTCACCACTAAAGTGCTTATAGATTCCAAACGGTATGGGTTACGTTAATAAAAAACCCCTTAAAATGTAGCTAGAGATTGCAGCTTTATCAAATTAAATCAATAATTTGATTACTATTAGGCAATCATGAACAGATCGATGCGCAAGAGTGACATTAAATGGCTGCCTACTGCAAAATCGATAAAATGCTTGTAAAATATGATGATTCTAGGTTTATAGAAAAAATAATAACCTTCAAACCTAGCTGGAGTTTTGAGCTTTCATAAATGGGGTCAATCTTCTCGCTATCTCAGATAATGCAGGAGAATTTCGTTGTGGAAAAGTGATATCGACCACATGATACATCTATATCAGGGGTGCCCAAAATCTTCTTATGAAAAAGCAAAAACCAATACATGTAAAGTTGCCCCAAAAAATGCAAACAAATTATTTAATTAATTGAATTAGTTGAAAGCACATTGTGCATTTCGCTTGACCCTTAAAATTATAAGTGAAAAAAATATTATGTTCCCATTTGTCATTGCCGAAAGGCCAACCAATCGCCAACACAAAAAAGCATACACACAAAAACTACAACAACAAAAGCATCTAATTTTTTGTCTTACATACAACTTCTTTTCCCCACACGTGTTGCTTCGTTGCTGTCACAACAACGACTGATTGAAAGAATGCACCTCTGATCTATATAACCAATCAAATGCTTGTGGAACCTAAGTACGCACAATCACTTTAATCAAAATGGCGTCATAATTAAGCCAGAGTGACCACCTTTCACCAATTTGGTAAATAAAAAAAATATCCCCCCGGCAGCATGATCGAAATGATGGCTGTTAAATCTCGACCCGTTAACGGATTTTAATAATATTATGCCTTATTATTTAGCTAGACTCGTATGCTTTCTATAATGGTATCAATCATCCTTCTATACCCCAAGGTTCGAAAATCGATTTGGAACGGTGACTTTGAAAAAATTGCTACCACTAAAATGCAACCACTAAAATGCTTGTCAACACCAAATGCCTAAGTGCATATTAATACTTGACCACTTAAAATTTAGCCACAGTCTTATGCTTTCTATATTGGTCCCTACCTTTTCATTATCCGTCAGGAATAATGAGCATATCGATGCGCAAGGATAACATTGAAAAACTGCCTATTACAAAATACACACTCACCACTAAAGTGCTTATAGATTCCAAACGGTATGGGTTACGTTAATAAAAAACCCCTTAGAATGTAGCTAGAGATTGCAGCTTTATCAAATTAAATCAATAATTTGATTACTATTCGGCAATCATGAACAGATCGATGCGCAAGGGTGACATTAACCCATTAAAACCTGACCCCAGAAAGGCTTGTGCGATTTCCATAAAATTTTGCACAATCTTAGTAATTGACCTAATCAAGAAAAAAAATCAAGAAAATAATTCATACCCCCACCCCCTGAACCAGGAGGGTACGTTGCGCAAACGCAATTTGGGCCTTAGTCACATACAAAACATAAAATTTAAAAAAAAAAAAGATTTTTTAAACTTATTTTTAAATAGTTTAGCATTACAAAATGCAGCCCACAAAGGGATTTTGATAGGTTTGAAGAATAAGTATTTTTAATTGAATTTCAAAAATTCCCCAAAAAAAACCTTTGACTTTGGATCGAAAAAAAGATATGAATATTAAAAAATTTTGAAATTTCGGTATGGCAGAATCTAAAACGATCAATTCTAATCCAATTCTACCCATTTTCAAGTCTTATATCTTTATGAATTACTTAATGTAGCGAAATTCCCAAACGTTGCGCAAACGCAACGCTCAGGGCTTAATGGGTTAAATGGCTGCCTACTGCAAAATCGATAAAATGCTTGTAAAATATGATGATTCTAGGTTTATAGAAAAAATAATAACCTTAAAACCTAGCTGGAGTTTTGAGCTTTCATAAATGGGGTCAATCTTCTCGCTATCTCAAATAATGCAGGAGAATTTCGTTGTGGAAAAGTGATATCGACCACATGATACATCTATATCAGGGGTGCCAAAAATCTTCTTATGGAAAAGCAAAAACCAATACATTTAAAGTTGCCCAAAAAAATGCAAACAAATTATTTAATTAATCTGGCAACGCCACTCGTGTTACTGTGCGCAAATTTTCGGTGCTGTGATAAAAAATCTAAATAAGTGATCTTTAATCGTTCTAGACGTGGTTGTTTTTTCTCTACGTCCGGGACTTTTTATAAATTTCGGTTGTGCGTTCGCGGGTGAAGTGGGTTCCTGCTGCTTTGTTGGATTTTGCTTCGTGGGACGCCAACCTCTGTGCCGCGGTAGCTGGCGCTGCAGGGAAGGAGTTGCCGCCATAAGGTAAGTCTGCGAAGGTCCGGTGGTTGCGACGCAACACACAGCGAGACACTGCAGCCAGCTCCAGAGTTTTCCCGACGGCGCTGGACACGCAAATACGCGGAGCTGCTGGGAGCTTCCCCGCAACAGGTGGACGAGCAAGTTATTCCCGCCATTTTCTGCATATAGTTGGTGCTGGCCACCAGCGCCACCTGTGTGGTAAGGCTGTGGTTGGCAGCGCCATCTAGTTGCAGTGATCAGTTTTCTGTTCTGTGATTTTCATAAACAGCGATGCCACCCAGTTTGGATTTGCAAAACAATCTTTATATAATCCCGTCTTTTACTTTTTATTTCGCATTTTAACTTTTTTGCAGGTTTCTTTTATGAATCCTCCTAAAAGGAGTATTCTAGACGTGTGGTCTAAAAGCGCTTCTCATGGACGTACGATTCCTCCCCAAAACCCGGGTGTAACAACCCTTCCGAAACCGGACATGCGGTCCAAAAACGCAACTTTAGAGCCTTCTGGCACTTTGGATACCAGACCTGGTACCAGTAAGGCGGCGCAAATTTTGGCTAAACCGGTTGCTCGGCCAACAGCTTCCAGTGCAAAACAAGCGCCTTCAAAGTTGGCTTATAAGAACCGTCGCGTTGCCCTGCGTTTAATTGAACGCCTTAATCTAACTCCGGTAGAGCAACGCACGGAGAAGCAGAAAGCTTCGCTTAACCCATTTTCGGCCGCTACCAGAAATAGCCAATATTTTTCTAATTCCTTTTAAGGACTTACATTTAGGACCTTAATCAAGAATATTTTTGTATTTTTTTTGTGTTTTTTTTTTTACAAAATTTTTTTATAAATAAATAAAAATTGAATTTCAAATAAAAACAAATATATATGTATATAGTTTTAGTCAGATAATAATCAAGCATGAAGACAAACAATTGTTGGCTTACATATGTGCATACATGACGACTTCTGGCCAATAGTCGATTTTTCGACCACTGAAAAGTACGCGGTGCTGAAGGGTTAAAAATATTTTCATAAACTTATGGATATCAATTGATTGTGGTAATTTGGTCTTTAGGCTTCGTAAATAATCAATAATTAATAGATAATTTGAAAAGGTTATATATTTTTCAGAATATTCAAAATATGACTAAAAAAATGCTTTTTTTCGTGCCTTCGCCAACATCTCTAAATTTATCTTTAAAAAAAAAGTTATAATTTGGAGGGGTTACCAAAAGATCAAAGCTATTTTATGCATCAAAAGTTCAAAGATATAATGTCTAAGTGCAGAGCTACTCTCCTTCAAAGTGGCTGGTCGAAAAATCGACCAGCGGCCGAAAACGGGTTAAGTGGGCGACGCGGGTCGTGGAGGAAGGTGATACCAACCCGAACCGACCTAATTCCTCTTCAAAGCGTCAGCGGTCAGTAGAGGAGACCACCCACCCGGAGGCTAAAAAACCGTGCAGCCATTCAGCTGCCCCGAGGACCTTCAGCGAAATTCTCGCAGGCCACATCATAGTGGCGGTGGTCGACGAGAGCGACCCCGACGGCAGCCCAAAAAATGCAAACAAATTATTTAATTAATTGAATTAGTTGAAAGCACATTGTGCATTTCGCTTGACCCTTAAAATTATAAGTGAAAAAAATAGAATGTTCCCATTTGTCATTGCCGAAAGGCCAACCAATCGCCAACACAAAAAAGCATACACACAAAAACTACAACAACAAAAGCATCTAATTTTTTTTCATACATAGAATTTCTTGAGGCAACAAAACAAAAATCCGTGCAGCCCCCACACGTGTTGCTTCGTTGCTGTCACAACAACTACTGATTGAAAGAATGCACCTCTGATCTATATAACTAAGTACGCACAATCACTTTAATCAAAATGGCGTCAAATTAAGCCAGAGTGACCACCTTTCACCAATTTGGTAAATAAAAAAAATATCCCACCGGCAGCATGATCGAAATTATGGCTGTTAAATCTCGACCCGTTAACGGATTTTAATAATATTATGCCTTATTATTTAGCTAGACTCGTATGCTTTCTATAATGGTATCAATCATCCTTCTATACCCCAAGGTTCGAAAGCAAATAGATTTGGAACGGTGACTTTGAAAAAATTGCTACTTGGGTGCAACCACTAAAATGCTTGTCAACACCAAATGCATAAGTGCATATTAATAATTGACCCCTTAAAATTTAGCCAGAGTCTTATGCTTTCTATATTGGTTCCTACCTTTTCATTATCCTTCAGGAATAATGAGCATATCGATGCGCAAGGATAACATTGAAAAACTGGCTATTACAAAATACACACTCACCACTAAAGTGCTTATAGATTCCAAACGGTATGGGTTACGTTAATAAAAAACCCCTTAAAATGTAGCTAGAGATTGCAGCTTTATCAAATTAAATCAATAATTTGATTACTATTCCGCAATCATGAACAGATCGATGCGCAAAAGTGACATTAAATGGCTGCCTACTGCAAAATCGATAAAATGCTTGTAAAATATGATGATTCTAGGTTTATAGAAAAAATATTAACCTTAAGCTTTGAGCTTTCATAAATGGGGTCAATCTTCTCGTTATCTCAAATAATGCAGGAGAATTTCGTTGTGGAAAAGTGATATCGACCACATGATACATCTATATCAGGGGTGCCCAAAATCTTCTTATGGAAAAGCAAAAACCAATACATGTAAAGTTGCCCAAAAAAATGCAAACAAATTATTTAATTAATTGAATTAGTTGAAAGCACATTGTGCATTTCGCTTGACCCTTAAAATTATAAGTGAAAAAAATATTATGTTCCCATTTGTCATTGCCGAAAGGCCAACCAATCGCCAACACAAAAAAGCATACACACAAAAACTACAACAACAAAAGCATCTAATTTTTTTTCATACATACAATTTCTTGAGGCAACCAAACAAAAATCCGCGCAGCCCCCACACGTGTTGCTTCGTTGCTGTCACAACAACGACTGATTGAAAGAATGCACCTCTGATCTATATAATCAATCAAATGCTTGTGGAACCTAAGTACGCACAATCACTTTAATCAAAATGGCGTCAAAATTAAGCTAGAGTGACCACCTTTCACCAATTTGGTAAATAAAAAAAATATCCCCCCGGCAGCATGATCGAAATTATGGCTGTTAAATCTCGACCCGTTAACGGATTTTAATAATATTATGCCTTATTATTTAGCTAGACTCGTATGCTTTCTATAATGGTATCAATCATCCTTCTATACCCCAAGGTTCGAAAGCAAATCGATTTGGAACGGTGACTTTGAAAAAATTGCTACTTGGGTGCAACCACTAAAATGCTTGTCAACACCAAATGCATAAGTGCATATTAATAATTGACCCCTTAAAATTTAGCCAGAGTCTTATGCTTTCTATATTGGTCCCTACCTTTTCATTATCCGTCAGGAATAATGAGCATATCGATGCGCAAGGATAACATTGAAAAACTGCCTATTACAAAATACACACTCACCACTAAAGTGCTTATAGATTCCAAACGGTATGGGTTACATTAATAAAAAACCCCTTAAAATGTAGCTAGAGATTGCAGCTTTATCAAATTAAATCAATAATTTGATTACTATTCCGCAATCATGAACAGATCGATGCGCAAAAGTGACATTAAATGGCTGCCTACTGCAAAATCGATAAAATGCTTGTAAAATATGATGATTCTAGGTTTATAGAAAAAATAATAACCTTAAAACCTAGCTGGAGTTTTGAGTTTTCATAAATGGGGTCAATCTTCTCGCTATCTCAGATAATGCAGGAGAATTTCGTTGTGGAAAAGTGATATCGACCACATGATACATCTATATCAGGGGTGCCAAAAATCTTCTTATGGAAAAGCAAAAACCAATACATGTAAAGTTGACCAAAAAAATGCAAACAAATTATTTAATTAATTGAATTAGTTGAAAGCACATTGTGCATTTCGCTTGACCCTTAAAATTATAAGTGAAAAAAATATAATGTTCCCATTTGTCATTGCCGAAAGGCCAACCAATCGCCAAAACAAAAACTACAACAACAAAAGCATCTAAGTTTTTTTCATACATACAATTTCTTGAGGCAACAAAACAAAAATCCGCGCAGCCCCCACACGTGTTGCTTCGTTGCTGTCACACCAACGACTGATTGAAAGAATGCACCTCTGATCTATATAACCAATCAAATGCTTGTGGAACCTAAGTACGCACAATCACTTTAATCAAAATGGCGTCAAAATTATGCCAGAGTGACCACCTTTCACCAATTTGGTAAATAAAAAAAATATCCCACCGCCAGCATGATCGAAATTATGGCTGTTAAATCTCGACCCGTTAACGGATTTTAATAATATTATGCCTTATTATTTAGCTAGACTCGTATGCTTTCTATAATGGTATCAATCATCCTTCTATACCCCAAGGTTCGAAAGCAAATCGATTTGGAACGGTGACTTTGAAAAAATTGCTACTTGGGTGCAACCACTAAAATGCTTGTCAACACCAAATGCATAAGTGCATATTAATAATTGACCACTTAAAATTTAGCCACAGTCTTATGCTTTCTATATTGGTCCCTACCTTTTCATTATCCGTCAGGAATAATGAGCATATCGATGCGCAAGGATAACATTGAAAAACTGCCTATTACAAAATACACACTCACCACTAAAGTGCTTATAGATTCCAAACGGTATGGGTTACTTTCATAAAAAACCCCTTAAAATGTAGCTAGAGATTGCAGCTTTATCAAATTAAATCAATAATTTGATTACTATTAGGCAATCATGAACAGATCGATGCGCAAGGGTGACATTAACCCATTAAAACCTGACCCCAGAAAGGCTTGTGCGATTTCCATAAAATTTTGCACAATCTTAGTAATTGACCTAATCAAGAAAAAAAATCAAGAAAATAATTCATACCCCCACCCCCTGAACCAGGAGGGTACGTTGCGCAAACGCAATTTGGGCCTTAGTCACATACAAAACATAAAATTAAAAAAAAAAAAAAATTTTTTAAACTTATTTTTAAATAGTTTAGCATTACAAAATGCAGCCCACAAAGGGATTTTGATAGGTTTGAAGAATAAGTATTTTTAATTGAATTTCAAAAATTCCCCAAAAAAAACCTTTGACTTTGGATCGAAAAAAAGATATGAATATTAAAAAAATTTTGAAATTTCGGTATGGCAGAATCTAAAACGATCAATTCTAATCCAATTCTACCCATTGTCAAGTCTTATATCTTTATGAATTACTTAATGTAGCGAAATTCCCAAACGTTGCGCAAACGCAACGCTCAGGGCTTAATGGGTTAAATGGCTGCCTACTGCAAAATCGATAAAATGCTTGTAAAATATGATGATTCTAGGTTTATAGAAAAAATAATAACCTTAAAACCTAGCTGGAGTTTTGAGCTTTCATAAATGGGGTCAATCTTCTCGCTATCTCAAATAATGCAGGAGAATTTCGTTGTGGAAAAGTGATATCGACCACATGATACATCTATATCAGGGGTGCCAAAAATCTTCTTATGGAAAAGCAAAAACCAATACATTTAAAGTTGCCCAAAAAAATGCAAACAAATTATTTAATTAATCTGGCAACGCCACTCGTGTTACTGTGCGCAAATTTTCGGTGCTGTGATAAAAAATCTAAATAAGTGATCTTTAATCGTTCTAGACGTGGTTGTTTTTTCTCTACGTCCGGGACTTTTTATAAATTTCGGTTGTGCGTTCGCGGGTGAAGTGGGTTCCTGCTGCTTTGTTGGATTTTGCTTCGTGGGACGCCAACCTCTGTGCCGCGGTAGCTGGCGCTGCAGGGAAGGAGTTGCCGCCATAAGGTAAGTCTGCGAAGGTCCGGTGGTTGCGACGCAACACACAGCGAGACACTGCAGCCAGCTCCAGAGTTTTCCCGACGGCGCTGGACACGCAAATACGCGGAGCTGCTGGGAGCTTCCCCGCAACAGGTGGACGAGCAAGTTATTCCCGCCATTTTCTGCATATAGTTGGTGCTGGCCACCAGCGCCACCTGTGTGGTAAGGCTGTGGTTGGCAGCGCCATCTAGTTGCAGTGATCAGTTTTCTGTTCTGTGATTTTCATAAACAGCGATGCCACCCAGTTTGGATTTGCAAAACAATCTTTATATAATCCCGTCTTTTACTTTTTATTTCGCATTTTAACTTTTTTGCAGGTTTCTTTTATGAATCCTCCTAAAAGGAGTATTCTAGACGTGCGGTCTAAAAGCGCTTCTCATGGACGTACGATTCCTCCCCAAAACCCGGGTGTAACAACCCTTCCGAAACCGGACATGCGGTCCAAAAACGCAACTTTAGAGCCTTCTGGCACTTTGGATACCAGACCTGGTACCAGTAAGGCGGCGCAAATTTTGGCTAAACCGGTTGCTCGGCCAACAGCTTCCAGTGCAAAACAAGCGCCTTCAAAGTTGGCTTATAAGAACCGTCGCGTTGCCCTGCGTTTAATTGAACGCCTTAATCTAACTCCGGTAGAGCAACGCACGGAGAAGCAGAAAGCTTCGCTTAAGTGGGCGACGCGGGTCGTGGAGGAAGGTGATACCAACCCGAACCGACCTAATTCCTCTTCAAAGCGTCAGCGGTCAGTAGAGGAGACCACCCACCCGGAGGCTAAAAAACCGTGCAGCCATTCAGCTGCCCCGAGGACCTTCAGCGAAATTCTCGCAGGCCACCTCATAGTGGCGGTGGTCGACGAGAGCGACCCCGACGGCAGCCCAAAAAATGCAAACAAATTATTTAATTAATTGAATTAGTTGAAAGCACATTGTGCATTTCGCTTGACCCTTAAAATTATAAGTGAAAAAAATAGAATGTTCCCATTTGTCATTGCCGAAAGGCCAACCAATCGCCAACACAAAAAAGCATCTAATTTTTTTTCATACATACAATTTCTTGAGGCAACAAAACAAAAATCCGCGCAGCCCCCACACGTGTTGCTTCGTTGCTGTCACAACAACGACTGATTGAAAGAATGCACCTCTGATCTATATAACCAATCAAATGCTTGTGGAACCTAAGTACGCACAATCACTTTAATCAAAATGGCGTCAAAATTAAGCCAGAGTGACCACCTTTCACCAATTTGGTAAATAAAAAAAATATCCCACCGGCAGCATGATCGAAATTATGGCTGTTAAATCTCGACCCGTTAACGGATTTTAATAATATTATGCCTTATTATTTAGCTAGACTTATGCTTATCGTTATTTTCTATAATGGTATCAATCATCCTTCTATACCCCAAGGTTCGAAAGCAAATCGATTTGGAACGGTGACTTTGAAAAAATTGCTACTTGGGTGCAACCACTAAAATGCTTGTCAACACCAAATGCATAAGTGCATATTAATAATTGACCCCTTAAAATTTAGCCAGAGTCTTATGCTTTCTATATTGGTCCCTAACTTTTCATTATCCTTCAGGAATAATGAGCATATCGATGCGCAAGGATAACATTGAAAAACTGCCTATTACAAAATACACACTCACCACTAAAGTGCTTATAGATTCCAAACGGTACAGGTTACGTTAATAAAAAAACCCCTTAAAATGTCGCTAGAGATCGCAGCTTTATCAAATTAAATCAATAATTTGATTACTATTAGGCAATCATGAACAGATCGATGCGCAAGAGTGACATTAAATGGCTGCCTACTGCAAAATCGATAAAATGCTTGTAAAATATGATGATTCTAGGTTTATAGAAAAAATAATAACCTTAAAACCTAGCTGGAGTTTTGAGCTTTCATAAATGGGGTCAATCTTCTCGCTATCTCAGATAATGCAGGAGAACTTCGTTGTGGAAAAGTGATATCGACCACATGATACATCTATATCAGGGGTGCCCAAAATCTTCTTATGGAAAAGCAAAAACCAATACATGTAAAGTTGACCAAAAAAATGCAAACAAATTATTTAGTTAATTGAATTAGTTGAAAGCACATTGTGCATTTCGCTTGACCCTTAAAATTATAAGTGAAAAAAATATAATGTTCCCATTTGTCATTGCCGAAAGGCCAACCAATCGCCAACACAAAAAAGCATACACACAAAAACTACAACAACAAAAGCATCTAATTTGTTTTCATACATACAATCTCTTGAGGCAACAAAACAAAAATCCGCGCAGCCCCCACACGTGTTGCTTCGTTGCTGTCACAACAACGACTGATTGATAGAATACACCTCTGATCTATATAACCAATCAAATGCTTGTGGAACCTAAGTACGTACAATCACTTTAATCAAAATGGCGTCAAAATTAAGCCAGGTGACAACCTTTCACCAATTTGGTAAATAAAAAAAATATCCCACCGGCAGCTTGATCGAAATTATGGCTCTTAAATCTCGACCCGTTAACGGATTTTAATAATATTATGCCTTATTATTTAGCTAGACTCGTATGCTTTCTATAATGGTATCAATCATCCTTCTATACCCCAAGGTTCGAAAGCAAATCGATTTGGAACGGTGACTTTGAAAAAATTGCTACTTGGGTGCAACCACTAAAATGCTTGTCAACACCAAATGCATAAGTGCATATTAATAATTGACCCCTTAAAATTTAGCCAGAGTCTTATGCTTTCTATATTGGTCCCTACCTTTTCATTATCCTTCAGGAATAATGATCATATCGATGCGCAAGGATAACATTGAAAAACTGCCTATTACAAAATACACACTCACCACTAAAGTGCTTATAGATTCCAAACGGTACAGGTTACGTTAATAAAAAACCCCTTAAAATGTAGCTAAAGATCGCAGCTTTATCAAATCAAATCAATAATTTGATTACTATTCGGCAATCATGAACAGATCGATGCGCAAGGGTGGCACTAAATGGCTGCCTACTGCAAAATCGATAAAATGCTTGTAAAATATGATGATTCTAGGTTTATAGAAAAAATAATAACCTTAAAACCTAGCTGGAGTTTCGAGTTTTCATAAATGGGGTCAATCTTCTCGCTATCTCAGATAATGCAGGAGAACTTCGTTGTGGAAAAGTGATATCGACCACATGATACATCTATATCAGGGGTGCCCAAAATCTTCTTATGGAAAAGCAAAAACCAATACATGTAAAGTTGACCAAAAAAATGCAAACAAATTATTTAGTTAATTGAATTAGTTGAAAGCACATTGTGCATTTCGCTTGACCCTTAAAATTATAAGTGAAAAAAATATAATGTTCCCATTTGTCATTGCCGAAAGGCCAACCAATCGCCAAAACAAAAACTACAACAACAAAAGCATCTAATTTTTTTTCATACATAGAATTTCTTGAGGAAACAAAACAAAAATCCGCGCAGCCCCCACACGTGTTGCTTCGTTGCTGTCACAACAACCACTGATTGAAAGAATGCACCTCTGATCTATATAACCAATCAAATGCTTGTGGAACCTAAGTACGCACAATCACTTTAATCAAAATGGCGTCAAAATTAAGCCAGAGTGACCACCTTTCACCAATTTGGTAAATAAAAAAAATATCCCACCGGCAGCTTGATCGAAATTATGGCTCTTAAATCTCGACCCGTTAACGGATTTTAATAATATTATGCCTTATTATTTAGCTAGACTCGTATGCTTTCTATAATGGTTTCAATCATCCTTCTATACCCCAAGGTTCGAAAGCAAATCGATTTGGAACGGTGACTTTGAAAAAATTGCTACTTGGGTGCAACCACTAAAATGCTTGTCAACACCAAATGCATAAGTGCATATCAATAATTGACCCCTTAAAATTTAGCCAGAGTCTTATGCTTTCTACATTGGTCCCTAACTTTTCATTATCCTTCAGGAATAATGAGCATATCGATGCGCAAGGATAACATTGAAAAACTGCCTATTACAAAATACACACTCACCACTAAAGTGCTTATAGATTCCAAACGGTATGGGTTACGTTAATAAAAAACCCCTTAAAATGTAGCTAGAGATTGCAGCTTTATCAAATTAAATCAATAGTTTGATTACTATTAGGCAATCATGAACAGATCGATGCGCAAGAGTGACATTAAATGGCTGCCTACTGCAAAATCGATAAAATGCTTGTAAAATATGATGATTCTAGGTTTATAGAAAAAATAATAACCTTAAAACCTAGCTGGAGTTTTGAGCTTTCATAAATGGGGTCAATCTTCTCGCTATCTCAGATAATGCAGGAGAATTTCGTTGTGGAAAAGTGATATCGACCACATGATACATCTATATCAGGGGTGCCCAAAATCTTCTTATGGAAAAGCAAAAACCAATACATGTAAAGTTGCCCAAAAATATGCAAACAAATTATTTAATTAATTGAATTAGTTGAAAACACATTGTGCATTTCGCTTGACCCTTAAAATTATAAGTGAAAAAAATATAATGTTCCCATTTGTCATTGCCGAAAGGCCAACCAATCGCCAACACAAAAAAGCATACACACAAAAACTACAACAACAAAAGCATCTAATTTGTTTTCATACATACAATTTCTTGAGGCAACAAAACAAAAATCCGCGCAGCCCCCACACGTGTTGCTTCGTTGCTGTCACAACAACGACTGATTGAAAGAATGCACCTCTGATCTATATAACCAATCAAATGCTTGTGGAACCTAAGTACGCACAATCACTTTAATCAAAATGGCGTCAAAATTAAGCCAGAGTGACCACCTTTCAATAATTTGGTAAATAAAAAAATATCCCACCGGCAGCATGATCGAAATTATGGCTGTTAAATCTCGACCCGTTAACGGATTTTAATAATATTATGCCTTATTATTTAGCTAGACTCGTACGCTTTCTATAATGGTATCAATCATCCTTCTATACCCCAAGGTTCGAAAGCAAATCAATTTGGAACGGTGACTTTGAAAAAATTGCTACTTGGGTGCAACCACTAAAATGCTTGTCAACACCAAATGCATAAGTGCATATCAATAATTGACCCCTTAAAATTTAGCCAGAGTCTTATGCTTTCTATATTGGTCCCTAACTTTTCATTATCCTTCAGGAATAATGAGCATATCGATGCGCAAGGATAACATTGAAAAACTGCCTATTACAAAATACACACTCACCACTAAAGTGCTTATAGATTCCAAACGGTATGGGTTACGTTAATAAAAAACCCCTTAAAATGTAGCTAGAGATTGCAGCTTTATCAAATTAAATCAATAATTTGATTACTATTAGGCAATCATGAACAGATCGATGCGCAAGAGTGATATTAAATTGCTGCCTACTGCAAAATCGATAAAATGCTTGTAAAATATGATGATTTTAGGTTTATAGAGAAAATAATAACCTTAAAACCTAGCTGGAGTTTTGAGCTTTCATAAATGGGGTCAATCTTCTCGCTATCTCAAATAATGCAGGAGAATTTCGTTGTGGAAAAGTGATATCGACCACATGATACATCTATATTAGGGGGTGCCCAAAATATTCTTATGGAAAAGCAAAAACCAATACATGTAAAGTTGCCCAAAAATATGCAAACAAATTATTTAATTAATTGAATTAGTTGAAAGCACATTGTGCATTTCGCTTGACCCTTAAAATTATAAGTGAAAAAAATATAATGTTCCCATTTGTCATTGCCGAAAGGCCAACCAATCGCCAAAACAAAAACTACAACAACAAAAGCATCTAATTTTTTTTCATACATAGAATTTCTTGAGGAAACAAAACAAAAATCCGCGCAGCCCGCACACGTGTTGCTTCGTTGCTGTCACAACAACGACTGATTGAAAGAATGCACCTCTGATCTATATAACCAATCAAATGCTTGTGGAACCTAAGTACGCACAATCACTTTAATCAAAATGGCGTCAAAATTAAGCCAGAGTGACCACCTTTCACCAATTTGGTAAATAAAAAAAATATCCCACCGGCAGCTTGATCGAAATTATGGCTCTTAAATCTCGACCCGTTAACGGATTTTAATAATATTATGCCTTATTATTTAGCTAGACTCGTATGCTTTCTATAATGGTATCAATCATCCTTCTATACCCCAAGGTTCGAAAGCAAATCAATTTGGAACGGTGACTTTGAAAAAATTGCTACTTGGGTGCAACCACTAAAATGCTTGTCAACACCAAATGCATAAGTGCATATCAATAATTGACCCCTTAAAATTTAGCCAGAGTCTTATGCTTTCTATATTGGTCCCTATCTTTTCATTATCCTTCAGGACTAATGAGCATATCGATGCGCAAGGATAACATTGAAAAACTGCCTATTACAAAATACACACTCACCACTAAAGTGCTTATAGATTCCAAACGGTATGGGTTACGTTAATAAAAAACCCCTTAAAATGTAGCTAGAGATCGCAGCTTTATCAAATTAAATCAATAATTTGATAACTATTAGGCAATCATGAACAGATCGATGCGCAAGAGTGACATTAAATGGCTGCCTACTGCAAAATCGATAAAATGCTTGTAAAATATGATGATTCTAGGTTTATAGAAAAAATAATAACCTTAAAACCTAGCTGGAGTTTTGAGCTTTCATAAATGGGGTCAATCTTCTCGCTATCTCAGATAATGCAGGAGAATTTCGTTGTGGAAAAGTGATATCGACCACATGATACATCTATATCAGGGGTGCCCAAAATCTTCTTATGGAAAAGCAAAAACCAATACATGTAAAGTTGCCCAAAAAAAATGCAAACAAATTATTTAATTATTTGAATTAGTTGAAAGCACATTGTGCATTTCGCTTGACCCTTAAAATTATAAGTGAAAAAAATATTATGTTCCCATTTGTCATTGCCGAAAGGCCAACCAATCGCCAACACAAAAAAGCATACACACAAAAACTACAACAACAAAAGCATCTAATTTTTTTTCATACATACAATTTCTTGAGGCAACAAAACAAAAAACCGCGCAGCCCCCACACGTATTGCTTCGTTGCTGTCACAACAACGACTGATTGAAAGAATGCACCTCTGATCTATATAACCAATCAAATGCTTGTGGAACCTAAGTACGCACAATCACTTTAATCAAAATGGCGTCAAAATTAAGCCAGAGTGACCACCTTTCAATAATTTGGTAAATAAAAAAATATCCCACCGGCAGCATGATCGAAATTATGGCTGTTAAATCTCGACCCGTTAACGGATTTTAATAATATTATGCCTTATTATTTAGCTAGACTCGTACGCTTTCTATAATGGTATCAATCATCCTTCTATACCCCAAGGTTCGAAAGCAAATCAATTTGGAACGGTGACTTTGAAAAAATTGCTACTTGGGTGCAACCACTAAAATGCTTGTCAACACCAAATGCATAAGTGCATATCAATAATTGACCCCTTAAAATTTAGCCAGAGTCTTATGCTTTCTATATTGGTCCCTAACTTTTCATTATCCTTCAGGAATAATGAGCATATCGATGCGCAAGGATAACATTGAAAAACTGCCTATTACAAAATACACACTCACCACTAAAGTGCTTATAGATTCCAAACGGTATGGGTTACGTTAATAAAAAACCCCTTAAAATGTAGCTAGAGATTGCAGCTTTATCAAATTAAATCAATAATTTGATTACTATTAGGCAATCATGAACAGATCGATGCGCAAGAGTGATATTAAATGGCTGCCTACTGCAAAATCGATAAAATGCTTGTAAAATATGATGATTTTAGGTTTATAGAGAAAATAATAACCTTAAAACCTAGCTGGAGTTTTGAGCTTTCATAAATGGGGTCAATCTTCTCGCTATCTCAAATAATGCAGGAGAATTTCGTTGTGGAAAAGTGATATCGACCACATGATACATCTATATTAGGGGGTGCCCAAAATATTCTTATGGAAAAGCAAAAACCAATACATGTAAAGTTGCCCAAAAATATGCAAACAAATTATTTAATTAATTGAATTAGTTGAAAGCACATTGTGCATTTCGCTTGACCCTTAAAATTATAAGTGAAAAAAATATAATGTTCCCATTTGTCATTGCCGAAAGGCCAACCAATCGCCAAAACAAAAACTACAACAACAAAAGCATCTAATTTTTTTTCATACATAGAATTTCTTGAGGCAACAAAACAAAAATCCGTGCAGCCCCCACACGTATTGCTTCGTTGCTGTCACAACAACGACTGATTGAAAGAATGCACCTCTGATCTATATAACCAATCAAATGCTTGTGGAACCTAAGTACGCACAATCACTTTAATCAAAATGGCGTCAAAATTAAGCCAGAGTGACCACCTTTCACCAATTTGGTAAATAAAAAAAATATCCCACCGGCAGCATGATCGAAATTATGGCTCTTAAATCTCGACCCGTTAACGGATTTTAATAATATTATGCCTTATTATTTAGCTAGACTCGTATGCTTTCTATAATGGTATCAATCATCCTTCTATACCCCAAGGTTCGAAAGCAAATCGATTTGGAACGGTAACTTTGAAAAAATTGCTACTTGGGTGCAACCACTAAAATGCTTGTCAACACCAAATGCATAAGTGCATATTAATAATTGACCCCTTAAAATTTAGCCAGAGTCTTATGCTTTCTATATTGGTCCCTAACTTTTCATTATCCTTCAGGAATAATGAGCATATCGATGCGTAAGGATAACATTGAAAAACTGCCTATTACAAAATACACACTCACCACTAAAGTGCTTATAGATTCCAAACGGTACAGGTTACGTTAATAAAAAACCCCTTAAAATGTAGCTAGAGATCGCAGCTTTATCAAATTAAATCAATAATTTGATTACTATTCGGCAATCATGAACAGATCGATGCGCAAGAGTGACATTAAATGGCTGCCTACTGCAAAATCGATAAAATGCTTGTAAAATATGATGATTCTAGGTTTATAGAAAAAATAATAACCTTAAAACCTAGCTGGAGTTTTGAGCTTTCATAAATGGGGTCAATCTTCTCGCTATCTCAGATAATGCAGGAGAATTTCGTTGTGGAAAAGTGATATCGACCACATGATACATCTATATCAGGGGTGCCCAAAATCTTCTTATGGAAAAGCAAAAACCAATACATGTAAAGTTGCCCAAAAAAAATGCAAACAAATTATTTAATTATTTGAATTAGTTGAAAGCACATTGTGCATTTCGCTTGACCCTTAAAATTATAAGTGAAAAAAATATTATGTTCCCATTTGTCATTGCCGAAAGGCCAACCAATCGCCAACACAAAAAAGCATACACACAAAAACTACAACAACAAAAGCATCTAATTTTTTTTCATACATACAATTTCTTGAGGCAACAAAACAAAAATCCGCGCAGCCCCCACACGTATTGCTTCGTTGCTGTCACAACAACGACTGATTGAAAGAATGCACCTCTGATCTATATAACCAATCAAATGCTTGTGGAACCTAAGTACGCACAATCACTTTAATCAAAATGGCGTCAAAATTAAGCCAGAGTGACCACCTTTCAATAATTTGGTAAATAAAAAAATATCCCACCGCCAGCATGATCGAAATTATGGCTGTTAAATCTCGACCCGTTAACGGATTTTAATAATATTATGCCTTATTATTTAGCTAGACTCGTATGCTTTCTATAATGGTATCAATCATCCTTCTATACCCCAAGGTTCGAAAGCAAATCAATTTGGAACGGTGACTTTGAAAAAATTGCTACTTGGGTGCAACCACTAAAATGCTTGTCAACACCAAATGCATAAGTGCATATTAATAATTGACCCCTTAAAATTTAGCCAGAGTCTTATGCTTTCTATATTGGTCCCTAACTTTTCATTATCCTTCAGGAATAATGAGCATATCGATGCGCTAGGATAACATTGAAAAACTGCCTATTACAAAATACACACTCACCACTAAAGTGCTTATAGATTCCAAACGGTATGGGTTACGTTAATAAAAAACCCCTTAAAATGTAGCTAGAGATTGCAGCTTTATCAAATTAAATCAATAATTTCATTACTATTCGGCAATCATGAACAGATCAATGCGCAAAAGTGACATTAAATAGCTGCCTACTGCAAAATCGATAAAATGCTTGTAAAATATGATGATTCTAGGTTTATAGAAAAAATAATAACCTTAAAACCTAGCTGGAGTTTTGAGCTTTCATAAATGGGGTCAATCTTCTCGCTATCTCAAATAATGCAGGAGAATTTCGTTGTGGAAAAGTGATATCGACCACATGATACATCTATATCAGGGGTGCCAAAAATCTTCTTATGGAAAAGCAAAAACCAATACATTTAAAGTTGCCCAAAAAAATGCAAACAAATTATTTAATTAATCTGGCAACGCCACTCGTGTTACTGTGCGCAAATTTTCGGTGCTGTGATAAAAAATCTAAATAAGTGATCTTTAATCGTTCTAGACGTGGTTGTTTTTTCTCTACGTCCGGGACTTTTTATAAATTTCGGTTGTGCGTTCGCGGGTGAAGTGGGTTCCTGCTGCTTTGTTGGATTTTGCTTCGTGGGACGCCAACCTCTGTGCCGCGGTAGCTGGCGCTGCAGGGAAGGAGTTGCCGCCATAAGGTAAGTCTGCGAAGGTCCGGTGGTTGCGACGCAACACACAGCGAGACACTGCAGCCAGCTCCAGAGTTTTCCCGACGGCGCTGGACACGCAAATACGCGGAGCTGCTGGGAGCTTCCCCGCAACAGGTGGACGAGCAAGTTATTCCCGCCATTTTCTGCATATAGTTGGTGCTGGCCACCAGCGCCACCTGTGTGGTAAGGCTGTGGTTGGCAGCGCCATCTAGTTGCAGTGATCAGTTTTCTGTTCTGTGATTTTCATAAACAGCGATGCCACCCAGTTTGGATTTGCAAAACAATCTTTATATAATCCCGTCTTTTACTTTTTATTTCGCATTTTAACTTTTTTGCAGGTTTCTTTTATGAATCCTCCTAAAAGGAGTATTCTAGACGTGCGGTCTAAAAGCGCTTCTCATGGACGTACGATTCCTCCCCAAAACCCGGGTGTAACAACCCTTCCGAAACCGGACATGCGGTCCAAAAACGCAACTTTAGAGCCTTCTGGCACTTTGGATACCAGACCTGGTACCAGTAAGGCGGCGCAAATTTTGGCTAAACCGGTTGCTCGGCCAACAGCTTCCAGTGCAAAACAAGCGCCTTCAAAGTTGGCTTATAAGAACCGTCGCGTTGCCCTGCGTTTAATTGAACGCCTTAATCTAACTCCGGTAGAGCAACGCACGGAGAAGCAGAAAGCTTCGCTTAAGTGGGCGACGCGGGTCGTGGAGGAAGGTGATACCAACCCGAACCGACCTAATTCCTCTTCAAAGCGTCAGCGGTCAGTAGAGGAGACCACCCACCCGGAGGCTAAAAAACCGTGCAGCCATTCAGCTGCCCCGAGGACCTTCAGCGAAATTCTCGCAGGCCACATCATAGTGGCGGTGGTCGACGAGAGCGACCCCGACGGCAGCCCAAAAAATGCAAACAAATTATTTAATTAATTGAATTAGTTGAAAGCACATTGTGCATTTCGCTTAAAATTATAAGTGAAAAAAATAGAATGTTCCCATTTGTCATTGCCGAAAGGCCAACCAATCGCCAAAACAAAAACTACAACAACAAAAGCATCTAATTTTTTTTCATACATACAATTTCTTGAGGCAACAAAACAAAAATCAGCGCAGCCCCCACACGTGTTGCTTCGTTGCTGTCACAACAACCACTGATTGAAAGAATGCACCTCTGATCTATATAACCAATCAAATGCTTGTGGAACCTAAGTACGCACAATCACTTTAATCAAAATGGCGTCAAAATTAAGCCAGAGTGACCACCTTTCACCAATTTGGTAAATAAAAAAATATCCCACCGGCAGCATGATCGAAATTATGGCTGTTAAATCTCGACCCGTTAACGGATTTTAATAATATTATGCCTTATTATTTAGCTAGACTCGTATGCTTTCTGTAATGGTATCAATCATCCTTCTATACCCCAAGGTTCGAAAGCAAATCGATTTGGAACGGTGACTTTGAAAAAATTGCTACTTGGGTGCAACCACTAAAATGCTTGTCAACACCAAATGCATAAGTGCATATTAATAATTGACCCCTTAAAATTTAGCCAGAGTCTTATGCTTTCTATATTGGTCCCTAACTTTTCATTATCCTTCAGGAATAATGAGCATATCGATGCGCAAGGATAACATTGAAAAACTGCCTATTACAAAATACACACTCACCACTAAAGTGCTTATAGATTCCAAACGGTATGGGTTACGTTAATAAAAAGCCCCTTAAAATGTAGCTAGAGATTGCAGCTTTATCAAATTAAATCAATAATTTGATTACTATTAGGCAATCATGAACAGATCGATGCGCAAAAGTGACATTAAATGGCTGCCTACTGCAAAATCGATAAAATGCTTGTAAAATATGATGATTCTAGGTTTATAGAAAAAATAATAACCTTAAAACCTAGCTGGAGTTTTGAGCTTTCATAAATGGGGTCAATCTTCTCGCTATCTCAAATAATGCAGGAGAATTTCGTTGTGGAAAAGTGATATCGACCACATGATACATCTATATCAGGGGTGCCCAAAGTCTTCTTATGGAAAAGCAAAAACCAATACATTTAAAGTTGCCCAAAAAAATGCAAACAAATTATTTAATTAATTGAATTACACCTAAGTCTGTTTTTACACGGTAGATTGGTTCCAGAAGAAGCCGTGTAAAAAAAAACCGTGTAAAAAAAGACATTGATCGTATACAAAAATGGGTGATTTGTTCCTAATCTCTAAAACCTATTAAAATTTCTTTACCAAACACGTCTTATTGCATTGACAGTTCACAAAATATTAACACGTTTCAATTGCTCTGACCAGTAAATTTTATTGTATGCACATAAAGGGAATTCCCCTAAATTAGTGCTATTCACATTTGCTTTGACCAGTAAAAATTGCTTGTACGCGCTAAAAGGGAATTCACTTAAATCTTTAAGCTAGTGTTCGCAAACTATCGATAGCACTATCGATACTATCGATGGTTTCAGACTTTTTTCTTTCATAAATACTTTTTTGTGATATGAACATACTTCGCAAAAATTAAATTTGACAAAAAAAATTTAAGTACATAAAATTTCAAATCGTGCTAAATGGAATAAAATCGTGTAAAAAAATTAAAAATATTCAATTTTCAAACCGTGTTATATCAAAACCGTGTAAAAAAAGACCGTGTAAAAACAGACTTAGGTGTAGTTGAAAGCACATTGTGCATTTCGCTTGACCCTTAAAATTATAAGTGAAAAAAATAGAATGTTCCCATTTGTCATTGCCGAAAGGCCAACCAATCGCCAAAACAAAAACTACAACAACAAAAGCATCTAATTTTTTTTCATACATACAATTTCTTGAGGCAACAAAACAAAAATCCGCGCAGCCCCCACACGTGTTGCTTCGTTGCTGTCACAACAACGACTGATTGAAAGAATGCACCTCTGATCTATATAATCAATCAAATGCTTGTGGAACCTAAGTACGCACAATCACTTTAATCAAGATGGCGTCAAAATTAAGCCAGAGTGACCACCTTTCACCAATTTGGTAAATAAAAAAAATATCCCACCGGCAGCATGATCGAAATTATGGCTGTTAAATCTCGACCCGTTAACGGATTTTAATAATATTATGCCTTATTATTTAGCTAGACTCGTATGCTTTCTGTAATGGTATCAATCATCCTTCTATACCCCAAGGTTCGAAAGCAAATCGATTTGGAACGGTGACTTTGAAAAAATTGCTACTTGGGTGCAACCACTAAAATGCTTGTCAACACCAAATGCATAAGTGCATATTAATAATTGACCCCTTAAAATTTAGCCAGAGTCATATGCTTTCTATATTGGTCCCTAACTTGTCATTATCCTTCAGGAATAATGAGCATATCGATGCGCAAGGATAACATTGAAAAACTGCCTATTACAAAATACACACTCACCACTAAAGTGCTTATAGATTCCAAACGGTATGGGTTACGTTAATAAAAAACCCCTTAAAATGTAGCTAGAGATTGCAGCTTTATCAAATTAAATCAATAATTTGATTACTATTAGGCAATCATGAACAGATCGATGCGCAAGAGTGACATTAAATGGCTGCCTACTGCAAAATCGATAAAATGCTTGTAAAATATGATGATTCTAGGTTTATAGAAAAATAATAACCTTAAAACCTAGCTGGAGTTTTGAGCTTTCATAAATGGGGTCAATCTTCTCGCTATCTCAGATAATGCAGGAGAATTTCGTTGTGGAAAAGTGATATCGACCACATGATACATCTATATCAGGGGTGCCCCAAATCTTCTTATGGAAAAGCAAAAACCAATACATGTAAAGTTGCCCAAAAAAAAATGCAAACAAATTATTTAATTAATTGAATTAGTTGAAAGCACATTGTGCATTTCGCTTGACCCTTAAAATTATAAGTGAAAAAAATATAATGTTCCCATTTGTCATTGCCGAAAGGCCAACCAATCGCCAACACAAAAAGCATCTAATTTTTTTTCATACATACAATTTCTTGAGGCAACAAAACAAAAATCCGCGCAGCCCCCACACGTGTTGCTTCGTTGCTGTCACAACAACGACTGATTGAAAGAATGCACCTCTGATCTATATAACCAATCAAATGCTTGTGGAACCTAAGTACGCACAATCACTTTAATCAAAATGGCGTCAAAATTAAGCCAGAGTGACCACCTTTCACCAATTTGGTAAATAAAAAAAATATCCCACCGGCAGCTTGATCGAAATTATGGCTCTTAAATCTCGACCCGTTAACGGATTTTAATAATATTATGCCTTATTATTTAGCTAGACTCGTATGCTTTCTATAATGGTATCAATCATCCTTCTATACCCCAAGGTTCGAAAGCAAATCGATTTGGAACGGTGACTTTGAAAAAATTGCTACTTGGGTGCAACCACTAAAATGCTTGTCAACACCAAATGCATAAGTGCATATTAATAATTGACCCCTTAAAATTTAGCCAGAGTCTTATGCTTTCTATATTGGTCCCTACCTTTTCATTATCCTTCAGGAATAATGATCATATTGATGCGCAAGGATAACATTGAAAAACGGCCTATTACAAAATACACACTCACCACTAAAGTGCTTATAGATTCCAAACGGTATGGGTTACGTTAATAAAAAACCCCTTAAAATGTAGCTAGAGATTGCAGCTTTATCAAATTAAATCAATAATTTGATTACTGTTAGGCAATCATGAACAGATCGATGCGCAAGAGTGACATTAAATGGCTGCCTACTGCAAAATCGATAAAATGCTTGTAAAATATGATGATTCTAGGTTTATAGAAAAAATAATAACCTTAAAACCTAGCTGGAGTTTTGAGCTTTCATAAATGGGGTCAATCTTCTCGCTATCTCAGATAATGCAGGAGAATTTCGTTGTGGAAAAGTGATATCGACCACATGATACATCTATATCAGGAGTGCCCAAAATCTTCTTATGGAAAAGCAAAAACCAATACATGTAAAGTTGCCCAAAAAATGCAAACAAATTATTTAATTAATTGAATTAGTTGAAAGCACATTGTGCATTTCGCTTGACCCTTAAAATTATAAGTGAAAAAAATATAATGTTCCCATTTGTCATTGCCGAAAGGCCAACCAATCGCCAACACAAAAAAGCATACACACAAAAACTACAACAACAAAAGCATCTAATTTTTTTTCATACATACAAATTCTTGAGGCAACAAAACAAAAATCCGCGCAGCCCCCACACGTGTTGCTTCGTTGCTATCACAACAACGACTGATTGAAACAATGCACCTCTGATCTATATAATCGATCAAATGCTTGTGGAACCTAAGTACGTCTAATCACTTTAATCAAAATGGCGTCAAAATTAAGCCAGAGTGACCACCTTTCACCAATTTGGTAAATAAAAAAAATATCCCACCGGCAGCATGATCGAAATTATGGCTGTTAAATCTCGACCCGTTAACGGATTTTAATAATATTATGCCTTATGATTTAGCTAGACTCGTATGCTTTCTATAATGGTATTAATCATCCTTCTATACCCCAAGGTTCGAAAGCAAATCGATTTGGAACGGTGACTTTGAAAAAATTGCTACTTGGGTGCAACCACTAAAATGCTTGTCAACACCAAATGCATAAGTGCATATTAATAATTGACCCCTTAAAATTTAGCCAGAGTCTTATGCTTTCTATATTGATCCCTAACTTTTCATTATCCTTCAGGAATAATGAGCATATCGATGCGCAAGGATAACATTGAAAAACTGCCTATTACAAAATACACACTCACCACTAAAGTGCTTATAGATTCCAAACGGTATGGGTTATGTTAATAAAAAACCCCTTAAAATGTAGCTAGAGAATGCAGCTTTATTAAATTATATCAATAATTTAATTACTATTCGGCAATCATGAACAGATCGATGCGCAAGGGTGACGTTAAATGGCTGCCTACTGCAAAATCGATAAAATGCTTGTAAAATATGATGATTCTAGGTTTATAGAAAAAATAATAACCTTAAAACCTAGCTGGAGTTTAGAGTTTTCATAAATGGGGTCAATCTTCTCGTTATCTCAAATAATGCAGGAGAATTTCGTTGTGGAAAAGTGATATCGACCACATGATACATCTATATCAGGGGTGCCCAAAATATTCTTATGGAAAAGCAAAAACCAATACATGTAAATTTGACCAAAAAAATGCAAACAAATTATTTAATTAATTTAATTAGTTGAAAGCACATTGTGCATTTCGCGTGACCCTTAAAATTATAAGTGAAAAAAATATAATGTTCCCATTTGTCATTGCCGAAAGGCCAACCAATCGCCAACACAAAAAAGCATACACACAAAAACTATAACAACAAAAGCATCTAATTTTTTGTCTTACATACAACTTCTTTTCCCCCACACGTGTTGCTTCGTTGCTGTCACAACAACGACTGATTGAAAGAATGCACCTCTGATCTATATAACCAATCAAATGCTTGTGGAACCTAAGTACGCACAATCACTTTAATCAAAATGGCGTCATAATTAAGCCAGAGTGACCACCTTTCACCAATTTGGTAAATAAAAAAAATATCCCACCGGCAGCATGATCGAAATTATGGCTGTTAAATCTCGACCCGTTAACGGATTTTAATAATATTATGCCTTATTATTTAGCTAGACTCGTATGCTTTCTATAATGGTATCAATCATCCTTCTATACCCCAAGGTTCGAAAGCAAATCGATTTGGAACGGTGACTTTGAAAAAATTGCTACTTGGGTGCAACCACTAAAATGCTTGTCAACACCAAATGCATAAGTGCATATTAATAATTGACCACTTAAAATTTAGCCACAGTCTTATGCTTTCTATATTGGTCCCTACCTTTTCATTATCCTTCAGGAATAATGAGCATATCGATGCGCAAGGATAACATTGAAAAACTGCCTATTACAAAATACACACTCACCACTAAAGTGCTTATAGATTCCAAACGGTATGGGGTACGTTAATAAAAAACCCCTTAAAATGTAGCTAGAGATTGCAGCTTTATCAAATTAAATCAATAATTTGATTACTATTAGGCAATCATGAACAGATCGATGCGCAAGGGTGGCATTAAATGGCTGCCTACTGCAAAATCGATAAAATGCTTGTAAAATATGATGATTCTAGGTTTATAGAAAAAATAATAACCTTAAAACCTAGCTGGAGTTTCGAGTTTTCATAAATGGGGTCAATCTTCTCGCTATCTCAAAAAATGCAGGAGAATTTCGTTGTGGAAAAGTGATATCGACCACATGATACATCTATATCAGGGGTGCCAAAAATCTTCTTATGGAAAAGCAAAAACCAATACATGTAAAGTTGACCAAAAAAATGCAAACAAATTATTTAATTAATTGAATTAGTTGAAAGCACATTGTGCATTTCGCTTGACCCTTAAAATTATAAGTGAAAAAATATAATGTTCCCATTTGTCATTGCCGAAAGGCCAACCAATCGCCAACACAAAAAAGCATCTAATTTTTTTTCATACATACAATTTCTTGAGGCAACAAAACAAAAATCCGCGCAGCCCCACACGTGTTGCTTCGTTGCTGTCACAACAACGACTGATTGAAAGAATGCACCTCTGATCTATATAACCAATCAAATGCTTGTGGAACCTAAGTACGCACAATCACTTTAATCAAAATGGCGTCAAAATTAAGCCAGAGTGACCACCTTTCACCAATTTGGTAAATAAAAAAAATATCCCACCGGTAGCTTGATCGAAATTATGGCTCTTAAATCTCGACCCGTTAACGGATTTTAATAATATTATGCCTTATTATTTAGCTAGACTCGTATGCTTTCTATAATGGTATCAATCATCCTTCTATACCCCAAGGTTCGAAAGCAAATCGATTTGGAACGGTGACTTTGAAAAAATTGCTACTTGGGTGCAACCACTAAAATGCTTGTCAACACCAAATGCATAAGTGCATATTAATAATTGACCCCTTAAAATTTAGCCAGAGTCTTATGCTTTCTATATTGGTCCCTACCTTTTCATTATCCTTCAGGAATAATGATCATATTGATGCGCAAGGATAACATTGAAAAACGGCCTATTACAAAATACACACTCACCACTAAAGTGCTTATAGATTCCAAACGGTATGGGTTACGTTAATAAAAAACCCCTTAAAATGTAGCTAGAGATTGCAGCTTTATCAAATTAAATCAATAATTTGATTACTGTTAGGCAATCATGAACAGATCGATGCGCAAGAGTGACATTAAATGGCTGCCTACTGCAAAATCGATAAAATGCTTGTAAAATATGATGATTCTAGGTTTATAGAAAAAATAATAACCTTAAAACCTAGCTGGAGTTTTGAGCTTTCATAAATGGGGTCAATCTTCTCGCTATCTCAGATAATGCAGGAGAATTTCGTTGTGGAAAAGTGATATCGACCACATGATACATCTATATCAGGAGTGCCCAAAATCTTCTTATGGAAAAGCAAAAACCAATACATGTAAAGTTGCCCAAAAAATGCAAACAAATTATTTAATTAATTGAATTAGTTGAAAGCACATTGTGCATTTCGCTTGACCCTTAAAATTATAAGTGAAAAAAATATAATGTTCCCATTTGTCATTGCCGAAAGGCCAACCAATCGCCAACACAAAAAAGCATACACACAAAAACTACAACAACAAAAGCATCTAATTTTTTTTCATACATACAAATTCTTGAGGCAACAAAACAAAAATCCGCGCAGCCCCCACACGTGTTGCTTCGTTGCTATCACAACAACGACTGATTGAAACAATGCACCTCTGATCTATATAATCGATCAAATGCTTGTGGA
This sequence comes from Melieria omissa, assembly GCA_963971225.1. NCBI lineage: Eukaryota > Metazoa > Arthropoda > Insecta > Diptera > Ulidiidae > Melieria > Melieria omissa. The sequence continues at coordinate 62,816,789 of OZ020268.1, read as the reverse complement.
ACCTAAGTACGTCTAATCACTTTAATCAAAATGGCGTCAAAATTAAGCCAGAGTGACCACCTTTCACCAATTTGGTAAATAAAAAAAATATCCCACCGGCAGCATGATCGAAATTATGGCTGTTAAATCTCGACCCGTTAACGGATTTTAATAATATTATGCCTTATGATTTAGCTAGACTCGTATGCTTTCTATAATGGTATTAATCATCCTTCTATACCCCAAGGTTCGAAAGCAAATCGATTTGGAACGGTGACTTTGAAAAAATTGCTACTTGGGTGCAACCACTAAAATGCTTGTCAACACCAAATGCATAAGTGCATATTAATAATTGACCCCTTAAAATTTAGCCAGAGTCTTATGCTTTCTATATTGATCCCTAACTTTTCATTATCCTTCAGGAATAATGAGCATATCGATGCGCAAGGATAACATTGAAAAACTGCCTATTACAAAATACACACTCACCACTAAAGTGCTTATAGATTCCAAACGGTATGGGTTATGTTAATAAAAAACCCCTTAAAATGTAGCTAGAGAATGCAGCTTTATTAAATTATATCAATAATTTAATTACTATTCGGCAATCATGAACAGATCGATGCGCAAGGGTGACGTTAAATGGCTGCCTACTGCAAAATCGATAAAATGCTTGTAAAATATGATGATTCTAGGTTTATAGAAAAAATAATAACCTTAAAACCTAGCTGGAGTTTAGAGCTTTCATAAATGGGGTCAATCTTCTCGTTATCTCAAATAATGCAGGAGAATTTCGTTGTGGAAAAGTGATATCGACCACATGACACATCTATATCAGGGGTGCCCAAAATATTCTTATGGAAAAGCAAAAACCAATACATGTAAATTTGACCAAAAAAATGCAAACAAATTATTTAATTAATTGAATTAGTTGAAAGCACATTGTGCATTTCGCGTGACCCTTAAAATTATAAGTGAAAAATATATAATGTTCCCATTTGTCATTGCCGAAAGGCCAACCAATCGCCAACACAAAAAAGCATACACACAAAAACTACAACAACAAAAGCATCTAATTTTTTGTCTTACATACAACTTCTTTTCCCCCACACGTGTTGCTTCGTTGCTGTCACAACAACGACTGATTGAAAGAATGCACCTCGTATCTATATAACCAATCAAATGCTTGTGGAACCTAAGTACGCACAATCACTTTAATCAAAATGGCGTCATAATTAAGCCAGAGTGACCACCTTTCACCAATTTGGTAAATAAAAAAAATATCCCACCGGCAGCATGATCGAAATTATGGCTGTTAAATCTCGACCCGTTAACGGATTTTAATAATATTATGCCTTATTATTTAGCTAGACTCGTATGCTTTCTATAATGGTATCAATCATCCTTCTATACCCCAAGGTTCGAAAGCAAATCGATTTGGAACGGTGACTTTGAAAAAATTGCTACTTGGGTGCAACCACTAAAATGCTTGTCAACACCAAATGCATAAGTGCATATTAATAATTGACCACTTAAAATTTAGCCACAGTCTTATGCTTTCTATATTGGTCCCTACCTTTTCATTATCCTTCAGGAATAATGAGCATATCGATGCGCAAGGATAACATTGAAAAACTGCCTATTACAAAATACACACTCACCACTAAAGTGCTTATAGATTCCAAACGGTATGGGTTACGTTAATAAAAAACACCTTAAAATGTAGCTAGAGATTGCAGCTTTATCAAATTAAATCAATAATTTGATTACTATTAGGCAATCATGAACAGATCGATGCGCAAGGGTGGCATTAAATGGCTGCCTACTGCAAAATCGATAAAATGCTTGTAAAATATGATGATTCTAGGTTTATAGAAAAAATAATAACCTTAAAACCTAGCTGGAGTTTCGAGTTTTCATAAATGGGGTCAATCTTCTCGCTATCTCAAAAAATGCAGGAGAATTTCGTTGTGGAAAAGTGATATCGACCACATGATACATCTATATCAGGGGTGCCAAAAATCTTCTTATGGAAAAGCAAAAACCAATACATGTAAAGTTGACCAAAAAAATGCAAACAAATTATTTAATTAATTGAATTAGTTGAAAGCACATTGTGCATTTCGCTTGACCCTTAAAATTATAAGTGAAAAAATATAATGTTCCCATTTGTCATTGCCGAAAGGCCAACCAATCGCCAACACAAAAAAGCATCTAATTTTTTTTCATACATACAATTTCTTGAGGCAACAAAACAAAAATCCGCGCAGCCCCCACACGTGTTGCTTCGTTGCTGTCACAACAACGACTGATTGAAAGAATGCACCTCTGATCTATATAACCAATCAAATGCTTGTGGAACCTAAGTACGCACAATCACTTTAATCAAAATGGCGTCAAAATTAAGCCAGAGTGACCACCTTTCACCAATTTGGTAAAAAAAAAAAATATCCCACCGGTAGCTTGATCGAAATTATGGCTCTTAAATCTCGACCCGTTAACGGATTTTAATAATATTATGCCTTATTATTTAGCTAGACTCGTATGCTTTCTATAATGGTATCAATCATCCTTCTATACCCCAAGGTTCGAAAGCAAATCGATTTGGAACGGTGACTTTGAAAAAATTGCTACTTGGGTGCAACCACTAAAATGCTTGTCAACACCAAATGCATAAGTGCATATTAATAATTGACCCCTTAAAATTTAGCCAGAGTCTTATGCTTTCTATATTGGTCCCTACCTTTTCATTATCCTTCAGGAATAATGATCATATTGATGCGCAAGGATAACATTGAAAAACGGCCTATTACAAAATACACACTCACCACTAAAGTGCTTATAGATTCCAAACGGTATGGGTTACGTTAATAAAAAACCCCTTAAAATGTAGCTAGAGATTGCAGCTTTATCAAATTAAATCAATAATTTGATTACTGTTAGGCAATCATGAACAGATCGATGCGCAAGAGTGACATTAAATGGCTGCCTACTGCAAAATCGATAAAATGCTTGTAAAATATGATGATTCTAGGTTTATAGAAAAAATAATAACCTTAAAACCTAGCTGGAGTTTTGAGCTTTCATAAATGGGGTCAATCTTCTCGCTATCTCAGATAATGCAGGAGAATTTCGTTGTGGAAAAGTGATATCGACCACATGATACATCTATATCAGGGGTGCCCAAAATCTTCTTATGGAAAAGCAAAAACCAATACATGTAAAGTTGCCCAAAAAATGCAAACAAATTATTTAATTAATTGAATTAGTTGAAAGCACATTGTGCATTTCGCTTGACCCTTAAAATTATAAGTGAAAAAAATATAATGTTCCCATTTGTCATTGCCGAAAGGCCAACCAATCGCCAACACAAAAAAGCATACACACAAAAACTACAACAACAAAAGCATCTAATTTTTTTTCATACATACAAATTCTTGAGGCAACAAAACAAAAATCCGCGCAGCCCCCACACGTGTTGCTTCGTTGCTATCACAACAACGACTGATTGAAACAATGCACCTCTGATCTATATAATCGATCAAATGCTTGTGGAACCTAAGTACGTCTAATCACTTTAATCAAAATGGCGTCAAAATTAAGCCAGAGTGACCACCTTTCACCAATTTGGTAAATAAAAAAAATATCCCACCGGCAGCATGATCGAAATTATGGCTGTTAAATCTCGACCCGTTAACGGATTTTAATAATATTATGCCTTATGATTTAGCTAGACTCGTATGCTTTCTATAATGGTATTAATCATCCTTCTATACCCCAAGGTTCGAAAGCAAATCGATTTGGAACGGTGACTTTGAAAAAATTGCTACTTGGGTGCAACCACTAAAATGCTTGTCAACACCAAATGCATAAGTGCATATTAATAATTGACCCCTTAAAATTTAGCCAGAGTCTTATGCTTTCTATATTGATCCCTAACTTTTCATTATCCTTCAGGAATAATGAGCATATCGATGCGCAAGGATAACATTGAAAAACTGCCTATTACAAAATACACACTCACCACTAAAGTGCTTATAGATTCCAAACGGTATGGGTTATGTTAATAAAAAACCCCTTAAAATGTAGCTAGAGAATGCAGCTTTATTAAATTATATCAATAATTTAATTACTATTCGGCAATCATGAACAGATCGATGCGCAAGGGTGACGTTAAATGGCTGCCTACTGCAAAATCGATAAAATGCTTGTAAAATATGATGATTCTAGGTTTATAGAAAAAATAATAACCTTAAAACCTAGCTGGAGTTTAGAGCTTTCATAAATGGGGTCAATCTTCTCGTTATCTCAAATAATGCAGGAGAATTTCGTTGTGGAAAAGTGATATCGACCACATGATACATCTATATCAGGGGTGCCCAAAATATTCTTATGGAAAAGCAAAAACCAATACATGTAAATTTGACCAAAAAAATGCAAACAAATTATTTAATTAATTGAATTAGTTGAAAGCACATTGTGCATTTCGCGTGACCCTTAAAATTATAAGTGAAAAATATATAATGTTCCCATTTGTCATTGCCGAAAGGCCAACCAATCGCCAACACAAAAAAGCATACACACAAAAACTACAACAACAAAAGCATCTAATTTTTTGTCTTACATACAACTTCTTTTCCCCCACACGTGTTGCTTCGTTGCTGTCACAACAACGACTGATTGAAAGAATGCACCTCGTATCTATATAACCAATCAAATGCTTGTGGAACCTAAGTACGCACAATCACTTTAATCAAAATGGCGTCATAATTAAGCCAGAGTGACCACCTTTCACCAATTTGGTAAATAAAAAAAATATCCCACCGGCAGCATGATCGAAATTATGGCTGTTAAATCTCGACCCGTTAACGGATTTTAATAATATTATGCCTTATTATTTAGCTAGACTCGTATGCTTTCTATAATGGTATCAATCATCCTTCTATACCCCAAGGTTCGAAAGCAAATCGATTTGGAACGGTGACTTTGAAAAAATTGCTACTTGGGTGCAACCACTAAAATGCTTGTCAACACCAAATGCATAAGTGCATATTAATAATTGACCACTTAAAATTTAGCCACAGTCTTATGCTTTCTATATTGGTCCCTACCTTTTCATTATCCTTCAGGAATAATGAGCATATCGATGCGCAAGGATAACATTGAAAAACTGCCTATTACAAAATACACACTCACCACTAAAGTGCTTATAGATTCCAAACGGTATGGGTTACGTTAATAAAAAACCACTTAGAATGTAGCTAGAGATTGCAGCTTTATCAAATTAAATCAATAATTTGATTACTATTCGGCAATCATGAACAGATCGATGCGCAAGGGTGACATTAACCCATTAAAACCTGACCCCAGAAAGGCTTGTGCGATTTCCATAAAATTTTGCACAATCTTAGTAATTGACCTAATCAAGAAAAAAAATCAAGAAAATAATTCATACCCCCACCCCCTGAACCAGGAGGGTACGTTGCGCAAACGCAATTTGGGCCTTAGTCACATACAAAACATAAAATTAAAAAAAAAAAAAATTTTTTAAACTTATTTTTAAATAGTTTAGCATTACAAAATGCAGCCCACAAAGGGATTTTGATAGGTTTGAAGAATAAGTATTTTTAATTGAATTTCAAAAATTCCCCAAAAAAAACCTTTGACTTTGGATCGAAAAAAAGATATGAATATTAAAAAAATTTTGAAATTTCGGTATGGCAGAATCTAAAACGATCAATTCTAATCCAATTCTACCCATTTTCAAGTCTTATATCTTTATGAATTACTTAATGTAGCGAAATTCCCAAACGTTGCGCAAACGCAACGCTCAGGGCTTAATGGGTTAAATGGCTGCCTACTGCAAAATCGATAAAATGCTTGTAAAATATGATGATTCTAGGTTTATAGAAAAAATAATAACCTTAAAACCTAGCTGGAGTTTTGAGCTTTCATAAATGGGGTCAATCTTCTCGCTATCTCAAATAATGCAGGAGAATTTCGTTGTGGAAAAGTGATATCGACCACATGATACATCTATATCAGGGGTGCCAAAAATCTTCTTATGGAAAAGCAAAAACCAATACATTTAAAGTTGCCCAAAAAAATGCAAACAAATTATTTAATTAATCTGGCAACGCCACTCGTGTTACTGTGCGCAAATTTTCGGTGCTGTGATAAAAAATCTAAATAAGTGATCTTTAATCGTTCTAGACGTGGTTGTTTTTTCTCTACGTCCGGGACTTTTTATAAATTTCGGTTGTGCGTTCGCGGGTGAAGTGGGTTCCTGCTGCTTTGTTGGATTTTGCTTCGTGGGACGCCAACCTCTGTGCCGCGGTAGCTGGCGCTGCAGGGAAGGAGTTGCCGCCATAAGGTAAGTCTGCGAAGGTCCGGTGGTTGCGACGCAACACACAGCGAGACACTGCAGCCAGCTCCAGAGTTTTCCCGACGGCGCTGGACACGCAAATACGCGGAGCTGCTGGGAGCTTCCCCGCAACAGGTGGACGAGCAAGTTATTCCCGCCATTTTCTGCATATAGTTGGTGCTGGCCACCAGCGCCACCTGTGTGGTAAGGCTGTGGTTGGCAGCGCCATCTAGTTGCAGTGATCAGTTTTCTGTTCTGTGATTTTCATAAACAGCGATGCCACCCAGTTTGGATTTGCAAAACAATCTTTATATAATCCCGTCTTTTACTTTTTATTTCGCATTTTAACTTTTTTGCAGGTTTCTTTTATGAATCCTCCTAAAAGGAGTATTCTAGACGTGCGGTCTAAAAGCGCTTCTCATGGACGTACGATTCCTCCCCAAAACCCGGGTGTAACAACCCTTCCGAAACCGGACATGCGGTCCAAAAACGCAACTTTAGAGCCTTCTGGCACTTTGGATACCAGACCTGGTACCAGTAAGGCGGCGCAAATTTTGGCTAAACCGGTTGCTCGGCCAACAGCTTCCAGTGCAAAACAAGCGCCTTCAAAGTTGGCTTATAAGAACCGTCGCGTTGCCCTGCGTTTAATTGAACGCCTTAATCTAACCGACCTAATTCCTCTTCAAAGCGTCAGCGGTCAGTAGAGGAGACCACCCACCCGGAGGCTAAAAAACCGTGCAGCCATTCAGCTGCCCCGAGGACCTTCAGCGAAATTCTCGCAGGCCACATCATAGTGGCGGTGGTCGACGAGAGCGACCCCGACGGCAGCCCAAAAAATGCAAACAAATTATTTAATTAATTGAATTAGTTGAAAGCACATTGTGCATTTCGCTTGACCCTTAAAATTATAAGTGAAAAAAATATAATGTTCCCATTTGTCATTGCCGAAAGGCCAACCAATCGCCAAAACAAAAACTACAACAACAAAAGCATCTAATTTTTTTTCATACATAGAATTTCTTGAGGAAACAAAACAAAAATCCGCGCAGCCCCCACACGTGTTGCTTCGTTGCTGTCACAACAACCACTGATTGAAAGAATGCACCTCTGATCTATATAACCAATCAAATGCTTGTGGAACCTAAGTACGCACAATCACTTTAATCAAAATGGCGTCAAAATTAAGCCAGAGTGACCACCTTTCACCAATTTGGTAAATAAAAAAATATCCCACCGGCAGCATGATCGAAATTATGGCTGTTAAATCTCGACCCGTTAACGGATTTTAATAATATTATGCCTTATTATTTAGCTAGACTCGTATGCTTTCTGTAATGGTATCAATCATCCTTCTATACCCCAAGGTTCGAAAGCAAATCGATTTGGAACGGTGACTTTGAAAAAATTGCTACTTGGGTGCAACCACTAAAATGCTTGTCAACACCAAATGCATAAGTGCATATTAATAATTGACCCCTTAAAATTTAGCCAGAGTCTTATGCTTTCTATATTGGTCCCTAACTTTTCATTATCCTTCAGGAATAATGAGCATATCGATGCGCAAGGATAACATTGAAAAACTGCCTATTACAAAATACACACTCACCACTAAAGTGCTTATAGATTCCAAACGGTATGGGTTATGTTAATAAAAAACCCCTTAAAATGTAGCTAGAGAATGCAGCTTTATTAAATTATATCAATAATTTAATTACTATTCGGCAATCATGAACAGATCGATGCGCAAGGGTGACGTTAAATGGCTGCCTACTGCAAAATCGATAAAATGCTTGTAAAATATGATGATTCTAGGTTTATAGAAAAAATAATAACCTTAAAACCTAGCTGGAGTTTAGAGCTTTCATAAATGGGGTCAATCTTCTCGTTATCTCAAATAATGCAGGAGAATTTCGTTGTGGAAAAGTGATATCGACCACATGATACATCTATATCAGGGGTGCCCAAAATATTCTTATGGAAAAGCAAAAACCAATACATGTAAATTTGACCAAAAAAATGCAAACAAATTATTTAATTAATTGAATTAGTTGAAAGCACATTGTGCATTTCGCTTGACCCTTAAAATTATAAGTGAAAAAAATATAATGTTCCCATTTGTCATTGCCGAAAGGCCAACCAATCGCCAACACAAAAAAGCATACACACAAAAACTACAACAACAAAAGCATCTAATTTGTTGTCTTACATACAACTTCTTTTCCCCCACACGTGTTGCTTCGTTGCTGTCACAACAACGACTGATTGAAAGAATGCACCTCGTATCTATATAACCAATCAAATGCTTGTGGAACCTAAGTACGCACAATCACTTTAATCAAAATGGCGTCATAATTAAGCCAGAGTGACCACCTTTCACCAATTTGGTAAATAAAAAAAATATCCCACCGGCAGCATGATCGAAATTATGGCTGTTAAATCTCGACCCGTTAACGGATTTTAATAATATTATGCCTTATTATTTAGCTAGACTCGTATGCTTTCTATAATGGTATCAATCATCCTTCTATACCCCAAGGTTCGAAAGCAAATCGATTTGGAACGGTGACTTTGAAAAAATTGCTACTTGGGTGCAACCACTAAAATGCTTGTCAACACCAAATGCATAAGTGCATATTAATAATTGACCACTTAAAATTTAGCCACAGTCTTATGCTCTTATGCACCTCTGATCTATATAACCAATCAAATGCTTGTGGAACCTAAGTACGCACAATCACTTTAATCAAAATGGCGTCAAAATTAAGCCAGAGTGACCACCTTTCACCAATTTGGTAAATAAAAAAATATCCCACCGGCAGCTTGATCGAAATTATGGCTGTTAAATCTCGACCCGTTAACGGATTTTAACGGAGAATTTCGTTGTGGAAAAGTGATATCGACCACATGATACATCTATATCAGGAGTGCCCAAAATCTTCTTATGGAAAAGCAAAAACCAATACATGTAAAGTTGCCCAAAAAATGCAAACAAATTATTTAATTAATTGAATTAGTTGAAAGCACATTGTGCATTTCGCTTGACCCTTAAAATTATAAGTGAAAAAAATATAATGTTCCCATTTGTCATTGCCGAAAGGCCAACCAATCGCCAACACAAAAAAGCATACACACAAAAACTACAACAACAAAAGCATCTAATTTTTTTTCATACATACAAATTCTTGAGGCAACAAAACAAAAATCCGCGCAGCCCCCACACGTGTTGCTTCGTTGCTATCACAACAACGACTGATTGAAACAATGCACCTCTGATCTATATAATCGATCAAATGCTTGTGGAACCTAAGTACGTCTAATCACTTTAATCAAAATGGCGTCAAAATTAAGCCAGAGTGACCACCTTTCACCAATTTGGTAAATAAAAAAAATATCCCACCGGCAGCATGATCGAAATTATGGCTGTTAAATCTCGACCCGTTAACGGATTTTAATAATATTATGCCTTATGATTTAGCTAGACTCGTATGCTTTCTATAATGGTATTAATCATCCTTCTATACCCCAAGGTTCGAAAGCAAATCGATTTGGAACGGTGACTTTGAAAAAATTGCTACTTGGGTGCAACCACTAAAATGCTTGTCAACACCAAATGCATAAGTGCATATTAATAATTGACCCCTTAAAATTTAGCCAGAGTCTTATGCTTTCTATATTGATCCCTAACTTTTCATTATCCTTCAGGAATAATGAGCATATCGATGCGCAAGGATAACATTGAAAAACTGCCTATTACAAAATACACACTCACCACTAAAGTGCTTATAGATTCCAAACGGTATGGGTTATGTTAATAAAAAACCCCTTAAAATGTAGCTAGAGAATGCAGCTTTATTAAATTATATCAATAATTTAATTACTATTCGGCAATCATGAACAGATCGATGCGCAAGGGTGACGTTAAATGGCTGCCTACTGCAAAATCGATAAAATGCTTGTAAAATATGATGATTCTAGGTTTATAGAAAAAATAATAACCTTAAAACCTAGCTGGAGTTTAGAGCTTTCATAAATGGGGTCAATCTTCTCGTTATCTCAAATAATGCAGGAGAATTTCGTTGTGGAAAAGTGATATCGACCACATGATACATCTATATCAGGGGTGCCCAAAATATTCTTATGGAAAAGCAAAAACCAATACATGTAAATTTGACCAAAAAAATGCAAACAAATTATTTAATTAATTGAATTAGTTGAAAGCACATTGTGCATTTCGCGTGACCCTTAAAATTATAAGTGAAAAAAATATAATGTTCCCATTTGTCATTGCCGAAAGGCCAACCAATCGCCAACACAAAAAAGCATACACACAAAAACTACAACAACAAAAGCATCTAATTTTTTGTCTTACATACAACTTCTTTTCCCCCACACGTGTTGCTTCGTTGCTGTCACAACAACGACTGATTGAAAGAATGCACCTCGTATCTATATAACCAATCAAATGCTTGTGGAACCTAAGTACGCACAATCACTTTAATCAAAATGGCGTCATAATTAAGCCAGAGTGACCACCTTTCACCAATTTGGTAAATAAAAAAAATATCCCACCGGCAGCATGATCGAAATTATGGCTGTTAAATCTCGACCCGTTAACGGATTTTAATAATATTATGCCTTATTATTTAGCTAGACTCGTATGCTTTCTATAATGGTATCAATCATCCTTCTATACCCCAAGGTTCGAAAGCAAATCGATTTGGAACGGTGACTTTGAAAAAATTGCTACTTGGGTGCAACCACTAAAATGCTTGTCAACACCAAATGCATAAGTGCATATTAATAATTGACCACTTAAAATTTAGCCACAGTCTTATGCTTTCTATATTGGTCCCTACCTTTTCATTATCCTTCAGGAATAATGAGCATATCGATGCGCAAGGATAACATTGAAAAACTGCCTATTACAAAATACACACTCACCACTAAAGTGCTTATAGATTCCAAACGGTATGGGTTACGTTAATAAAAAACCACTTAGAATGTAGCTAGAGATTGCAGCTTTATCAAATTAAATCAATAATTTGATTACTATTCGGCAATCATGAACAGATCGATGCGCAAGGGTGACATTAACCCATTAAAACCTGACCCCAGAAAGGCTTGTGCGATTTCCATAAAATTTTGCACAATCTTAGTAATTGACCTAATCAAGAAAAAAAATCAAGAAAATAATTCATACCCCCACCCCCTGAACCAGGAGGGTACGTTGCGCAAACGCAATTTGGGCCTTAGTCACATACAAAACATAAAATTAAAAAAAAAAAAAATTTTTTAAACTTATTTTTAAATAGTTTAGCATTACAAAATGCAGCCCACAAAGGGATTTTGATAGGTTTGAAGAATAAGTATTTTTAATTGAATTTCAAAAATTCCCCAAAAAAAACCTTTGACTTTGGATCGAAAAAAAGATATGAATATTAAAAAAAATTTGAAATTTCGGTATGGCAGAATCTAAAACGATCAATTCTAATCCAATTCTACCCATTTTCAAGTCTTATATCTTTATGAATTACTTAATGTAGCGAAATTCCCAAACGTTGCGCAAACGCAACGCTCAGGGCTTAATGGGTTAAATGGCTGCCTACTGCAAAATCGATAAAATGCTTGTAAAATATGATGATTCTAGGTTTATAGAAAAAATAATAACCTTAAAACCTAGCTGGAGTTTTGAGCTTTCATAAATGGGGTCAATCTTCTCGCTATCTCAAATAATGCAGGAGAATTTCGTTGTGGAAAAGTGATATCGACCACATGATACATCTATATCAGGGGTGCCAAAAATCTTCTTATGGAAAAGCAAAAACCAATACATTTAAAGTTGCCCAAAAAAATGCAAACAAATTATTTAATTAATCTGGCAACGCCACTCGTGTTACTGTGCGCAAATTTTCGGTGCTGTGATAAAAAATCTAAATAAGTGATCTTTAATCGTTCTAGACGTGGTTGTTTTTTCTCTACGTCCGGGACTTTTTATAAATTTCGGTTGTGCGTTCGCGGGTGAAGTGGGTTCCTGCTGCTTTGTTGGATTTTGCTTCGTGGGACGCCAACCTCTGTGCCGCGGTAGCTGGCGCTGCAGGGAAGGAGTTGCCGCCATAAGGTAAGTCTGCGAAGGTCCGGTGGTTGCGACGCAACACACAGCGAGACACTGCAGCCAGCTCCAGAGTTTTCCCGACGGCGCTGGACACGCAAATACGCGGAGCTGCTGGGAGCTTCCCCGCAACAGGTGGACGAGCAAGTTATTCCCGCCATTTTCTGCATATAGTTGGTGCTGGCCACCAGCGCCACCTGTGTGGTAAGGCTGTGGTTGGCAGCGCCATCTAGTTGCAGTGATCAGTTTTCTGTTCTGTGATTTTCATAAACAGCGATGCCACCCAGTTTGGATTTGCAAAACAATCTTTATATAATCCCGTCTTTTACTTTTTATTTCGCATTTTAACTTTTTTGCAGGTTTCTTTTATGAATCCTCCTAAAAGGAGTATTCTAGACGTGCGGTCTAAAAGCGCTTCTCATGGACGTACGATTCCTCCCCAAAACCCGGGTGTAACAACCCTTCCGAAACCGGACATGCGGTCCAAAAACGCAACTTTAGAGCCTTCTGGCACTTTGGATACCAGACCTGGTACCAGTAAGGCGGCGCAAATTTTGGCTAAACCGGTTGCTCGGCCAACAGCTTCCAGTGCAAAACAAGCGCCTTCAAAGTTGGCTTATAAGAACCGTCGCGTTGCCCTGCGTTTAATTGAACGCCTTAATCTAACCGACCTAATTCCTCTTCAAAGCGTCAGCGGTCAGTAGAGGAGACCACCCACCCGGAGGCTAAAAAACCGTGCAGCCATTCAGCTGCCCCGAGGACCTTCAGCGAAATTCTCGCAGGCCACATCATAGTGGCGGTGGTCGACGAGAGCGACCCCGACGGCAGCCCAAAAAATGCAAACAAATTATTTAATTAATTGAATTAGTTGAAAGCACATTGTGCATTTCGCTTGACCCTTAAAATTATAATTGAAAAAAATATAATGTTCCCATTTGTCATTGCCGAAAGGCCAACCAATCGCCAAAACAAAAACTACAACAACAAAAGCATCTAATTTTTTTTCATACATAGAATTTCTTGAGGAAACAAAACAAAAATCCGCGCAGCCCCCACACGTGTTGCTTCGTTGCTGTCACAACAACCACTGATTGAAAGAATGCACCTCTGATCTATATAACCAATCAAATGCTTGTGGAACCTAAGTACGCACAATCACTTTAATCAAAATGGCGTCAAAATTAAGCCAGAGTGACCACCTTTCACCAATTTGGTAAATAAAAAAATATCCCACCGGCAGCATGATCGAAATTATGGCTGTTAAATCTCGACCCGTTAACGGATTTTAATAATATTATGCCTTATTATTTAGCTAGACTCGTATGCTTTCTGTAATGGTATCAATCATCCTTCTATACCCCAAGGTTCGAAAGCAAATCGATTTGGAACGGTGACTTTGAAAAAATTGCTACTTGGGTGCAACCACTAAAATGCTTGTCAACACCAAATGCATAAGTGCATATTAATAATTGACCCCTTAAAATTTAGCCAGAGTCTTATGCTTTCTATATTGGTCCCTAACTTTTCATTATCCTTCAGGAATAATGAGCATATCGATGCGCAAGGATAACATTGAAAAACTGCCTATTACAAAATACACACTCACCACTAAAGTGCTTATAGATTCCAAACGGTATGGGTTATGTTAATAAAAAACCCCTTAAAATGTAGCTAGAGAATGCAACTTTATTAAATTATATCAATAATTTAATTACTATTCGGCAATCATGAACAGATCGATGCGCAAGGGTGACGTTAAATGGCTGCCTACTGCAAAATCGATAAAATGCTTGTAAAATATGATGATTCTAGGTTTATAGAAAAAATAATAACCTTAAAACCTAGCTGGAGTTTAGAGCTTTCATAAATGGGGTCAATCTTCTCGTTATCTCAAATAATGCAGGAGAATTTCGTTGTGGAAAAGTGATATCGACCACATGATACATCTATATCAGGGGTGCCCAAAATATTCTTATGGAAAAGCAAAAACCAATACATGTAAATTTGACCAAAAAAATGCAAACAAATTATTTAATTAATTGAATTAGTTGAAAGCACATTGTGCATTTCGCGTGACCCTTAAAATTATAAGTGAAAAAAATATAATGTTCCCATTTGTCATTGCCGAAAGGCCAACCAATCGCCAACACAAAAAAGCATACACACAAAAACTACAACAACAAAAGCATCTAATTTTTTGTCTTACATACAACTTCTTTTCCCCCACACGTGTTGCTTCGTTGCTGTCACAACAACGACTCATTGAAAGAATGCACCTCTGATCTATATAACCAATCAAATGCTTGTGGAACCTAAGTACGCACAATCACTTTATTCAAAATGGCGTCATAATTAAGCCAGAGTGACCACCTTTCACCAATTTGGTAAATAAAAAAAATATCCCACCGGCAGCATGATCGAAATTATGGCTGTTAAATCTCGACCCGTTAACGGATTTTAATAATATTATGCCTTATTATTTAGCTAGACTCGTATGCTTTCTATAATGGTATCAATCATCCTTCTATACCCCAAGGTTCGAAAGCAAATCGATTTGGAACGGTGACTTTGAAAAAATTGCTACTTGGGTGCAACCACTAAAATGCTTGTCAACACCAAATGCATAAGTGCATATTAATAATTGACCACTTAAAATTTAGCCACAGTCTTATGCTCTTATGCACCTCTGATCTATATAACCAATCAAATGCTTGTGGAACCTAAGTACGCACAATCACTTTAATCAAAATGGCGTCAAAATTAAGCCAGAGTGACCACCTTTCACCAATTTGGTAAATAAAAAAATATCCCACCGGCAGCTTGATCGAAATTATGGCTGTTAAATCTCGACCCGTTAACGGATTTTAACGGAGAATTTCGTTGTGGAAAAGTGATATCGACCACATGATACATCTATATCAGGAGTGCCCAAAATCTTCTTATGGAAAAGCGAAAACCAATACATGTAAAGTTGCCCAAAAAATGCAAACAAATTATTTAATTAATTGAATTAGTTGAAAGCACATTGTGCATTTCGCTTGACCCTTAAAATTATAAGTGAAAAAAATATAATGTTCCCATTTGTCATTGCCGAAAGGCCAACCAATCGCCAACACAAAAAAGCATACACACAAAAACTACAACAACAAAAGCATCTAATTTTTTTTCATACATACAAATTCTTGAGGCAACAAAACAAAAATCCGCGCAGCCCCCACACGTGTTGCTTCGTTGCTATCACAACAACGACTGATTGAAACAATGCACCTCTGATCTATATAATCGATCAAATGCTTGTGGAACCTAAGTACGTCTAATCACTTTAATCAAAATGGCGTCAAAATTAAGCCAGAGTGACCACCTTTCACCAATTTGGTAAATAAAAAAAATATCCCACCGGCAGCATGATCGAAATTATGGCTGTTAAATCTCGACCCGTTAACGGATTTTAATAATATTATGCCTTATGATTTAGCTAGACTCGTATGCTTTCTATAATGGTATTAATCATCCTTCTATACCCCAAGGTTCGAAAGCAAATCGATTTGGAACGGTGACTTTGAAAAAATTGCTACTTGGGTGCAACCACTAAAATGCTTGTCAACACCAAATGCATAAGTGCATATTAATAATTGACCCCTTAAAATTTAGCCAGAGTCTTATGCTTTCTATATTGATCCCTAACTTTTCATTATCCTTCAGGAATAATGAGCATATCGATGCGCAAGGATAACATTGAAAAACTGCCTATTACAAAATACACACTCACCACTAAAGTGCTTATAGATTCCAAACGGTATGGGTTATGTTAATAAAAAACCCCTTAAAATGTAGCTAGAGAATGCAGCTTTATTAAATTATATCAATAATTTAATTACTATTCGGCAATCATGAACAGATCGATGCGCAAGGGTGACGTTAAATGGCTGCCTACTGCAAAATCGATAAAATGCTTGTAAAATATGATGATTCTAGGTTTATAGAAAAAATAATAACCTTAAAACCTAGCTGGAGTTTAGAGCTTTCATAAATGGGGTCAATCTTCTCGTTATCTCAAATAATGCAGGAGAATTTCGTTGTGGAAAAGTGATATCGACCACATGATACATCTATATCAGGGGTGCCCAAAATATTCTTATGGAAAAGCAAAAACCAATACATGTAAATTTGACCAAAAAAATGCAAACAAATTATTTAATTAATTGAATTAGTTGAAAGCACATTGTGCATTTCGCGTGACCCTTAAAATTATAAGTGAAAAAAATATAATGTTCCCATTTGTCATTGCCGAAAGGCCAACCAATCTTTACTTACTTAACTGGCCATAACAACCCGTTATCGGGTTACGGCCTGCCGCAAAACTTCTCTCCAGGCGCCTCTGCTTCGCGCGCGCCTTCTCCAGTTGGTCACACCAAGAGATACCAGGGCCTCTTCCACTTGGTCCTTCCACCGGAGACACGGCCTCCCTCTTCGCCGTCGACCTCCAACCATCGCATCGAATGCCTTTTTCGCCGGAGCTTCGTCGTCCATGCGGCAGACATGACCGAGCCAGCGTAGCCGCTGGATGTTAATTCGCTGCGCTACGTCCATGTCCTTATACAGCTCATACAGCTCGTTATTGGTTCGTATGCGATAGTCGTCACCAACCCGAACAGGGCCGAAGATTTTGCGAAGCACCTTCCTCTCGAACACTCCAAGGGCCGCTATGTCGTTTCGTGTCATTGTCCATGCTTCAGCGCCATAGAGGAGCACGGGCAAGATAAGCGTCCTATAGAGTGCAAGTTTTGTCGGTCGAGAGAGGTCTCTACTTCTCAATTGCCTACCGAGACCGTAGTAGCACCTGTTGGCAAGAGTTATCCTTCGCTTTATCTCCAGACTGACATCATTGCTGCTGTTGATGGCGGTGCCAAGGTAGACGAATTCCTTGACAACTTCAAAAGCATACCTGTCGGCCTCGACGTGAGACCCTAGCCGCTGCGAGTCCCTGCGTGTAGACAGCATATACTTCGTCTTGCCCTCATTTACCACCAGACCCATTTTGGCAGATTCTCTTTCGATAGCCGCAAAGGCAGCGGTGACATCTCGCTTGTTACGTCCGATGACATCAATATCATCAGCGTAAGCAAGGAGCTGGACACTTTTGTTGAAAATTGTGCCATTACGATGTACACCGGCCTTGCGCAGAACACTCTCCATGGTGAAGTTGAAGAGGTCGCAGGACAAAGGATCGCCCTGTCTGAAACCTCGAACGGTATCAAAGGGGTCGGAGAGGTCACTTCCAACCTTGACGGAGCTGCGCGTATTGCTCAACGTCGCTCTGCAAAGTCTAACGAGCTTTGCAGGGATACCAAGTTCAGACAATGCGGCATATAGGCGATCCCTTATCGGGCTATCGAATGCTGCCTTGTAATCGATGAAGAGATGGTGTGTATCGATTTGGTTCTCATGGGTCTTCTCCAGGATTTGGCGTAGAGTGAATATCTGGTCGATGGTGGACTTACCAGGTCTAAAGCCGCACTGATAAGGTCCAATCAGCGCCTTGGCGAGTGGCTTTAGTCTTTCACATAATACGCTCGTCAGGACCTTGTATGCAATGGGAAGTAGGCTGATACCCCTGTAGTTGGCGCATATTGTTGGGTCGCCTTTCTTCAGCACAGGACAAAGGGCACTGAGGTTCCAATCGTTGGGCATTCGTTCCTCCAGCCATATTTTGCAAATGAGCTGATGCATGCACCCAATCAGCTCACCGCCGCCGGCCTTGAACAATTCAGCTGGTAGCCCATCCGGCCCTGCAGCTTTGTTGTTCTTGAGTCGCTGGATAGCGACCCGGACCTCGTCATGGCTGGGCGGTGGCACATCCACACCGTCGTCGTCGATTGGTGCCATCTGGACATCTTCACCACTGGCGGTATTGTTCCCTTCGTCGCCTGCGAGCAGCTTGGTGAAGTGCTCCTTCCACAACCTCAGCACACCCTGCGCATCCGTAACCAGATCCCCGTTTTCGTCTCTGCAAGAAGATGCCCCAGGCTTAAATCCTTCCGTAAGACGCTTAACTTTTTGGAAGAATTTTCGGGCGTCATTCCTGCTCCTGCACTCCTCGATTTCCTCACGCTCGCGCCTTTCTTGCTCCCGTTTCTTGCGTCTAAAAAGGCACCTCTCTTTCTTCCTCTCCTCCCGGTATTTTTCTGTCATGGCTCGCGTGGCGGCCGACTGCAGGGTCTTCTTGTATGCAGCATTCTTCACTGCAGTGGCTGCGCGACACTCTTCATCGTACCATTGGTTTTTTGGTGGTGGGCGTCGAAAACCAAGGACATTTTCTGCGGCGACGCGCATAGAGTGGGATAAGTGAGCCCATAATCCGCCGATGTCATCAGGTGGAGAGGGGGAGCGACCGAGCTGGTTGGAGAGTTGAGCGGAGTAGGCTTCGGCTACCCCTTGTGATCGCAGCTTACTGATGTCCAGCTTTCTTCGCAAACTAGGTTGTGCGGTCTTCGCTGCGCAAAGACGCATGCGTACCTTGGCTGCAACAAGGTAGTGGTCCGAGTCGATGTTGGGTCCTCGGAACGTGCGCACATCTAGAATGCTAGAAGCATGCCTTCCATCAATCACAATGTGATCAATCTGGTTGCGGGTGGATTGATCGGGGGATAACCAGGTGGCCTTGTGGATATCGAGGTGCTGGAATCTGGTGCTACTAACTACCATGTTTCGTGCCGCGGCGAAATCAATCAGCCTCAGACCGTTGTTCGAAGTGGTCCCATGGAGGCTGAACTGCCCGACTGTGGGGCCAAAGATGCCTTCTCGCCCGACCTTTGCGTTGAAGTCCCCGAGGACAATTTTGACGTCATGGGCCGGGCACCTGTCGTAGACGTCCTCGAGCTTCGCATAGAAGGCATCCTTGGTCGCATCGTCCTTCTCTTCCGTCGGGGCGTGCGCGCAAATCAGGCTGATGCTAAAGTATTTAGCTTTGATGCGGATCGAAGCCAGCCGTTCGTTCACCGGAGTGAACCGAGAGACGTGGTGGCGAAGTCTCTTGCTGACCACAAATCCGCAGCCAAATTCGCGCTTCTCCGCATGGCAGCTGTAGTAGATATCGCAGTCTGCTCGCTTGGAGCAACCTTGTCCTGTCCATCGCATTTCCTGGATGGCGGTGATGTCAGCCTTACATTTCGTGAGGGCTTCCGCCAGTTGGATAGAGGCACCTTCCCTATAGAGGGTCCGGACATTCCAGGTGCATATCCTCAAATCATGGTCCTTGAATCGTTTGCTGTGGTCGTCAACATTGTGGGTTCCTTCCGAGGCTTGCTTTTTGGCTTTCATTGGTATTTGGTTTTCCGTGGCGGGCACCAAACCCTGCGCACAACCCAAATTTTAAGTCCTGGGGATAGGACTCGCTGCACACATTAGTTCACTATTCAGCGGATGCCAAATAGCTATCCAGAAGGGCCGCGCGGAGGCTGTGCATCAGCTTGGATTGGACAGGGACAAGGATCGTTCTGGCGTTCGCCAGGTTGAACGCAATCAGAGACTTTACCTTGTATGTCCGCTCCCTTCCTGTCCGGCCAACCAATCGCCAACACAAAAAAGCATACACACAAAAACTACAACAACAAAAGCATCTAATTTTTTGTCTTACATACAACTTCTTTTCCCCCACACGTGTTGCTTCGTTGCTGTCACAACAACGACTGATTGAAAGAATGCACCTCGTATCTATATAACCAATCAAATGCTTGTGGAACCTAAGTACGCACAATCACTTTAATCAAAATGGCGTCATAATTAAGCCAGAGTGACCACCTTTCACCAATTTGGTAAATAAAAAAAATATCCCACCGGCAGCATGATCGAAATTATGGCTGTTAAATCTCGACCCGTTAACGGATTTTAATAATATTATGCCTTATTATTTAGCTAGACTCGTATGCTTTCTATAATGGTATCAATCATCCTTCTATACCCCAAGGTTCGAAAGCAAATCGATTTGGAACGGTGACTTTGAAAAAATTGCTACTTGGGTGCAACCACTAAAATGCTTGTCAACACCAAATGCATAAGTGCATATTAATAATTGACCACTTAAAATTTAGCCACAGTCTTATGCTTTCTATATTGGTCCCTACCTTTTCATTATCCTTCAGGAATAATGAGCATATCGATGCGCAAGGATAACATTGAAAAACTGCCTATTACAAAATACACACTCACCACTAAAGTGCTTATAGATTCCAAACGGTATGGGTTACGTTAATAAAAAACCACTTAGAATGTAGCTAGAGATTGCAGCTTTATCAAATTAAATCAATAATTTGATTACTATTCGGCAATCATGATGCGCAAGGGTGACATTAACCCATTAAAACCTGACCCCAGAAAGGCTTGTGCGATTTCCATAAAATTTTGCACAATCTTAGTAATTGACCTAATCAAGAAAAAAAATCAAGAAAATAATTCATACCCCCACCCCCTGAACCAGGAGGGTACGTTGCGCAAACGCAATTTGGGCCTTAGTCACATACAAAACATAAAATTAAAAAAAAAAAAAATTTTTTAAACTTATTTTTAAATAGTTTAGCATTACAAAATGCAGCCCACAAAGGGATTTTGATAGGTTTGAAGAATAAGTATTTTTAATTGAATTTCAAAAATTCCCCAAAAAAAACCTTTGACTTTGGATCGAAAAAAAGATATGAATATTAAAAAAATTTTCAAATTTTGGTATGGCAGAATCTAAAACGATCAATTCTAATCCAATTCTACCCATTTTCAAGTCTTATATCTTTATGAATTACTTAATGTAGCGAAATTCCCAAACGTTGCGCAAACGCAACGCTCAGGGCTTAATGGGTTAAATGGCTGCCTACTGCAAAATCGATAAAATGCTTGTAAAATATGATGATTCTAGGTTTATAGAAAAAATAATAACCTTAAAACCTAGCTGGAGTTTTGAGCTTTCATAAATGGGGTCAATCTTCTCGCTATCTCAAATAATGCAGGAGAATTTCGTTGTGGAAAAGTGATATCGACCACATGATACATCTATATCAGGGGTGCCAAAAATCTTCTTATGGAAAAGCAAAAACCAATACATTTAAAGTTGCCCAAAAAAATGCAAACAAATTATTTAATTAATCTGGCAACGCCACTCGTGTTACTGTGCGCAAATTTTCGGTGCTGTGATAAAAAATCTAAATAAGTGATCTTTAATCGTTCTAGACGTGGTTGTTTTTTCTCTACGTCCGGGACTTTTTATAAATTTCGGTTGTGCGTTCGCGGGTGAAGTGGGTTCCTGCTGCTTTGTTGGATTTTGCTTCGTGGGACGCCAACCTCTGTGCCGCGGTAGCTGGCGCTGCAGGGAAGGAGTTGCCGCCATAAGGTAAGTCTGCGAAGGTCCGGTGGTTGCGACGCAACACACAGCGAGACACTGCAGCCAGCTCCAGAGTTTTCCCGACGGCGCTGGACACGCAAATACGCGGAGCTGCTGGGAGCTTCCCCGCAACAGGTGGACGAGCAAGTTATTCCCGCCATTTTCTGCATATAGTTGGTGCTGGCCACCAGCGCCACCTGTGTGGTAAGGCTGTGGTTGGCAGCGCCATCTAGTTGCAGTGATCAGTTTTCTGTTCTGTGATTTTCATAAACAGCGATGCCACCCAGTTTGGATTTGCAAAACAATCTTTATATAATCCCGTCTTTTACTTTTTATTTCGCATTTTAACTTTTTTGCAGGTTTCTTTTATGAATCCTCCTAAAAGGAGTATTCTAGACGTGCGGTCTAAAAGCGCTTCTCATGGACGTACGATTCCTCCCCAAAACCCGGGTGTAACAACCCTTCCGAAACCGGACATGCGGTCCAAAAACGCAACTTTAGAGCCTTCTGGCACTTTGGATACCAGACCTGGTACCAGTAAGGCGGCGCAAATTTTGGCTAAACCGGTTGCTCGGCCAACAGCTTCCAGTGCAAAACAAGCGCCTTCAAAGTTGGCTTATAAGAACCGTCGCGTTGCCCTGCGTTTAATTGAACGCCTTAATCTAACCGACCTAATTCCTCTTCAAAGCGTCAGCGGTCAGTAGAGGAGACCACCCACCCGGAGGCTAAAAAACCGTGCAGCCATTCAGCTGCCCCGAGGACCTTCAGCGAAATTCTCGCAGGCCACATCATAGTGGCGGTGGTCGACGAGAGCGACCCCGACGGCAGCCCAAAAAATGCAAACAAATTATTTAATTAATTGAATTAGTTGAAAGCACATTGTGCATTTCGCTTGACCCTTAAAATTATAAGTGAAAAAAAATATAATGTTCCCATTTGTCATTGCCGAAAGGCCAACCAATCGCCAAAACAAAAACTACAACAACAAAAGCATCTAATTTTTTTTCATACATACAATTTCTTGAGGCAACAAAACAAAAATCCGCGCAGCCCCCACACGTGTTGCTTCGTTGCTGTCACAACAACGACTGATTGAAAGAATGCACCTCTGATCTATATAATCAATCAAATGCTTGTGGAACCTAAGTACGCACAATCACTTTAATCAAAATGGCGTCAAAATTAAGCCAGAGTGACCACCTTTCAATAATTTGGTAAATAAAAAAATATCCCACCGGCAGCATGATCGAAATTATGGCTGTTAAATCTCGACCCGTTAACGGATTTTAATAATATTATGCCTTATTATTTAGCTAGACTCGTATGCTTTCTATAATGGTATCAATCATCCTTCTATACCCCAAGGTTCGAAAGCAAATCGATTTGGAACAGTGACTTTGAAAAAATTGCTACTTGGGTGCAACCACTAAAATGCTTGTCAACACCAAATGCATAAGTGCATATTAATAATTGACCCCTTAAAATTTAGCCAGAGTCTTATGCTTTCTATATTGATCCCTAACTTTTCATTATCCTTCAGGAATAATGAGCATATCGATGCGCAAGGATAACATTGAAAAACTGCCTATTACAAAATACACACTCACCACTAAAGTGCTTATAGATTCCAAACGGTATGGGTTATGTTAATAAAAAACCCCTTAAAATGTAGCTAGAGAATGCAGCTTTATTAAATTATATCAATAATTTAATTACTATTCGGCAATCATGAACAGATCGATGCGCAAGGGTGACGTTAAATGGCTGCCTACTGCAAAATCGATAAAATGCTTGTAAAATATGATGATTCTAGGTTTATAGAAAAAATAATAACCTTAAAACCTAGCTGGAGTTTAGAGCTTTCATAAATGGGGTCAATCTTCTCGTTATCTCAAATAATGCAGGAGAATTTCGTTGTGGAAAAGTGATATCGACCACATGATACATCTATATCAGGGGTGCCCAAAATATTCTTATGGAAAAGCAAAAACCAATACATGTAAATTTGACCAAAAAAATGCAAACAAATTATTTAATTAATTGAATTAGTTGAAAGCACATTGTGCATTTCGCGTGACCCTTAAAATTATAAGTGAAAAAAATATAATGTTCCCATTTGTCATTGCCGAAAGGCCAACCAATCGCCAACACAAAAAAGCATACACACAAAAACTACAACAACAAAAGCATCTAATTTTTTGTCTTACATACAACTTCTTTTCCCCCACACGTGTTGCTTCGTTGCTGTCACAACAACGACTGATTGAAAGAATGCACCTCGTATCTATATAACCAATCAAATGCTTGTGGAACCTAAGTACGCACAATCACTTTAATCAAAATGGCGTCATAATTAAGCCAGAGTGACCACCTTTCACCAATTTGGTAAATAAAAAAAATATCCCACCGGCAGCATGATCGAAATTATGGCTGTTAAATCTCGACCCGTTAACGGATTTTAATAATATTATGCCTTATTATTTAGCTAGACTCGTATGCTTTCTATAATGGTATCAATCATCCTTCTATACCCCAAGGTTCGAAAGCAAATCGATTTGGAACGGTGACTTTGAAAAAATTGCTACTTGGGTGCAACCACTAAAATGCTTGTCAACACCAAATGCATAAGTGCATATTAATAATTGACCACTTAAAATTTAGCCACAGTCTTATGCTTTCTATATTGGTCCCTACCTTTTCATTATCCTTCAGGAATAATGAGCATATCGATGCGCAAGGATAACATTGAAAAACTGCCTATTACAAAATACACACTCACCACTAAAGTGCTTATAGATTCCAAACGGTATGGGTTACGTTAATAAAAAACCACTTAGAATGTAGCTAGAGATTTCAGCTTTATCAAATTAAATCAATAATTTGATTACTATTCGGCAATCATGAACAGATCGATGCGCAAGGGTGACATTAACCCATTAAAACCTGACCCCAGAAAGGCTTGTGCGATTTCCATAAAATTTTGCACAATCTTAGTAATTGACCTAATCAAGAAAAAAAATCAAGAAAATAATTCATACCCCCACCCCCTGAACCAGGAGGGTACGTTGCGCAAACGCAATTTGGGCCTTAGTCACATACAAAACATAAAATTTAAAAAAAAAAAAAATTTTTTAAACTTATTTTTAAATAGTTTAGCATTACAAAATGCAGCCCACAAAGGGATTTTGATAGGTTTGAAGAATAAGTATTTTTAATTGAATTTCAAAAATTCCCCAAAAAAAACCTTTGACTTTGGATCGAAAAAAAGATATGAATATTAAAAAAATTTTGAAATTTCGGTATGGCAGAATCTAAAACGATCAATTCTAATCCAATTCTACCCATTTTCAAGTCTTATATCTTTATGAATTACTTAATGTAGCGAAATTCCCAAACGTTGCGCAAACGCAACGCTCAGGGCTTAATGGGTTAAATGGCTGCCTACTGCAAAATCGATAAAATGCTTGTAAAATATGATGATTCTAGGTTTATAGAAAAAATAATAACCTTAAAACCTAGCTGGAGTTTTGAGCTTTCATAAATGGGGTCAATCTTCTCGCTATCTCAAATAATGCAGGAGAATTTCGTTGTGGAAAAGTGATATCGACCACATGATACATCTATATCAGGGGTCCCAAAAATCTTCTTATGGAAAAGCAAAAACCAATACATTTAAAGTTGCCCAAAAAAATGCAAACAAATTATTTAATTAATCTGGCAACGCCACTCGTGTTACTGTGCGCAAATTTTCGGTGCTGTGATAAAAAATCTAAATAAGTGATCTTTAATCGTTCTAGACGTGGTTGTTTTTTCTCTACGTCCGGGACTTTTTATAAATTTCGGTTGTGCGTTCGCGGGTGAAGTGGGTTCCTGCTGCTTTGTTGGATTTTGCTTCGTGGGACGCCAACCTCTGTGCCGCGGTAGCTGGCGCTGCAGGGAAGGAGTTGCCGCCATAAGGTAAGTCTGCGAAGGTCCGGTGGTTGCGACGCAACACACAGCGAGACACTGCAGCCAGCTCCAGAGTTTTCCCGACGGCGCTGGACACGCAAATACGCGGAGCTGCTGGGAGCTTCCCCGCAACAGGTGGACGAGCAAGTTATTCCCGCCATTTTCTGCATATAGTTGGTGCTGGCCACCAGCGCCACCTGTGTGGTAAGGCTGTGGTTGGCAGCGCCATCTAGTTGCAGTGATCAGTTTTCTGTTCTGTGATTTTCATAAACAGCGATGCCACCCAGTTTGGATTTGCAAAACAATCTTTATATAATCCCGTCTTTTACTTTTTATTTCGCATTTTAACTTTTTTGCAGGTTTCTTTTATGAATCCTCCTAAAAGGAGTATTCTAGACGTGCGGTCTAAAAGCGCTTCTCATGGACGTACGATTCCTCCCCAAAACCCGGGTGTAACAACCCTTCCGAAACCGGACATGCGGTCCAAAAACGCAACTTTAGAGCCTTCTGGCACTTTGGATACCAGACCTGGTACCAGTAAGGCGGCGCAAATTTTGGCTAAACCGGTTGCTCGGCCAACAGCTTCCAGTGCAAAACAAGCGCCTTCAAAGTTGGCTTATAAGAACCGTCGCGTTGCCCTGCGTTTAATTGAACGCCTTAATCTAACCGACCTAATTCCTCTTCAAAGCGTCAGCGGTCAGTAGAGGAGACCACCCACCCGGAGGCTAAAAAACCGTGCAGCCATTCAGCTGCCCCGAGGACCTTCAGCGAAATTCTCGCAGGCCACATCATAGTGGCGGTGGTCGACGAGAGCGACCCCGACGGCAGCCCAAAAAATGCAAACAAATTATTTAATTAATTGAATTAGTTGAAAGCACATTGTGCATTTCGCTTGACCCTTAAAATTATAAGTGAAAAAAATATAATGTTCCCATTTGTCATTGCCGAAAGGCCAACCAATCGCCAAAACAAAAACTACAACAACAAAAGCATCTAATTTTTTTTCATACATAGAATTTCTTGAGGAAACAAAACAAAAATCCGCGCAGCCCCCACACGTGTTGCTTCGTTGCTGTCACAACAACCACTGATTGAAAGAATGCACCTCTGATCTATATAACCAATCAAATGCTTGTGGAACCTAAGTACGCACAATCACTTTAATCAAAATGGCGTCAAAATTAAGCCAGAGTGACCACCTTTCACCAATTTGGTAAATAAAAAAATATCCCACCGGCAGCATGATCGAAATTATGGCTGTTAAATCTCGACCCGTTAACGGATTTTAATAATATTATGCCTTATTATTTAGCTAGACTCGTATGCTTTCTGTAATGGTATCAATCATCCTTCTATACCCCAAGGTTCGAAAGCAAATCGATTTGGAACGGTGACTTTGAAAAAATTGCTACTTGGGTGCAACCACTAAAATGCTTGTCAACACCAAATGCATAAGTGCATATTAATAATTGACCCCTTAAAATTTAGCCAGAGTCTTATGCTTTCTATATTGGTCCCTAACTTTTCATAATCCTTCAGGAATAATGAGCATATCGATGCGCAAGGATAACATTGAAAAACTGCCTATTACAAAATACACACTCACCACTAAAGTGCTTATAGATTCCAAACGGTATGGGTTATGTTAATAAAAAACCCCTTAAAATGTAGCTAGAGAATGCAGCTTTATTAAATTATATCAATAATTTAATTACTATTCGGCAATCATGAACAGATCGATGCGCAAGGGTGACGTTAAATGGCTGCCTACTGCAAAATCGATAAAATGCTTGTAAAATATGATGATTCTAGGTTTATAGAAAAAATAATAACCTTAAAACCTAGCTGGAGTTTAGAGCTTTCATAAATGGGGTCAATCTTCTCGTTATCTCAAATAATGCAGGAGAATTTCGTTGTGGAAAAGTGATATCGACCACATGATACATCTATATCAGGGGTGCCCAAAATATTCTTATGGAAAAGCAAAAACCAATACATGTAAATTTGACCAAAAAAATGCAAACAAATTATTTAATTAATTGAATTAGTTGAAAGCACATTGTGCATTTCGCGTGACCCTTAAAATTATAAGTGAAAAAAATATAATGTTCCCATTTGTCATTGCCGAAAGGCCAACCAATCGCCAACACAAAAAAGCATACACACAAAAACTACAACAACAAAAGCATCTAATTTTTTGTCTTACATACAACTTCTTTTCCCCCACACGTGTTGCTTCGTTGCTGTCACAACAACGACTGATTGAAAGAATGCACCTCTGATCTATATAACCAATCAAATGCTTGTGGAACCTAAGTACGCACAATCACTTTAATCAAAATGGCGTCATAATTAAGCCAGAGTGACCACCTTTCACCAATTTGGTAAATAAAAAAAATATCCCCCCGGCAGCATGATCGAAATTATGGCTGTTAAATCTCGACCCGTTAACGGATTTTAATAATATTATGCCTTATTATTTAGCTAGACTCGTATGCTTTCTATAATGGTATCAATCATCCTTCTATACCCCAAGGTTCGAAAGCAAATCGATTTGGAACGGTGACTTTGAAAAAATTGCTACTTGGGTGCAACCACTAAAATGCTTGTCAACACCAAATGCATAAGTGCATATTAATAATTGACCCCTTAAAATTTAGCCAGAGTCTTATGCTTTCTATATTGGTCCCTACCTTTTCATTATCCTTCAGGAATAATGAGCATATCGATGCGCAAGGATAACATTGAAAAACTGCCTATTACAAAATACACACTCACCACTAAAGTGCTTATAGATTCCAAACGGTATGGGTTACGTTAATAAAAAACCCCTTAAAATGTAGCTAGAGATTGCAGCTTTATCAAATTAAATCAATAATTTGATTACTATTAGGCAATCATGAACAGATCGATGCGCAAGGGTGGCATTAAATGGCTGCCTACTGCAAAATCGATAAAATGCTTGTAAAATATGATAATTCTAGGTTTATAGAAAAAATAATAACCTTAAAACCTAGCTGGAGTTTCGAGTTTTCATAAATGGGGTCAATCTTCTCGCTATCTCAAAAAATGCAGGAGAATTTCGTTGTGGAAAAGTGATATCGACCACATGATACATCTATATCAGGGGTGCCAAAAATCTTCTTATGGAAAAGCAAAAACCAATACATGTAAAGTTGACCAAAAAAATGCAAACAAATTATTTAATTAATTGAATTAGTTGAAAGCACATTGTGCATTTCGCTTGACCCTTAAAATTATAAGTGAAAAAATATAATGTTCCCATTTGTCATTGCCGAAAGGCCAACCAATCGCCAACACAAAAAAGCATCTAATTTTTTTTCATACATACAATTTCTTGAGGCAACAAAACAAAAATCCGCGCAGCCCCCACACGTGTTGCTTCGTTGCTGTCACAACAACGACTGATTGAAAGAATGCACCTCTGATCTATATAACCAATCAAATGCTTGTGGAACCTAAGTACGCACAATCACTTTAATCAAAATGGCGTCAAAATTAAGCCAGAGTGACCACCTTTCACCAATTTGGTAAATAAAAAAATATCCCACCGGCAGCTTGATCGAAATTATGGCTCTTAAATCTCGACCCGTTAACGGATTTTAATAATATTATGCCTTATTATTTAGCTAGACTCGTATGCTTTCTATAATGGTATCAATCATCCTTCTATACCCCAAGGTTCGAAAGCAAATCGATTTGGAACGGTGACTTTGAAAAAATTGCTACTTGGGTGCAACCACTAAAATGCTTGTCAACACCAAATGCATAAGTGCATATTAATAATTGACCCCTTAAAATTTAGCCAGAGTCGTATGCTTTCTATATTGGTCCCTACCTTTTCATTATCCTTCAGGAATAATGATCATATTGATGCGCAAGGATAACATTGAAAAACGGCCTATTACAAAATACACACTCACCACTAAAGTGCTCATAGATTCCAAACGGTATGGGTTACGTTAATAAAAAACCCCTTAAAATGTAGCTAGAGATTGCAGCTTTATCAAATTAAATCAATAATTTGATTACTGTTAGGCAATCATGAACAGATCGATGCGCAAGAGTGACATTAAATGGCTGCCTACTGCAAAATCGATAAAATGCTTGTAAAATATGATGATTCTAGGTTTATAGAAAAAATAATAACCTTAAAACCTAGCTGGAGTTTTGAGCTTTCATAAATGGGGTCAATCTTCTCGCTATCTCAGATAATGCAGGAGAATTTCGTTGTGGAAAAGTGATATCGACCACATGATACATCTATATCAGGAGTGCCCAAAATCTTCTTATGGAAAAGCAAAAACCAATACATGTAAAGTTGCCCAAAAAATGCAAACAAATTATTTAATTAATTGAATTAGTTGAAAGCACATTGTGCATTTCGCTTGACCCTTAAAATTATAAGTGAAAAAAATATAATGTTCCCATTTGTCATTGCCGAAAGGCCAACCAATCGCCAACACAAAAAAGCATACACACAAAAACTACAACAACAAAAGCATCTAATTTTTTTTCATACATACAAATTCTTGAGGCAACAAAACAAAAATCCGCGCAGCCCCCACACGTGTTGCTTCGTTGCTATCACAACAACGACTGATTGAAACAATGCACCTCTGATCTATATAATCGATCAAATGCTTGTGGAACCTAAGTACGTCTAATCACTTTAATCAAAATGGCGTCAAAATTAAGCCAGAGTGACCACCTTTCACCAATTTGGTAAATAAAAAAAATATCCCACCGGCAGCATGATCGAAATTATGGCTGTTAAATCTCGACCCGTTAACGGATTTTAATAATATTATGCCTTATGATTTAGCTAGACTCGTATGCTTTCTATAATGATATTAATCATCCTTCTATACCCCAAGGTTCGAAAGCAAATCGATTTGGAACGGTGACTTTGAAAAAATTGCTACTTGGGTGCAACCACTAAAATGCTTGTCAACACCAAATGCATAAGTGCATATTAATAATTGACCCCTTAAAATTTAGCCAGAGTAAGACTCTGCTTTCTATATTGATCCCTAACTTTTCATTATCCTTCAGGAATAATGAGCATATCGATGCGCAAGGATAACATTGAAAAACTGCCTATTACAAAATACACACTCACCACTAAAGTGCTTATAGATTCCAAACGGTATGGGTTATGTTAATAAAAAACCCCTTAAAATGTAGCTAGAGATCGCAGCTTTATTA
Source organism: Melieria omissa (assembly GCA_963971225.1). Lineage (NCBI taxonomy): Eukaryota > Metazoa > Arthropoda > Insecta > Diptera > Ulidiidae > Melieria > Melieria omissa. The sequence continues at coordinate 62,785,793 of OZ020268.1, read as the reverse complement.
AATTATATCAATAATTTAATTACTATTCGGCAATCATGAACAGATCGATGCGCAAGGGTGACGTTAAATGGCTGCCTACTGCAAAATCGATAAAATGCTTGTAAAATATGATGATTCTAGGTTTATAGAAAAAATAATAACCTTAAGACCTAGCTGGAGTTTAGAGCTTTCATAAATGGGGTCAATCTTCTCGTTATCTCAAATAATGCAGGAGAATTTCGTTGTGGAAAAGTGATACCGACCACATGATACATCTATATCAGGGGTGCCCAAAATCTTCTTATGGAAAAGCAAAAACCAATACATTTAAAGTTGCCCAAAAAAATGCAAACAAATTATTTAATTAATCTGGCAACGCCACTCGTGTTACTGTGCGCAAATTTTCGGTGCTGTGATAAAAAATCTAAATAAGTGATCTTTAATCGTTCTAGACGTGGTTGTTTTTTCTCTACGTCCGGGACTTTTTATAAATTTCGGTTGTGCGTTCGCGGGTGAAGTGGGTTCCTGCTGCTTTGTTGGATTTTGCTTCGTGGGACGCCAACCTCTGTGCCGCGGTAGCTGGCGCTGCAGGGAAGGAGTTGCCGCCATAAGGTGAGTCTGCGAAGGTCCGGTGGTTGCGACGCAACACACAGCGAGACACTGCAGCCAGCTCCAGAGTTTTCCCGACGGCGCTGGACACGCAAATACGCGGAGCTGCTGGGAGCTTCCCCGCAACAGGTGGACGAGCAAGTTATTCCCGCCATTTTCTGCATATAGTTGGTGCTGGCCACCAGCGCCACCTGTGTGGTAAGGCTGTGGTTGGCAGCGCCATCTAGTTGCAGTGATCAGTTTTCTGTTCTGTGATTTTCATAAACAGCGATGCCACCCAGTTTGGATTTGCAAAACAATCTTTATATAATCCCGTCTTTTACTTTTTATTTCGCATTTTAACTTTTTTGCAGGTTTCTTTTATGAATCCTCCTAAAAGGAGTATTCTAGACGTGCGGTCTAAAAGCGCTTCTCATGGACGTACGATTCCTCCCCAAAACCCGGGTGTAACAACCCTTCCGAAACCGGACATGCGGTCCAAAAACGCAACTTTAGAGCCTTCTGGCACTTTGGATACCAGACCTGGTACCAGTAAGGCGGCGCAAATTTTGGCTAAACCGGTTGCTCGGCCAACAGCTTCCAGTGCAAAACAAGCGCCTTCAAAGTTGGCTTATAAGAACCGTCGCGTTGCCCTGCGTTTAATTGAACGCCTTAATCTAACCGACCTAATTCCTCTTCAAAGCGTCAGCGGTCAGTAGAGGAGACCACCCACCCGGAGGCTAAAAAACCGTGCAGCCATTCAGCTGCCCCGAGGACCTTCAGCGAAATTCTCGCAGGCCACATCATAGTGGCGATGGTCGACGAGAGCGACCCCGACGGCAGCCCAAAAAATGCAAACAAATTATTTAATTAATTGAATTAGTTGAAAGCACATTGTGCATTTCGCTTGACCCTTAAAATTATAAGTGAAAAAAATATAATGTTCCCATTTGTCATTGCCGAAAGGCCAACCAATCGCCAAAACAAAAACTACAACAACAAAAGCATCTAATTTTTTTTTATACATAGAATTTCTTGAGGAAACAAAACAAAAATCCGCGCAGCCCCCACACGTGTTGCTTCGTTGCTGTCACAACAACGACTGATTGAAAGAATGCACCTCTGATCTATATAACCAATCAAATGCTTGTGGAACCTAAGTACGCACAATCACTTTAATCAAAATGGCGTCATAATTAAGCCAGAGTGACCACCTTTCACCAATTTGGTAAATAAAAAAATATCCCACCGGCAGCATGATCGAAATTATGGCTGTTAAATCTCAACCCGTTAACGGATTTTAATAATATTATGCCTTATTATTTAGCTAGACTCGTATGCTTTCTGTAATGGTATCAATCATCCTTCTATACCCCAAGGTTCGAAAGCAAATCGATTTGGAACGGTGACTTTGAAAAAATTGCTACTTGGGTGCAACCACTAAAATGCTTGTCAACACCAAATGCATAAGTGCATATTAATAATTGACCCCTTAAAATTTAGCCAGAGTCTTATGCTTTCTATATTGATCCCTAACTTTTCATTATCCTTCAGGAATAATGAGCATATCGATGCGCAAGGATAACATTGAAAAACTGCCTATTACAAAATACACACTCACCACTAAAGTGCTTATAGATTCCAAACGGTATGGGTTACGTTAATAAAAAACCCCTTAAAATGTAGCTAGAGATTGCAGCTTTATCAAATTAAATCAATAATTTGATTACTATTAGGCAATCATGAACAGATCGATGCGCAAAAGTGACATTAAATGGCTGCCTACTGCAAAATCGATAAAATGCTTGTAAAATATGATGATTCTAGGTTTATAGAAAAAATAATAACCTTAAAACCTAGCTGGAGTTTTGAGCTTTCATAAATGGGGTCAATCTTCTCGCTATCTCAAATAATGCAGGAGAATTTCGTTGTGGAAAAGTGATATCGACCACATGATACATCTATATCAGGGGTGCCCAAAGTCTTCTTATGGAAAAGCAAAAACCAATACATTTAAAGTTGCCCAAAAAAATGCAAACAAATTATTTAATTAATTGAATTACACCTAAGTCTGTTTTTACACGGTAGATTGGTTCCAGAAGAAGCCGTGTAAAAAAAAACCGTGTAAAAAAAGACATTGATCGTATACAAAAATGGGTGATTTGTTCCTAATCTCTAAAACCTATTAAAATTTCTTTACCAAACACGTCTTATTGCATTGACAGTTCACAAAATATTAACACGTTTCAATTGCTCTGACCAGTAAATTTTATTGTATGCACATAAAGGGAATTCCCCTAAATTAGTGCTATTCACATTTGCTTTGACCAGTAAAAATTGCTTGTACGCGCTAAAAGGGAATTCACTTAAATCTTTAAGCTAGTGTTCGCAAACTATCGATAGCACTATCGATACTATCGATGGTTTCAGACTTTTTTCTTTCATAAATACTTTTTTGTGATATGAACATACTTCGCAAAAATTAAATTTGACAAAAAAAATTTAAGTACATAAAATTTCAAATCGTGCTAAATGGAATAAAATCGTGTAAAAAAATTAAAAATATTCAATTTTCAAACCGTGTTATATCAAAACCGTGTAAAAAAAGACCGTGTAAAAACAGACTTAGGTGTAGTTGAAAGCACATTGTGCATTTCGCTTGACCCTTAAAATTATAAGTGAAAAAAATAGAATGTTCCCATTTGTCATTGCCGAAAGGCCAACTAATCGCCAAAACAAAAACTACAACAACAAAAGCATCTAATTTTTTTTCATACATACAATTTCTTGAGGCAACAAAACAAAAATCCGCGCAGCCCCCACACGTGTTGCTTCGTTGCTGTCACAACAACGACTGATTGAAAGAATGCACCTCTGATCTATATAATCAATCAAATGCTTGTGGAACCTAAGTACGCACAATCACTTTAATAAAGATGGCGTCAAAATTAAGCCAGAGTGACCACCTTTCACCAATTTGGTAAATAAAAAAAATATCCCACCGGCAGCATGATCGAAATTATGGCTGTTAAATCTCGACCCGTTAACGGATTTTAATAATATTATGCCTTATTATTTAGCTAGACTCGTATGCTTTCTATAATGGTATCAATCATCCTTCTATACCCCAAGGTTCGAAAGCAAATCGATTTGGAACGGTGACTTTGAAAAAATTGCTACTTGGGTGCAACCACTAAAATGCTTGTCAACACCAAATGCATAAGTGCATATTAATAATTGACCCCTTAAAATTTAGCCAGAGTCATATGCTTTCTATATTGGTCCCTAACTTTTCATTATCCTTCAGGAATAATGAGCATATCGGTGCGCAAGGATAACATTGAAAAACTGCCTATTACAAAATACACACTCACCACTAAAGTGCTTATAGATTCCAAACGGTATGGGTTACGTTAATAAAAAACCCCTTAAAATGTAGCTAGAGATTGCAGCTTTATCAAATTAAATCAATAATTTGATTACTATTAGGCAATCATGAACAGATCGATGCGCAAGGGTGGCATTAAATGGCTGCCTACTGCAAAATCGATAAAATGCTTGTAAAATATGATGATTCTAGGTTTATAGAAAAAATAATAACCTTAAAACCTAGCTGGAGTTTCGAGTTTTCATAAATGGGGTCAATCTTCTCGCTATCTCAAAAAATGCAGGAGAATTTCGTTGTGGAAAAGTGATATCGACCACATGATACATCTATATCAGGGGTGCCAAAAATCTTCTTATGGAAAAGCAAAAACCAATACATGTAAAGTTGACCAAAAAAATGCAAACAAATTATTTAATTAATTGAATTAGTTGAAAGCACATTGTGCATTTCGCTTGACCCTTAAAATTATAAGTGAAAAAATATAATGTTCCCATTTGTCATTGCCGAAAGGCCAACCAATCGCCAACACAAAAAAGCATCTAATTTTTTTTCATACATACAATTTCTTGAGGCAACAAAACAAAAATCCGCGCAGCCCCCACACGTGTTGCTTCGTTGCTGTCACAACAACGACTGATTGAAAGAATGCACCTCTGATCTATATAACCAATCAAATGCTTGTGGAACCTAAGTACGCACAATCACTTTAATCAAAATGGCGTCAAAATTAAGCCAGAGTGACCACCTTTCACCAATTTGGTAAATAAAAAAAATATCCCACCGGCAGCTTGATCGAAATTATGGCTCTTAAATCTCGACCCGTTAACGGATTTTAATAATATTATGCCTTATTATTTAGCTAGACTCGTATGCTTTCTATAATGGTATCAATCATCCTTCTATACCCCAAGGTTCGAAAGCAAATCGATTTGGAACGGTGACTTTGAAAAAATTGCTACTTGGGTGCAACCACTAAAATGCTTGTCAACACCAAATGCATAAGTGCATATTAATAATTGACCCCTTAAAATTTAGCCAGAGTCTTATGCTTTCTATATTGGTCCCTACCTTTTCATTATCCTTCAGGAATAATGATCATATTGATGCGCAAGGATAACATTGAAAAACGGCCTATTACAAAATACACACTCACCACTAAAGTGCTTATAGATTCCAAACGGTATGGGTTACGTTAATAAAAAACCCCTTAAAATGTAGCTAGAGATTGCAGCTTTATCAAATTAAATCAATAATTTGATTACTGTTAGGCAATCATGAACAGATCGATGCGCAAGAGTGACATTAAATGGCTGCCTACTGCAAAATCGATAAAATGCTTGTAAAATATGATGATTCTAGGTTTATAGAAAAAATAATAACCTTAAAACCTAGCTGGAGTTTTGAGCTTTCATTAATGGGGTCAATCTTTTCGCTATCTCAGATAATGCAGGAGAATTTCGTTGTGGAAAAGTGATATCGACCACATGATACATCTATATCAGGAGTGCCCAAAATCTTCTTATGGAAAAGCAAAAACCAATACATGTAAAGTTGCCCAAAAAATGCAAACAAATTATTTAATTAATTGAATTAGTTGAAAGCACATTGTGCATTTCGCTTGACCCTTAAAATTATAAGTGAAAAAAATATAATGTTCCCATTTGTCATTGCCGAAAGGCCAACCAATCGCCAACACAAAAAAGCATACACACAAAAACTACAACAACAAAAGCATCTAATTTTTTTTCATACATACAAATTCTTGAGGCAACAAAACAAAAATCCGCGCAGCCCCCACACGTGTTGCTTCGTTGCTATCACAACAACGACTGATTGAAACAATGCACCTCTGATCTATATAATCAATCAAATGCTTGTGGAACCTAAGTACGTCTAATCACTTTAATCAAAATGGCGTCAAAATTAAGCCAGAGTGACCACCTTTCACCAATTTGGTAAATAAAAAAAATATCCCACCGGCAGCATGATCGAAATTATGGCTGTTAAATCTCGACCCGTTAACGGATTTTAATAATATTATGCCTTATGATTTAGCTAGACTCGTATGCTTTCTATAATGGTATTAATCATCCTTCTATACCCCAAGGTTCGAAAGCAAATCGATTTGGAACGGTGACTTTGAAAAAATTGCTACTTGGGTGCAACCACTAAAATGCTTGTCAACACCAAATGCATAAGTGCATATTAATAATTGACCCGTTAAAATTTAGCCAGAGTCTTATGCTTTCTATATTGATCCCTAACTTTTCATTATCCTTCAGGAATAATGAGCATATCGATGCGCAAGGATAACATTGAAAAACTGCCTATTACAAAATACACACTCACCACTAAAGTGCTTATAGATTCCAAACGGTATGGGTTATGTTAATAAAAAACCCCTTAAAATGTAGCTAGAGAATGCAGCTTTATTAAATTATATCAATAATTTAATTACTATTCGGCAATCATGAACAGATCGATGCGCAAGGGTGACGTTAAATGGCTGCCTACTGCAAAATCGATAAAATGCTTGTAAAATATGATGATTCTAGGTTTATAGAAAAAATAATAACCTTAAAACCTAGCTGGAGTTTAGAGCTTTCATAAATGGGGTCAATCTTCTCGTTATCTCAAATAATGCAGGAGAATTTCGTTGTGGAAAAGTGATATCGACCACATGATACATCTATATCAGGGGTGCCCAAAATATTCTTATGGAAAAGCAAAAACCAATACATGTAAAGTTGCCCAAAAAATGCAAACAAATTATTTAATTAATTGAATTAGTTGAAAGCACATTGTGCATTTCGCTTGACCCTTAAAATTATAAGTGAAAAAAATATAATGTTCCCATTTGTCATTGCCGAAAGGCCAACCAATCGCCAAAACAAAAACTACAACAACAAAAGCATCTAATTTTTTTTCATACATAGAATTTCTTGAGGCAACAAAACAAAAATCCGTGCAGCCCCCACACGTGTTGCTTCGTTGCTGTCACAACAACTACTGATTGAAAGAATGCACCTCTGATCTATATAACCAATCAAATGCTTGTGGAACCTAAGTACGCACAATCACTTTAATCAAAATGGCGTCAAAATTAAGCCAGAGTGACCACCTTTCACCAATTTGGTAAATAAAAAAAATATCCCACCGGCAGCATGATCGAAATTATGGCTGTTAAATCTCGACCCGTTAACGGATTTTAATAATATTATGCCTTATTATTTAGCTAGACTCGTATGCTTTCTATAATGGTATCAATCATCCTTCTATACCCCAAGGTTCGAAAGCAAATCGATTTGGAACGGTGACTTTGAAAAAATTGCTACTTGGGTGCAACCACTAAAATGCTTGTCAACACCAAATGCATAAGTGCATATTAATAATTGACCCCTTAAAATTTAGCCAGAGTCTTATGCTTTCTATATTGGTTCCTACCTTTTCATTATCCTTCAGGAATAATGAGCATATCGATGCGCAAGGATAACATTGAAAAACTGGCTATTACAAAATACACACTCACCACTAAAGTGCTTATAGATTCCAAACGGTATGGGTTACGTTAATAAAAAAAACCCCTTAAAATGTAGCTAGAGATTGCAGCTTTATCAGATTAAATCAATAATTTGATTACTATTAGGCAATCATGAACAGATCGATGCGCAAGAGTGACATTAAATGGCTGCCTACTGCAAAATCGATAAAATGCTTGTAAAATATGATGATTCTAGGTTTATAGAAAAAATAATAACCTTAAAACCTAGCTGGAGTTTTGAGCTTTCATAAATGGGGTCAATCTTCTCGCTATCTCAGATAATGCAGGAGAATTTCGTTGTGGAAAAGTGATATCGACCACATGATACATCTATATCAGGGGTGCCCAAAATCTTCTTATGGAAAAGCAAAAACCAATACATGTAAAGTTGCCCAAAAAAATGCAAACAAATTATTTAATTAATTGAATTAGTTGAAAGCACATTGTGCATTTCGCTTGACCCTTAAAATTATAAGTGAAAAAAATATTATGTTCCCATTTGTCATTGCCGAAAGGCCAACCAATCGCCAAAACAAAAACTACAACAACAAAAGCATCTACGTTTTTTTCATACATACAATTTCTTGAGGCAACAAACAAAAATCCGCGCAGCCCCCACACGTGTTGCTTCGTTGCTGTCACAACAACGACTGATTGAAAGAATGCATCTCTGATCTATATAACCACTCAAATGCTTGTGGAACCTAAGTACGCACAATCACTTTAATCAAAATGGCGTCAAAATTAAGCCAGAGTGACCACCTTTCACCAATTTGGTAAATAAAAAAATATCCCACCGCCAGCATGATCGAAATTATGGCTGTTAAATCTCGACCCGTTAACGGATTTTAATAATATTATGCCTTATTATTTAGCTAGACTCGTATGCTTTCTATAATGGTATCAATCATCCTTCTATACCCCAAGGTTCGAAAGCAAATCGATTTGGAACGGTGACTTTGAAAAAATTGCTACTTGGGTGCAACCACTAAAATGCTTGTCAACACCAAATGCATAAGTGCATATTAATAATTGACCACTTAAAATTTAGCCACAGTCTTATGCTTTCTATATTGGTCCCTACCTTTTCATTATCCGTCAGGAATAATGAGCATATCGATGCGCAAGGATAACATTGAAAAACTGCCTATTACAAAATACACACTCACCACTAAAGTGCTTATAGATTCCAAACGGTATGGGTTACGTTAATAAAAAACCCCTTAGAATGTAGCTAGAGATTGCAGCTTTATCAAATTAAATCAATAATTTGATTACTATTCGGCAATCATGAACAGATCGATGCGCAAGGGTGACATTAACCCATTAAAACCTGACCCCAGAAAGGCTTGTGCGATTTCCATAAAATTTTGCACAATCTTAGTAATTGACCTAATCAAGAAAAAAAATCAAGAAAATAATTCATACCCCCACCCCCTGAACCAGGAGGGTACGTTGCGCAAACGCAATTTGGGCCTTAGTCACATACAAAACATAAAATTTAAAAAAAAAAAAAATTTTTTAAACTTATTTTTAAATAGTTTAGCATTACAAAATGCAGCCCACAAAGGGATTTTGATAGGTTTGAAGAATAAGTATTTTTAATTGAATTTCAAAAATTCCCCAAAAAAAACCTTTGACTTTGGATCGAAAAAAAGATATGAATATTAAAAAAATTTTGAAATTTCGGTATGGCAGAATCTAAAACGATCAATTCTAATCCAATTCTACCCATTTTCAAGTCTTATATCTTTATGAATTACTTAATGTAGCGAAATTCCCAAACGTTGCGCAAACGCAACGCTCAGGGCTTAATGGGTTAAATGGCTGCCTACTGCAAAATCGATAAAATGCTTGTAAAATATGATGATTCTAGGTTTATAGAAAAAATAATAACCTTAAAACCTAGCTGGAGTTTTGAGCTTTCATAAATGGGGTCAATCTTCTCGCTATCTCAAATAATGCAGGAGAATTTCGTTGTGGAAAAGTGATATCGACCACATGATACATCTATATCAGGGGTGCCAAAAATCTTCTTATGGAAAAGCAAAAACCAATACATTTAAAGTTGCCCAAAAAAATGCAAACAAATTATTTAATTAATCTGGCAACGCCACTCGTGTTACTGTGCGCAAATTTTCGGTGCTGTGATAAAAAATCTAAATAAGTGATCTTTAATCGTTCTAGACGTGGTTGTTTTTTCTCTACGTCCGGGACTTTTTATAAATTTCGGTTGTGCGTTCGCGGGTGAAGTGGGTTCCTGCTGCTTTGTTGGATTTTGCTTCGTGGGACGCCAACCTCTGTGCCGCGGTAGCTGGCGCTGCAGGGAAGGAGTTGCCGCCATAAGGTAAGTCTGCGAAGGTCCGGTGGTTGCGACGCAACACACAGCGAGACACTGCAGCCAGCTCCAGAGTTTTCCCGACGGCGCTGGACACGCAAATACGCGGAGCTGCTGGGAGCTTCCCCGCAACAGGTGGACGAGCAAGTTATTCCCGCCATTTTCTGCATATAGTTGGTGCTGGCCACCAGCGCCACCTGTGTGGTAAGGCTGTGGTTGGCAGCGCCATCTAGTTGCAGTGATCAGTTTTCTGTTCTGTGATTTTCATAAACAGCGATGCCACCCAGTTTGGATTTGCAAAACAATCTTTATATAATCCCGTCTTTTACTTTTTATTTCGCATTTTAACTTTTTTGCAGATTTCTTTTATGAATCCTCCTAAAAGGAGTATTCTAGACGTGCGGTCTAAAAGCGCTTCTCATGGACGTACGATTCCTCCCCAAAACCCGGGTGTAACAACCCTTCCGAAACCGGACATGCGGTCCAAAAACGCAACTTTAGAGCCTTCTGGCACTTTGGATACCAGACCTGGTACCAGTAAGGCGGCGCAAATTTTGGCTAAACCGGTTGCTCGGCCAACAGCTTCCAGTGCAAAACAAGCGCCTTCAAAGTTGGCTTATAAGAACCGTCGCGTTGCCCTGCGTTTAATTGAACGCCTTAATCTAACTCCGGTAGAGCAACGCACGGAGAAGCAGAAAGCTTCGCTTAAGTGGGCGACGCGGGTCGTGGAGGAAGGTGATACCAACCCGAACCGACCTAATTCCTCTTCAAAGCGTCAGCGGTCAGTAGAGGAGACCACCCACCCGGAGGCTAAAAAACCGTGCAGCCATTCAGCTGCCCCGAGGACCTTCAGCGAAATTCTCGCAGGCCACATCATAGTGGCGGTGGTCGACGAGAGCGACCCCGACGGCAGCCCAAAAAATGCAAACAAATTATTTAATTAATTGAATTAGTTGAAAGCACATTGTGCATTTCGCTTGACCCTTAAAATTATAAGTGAAAAAAATATTATGTTCCCATTTGTCATTGCCGAAAGGCCAACCAATCGCCAACACAAAAAAGCATCTAATTTTTTTTCATACATACAATTTCTTGAGGCAACAAAACAAAAATCCGCGCAGCCCCCACACGTGTTGCTTCGTTGCTGTCACAACAACGACTGATTGAAAGAATGCACCTCTGATCTATATAACCAATCAAATGCTTGTGGAACCTAAGTACGCACAATCACTTTAATCAAAATGGCGTCAAAATTAAGCCAGAGTGACCACCTTTCACCAATTTGGTAAATAAAAAAAATATCCCACCGGCAGCATGATCGAAATTATGGCTGTTAAATCTCGACCCGTTAACGGATTTTAATAATATTATGCCTTATTATTTAGCTAGACTCGTATGCTTTCTATAATGGTATCAATCATCCTTCTATACCCCAAGGTTCGAAAGCAAATCGATTTGGAACGGTGACTTTGAAAAAATTGCTACTTGGGTGCAACCACTAAAATGCTTGTCAACACCAAATGCATAAGTGCATATTAATAATTGACCCCTTAAAATTTAGCCAGAGTCTTATGCTTTCTATATTGGTCCCTAACTATTCATTATCCTTCAGGAATAATGAGCATATCGATGCGCAAGGATAACATTGAAAAACTGCCTATTACAAAATACACACTCACCACTAAAGTGCTTATAGATTCCAAACGGTACAGGTTACGTTAATAAAAAACCCCTTAAAATGTAGCTAGAGATCGCAGCTTTATCAAATTAAATCAATAATTTGATTACTATTAGGCAATCATGAACAGATCGATGCGCAAGAGTGACATTAAATGGCTGCCTACTGCAAAATCGATAAAATGCTTGTAAAATATGATGATTCTAGGTTTATAGAAAAAATAATAACCTTAAAACCTAGCTGGAGTTTTGAGCTTTCATAAATGGGGTCAATCTTCTCGCTATCTCAAATAATGCAGGAGAATTTCGTTGTGGAAAAGTGATATCGACCACATGATACATCTATATCAGGGGTGCCAAAAATCTTCTTATGGAAAAGCAAAAACCAATACATTTAAAGTTGCCCAAAAAAATGCAAACAAATTATTTAATTAATCTGGCAACGCCACTCGTGTTACTGTGCGCAAATTTTCGGTGCTGTGATAAAAAATCTAAATAAGTGATCTTTAATCGTTCTAGACGTGGTTGTTTTTTCTCTACGTCCGGGACTTTTTATAAATTTCGGTTGTGCGTTCGCGGGTGAAGTGGGTTCCTGCTGCTTTGTTGGATTTTGCTTCGTGGGACGCCAACCTCTGTGCCGCGGTAGCTGGCGCTGCAGGGAAGGAGTTGCCGCCATAAGGTAAGTCTGCGAAGGTCCGGTGGTTGCGACGCAACACACAGCGAGACACTGCAGCCAGCTCCAGAGTTTTCCCGACGGCGCTGGACACGCAAATACGCGGAGCTGCTGGGAGCTTTCCCGCAACAGGTGGACGAGCAAGTTATTCCCGCCATTTTCTGCATATAGTTGGTGCTGGCCACCAGCGCCACCTGTGTGGTAAGGCTGTGGTTGGCAGCGCCATCTAGTTGCAGTGATCAGTTTTCTGTTCTGTGATTTTCATAAACAGCGATGCCACCCAGTTTGGATTTGCAAAACAATCTTTATATAATCCCGTCTTTTACTTTTTATTTCGCATTTTAACTTTTTTGCAGGTTTCTTTTATGAATCCTCCTAAAAGGAGTATTCTAGACGTGCGGTCTAAAAGCGCTTCTCATGGACGTACGATTCCTCCCCAAAACCCGGGTGTAACAACCCTTCCGAAACCGGACATGCGGTCCAAAAACGCAACTTTAGAGCCTTCTGGCACTTTGGATACCAGACCTGGTACCAGTAAGGCGGCGCAAATTTTGGCTAAACCGGTTGCTCGGCCAACAGCTTCCAGTGCAAAACAAGCGCCTTCAAAGTTGGCTTATAAGAACCGTCGCGTTGCCCTGCGTTTAATTGAACGCCTTAATCTAACCGACCTAATTCCTCTTCAAAGCGTCAGCGGTCAGTAGAGGAGACCACCCACCCGGAGGCTAAAAAACCGTGCAGCCATTCAGCTGCCCCGAGGACCTTCAGCGAAATTCTCGCAGGCCACATCATAGTGGCGGTGGTCGACGAGAGCGACCCCGACGGCAGCCCAAAAAATGCAAACAAATTATTTAATTAATTGAATTAGTTGAAAGCACATTGTGCATTTCGCTTGACCCTTAAAATTATAAGTGAAAAAAATATAATGTTCCCATTTGTCATTGCCGAAAGGCCAACCAATCGCCAAAACAAAAACTACAACAACAAAAGCATCTAATTTTTTTTCATACATAGAATTTCTTGAGGAAACAAAACAAAAATCCGCGCAGCCCCCACACGTGTTGCTTCGTTGCTGTCACAACAACCACTGATTGAAAGAATGCACCTCTGATCTATATAACCAATCAAATGCTTGTGGAACCTAAGTACGCACAATCACTTTAATCAAAATGGCGTCAAAATTAAGCCAGAGTGACCACCTTTCACCAATTTGGTAAATAAAAAAATATCCCACCGGCAGCATGATCGAAACTATGGCTGTTAAATCTCGACCCGTTAACGGATTTTAATAATATTATGCCTTATTATTTAGCTAGACTCGTATGCTTTCTGTAATGGTATCAATCATCCTTCTATACCCCAAGGTTCGAAAGCAAATCGATTTGGAACGGTGACTTTGAAAAAATTGCTACTTGGGTGCAACCACTAAAATGCTTGTCAACACCAAATGCATAAGTGCATATTAATAATTGACCCGTTAAAATTTAGCCAGAGTCTTATGCTTTCTATATTGATCCCTAACTTTTCATTATCCTTCAGGAATAATGAGCATATCGATGCGCAAGGATAACATTGAAAAACTGCCTATTACAAAATACACACTCACCACTAAAGTGCTTATAGATTCCAAACGGTATGGGTTATGTTAATAAAAAACCCCTTAAAATGTAGCTAGAGAATGCAGCTTTATTAAATTATATCAATAATTTAATTACTATTCGGCAATCATGAACAGATCGATGCGCAAGGGTGACGTTAAATGGCTGCCTACTGCAAAATCGATAAAATGCTTGTAAAATATGATGATTCTAGGTTTATAGAAAAAATAATAACCTTAAAACCTAGCTGGAGTTTAGAGCTTTCATAAATGGGGTCAATCTTCTCGTTATCTCAAATAATGCAGGAGAATTTCGTTGTGGAAAAGTGATATCGACCACATGATACATCTATATCAGGGGTGCCCAAAATATTCTTATGGAAAAGCAAAAACCAATACATGTAAAGTTGCCCAAAAAATGCAAACAAATTATTTAATTAATTGAATTAGTTGAAAGCACATTGTGCATTTCGCTTGACCCTTAAAATTATAAGTGAAAAAAATATAATGTTCCCATTTGTCATTGCCGAAAGGCCAACCAATCGCCAAAACAAAAACTACAACAACAAAAGCATCTAATTTTTTTTCATACATAGAATTTCTTGAGGCAACAAAACAAAAATCCGTGCAGCCCCCACACGTGTTGCTTCGTTGCTGTCACAACAACTACTGATTGAAAGAATGCACCTCTGATCTATATAACCAATCAAATGCTTGTGGAACCTAAGTACGCACAATCACTTTAATCAAAATGGCGTCAAAATTAAGCCAGAGTGACCACCTTTCACCAATTTGGTAAATAAAAAAAATATCCCACCGGCAGCATGATCGAAATTATGGCTGTTAAATCTCGACCCGTTAACGGATTTTAATAATATTATGCCTTATTATTTAGCTAGACTCGTATGCTTTCTATAATGGTATCAATCATCCTTCTATACCCCAAGGTTCGAAAGCAAATCGATTTGGAACGGTGACTTTGAAAAAATTGCTACTTGGGTGCAACCACTAAAATGCTTGTCAACACCAAATGCATAAGTGCATATTAATAATTGACCCCTTAAAATTTAGCCAGAGTCTTATGCTTTCTATATTGGTTCCTACCTTTTCATTATCCTTCAGGAATAATGAGCATATCGATGCGCAAGGATAACATTGAAAAACTGGCTATTACAAAATACACACTCACCACTAAAGTGCTTATAGATTCCAAACGGTATGGGTTACGTTAATAAAAAAAACCCCTTAAAATGTAGCTAGAGATTGCAGCTTTATCAGATTAAATCAATAATTTGATTACTATTAGGCAATCATGAACAGATCGATGCGCAAGAGTGACATTAACCCATTAAAACCTGACCCCAGAAAGGCTTGTGCGATTTCCATAAAATTTTGCACAATCTTAGTAATTGACCTAATCAAGAAAAAAAATCAAGAAAATAATTCATACCCCCACCCCCTGAACCAGGAGGGTACGTTGCGCAAACGCAATTTGGGCCTTAGTCACATACAAAACATAAAATTTAAAAAAAAAAAAAATTTTTTAAACTTATTTTTAAATAGTTTAGCATTACAAAATGCAGCCCACAAAGGGATTTTGATAGGTTTGAAGAATAAGTATTTTTAATTGAATTTCAAAAATTCCCCAAAAAAAACCTTTGACTTTGGATCGAAAAAAAGATATGAATATTAAAAAAATTTTGAAATTTCGGTATGGCAGAATCTAAAACGATCAATTCTAATCCAATTCTACCCATTTTCAAGTCTTATATCTTTATGAATTACTTAATGTAGCGAAATTCCCAAACGTTGCGCAAACGCAACGCTCAGGGCTTAATGGGTTAAATGGCTGCCTACTGCAAAATCGATAAAATGCTTGTAAAATATGATGATTCTAGGTTTATAGAAAAAATAATAACCTTAAAACCTAGCTGGAGTTTTGAGCTTTCATAAATGGGGTCAATCTTCTCGCTATCTCAAATAATGCAGGAGAATTTCGTTGTGGAAAAGTGATATCGACCACATGATACATCTATATCAGGGGTGCCAAAAATCTTCTTATGGAAAAGCAAAAACCAATACATTTAAAGTTGCCCAAAAAAATGCAAACAAATTATTTAATTAATCTGGCAACGCCACTCGTGTTACTGTGCGCAAATTTTCGGTGCTGTGATAAAAAATCTAAATAAGTGATCTTTAATCGTTCTAGACGTGGTTGTTTTTTCTCTACGTCCGGGACTTTTTATAAATTTCGGTTGTGCGTTCGCGGGTGAAGTGGGTTCCTGCTGCTTTGTTGGATTTTGCTTCGTGGGACGCCAACCTCTGTGCCGCGGTAGCTGGCGCTGCAGGGAAGGAGTTGCCGCCATAAGGTAAGTCTGCGAAGGTCCGGTGGTTGCGACGCAACACACAGCGAGACACTGCAGCCAGCTCCAGAGTTTTCCCGACGGCGCTGGACACGCAAATACGCGGAGCTGCTGGGAGCTTCCCCGCAACAGGTGGACGAGCAAGTTATTCCCGCCATTTTCTGCATATAGTTGGTGCTGGCCACCAGCGCCACCTGTGTGGTAAGGCTGTGGTTGGCAGCGCCATCTAGTTGCAGTGATCAGTTTTCTGTTCTGTGATTTTCATAAACAGCGATGCCACCCAGTTTGGATTTGCAAAACAATCTTTATATAATCCCGTCTTTTACTTTTTATTTCGCATTTTAACTTTTTTGCAGATTTCTTTTATGAATCCTCCTAAAAGGAGTATTCTAGACGTGCGGTCTAAAAGCGCTTCTCATGGACGTACGATTCCTCCCCAAAACCCGGGTGTAACAACCCTTCCGAAACCGGACATGCGGTCCAAAAACGCAACTTTAGAGCCTTCTGGCACTTTGGATACCAGACCTGGTACCAGTAAGGCGGCGCAAATTTTGGCTAAACCGGTTGCTCGGCCAACAGCTTCCAGTGCAAAACAAGCGCCTTCAAAGTTGGCTTATAAGAACCGTCGCGTTGCCCTGCGTTTAATTGAACGCCTTAATCTAACTCCGGTAGAGCAACGCACGGAGAAGCAGAAAGCTTCGCTTAAGTGGGCGACGCGGGTCGTGGAGGAAGGTGATACCAACCCGAACCGACCTAATTCCTCTTCAAAGCGTCAGCGGTCAGTAGAGGAGACCACCCACCCGGAGGCTAAAAAACCGTGCAGCCATTCAGCTGCCCCGAGGACCTTCAGCGAAATTCTCGCAGGCCACATCATAGTGGCGGTGGTCGACGAGAGCGACCCCGACGGCAGCCCAAAAAATGCAAACAAATTATTTAATTAATTGAATTAGTTGAAAGCACATTGTGCATTTCGCTTGACCCTTAAAATTATAAGTGAAAAAAATATTATGTTCCCATTTGTCATTGCCGAAAGGCCAACCAATCGCCAACACAAAAAAGCATCTAATTTTTTTTCATACATACAATTTCTTGAGGCAACAAAACAAAAATCCGCGCAGCCCCCACACGTGTTGCTTCGTTGCTGTCACAACAACGACTGATTGAAAGAATGCACCTCTGATCTATATAACCAATCAAATGCTTGTGGAACCTAAGTACGCACAATCACTTTAATCAAAATGGCGTCAAAATTAAGCCAGAGTGACCACCTTTCACCAATTTGGTAAATAAAAAAAATATCCCACCGGCAGCATGATCGAAATTATGGCTGTTAAATCTCGACCCGTTAACGGATTTTAATAATATTATGCCTTATTATTTAGCTAGACTTATGCTTATCGTATGCTTTCTATAATGGTATCAATCATCCTTCTATACCCCAAGGTTCGAAAGCAAATCGATTTGGAACGGTGACTTTGAAAAAATTGCTACTTGGGTGCAACCACTAAAATGCTTGTCAACACCAAATGCATAAGTGCATATTAATAATTGACCCCTTAAAATTTAGCCAGAGTCTTATGCTTTCTATATTGGTCCCTAACTTTTCATTATCCTTCAGGAATAATGAGCATATCGATGCGCAAGGATAACATTGAAAAACTGCCTATTACAAAATACACACTCACCACTAAAGTGCTTATAGATTCCAAACGGTACAGGTTACGTTAATAAAAAACCCCTTAAAATGTAGCTAGAGATCGCAGCTTTATCAAATTAAATCAATAATTTGATTACTATTAGGCAATCATGAACAGATCGATGCGCAAGAGTGACATTAAATGGCTGCCTACTGCAAAATCGATAAAATGCTTGTAAAATATGATGATTCTAGGTTTATAGAAAAAATAATAACCTTAAAACCTAGCTGGAGTTTTGAGCTTTCATAAATGGGGTCAATCTTCTCGCTATCTCAAATAATGCAGGAGAATTTCGTTGTGGAAAAGTGATATCGACCACATGATACATCTATATCAGGGGTGCCAAAAATCTTCTTATGGAAAAGCAAAAACCAATACATTTAAAGTTGCCCAAAAAAATGCAAACAAATTATTTAATTAATCTGGCAACGCCACTCGTGTTACTGTGCGCAAATTTTCGGTGCTGTGATAAAAAATCTAAATAAGTGATCTTTAATCGTTCTAGACGTGGTTGTTTTTTCTCTACGTCCGGGACTTTTTATAAATTTCGGTTGTGCGTTCGCGGGTGAAGTGGGTTCCTGCTGCTTTGTTGGATTTTGCTTCGTGGGACGCCAACCTCTGTGCCGCGGTAGCTGGCGCTGCAGGGAAGGAGTTGCCGCCATAAGGTAAGTCTGCGAAGGTCCGGTGGTTGCGACGCAACACACAGCGAGACACTGCAGCCAGCTCCAGAGTTTTCCCGACGGCGCTGGACACGCAAATACGCGGAGCTGCTGGGAGCTTTCCCGCAACAGGTGGACGAGCAAGTTATTCCCGCCATTTTCTGCATATAGTTGGTGCTGGCCACCAGCGCCACCTGTGTGGTAAGGCTGTGGTTGGCAGCGCCATCTAGTTGCAGTGATCAGTTTTCTGTTCTGTGATTTTCATAAACAGCGATGCCACCCAGTTTGGATTTGCAAAACAATCTTTATATAATCCCGTCTTTTACTTTTTATTTCGCATTTTAACTTTTTTGCAGGTTTCTTTTATGAATCCTCCTAAAAGGAGTATTCTAGACGTGCGGTCTAAAAGCGCTTCTCATGGACGTACGATTCCTCCCCAAAACCCGGGTGTAACAACCCTTCCGAAACCGGACATGCGGTCCAAAAACGCAACTTTAGAGCCTTCTGGCACTTTGGATACCAGACCTGGTACCAGTAAGGCGGCGCAAATTTTGGCTAAACCGGTTGCTCGGCCAACAGCTTCCAGTGCAAAACAAGCGCCTTCAAAGTTGGCTTATAAGAACCGTCGCGTTGCCCTGCGTTTAATTGAACGCCTTAATCTAACCGACCTAATTCCTCTTCAAAGCGTCAGCGGTCAGTAGAGGAGACCACCCACCCGGAGGCTAAAAAACCGTGCAGCCATTCAGCTGCCCCGAGGACCTTCAGCGAAATTCTCGCAGGCCACATCATAGTGGCGGTGGTCGACGAGAGCGACCCCGACGGCAGCCCAAAAAATGCAAACAAATTATTTAATTAATTGAATTAGTTGAAAGCACATTGTGCATTTCGCTTGACCCTTAAAATTATAAGTGAAAAAAATATAATGTTCCCATTTGTCATTGCCGAAAGGCCAACCAATCGCCAAAACAAAAACTACAACAACAAAAGCATCTAATTTTTTTTCATACATAGAATTTCTTGAGGAAACAAAACAAAAATCCGCGCAGCCCCCACACGTGTTGCTTCGTTGCTGTCACAACAACCACTGATTGAAAGAATGCACCTCTGATCTATATAACCAATCAAATGCTTGTGGAACCTAAGTACGCACAATCACTTTAATCAAAATGGCGTCAAAATTAAGCCAGAGTGACCACCTTTCACCAATTTGGTAAATAAAAAAATATCCCACCGGCAGCATGATCGAAACTATGGCTGTTAAATCTCGACCCGTTAACGGATTTTAATAATATTATGCCTTATTATTTAGCTAGACTCGTATGCTTTCTGTAATGGTATCAATCATCCTTCTATACCCCAAGGTTCGAAAGCAAATCGATTTGGAACGGTGACTTTGAAAAAATTGCTACTTGGGTGCAACCACTAAAATGCTTGTCAACACCAAATGCATAAGTGCATATTAATAATTGACCCCTTAAAATTTAGCCAGAGTCTTATGCTTTCTATATTGGTCCCTAACTTTTCATTATCCTTCAGGAATAATGAGCATATCGATGCGCAAGGATAACATTGAAAAACTGCCTATTACAAAATACACACTCACCACTAAAGTGCTTATAGATTCCAAACGGTATGGGTTACGTTAATAAAAAACCCCTTAAAATGTAGCTAGAGATTGCAGCTTTATCAAATTAAATCAATAATTTGATTACTATTAGGCAATCATGAACAGATCGATGCGCAAGGGTGGCATTAAATGGCTGCCTACTGCAAAATCGATAAAATGCTTGTAAAATATGATGATTCTAGGTTTATAGAAAAAATAATAACCTTAAAACCTAGCTGGAGTTTCGAGTTTTCATAAATGGGGTCAATCTTCTCGCTATCTCAAAAAATGCAGGAGAATTTCGTTGTGGAAAAGTGATATCGACCACATGATACATCTATATCAGGGGTGCCAAAAATCTTCTTATGGAAAAGCAAAAACCAATACATGTAAAGTTGACCAAAAAAATGCAAACAAATTATTTAATTAATTGAATTAGTTGAAAGCACATTGTGCATTTCGCTTGACCCTTAAAATTATAAGTGAAAAAATATAATGTTCCCATTTGTCATTGCCGAAAGGTCAACCAATCGCCAACACAAAAAAGCATCTAATTTTTTTTCATACATACAATTTCTTGAGGCAACAAAACAAAAATCCGCGCAGCCCCCGCACGTGTTGCTTCGTTGCTGTCACAACAACGACTGATTGAAAGAATGCACCTCTGATCTATATAACCAATCAAATGCTTGTGGAACCTAAGTACGCACAATCACTTTAATCAAAATGGCGTCAAAATTAAGCCAGAGTGACCACCTTTCACCAATTTGGTAAATAAAAAAATATCCCACCGGCAGCTTGATCGAAATTATGGCTCTTAAATCTCGACCCGTTAACGGATTTTAATAATATTATGCCTTATTATTTAGCTAGACTCGTATGCTTTCTATAATGGTATCAATCATCCTTCTATACCCCAAGGTTCGAAAGCAAATCGATTTGGAACGGTGACTTTGAAAAAATTGCTACTTGGGTGCAACCACTAAAATGCTTGTCAACACCAAATGCATAAGTGCATATTAATAATTGACCCCTTAAAATTTAGCCAGAGTCTTATGCTTTCTATATTGGTCCCTACCTTTTCATTATCCTTCAGGAATAATGATCATATTGATGCGCAAGGATAACATTGAAAAACGGCCTATTACAAAATACACACTCACCACTAAAGTGCTTATAGATTCCAAACGGTATGGGTTACGTTAATAAAAAACCCCTTAAAATGTAGCTAGAGATTGCAGCTTTATCAAATTAAATCAATAATTTGATTACTGTTAGGCAATCATGAACAGATCGATGCGCAAGAGTGACATTAAATGGCTGCCTACTGCAAAATCGATAAAATGCTTGTAAAATATGATGATTCTAGGTTTATAGAAAAAATAATAACCTTAAAACCTAGCTGGAGTTTTGAGCTTTCATAAATGGGGTCAATCTTCCCGCTATCTCAGATAATGCAGGAGAATTTCGTTGTGGAAAAGTGATATCGACCACATGATACATCTATATCAGGAGTGCCCAAAATCTTCTTATGGAAAAGCAAAAACCAATACATGTAAAGTTGCCCAAAAAAAATGCAAACAAATTATTTAATTAATTGAATTAGTTGAAAGCACATTGTGCATTTCGCTTGACCCTTAAAATTATAAGTGAAAAAAATATAATGTTCCCATTTGTCATTGCCGAAAGGCCAACCAATCGCCAACACAAAAAAGCATACACACAAAAACTACAACAACAAAAGCATCTAATTTTTGTTCATACATACAATTTCTTGAGGCAACAAAACAAAAATCCGCGCAGCCCCCACACGTGTTGCTTCGTTGCTGTCACAACAACTACTGATTGAAAGAATGCACCTCTGATCTATATAATCAATCAAATGCTTGTGGAACCTAAGTACGCACAATCACTTTAATCAAAATGGCGTCAAAATTAAGCCAGAGTGACCACCTTTCACCAATTTGGTAAATAAAAAAAATATCCCACCGCCAGCATGATCGAAATTATGGCTGTTAAATCTCGACCCGTTAACGGATTTTAATAATATTATGCCTTATTATTTAGCTAGACTCGTATGCTTTCTATAATGGTATCAATCATCCTTCTATACCCCAAGGTTCGAAAGCAAATCGATTTGGAACGGTGACTTTGAAAAAATTGCTACTTGGGTGCAACCACTAAAATGCTTGTCAACACCAAATGCATAAGTGCATATTAATAATTGACCCCTTAAAATTTAGCCAGAGTCTTATGCTTTCTATATTGGTTCCTACCTTTTCATTATCCTTCAGGAATAATGAGCATATCGATGCGCAAGGATAACATTGAAAAACTGGCTATTACAAAATACACACTCACCACTAAAGTGCTTATAGATTCCAAACGGTATGGGTTACGTTAATAAAAAACCCCCTTAAAATGTAGCTAGAGATTGCAGCTTTATCAGATTAAATCAATAATTTGATTACTATTAGGCAATCATGAACAGATCGATGCGCAAGAGTGACATTAAATGGCTGCCTACTGCAAAATCGATAAAATGCTTGTAAAATATGATGATTCTAGGTTTATAGAAAAAATAATAACCTTAAAACCTAGCTGGAGTTTTGAGCTTTCATAAATGGGGTCAATCTTCTCGCTATCTCAGATAATGCAGGAGAATTTCGTTGTGGAAAAGTGATATCGACCACATGATACATCTATATCAGGGGTGCCCAAAATCTTCTTATGGAAAAGCAAAAACCAATACATGTAAAGTTGCCCAAAAAAATGCAAACAAATTATTTAATTAATTGAATTAGTTGAAAGCACATTGTGCATTTCGCTTGACCCTTAAAATTATAAGTGAAAAAAATATTATGTTCCCATTTGTCATTGCCGAAAGGCCAACCAATCGCCAACACAAAAAAGCATACACACAAAAACTACAACAACAAAAGCATCTAATTTTTTTTCATACATACAATTTCTTGAGGCAACAAAACAAAAATCCGCGCAGCCCCCACACGTGTTGCTTCGTTGCTGTCACAACAACGACTGATTGAAAGAATGCACCTCTGATCTATATAACCAATCAAATGCTTGTGGAACCTAAGTACGCACAATCACTTTAATCAAAATGGCGTCAAAATTAAGCCAGAGTGACCACCTTTCACCAATTTGGTAAATAAAAAAAATATCCCACCGTCAGCATGATCGAAATTATGGCTGTTAAATCTCGACCCGTTAACGGATTTTAATAATATTATGCCTTTTTATTTAGCTAGACTCGTATGCTTTCTATAATGGTATCAATCATCCTTCTATACCCCAAGGTTCGAAAGCAAATCGATTTGGAACGGTGACTTTGAAAAAATTGCTACTTGGGTGCAACCACTAAAATGCTTGTCAACACCAAATGCATAAGTGCATATTAATAATTGACCCCTTAAAATTTAGCCAGAGTCTTATGCTTTCTATATTGGTCCCTACCTTTTCATTATCCTTCAGGAATAATGAGCATATCGATGCGCAAGATAACATTGAAAAACTGCCTATTACAAAACACACACTCACCACTAAAGTGCTTATAGATTCCAAACGGTATGGGTTACGTTAATAAAAAACCCCTTAAAATGTAGCTAGAGATTGCAGCTTTATCAAATTAAATCAATAATTTGATTACTATTCCGCAATCATGAACAGATCGATGCGCAAAAGTGACATTAAATGGCTGCCTACTGCAAAATCGATAAAATGCTTGTAAAATATGATGATTCTAGGTTTATAGAAAAAATAATAACCTTAAAACCTAGCTGGAGTTTTGAGTTTTCATAAATGGGGTCAATCTTCTCGCTATCTCAGATAATGCAGGAGAATTTCGTTGTGGAAAAGTGATATCGACCACATGATACATCTATATCAGGGGTGCCAAAAATCTTCTTATGGAAAAGCAAAAACCAATACATGTAAAGTTGACCAAAAAAATGCAAACAAATTATTTAATTAATTGAATTAGTTGAAAGCACATTGTGCATTTCGCTTGACCCTTAAAATTATAAGTGAAAAAAATATAATGTTCCCATTTGTCATTGCCGAAAGGCCAACCAATCGCCAAAACAAAAACTACAACAACAAAAGCATCTAAGTTTTTTTCATACATACAATTTCTTGAGGCAACAAAACAAAAATCCGCGCAGCCCCCACACGTGTTGCTTCGTTGCTGTCACAACAACGACTGATTGAAAGAATGCATCTCTGATCTATATAACCAATCAAAT
The DNA here is from genome assembly GCA_963971225.1 of Melieria omissa. Taxonomy (NCBI): domain Eukaryota; kingdom Metazoa; phylum Arthropoda; class Insecta; order Diptera; family Ulidiidae; genus Melieria; species Melieria omissa. Next base: position 62,761,428 of record OZ020268.1, on the reverse strand, counting down.
GCTTGTGGAACCTAAGTACGCACAATCACTTTAATCAAAATGGCGTCAAAATTAAGCCAGAGTGACCACCTTTCACCAATTTGGTAAATAAAAAAAATATCCCACCGCCAGCATGATCGAAATTATGGCTGTTAAATCTCGACCCGTTAACGGATTTTAATTATATTATGCCTTATTATTTAGCTAGACTCGTATGCTTTCTATAATGGTATCAATCATCCTTCTATACCCCAAGGTTCGAAAGCAAATCGATTTGGAACGGTGACTTTGAAAAAATTGCTACTTGGGTGCAACCACTAAAATGCTTGTCAACACCAAATGCATAAGTGCATATTAATAATTGACCACTTAAAATTTAGCCATAGTCTTATGCTTTCTATATTGGTCCCTACCTTTTCATTATCCGTCAGGAATAATGAGCATATCGATGCGCAAGGATAACATTGAAAAACTGCCTATTACAAAATACACACTCACCATTAAAGTGCTTATAGATTCCAAACGGTATGGGTTACGTTAATAAAAAACCCCTTAGAATGTAGCTAGAGATTGCAGCTTTATCAAATTAAATCAATAATTTGATTACTATTCGGCAATCATGAACAGATCGATGCGCAAGGGTGACATTAACCAATTAAAACCTGACCCCAGAAAGGCTTGTGCGATTTCCATAAAATTTTGCACAATCTTAGTAATTGACCTAATCAAGAAAAAAAATCAAGAAAATAATTCATACCCCCACCCCCTGAACCAGGAGGGTACGTTGCGCAAACGCAATTTGGGCCTTAGTCACATACAAAACATAAAATTAAAAAAAAAAAAAAATTTTTTAAACTTATTTTTAAATAGTTTAGCATTACAAAATGCAGCCCACAAAGGGATTTTGATAGGTTTGAAGAATAAGTATTTTTAATTGAATTTCAAAAATTCCCCAAAAAAAACCTTTGACTTTGGATCGAAAAAAAGATATGAATATTAAAAAAAATTTGAAATTTCGGTATGGCAGAATCTAAAACGATCAATTCTAATCCAATTCTACCCATTTTCAAGTCTTATATCTTTATGAATTACTTAATGTAGCGAAATTCCCAAACGTTGCGCAAACGCAACGCTCAGGGCTTAATGGGTTAAATGGCTGCCTACTGCAAAATCGATAAAATGCTTGTAAAATATGATGATTCTAGGTTTATAGAAAAAATAATAACCTTAAAACCTAGCTGGAGTTTTGAGCTTTCATAAATGGGGTCAATCTTCTCGCTATCTCAAATAATGCAGGAGAATTTCGTTGTGGAAAAGTGATATCGACCACATGATACATCTATATCAGGGGTGCCAAAAATCTTCTTATGGAAAAGCAAAAACCAATACATTTAAAGTTGCCCAAAAAAATGCAAACAAATTATTTAATTAATCTGGCAACGCCACTCGTGTTACTGTGCGCAAATTTTCGGTGCTGTGATAAAAAATCTAAATAAGTGATCTTTAATCGTTCTAGACGTGGTTGTTTTTTCTCTACGTCCGGGACTTTTTATAAATTTCGGTTGTGCGTTCGCGGGTGAAGTGGGTTCCTGCTGCTTTGTTGGATTTTGCTTCGTGGGACGCCAACCTCTGTGCCGCGGTAGCTGGCGCTGCAGGGAAGGAGTTGCCGCCATAAGGTAAGTCTGCGAAGGTCCGGTGGTTGCGACGCAACACACAGCGAGACACTGCAGCCAGCTCCAGAGTTTTCCCGACGGCGCTGGACACGCAAATACGCGGAGCTGCTGGGAGCTTCCCCGCAACAGGTGGACGAGCAAGTTATTCCCGCCATTTTCTGCATATAGTTGGTGCTGGCCACCAGCGCCACCTGTGTGGTAAGGCTGTGGTTGGCAGCGCCATCTAGTTGCAGTGATCAGTTTTCTGTTCTGTGATTTTCATAAACAGCGATGCCACCCAGTTTGGATTTGCAAAACAATCTTTATATAATCCCGTCTTTTACTTTTTATTTCGCATTTTAACTTTTTTGCAGGTTTCTTTTATGAATCCTCCTAAAAGGAGTATTCTAGACGTGCGGTCTAAAAGCGCTTCTCATGGACGTACGATTCCTCCCCAAAACCCGGGTGTAACAACCCTTCCGAAACCGGACATGCGGTCCAAAAACGCAACTTTAGAGCCTTCTGGCACTTTGGATACCAGACCTGGTACCAGTAAGGCGGCGCAAATTTTGGCTAAACCGGTTGCTCGGCCAACAGCTTCCAGTGCAAAACAAGCGCCTTCAAAGTTGGCTTATAAGAACCGTCGCGTTGCCCTGCGTTTAATTGAACGCCTTAATCTAACTCCGGTAGAGCAACGCACGGAGAAGCAGAAAGCTTCGCTTAAGTGGGCGACGCGGGTCGTGGAGGAAGGTGATACCAACCCGAACCGACCTAATTCCTCTTCAAAGCGTCAGCGGTCAGTAGAGGAGACCACCCACCCGGAGGCTAAAAAACCGTGCAGCCATTCAGCTGCCCCGAGGACCTTCAGCGAAATTCTCGCAGGCCACATCATAGTGGCGGTGGTCGACGAGAGCGACCCCGACGGCAGCCCAAAAAATGCAAACAAATTATTTAATTAATTGAATTAGTTGAAAGCACATTGTGCATTTCGCTTGACCCTTAAAATTATAAGTGAAAAAAATATTATGTTCCCATTTGTCATTGCCGAAAGGCCAACCAATCGCCAACACAAAAAAGCATCTAATTTTTTTTCATACATACAATTTCTTGAGGCAACAAAACAAAAATCCGCGCAGCCCCCACACGTGTTTGTTGCTTCGTTGCTGTCACAACAACGACTGATTGAAAGAATGCACCTCTGATCTATATAACCAATCAAATGCTTGTGGAACCTAAGTACGCACAATCACTTTAATCAAAATGGCGTCAAAATTAAGCCAGAGTGACCACCTTTCACCAATTTGGTAAATAAAAAAAATATCCCACCGCCAGCATGATCGAAATTATGGCTGTTAAATCTCGACCCGTTAACGGATTTTAATAATATTATGCCTTATTATTTAGCTAGACTTATGCTTATCGTATGCTTTCTATAATGGTATCAATCATCCTTCTATACCCCAAGGTTCGAAAGCAAATCGATTTGGAACGGTGACTTTGAAAAAATTGCTACTTGGGTGCAACCACTAAAATGCTTGTCAACACCAAATGCATAAGTGCATATTAATAATTGACCCCTTAAAATTTAGCCAGAGTCTTATGCTTTCTATATTGGTCCCTACCTTTTCATTATCCTTCAGGAATAATGAGCATATCGATGCGCAAGATAACATTGAAAAACTGCCTATTACAAAACACACACTCACCACTAAAGTGCTTATAGATTCCAAACGGTATGGGTTACGTTAATAAAAAACCCCTTAAAATGTAGCTAGAGATTGCAGCTTTATCAAATTAAATCAATAATTTGATTACTATTCCGCAATCATGAACAGATCGATGCGCAAAAGTGACATTAAATGGCTGCCTACTGCAAAATCGATAAAATGCTTGTAAAATATGATGATTCTAGGTTTATAGAAAAAATAATAACCTTAAAACCTAGCTGGAGTTTTGAGTTTTCATAAATGGGGTCAATCTTCTCGCTATCTCAGATAATGCAGGAGAATTTCGTTGTGGAAAAGTGATATCGACCACATGATACATCTATATCAGGGGTGCCAAAAATCTTCTTATGGAAAAGCAAAAACCAATACATGTAAAGTTGACCAAAAAAATGCAAACAAATTATTTAATTAATTGAATTAGTTGAAAGCACATTGTGCATTTCGCTTGACCCTTAAAATTATAAGTGAAAAAAATATAATGTTCCCATTTGTCATTGCCGAAAGGCCAACCAATCGCCAAAACAAAAACTACAACAACAAAAGCATCTAAGTTTTTTTCATACATACAATTTCTTGAGGCAACAAAACAAAAATCCGCGCAGCCCCCACACGTGTTGCTTCGTTGCTGTCACAACAACGACTGATTGAAAGAATGCATCTCTGATCTATATAACCAATCAAATGCTTGTGGAACCTAAGTACGCACAATCACTTTAATCAAAATGGCGTCAAAATTAAGCCAGAGTGACCACCTTTCACCAATTTGGTAAATAAAAAAAATATCCCACCGCCAGCATGATCGAAATTATGGCTGTTAAATCTCGACCCGTTAACGGATTTTAATAATATTATGCCTTATTATTTAGCTAGACTCGTATGCTTTCTATAATGGTATCAATCATCCTTCTATACCCCAAGGTTCGAAAGCAAATCGATTTGGAACGGTGACTTTGAAAAAATTGCTACTTGGGTGCAACCACTAAAATGCTTGTCAACACCAAATGCATAAGTGCATATTAATAATTGACCACTTAAAATTTAGCCACAGTCTTATGCTTTCTATATTGGTCCCTACCTTTTCATTATCCGTCAGGAATAATGAGCATATCGATGCGCAAGGATAACATTGAAAAACTGCCTATTACAAAATACACACTCACCACTAAAGTGCTTATAGATTCCAAACGGTATGGGTTACGTTAATAAAAAACCCCTTAGAATGTAGCTAGAGATTGCAGCTTTATCAAATTAAATCAATAATTTGATTACTATTCGGCAATCATGAACAGATCGATGCGCAAGGGTGACATTAACCAATTAAAACCTGACCCCAGAAAGGCTTGTGCGATTTCCATAAAATTTTGCACAATCTTAGTAATTGACCTAATCAAGAAAAAAAATCAAGAAAATAATTCATACCCCCACCCCCTGAACCAGGAGGGTACGTTGCGCAAACGCAATTTGGGCCTTAGTCACATACAAAACATAAAATTAAAAAAAAAAAAAAATTTTTTAAACTTATTTTTAAATAGTTTAGCATTACAAAATGCAGCCCACAAAGGGATTTTGATAGGTTTGAAGAATAAGTATTTTTAATTGAATTTCAAAAATTCCCCAAAAAGAACCTTTGACTTTGGATCGAAAAAAAGATATGAATATTAAAAAAATTTTGAAATTTCGGTATGGCAGAATCTAAAACGATCAATTCTAATCCAATTCTACCCATTTTCAAGTCTTATATCTTTATGAATTACTTAATGTAGCGAAATTCCCAAACGTTGCGCAAACGCAACGCTCAGGGCTTAATGGGTTAAATGGCTGCCTACTGCAAAATCGATAAAATGCTTGTAAAATATGATGATTCTAGGTTTATAGAAAAAATAATAACCTTAAAACCTAGCTGGAGTTTTGAGCTTTCATAAATGGGGTCAATCTTCTCGCTATCTCAAATAATGCAGGAGAATTTCGTTGTGGAAAAGTGATATCGACCACATGATACATCTATATCAGGGGTGCCAAAAATCTTCTTATGGAAAAGCAAAAACCAATACATTTAAAGTTGCCCAAAAAAATGCAAACAAATTATTTAATTAATCTGGCAACGCCACTCGTGTTACTGTGCGCAAATTTTCGGTGCTGTGATAAAAAATCTAAATAAGTGATCTTTAATCGTTCTAGACGTGGTTGTTTTTTCTCTACGTCCGGGACTTTTTATAAATTTCGGTTGTGCGTTCGCGGGTGAAGTGGGTTCCTGCTGCTTTGTTGGATTTTGCTTCGTGGGACGCCAACCTCTGTGCCGCGGTAGCTGGCGCTGCAGGGAAGGAGTTGCCGCCATAAGGTAAGTCTGCGAAGGTCCGGTGGTTGCGACGCAACACACAGCGAGACACTGCAGCCAGCTCCAGAGTTTTCCCGACGGCGCTGGACACGCAAATACGCGGAGCTGCTGGGAGCTTCCCCGCAACAGGTGGACGAGCAAGTTATTCCCGCCATTTTCTGCATATAGTTGGTGCTGGCCACCAGCGCCACCTGTGTGGTAAGGCTGTGGTTGGCAGCGCCATCTAGTTGCAGTGATCAGTTTTCTGTTCTGTGATTTTCATAAACAGCGATGCCACCCAGTTTGGATTTGCAAAACAATCTTTATATAATCCCGTCTTTTACTTTTTATTTCGCATTTTAACTTTTTTGCAGGTTTCTTTTATGAATCCTCCTAAAAGGAGTATTCTAGACGTGCGGTCTAAAAGCGCTTCTCATGGACGTACGATTCCTCCCCAAAACCCGGGTGTAACAACCCTTCCGAAACCGGACATGCGGTCCAAAAACGCAACTTTAGAGCCTTCTGGCACTTTGGATACCAGACCTGGTACCAGTAAGGCGGCGCAAATTTTGGCTAAACCGGTTGCTCGGCCAACAGCTTCCAGTGCAAAACAAGCGCCTTCAAAGTTGGCTTATAAGAACCGTCGCGTTGCCCTGCGTTTAATTGAACGCCTTAATCTAACTCCGGTAGAGCAACGCACGGAGAAGCAGAAAGCTTCGCTTAAGTGGGCGACGCGGGTCGTGGAGGAAGGTGATACCAACCCGAACCGACCTAATTCCTCTTCAAAGCGTCAGCGGTCAGTAGAGGAGACCACCCACCCGGAGGCTAAAAAACCGTGCAGCCATTCAGCTGCCCCGAGGACCTTCAGCGAAATTCTCGCAGGCCACATCATAGTGGCGGTGGTCGACGAGAGCGACCCCGACGGCAGCCCAAAAAATGCAAACAAATTATTTAATTAATTGAATTAGTTGAAAGCACATTGTGCATTTCGCTTGACCCTTAAAATTATAAGTGAAAAAAATATTATGTTCCCATTTGTCATTGCCGAAAGGCCAACCAATCGCCAACACAAAAAAGCATCTAATTTTTTTTCATACATACAATTTCTTGAGGCAACAAAACAAAAATCCGCGCAGCCCCCACACGTGTTGCTTCGTTGCTGTCACAACAACGACTGATTGAAAGAATGCACCTCTGATCTATATAACCAATCAAATGCTTGTGGAACCTAAGTACGCACAATCACTTTAATCAAAATGGCGTCAAAATTAAGCCAGAGTGACCACCTTTCACCAATTTGGTAAATAAAAAAAATATCCCACCGCCAGCATGATCGAAATTATGGCTGTTAAATCTCGACCCGTTAACGGATTTTAATAATATTATGCCTTATTATTTAGCTAGACTCGTATGCTTTCTATAATGGTATCAATCATCCTTCTATACCCCAAGGTTCGAAAGCAAATCGATTTGGAACGGTGACTTTGAAAAAATTGCTACTTGGGTGCAACCACTAAAATGCTTGTCAACACCAAATGCATAAGTGCATATTAATAATTGACCCCTTAAAATTTAGCCAGAGTCTTATGCTTTCTATATTGGTCCCTACCTTTTCATTATCCTTCAGGAATAATGAGCATATCGATGCGCAAGGATAACATTGAAAAACTGCCTATTACAAAATACACACTCACCACTAAAGTGCTTATAGATTCCAAACGGTATGGGTTACGTTAATAAAAAACCCCTTAAAATGTAGCTAGAGATTGCAGCTTTATCAAATTAAATCAATAATTTGATTACTATTAGGCAATCATGAACAGATCGATGCGCAAGAGTGACATTAAATGGCTGCCTACTGCAAAATCGATAAAATGCTTGTAAAATATGATGATTCTAGGTTTATAGAAAAAATAATAACCTTAAAACCTAGCTGGAGTTTTGAGCTTTCATAAATGGGGTCAATCTTCTCGCTATCTCAAATAATGCAGGAGAATTTCGTTGTGGAAAAGTGATATCGACCACATGATACATCTATATCAGGGGTGCCCAAAGTCTTCTTATGGAAAAGCAAAAACCAATACATTTAAAGTTGCCCAAAAAAATGCAAACAAATTATTTAATTAATTGAATTACACCTAAGTCTGTTTTTACACGGTAGATTGGTTCCAGAAGAAGCCGTGTAAAAAAAAACCGTGTAAAAAAAGACATTGATCGTATACAAAAATGGGTGATTTGTTCCTAATCTCTAAAACCTATTAAAATTTCTTTACCAAACACGTCTTATTGCATTGACAGTTCACAAAATATTAACACGTTTCAATTGCTCTGACCAGTAAATTTTATTGTATGCACATAAAGGGAATTCCCCTAAATTAGTGCTATTCACATTTGCTTTGACCAGTAAAAATTGCTTGTACGCGCTAAAAGGGAATTCACTTAAATCTTTAAGCTAGTGTTCGCAAACTATCGATAGCAATATCGATACTATCGATGGTTTCAGACTTTTTTCTTTCATAAATACTTTTTTGTGATATGAACATACTTCGCAAAAATTAAATTTGACAAAAAAAATGTAAGTACATAAAATTTCAAATCGTGCTAAATGGAATAAAATCGTGTAAAAAAATTAAAAATATTCAATTTTCAAACCGTGTTATATCAAAACCGTGTAAAAAAAGACCGTGTAAAAACAGACTTAGGTGTAGTTGAAAGCACATTGTGCATTTCGCTTGACCCTTAAAATTATAAGTGAAAAAAATAGAATGTTCCCATTTGTCATTGCCGAAAGGCCAACCAATCGCCAAAACAAAAACTACAACAACAAAAGCATCTAATTTTTTTTCATACATACAATTTCTTGAGGCAACAAAACAAAAATCCGCGCAGCCCCCACACGTGTTGCTTCGTTGCTGTCACAACAACGACTGATTGAAAGAATGCACCTCTGATCTATATAATCAATCAAATGCTTGTGGAACCTAAGTACGCACAATCACTTTAATCAAGATGGCGTCAAAATTAAGCCAGAGTGACCACCTTTCACCAATTTGGTAAATAAAAAAAATATCCCACCGGCAGCATGATCGAAATTATGGCTGTTAAATCTCGACCCGTTAACGGATTTTAATAATGTTATGCCTTATTATTTAGCTAGACTCGTATGCTTTCTGTAATGGTATCAATCATCCTTCTATATCCCAAGGTTCGAAAGCAAATCGATTTGGAACGGTGACTTTGAAAAAATTGCTACTTGGGTGCAACCACTAAAATGCTTGTCAACACCAAATGCATAAGTGCATATTAATAATTGACCCCTTAAAATTTAGCCAGAGTCATATGCTTTCTATATTGGTCCCTAACTTTTCATTATCCTTCAGGAATAATGAGCATATCGATGCGCAAGGATAACATTGAAAAACTGCCTATTACAAAATACACACTCACCACTAAAGTGCTTATAGATTCCAAACGGTATGGGTTACGTTAATAAAAAACCCCTTAAAATGTAGCTAGAGATCGCAGCTTTATCAAATTAAATCAATAATTTGATTACTATTAGGCAATCATGAACAGATCGATGCGCAAGGGTGGCATTAAATGGCTGCCTACTGCAAAATCGATAAAATGCTTGTAAAATATGATGATTCTAGGTTTATAGAAAAAATAATAACCTTAAAACCTAGCTGGAGTTTCGAGTTTTCATAAATGGTCAATCTTCTCGCTATCTCAAAAAATGCAGGAGAATTTCGTTGTGGAAAAGTGATATCGACCACATGATACATCTATATCAGGGGTGCCAAAAATCTTCTTATGGAAAAGCAAAAACCAATACATGTAAAGTTGCCCAAAAAATGCAAACAAATTATTTAATTAATTGAATTAGTTGAAAGCACATTGTGCATTTCGCTTGACCCTTAAAATTATAAGTGAAAAAAATATAATGTTCCCATTTGTCATTGCCGAAAGGCCAACCAATCGCCAACACAAAAAAGCATACACACAAAAACTACAACAACAAAAGCATCTAATTTTTTTTCATACATACAAATTCTTGAGGCAACAAAACAAAAATCCGCGCAGCCCCCACACGTGTTGCTTCGTTGCTATCACAACAACGACTGATTGAAACAATGCACCTCTGATCTATATAATCGATCAAATGCTTGTGGAACCTAAGTACGTCTAATCACTTTAATCAAAATGGCGTCAAAATTAAGCCAGAGTGACCACCTTTCACCAATTTGGTAAATAAAAAAAATATCCCACCGGCAGCATGATCGAAATTATGGCTGTTAAATCTCGACCCGTTAACGGATTTTAATAATATTATGCCTTATGATTTAGCTAGACTCGTATGCTTTCTATAATGGTATTAATCATCCTTCTATACCCCAAGGTTCGAAAGCAAATCGATTTGGAACGGTGACTTTGAAAAAATTGCTACTTGGGTGCAACCACTAAAATGCTTGTCAACACCAAATGCATAAGTGCATATTAATAATTGACCCCTTAAAATTTAGCCAGAGTCTTATGCTTTCTATATTGATCCCTAACTTTTCATTATCCTTCAGGAATAATGAGCATATCGATGCGCAAGGATAACATTGAAAAACTGCCTATTACAAAATACACACTCACCACTAAAGTGCTTATAGATTCCAAACGGTATGGGTTATGTTAATAAAAAACCCCTTAAAATGTAGCTAGAGAATGCAGCTTTATTAAATTATATCAATAATTTAATTACTATTCGGCAATCATGAACAGATCGATGCGCAAGGGTGACGTTAAATGGCTGCCTACTGCAAAATCGATAAAATGCTTGTAAAATATGATGATTCTAGGTTTATAGAAAAAATAATAACCTTAAAACCTAGCTGGAGTTTAGAGCTTTCATAAATGGGGTCAATCTTCTCGTTATCTCAAATAATGCAGGAGAATTTCGTTGTGGAAAAGTGATATCGACCACATGATACATCTATATCAGGGGTGCCCAAAATATTCTTATGGAAAAGCAAAAACCAATACATGTAAAGTTGCCCAAAAAATGCAAACAAATTATTTAATTAATTGAATTAGTTGAAAGCACATTGTGCATTTCGCTTGACCCTTAAAATTATAAGTGAAAAAAATATAATGTTCCCATTTGTCATTGCCGAAAGGCCAACCAATCGCCAACACAAAAAAGCATACACACAAAAACTACAACAACAAAAGCATCTAAGTTTTTTTCATACATACAATTTCTTGAGGCAACAAAACAAAAATCCGCGCAGCCCCCACACGTGTTGCTTCGTTGCTGTCACAACAACGACTGATTGAAAGAATGCACCTCTGATCTATATAACCAATCAAATGCTTGTGGAACCTAAGTACGCACAATCACTTTAATCAAAATGGCGTCAAAATTGAGCCAGAGTGACCACCTTTCACCAATTTGGTAAATAAAAAAAATATCCCCCCGGCAGCATGATCGAAATTATGGCTGTTAAATCTCGACCCGTTAACGGATTTTAATAATATTATGCCTTATTATTTAGCTACACTCGTATGCTTTCTATAATGGTATCAATCATCCTTCTATACCCCAAGGTTCGAAAGCAAATCGATTTGGAACGGTGACTTTGAAAAAATTGCTACTTGGGTGCAACCACTAAAATGCTTGTCAACACCAAATGCATAAGTGCATATTAATAATTGACCCCTTAAAATTTAGCCAGAGTCTTATGCTTTCTATATTGGTCCCTACCTTTTCAGTATCCGTCAGGAATAATGAGCATATCGATGCGCAAGGATAACATTGAAAAACTGCCTATTACAAAATACACACTCACCACTAAAGTGCTTATAGATTCCAAACGGTATGGGTTACGTTAATAAAAAACCCCTTAAAATGTAGCTAGAGATTGCAGCTTTATTAAATTATATCAATAATTTAATTACTATTCGGCAATCATGAACAGATCGATGCGCAAGGGTGACGTTAAATGGCTGCCTACTGCAAAATCGATAAAATGCTTGTAAAATATGATGATTCTAGGTTTATAGAAAAAATAATAACCTTAAAACCTAGCTGGAGTTTTGAGCTTTCATAAATGGGGTCAATCTTCTCGCTATCTCAGATAATGCAGGAGAATTTCGTTGTGGAAAAGTGATATCGACCACATGATACATCTATATCAGGGGTGCCCAAAATATTCTTATGGAAAAGCAAAAACCAATACATGTAAAGTTGCCCAAAAAATGCAAACAAATTATTTAATTAATTGAATTAGTTGAAAGCACATTGTGCATTTCGCTTGACCCTTAAAATTATAAGTGAAAAAAATATAATGTTCCCATTTGTCATTGCCGAAAGGCCAACCAATCGCCAAAACAAAAACTACAACAACAAAAGCATCTAATTTTTTTTCATACATAGAATTTCTTGAGGCAACAAAACAAAAATCAGCGCAGCCCCCACACGTGTTGCTTCGTTGCTGTCACAACAACGACTGATTGAAAGAATGCACCTCTGATCTATATAATCAATCAAATGCTTGTGGAACCTAAGTACGCACAATCACTTTAATCAAAATGGCGTCAAAATTAAGCCAGAGTGACCACCTTTCACCAATTTGGTAAATAAAAAAAATATCCCCCCGGCAGCATGATCGAAATTATGGCTGTTAAATCTCGACCCGTTAACGGATTTTAATAATATTATGCCTTATTATTTAGCTAGACTCGTATGCTTTCTATAATGGTATCAATCATCCTTCTATACCCCAAGGTTCGAAAGCAAATCGATTTGGAACGGTGACTTTGAAAAAATTGCTACTTGGGTGCAACCACTAAAATGCTTGTCAACACCAAATGCATAAGTGCATATTAATAATTGACCCCTTAAAATTTAGCCAGAGTCTTATGCTTTCTATATTGGTCCCTACCTTTTCATTATCCTTCAGGAATAATGAGCATATCGATGCGCAAGATAACATTGAAAAACTGCCTATTACAAAACACACACTCACCACTAAAGTGCTTATAGATTCCAAACGGTATGGGTTACGTTAATAAAAAACCCCTTAAAATGTAGCTAGAGATTGCAGCTTTATCAAATTAAATCAATAATTTGATTACTATTAGGCAATCATGAACAGATCGATGCGCAAGGGTGACATTAAATGGCTGCCTACTGCAAAATCGATAAAATGCTTGTAAAATATGATGATTCTAGGTTTATAGAAAAAATAATAACCTTAAAACCTAGCTGGAGTTTTGAGCTTTCATAAATGGGGTCAATCTTCTCGCTATCTCAGATAATGCAGGAGAATTTCGTTGTGGAAAAGTGATATCGACCACATGATACATCTATATCAGGGGTGCCCAAAATCTTCTTATGGAAAAGCAAAAACCAATACATGTAAAGTTGCCCAAAAAAATGCAAACAAATTATTTAATTAATTGAATTAGTTGAAAGCACATTGTGCATTTCGCTTGACCCTTAAAATTATAAGTGAAAAAAATATTATGTTCCCATTTGTCATTGCCGAAAGGCCAACCAATCGCCAACACAAAAAAGCATACACACAAAAACTACAACAACAAAAGCATCTAATTTTTTTTCATACATACAAATTCTTGAGGCAACAAAACAAAAATCCGCGCAGCCCCCACACGTGTTGCTTCGTTGCTATCACAACAACGACTGATTGAAACAATGCACCTCTGATCTATATAATCGATCAAATGCTTGTGGAACCTAAGTACGTCTAATCACTTTAATCAAAATGGCGTCAAAATTAAGCCAGAGTGACCACCTTTCACCAATTTGGTAAATAAAAAAAATATCCCACCGGCAGCATGATCGAAATTATGGCTGTTAAATCTCGACCCGTTAACGGATTTTAATAATATTATGCCTTATGATTTAGCTAGACTCGTATGCTTTCTATAATGGTATTAATCATCCTTCTATACCCCAAGGTTCGAAAGCAAATCGATTTGGAACGGTGACTTTGAAAAAATTGCTACTTGGGTGCAACCACTAAAATGCTTGTCAACACCAAATGCATAAGTGCATATTAATAATTGACCCCTTAAAATTTAGCCAGAGTCTTATGCTTTCTATATTGATCCCTAACTTTTCATTATCCTTCAGGAATAATGAGCATATCGATGCGCAAGGATAACATTGAAAAACTGCCTATTACAAAATACACACTCACCACTAAAGTGCTTATAGATTCCAAACGGTATGGGTTATGTTAATAAAAAACCCCTTAAAATGTAGCTAGAGAATGCAGCTTTATTAAATTATATCAATAATTTAATTACTATTCGGCAATCATGAACAGATCGATGCGCAAGGGTGACGTTAAATGGCTGCCTACTGCAAAATCGATAAAATGCTTGTAAAATATGATGATTCTAGGTTTATAGAAAAAATAATAACCTTAAAACCTAGCTGGAGTTTAGAGCTTTCATAAATGGGGTCAATCTTCTCGTTATCTCAAATAATGCAGGAGAATTTCGTTGTGGAAAAGTGATATCGACCACATGATACATCTATATCAGGGGTGCCCAAAATATTCTTATGGAAAAGCAAAAACCAATACATGTAAAGTTGCCCAAAAAATGCAAACAAATTATTTAATTAATTGAATTAGTTGAAAGCACATTGTGCATTTCGCTTGACCCTTAAAATTATAAGTGAAAAAAATATAATGTTCCCATTTGTCATTGCCGAAAGGCCAACCAATCGCCAACACAAAAAAGCATACACACAAAAACTACAACAACAAAAGCATCTAAGTTTTTTTCATACATACAATTTCTTGAGGCAACAAAACAAAAATCCGCGCAGCCCCCACACGTGTTGCTTCGTTGCTGTCACAACAACGACTGATTGAAAGAATGCACCTCTGATCTATATAACCAATCAAATGCTTGTGGAACCTAAGTACGCACAATCACTTTAATCAAAATGGCGTCAAAATTGAGCCAGAGTGACCACCTTTCACCAATTTGGTAAATAAAAAAAATATCCCCCCGGCAGCATGATCGAAATTATGGCTGTTAAATCTCGACCCGTTAACGGATTTTAATAATATTATGCCTTATTATTTAGCTACACTCGTATGCTTTCTATAATGGTATCAATCATCCTTCTATACCCCAAGGTTCGAAAGCAAATCGATTTGGAACGGTGACTTTGAAAAAATTGCTACTTGGGTGCAACCACTAAAATGCTTGTCAACACCAAATGCATAAGTGCATATTAATAATTGACCCCTTAAAATTTAGCCAGAGTCTTATGCTTTCTATATTGGTCCCTACCTTTTCAGTATCCGTCAGGAATAATGAGCATATCGATGCGCAAGGATAACATTGAAAAACTGCCTATTACAAAATACACACTCACCACTAAAGTGCTTATAGATTCCAAACGGTATGGGTTACGTTAATAAAAAACCCCTTAAAATGTAGCTAGAGATTGCAGCTTTATTAAATTATATCAATAATTTAATTACTATTCGGCAATCATGAACAGATCGATGCGCAAGGGTGACGTTAAATGGCTGCCTACTGCAAAATCGATAAAATGCTTGTAAAATATGATGATTCTAGGTTTATAGAAAAAATAATAACCTTAAAACCTAGCTGGAGTTTTGAGCTTTCATAAATGGGGTCAATCTTCTCGCTATCTCAGATAATGCAGGAGAATTTCGTTGTGGAAAAGTGATATCGACCACATGATACATCTATATCAGGGGTGCCCAAAATATTCTTATGGAAAAGCAAAAACCAATACATGTAAAGTTGCCCAAAAAATGCAAACAAATTATTTAATTAATTGAATTAGTTGAAAGCACATTGTGCATTTCGCTTGACCCTTAAAATTATAAGTGAAAAAAATATAATGTTCCCATTTGTCATTGCCGAAAGGCCAACCAATCGCCAAAACAAAAACTACAACAACAAAAGCATCTAATTTTTTTTCATACATAGAATTTCTTGAGGCAACAAAACAAAAATCAGCGCAGCCCCCACACGTGTTGCTTCGTTGCTGTCACAACAACGACTGATTGAAAGAATGCACCTCTGATCTATATAATCAATCAAATGCTTGTGGAACCTAAGTACGCACAATCACTTTAATCAAAATGGCGTCAAAATTAAGCCAGAGTGACCACCTTTCACCAATTTGGTAAATAAAAAAAATATCCCCCCGGCAGCATGATCGAAATTATGGCTGTTAAATCTCGACCCGTTAACGGATTTTAATAATATTATGCCTTATTATTTAGCTAGACTCGTATGCTTTCTATAATGGTATCAATCATCCTTCTATACCCCAAGGTTCGAAAGCAAATCGATTTGGAACGGTGACTTTGAAAAAATTGCTACTTGGGTGCAACCACTAAAATGCTTGTCAACACCAAATGCATAAGTGCATATTAATAATTGACCCCTTAAAATTTAGCCAGAGTCTTATGCTTTCTATATTGGTCCCTACCTTTTCATTATCCTTCAGGAATAATGAGCATATCGATGCGCAAGATAACATTGAAAAACTGCCTATTACAAAACACACACTCACCACTAAAGTGCTTATAGATTCCAAACGGTATGGGTTACGTTAATAAAAAACCCCTTAAAATGTAGCTAGAGATTGCAGCTTTATCAAATTAAATCAATAATTTGATTACTATTAGGCAATCATGAACAGATCGATGCGCAAGGGTGGCATTAAATGGCTGCCTACTGCAAAATCGATAAAATGCTTGTAAAATATGATGATTCTAGGTTTATAGAAAAAATAATAACCTTAAAACCTAGCTGGAGTTTTGAGCTTTCATAAATGGGGTCAATCTTCTCGCTATCTCAGATAATGCAGGAGAATTTCGTTGTGGAAAAGTGATATCGACCACATGATACATCTATATCAGGGGTGCCCAAAATCTTCTTATGGAAAAGCAAAAACCAATACATGTAAAGTTGCCCAAAAAAATGCAAACAAATTATTTAATTAATTGAATTAGTTGAAAGCACATTGTGCATTTCGCTTGACCCTTAAAATTATAAGTGAAAAAAATATTATGTTCCCATTTGTCATTGCCGAAAGGCCAACCAATCGCCAACACAAAAAAGCATACACACAAAAACTACAACAACAAAAGCATCTAAGTTTTTTTCATACATACAATTTCTTGAGGCAACAAAACAAAAATCCGCGCAGCCCCCACACGTGTTGCTTCGTTGCTGTCACAACAACGACTGATTGAAAGAATGCACCTCTGATCTATATAACCAATCAAATGCTTGTGGAACCTAAGTACGCACAATCACTTTAATCAAAATGGCGTCAAAATTGAGCCAGAGTGACCACCTTTCACCAATTTGGTAAATAAAAAAAATATCCCCCCGCCAGCATGATCGAAATTATGGCTGTTAAATCTCGACCCGTTAACGGATTTTAATAATATTATGCCTTATTATTTAGCTAGACTCGTATGCTTTCTATAATGGTATCAATCATCCTTCTATACCCCAAGGTTCGAAAGCAAATCGATTTGGAACGGTGACTTTGAAAAAATTGCTACTTGGGTGCAACCACTAAAATGCTTGTCAACACCAAATGCATAAGTGCATATTAATAATTGACCTCTTAAAATTTAGCCAGAGTCTTATGCTTTCTATATTGGTCCCTACCTTTTCATTATCCTTCAGGAATAATGAGCATATCGATGCGCAAGGATAACATTGAAAAACTGCCTATTACAAAATACACACTCACCACTAAAGTGCTTATAGATTCCAAACGGTATGGGTTACGTTAATAAAAAACCCCTTAAAATGTAGCTAGAGATTGCATCTTTATCAAATTAAATCAATAATTTGATTACTATTAGGCAATCATGAACAGATCGATGCGCAAGAGTGACATTAAATGGCTGCCTACTGCAAAATCGATAAAATGCTTGTAAAATATGATGATTCTAGGTTTATAGAAAAAATAATAACCTTAAAACCTAGCTGGAGTTTTGAGCTTTCATAAATGGGGTCAATCTTCTCGCTATCTCAGATAATGCAGGAGAATTTCGTTGTGGAAAAGTGATATCGACCACATGATACATCTATATCAGGGGTGCCCAAAATCTTCTTATGGAAAAGCAAAGTCCAATACATGTAAAGTAGCCCAAAAAAAATGCAAACAAATTATTTAATTAATTAGTTGAAAGCACATTGTGCATTTCGCTTGACCCTTAAATTATAAGTGAAAAAAATATAATGTTCCCATTTGTCATTGCCGAAAGGCCAACCAATCGCCAACACAAAAAAGCATACACACAAAAACTACAACAACAAAAGCATCTAATTTTTTTTCATACATAGAATTTCTTGAGGAAACAAAAAAAAAAATCAGCGCAGCCCCCACACGTGTTGCTTCGTTGCTGTCACAACAACGACTGATTGAAAGAATGCACCTCTGATCTATATAACCAATCAAATGCTTGTGGAACCTAAGTATGCACAATCACTTTAATCAAAATGGCGTCAAAATTAAGCCAGAGTGACCACCTTTCACCAATTTGGTAAATAAAAAAAATATCCCACCGGCAGCATGATCGAAATTATGGCTGTTAAATCTCGACCCGTTAACGGATTTTAATAATATTATGCTTTATTATTTAGCTAGACTCGTATGCTTTCTGTAATGGTATCAATCATCCTTCTATACCCCAAGGTTCGAAAGCAAATCGATTTGGAACGGTGACTTTGAAAAAATTGCTACTTGGGTGCAACCACTAAAATGCTTGTCAACACCAAATGCATAAGTGCATATTAATAATTGACCCCTTAAAATTTAGCCAGAGTCTTATGCTTTCTATATTGGTCCCTAACTTTTCATTATCCTTCAGGAATAATGAGCATATCGATGCGCAAGGATAACATTGAAAAACTGCCTATTACAAAATACACACTCACCACTAAAGTGCTTATAGATTCCAAACGGTATGGGTTACGTTAATAAAAAACCCCTTAAAATGTAGCTAGAGATTGCAGCTTTATCAAATTAAATCAATAATTTGATTACTATTCCGCAATCATGAACAGATCGATGCGCAAAAGTGACATTAAATGGCTGCCTACTGCAAAATCGATAAAATGCTTGTAAAATATGATGATTCTAGGTTTATAGAAAAACTAGTAACCTTAAAACCTAGCTGGAGTTTTGAGCTTTCATAAATGGGGTCAATCTTCTCGCTATCTCAGATAATGCAGGAGAACTTCGTTGTGGAAAAGTGATATCGACCACATGATACATCTATATCAGGGGTGCCCAAAATATTCTTATGGAAAAGCAAAAACCAATACATGTAAAGTTGACCAAAAAAAAAAATGCAAACAAATTATTTAATTAATTGAATTAGTTGAAAGCACATTGTGCATTTCGCTTGACCCTTAACATTATAAGTGAAAAAAATATAATGTTCCCATTTGACATTGCCGAAAGGCCAACCAATCGCCAACACAAAAAAGCATACACACAAAAACTACAACAACAAAAGCATCTAATTTTTTTCATACATAGAATTTCTTGAGGCAACAAAACAAAAATCCGCGCAGCCCCCACACGTGTTGCTTCGTTGCTGTCACAACAACGACTGATTGAAAGAATGCACCTCTGATCTATATAACCAATCAAATGCTTGTGGAACCTAAGTACGCACAATCACTTTAATCAAAATGGCGTCAAAATTAAGCCAGAGTGACCACCTTTCACCAATTTGGTAAATAAAAAAAATATCCCCCCGGCAGCATGATCGAAATTATGGCTGTTAAATCTCGACCCGTTAACGGATTTTAATAATATTATGCCTTATTATTTAGCTAGACTCGTATGCTTTCTATAATGGTATCAATCATCCTTCTATACCCCAAGGTTCGAAAGCAAATCGATTTGGAACGGTGACTTTGAAAAAATTGCTACTTGGGTGCAACCACTAAAATGCTTGTCAACACCAAATGCATAAGTGCATATTAATAATTGACCCCTTAAAATTTAGCCAGAGTCTTATGCTTTCTATATTGGTCCCTACCTTTTCATTATCCTTCAGGAATAATGAGCATATCGATGCGCAAGATAACATTGAAAAACTGCCTATTACAAAACACACACTCACCACTAAAGTGCTTATAGATTCCAAACGGTATGGGTTACGTTAATAAAAAACCCCTTAAAATGTAGCTAGAGATTGCAGCTTTATCAAATTAAATCAATAATTTGATTACTATTAGGCAATCATGAACAGATCGATGCGCAAGAGTGACATTAAATGGCTGCCTACTGCAAAATCGATAAAATGCTTGTAAAATATGATGATTCTAGGTTTATAGAAAAAATAATAACCTTAAAACCTAGCTGGAGTTTTGAGCTTTCATAAATGGGGTCAATCTTCTCGCTATCTCAGATAATGCAGGAGAATTTCGTTGTGGAAAAGTGATATCGACCACATGATACATCTATATCAGGGGTGCCCAAAATCTTCTTATGGAAAAGCAAAAACCAATACATGTAAAGTTGCCCAAAAAAATGCAAACAAATTATTTAATTAATTGAATTAGTTGAAAGCACATTGTGCATTTCGCTTGACCCTTAAAATTATAAGTGAAAAAAATATAATGTTCCCATTTGTCATTGCCGAAAGGCCAACCAATCGCCAACACAAAAAAGCATACACACAAAAACTACAACAACAAAAGCATCTAATTTTTTTTCATACATACAAATTCTTGAGGCAACAAAACAAAAATCCGCGCAGCCCCCACACGTGTTGCTTCGTTGCTATCACAACAACGACTGATTGAAACAATGCACCTCTGATCTATATAATCGATCAAATGCTTGTGGAACCTAAGTACGTCTAATCACTTTAATCAAAATGGCGTCAAAATTAAGCCAGAGTGACCACCTTTCACCAATTTGGTAAATAAAAAAAATATCCCACCGGCAGCATGATCGAAATTATGGCTGTTAAATCTCGACCCGTTAACGGATTTTAATAATATTATGCCTTATGATTTAGCTAGACTCGTATGCTTTCTATAATGGTATTAATCATCCTTCTATACCCCAAGGTTCGAAAGCAAATCGATTTGGAACGGTGACTTTGAAAAAATTGCTACTTGGGTGCAACCACTAAAATGCTTGTCAACACCAAATGCATAAGTGCATATTAATAATTGACCCCTTAAAATTTAGCCAGAGTCTTATGCTTTCTATATTGATCCCTAACTTTTCATTATCCTTCAGGAATAATGAGCATATCGATGCGCAAGGATAACATTGAAAAACTGCCTATTACAAAATACACACTCACCACTAAAGTGCTTATAGATTCCAAACGGTATGGGTTATGTTAATAAAAAACCCCTTAAAATGTAGCTAGAGAATGCAGCTTTATTAAATTATATCAATAATTTAATTACTATTCGGCAATCATGAACAGATCGATGCGCAAGGGTGACGTTAAATGGCTGCCTACTGCAAAATCGATAAAATGCTTGTAAAATATGATGATTCTAGGTTTATAGAAAAAATAATAACCTTAAAACCTAGCTGGAGTTTAGAGCTTTCATAAATGGGGTCAATCTTCTCGTTATCTCAAATAATGCAGGAGAATTTCGTTGTGGAAAAGTGATATCGACCACATGATACATCTATATCAGGGGTGCCCAAAATATTCTTATGGAAAAGCAAAAACCAATACATGTAAAGTTGCCCAAAAAATGCAAACAAATTATTTAATTAATTGAATTAGTTGAAAGCACATTGTGCATTTCGCTTGACCCTTAAAATTATAAGTGAAAAAAATATAATGTTCCCATTTGTCATTGCCGAAAGGCCAACCAATCGCCAACACAAAAAAGCATACACACAAAAACTACAACAACAAAAGCATCTAAGTTTTTTTCATACATACAATTTCTTGAGGCAACAAAACAAAAATCCGCGCAGCCCCCACACGTGTTGCTTCGTTGCTGTCACAACAACGACTGATTGAAAGAATGCACCTCTGATCTATATAACCAATCAAATGCTTGTGGAACCTAAGTACGCACAATCACTTTAATCAAAATGGCGTCAAAATTGAGCCAGAGTGACCACCTTTCACCAATTTGGTAAATAAAAAAAATATCCCCCCGGCAGCATGATCGAAATTATGGCTGTTAAATCTCGACCCGTTAACGGATTTTAATAATATTATGCCTTATTATTTAGCTACACTCGTATGCTTTCTATAATGGTATCAATCATCCTTCTATACCCCAAGGTTCGAAAGCAAATCGATTTGGAACGGTGACTTTGAAAAAATTGCTACTTGGGTGCAACCACTAAAATGCTTGTCAACACCAAATGCATAAGTGCATATTAATAATTGACCCCTTAAAATTTAGCCAGAGTCTTATGCTTTCTATATTGGTCCCTACCTTTTCAGTATCCGTCAGGAATAATGAGCATATCGATGCGCAAGGATAACATTGAAAAACTGCCTATTACAAAATACACACTCACCACTAAAGTGCTTATAGATTCCAAACGGTATGGGTTACGTTAATAAAAAACCCCTTAAAATGTAGCTAGAGATTGCAGCTTTATTAAATTATATCAATAATTTAATTACTATTCGGCAATCATGAACAGATCGATGCGCAAGGGTGACGTTAAATGGCTGCCTACTGCAAAATCGATAAAATGCTTGTAAAATATGATGATTCTAGGTTTATAGAAAAAATAATAACCTTAAAACCTAGCTGGAGTTTTGAGCTTTCATAAATGGGGTCAATCTTCTCGCTATCTCAGATAATGCAGGAGAATTTCGTTGTGGAAAAGTGATATCGACCACATGATACATCTATATCAGGGGTGCCCAAAATATTCTTATGGAAAAGCAAAAACCAATACATGTAAAGTTGCCCAAAAAATGCAAACAAATTATTTAATTAATTGAATTAGTTGAAAGCACATTGTGCATTTCGCTTGACCCTTAAAATTATAAGTGAAAAAAATATAATGTTCCCATTTGTCATTGCCGAAAGGCCAACCAATCGCCAAAACAAAAACTACAACAACAAAAGCATCTAATTTTTTTTCATACATAGAATTTCTTGAGGCAACAAAACAAAAATCAGCGCAGCCCCCACACGTGTTGCTTCGTTGCTGTCACAACAACGACTGATTGAAAGAATGCACCTCTGATCTATATAATCAATCAAATGCTTGTGGAACCTAAGTACGCACAATCACTTTAATCAAAATGGCGTCAAAATTAAGCCAGAGTGACCACCTTTCACCAATTTGGTAAATAAAAAAAATATCCCCCCGGCAGCATGATCGAAATTATGGCTGTTAAATCTCGACCCGTTAACGGATTTTAATAATATTATGCCTTATTATTTAGCTAGACTCGTATGCTTTCTATAATGGTATCAATCATCCTTCTATACCCCAAGGTTCGAAAGCAAATCGATTTGGAACGGTGACTTTGAAAAAATTGCTACTTGGGTGCAACCACTAAAATGCTTGTCAACACCAAATGCATAAGTGCATATTAATAATTGACCCCTTAAAATTTAGCCAGAGTCTTATGCTTTCTATATTGGTCCCTACCTTTTCATTATCCTTCAGGAATAATGAGCATATCGATGCGCAAGATAACATTGAAAAACTGCCTATTACAAAACACACACTCACCACTAAAGTGCTTATAGATTCCAAACGGTATGGGTTACGTTAATAAAAAACCCCTTAAAATGTAGCTAGAGATTGCAGCTTTATCAAATTAAATCAATAATTTGATTACTATTAGGCAATCATGAACAGATCGATGCGCAAGGGTGGCATTAAATGGCTGCCTACTGCAAAATCGATAAAATGCTTGTAAAATATGATGATTCTAGGTTTATAGAAAAAATAATAACCTTAAAACCTAGCTGGAGTTTTGAGCTTTCATAAATGGGGTCAATCTTCTCGCTATCTCAGATAATGCAGGAGAATTTCGTTGTGGAAAAGTGATATCGACCACATGATACATCTATATCAGGGGTGCCCAAAATCTTCTTATGGAAAAGCAAAAACCAATACATGTAAAGTTGCCCAAAAAAATGCAAACAAATTATTTAATTAATTGAATTAGTTGAAAGCACATTGTGCATTTCGCTTGACCCTTAAAATTATAAGTGAAAAAAATATTATGTTCCCATTTGTCATTGCCGAAAGGCCAACCAATCGCCAACACAAAAAAGCATACACACAAAAACTACAACAACAAAAGCATCTAAGTTTTTTTCATACATACAATTTCTTGAGGCAACAAAACAAAAATCCGCGCAGCCCCCACACGTGTTGCTTCGTTGCTGTCACAACAACGACTGATTGAAAGAATGCACCTCTGATCTATATAACCAATCAAATGCTTGTGGAACCTAAGTACGCACAATCACTTTAATCAAAATGGCGTCAAAATTGAGCCAGAGTGACCACCTTTCACCAATTTGGTAAATAAAAAAAATATCCCCCCGCCAGCATGATCGAAATTATGGCTGTTAAATCTCGACCCGTTAACGGATTTTAATAATATTATGCCTTATTATTTAGCTAGACTCGTATGCTTTCTATAATGGTATCAATCATCCTTCTATACCCCAAGGTTCGAAAGCAAATCGATTTGGAACGGTGACTTTGAAAAAATTGCTACTTGGGTGCAACCACTAAAATGCTTGTCAACACCAAATGCATAAGTGCATATTAATAATTGACCTCTTAAAATTTAGCCAGAGTCTTATGCTTTCTATATTGGTCCCTACCTTTTCATTATCCTTCAGGAATAATGAGCATATCGATGCGCAAGGATAACATTGAAAAACTGCCTATTACAAAATACACACTCACCACTAAAGTGCTTATAGATTCCAAACGGTATGGGTTACGTTAATAAAAAACCCCTTAAAATGTAGCTAGAGATTGCATCTTTATCAAATTAAATCAATAATTTGATTACTATTCGGCAATCATGAACAGATCGATGCGCAAGAGTGACATTAAATGGCTGCCTACTGCAAAATCGATAAAATGCTTGTAAAATATGATGATTCTAGGTTTATAGAAAAAATAATAACCTTAAAACCTAGCTGGAGTTTTGAGCTTTCATAAATGGGGTCAATCTTCTCGCTATCTCAGATAATGCAGGAGAATTTCGTTGTGGAAAAGTGATATCGACCACATGATACATCTATATCAGGGGTGCCCAAAATCTTCTTATGGAAAAGCAAAGTCCAATACATGTAAAGTAGCCCAAAAAAAAT
Source organism: Melieria omissa (assembly GCA_963971225.1). NCBI lineage: Eukaryota > Metazoa > Arthropoda > Insecta > Diptera > Ulidiidae > Melieria > Melieria omissa. The sequence goes on along the minus strand of OZ020268.1, from coordinate 62,736,397 downwards.
GCAAACAAATTATTTAATTAATTAGTTGAAAGCACATTGTGCATTTCGCTTGACCCTTAAATTATAAGTGAAAAAAATATAATGTTCCCATTTGTCATTGCCGAAAGGCCAACCAATCGCCAACACAAAAAAGCATACACACAAAAACTACAACAACAAAAGCATCTAATTTTTTTTCATACATAGAATTTCTTGAGGAAACAAAAAAAAAAATCAGCGCATCCCCCACACGTGTTGCTTCGTTGCTGTCACAACAACGACTGATTGAAAGAATGCACCTCTGATCTATATAACCAATCAAATGCTTGTGGAACCTAAGTATGCACAATCACTTTAATCAAAATGGCGTCAAAATTAAGCCAGAGTGACCACCTTTCACCAATTTGGTAAATAAAAAAAATATCCCACCGGCAGCATGATCGAAATTATGGCTGTTAAATCTCGACCCGTTAACGGATTTTAATAATATTATGCCTTATGATTTAGCTAGACTCGTATGCTTTCTATAATGGTATTAATCATCCTTCTATACCCCAAGGTTCGAAAGCAAATCGATTTGGAACGGTGACTTTGAAAAAATTGCTACTTGGGTGCAACCACTAAAATGCTTGTCAACACCAAATGCATAAGTGCATATTAATAATTGACCCCTTAAAATTTAGCCAGAGTCTTATGCTTTCTATATTGATCCCTAACTTTTCATTATCCTTCAGGAATAATGAGCATATCGATGCGCAAGGATAACATTGAAAAACTGCCTATTACAAAATACACACTCACCACTAAAGTGCTTATAGATTCCAAACGGTATGGGTTATGTTAATAAAAAACCCCTTAAAATGTAGCTAGAGAATGCAGCTTTATTAAATTATATCAATAATTTAATTACTATTCGGCAATCATGAACAGATCGATGCGCAAGGGTGACGTTAAATGGCTGCCTACTGCAAAATCGATAAAATGCTTGTAAAATATGATGATTCTAGGTTTATAGAAAAAATAATAACCTTAAAACCTAGCTGGAGTTTAGAGCTTTCATAAATGGGGTCAATCTTCTCGTTATCTCAAATAATGCAGGAGAATTTCGTTGTGGAAAAGTGATATCGACCACATGATACATCTATATCAGGGGTGCCCAAAATATTCTTATGGAAAAGCAAAAACCAATACATGTAAAGTTGCCCAAAAAATGCAAACAAATTATTTAATTAATTGAATTAGTTGAAAGCACATTGTGCATTTCGCTTGACCCTTAAAATTATAAGTGAAAAAAATATAATGTTCCCATTTGTCATTGCCGAAAGGCCAACCAATCGCCAACACAAAAAAGCATACACACAAAAACTACAACAACAAAAGCATCTAAGTTTTTTTCATACATACAATTTCTTGAGGCAACAAAACAAAAATCCGCGCAGCCCCCACACGTGTTGCTTCGTTGCTGTCACAACAACGACTGATTGAAAGAATGCACCTCTGATCTATATAACCAATCAAATGCTTGTGGAACCTAAGTACGCACAATCACTTTAATCAAAATGGCGTCAAAATTGAGCCAGAGTGACCACCTTTCACCAATTTGGTAAATAAAAAAAATATCCCCCCGGCAGCATGATCGAAATTATGGCTGTTAAATCTCGACCCGTTAACGGATTTTAATAATATTATGCCTTATTATTTAGCTACACTCGTATGCTTTCTATAATGGTATCAATCATCCTTCTATACCCCAAGGTTCGAAAGCAAATCGATTTGGAACGGTGACTTTGAAAAAATTGCTACTTGGGTGCAACCACTAAAATGCTTGTCAACACCAAATGCATAAGTGCATATTAATAATTGACCCCTTAAAATTTAGCCAGAGTCTTATGCTTTCTATATTGGTCCCTACCTTTTCAGTATCCGTCAGGAATAATGAGCATATCGATGCGCAAGGATAACATTGAAAAACTGCCTATTACAAAATACACACTCACCACTAAAGTGCTTATAGATTCCAAACGGTATGGGTTACGTTAATAAAAAACCCCTTAAAATGTAGCTAGAGATTGCAGCTTTATTAAATTATATCAATAATTTAATTACTATTCGGCAATCATGAACAGATCGATGCGCAAGGGTGACGTTAAATGGCTGCCTACTGCAAAATCGATAAAATGCTTGTAAAATATGATGATTCTAGGTTTATAGAAAAAATAATAACCTTAAAACCTAGCTGGAGTTTTGAGCTTTCATAAATGGGGTCAATCTTCTCGCTATCTCAGATAATGCAGGAGAATTTCGTTGTGGAAAAGTGATATCGACCACATGATACATCTATATCAGGGGTGCCCAAAATATTCTTATGGAAAAGCAAAAACCAATACATGTAAAGTTGCCCAAAAAATGCAAACAAATTATTTAATTAATTGAATTAGTTGAAAGCACATTGTGCATTTCGCTTGACCCTTAAAATTATAAGTGAAAAAAATATAATGTTCCCATTTGTCATTGCCGAAAGGCCAACCAATCGCCAAAACAAAAACTACAACAACAAAAGCATCTAATTTTTTTTCATACATAGAATTTCTTGAGGCAACAAAACAAAAATCAGCGCAGCCCCCACACGTGTTGCTTCGTTGCTGTCACAACAACGACTGATTGAAAGAATGCACCTCTGATCTATATAATCAATCAAATGCTTGTGGAACCTAAGTACGCACAATCACTTTAATCAAAATGGCGTCAAAATTAAGCCAGAGTGACCACCTTTCACCAATTTGGTAAATAAAAAAAATATCCCCCCGGCAGCATGATCGAAATTATGGCTGTTAAATCTCGACCCGTTAACGGATTTTAATAATATTATGCCTTATTATTTAGCTAGACTCGTATGCTTTCTATAATGGTATCAATCATCCTTCTATACCCCAAGGTTCGAAAGCAAATCGATTTGGAACGGTGACTTTGAAAAAATTGCTACTTGGGTGCAACCACTAAAATGCTTGTCAACACCAAATGCATAAGTGCATATTAATAATTGACCCCTTAAAATTTAGCCAGAGTCTTATGCTTTCTATATTGGTCCCTACCTTTTCATTATCCTTCAGGAATAATGAGCATATCGATGCGCAAGATAACATTGAAAAACTGCCTATTACAAAACACACACTCACCACTAAAGTGCTTATAGATTCCAAACGGTATGGGTTACGTTAATAAAAAACCCCTTAAAATGTAGCTAGAGATTGCAGCTTTATCAAATTAAATCAATAATTTGATTACTATTAGGCAATCATGAACAGATCGATGCGCAAGGGTGGCATTAAATGGCTGCCTACTGCAAAATCGATAAAATGCTTGTAAAATATGATGATTCTAGGTTTATAGAAAAAATAATAACCTTAAAACCTAGCTGGAGTTTTGAGCTTTCATAAATGGGGTCAATCTTCTCGCTATCTCAGATAATGCAGGAGAATTTCGTTGTGGAAAAGTGATATCGACCACATGATACATCTATATCAGGGGTGCCCAAAATCTTCTTATGGAAAAGCAAAAACCAATACATGTAAAGTTGCCCAAAAAAATGCAAACAAATTATTTAATTAATTGAATTAGTTGAAAGCACATTGTGCATTTCGCTTGACCCTTAAAATTATAAGTGAAAAAAATATTATGTTCCCATTTGTCATTGCCGAAAGGCCAACCAATCGCCAACACAAAAAAGCATACACACAAAAACTACAACAACAAAAGCATCTAAGTTTTTTTCATACATACAATTTCTTGAGGCAACAAAACAAAAATCCGCGCAGCCCCCACACGTGTTGCTTCGTTGCTGTCACAACAACGACTGATTGAAAGAATGCACCTCTGATCTATATAACCAATCAAATGCTTGTGGAACCTAAGTACGCACAATCACTTTAATCAAAATGGCGTCAAAATTGAGCCAGAGTGACCACCTTTCACCAATTTGGTAAATAAAAAAAATATCCCCCCGCCAGCATGATCGAAATTATGGCTGTTAAATCTCGACCCGTTAACGGATTTTAATAATATTATGCCTTATTATTTAGCTAGACTCGTATGCTTTCTATAATGGTATCAATCATCCTTCTATACCCCAAGGTTCGAAAGCAAATCGATTTGGAACGGTGACTTTGAAAAAATTGCTACTTGGGTGCAACCACTAAAATGCTTGTCAACACCAAATGCATAAGTGCATATTAATAATTGACCTCTTAAAATTTAGCCAGAGTCTTATGCTTTCTATATTGGTCCCTACCTTTTCATTATCCTTCAGGAATAATGAGCATATCGATGCGCAAGGATAACATTGAAAAACTGCCTATTACAAAATACACACTCACCACTAAAGTGCTTATAGATTCCAAACGGTATGGGTTACGTTAATAAAAAACCCCTTAAAATGTAGCTAGAGATTGCATCTTTATCAAATTAAATCAATAATTTGATTACTATTCGGCAATCATGAACAGATCGATGCGCAAGAGTGACATTAAATGGCTGCCTACTGCAAAATCGATAAAATGCTTGTAAAATATGATGATTCTAGGTTTATAGAAAAAATAATAACCTTAAAACCTAGCTGGAGTTTTGAGCTTTCATAAATGGGGTCAATCTTCTCGCTATCTCAGATAATGCAGGAGAATTTCGTTGTGGAAAAGTGATATCGACCACATGATACATCTATATCAGGGGTGCCCAAAATCTTCTTATGGAAAAGCAAAGTCCAATACATGTAAAGTAGCCCAAAAAAAATGCAAACAAATTATTTAATTAATTAGTTGAAAGCACATTGTGCATTTCGCTTGACCCTTAAATTATAAGTGAAAAAAATATAATGTTCCCATTTGTCATTGCCGAAAGGCCAACCAATCGCCAACACAAAAAAGCATACACACAAAAACTACAACAACAAAAGCATCTAATTTTTTTTCATACATAGAATTTCTTGAGGAAACAAAAAAAAAAATCAGCGCATCCCCCACACGTGTTGCTTCGTTGCTGTCACAACAACGACTGATTGAAAGAATGCACCTCTGATCTATATAACCAATCAAATGCTTGTGGAACCTAAGTATGCACAATCACTTTAATCAAAATGGCGTCAAAATTAAGCCAGAGTGACCACCTTTCACCAATTTGGTAAATAAAAAAAATATCCCACCGGCAGCATGATCGAAATTATGGCTGTTAAATCTCGACCCGTTAACGGATTTTAATAATATTATGCTTTATTATTTAGCTAGACTCGTATGCTTTCTGTAATGGTATCAATCATCCTTCTATACCCCAAGGTTCGAAAGCAAATCGATTTGGAACGGTGACTTTGAAAAAATTGCTACTTGGGTGCAACCACTAAAATGCTTGTCAACACCAAATGCATAAGTGCATATTAATAATTGACCCCTTAAAATTTAGCCAGAGTCTTATGCTTTCTATATTGGTCCCTAACTTTTCATTATCCTTCAGGAATAATGAGCATATCGATGCGCAAGGATAACATTGAAAAACTGCCTATTACAAAATACACACTCACCACTAAAGTGCTTATAGATTCCAAACGGTATGGGTTACGTTAATAAAAAACCCCTTAAAATGTAGCTAGAGATTGCAGCTTTATCAAATTAAATCAATAATTTGATTACTATTCCGCAATCATGAACAGATCGATGCGCAAAAGTGACATTAAATGGCTGCCTACTGCAAAATCGATAAAATGCTTGTAAAATATGATGATTCTAGGTTTATAGAAAAACTAGTAACCTTAAAACCTAGCTGGAGTTTTGAGCTTTCATAAATGGGGTCAATCTTCTCGCTATCTCAGATAATGCAGGAGAACTTCGTTGTGGAAAAGTGATATCGACCACATGATACATCTATATCAGGGGTGCCCAAAATATTCTTATGGAAAAGCAAAAACCAATACATGTAAAGTTGACCAAAAAAAAAAATGCAAACAAATTATTTAATTAATTGAATTAGTTGAAAGCACATTGTGCATTTCGCTTGACCCTTAACATTATAAGTGAAAAAAATATAATGTTCCCATTTGACATTGCCGAAAGGCCAACCAATCGCCAACACAAAAAAGCATACACACAAAAACTACAACAACAAAAGCATCTAATTTTTTTCATACATAGAATTTCTTGAGGCAACAAAACAAAAATCCGCGCAGCCCCCACACGTGTTGCTTCGTTGCTGTCACAACAACGACTGATTGAAAGAATGCACCTCTGATCTATATAACCAATCAAATGCTTGTGGAACCTAAGTACGCACAATCACTTTAATCAAAATGGCGTCAAAATTAAGCCAGAGTGACCACCTTTCACCAATTTGGTAAATAAAAAAAATATCCCACCGGCAGCATGATCGAAATTATGGCTCTTAAATCTCGACCCGTTAACGGATTTTAATAATATTATGCCTTATTATTTAGCTAGACTCGTATGCTTTCTATAATGGTATCAATCATCCTTCTATACCCCAAGGTTCGAAAGCAAATCGATTTGGAACGGTGACTTTGAAAAAATTGCTACTTGGGTGCAACCACTAAAATGCTTGTCAACACCAAATGCATAAGTGCATATTAATAATTGACCCCTTAAAATTTAGCCAGAGTCTTATGCTTTCTATATTGGTCCCTAACTTTTCATTATCCTTCAGGAATAATGAGCATATCGATGCGCAAGGATAACATTGAAAAACTGCCTATTACAAAATACACACTCACCACTAAAGTGCTTATAGATTCCAAACGGTATGGGTTACGTTAATAAAAAACCCCTTAAAATGTAGCTAGAGATTGCAGCTTTATCAAATTAAATCAATAATTTGATTACTATTAGGCAATCATGAACAGATCGATGCGCAAGGGTGGCATTAAATGGCTGCCTACTGCAAAATCGATAAAATGCTTGTAAAATATGATGATTCTAGGTTTATAGAAAAAATAATAACCTTAAAACCTAGCTGGAGTTTTGAGCTTTCATAAATGGGGTCAATCTTCTCGCTATCTCAAATAATGCAGGAGAATTTCGTTGTGGAAAAGTGATATCGACCACATGATACATCTATATCAGGGGTGCCAAAAATCTTCTTATGGAAAAGCAAAAACCAATACATTTAAAGTTGCCTAAAAAAATGCAAACAAATTATTTAATTAATCTGGCAACGCCACTCGTGTTACTGTGCGCAAATTTTCGGTGCTGTGATAAAAAATCTAAATAAGTGATCTTTAATCGTTCTAGACGTGGTTGTTTTTTCTCTACGTCCGGGACTTTTTATAAATTTCGGATGTGCGTTCGCGGGTGAAGTGGGTTCCTGCTGCTTTGTTGGATTTTGCTTCGTGGGACGCCAACCTCTGTGCCGCGGTAGCTGGCGCTGCAGGGAAGGAGTTGCCGCCATAAGGTAAGTCTGCAAAGGTCCGGTGGTTGCGACGCAACACACAGCGAGACACTGCAGCCAGCTCTAGAGTTTTCCCGACGGCGCTGGACACGCAAATACGCGGAGCTGCTGGGAGCTTCCCCGCAACAGGTGGACGATCAAGTTATTCCCGCCATTTTCTGCATATAATTGGTGCTGGCCACCAGCGCCACCTGTGTGGTAAGGCTGTGGTTGGCAGCGCCATCTAGTTGCAGTGATCAGTTTTCTGTTCTGTGATTTTCATAAACAGCGATGCCACCCAGTTTGGATTTGCAAAACAATATTTATTTATATAAACTGGGTGGGTCCCTGTTTATGAAAATCACAGAACAGAAAACTGATCACTGCAACTAGATGGCGCTGCCAACCACAGCCTTACCACACAGGTGGCGCTGGTGGCCAGCACCAACTATATGCAGAAAATGGCGGGAATAACTTGCTCGTCCACCTGTTGCGGGGAAGCTCCCAGCAGCTCCGCGTATTTGCGTGTCCAGCGCCGTCGGGAAAACTCTAGAGCTGGCGGTATGGCAGAATCTAAAACGATCAATTCTAATCCAATTCTACCCATTTTCAAGTCTTATATCTTTATGAATTACTTAATGTAGCGAAATTCCCAAACGTTGCGCAAACGCAACGCTCAGGGCTTAATGGGTTAAATGGCTGCCTACTGCAAAATCGATAAAATGCTTGTAAAATATGATGATTCTAGGTTTATAGAAAAAATAATAACCTTAAAACCTAGCTGGAGTTTTGAGCTTTCATAAATGGGGTCAATCTTCTCGCTATCTCAAATAATGCAGGAGAATTTCGTTGTGGAAAAGTGATATCGACCACATGATACATCTATATCAGGGGTGCCCAAAGTCTTCTTATGGAAAAGCAAAAACCAATACATTTAAAGTTGCCCAAAAAAATGCAAACAAATTATTTAATTAATTGAATTAGTTGAAAGCACATTGTGCATTTCGCTTGACCCTTAAAATTATAAGTGAAAAAAATATAATGTTCCCATTTGTCATTGCCGAAAGGCCAACCAATCGCCAAAACAAAAACTACAACAACAAAAGCATCTAATTTTTTTTCATACATAGAATTTCTTGAGGCAACAAAACAAAAATCCGCGCAGCCCCCACACGTGTTGCTTCGTTGCTGTCACAACAACGACTGATTGAAAGAATGCACCTCTGATCTATATAACCAATCAAATGCTTGTGGAACCTAAGTACGCACAATCACTTTAATCAAAATGGCGTCAAAATTAAGCCAGAGTGACCACCTTTCACCAATTTGGTAAATAAAAAAAATATCCCACCGGCAGCATGATCGAAATTATGGCTCTTAAATCTCGACCCGTTAACGGATTTTAATAATATTATGCCTTATTATTTAGCTAGACTCGTATGCTTTCTATAATGGTATCAATCATCCTTCTATACCCCAAGGTTCGAAAGCAAATCGATTTGGAACGGTGACTTTGAAAAAATTGCTACTTGGGTGCAACCACTAAAATGCTTGTCAACACCAAATGCATAAGTGCATATAAATAATTGACCCCTTAAAATTTAGCCAGAGTCTTATGCTTTCTATATTGGTCCCTAACTTTTCATTATCCTTCAGGAATAATGAGCATATCGATGCGCAAGGATAACATTGAAAAACTGCCTATTACAAAATACACACTCACCACTAAAGTGCTTATAGATTCCAAACGGTATGGGTTACGTTAATAAAGAACCCCTTAAAATGTAGCTAGAGATTGCAGCTTTATCAAATTAAATCAATAATTTGATTACTATTAGGCAATCATGAACAGATCGATGCGCAAGGGTGGCATTAAATGGCTGCCTACTGCAAAATCGATAAAATGCTTGTAAAATATGATGATTCTAGGTTTATAGAAAAAATAATAACCTTAAAACCTAGCTGGAGTTTTGAGCTTTCATAAATGGGGTCAATCTTCTCGCTATCTCAAATAATGCAGGAGAATTTCGTTGTGGAAAAGTGATATCGACCACATGATACATCTATATCAGGGGTGCCAAAAATCTTCTTATGGAAAAGCAAAAACCAATACATTTAAAGTTGCCCAAAAAAATGCAAACAAATTATTTAATTAATCTGGCAACGCCACTCGTGTTACTGTGCGCAAATTTTCGGTGCTGTGATAAAAAATCTAAATAAGTGATCTTTAATCGTTCTAGACGTGGTTGTTTTTTCTCTACGTCCGGGACTTTTTATAAATTTCGGTTGTGCGTTCGCGGGTGAAGTGGGTTCCTGCTGCTTTGTTGGATTTTGCTTCGTGGGACGCCAACCTCTGTGCCGCGGTAGCTGGCGCTGCAGGGAAGGAGTTGCCGCCATAAGGTAAGTCTGCGAAGGTCCGGTGGTTGCGACGCAACACACAGCGAGACACTGCAGCCAGCTCTAGAGTTTTCCCGACGGCGCTGGACACGCAAATACGCGGAGCTGCTGGGAGCTTCCCCGCAACAGGTGGACGAGCAAGTTATTCCCGCCATTTTCTGCATATAGTTGGTGCTGGCCACCAGCGCCACCTGTGTGGTAAGGCTGTGGTTGGCAGCGCCATCTAGTTGCAGTGGTCAGTTTTCTGTTCTGTGATTTTCATAAACAGCGATGCCACCCAGTTTGGATTTGCAAAACAATATTTATTTATATAAAGATTTGCAACTAGATGGCGCTGCCAACCACAGCCTTACCACACAGGTGGCGCTGGTGGCCAGCACCAACTATATGCAGAAAATGGCGGGAATAACTTGCTCGTCCACCTGTTGCAACTAGATGGCGCTGCCAACCACAGCCTTACCACACAGGTGGCGCTGGTGGCCAGCACCAACTATATGCAGAAAATGGCGGGAATAACTTGCTCGTCCACCTGTTGCGGGGAAGCTCCCAGCAGCTCCGCGTATTTGCGTGTCCAGCGCCGTCGGGAAAACTCTAGAGCTGGCGGTATGGCAGAATCTAAAACGATCAATTCTAATCCAATTCTACCCATTTTCAAGTCTTATATCTTTATGAATTACTTAATGTAGCGAAATTCCCAAACGTTGCGCAAACGCAACGCTCAGGGCTTAATGGGTTAAATGGCTGCCTACTGCAAAATCGATAAAATGCTTGTAAAATATGATGATTCTAGGTTTATAGAAAAAATAATAACCTTAAAACCTAGCTGGAGTTTTGAGCTTTCATAAATGGGGTCAATCTTCTCGCTATCTCAAATAATGCAGGAGAATTTCGTTGTGGAAAAGTGATATCGACCACATGATACATCTATATCAGGGGTGCCAAAAATCTTCTTATGGAAAAGCAAAAACCAATACATTTAAAGTTGCCCAAAAAAATGCAAACAAATTATTTAATTAATCTGGCAACGCCACTCGTGTTACTGTGCGCAAATTTTCGGTGCTGTGATAAAAAATCTAAATAAGTGATCTTTAATCGTTCTAGACGTGGTTGTTTTTTCTCTACGTCCGGGACTTTTTATAAATTTCGGTTGTGCGTTCGCGGGTGAAGTGGGTTCCTGCTGCTTTGTTGGATTTTGCTTCGTGGGACGCCAACCTCTGTGCCGCGGTAGCTGGCGCTGCAGGGAAGGAGTTGCCGCCATAAGGTAAGTCTGCGAAGGTCCGGTGGTTGCGACGCAACACACAGCGAGACACTGCAGCCAGCTCTAGAGTTTTCCCGACGGCGCTGGACACGCAAATACGCGGAGCTGCTGGGAGCTTCCCCGCAACAGGTGGACGAGCAAGTTATTCCCGCCATTTTCTGCATATAGTTGGTGCTGGCCACCAGCGCCACCTGTGTGGTAAGGCTGTGGTTGGCAGCGCCATCTAGTTGCAGTGATCAGTTTTCTGTTCTGTGATTTTCATAAACAGCGATGCCACCCAGTTTGGATTTGCAAAACAATCTTTATATAAATAAATATTATAAATAAATAACAATCTTTATATAAATAAATATTGTTTTGCAAATCCAAACTGGGTGGCATCGCTGTTTATGAAAATCACAGAACAGAAAACTGATCACTGCAACTAGATGGCGCTGCCAACCACAGCCTTACCACACAGGTGGCGCTGGTGGCCAGCACCAACTATATGCAGAAAATGGCGGGAATAACTTGCTCGTCCACCTGTTGCAACTAGATGGCGCTGCCAACCACAGCCTTACCACACAGGTGGCGCTGGTGGCCAGCACCAACTATATGCAGAAAATGGCGGGAATAACTTGCTCGTCCACCTGTTGCGGGGAAGCTCCCAGCAGCTCCGCGTATTTGCGTGTCCAGCGCCGTCGGGAAAACTCTAGAGCTGGCGGTATGGCAGAATCTAAAACGATCAATTCTAATCCAATTCTACCCATTTTCAAGTCTTATATCTTTATGAATTACTTAATGTAGCGAAATTCCCAAACGTTGCGCAAACGCAACGCTCAGGGCTTAATGGGTTAAATGGCTGCCTACTGCAAAATCGATAAAATGCTTGTAAAATATGATGATTCTAGGTTTATAGAAAAAATAATAACCTTAAAACCTAGCTGGAGTTTTGAGCTTTCATAAATGGGGTCAATCTTCTCGCTATCTCAAATAATGCAGGAGAATTTCGTTGTGGAAAAGTGATATCGACCACATGATACATCTATATCAGGGGTGCCCAAAGTCTTCTTATGGAAAAGCAAAAACCAATACATTTAAAGTTGCCCAAAAAAATGCAAACAAATTATTTAATTAATTGAATTAGTTGAAAGCACATTGTGCATTTCGCTTGACCCTTAAAATTATAAGTGAAAAAAATATAATGTTCCCATTTGTCATTGCCGAAAGGCCAACCAATCGCCAAAACAAAAACTACAACAACAAAAGCATCTAATTTTTTTTCATACATAGAATTTCTTGAGGCAACAAAACAAAAATCCGCGCAGCCCCCACACGTGTTGCTTCGTTGCTGTCACAACAACGACTGATTGAAAGAATGCACCTCTGATCTATATAACCAATCAAATGCTTGTGGAACCTAAGTACGCACAATCACTTTAATCAAAATGGCGTCAAAATTAAGCCAGAGTGACCACCTTTCACCAATTTGGTAAATAAAAAAAATATCCCACCGGCAGCATGATCGAAATTATGGCTCTTAAATCTCGACCCGTTAACGGATTTTAATAATATTATGCCTTATTATTTAGCTAGACTCGTATGCTTTCTATAATGGTATCAATCATCCTTCTATACCCCAAGGTTCGAAAGCAAATCGATTTGGAACGGTGACTTTGAAAAAATTGCTACTTGGGTGCAACCACTAAAATGCTTGTCAACACCAAATGCATAAGTGCATATAAATAATTGACCCCTTAAAATTTAGCCAGAGTCTTATGCTTTCTATATTGGTCCCTAACTTTTCATTATCCTTCAGGAATAATGAGCATATCGATGCGCAAGGATAACATTGAAAAACTGCCTATTACAAAATACACACTCACCACTAAAGTGCTTATAGATTCCAAACGGTATGGGTTACGTTAATAAAGAACCCCTTAAAATGTAGCTAGAGATTGCAGCTTTATCAAATTAAATCAATAATTTGATTACTATTAGGCAATCATGAACAGATCGATGCGCAAGGGTGGCATTAAATGGCTGCCTACTGCAAAATCGATAAAATGCTTGTAAAATATGATGATTCTAGGTTTATAGAAAAAATAATAACCTTAAAACCTAGCTGGAGTTTTGAGCTTTCATAAATGGGGTCAATCTTCTCGCTATCTCAAATAATGCAGGAGAATTTCGTTGTGGAAAAGTGATATCGACCACATGATACATCTATATCAGGGGTGCCAAAAATCTTCTTATGGAAAAGCAAAAACCAATACATTTAAAGTTGCCCAAAAAAATGCAAACAAATTATTTAATTAATCTGGCAACGCCACTCGTGTTACTGTGCGCAAATTTTCGGTGCTGTGATAAAAAATCTAAATAAGTGATCTTTAATCGTTCTAGACGTGGTTGTTTTTTCTCTACGTCCGGGACTTTTTATAAATTTCGGTTGTGCGTTCGCGGGTGAAGTGGGTTCCTGCTGCTTTGTTGGATTTTGCTTCGTGGGACGCCAACCTCTGTGCCGCGGTAGCTGGCGCTGCAGGGAAGGAGTTGCCGCCATAAGGTAAGTCTGCGAAGGTCCGGTGGTTGCGACGCAACACACAGCGAGACACTGCAGCCAGCTCTAGAGTTTTCCCGACGGCGCTGGACACGCAAATACGCGGAGCTGCTGGGAGCTTCCCCGCAACAGGTGGACGAGCAAGTTATTCCCGCCATTTTCTGCATATAGTTGGTGCTGGCCACCAGCGCCACCTGTGTGGTAAGGCTGTGGTTGGCAGCGCCATCTAGTTGCAGTGGTCAGTTTTCTGTTCTGTGATTTTCATAAACAGCGATGCCACCCAGTTTGGATTTGCAAAACAATATTTATTTATATAAAGATTTGCAACTAGATGGCGCTGCCAACCACAGCCTTACCACACAGGTGGCGCTGGTGGCCAGCACCAACTATATGCAGAAAATGGCGGGAATAACTTGCTCGTCCACCTGTTGCAACTAGATGGCGCTGCCAACCACAGCCTTACCACACAGGTGGCGCTGGTGGCCAGCACCAACTATATGCAGAAAATGGCGGGAATAACTTGCTCGTCCACCTGTTGCGGGGAAGCTCCCAGCAGCTCCGCGTATTTGCGTGTCCAGCGCCGTCGGGAAAACTCTAGAGCTGGCGGTATGGCAGAATCTAAAACGATCAATTCTAATCCAATTCTACCCATTTTCAAGTCTTATATCTTTATGAATTACTTAATGTAGCGAAATTCCCAAACGTTGCGCAAACGCAACGCTCAGGGCTTAATGGGTTAAATGGCTGCCTACTGCAAAATCGATAAAATGCTTGTAAAATATGATGATTCTAGGTTTATAGAAAAAATAATAACCTTAAAACCTAGCTGGAGTTTTGAGCTTTCATAAATGGGGTCAATCTTCTCGCTATCTCAAATAATGCAGGAGAATTTCGTTGTGGAAAAGTGATATCGACCACATGATACATCTATATCAGGGGTGCCAAAAATCTTCTTATGGAAAAGCAAAAACCAATACATTTAAAGTTGCCCAAAAAAATGCAAACAAATTATTTAATTAATCTGGCAACGCCACTCGTGTTACTGTGCGCAAATTTTCGGTGCTGTGATAAAAAATCTAAATAAGTGATCTTTAATCGTTCTAGACGTGGTTGTTTTTTCTCTACGTCCGGGACTTTTTATAAATTTCGGTTGTGCGTTCGCGGGTGAAGTGGGTTCCTGCTGCTTTGTTGGATTTTGCTTCGTGGGACGCCAACCTCTGTGCCGCGGTAGCTGGCGCTGCAGGGAAGGAGTTGCCGCCATAAGGTAAGTCTGCGAAGGTCCGGTGGTTGCGACGCAACACACAGCGAGACACTGCAGCCAGCTCTAGAGTTTTCCCGACGGCGCTGGACATGCAAATACGCGGAGCTGCTGGGAGCTTCCCCGCAACAGGTGGACGAGCAAGTTATTCCCGCCATTTTCTGCATATAGTTGGTGCTGGCCACCAGCGCCACCTGTGTGGTAAGGCTGTGGTTGGCAGCGCCATCTAGTTGCAGTGATCAGTTTTCTGTTCTGTGATTTTCATAAACAGCGATGCCACCCAGTTTGGATTTGCAAAACAATCTTTATATAAATAAATATTATAAATAAATAACAATCTTTATATAAATAAATATTGTTTTGCAAATCCAAACTGGGTGGCATCGCTGTTTATGAAAATCACAGAACAGAAAACTGATCACTGCAACTAGATGGCGCTGCCAACCACAGCCTTACCACACAGGTGGCGCTGGTGGCCAGCACCAACTATATGCAGAAAATGGCGGGAATAACTTGCTCGTCCACCTGTTGCAACTAGATGGCGCTGCCAACCACAGCCTTACCACACAGGTGGCGCTGGTGGCCAGCACCAACTATATGCAGAAAATGGCGGGAATAACTTGCTCGTCCACCTGTTGCGGGGAAGCTCCCAGCAGCTCCGCGTATTTGCGTGTCCAGCGCCGTCGGGAAAACTCTAGAGCTGGCGGTATGGCAGAATCTAAAACGATCAATTCTAATCCAATTCTACCCATTTTCAAGTCTTATATCTTTATGAATTACTTAATGTAGCGAAATTCCCAAACGTTGCGCAAACGCAACGCTCAGGGCTTAATGGGTTAAATGGCTGCCTACTGCAAAATCGATAAAATGCTTGTAAAATATGATGATTCTAGGTTTATAGAAAAAATAATAACCTTAAAACCTAGCTGGAGTTTTGAGCTTTCATAAATGGGGTCAATCTTCTCGCTATCTCAAATAATGCAGGAGAATTTCGTTGTGGAAAAGTGATATCGACCACATGATACATCTATATCAGGGGTGCCCAAAGTCTTCTTATGGAAAAGCAAAAACCAATACATTTAAAGTTGCCCAAAAAAATGCAAACAAATTATTTAATTAATTGAATTAGTTGAAAGCACATTGTGCATTTCGCTTGACCCTTAAAATTATAAGTGAAAAAAATATAATGTTCCCATTTGTCATTGCCGAAAGGCCAACCAATCGCCAAAACAAAAACTACAACAACAAAAGCATCTAATTTTTTTTCATACATAGAATTTCTTGAGGCAACAAAACAAAAATCCGCGCAGCCCCCACACGTGTTGCTTCGTTGCTGTCACAACAACGACTGATTGAAAGAATGCACCTCTGATCTATATAACCAATCAAATGCTTGTGGAACCTAAGTACGCACAATCACTTTAATCAAAATGGCGTCAAAATTAAGCCAGAGTGACCACCTTTCACCAATTTGGTAAATAAAAAAAATATCCCACCGGCAGCATGATCGAAATTATGGCTCTTAAATCTCGACCCGTTAACGGATTTTAATAATATTATGCCTTATTATTTAGCTAGACTCGTATGCTTTCTATAATGGTATCAATCATCCTTCTATACCCCAAGGTTCGAAAGCAAATCGATTTGGAACGGTGACTTTGAAAAAATTGCTACTTGGGTGCAACCACTAAAATGCTTGTCAACACCAAATGCATAAGTGCATATAAATAATTGACCCCTTAAAATTTAGCCAGAGTCTTATGCTTTCTATATTGGTCCCTAACTTTTCATTATCCTTCAGGAATAATGAGCATATCGATGCGCAAGGATAACATTGAAAAACTGCCTATTACAAAATACACACTCACCACTAAAGTGCTTATAGATTCCAAACGGTATGGGTTACGTTAATAAAAAACCCCTTAAAATGTAGCTAGAGATTGCAGCTTTATCAAATTAAATCAATAATTTGATTACTATTAGGCAATCATGAACAGATCGATGCGCAAGGGTGGCATTAAATGGCTGCCTACTGCAAAATCGATAAAATGCTTGTAAAATATGATGATTCTAGGTTTATAGAAAAAATAATAACCTTAAAACCTAGCTGGAGTTTTGAGCTTTCATAAATGGGGTTAATCTTCTCGCTATCTCAGATAATGCAGGAGAATTTCGTTGTGGAAAAGTGATATCGACCACATGATACATCTATATCAGGGGTGCCAAAAATCTTCTTATGGAAAAGCAAAAACCAATACATTTAAAGTTGCCCAAAAAAATGCAAACAAATTATTTAATTAATCTGGCAACGCCACTCGTGTTACTGTGCGCAAATTTTCGGTGCTGTGATAAAAAATCTAAATAAGTGATCTTTAATCGTTCTAGAAGTGGTTGTTTTTTCTCTACGTCCGGGACTTTTTATAAATTTCGGTTGTGCGTTCGCGGGTGAAGTGGGTTCCTGCTGCTTTGTTGGATTTTGCTTCGTGGGACGCCAACCTCTGTGCCGCGGTAGCTGGCGCTGCAGGGAAGGAGTTGCCGCCATAAGGTAAGTCTGCGAAGGTCCGGTGGTTGCGACGCAACACACAGCGAGACACTGCAGCCAGCTCTAGAGTTTTCCCGACGGCGCTGGACACGCAAATACGCGGAGCTGCTGGGAGCTTCCCCGCAACAGGTGGACGAGCAAGTTATTCCCGCCATTTTCTGCATATAGTTGGTGCTGGCCACCAGCGCCACCTGTGTGGTAAGGCTGTGGTTGGCAGCGCCATCTAGTTGCAGTGATCAGTTTTCTGTTCTGTGATTTTCATAAACAGCGATGCCACCCAGTTTGGATTTGCAAAACAATATTTATTTATATAAACTGGGTGGGTCCCTGTTTATGAAAATCACAGAACAGAAAACTGATCACTGCAACTAGATGGCGCTGCCAACCACAGCCTTACCACACAGGTGGCGCTGGTGGCCAGCACCAACTATATGCAGAAAATGGCGGGAATAACTTGCTCGTCCACCTGTTGCAACTAGATGGCGCTGCCAACCACAGCCTTACCACACAGGTGGCGCTGGTGGCCAGCACCAACTATATGCAGAAAATGGCGGGAATAACTTGCTCGTCCACCTGTTGCGGGGAAGCTCCCAGCAGCTCCGCGTATTTGCGTGTCCAGCGCCGTCGGGAAAACTCTAGAGCTGGCGGTATGGCAGAATCTAAAACGATCAATTCTAATCCAATTCTACCCATTTTCAAGTCTTATATCTTTATGAATTACTTAATGTAGCGAAATTCCCAAACGTTGCGCAAACGCAACGCTCAGGGCTTAATGGGTTAAATGGCTGCCTACTGCAAAATCGATAAAATGCTTGTAAAATATGATGATTCTAGGTTTATAGAAAAAATAATAACCTTAAAACCTAGCTGGAGTTTTGAGCTTTCATAAATGGGGTCAATCTTCTCGCTATCTCAAATAATGCAGGAGAATTTCGTTGTGGAAAAGTGATATCGACCACATGATACATCTATATCAGGGGTGCCCAAAGTCTTCTTATGGAAAAGCAAAAACCAATACATTTAAAGTTGCCCAAAAAAATGCAAACAAATTATTTAATTAATTGAATTAGTTGAAAGCACATTGTGCATTTCGCTTGACCCTTAAAATTATAAGTGAAAAAAATATAATGTTCCCATTTGTCATTGCCGAAAGGCCAACCAATCGCCAAAACAAAAACTACAACAACAAAAGCATCTAATTTTTTTTCATACATAGAATTTCTTGAGGCAACAAAACAAAAATCCGCGCAGCCCCCACACGTGTTGCTTCGTTGCTGTCACAACAACGACTGATTGAAAGAATGCACCTCTGATCTATATAACCAATCAAATGCTTGTGGAACCTAAGTACGCACAATCACTTTAATCAAAATGGCGTCAAAATTAAGCCAGAGTGACCACCTTTCACCAATTTGGTAAATAAAAAAAATATCCCACCGGCAGCATGATCGAAATTATGGCTCTTAAATCTCGACCCGTTAACGGATTTTAATAATATTATGCCTTATTATTTAGCTAGACTCGTATGCTTTCTATAATGGTATCAATCATCCTTCTATACCCCAAGGTTCGAAAGCAAATCGATTTGGAACGGTGACTTTGAAAAAATTGCTACTTGGGTGCAACCACTAAAATGCTTGTCAACACCAAATGCATAAGTGCATATAAATAATTGACCCCTTAAAATTTAGCCAGAGTCTTATGCTTTCTATATTGGTCCCTAACTTTTCATTATCCTTCAGGAATAATGAGCATATCGATGCGCAAGGATAACATTGAAAAACTGCCTATTACAAAATACACACTCACCACTAAAGTGCTTATAGATTCCAAACGGTATGGGTTACGTTAATAAAAAACCCCTTAAAATGTAGCTAGAGATTGCAGCTTTATCAAATTAAATCAATAATTTGATTACTATTAGGCAATCATGAACAGATCGATGCGCAAGGGTGGCATTAAATGGCTGCCTACTGCAAAATCGATAAAATGCTTGTAAAATATGATGATTCTAGGTTTATAGAAAAAATAATAACCTTAAAACCTAGCTGGAGTTTTGAGCTTTCATAAATGGGGTCAATCTTCTCGCTATCTCAAATAATGCAGGAGAATTTCGTTGTGGAAAAGTGATATCGACCACATGATACATCTATATCAGGGGTGCCAAAAATCTTCTTATGGAAAAGCAAAAACCAATACATTTAAAGTTGCCCAAAAAAATGCAAACAAATTATTTAATTAATCTGGCAACGCCACTCGTGTTACTGTGCGCAAATTTTCGGTGCTGTGATAAAAAATCTAAATAAGTGATCTTTAATCGTTCTAGAAGTGGTTGTTTTTTCTCTACGTCCGGGACTTTTTATAAATTTCGGTTGTGCGTTCGCGGGTGAAGTGGGTTCCTGCTGCTTTGTTGGATTTTGCTTCGTGGGACGCCAACCTCTGTGCCGCGGTAGCTGGCGCTGCAGGGAAGGAGTTGCCGCCATAAGGTAAGTCTGCGAAGGTCCGGTGGTTGCGACGCAACACACAGCGAGACACTGCAGCCAGCTCTAGAGTTTTCCCGACGGCGCTGGACACGCAAATACGCGGAGCTGCTGGGAGCTTCCCCGCAACAGGTGGACGAGCAAGTTATTCCCGCCATTTTCTGCATATAGTTGGTGCTGGCCACCAGCGCCACCTGTGTGGTAAGGCTGTGGTTGGCAGCGCCATCTAGTTGCAGTGATCAGTTTTCTGTTCTGTGATTTTCATAAACAGCGATGCCACCCAGTTTGGATTTGCAAAACAATATTTATTTATATAAACTGGGTGGGTCCCTGTTTATGAAAATCACAGAACAGAAAACTGATCACTGCAACTAGATGGCGCTGCCAACCACAGCCTTACCACACAGGTGGCGCTGGTGGCCAGCACCAACTATATGCAGAAAATGGCGGGAATAACTTGCTCGTCCACCTGTTGCAACTAGATGGCGCTGCCAACCACAGCCTTACCACACAGGTGGCGCTGGTGGCCAGCACCAACTATATGCAGAAAATGGCGGGAATAACTTGCTCGTCCACCTGTTGCGGGGAAGCTCCCAGCAGCTCCGCGTATTTGCGTGTCCAGCGCCGTCGGGAAAACTCTAGAGCTGGCGGTATGGCAGAATCTAAAACGATCAATTCTAATCCAATTCTACCCATTTTCAAGTCTTATATCTTTATGAATTACTTAATGTAGCGAAATTCCCAAACGTTGCGCAAACGCAACGCTCAGGGCTTAATGGGTTAAATGGCTGCCTACTGCAAAATCGATAAAATGCTTGTAAAATATGATGATTCTAGGTTTATAGAAAAAATAATAACCTTAAAACCTAGCTGGAGTTTTGAGCTTTCATAAATGGGGTCAATCTTCTCGCTATCTCAAATAATGCAGGAGAATTTCGTTGTGGAAAAGTGATATCGACCACATGATACATCTATATCAGGGGTGCCAAAAATCTTCTTATGGAAAAGCAAAAACCAATACATTTAAAGTTGCCCAAAAAAATGCAAACAAATTATTTAATTAATCTGGCAACGCCACTCGTGTTACTGTGCGCAAATTTTCGGTGCTGTGATAAAAAATCTAAATAAGTGATCTTTAATCGTTCTAGACGTGGTTGTTTTTTCTCTACGTCCGGGACTTTTTATAAATTTCGGTTGTGCGTTCGCGGGTGAAGTGGGTTCCTGCTGCTTTGTTGGATTTTGCTTCGTGGGACGCCAACCTCTGTGCCGCGGTAGCTGGCGCTGCAGGGAAGGAGTTGCCGCCATAAGGTAAGTCTGCGAAGGTCCGGTGGTTGCGACGCAACACACAGCGAGACACTGCAGCCAGCTCTAGAGTTTTCCCGACGGCGCTGGACACGCAAATACGCGGAGCTGCTGGGAGTTTCCCCGCAACAGGTGGACGAGCAAGTTATTCCCGCCATTTTCTGCATATAGTTGGTGCTGGCCACCAGCGCCACCTGTGTGGTAAGGCTGTGGTTGGCAGCGCCATCTAGTTGCAGTGGTCAGTTTTCTGTTCTGTGATTTTCATAAACAGCGATGCCACCCAGTTTGGATTTGCAAAACAATATTTATTTATATAAAGATTTGCAACTAGATGGCGCTGCCAACCACAGCCTTACCACACAGGTGGCGCTGGTGGCCAGCACCAACTATATGCAGAAAATGGCGGGAATAACTTGCTCGTCCACCTGTTGCAACTAGATGGCGCTGCCAACCACAGCCTTACCACACAGGTGGCGCTGGTGGCCAGCACCAACTATATGCAGAAAATGGCGGGAATAACTTGCTCGTCCACCTGTTGCGGGGAAGCTCCCAGCAGCTCCGCGTATTTGCGTGTCCAGCGCCGTCGGGAAAACTCTAGAGCTGGCGGTATGGCAGAATCTAAAACGATCAATTCTAATCCAATTCTACCCATTTTCAAGTCTTATATCTTTATGAATTACTTAATGTAGCGAAATTCCCAAACGTTGCGCAAACGCAACGCTCAGGGCTTAATGGGTTAAATGGCTGCCTACTGCAAAATCGATAAAATGCTTGTAAAATATGATGATTCTAGGTTTATAGAAAAAATAATAACCTTAAAACCTAGCTGGAGTTTTGAGCTTTCATAAATGGGGTCAATCTTCTCGCTATCTCAAATAATGCAGGAGAATTTCGTTGTGGAAAAGTGATATCGACCACATGATACATCTATATCAGGGGTGCCAAAAATCTTCTTATGGAAAAGCAAAAACCAATACATTTAAAGTTGCCCAAAAAAATGCAAACAAATTATTTAATTAATCTGGCAACGCCACTCGTGTTACTGTGCGCAAATTTTCGGTGCTGTGATAAAAAATCTAAATAAGTGATCTTTAATCGTTCTAGACGTGGTTGTTTTTTCTCTACGTCCGGGACTTTTTATAAATTTCGGTTGTGCGTTCGCGGGTGAAGTGGGTTCCTGCTGCTTTGTTGGATTTTGCTTCGTGGGACGCCAACCTCTGTGCCGCGGTAGCTGGCGCTGCAGGGAAGGAGTTGCCGCCATAAGGTAAGTCTGCGAAGGTCCGGTGGTTGCGACGCAACACACAGCGAGACACTGCAGCCAGCTCTAGAGTTTTCCCGACGGCGCTGGACACGCAAATACGCGGAGCTGCTGGGAGCTTCCCCGCAACAGGTGGACGAGCAAGTTATTCCCGCCATTTTCTGCATATAGTTGGTGCTGGCCACCAGCGCCACCTGTGTGGTAAGGCTGTGGTTGGCAGCGCCATCTAGTTGCAGTGATCAGTTTTCTGTTCTGTGATTTTCATAAACAGCGATGCCACCCAGTTTGGATTTGCAAAACAATCTTTATATAAATAAATATTATAAATAAATAACAATCTTTATATAAATAAATATTGTTTTGCAAATCCAAACTGGGTGGCATCGCTGTTTATGAAAATCACAGAACAGAAAACTGATCACTGCAACTAGATGGCGCTGCCAACCACAGCCTTACCACACAGGTGGCGCTGGTGGCCAGCACCAACTATATGCAGAAAATGGCGGGAATAACTTGCTCGTCCACCTGTTGCAACTAGATGGCGCTGCCAACCACAGCCTTACCACACAGGTGGCGCTGGTGGCCAGCACCAACTATATGCAGAAAATGGCGGGAATAACTTGCTCGTCCACCTGTTGCGGGGAAGCTCCCAGCAGCTCCGCGTATTTGCGTGTCCAGCGCCGTCGGGAAAACTCTAGAGCTGGCGGTATGGCAGAATCTAAAACGATCAATTCTAATCCAATTCTACCCATTTTCAAGTCTTATATCTTTATGAATTACTTAATGTAGCGAAATTCCCAAACGTTGCGCAAACGCAACGCTCAGGGCTTAATGGGTTAAATGGCTGCCTACTGCAAAATCGATAAAATGCTTGTAAAATATGATGATTCTAGGTTTATAGAAAAAATAATAACCTTAAAACCTAGCTGGAGTTTTGAGCTTTCATAAATGGGGTCAATCTTCTCGCTATCTCAAATAATGCAGGAGAATTTCGTTGTGGAAAAGTGATATCAACCACATGATACATCTATATCAGGGGTGCCAAAAATCTTCTTATGGAAAAGCAAAAACCAATACATTTAAAGTTGCCCAAAAAAATGCAAACAAATTATTTAATTAATCTGGCAACGCCACTCGTGTTACTGTGCGCAAATTTTCGGTGCTGTGATAAAAAATCTAAATAAGTGATCTTTAATCGTTCTAGACGTGGTTGTTTTTTCTCTACGTCCGGGACTTTTTATAAATTTCGGTTGTGCGTTCGCGGGTGAAGTGGGTTCCTGCTGCTTTGTTGGATTTTGCTTCGTGGGACGCCAACCTCTGTGCCGCGGTAGCTGGCGCTGCAGGGAAGGAGTTGCCGCCATAAGGTAAGTCTGCGAAGGTCCGGTGGTTGCGACGCAACACACAGCGAGACACTGCAGCCAGCTCTAGAGTTTTCCCGACGGCGCTGGACACGCAAATACGCGGAGCTGCTGGGAGCTTCCCCGCAACAGGTGGACGAGCAAGTTATTCCCGCCATTTTCTGCATATAGTTGGTGCTGGCCACCAGCGCCACCTGTGTGGTAAGGCTGTGGTTGGCAGCGCCATCTAGTTGCAGTGGTCAGTTTTCTGTTCTGTGATTTTCATAAACAGCGATGCCACCCAGTTTGGATTTGCAAAACAATATTTATTTATATAAAGATTTGCAACTAGATGGCGCTGCCAACCACAGCCTTACCACACAGGTGGCGCTGGTGGCCAGCACCAACTATATGCAGAAAATGGCGGGAATAACTTGCTCGTCCACCTGTTGCAACTAGATGGCGCTGCCAACCACAGCCTTACCACACAGGTGGCGCTGGTGGCCAGCACCAACTATATGCAGAAAATGGCGGGAATAACTTGCTCGTCCACCTGTTGCAACTAGATGGCGCTGCCAACCACAGCCTTACCACACAGGTGGCGCTGGTGGCCAGCACCAACTATATGCAGAAAATGGCGGGAATAACTTGCTCGTCCACCTGTTGCGGGGAAGCTCACAGCAGCTCCGCGTATTTGCGTGTCCAGCGCCGTCGGGAAAACTCTAGAGCTGGCGGTATGGCAGAATCTAAAACGATCAATTCTAATCCAATTCTACCCATTTTCAAGTCTTATATCTTTATGAATTACTTAATGTAGCGAAATTCCCAAACGTTGCGCAAACGCTACGCTCAGGGCTTAATGGGTTAAATGGCTGCCTACTGCAAAATCGATAAAATGCTTGTAAAATATGATGATTCTAGGTTTATAGAAAAAATAATAACCTTAAAACCTAGCTGGAGTTTTGAGCTTTCATAAATGGGGTCAATCTTCTCGCTATCTCAAATAATGCAGGAGAATTTCGTTGTGGAAAAGTGATATCGACCACATGATACATCTATATCAGGGGTGCCAAAAATCTTCTTATGGAAAAGCAAAAACCAATACATTTAAAGTTGCCCAAAAAAATGCAAACAAATTATTTAATTAATCTGGCAACGCCACTCGTGTTACTGTGCGCAAATTTTCGGTGCTGTGATAAAAAATCTAAATAAGTGATCTTTAATCGTTCTAGACGTGGTTGTTTTTTCTCTACGTCCGGGACTTTTTATAAATTTCGGTTGTGCGTTCGCGGGTGAAGTGGGTTCCTGCTGCTTTGTTGGATATTGCTTCGTGGGACGCCAACCTCTGTGCCGCGGTAGCTGGCGCTGCAGGGAAGGAGTTGCCGCCATAAGGTAAGTCTGCGAAGGTCCGGTGGTTGCGACGCAACACACAGCGAGACACTGCAGCCAGCTCTAGAGTTTTCCCGACGGCGCTGGACACGCAAATACGCGGAGCTGCTGGGAGCTTCCCCGCAACAGGTGGACGAGCAAGTTATTCCCGCCATTTTCTGCATATAGTTGGTGCTGGCCACCAGCGCCACCTGTGTGGTAAGGCTGTGGTTGGCAGCGCCATCTAGTTGCAGTGGTCAGTTTTCTGTTCTGTGATTTTCATAAACAGCGATGCCACCCAGTTTGGATTTGCAAAACAATATTTATTTATATAAAGATTTGCAACTAGATGGCGCTGCCAACCACAGCCTTACCACACAGGTGGCGCTGGTGGCCAGCACCAACTATATGCAGAAAATGGCGGGAATAACTTGCTCGTCCACCTGTTGCGGGGAAGCTCCCAGCAGCTCCGCGTATTTGCGTGTCCAGCGCCGTCGGGAAAACTCTAGAGCTGGCGGTATGGCAGAATCTAAAACGATCAATTCTAATCCAATTCTACCCATTTTCAAGTCTTATATCTTTATGAATTACTTAATGTAGCGAAATTCCCAAACGTTGCGCAAATGCAACGCTCAGGGCTTAATGGGTTAAATGGCTGCCTACTGCAAAATCGATAAAATGCTTGTAAAATATGATGATTCTAGGTTTATAGAAAAAATAATAACCTTAAAACCTAGCTGGAGTTTTGAGCTTTCATAAATGGGGTCAATCTTCTCGCTATCTCAAATAATGCAGGAGAATTTCGTTGTGGAAAAGTGATATCGACCACATGATACATCTATATCAGGGGTGCTAAAAATCTTCTTATGGAAAAGCAAAAACCAATACATTTAAAGTTGCCCAAAAAAATGCAAACAAATTATTTAATTAATCTGGCAACGCCACTCGTGTTACTGTGCGCAAATTTTCGGTGCTGTGATAAAAAATCTAAATAAGTGATCTTTAATCGTTCTAGACGTGGTTGTTTTTTCTCTACGTCCGGGACTTTTTATAAATTTCGGTTGTGCGTTCGCGGGTGAAGTGGGTTCCTGCTGCTTTGTTGGATTTTGCTTCGTGGGACGCCAACCTCTGTGCCGCGGTAGCTGGCGCTGCAGGGAAGGAGTTGCCGCCATAAGGTAAGTCTGCGAAGGTCCGGTGGTTGCGACGCAACACACAGCGAGACACTGCAGCCAGCTCTAGAGTTTTCCCGACGGCGCTGGACACGCAAATACGCGGAGCTGCTGGGAGCTTCCCCGCAACAGGTGGACGAGCAAGTTATTCCCGCCATTTTCTGCATATAGTTGGTGCTGGCCACCAGCGCCACCTGTGTGGTAAGGCTGTGGTTGGCAGCGCCATCTAGTTGCAGTGATCAGTTTTCTGTTCTGTGATTTTCATAAACAGCGATGCCACCCAGTTTGGATTTGCAAAACAATCTTTATATAAATAAATAAAGATTGTTTTGCAGTTTGGATTTGCAAAACAATCTTTATATAAATAAATAAAGATTGTTTTGCAAATCCAAACTGGGTGGCATCGCTGTTTATGAAAATCACAGAACAGAAAACTGATCACTGCAACTAGATGGCGCTGCCAACCACAGCCTTACCACACAGGTGGCGCTGGTGGCCAGCACCAACTATATGCAGAAAATGGCGGGAATAACTTGCTCGTCCACCTGTTGCGGGGAAGCTCCCAGCAGCTCCGCGCATTTGCGTGTCCAGCGCCGTCGGGAAAACTCTAGAGCTGGCGGTATGGCAGAATCTAAAACGATCAATTCTAATCCAATTCTACCCATTTTCATATGATGGCTAGGTTGCAGCAGACCAGATGGCGCTAAAAAGTGCGCGAAATAGAAGCAAATGTTGCATTTGTCGTGGTGGAAACGTTACATTTGTAGGGTGAAAATGTTGCACATCGAAGCGGATTACAGCAGACTAGATGGCTCTGAAGACTGTACGAAAAAGGCGAACAGCTGTGGCATTTGACAGGTAGAAATGTTGCATTTGTTGGGTGGAAATGTTGCACATTCAGGTGGGATACTGGTTTTTAAATTTTGTGGCAAGATTGCAGCAGACTAGATGGCGCTGATGAGTCTAATAGAAACAAATGTGGCATTTGACAGGTGCAAATATTGCATTTGTTGGGTGGAAATGTTGCACATAGATGTAGGATTTTGGTTTTTAAATTTTGTGGCAAAATTGCAGCAGACTAGATGGCACTGAAGACTGTACGAAAAAGACGGACAAATGCTGCATTTGACAGATGGAAATGCTGCATTTGTTGGGTGGAAATGTTGCAGATTGAAGTGGGATGTTGGTTTTTAAATTTTGTGGCGAGGTTGCAGCACCAGATGGCGCTGATGAGTCCAATAGAAACAAATGTTTCATATGTTGGGTGGAAATGTTGTATTTGTCGGGTGGAAATGTTGCACATTGAAGTGGGTTGGTTTTTAAATATTGTGGGAGGTTGCAGGAGAGTAGATGGCGCTGCAGATTGTCCGAAAAAGAATTACAAACGTTGCACTTGTTAGGTGGAAATGTTGCATTTTCGTATGGAAATGTTGCACATTGAAGTGGGATGTTGGTTTTTAAATTTTGTGGCTAGGTTGCAGCAGACCAGATGGCGCTAAAAAGTGCGCGAAATAGAAGCAAATGTTGCATTTGTCGTGGTGGAAACGTTACATTTGTAGGGTGAAAATGTTGCACATCGAAGCGGATTACAGCAGACTAGATGGCTCTGAAGACTGTACGAAAAAGGCGAACAGCTGTGGCATTTGACAGGTAGAAATGTTGCATTTGTTGGGTGGAAATGTTGCACATTCAGGTGGGATACTGGTTTTTAAATTTTGTGGCAAGATTGCAGCAGACTAGATGGCGCTGATGAGTCTAATAGAAACAAATGTGGCATTTGACAGGTGCAAATATTGCATTTGTTGGGTGGAAATGTTGCACATAGATGTAGGATTTTGGTTTTTAAATTTTGTGGCAAAATTGCAGCAGACTAGATGGCACTGAAGACTGTACGAAAAAGACGGACAAATGCTGCATTTGACAGATGGAAATGCTGCATTTGTTGGGTGGAAATGTTGCAGATTGAAGTGGGATGTTGGTTTTTAAATTTTGTGGCGAGGTTGCAGCACCAGATGGCGCTGATGAGTCCAATAGAAACAAATGTTTCAGGTGGAAATGTTGTATTTGTCGGGTGGAAATGTTGCACATTGAAGTGGGTTGGTTTTTAAATATTGTGGGAGGTTGCAGGAGAGTAGATGGCGCTGCAGAGTGTCCGGAAATGAATTACAAACGTTGCACTTGTTAGGTGTAAATGTTGCATTTTCGTATGGAAATGTTGCACATTGAAGTGGGATGTTGGTTTTTAAATTTTGTGGCTAGGTTGCAGCAGACCAGATGGCGCTAAAAAGTGCGCGAAATAGAAGCAAATGTTGCATTTGTCGTGGTGGAAACGTTACATTTGTAGGGTGAAAATGTTGCACATCGAAGCGGATTACAGCAGACTAGATGGCTCTGAAGACTGTACGAAAAAGGCGAACAGCTGTGGCATTTGACAGGTAGAAATGTTGCATTTGTTGGGTGGAAATGTTGCATATTCAGGTGGGATACTGGTTTTTAAATTTTGTGGCAAGATTGCAGCAGACTAGATGGCGCTGATGAGTCTAATAGAAACAAATGTGGCATTTGACAGGTGCAAATATTGCATTTGTTGGGTGGAAATGTTGCACATAGATGTAGGATTTTGGTTTTTAAATTTTGTGGCAAAATTGCAGCAGACTAGATGGCACTGAAGACTGTACGAAAAAGACGGACAAATGCTGCATTTGACAGATGGAAATGCTGCATTTGTTGGGTGGAAATGTTGCAGATTGAAGTGGGATGTTGGTTTTTAAATTTTGTGGCGAGGTTGCAGCACCAGATGGCGCTGATGAGTCCAATAGAAACAAATGTTTCATATGTTGGGTGGAAATGTTGTATTTGTCGGGTGGAAATGTTGCACATTGAAGTGGGATTTTAGTTTTTTTAATATTGTTGCGAGGTTGCAGCAGACTAGATGGCGCTGAAGAGTGTGCGAATAACAATAACAAATGTAGCATATGTCAGGTGGAAACGTTGCATTTGTAGGGTGGAAATGTTGCACATTGAAATGGGATGTTGGTTTTTAAATTTTTTGGCAAGGTTGCACAAGACTACACATTAGACTGATAAGTCTAATAGAAAGAAATGTAGCGTTGAAATGAAATGTAGGGTGGAAATGTTGCACATTGAAGTGAGATTTGGTTTTTAAATATTGCGGCAAGATTACAGCACTAGATGGCGCTGAAAAGTGGTCGAATTAAAACAAATGTTGCATATGCGTGGTGGAAATTTTGCATTTGTAGGGTGGAAATGTTGCACATAGATGTAGGATTTTGGTTTTTAAATTTTGTGGCAAAATTGCAGCAGACTAGATGGCACTGAAGACTGTACGAAAAAGACGGACAAATGCTGCATTTGACAGATGGAAATGCTGCATTTGTTGGGTGGAAATGTTGCAGATTGAAGTGGGATGTTGGTTTTTAAATTTTGTGGCGAGGTTGCAGCACCAGATGGCGCTGATGAGTCCAATAGAAACAAATGTTTCATATGTTGGGTGGAAATGTTGTATTTGTCGGGTGGAAATGTTGCACATTGAAGTGGGTTGGTTTTTAAATATTGTGGGAGGTTGCAGGAGAGTAGATGGCGCTGCAGATTGTCCGAAAAAGAATTACAAACGTTGCACTTGTTAGGTGGAAATGTTGCATTTTCGTATGGAAATGTTGCACATTGAAGTGGGATGTTGGTTTTTAAATTTTGTGGCTAGGTTGCAGCAGACCAGATGGCGCTAAAAAGTGCGCGAAATAGAAGCAAATGTTGCATTTGTCGTGGTGGAAACGTTACATTTGTAGGGTGAAAATGTTGCACATCGAAGCGGATTACAGCAGACTAGATGGCTCTGAAGACTGTACGAAAAAGGCGAACAGCTGTGGCATTTGACAGGTAGAAATGTTGCATTTGTTGGGTGGAAATGTTGCACATTCAGGTGGGATACTGGTTTTTAAATTTTGTGGCAAGATTGCAGCAGACTAGATGGCGCTGATGAGTCTAATAGAAACAAATGTGGCATTTGACAGGTGCAAATATTGCATTTGTTGGGTGGAAATGTTGCACATAGATGTAGGATTTTGGTTTTTAAATTTTGTGGCAAAATTGCAGCAGACTAGATGGCACTGAAGACTGTACGAAAAAGACGGACAAATGCTGCATTTGACAGATGGAAATGCTGCATTTGTTGGGTGGAAATGTTGCAGATTGAAGTGGGATGTTGGTTTTTAAATTTTGTGGCGAGGTTGCAGCACCAGATGGCGCTGATGAGTCCAATAGAAACAAATGTTTCAGGTGGAAATGTTGTATTTGTCGGGTGGAAATGTTGCACATTGAAGTGGGTTGGTTTTTAAATATTGTGGGAGGTTGCAGGAGAGTAGATGGCGCTGCAGAGTGTCCGGAAAAGAATTACAAACGTTGCACTTGTTAGGTGTAAATGTTGCATTTTCGTATGGAAATGTTGCACATTGAAGTGGGATGTTGGTTTTTAAATTTTGTGGCTAGGTTGCAGCAGACCAGATGGCGCTAAAAAGTGCGCGAAATAGAAGCAAATGTTGCATTTGTCGTGGTGGAAACGTTACATTTGTAGGGTGAAAATGTTGCACATCGAAGCGGATTACAGCAGACTAGATGGCTCTGAAGACTGTACGAAAAAGGCGAACAGCTGTGGCATTTGACAGGTAGAAATGTTGCATTTGTTGGGTGGAAATGTTGCATATTCAGGTGGGATACTGGTTTTTAAATTTTGTGGCAAGATTGCAGCAGACTAGATGGCGCTGATGAGTCTAATAGAAACAAATGTGGCATTTGACAGGTGCAAATATTGCATTTGTTGGGTGGAAATGTTGCACATAGATGTAGGATTTTGGTTTTTAAATTTTGTGGCAAAATTGCAGCAGACTAGATGGCACTGAAGACTGTACGAAAAAGACGGACAAATGCTGCATTTGACAGATGGAAATGCTGCATTTGTTGGGTGGAAATGTTGCAGATTGAAGTGGGATGTTGGTTTTTAAATTTTGTGGCGAGGTTGCAGCACCAGATGGCGCTGATGAGTCCAATAGAAACAAATGTTTCAGGTGGAAATGTTGTATTTGTCGGGTGGAAATGTTGCACATTGAAGTGGGATTTTAGTTTTTTTAATATTGTTGCGAGGTTGCAGCAGACTAGATGGCGCTGAAGAGTGTGCGAATAACAATAACAAATGTAGCATATGTCAGGTGGAAACGTTGCATTTGTAGGATGGAAATGTTGCACATTGAAATGGGATGTTGGTTTTTAAATTTTTTGGCAAGGTTGCACAAGACTACACATTAGACTGATAAGTCTAATAGAAAGAAATGTAGCGTTGAAATGAAATGTAGGGTGGAAATGTTGCACATTGAAGTGAGATTTGGTTTTTAAATATTGCGGCAAGATTACAGCACTAGATGGCGCTGAAAAGTGGTCGAATTAAAACAAATGTTGCATATGCGTGGTGGAAATTTTGCATTTGTAGGGTGGAAATGTTGCACATAGATGTAGGATTTTGGTTTTTAAATTTTGTGGCAAAATTGCAGCAGACTAGATGGCACTGAAGACTGTACGAAAAAGACGGATAAATGCTGCATTTGACAGATGGAAATGCTGCATTTGTTGGGTGGAAATGTTGCAGATTGAAGTGGGATGTTGGTTTTTAAATTTTGTGGCGAGGTTGCAGCACCAGATGGCGCTGATGAGTCCAATAGAAACAAATGTTTCATATGTTGGGTGGAAATGTTGTATTTGTCGGGTGGAAATGTTGCACATTGAAGTGGGTTGGTTTTTAAATATTGTGGGAGGTTGCAGGAGAGTAGATGGCGCTGCAGATTGTCCGAAAAAGAATTACAAACGTTGCACTTGTTAGGTGGAAATGTTGCATTTTCGTATGGAAATGTTGCACATTGAAGTGGGATGTTGGTTTTTAAATTTTGTGGCTAGGTTGCAGCAGACCAGATGGCGCTAAAAAGTGCGCGAAATAGAAGCAAATGTTGCATTTGTCGTGGTGGAAACGTTACATTTGTAGGGTGAAAATGTTGCACATCGAAGCGGATTACAGCAGACTAGATGGCTCTGAAGACTGTACGAAAAAGGCGAACAGCTGTGGCATTTGACAGGTAGAAATGTTGCATTTGTTGGGTGGAAATGTTGCACATTCAGGTGGGATACTGGTTTTTAAATTTTGTGGCAAGATTGCAGCAGACTAGATGGCGCTGATGAGTCTAATAGAAACAAATGTGGCATTTGACAGGTGCAAATATTGCATTTGTTGGGTGGAAATGTTGCACATTGAAGTGGGATGATGGTTTCTAAATATTGTGGCAAGATTACAGCAGACTTGTAGGCGCTGAAGACTGTACGAAAAAGGCGAACGACTGTTGCATTTGTTGGGTGGAAATGTTGTATTTGTGGGGTGAAAATGTTGCAGATTGAAGTGGGATGTTGGTTTTTAAATTTTGTGGCGAGGTTGCAGCACTAGATGGCGCTGAAGAGCGCACGACAACAAATGATGCATTTGTCGTGGTAGAAATGTTGCATTTTTTGTGTGGAATTGCACATTGATGTGGGATTTTAGTTTTTAAATTTTGTGGCAAGATTGCAGCAGACTAGATGGCGCTGATGAGTGTACGAAATAGAAACAAGTGTTGCAATTGTCATGTGGAAATGTTGCATTTGTCGTTTGGAAATGTAGCACATTGAAGTCGGATGTTGGTTCTTAAATATTGTGGGGGGGTTGCAGGAGAGTAGATGGCGCTGCAGAGTGTCAGAAAAAGAATTACAAACGTTGCATTTGTCAGGTAGAAATGTTGCATTTGTCGGGTGAAAATGTTGCACATTGAAGTGGGATGTTGGTTTTTAAATATTGTGGCGAGAGCAGACACGAGCAGACCACATGGCGGCGTAGAGTGCACGAAATAGAAACAAATGTTACATTTGTCGTATGGAACTGTTGCACTTTGAAGTGGGATTTTAGTTTTTTTAATATTGTTGCGAGGTTGCAGCAGACTAGATGGCGCTGAAGAGTGTGCGAATAACAATAACAAATGTAGCATATGTCAGGTGGAAACGTTGCATTTGTAGGGTGGAAATGTTGCACATTGAAATGGGATGTTGGTTTTTAAATTTTTTGGCAAGGTTGCACAAGACTACACATTAGACTGATAAGTCTAATAGAAAGAAATGTAGCGTTGAAATGAAATGTAGGGTGGAAATGTTGCACATTGAAGTGAGATTTGGTTTTTAAATATTGCGGCAAGATTACAGCACTAGATGGCGCTGAAAAGTGGTCGAATTAAAACAAATGTTGCATATGCGTGGTGGAAATTTTGCATTTGTAGGGTGGAAATGTTGCACATAGATGTAGGATTTTGGTTTTTAAATTTTGTGGCAAAATTGCAGCAGACTAGATGGCACTGAAGACTGTACGAAAAAGACGGACAAATGCTGCATTTGACAGATGGAAATGCTGCATTTGTTGGGTGGAAATGTTGCAGATTGAAGTGGGATGTTGGTTTTTAAATTTTGTGGCGAGGTTGCAGCACCAGATGGCGCTGATGAGTCCAATAGAAACAAATGTTTCATATGTTGGGTGGAAATGTTGTATTTGTCGGGTGGAAATGTTGCACATTGAAGTGGGTTGGTTTTTAAATATTGTGGGAGGTTGCAGGAGAGTAGATGGCGCTGCAGATTGTCCGAAAAAGAATTACAAACGTTGCACTTGTTAGGTGGAAATGTTGCATTTTCGTATGGAAATGTTGCACATTGAAGTGGGATGTTGGTTTTTAAATTTTGTGGCTAGGTTGCAGCAGACCAGATGGCGCTAAAAAGTGCGCGAAATAGAAGCAAATGTTGCATTTGTCGTGGTGGAAACGTTACATTTGTAGAGTGAAAATGTTGCACATCGAAGCGGATTACAGCAGACTAGATGGCTCTGAAGACTGTACGAAAAAGGCGAACAGCTGTGGCATTTGACAGGTAGAAATGTTGCATTTGTTGGGTGGAAATGTTGCACATTCAGGTGGGATACTGGTTTTTAAATTTTGTGGCAAGATTGCAGCAGACTAGATGGCGCTGATGAGTCTAATAGAAACAAATGTGGCATTTGACAGGTGCAAATATTGCATTTGTTGGGTGGAAATGTTGCACATAGATGTAGGATTTTGGTTTTTAAATTTTGTGGCAAAATTGCAGCAGACTAGATGGCACTGAAGACTGTACGAAAAAGACGGACAAATGCTGCATTTGACAGATGGAAATGCTGCATTTGTTGGGTGGAAATGTTGCAGATTGAAGTGGGATGTTGGTTTTTAAATTTTGTGGCGAGGTTGCAGCACCAGATGGCGCTGATGAGTCCAATAGAAACAAATGTTTCATATGTTGGGTGGAAATGTTGTATTTGTCGGGTGGAAATGTTGCACATTGAAGTGGGTTGGTTTTTAAATATTGTGGGAGGTTGCAGGAGAGTAGATGGCGCTGCAGAGTGTCCGGAAAAGAATTACAAACGTTGCACTTGTTAGGTGTAAATGTTGCATTTTCGTATGGAAATGTTGCACATTGAAGTGGGATGTTGGTTTTTAAATTTTGTGGCTAGGTTGCAGCAGACCAGATGGCGCTAAAAAGTGCGCGAAATAGAAGCAAATGTTGCATTTGTCGTGGTGGAAACGTTACATTTGTAGGGTGAAAATGTTGCACATCGAAGCGGATTACAGCAGACTAGATGGCTCTGAAGACTGTACGAAAAAGGCGAACAGCTGTGGCATTTGACAGGTAGAAATGTTGCATTTGTTGGGTGGAAATGTTGCATATTAAGGTGGGATACTGGTTTTTAAATTTTGTGGCAAGATTGCAGCAGACTAGATGGCGCTGATGAGTCTAATAGAAACAAATGTGGCGTTTGACAGGTGCAAATATTGCATTTGTTGGGTGGAAATGTTGCACATAGATGTAGGATTTTGGTTTTTAAATTTTGTGGCAAAATTGCAGCAGACTAGATGGCACTGAAGACTGTACGAAAAAGACGGACAAATGCTGCATTTGACAGATGGAAATGTTGTATTTGTGGGGTGAAAATGTTGCAGATTGAAGTGGGATGTTGGTTTTTAAATTTTGTGGCGAGGTTGCAGCACTAGATGGCGCTGAAGAGCGCACGACAACAAATGATGCATTTGTCGTGGTAGAAATGTTGCATTTTTTGTGTGGAATTGCACATTGATGTGGGATTTTAGTTTTTAAATTTTGTGGCAAGATTGCAGCAGACTAGATGGCGCTGATGAGTGTACGAAATAGAAACAAATGTTGCAATTGTCATGTGGAAATGTTGCATTTGTCGTTTGGAAATGTAGCACATTGAAGTCGGATGTTGGTGCTTAAATATTGTGGGGGGGTTGCAGGAGAGTAGATGGCGCTGCAGAGTGTCCGAAAAAGAATTACAAACGTTGCATTTGTCAGGTAGAAATGTTGCATTTGTCGGGTGAAAATGTTGCACATTGAAGTGGGATGTTGGTTTTTAAATATTGTGGCGAGAGCAGACACGAGCAGACCACATGGCGGCGTAGAGTGCACGAAATAGAAACAAATGTTACATTTGTCGTATGGAACTGTTGCACTTTGAAGTGGGATTTTAGTTTTTTTAATATTGTTGCGAGGTTGCAGCAGACTAGATGGCGCTGAAGAGTGTGCGAATAACAATAACAAATGTAGCATATGTCAGGTGGAAACGTTGCATTTGTAGGGTGGAAATGTTGCACATTGAAATGGGATGTTGGTTTTTAAATTTTTTGGCAAGGTTGCACAAGACTACACATTAGACTGATAAGTCTAATAGAAAGAAATGTAGCGTTGAAATGAAATGTAGGGTGGAAATGTTGCACATTGAAGTGAGATTTGGTTTTTAAATATTGCGGCAAGATTACAGCACTAGATGGCGCTGAAAAGTGGTCGAATTAAAACAAATGTTGCATATGCGTGGTGGAAATTTTGCATTTGTAGGGTGGAAATGTTGCACATAGATGTAGGATTTTGGTTTTTAAATTTTGTGGCAAAATTGCAGCAGACTAGATGGCACTGAAGACTGTACGAAAAAGACGGACAAATGCTGCATTTGACAGATGGAAATGCTGCATTTGTTGGGTGGAAATGTTGCAGATTGAAGTGGGATGTTGGTTTTTAAATTTTGTGGCGAGGTTGCAGCACCAGATGGCGCTGATGAGTCCAATAGAAACAAATGTTTCATATGTTGGGTGGAAATGTTGTATTTGTCGGGTGGAAATGTTGCACATTGAAGTGGGTTGGTTTTTAAATATTGTGGGAGGTTGCAGGAGAGTAGATGGCGCTGCAGATTGTCCGAAAAAGAATTACAAACGTTGCACTTGTTAGGTGTAAATGTTGCATTTTCGTATGGAAATGTTGCACATTGAAGTGGGATGTTGGTTTTTAAATTTTGTGGCTAGGTTGCAGCAGACCAGATGGCGCTAAAAAGTGCGCGAAATAGAAGCAAATGTTGCATTTGTCGTGGTGGAAACGTTACATTTGTAGGGTGAAAATGTTGCACATCGAAGCGGATTACAGCAGACTAGATGGCTCTGAAGACTGTACGAAAAAGGCGAACAGCTGTGGCATTTGACAGGTAGAAATGTTGCATTTGTTGGGTGGAAATGTTGCATATTCAGGTGGGATACTGGTTTTTAAATTTTGTGGCAAGATTGCAGCAGACTAGATGGCGCTGATGAGTCTAATAGAAACAAATGTGGCATTTGACAGGTGCAAATATTGCATTTGTTGGGTGGAAATGTTGCACATAGATGTAGGATTTTGGTTTTTAAATTTTGTGGCAAAATTGCAGCAGACTAGATGGCACTGAAGACTGTACGAAAAAGACGGACAAATGCTGCATTTGACAGATGGAAATGCTGCATTTGTTGGGTGGAAATGTTGCAGATTGAAGTGGGATGTTGGTTTTTAAATTTTGTGGCGAGGTTGCAGCACCAGATGGCGCTGATGAGTCCAATAGAAACAAATGTTTCATATGTTGGGTGGAAATGTTGTATTTGTCGGGTGGAAATGTTGCACATTGAAGTGGGTTGGTTTTTAAATATTGTGGGAGGTTGCAGGAGAGTAGATGGCGCTGCAGAGTGTCCGAAAAAGAATTACAAACGTTGCACTTGTTAGGTGTAAATGTTGCATTTTCGTATGGAAATGTTGCACATTGAAGTGGGATGTTGGTTTTTAAATTTTGTGGCTAGGTTGCAGCAGACCAGATGGCGCTAAAAAGTGCGCGAAATAGAAGCAAATGTTGCATTTGTCGTGGTGGAAACGTTACATTTGTAGGGTGAAAATGTTGCACATCGAAGCGGATTACAGCAGACTAGATGGCTCTGAAGACTGTACGAAAAAGGCGAACAGCTGTGGCATTTGACAGGTAGAAATGTTGCATTTGTTGGGTGGAAATGTTGCACATTCAGGTGGGATACTGGTTTTTAAATTTTGTGGCAAGATTGCAGCAGACTAGATGGCGCTGATGAGTCTAATAGAAACAAATGTGGCATTTGACAGGTGCAAATATTGCATTTGTTGGGTGGAAATGTTGCACATTGAAGTGGGATGATGGTTTCTAAATATTGTGGCAAGATTACAGCAGACTTGTAGGCGCTGAAGACTGTACGAAAAAGGCGAACGACTGTTGCATTTGTTGGGTGGAAATGTTGTATTTGTGGGGTGAAAATGTTGCAGATTGAAGTGGGATGTTGGTTTTTAAATTTTGTGGCGAGGTTGCAGCACTAGATGGCGCTGAAGAGCGCACGCCAACAAATGATGCATTTGTCGTGGTAGAAATGTTGCATTTTTTGTGTGGAATTGCACATTGATGTGGGATTTTAGTTTTTAAATTTTGTGGCAAGATTGCAGCAGACTAGATGGCGCTGATGAGTGTACGAAATAGAAACAAGTGTTGCAATTGTCATGTGGAAATGTTGCATTTGTCGTTTGGAAATGTAGCACATTGAAGTCGGATGTTGGTTCTTAAATATTGTGGGGGGGTTGCAGGAGAGTAGATGGCGCTGCAGAGTGTCCGAAAAAGAATTACAAACGTTGCATTTGTCAGGTAGAAATGTTGCATTTGTCGGGTGAAAATGTTGCACATTGAAGTGGGATGTTGGTTTTTAAATATTGTGGCGAGAGCAGACACGAGCAGACCACATGGCGGCGTAGAGTGCACGAAATAGAAACAAATGTTACATTTGTCGTATGGAACTGTTGCACTTTGAAGTGGGATTTTAGTTTTTTTAATATTGTTGCGAGGTTGCAGCAGACTAGATGGCGCTGAAGAGTGTGCGAATAACAATAACAAATGTAGCATATGTCAGGTGGAAACGTTGCATTTGTAGGGTGGAAATGTTGCACATTGAAATGGGATGTTGGTTTTTAAATTTTTTGGCAAGGTTGCACAAGACTACACATTAGACTGATAAGTCTAATAGAAAGAAATGTAGCGTTGAAATGAAATGTAGGGTGGAAATGTTGCACATTGAAGTGAGATTTGGTTTTTAAATATTGCGGCAAGATTACAGCACTAGATGGCGCTGAAAAGTGGTCGAATTAAAACAAATGTTGCATATGCGTGGTGGAAATTTTGCATTTGTAGGGTGGAAATGTTGCACATAGTGTAGGATTTTGGTTTTTAAATTTTGTGGCAAAATTGCAGCAGACTAGATGGCACTGAAGACTGTACGAAAAAGACGGACAAATGCTGCATTTGACAGATGGAAATGCTGCATTTGTTGGGTGGAAATGTTGCAGATTGAAGTGGGATGTTGGTTTTTAAATTTTGTGGCGTGGTTGCAGCGGACCAGATGGCGCTGATGAGTCCAATAGAAACAAATGTTTCATATGTTGGGTGGAAATGTTGTATTTGTCGGGTGGAAATGTTGCACATTGAAGTGGGTTGGTTTTTAAATATTGTGGGAGGTTGCAGGAGAGTAGATGGCGCTGCAGAGTGTCCGAAAAAGAATTACAAACGTTGCACTTGTTAGGTGTAAATGTTGCATTTTCGTATGGAAATGTTGCACATTGAAGTGGGATGTTGGTTTTTAAATTTTGTGGCTAGGTTGCAGCAGACCAGATGGCGCTAAAAAGTGCGCGAAATAGAAGCAAATGTTGCATTTGTCGTGGTGGAAACGTTACATTTGTAGGGTGAAAATGTTGCACATCGAAGCGGATTACAGCAGACTAGATGGCTCTGAAGACTGTACGAAAAAGGCGAACAGCTGTGGCATTTGACAGGTAGAAATGTTGCATTTGTTGGGTGGCAAGATTGCAGCAGACTAGATGGCGCTGATGAGTCTAATAGAAACAAATGTGGCATTTGACAGGTGCAAATATTGCATTTGTTGGGTGGAAATGTTGCACATAGATGTAGGATTTTGGTTTTTAAATTTTGTGGCAAAATTGCAGCAGACTAGATGGCACTGAAGACTGTACGAAAAAGACGGACAAATGCTGCATTTGACAGATGGAAATGCTGCATTTGTTGGGTGGAAATGTTGCAGATTGAAGTGGGATGTTGGTTTTTAAATTTTGTGGCGAGGTTGCAGCACCAGATGGCGCTGATGAGTCCAATAGAAACAAATGTTTCATATGTTGGGTGGAAATGTTGTATTTGTCGGGTGGAAATGTTGCACATTGAAGTGGGATTTTAGTTTTTTTAATATTGTTGCGAGGTTGCAGCAGACTAGATGGCGCTGAAGAGTGTGCGAATAACAATAACAAATGTAGCATATGTCAGGTGGAAACGTTGCATTTGTAGGGTGGAAATGTTGCACATTGAAATGGGATGTTGGTTTTTAAATTTTTTGGCAAGGTTGCACAAGACTACACATTAGACTGATAAGTCTAATAGAAAGAAATGTAGCGTTGAAATGAAATGTAGGGTGGAAATGTTGCACATTGAAGTGAGATTTGGTTTTTAAATATTGCGGCAAGATTACAGCACTAGATGGCGCTGAAAAGTGGTCGAATTAAAACAAATGTTGCATATGCGTGGTGGAAATTTTGCATTTGTCGGGTGGAAATGTTGCAGCAGACTAGATGGCACTGAAGACTGTACGAAAAAGACGGACAAATGCTGCATTTGACAGATGGAAATGCTGCATTTGTTGGGTGGAAATGTTGCAGATTGAAGTGGGATGTTGGTTTTTAAATTTTGTGGCGAGGTTGCAGCACCAGATGGCGCTGAACAGTGTACGAATTAAAACAAGTTAAAATAAGTCGTAGTGGAAATGTTGTAGATAGATGCGGGATTTTGGTTTTTAAATTTTGTGGCAAAATTGCAGCAGACGCGATGGCACTGAAGACTGTACGAAAAAGACGGACAAATGCTGCATTTGACAGATGGAAATGCTGCATTTGTTGGGTTGAAATGTTGCACATTGAAGTGGGAGGTTGATTTTTAAATATTGTGGCGAGAATGCAGCAGACCAGATGGTGCCGTAGAGGGTACGAAATAGAAACCAATGTTGCATTTGTCGGATAGAAATGTTGCACATTGAAGTGAGATTTGGTTTTTAGATATTGTGGCAAGATTACAGCACTAGATGGCGCTGAAAAGCGGTCGCATTAAAACAAATGTTGTATATGTCGTGGTGGAAATGTTGCACATAGATGTAGGATTTTGGTTTTTAAATTTTGTGGCAAAATTGCAGCAGACTAGATGGCACTGAAGACTGTACGAAAAAGACGGACAAATGCTGCATTTGACAGATGGAAATGCTGCATTTGTTGGGTGGAAATGTTGCAGATTGAAGTGGGATGTTGGTTTTTAAATTTTGTGGCGTGGTTGCAGCGGACCAGATGGCGCTGATGAGTCCAATAGAAACAAATGTTTCATATGTTGGGTGGAAATGTTGTATTTGTCGGGTGGAAATGTTGCACATTGAAGTGGGTTGGTTTTTAAATATTGTGGGAGGTTGCAGGAGAGTAGATGGCGCTGCAGAGTGTCCGAAAAAGAATTACAAACGTTGCACTTGTTAGGTGGAAATGTTGCACATTGAAGTGGGATGTTGGTTTTTAAATTTTGTGGCTAGGTTGCAGCAGACCAGATGGCGCTAAAAAGTGCGCGAAATAGAAGCAAATGTTGCATTTGTCGTGGTGGAAACGTTACATTTGTAGGGTGAAAATGTTGCACATCGAAGCGGATTACAGCAGACTAGATGGCTCTGAAGACTGTACGGAAAAGGCGAACAGCTGTGGCATTTGACAGGTAGAAATGTTGCATTTGTTGGGTGGAAATGTTGCACATTCAGGTGGGATACTGGTTTTTAAATTTTGTGGCAAGATTGCAGCAGACTAGATGGCGCTGATGAGTCTAATAGAAACAAATGTGGCATTTGACAGGTGCAAATATTGCATTTGTTGGGTGGAAATGTTGCACATTGAAGTGGGATGATGGTTTCTAAATATTGTGGCAAGATTACAGCAGACTTGTAGGCGCTGAAGACTGTACGAAAAAGGCGAACGACTGTTGCATTTGTTGGGTGGAAATGTTGTATTTGTGGGGTGAAAATGTTGCAGATTGAAGTGGGATGTTGGTTTTTAAATTTTGTGGCGAGGTTGCAGCACTAGATGGCGCTGAAGAGCGCACGACAACAAATGATGCATTTGTCGTGGTAGAAATGTTGCATTTTTTGTGTGGAATTGCACATTGATGTGGGATTTTAGTTTTTAAATTTTGTGGCAAGATTGCAGCAGACTAGATGGCGCTGATGAGTCTAATAGAAACAAATGTTGCATTTGACAGGTGCAAATGTTGCATTTGTCGGGTGGAAATGTTGCACATTGAAGTGGGGTTGGTTTGTAAATA
This sequence comes from Melieria omissa, assembly GCA_963971225.1. Classification (NCBI taxonomy): domain Eukaryota; kingdom Metazoa; phylum Arthropoda; class Insecta; order Diptera; family Ulidiidae; genus Melieria; species Melieria omissa. Next base: position 62,694,223 of record OZ020268.1, on the reverse strand, counting down.
TTGTGGCAAGATTGCTCCAGACTAGATGGCGCTGCAGAGTGTCCGAAAAAGAATTACAAACGTTGCACTTGTCAGGTAGAAATGTTGCATTTGTCGGGTGGAAATGTTGCACATTCAAGTGGGATGTTGGTTTTTATATACTGTGGCGTTGCATATGTTGGGTGAAAATGTTGTATTTGTCGGGTGGAAATGTTGCACATTGAAATGGGATGTTGGTGTTTAAATATTGTAGGGGGTTGCAGGAGAGTAGATGGCGCTGCAGAGTGTCCGAAAAGAATTACAAACGTTGCACTTGTCAGGTAGAAATGTTGCATTTGTCGGGTGGAAATGTTGCACATCGAAGCGGGATTTTCGTTTTTAAATTTTGTGCAAGATTGCACAAGACTAGATGGCGCTGACGAGCCTAATAGAAACAAATGTTGCATTTTTTTGTGGAAATGTTGCATTTGTCTTGTAGAAATGTTGCAAATTCAGATGGGATTTTGGTTTTAAAATTTTGTGGCAAAATTGCACCAGACTAGATGGCGCTGATGAGTCAAATAGTGTAGGGCTAGTTGCCTCTAACGAAATGAAACGCAGGAATAGGAGAAGAGAAGAGGAAGAGGAAGAGGAAGAGGAAGAGGAAGAGGAAGAGGAAGAGGAAGAGGAAGAGGAAGAGGAAGAGGAAGAGGAAGAGGAAGAGGAAGAGGAAGAGGAAGAGGAAGAGGAAGAGGAAGAGGAAGAGGAAGAGAAGAGAAGAGAAGAGAAGAGAAGAGAAGAGAAGAGAAGAGAAGAGAAGAGAAGAGAAGAGAAGAGAAGAGAAGAGAAGAGAAGAGAAGAGAAGAGAAGAGAAGAGAAGAGAAGAGAAGAGAAGAGAAGAGGAAGAGAAGAGAAGAGAAGAGAAGAGAAAGAAGAGAAGAGAAGAGAAGAGAAGAGAAGAGAAGAGAAGAGAAGAGAAGAGAAGAGAAGAGAAGAGAAGAGAAGAGAAGAGAAGAGAAGAGAAGAGAAGAGAAGAGAAGAGAAGAGAAGAGAAGAGAAGAGAAGAGAAGAGAAGAGAAGAGAAGAGGAAGAGAAGAGAAGAGAAGAGAAGAGAAGAGAAGAGAAGAGAAGAGAAGAGAAGAGAAGAGAAGAGAAGAGAAGAGAAGAGAAGAGAAAGAAGAGAAAGAGAAGAGAAGAGAAAGAGAAGAGAAGAGAAGAGAAGAGAAGAGAAGAGAAGAGAAGAGAAGAGAAGAGAAGAGAAGAGAAGAGAAGAGAAGAGAAGAGAGAGAAGAGAAGAGAAGAGAAGAGAAGAGAAGAGAAGAGAAGAGAAAGAGAAGAGAAGAGAAGAGAAGAGAAGAGAAGAGAAGAGAAGAGAAGAGAAGAGAAGAGAAGAGAAGAGAAGAGAAGAGAAAGAAGAGAAGAGAAGAGAAGAGAAGAGAAGAGAAGAGAAGAGAAGAGAAGAGAAGAGAAGAGAAGAGAAGAGAAGAGAAGAGAAGAGAAGAGAAGAGAAGAGAAGAGAAGAGAAGAGAAGAGAGAGAAGAGAGAAGAGAAGAGAAGAGAAGAGAAGAGAAGAGAAGAGAAGAGAAGAGAAGAGAAGAGAAGAGAAGAGAAGAGAAGAGAAGAGAAGAGAAGAGAAGAGAAGAGAAGAGAAGAGAAGAGAAGAGAAGAGAAGAGAAGAGAAAGAGAAGAAGAGAAGAGAAGAGAAGAGAAGAGAAGAGAAGAGAAGAGAAGAGAAGAGAAGAGAAGAGAAGAGAAGAGAAGAGAAGAGAAGAGAAGAGAAGAGAAGAGAAGAGAAGAGAAGAGAGAGAAGAGAAGAGAAGAGAAGAGAAGAGAAGAGAAGAGAAGAGAAAGAAGAGAAGAGAAGAGAAGAGAAGAGAAGAGAAGAGAAGAGAAGAGAAGAGAAGAGAAGAGAAGAGAAGAGAGAAGAGAAGAGAAGAGAAGAGAAGAGAAGAGAAGAGAAGAGAAGAGAAGAGAAGAGAAGAGAAGAGAAGAGAAGAGAAGAGAAAGAGAGAAGAGAAGAGAAGAGAAGAGAGAAGAGAAGAGAAGAGAAGAGAAGAGAAGAGAAGAGAAGAGAAGAGAAGAGAGAGAGAAGAGAAGAGAAGAGAAGAGAAGAGAAGAGAAGAGAAGAGAAGAGAAGAGGAAGAGAAGAGAAGAGAAGAGAAGAGAAGAGAAGAGAAGAGAAGAGAAGAGAAGAGAAGAGAAGAGAAGAGAAGAGAAGAGAAGAGAAGAGAAGAAGAGAAGAGAAGAGAAGAGAAGAGAAGAGAAGAGAAGAGAAGGAGAAGAGAAGAGAAGAGAAGAGAAGAGAAGAGAAGAGAAGAGAGGGCAGGCTCGAAGTTCAGGTTCCCAAGTTTGTCGCAAAAACATCGAAACTCGTAAATTTTCATTGTTCATATTTAATGTCGCAAATGGTTCTTAAAAAAAATTCGAAACTGGTAAATTTTCAATGTTCAAATTGAAATGAAATGGTGCAGCTTATCCGACGAATTGACAAAGAGCATGCATGTTGTAAAGTATGAGCAGGCTCGAAATTCGCAAAAACATCGAAACTCGTAAATTTTCAATCTTCATATTTAATGTCGCAAATGGTTTTAAAAAAATTCGAAACTGGTCAATTTTCAATGTTCAAATTGAAATGAAATGGTGCTGATTATCGGACGAATTGTCTAAAAGCATGCATGTTTGTAAAGTATGAGCAGGCTCGAAGTTCGGGTTCCCAAGTTTGTCGCAAAAACATCGAAACTCGTTAATTTTCATTGTTCATATTTAATGTCGCAAATGGTTTTTAAAAAAATTCGAAACTGGTCAATTTTTAATGTTCGAATTGAAATGAAATGGTGCTGATTATCCGACGAATTGTCTAAAAGCATGCATGTTTGTAAAGTATGAGGAAGCTCGAAGTTCAGGTTCCCAAGTTTGTCGCAAAAACATCGAAACTCGTAAATTTTCATTGTTCATATTTAATGTCGCAAATGGTTTCTAAAAAACATCGAAGCTGGTCAATTTTCAATGTTCATATTTAATGTTGCAAATGGTTTTAAAAAACATCGAAGCTGGTCAATTTTCAATGTTCATATTAAATGTCGCAAATGGTTTTAAATAACATCGAAACTGGTAATTTTCAATGTTCATATTTAATGTCGCAAATGGTTTCTAAAAAACATCGAAACTGGTAAATTTTCAATGTTCAAATTGAAATGAAATGGTGCAGCTTATCCGACGAATTGACAAAGAGCATGCATGTTTGTAAAGTATGAGCAGGCTCGAAGTTCAGGTTCCCAAGTTTGTCGCAAAAACATCGAAACTCGTAAATTTTCATTGTTCATATTTAATGTCGCAAATGGTTTTTAAAACAATTCGAAACTGGTCAATTTTCAATGTTCAAATTGAAATGAAATGGTGCTGATTATCCGACGAATTGACAAAGAGCATGCATGTTTGTAAAGTATGAGCAGGCTCGAAGTTCATGTTCCCAAGTTTGTCGCAAAAACATCGAAACTCGTAAATTTTCATTGTTCATATTTAATGTCGCAAATGGTTTTTAAAACAATTCGAAACTGGTAAATTTTCAATGTTCAAATTGAAATGAAATGGTGCAGCTTATCCGACGAATTGACAAAGAGCATGCATGTTTGTAAAGTATGAGCAGGCTCGAAGTTCAGGTTCCCAAGTTTGTCGCAAAAACATCGAAACTCGTAAATTTTCGTTGTTCATATTTAATGTCGCAAATGGTTTTTAAAAAAATTCGAAATTGGTCAATTTTCAATGTTCAAATTGAAATGAAATGGTGCTGATTATCCGACGAATTGACAAAGAGC